>CM057842.1:31125477-32409477 GCA_030068075.1 Paguma larvata | reverse complement strand
AATCCCGCCTGCACACGTCCTTAACCCTCCCCGAGTACAGGCAGATCCTACGCCGAAGGCCTGGGGGATTGCGTGGGTAAGCCATATCCAAAATCATATGACCAGGAGATCAAAGGTCTTCCAGATGGGGCAGGAAGCGGGCCTGGCTTTATTTTGAAATGCGCGTCAGTGGTATCACTCTCAGAGGGGAGAGGGACTTGTCTTGGAAAGTGCAGCCAAGTGCAGAAGCCCTTCCTTGTCTGCTGGAACTGCTCAGTCGCTGGGAGCTGGCATGGGAAAGATGCCCTTCCGTGCCCTCCCTCTCCCGCCCGCCCGGGGATTGCAGGAGCGCCCTGGCACCCACACACCTGTCATCTGTCCTCTTAACCACAGGCCGTCTGATGAAACTTCTTGTGCTTCTCCTCTTGAGAGAGCAGCACAGCCTGGAGTCAGAGGAGACCTGCTGGTTAGCTGGGTGACCCCAGACCAGGACCTGACGTCTCCGCACCTGGTTTAACAGGTGCCTTCTCTGACGTGGTAGGGAGCACTGGGTGAACAGGTTTCTGCTCCTTGGAGAATGCCCAGTTTTGTCATGCTGCCTGAGGAGCCAAGAGTTGCACTCACCCACTTAGGGACCGCTCCAGTGGTGCTCAGTGTAAGTAGGGGAGGGCTGGCTAGGCCCCGCAGCAGCTGTGTGCCGACAGGCCGTGAGCCCCATCTGAGTGTGCAGAGTTGGGTCTGCCTCTGATTGAATCACAGATGTGGGGTATGGCCTGGTGGGTGCCGAGAGGCGGTGGGTAGCCTAGGGGACTGTCCAGGGAAGCCCTCTTCACCAGGAATCCTTCCACCTGCTTCCATTTTGGGCAGTGCCACATACCAAGGAGGAGTGGGGGACAAGGACGCACGTCTGGGCTCCCGTCCTGGCCGTGCTGCTTTCTGCTGCTTTCCGATGCCTCGGCGTCCCTGTCCGTAATGTGGGGACAGTAGCAGTATCCATACTTCGGTTTGTCACGAGGATTAAATGAGCTAGCCAGAGCCTGGCTCCTGGTCAGCACTTAAAAGCTGTTAAATTTGAGATCGCTCTTCCTACTGTTATGGCCCCTGTTTCTCCTCCGTTTCTACAGAGAAGTGTGGCGTGCCTCCTTGGTGGGTGATCGGCAGGCTCCACTGCCTGGTGCAGCCCCATCGAGTGTCGGAACCATTTCCGGGAGGCTGCAGAGGCCCCAGGGCACCATTCCAGGCTTCAACTACAAAGGCCCTTTGAAGTTTTTACCACCTGGAGCAGGCTCTGTGCCCTGAGACGGTTAGGATTCACGGGTTCCAAGAGGAGACTCTGGAACCCAGCACCGTCGCCTCCTGGAGGTGAATGGGTGGAGTGACTCTGTGTGGTGGCGCAGGGGCCGCCCGCCCCCCGCTTGAAGGAAGGCCGCTACCGCCGCTACCGCGGAGGCCGGCCCCTCGGCGTTCGCCCCCGAAGGCCCTCTGCCTCGGGACTGTCACGCTGGCCCGGCGCTTCAACTTAAGGATCAAGTCCAGAGTTCAGTGTCTAAGGTTGCATTAACAACTTTGTAAAATAGCAGTTTAATTTATTTACGTAATAAGCGTATGATAATAATATGCAAAAGAGAGGAGGGGAAAACATTCCACTGTCATCCTCGTTGTGTCCAAGAGAAGTATAGGACGGTATTTCCCATCTTTTTTCTGCCGGAGTCTTTGGGAGAGCGGCAGTCATGGCAGTCAGTTAGCAGCGCGCCCTGCCTTTGGCTCTAGATTATGGTGTGGACAGAGTCCTGAGTGCCTGGGGCTCACGCAGCAGGGCAGCCGCGAGGACATTAAGTTTTGTTTGGAGATTGTGGGTACGGTTGCATTGACAGGTTTCCCCTGCTCTCTGAAGGAAGAGTGTTCCTGTGATGCCTTTTGTAGGCAAAACGGTGTAAAGCAAAGAAACAATTCCCATTGTGTTGAAGCAAAAGTCCTCTTTGGGTGTCTGTCAGTTTGCCAAGACAGGTGCTAAGGTGTGTACGTAGTTGTTAAAAATGAGCCTGTATTCAGGTCCTGGTTGGCAAGGACTTCCAGGGGCAGAACGCGCTGTGGCCGATGGCAGAGGCTGTTTGCTGGTCTTCGATTTTCCGGTGACCCCTGTGCCCTCACCCCCTCCTCCGCTGCTGAAACATTTAGCATGGCTAGAGGTGCTTGCTCTATGCAGTGCAGTAGCTGTACCCCATCACAGGGCAGGGAGTGGGGGGCGTTTCCGCCCCACCCTCTTGGTGTCGAGACCTCAGTTTGACTGTTGGCAGCTTCTTCACACCGTCCGCGAGGAGCTAGGGGGCTCCCCTTAGTGAAGGTTTCTGGGGTCTGAGCCTAGCCTCAGGCGGTTCTCCCACCACTGTGCCCCTCACTGCCACCCCCTCTCCACCTTGCCCCCCTTTCTTGGCCAGCCCTTCCTTTCTGGGACAGTCTGTGCCAGGAGCTCCTCGTAAGGCCCACTGGTTTCCCTCCCCGCTGCCCCCGAGGGACAGAGCCAAGTGGGCACAGGCCCAGGCACATGGACCTTGACAGTGGTGATGAGAGTAGCTCAGGCGAGCCCAGTGTGTTCCTGCGGCCCCCATGGCTCCCCGCTGGGATGCCTGATGCTCTGTGCACACAAGTGGCAGTAGCCCGTGGTTCTTTCAGGACAGATGACCTCCTTGTGGTCGTGGAACTGACTCTCCAAGCAGTAGCCAACCCAGAGGTGTCCCTGCCAGGGTTAACGTGGCCCCGCCTTTCTCCCTGGGGCGCGCAGTCCACATGTGGTCTGTAGGTCTTCCTCAGGTCATCAGTGGCTGAGAGGACCTCCCCTACTTCAGTTCCTCATCCCCCTTCTCCTCTGTGGCCCAGGGACGATGGGGAACGTGGGTAAAGCTGCGCCTCACTGCTGGATGCGGGAAGGACGGACGGACCGTTGGCAGCTGCGCCATCAATAGAGCTGTCAGCGATTGTCTGTGTTTAGGGTTAAATTGGGGGAAATGCACAGTTAACCCAAAAGTCCATTTTCTTTTTAAATATGACAGCTTTTCTGTCTACTTAAAGGTAATTCCAGGTTCCAACTTTAATTTCTTAAAAAACAATTTTTAATTGGATAGTTGGCCTTGCCTCAGTATTTTTTTCCGAGTAACATTTGTTGTTCAGGTCTGTGGTGGTGAATGTAGGGGACTGGACTAAAGTTGTAACTCATATGTTTATTGAACAAATATTTAGTGAACACCATTTATGTTCCAAGCATGGACTGGGTGTGAAGGATATAGCAGTAAAGAAGATTGGCTAAAAATTCTCATTACTTTCTAATGATGTATTGACCACGGGACTACCTAATATCTTAGGAGGCTTTGTTTTGATCTGTTTATAGTTAATAGACTTTTAGAACACTTTTAGGTTTACAGAAAAATTGAATCGAGAGTACGGAGACTTCCTGTATACTCCTCCTCTGGTCTCTGCTACTAAGTAGTGTGGTATTAAGTAGCCTCAGTGTGGTAAATTTGTTAGAATGGATGGGCCAGTATTGATACATGATTAACTGAACCTCTGGTTGACGTTAGGGCCCGCTTTTGTACATTCTGTGGGCTTCTGCAAATGTTTCATGACCTGTGTTTACCGTTAGAGTTTTATACAGAGTAGTTTCACTGCCCTGAACATCCCATGTTTCCAACTGTCCGTCCTTCTCTCTCTCTAACCTCTGGCAAGTTCTGATCTTTTTATTGACCCCATAGTTTTGCCTTTTCCTGAATATCCTATATTGGAATCATAAATTTCAAGAGACCATTTTCTGAATAGCTTCTTTCGCTCAACCATGTACATTTCCTTGGGAGGTTTTCTTTTGTTTGTTTGCACATGTAAAAATGGAATGTGGAACCCTGATGGTCTGGATGGGAACCTGATATTTACAGTCATTTATGGTGTGGGTCACTCTCGACTTCACAGGACCGTGGGTGCTCTTGACCGTGCCTAACTCACCTCCTTCCAGATCTTAGACTTCCAGCTTGATAGCTTGATGTCTGTAAGGGTGGGGGACCCAAGTGGGGTCTGCTGCATCGAGGTGCTTGGGGCCACCCTCTCCCATGGGGATGGGACATCAGGTCTCCTTTGCAAGGACTTAATCAAAACAGTTCGTTGAAGACCCCAAGGGGACAGTGACCCTAAAGGAAGTGAACGGGTCAGGAGGGTGGTTGACACAGCCCAGTGTTGCTTTCAGAAGGGCTGACCCCGCCTGGCGGAGCTATTTATCCCGCCACTGGGCCGCTCTTGTTTTTTATCCGATCTCCACCTGAATAAACAGATCGGGAACGTCATCTCCAGCCAGGCTGAGAATCTGCCAAAATTCCCCAGGGAACCGATGATTCACCAGCAGCGGCAGGGGGCAGCGAGAAGGAGAGAGAGAGAAAGAAACCTGCTTATTCTGATCCTCATTTCCTGTCCAGCACACACCGCAGGCTGGGCCATTTCTTAGGCGTCACTCATTTCTTCGAGCAGCAAATGATCAATTTAGGCAGTAGAACAGATGGTCTGGTTTTCATTCTTCACGTTGGCCTAGGAAAGCTCTTCTGCACTCACTTGTTCTTTTTAGAACCTCCTTATCTTCTTATTTCAAGTGGCTCATGGTGTTCTTCCCAGGACGTCCGATACATTGTTTCTTGCCAGTTTGGGGCTTAGAATTATTTTCTATCCTTTCCTTTTTTGGTGCTCATCAACCCCCCACTTAAAATCATTGTTTGACGCCTGAACAAGATTAGATGGAGCTTGGCCTGCTCTGTGGCCCCAGGCTGTATTCGTGATGCTTTTTTTGCAGGGGACAGGTGCAGGCAGAGGGGTAGGGGAGGGTGGTGGCGTCTGACAGTGTGGGTGAATGAAGCAGTGGGAAACGTGGCATTGGGATCCAATGGCCGGCTTCTGAGACACATTTCACCTCTGGAGAATTTGACTTAGAAGAAAACTACCACAGGAAAAGGTAAAGAAAAGAAAACTGCCAGTGTTTGATAAGGGGAAACAACGTTCGCATGCCCCGTGACTGTGCCACAGCGCCACGCCTGGGCGTGGAGCTTGCCAGATGTGCATGCCAGTGAGCACCGAGGAGACACGTGTTCATAGCTGGGATTTTTGCAGTAACCCATGCTGGAAGTCACTCAGTGCCCACCAACGGTAGAGGAAAATAGAAATTGTGTATATTGTCTCCATAGAAATACTATACAGCGAGGCAAAGGAATTAACCACTGCTAAGGCAGGGACGGACCCGTGAACATAATGTCGAGTGACAGCCGGGTACTGAAGAGCGTATCCGGAATGATTCCATGTATATGAAGCCCAAAAGTAGGCAGAATCAGTCACTGGTGGTAGAACAGAGCTGTTGCCTCCAGGAAGAATAATTGCTAGGAGAGTGACAGGGAGGAAGCCACACACGTTCTGTGTCTCGATCCGAGTGGTTGGCGCACGAGTGAACGCACTGGTAAAAATGCATTGAGCCCTGCCCTTGGAATTGATGCGTTTCTCCTTATGCCTGTGCTGTTGCCATGAAAACATTGACAAACACACAGAAGAGCTGCTGCCCCTGGGCCATACGGCCTGTTTGGTAGTGCTGTCTTTTTCAACAAAGGAGAAATTATCACCTTCGTCTGTGTTCTTGAAATGATTAGCATCTTCTGGTGCTTGCCATAGCGCAGCCACCCCCGCAGGTAGGCATAGGGGCCGCTCTGGCCCGAGCCGAGTCTTACAGTAAATCGGTAAGAGGTCACTAATTGTCTCACCTTCTAAGCGTTCCATGCATGGGCTATAAAATACTATGGCACCACTTGCTGAAGAGACTGTCTTCATTCCATTGGATATTCTTTCCTGCTTTGTCAAAGGTGAGTTGGCCGTATGTTTGGGGGTCCATTTCTGGGTTCTCTATTCTGTTCCGTTGATCTGAGTGTCTGCTTTTGTGCCAGTTCCGTACTGTCTTGATGAGTACAGCTTTGTAATACAGCTTGAAGTCTGGGGTGCTGGGAAGACTGGACAGCGACATGCAGAAAAACGAACCTGGACCACTTTCTTACACCATACACAAAAATAAATTCAAAATGGATGGAAGACCTAAATGTAAGACAGGAAGCCATCAAAATCCTCGAGGAGAAAGCAGTCAAAAACCTCTTTGACCTCGGACACAGCAACTTCTTACTCAACACATCTCCAGAGGCAAGGATACAAAAGCAAAAATGAACTACTGGGACCTCATCAAAATAAAAAGCTTCTGCACAGCAAAGGAAACAATCAGCAAAACTAAAAAGCCAGCCAATGGAATGGGAGAAGGTATTTACAAACCACATATCAGATAAAGGGTTAGTATCCAAAATTTATAAAGTACTTATCAAGCTCAACACCCAAAAAACAAGTAATCCAGTGAAGAAATGGGGCAAAGACATGAACAGACACTTCTCCAAAGAAGACATCCAGATGACCAACAGACACGTGAAACGATGCTTGGTGTCACTCAGGGAAATTCATCAGGGAAATACAAATCAAAGCCACAATGAGATACCACGTCACACCTGCCAAAATGGCTAACATTAACAACTCAGGCAACAACAGATGCTGGCGAGGATGTGGAGAAAGAGGATCTCTTTTGCACTGCTGGCAGGAATGCAAACTGATGCGGCCACTTTGGAAAACAGCATGGAGGTTCCTCAAAAAAATAAAAATAGAACTACCCTACGACCCAGCAATTGCACTACTAGGTATTTATCCAAGGGATACAGGGGTGCTGTTGCGAAGGGACACATGCACCCCAATGTTTATAGCAGCGCTGCTGACGATAGCCAAACTATGGAAAGAGCCCAGATGTCCATCGATGGATGAATGGATAAAGAAGATGTGGTATATACATACAATGGAGTATTTCTCGGCAGTCAAAAAGAACGAAATCTTGCCATTTGCAACTATGTGGATGGAACTAGAGGGTATCGTGGTAAACGAAATTAGAGAAAGACAAATATCATATGATTTCACTCATATGAGGGCTTTAAGATACAAAGCAGATGAACATAAGGGAAGGGAAGCAAAAATAAAATAAAAACAGGGAGGGGGACAAAAACATAAGAGACTCAAATATGGAGAACAAACAGAGGGTTATGGGAGGACTTGTGGGAGGGGGATGAGTTAAATGGGTAAGGGGCATTAAGGAATCTACTCTTGAAATCGTTGCACTGTATGCGAATTTGAATGTAATTTTTTTTAAAATGGAATGAATGTTAAAAATAATATGAATGTTAAAAATAATAATCATACCATGGCAGCCCCCAGCAGCACAGAGGGGTATGTGCCTGTGTGGAGACCATAGGTGGGGCGGTGCAGAGCACAGCATGAGTTCTGTGGCACCACAGGGTGGGCCGCATGCAAGATGCTTCTCTTGCTCAGAGTCCGCAGGGTGTGGAATGTAAGTGTGCCAGCCAGGATCCTTGTGGTGGGGGCAGGGTGGGGGCAGTGCTGGCAGGTGCAGGACACTCCCCTGCCCTCCATTTCAGGGCTAGGTTGGGTAAAACTATTTATTAGCCAGAAGTTCCAACAGAGAGATCTGGAATTTGAGTTTTGCTGATTTTGTTAAGTAAGACATTGAAAGTTTGGTATTGAGATAACATGCAAGGTGTCCTGTTAGTAGTGAGAGCTCATACTCCGGGAGTCGTCAGTGTGGGTTTCCGGAAGTCACCGTAATTCCCTGGAAGAGCAGAAAGACGTGCCTGCCTAGAGGTGAGGACTTTGCACTGGCCCGCTTCAGAGCGTCTGCCTAACTGGAAGAGTTGAAGGGAGGAAGGATAAACAGTGAGGATCGCTGCTCCACGATCACCCTTTATGCCTCCTTGTCTCCACTGGTTCCAGTCAGGGTCCTGGGTTGTCTTTGGAGGAACATAATAATGATGAAGACTTAGGTCCCACTTCACTTCCTGAAGACGTAGAAAAGTCATCAGTGGGAAAGACTCTAGTTAGTGATGTCTGACTCGAGCGAGTGCTGGAGGAACGATGGGAGGGTTCTTTGCTGTAGGGAGGCATCTACTGACATTTCGTAGGCCGTTAAACCAGATGCAGACAGTGCTTTGCCAAAATGAGTTCCTAAGCTGTATTAGAGCTAGAAATGGAATCTGGGGGACTCCCCCAACCAACCCAAGGTAGTTGCTGTAGTGTAGGCCAGGGAACAGTAAAATATAGGTAGTAGGCAAAGTGTGGCCCACGGCTTGTTTTTGTAAATAAAGTTTTATTGGAACAGTCACACTCATTGATTTACATATTGTCATATTACACTCCAGCATCAGAGTTGGGCACTTGAGAAAGAGAATACATGATGCACAAGCCTAAAATATTTACCGTCAGGTGTATTCTAGAAGACGTTTGCTGACCCCTGGTGTAGACAATAGTGCGTAACTTCAGGAACCAGCTGCAATCCATTTGACCCACCTTGACCCTGCTTCCTTTGATCTCCTTGCCCTTTCTTGTGGCTGTTGTCAGTGACATGAGATCTCTTCCACCACCAGCGGGAATACCTTATAAACCAGGCTTTCCCAGAACTGTAGTGGAATAATCACGTATGATAAAAAGTTTTAAATGTTGGTTTCAAATGGCTCTGTCTGTTTTACCGTCCAATTTAACATCAGCTCTGAAAACGTAGCCAAGCGGGGAGAGCTTATCTCGCCTGCTCTCTGCCTTTGAAGACTGATGTTATTTTTGAAGCCTCTAACAGGTGTTGGTTTAATAGACTTCTGCTGTATTAAGTTCTCCTCGCCCCAGAGGGCAGCCTGAGGGGTAAACCACCACAGGGTGGAGGCGAATACTCATCGGCACTGCACCCTTGGCCAGCCGCACAACCTCAGAACCGTCCTGATTTGGTGCAGTGACATAGAAAGGCTGGGCATCCCTCTCCGACTCTGCATCCCCTAAGAATAAAGGTAGTCGTTCCTTCCTCAAATACAGGTCCGTTAAAGACATGCTGTCAAAGGAACTATTCTCTCCTGTTCATCCAGAATATCCATGTATAAGCACTTTCACTTCCTCCACCCTGTCTGCTGAGATGGGGCCTGCACAAAGCCCTCTGCAGACTTGCTGCTCACGCAGGAGTCTGGGAAGCTGGGACAAAAGCGAGGCCTCGCTGGGGCCGGTTAATTACCCAGAGCAGCCAGTCCGAGGTGACCAGGAAGTAGCCAGCTAGCATTCAGATCTAGCCAAGCTCTGCTGAACGTTTACACATTGAATCCTGGACAAGGTACTTAAAATTCTCCTGGGAGAGCCTCGCAGATGGCCTGCCGGACAGTCCTGCTCCCTGAGTTTGTGTTCTGCTGCTTCTTGCCTCTCAGCTGTGTGAGACCTCGGGAGGATCCCAGCAGGATCTCTAAGCCTCAGTTTCTTCAACCGTAATGCACAGAAAATAATGGTACCTTCCTCTTTAGATTGCTGTGTGACTTCCCCGAGGCTTCGCCCAGGGCCTGCTGCTGTATAGGTGTTGAGTTACTGGGCAGCTCTTGCTAAAAAGAACTTGAACATAGCACCTGAGTGGCTCAGTAGGTTAAAAAGAACTTGAACAAGGACCCAGAAGTTAGATGAGTGTGAACCTTCTTGGGGACTGGCAGTTAGGGAAGGAGTGATACTGTGACCGCTTCCATGTTGGCATTAAAAGCCTGGACAGGTGACCGCTTCCATTTTTGCCACTAGAACCTAGACAGTTGCTCGAAAGTGGACCATCTGATGGAATCAGGGCAGCAGACACATTTTCACAGCTGTCTACGCTCAGGGAGGAAGGAGGGCTTCCCCTGAATACTGGCCGTTGGCTCAGGCCTTTATGGATGTGTGTGTGGAGGGGGTGTCTTGGACAGGCTGAACTCCCCCGGGATAGAGGGTGGGCAGGGTAGAGTTTGGCGGGCTGGGGTCCGGTGTGTGCACGTAAGCCATACTTACTGCAGCGGTGGTGCAGCGGGTTGGGGATCAATCGGGTTTCTAGCCATGGAGTCCGGCAGAAGCTTTCGTCTGGGATCTGCTCTGAGGCACAGCTACCCAAGAGGGCTTGGTCTCGCCGTGGCTGGGTCTGACGCTCTCCAGCTGGAGCTCGCTTGTTCCATGCACACAGCTAAGAGGGAGAGCTCTGAGTCAACACTTTGCTCCTGAGAGAGGAGTCAGGCCTGCCTGCTTGCCCTGAGAGGGCAGAGGAGTAGACAGGATCCAGTCATTCACTAACTTAATTCATTCTCTTGCCAGAGCACCTCCCCCTAAGTAGATCCTGAGCCTGGCTCTGAGGATACAAAAATGACTAATAAAAACAAGAACTGGTTTTATTGAGCAACTGGTATGTGTCAGGTCACATCACCCATGGGGCATAGGAACTTCACACGTTGCTTTATTGAGGAGGCTCTTCTTAAGGTTCATGCCTGGAAGTTGTGTAACCAGGGTTTAACCTCAGGCGGGGACCTGCCTGTGGTGTGTTGTGTGCTCTGCCAAGTTCCAGCCCAGGAAGAACACCTGGCCGTGGGTGGAGTTGCCACAGTCCACGGAGATGTCTCACGTGGTGCGATTCTTGTTCTGAGAAGGAGGGGAGGCAGAGTCATGGGAGCCCAAACTGTGTGGTCAGTTTTCCAGAGTACACGGAGTTCAGGAAGAATGTGGTCCGGGCTCTGGGTTAGAGCATGGAGCAGAGAGACCAGTCCGGCGGGGAGAGGGCAGTGCATCCTTGGCAGCTGGGCGCAGGGGCGTTTGAGCCCTGAGGACCCTTGGAGCCGCCGTGGGCCGAGTCTCTTGTGTCGTCTCGCCTGTGCTGCCACAGTGCAGTTTGACACCCTTTCTTTCCTTCACGGTCTCTGGCCGAACTCGTCTGCTTGCAGGATTTTCTTCTGTTTAAATGCTGGTGAGCCCCCGATCTGTGGAATTCAGACATTTAAGCTCCATTCATTTTTTAGGTATCATTCAGCACATACTTACTAAGCACCTAGTACATGCCTCACACCATTCCATTGGTTGGAGACTCATTGGAGGACGAAATGGACCGATATCTCCGCCTTCTTTGAGCCACATCCTGGTGGGAGAGAAGATGTTAAACTAGAAAAAAAAAACATATTACTGAATATATTAGGTAATGATTCGAGCTTTTGAGAAAAATAGAGCAGGCAAGGTAGTGGAAAGTGTATGTGTTTGTGAGGGAGAGATGGGGTGAGGGAGCCTGCGGGTGTAGAGAATGTGGCCGAATAATAGAGAATGTTCGTTTGAGTAAGATGGGAGAGAAGTCAGGGTAGGACGTCTCTGGGTCCCCGGGGCGGGGGGAGGAGCATTCTCCGCCGAGGGAAAGGCAGGCGCACAGGGCCCGAGACGGGTGTGTGCCTGCGTATGAGAGGGTCCACGTGGGGCAGTGTGAGCGCAGAGACGACAGGCCGGCACGTGGCAGCACGTGGGCTTTGGAGGCCATTGTGAGGACTTAGTCCTAAATGCGACGCAAGAACCGTCTCTTGAGTTTTAGGCACTGGATTCTTAGAAACTGACTTTGTTTTTTTCTTCGGTTTTTAAATTGTGATAAAATACACGTAAAATTTACCATCTTAATCATTTTTTAAGCGTACAGTTCAGTAATGCGAAGTATGATTGTTTCGTGCAACTGATTTCCAGAGCTTTTTCCATGTGGCAAAACTAAAACCCTGCACCCACGCAGCACCTCCCCGTTCCTGCCTCCTCCAGCCCCCGGCAGGAGCTACTCTCCGCTTCAGTGCATTGGACCCCTCCAGATAACTCATAGATGAGGAACCAAACAGCATTTGTCTTTTTGTGACTGGCTTCTTTTCACTTAATAGTGCCCTCCGGATTCATCCATGTTGTAGCTCAGGTCAGGATTTCCTTTTTAAGGCTGTTGAGTAGTCCGTGGCCCGTGTAAGGTGCACTGTGTTCATCCACTCATCCCTCGATGCACGTCGGCTTACTTCACCTTTTGGGCATTGTGTGTAATGCTGCTCTGAACATGGGTATGTGTCTGTCTTTTATTTTTTCATTTTTTTAAATGTTTGTTTATTTTTGAGAGAGGGAGAGGGAGGGAGGGTGTGTGTGTGCATGCTTGAGTGAGCTTGACGGAGGGGCATACAGAGAGGGAGACACAGAATCTGGAGCAGGCTCCAGGCTCTTCATGCGTAACCAACTGAGCCATCCAGGGGCCCCTGCATGTAGGTCTTTGAGATGTGATTTCAGTTCTTGGGGATGTGTAACCAGAAGTAATGCTGCTGGACCGCGTAATAGTTCTTTAATTTTTTTGAGGAGCCGCCATACCATCTTCTCCAGCCCTTTGTCGCAGGTTCCTGGTTCCCTACATCCCTGTAGCCATCGTACGGGTGCGAGGCGGTTCCTCGTTGCATTGCCCTACTGATTAGCGATATCGAGCGCCTTTTCCTGTGCTCACTGGCCATTTGTCCCTCTTTGGAGAAATATCTGTTCAAGTCCTTTGCCCATTTTTTAATTGGGTTGTTTAGGTTTTTTTGGTTGTTGAATTGTAGGAGTTCTTTGTATATTCTAGATATTAATCCCTTGTCAGATAAATGATTTTCAAATGTTTATCCCCCATTCCTTGGGATGCCTTAAAGGATCTCTCTGGTTACTGGGTTGGGGGTGGTCCATATGTGGACAAGGATGGAAGGCATAGCCTCTGGTCTATAACCAGGGTATTTTAATATTTGCAAACTAGAATATTTAGTATCACTGATGTGGCCTCCAGCTGTCATCTCCAGCTCCCATGGGCCCCTCTCTTCCTCTTGTGTCTGTCTCCGTGTTCCTGCCCTGTCTATTCTCGACCATGGTGACATGGAGTCCCTGCTCCCCAGGATGGCCTGGGAGGCCTCGCCTGGTATGCTGTTAGTCTTCCCAGCATCCGGTCCTGCCCCCGGAGCTCTGTCTCTCCCCAGTGTCCGGTCCTGCCCCCGGAGCTGGACCCTGCAAGCCGCTCTGGGCAGAATTCAGCATGGCTGCTGGGAAGTTTCATCCACCCTGCCTATGACACCCTCATCCCACGCGCTCTTATGTCTCATCCCCATGGCTGCCTCTTGGGCCAACTGGGGAGCTCTGTGCAGCGTGTGAAAGAGCCCCATTCTCATTACAGCAGCCTTCTCCAGAGTGGGGCTGCTGCATCTGGGGCCCAGAATGTGCCAGAGTCCCTGAATAAACAGACCTGCAAGAAAGACAAAGAAAGGTGTAAGAAGAGAGGCAGAGACTGAGGAGGGAGACGAGGCTCAATGAGAGAAGTGTCGGGGGGCGGGGGGGGGGGCTCACAGCTGTCCCGTGGCCCCTTGCTCTGTGCACGGTCCCTTTTTGCTCCGCTTTGGGCCACACTGGGGCTCCTTGCCGCTTTTTTCAGTTCCTCTCTTCCTGGCTCCCTGGTCCTGCATTCACAGTTCCTGGACAAGGCTCAGCTCTGCTGCCTTTATTTCTGGTTCTTTCTTTCCCATACTTAACATAATAAAGGTTTTCTTTTCTTTCTTTCTTTTTCTTTAGGAGTCAGAAAACTGAAGAGACCATCTCTATTAAACACATTATAATAAAGAACTCAAAGGAAATAGCTTCTGGGGGGTGGGGAGGGGGCACGAAGGGAAAAGTGGCCTTTCATTCTGGGGAGACTTCCCCGTGTCTGGAGTTGTGCCCCTGTGAATGGGTGCTGGGTCCCAGGCCTGGGAGAGCTGTGAAAAAACAAAGGAGTGGACAAGAAGCTGCAGAGCTTCTGGGAAAGAGAGCCTTGTTTCTATGCCTCTTGGAACCGATTGGACAAGTGTTTGTTTAAAAGAGATGCCACTTGGTAAGCGACGCCTGGCTTACTGGGTTGTGTTCAAGAATGCTTTGATTGGCCGGGGACTGTGAGAGTGTTCACTCAGAAACTGGCCCCAGGGAGCGCTGGCCCCAGAGCCCCTGGAACCAGCACAACCACCCAACCGATTCTGAAGTATCTGAATATTGGAATGAGGGCCGCTCAGGTTCGAATCTGCGTGACGGAGCCAGATTCACAGTGGGGGTCACCTGTGTCCTCCAGCCGTGGCCCCTGGTTCTTTTGTCTTTCTTCTGATGAATCAGTACAAACTAGTTGGTTATTAGACTGTGGGTTTTTCAGAAGGAGCACTACATGGGCAAATAAGTCACGGTAGTAAAATGTCTTCCTCGGGCAGGGGTTACACACTCCGAATGCTGAGAATCACATCTGCTTTACTGTGGTTTCCGCTGGGTTTTCTATGTGCCGAAATAAGGGGTGGTGGCCCCATTTTCCACATAAGGAAACCGAGGAACAAAAGTGCCAAGGGAGTAGAGTCAGGAGGGTGAGAGGATTCAATTCCAGTTAGACTGGGCACCAAGTTCCTGTTGCCCTTAGGTTGTCAGAATTGTGTCATTAAAAAAAAAAAAAAAGTCCCTTGTACCTGTCTTCACTCCTGGTAAAGCGTGAGTTGTGTCATGGCGTATCACGTCGGATTAGACCTGAACTCTGTGCTCCGCTGCCTGCAGCCTCATAAGTGACGGGGCTGGCCTGCGTTCTGAAGATGCTAAGTGAGGACCACCCTCGGAGCCGGCTGGTTCCCCTGGGGACGTGCTTTCTGGAAAAGTGCCCTGGTCAGTTCGGAGTTGTGGTCTCGGTGTTCTCTGCACGGCAGTGTACAGCACTACCCCTGCATTCTTCTCCTTGGGGAGAGCAGCCTCGGCTTTGAACTTGGGTGGACAAACTTGTCATCGACAGAGAATTCAGTACTCTAGCACCCAGCCAGCAGGTGATAACTGCACAGCAAGAAGAATGGGAGCCCTCATTGCAAGAATGCTACCACTATTAAAAAAAAAATTTTTTTTAAAGGGGGAGGTGCGCCTGGGTGGCTCAGTCGGTTAAACGTCGGACTTTGGCTCAGGTCATGGTCTCACTGTTCATGGGTTCGAGCCCCATGTCGGGCTCTGTTCTGACAGCTCAGAGCCTGGAGCCTGCTTGGGATCCTGTGTCTCCCTCTCTCTCTGCCCTTTTAGTGCTCACGGTCTGTCCGTCTCTCTCAAAAATAAATAAACATTAAAAAAATTAAAAAGAAAAAGAGTGCCACCACTTTTATAATTTTCCGAATGAGCAAAACTGGGAGGAAGGCTTGCGAAAGAAGTGGGGAGGGGAGGGAAATAATGGTTCCTTTGCAAAAAGACACGTTCAAGTCCCCTTGTCCCTTTGCGTGTTTCAGGCAACACAATAAGATTCGCAGCGTGGAGGGGAGTCAGCTGAAGGCTTACCTTTCCTTGGAGGTGCTGGACCTGAGCGCGAACAACATCACGGAGATCCGGAGCGCCTGCTTCCCGCAAGGGCTGCGCATCAGGGAGCTGTGAGTGCCTGGGCTCCGCCGTCCGCACCCGCGCGCGGGCGCAGAGTGCTCGTCCTTCTCCAGCATGTCCCCAAACCCCCCCCCCCCCCCCCCCCCCCCCCCCCCCCCCCCCCCCGCCAACGTCTCCGGGGAGCGTGGGCGCACACCTCTGGCTTCCCTCGGCGGGGCGGGGGGCGCCCCGGTCTGTTACCTCCCGTGGGCGCATGCGCAGGGTGCACGTGTGGAGCGTTTCCTAAGCGAGCAGCACTTCTCTGAGAGCAGGGGTGGAAGCGGAAGCGGGGAGGGCTTGCGAAGGAGCCTGGCGCACCCACCAGCTGAGAGCACAGCTGAGAGCAGGGTCTGGTCCTCAGACACAGGTCTGTCTGGATAGAGGGCCTCCGTTCTCTCTCGTTCCTGGGCTGCCTCCCAGGAGAGCTTGGAGAGAAGATTTGGGGGTACTTAGAAAACGGCGCTGCAGGGAGACCTCTCTGCCGAGGCTGACGCGGTAGGTGCTGGTCTTTGTCACACCGACCACCGAAGCCTGGCGTGAGGTGTCTTCGAGGAGCCACTCGGTCCCTTCTGCAGCTTCCCAGGGCCTGTTCTCTTTGTTGGTCTGTGTCTCGTTCGCCCGTCCTCATACCCCTTCTCACACCCGGTGGATGGTAGAAGGGAGGAAAAACCATTAAAGCCTGTTGAGCTTGCTGCTTGTCGGTAGACAAATGGTGCTTTGGGGAAGGAACAAAAAACCCAGGCTCCAGAGACGTCTTTAAGTGATACAGTTTTCATTTTCTGTGTTCCTACTGATCCTGAGCCCTTTTGGAGGTCATTCATGAGGCCGGTTTAGGGGTTGTTAGGACCCCTCAGTTCCGGGAGGCCAAGGCTTGGCACGCGCATTTTCTAAGACCCCAAGGAGGAGGAGTGACTTCTTTCTAAGGCTGCATCAAGGCTTCGGAGTAGGGAATGGGGGGCCCTGGCCTGTTAAGCCCACGTGACAGTGCTCAGCCCCCACTCGGGGCTTTGCAAAGGTGTCCAGTCACCGCCTGGCACTCCCTTGCTTGGGACAAAGAAAGCAGCAACTGCTCAGCTGAAGCGCAGTGACCTCTCTCTGCACGAAAGCACGAGGGACTTTCTATTTTGGCAGCTACTGGCCGGTGTGTATCTTCATCACGCAGACTGTTCTTCTGTAATGGGGAGTGTTAAGAACAAACAGTCCAGCCCTGTTTGCACAGAATCCTCATGTGCCCTGTCCTGGGCCACTGCCTGGTGGCGAGGCAAGAAATGCCTCCTCCTTCCCTTCTCTGTTGGAACAAACTCTCCCTGGTCTTTTTCCTTGAGCTACAAAAAGCAGCATTTGTCCAGCGAAGGTGGAAGGAGAGGTCGAAGCAGTAACTTCTGATAGGAATTAGCATATCATTCCTCCCCTTTCTCTCTTGTTTTTCCTCTTTTTTATTAGTTTCTATAATTTATACACAACGGAATGCTCGGATACAACCTAGTATATTGCAGTGTGGTTTGAGGGGAGGTGTCCTTTACCTACATTATCCGCTGAGTGGACATCCCATTGAAGAACTGAAGGGACCCTGTGCAGGTCTCCTTAACTAGTGTTTCTCACTAGTTACATTTCACACGATTAAGATGCATCAGTTTAGACACATTTGTAAGTGTGCCTGTGTGCCTGTGTATATAAATATATAAACATAGATATATTACATATCAAGTTGTGCAGTGAGACCCACTTTAAAATTTGACTGTTTCCCTAAATTATTAAATCCATTCTGACCTTGCCTGGAAGTTGACATTCTGATTCCTAGGGCTTTTTATCACCAACCTTGAACCCTAACTCTTGGTTGGCGGGTGTTGAGGGACTCCTTCTGGTAGCTCTGGAGATGGCCATTGCTCACCAGGCAGGGGTGCCAGGGTACTGGGGTGGAGGTGACTGACCTTGACACCCTGCCCTCCCGAGGAAGGCACTGGCCACAGGCACGGTGCGCTCCAGGCTGAAATGACACTTCCATCAGGGCCTGAAGTGGAGAGTCCTGGCACCCATGTCTCCTGGGCCCCCCATCCAGGAGTTGAGATGATTGTCGTGTCCCTGGAAACCCACTCCCGTGGGTGTGCTTTTAGCTTCTCCCCAACTCAGGCAGCTCTGGTGTCTGTAACGGGATGAGGAAAGCTCCCTTCTCACCGGTGCATTTTCTGTCCTCTGTCCTTCCAGTAACCTGGCCAGCAACCGCATTGGCAGCCTGGAGTCGGGAGCGTTTGACGGTCTGTCCCGGTCGCTGGTAATGCTTCGCTTGAGCAAAAACAGAATCACCCAGCTTCCTGTGAAAGCATTCAAGTTACCCAGGCTGACGCAACTGTGAGTATAGAAGCCTGCACTTGAATTAAGGTTAGCCAAACTCTGTGGAGGCCGCCTTTCCCCACGGACCTCGTTCCAAACGCGACCCCTTCCTCACTCGCCTTCTGTCAGGCTTTGCATACACCGTCATTAATGGCCTTGTGGTGACAGCTAATAAAAGCAAATTGGAAGCCGGGTCTGGTACCCGTGGGCTGCCTTAGGTTGCTGAGAAAAAGATCCAATGAGGATATATATGCTTGTCCTCATTGGCACTTTGCAAAACGAAATGAGGAACCCTGCTGGTGAGCTGGTCCTGGCTAATGTTTGGGCTGTGTGGCGTGGGTTATTTCTCTTGGGGTTTTCTTTGTTGTTTTTTTTTAAAGTACCCGTAAAATCTGTACCATGGGGGCACCTGGGTGGAGCAGTCAGTCCAGTGCCCAGCTCTGGATTTCACATCAGGTCATGATCTCACGGTCGTGGGATCGAGCCCCGCGTCGGGTTCCACACTGACTGTGGGTCTGCTTGGGATTCTCTCTCCCCCTCTGCCCCTCCTCCCCGCTGTGTGCACTCTGTCTCTCTCAAATTAAATAATCTGTACCGCGGACATTATGGCGTCCAACACATTTTAAGCAGTCTGGGAGGAAGTTAGTATAGCCCGGTAGTTAGTTAGTTAGTGTAGCTTCATCTGCTACATCTTCTAAGGTAGTTGATGTTTTTATTTAAGAAAGCATTTATTTGTTTAGTCTTCGACAACCGAGGCTGTCCCCTGAGACAGCACAGGGTTGGATTCAAGAAATCCTATTTTGCAGAACCCGGTGGGCCAGTTGTTCCCTGGGTTTTCATTTGCCTGTGTTCTCTTTGTATTAGAAGAGTCTGTTTCTGGAAAATAACCTGATGTTGGAGTCTGGGATTAAACAGAACGCGATTGTCCAGGGCCAGGTTTGACAGCAGGACGGGGCCCCCTCCCCCCAGCGCCCTCACTGCCTATGTTGTGTACACACTCTCTCTCTCTCACACACACACACACACACACACACACACACTGTCTTTCTCTCTCTCTGTCTCTCTCTCCCTCCTCATTAGTTCTAGTCTCTGCTCTCCTCTCCTCAGCTCTGGAGAAGGTCTCTTGATGCTCAGCACGTTGTGTGGGGGGCAGAGTCATGAGACACTGCACAAGTATTTGGGGAAAACCAAGGGCTTTCTGGTTAGCCCCGTGTTCTCCCCTCCCCTTCCCCCAGTGGTACGAATGGATCCAGCCCACCCAGCTTCCTGAAATCCTTTGGTCAGCTGAGGTTTCATCACACTGGGGTCGGAAGCCGAAAGTGTGTGCTTCATTGGTGTGCCAGACCCCCGCCCCCCCCCCCATATGCACTGCCTTCTCTCCGTCAGCAGAGACCCCCATCAGTGCCTCCAGCGGAAAGTGGCATTGCCATTCGATACCCAGTGGTTCGGTTTTTTCTGGGTCAAGGCATCTGGTATGGATTTCTGTCACTGAGCTGAGAGACGCCTCACCTAAGACGCTCACATCCGGAGTCACGCCCACCTCCTCGCTACAGAGTCATGGATATTTGGGGAGGAAATGGAGCACTTGCTCACATGGGGGCGGGGCGGGGCCA
Source organism: Paguma larvata (assembly GCA_030068075.1). Taxonomy (NCBI): domain Eukaryota; kingdom Metazoa; phylum Chordata; class Mammalia; order Carnivora; family Viverridae; genus Paguma; species Paguma larvata. The sequence continues at coordinate 32,390,233 of CM057842.1, read as the reverse complement.
GCATCTGGGGAACCCTGCCCACTCTTTCATCTGCCAGCTGCGGCCCGGTCAGGGTCAGCGCCTGTGCGGTGGGCAGAAGCGGCTGTCAGACGCATAGTGGGCCTCGCGGGGACATGCTCACTGTGGTTCTCCCGGCCGGGCTTCTCATCCTGCGTGGGAACCGCGGCTGGCGTCGGCAGGGTGCGTGCAGCGAACCCTCTGAACCCGCCGTCTCCTCCTCTTCAGGGACCTCAATAGGAACCGGATTCGGCTCATCGAGGGCCTGACGTTCCAGGGGCTCGAGAGTTTGGAGGTGCTGAAGCTCCAGCGCAACAACATCAGCAAGCTCACGGACGGGGCCTTCTGGGGCCTGTCCCGGATCCACGTGCTGTGAGTGTGACGCCGGGCTCCAGGCAGCACCGGCTCCGCTCGGGCGCCGCGGGCCTGCCTCGAGGGTCACGTCGGGCTTCCGCCGGACCTGGGTCCTGTCCTGCGGGTCTCTGGCTGGGCGCAACTCCCTGTCTTTGGGGACTTGGCCACATCTAAGGGTGTTTTTCTCCCAGGGTTTGGTCACGCAAGCAGGCTGGTGACGCTGGGAGAGGGAGCCGCTTTGCTGGGCTTCGTCTCCCCCGCCGCGTCCTCAGTGAGCAGCGGGGTGCAGAGTGGGCCCCCTCCCCACGCCCTCCCCTCTCCCACATGCTACAGGAAGTTCGCTGTCTCCCTGTTGGGGATTTGACATTCTGTCTTGACATGCAGGTGGGCCTAAAACGTATAGTTCGTCCTGGGAGATTTATTTATGTTTCATGAGCTAATCAGGCCGCTTGGTCCAGATGCTCCCCTTTTATCCAGGGAGCTCTCTCCAGAGAGATGTGTCCGGTCCCACAGCTCGCTTGCGTGCCGAGTCACGTCAAACAGCAGCAGAGAAACATATGGAGAAGGGCAGAAAATGCAGTTCCTGATCTTCCATTTTTAAACATTTAAATTAGTTTATTTTCAACGGGAAGTAACGCACACTCCTAGCTGAGTAAAATGAAAGAGTCAGAACGTGGCCCCGGCCCCTCTTCCTCTGTTCGCTTTCCCCCTAGTTCTGCTCCCAAGGGGCGGCCGCTGAGTCCTTTCCTGGTTGGTTTTTCTTTTTTCTTTTTTTTTCGTTATTTTATCTTTAACTGATCTCTCCATATAACCTGGGGCTTGAACTTACAACCCCGAGATTAAGAGTGGCCCGCTCCACTGTCTGAGCTAGCCAGTGCCCCTCCTTGTTGGTTTTTCTGTTCGGGGTTTTGTTCGTGGTTCTTGCTGGGTTCCAGCACGCATCCCAGTGTGTCTGGGTCTGTCAACGGGAGAGTTCTCGGGTCGTGGTCAGCGATGTAACTTGCGCAGTACCCCACCCCCGTTCCCTTCTTCCCAGTCTCTTCCAGTTACGTCGCTGTGCTCCTGTCCTTCGTTCTCTTTTCAGCTGAAGCAGAAAACGAAACTTTGCATCCAGTTCGTCAGCTCATTTCTCAGGAGCGCCTCTTCCCACGCCCCACCCCCAAGACCACACGCTCTGTGGGTGGGGGCATTCGCATTAGCCCCGAGGTCTTGCTCCTCCGTTTCTTCCCGGTCCGTTGATTGACCTCACCGCCATATCTATTCAGAAGCACTTGTACTTGACTGACGTGCTTAGAACTGTCGTTTTGAACTTTGGGTTCCAGGTGCTCCTGCCTTGGGTCTGATGAGGCTCAAAGATAATTCTCAGAAGGAAATGCAGTCAGCACTTCCTGTTTGGTTTTTATGGATTGAGCAGATCCATCACGTCCAGGGGGATGAGTTGCTCGAGAGGTTATTTATAAACGAAGTGCTCACCTCGTGGGCAGTGGCAGAAAGTGAGAGGGACAGAGCGAAACCCAGCTGCCCAAGGACCTTGAAACACCGAACACGGGGCCACGTCTGAGAGGCCGGTCCAGCGCCGTCATCCCGGGCTAGGGCACGCAGGCTCGAGAAGCGGGGGAAGAGCATCCTCCCTCGACCCGCCCGGTGGGAACTCAGTTCTCAGCGCGACGTGCGTTCCCGTGTGCTTCTCCTATCAGCCCTGGGAAGTTGCTACCTGGGGTCTCTCCAGTTTACAGATGTTTCGGCCTCATTCAGCCAGCAAAGTGGCAAAACTAGGGTCATCAACCCAAGCAGCCTGACCCCCAGAGCGAAGGCGTGTCTCTGGGCACCAGAGCTGGGTTCGAATTCTGGCCCCTTGCTGCTCCCCGAGCCGAGGAATGAATCTTGGGCAAGTCATACCTCACCCCTCCCAGCCTCTGTTTCACGTTACCTGTCAGATGGGGATAAAAGGTTACCCCCCCCCCACCACCACCACCATGCTCTCTTCTTTCTCTTCCTTTAATGGGCTTGGCTGCTGCTGGGCACTGTCGGCCACTTGTGCACCTGGCTCACTTGGAGTCGGCTAACAGGGTCCCGTTGCCCTCTGCACCCTGAGTCTGCTGGACGCTGGCGGCCGGCCATCCATCAGGTTTCCCTGTCTTCTCCCACCCGGGCGCATGGGAACCGTGCACACGCCCCCAGACCGCGCCGTTGTTCGTCCCTGCGCCGCTAGCGTCTGAGGCAGAGGGGCTGCCCGGGGGCCGTGCGGTGGCAGGCCCGCCCTCACCGTGTGCCCTGTCATTGCAGGCACCTGGAGTCCAACAACCTGGTGGAGGTGAACAGCGGCTCGCTCTACGGCCTCTCAGCCCTGCACCAGCTCCACCTGAGCGGCAACGCCATCGCCCGCATTAACCGTGACGGCTGGAGCTTCTGCCAGAGGCTGCAGGAGTTGTAAGTGTCCCGCCTCGGCTCCGTGCAGACGGACTCCGGGAGCCTCTGCCCAGGGGTGACCCTCCGGAGCGGGAAGCGCTGGGCTTGAGGCACAGCGGCCTCCAGGGGCCCAGCCCGGCCGAGGCGGGCGCTCAGAGCCCGGGCCTTGTGCCGCATGAGTGGGTCACCAACTGTGACAGTGGCACCACCGCCCCCCTCTGCTGGACATGCTGGTGCGTTTCTGTTTCTAAATACGTGCAGAAGACAGGTGGTTTTGGGGGGAAAATGTAGATCCTTACCATGTTGGCTCCTTCCCTTTAATACGCTCCAGGTTCCTCAGTTCCAGTTTATTCCACTGTGTTTGCAGGGTTTTTTTTTGAGTATCTGGGTGAGTTTTCTTTTTTTCTAGGCTTGATTGTAGGCGAAGAGTCATGCACTGAAATGAACTGCTGTTAAAAGTGCCAAGCTTGTGTCTTGTCTCTGTCTTGACCTCACCCAGCAAGCAAGGGGATGCTGTAAGCTCAGTGTTGAGTCTTGCAGGTGGTTTGTCTCCCTGTTCTCCCCGCTCCTCCTCCCCGCGCCCACCGCACACTGACCTGGAGCTGATATTTCAGTGAACCTGTGGTTATCTCATGCAGAAATTCATAGTCCTGCCTCTTACCTTGAACGTACTCTCCTTGGACATTGTGTGAGCGTGTTAGTGTCGACCCTTGAGATTTAGTTTCCAGACCTTCAGGGCAGAGGGGCTGCTTGCTATTCTCAGGTGGTATTGGATGCCTTCTGGGCATCTCTCGTCACAGACCATGGTCCCACCAGGGAACCCCCAGGACTCTTGCTTGGTTGCTGTCCAGGCCTGGGAATCTTGAGGAAGCAAGAGAGTTGCCTGTAGCTGAGTCAGGCCGGTGGCTAAGTGAGGAGGCTGTGTGCACCCCTGGTTTTGAGGCAGCGGTGAGGGCGTGTTCCCCGTGCCCCTCTCCGGCAGGTGGCCCGTGTGGAGCTGTCTTTCCCCTTCACAAGGGGCAGAGGTGGTTATGGAAATGCCTTGAGCAGCCTGTCAGTTTTCTGGATGTCTAGTAACCTCCGAGCCAGATTTAGTATTGCTTTCCAGCATTTCTGGCCCTTCCTATAAGTTAAATGCTTTAATCGCAGGTGAGGATGTAATTTTGGTCACTTGCCAGGTCTCTGTGACTGGTAGACACCAGGACTTATTTCTCCAGGAGGGAAAGAATATTACTTCCTGCTGACTTTAAAAACTCATTAATCTTCTCTGAATTTATTTTGCTCCTTCCTGTCCTAGCCCAAACTTCCCATTTTTCAACAGTGGAAGATTAATAAGTAACCAGCCCAGGGCTGTGTGGTGGCAGGTGCAGGAGGGCGTGCTGGGAGGAAGGTTTGATTCTGATGCTCAGGGAAGATGGGTGACTGGGGGGGCGTGTTCCCTGCCCTGCTTACAGCACGGGCATCATGCTAAGAGGCTGCCCTGGGTGGGGACAGGGAGACAGGCGACTGCTGCCCAGGTAAGGTGCAATGTTGTGGGAGGCAGGCTTGTTCCACGCAGTGGCTGGTGGCGCCCTCTGCTGGCCGATGTCAGAAGTCTCACTGGGCTTCTTGCTCGCTGTCAGAACCTGCTGGGCTCCCGTCTCAGGGCACTGTCTCAGGGCACTGTCATGAGAGGTGTTTGACGGCCTGAGTCAGGACCCCAGCACAGACCACAGCTTGAGAGATTGGAGCCGTGAGGGTTCTGGTGTTGTATGACCTTGTGTCGTCCTCACAGCTGACCTCCTCTCTGGTCTCCGTGACTGACACAAATATTCTAGGAGCCTGTGTGGGTGTGGGGCCCTGCTGGGTTTCTGGCTGCACGACCACTCTGGCCCTTGGGACTCTCGCGAGCCTGTTCCGCGTTGGTGATGTTTGCTTACCCCTCCTTTTCCTCAGGGTTTTGTCCTTCAATAATCTCACCCGGCTGGATGAGGAGAGCCTGGCCGACCTGAGTAGCTTGAGCATCCTGCGCCTCAGCCACAACTCCATCAGCCACATCGCAGAAGGGGCCTTCAAGGGACTCAAAAACCTGCGTGTCCTGTACGTCATTCGCTCTGGGGTTGACGTCACAAAGGGGTTCCCGGCTGGGAAGGCAGGACAGAGCTTCCTTGCCCTACCTTCCACCATGCCGCCTTGCCGAATTCCTTCTCATTGCTGTCCAGTCAGGTTTGGACAGAGGACCAAGCTTTCGTGGCGTCAACTGACAAAGAACTAGTGTGGCAGAAAAGTGTCTCTCAGTCCCTCCCAGGGTGGTGCCGATAGGGGTGATGACTCAAAAACCTGCCCTTACCACATGGTAACTCCTGCCGTGCCCTTGCTGGGAAGCTGGGGTCCCCTTGTTGGGAACAGCCATGCGGCCAGTCTTTCTGGTCTTGAATCTTCCCCTCGTGCCTTCAGCACACCCTGTGTCCAGGAGGCCCCATTTCAAGAGAGTTACTTAGGGCATCCTCTGTCTCCCCTTGAACTTCAGTAGGGTCATTTAAAAAAAAACAGAGGCACTAATGTCATTTTCTTTTAAATTCCTTATTAGGTGGGGTGGTCAGAAGTTGCTTCAGGATATTTTTCTGGGAGTTAAGATTTTTCTTTGGGCTCCGGAGAACTTCCAGGCCACTCTGGGCATTAAGCCCCCAGAGCAGGGTGTACGGCTTTCAACAGACAGTCCCAGTAGCTTCCGAAGCCGCCTTCCCAGGATGCCCCGCTGCCTGGACGGCCTGTGGCAGTGTGACGGGAAGCCCCGCGCACTTGCACCTGGAGGGGAGGGCAAAGGCTTTAGTGCTGGGCCTTTGTTGGAGAGTGTGAAACAGCCCGGATGCCAGGTTATTGAAGTCGAGGTCAGCCAGCCTTCAAGCACTTGCAAGGCCTGAATAACAAGGCCGGGAGCATTCAGATTGAGCCAGAAAGAAGAGAAAAGCTTTGGCAGCCAGGGCGAGGAGCTGGGGAGACAGGCACACAGAGCAGCAGCCCTGGGTCCCTGGCTTTCAGTGCGAGGATAATAAGGAGAAACCCGGTGAAAGGAGAGGGCCCTTCCAGCAGCAGAACCTCGGCGCTCCTTTGGCTGTAAGATAAAGGTCAGCATGAACACTGCGCCTCTCAGCCAGGGCTCCCCTCCCTCCTGGCGGTGCTGATTCCTTGCGATGGCTCTCACGGGGCCAAGAGCAGCGTCCCTTTCTGTTCCTGGCCTGCCTCGGCCAGCGTTTGGCAGAGGAAGGGGTAGGAGCCGGGAACCGTGCTGTGGGAGGGAGTCGGAGGGGCCGCTGGCGGGGGCAAAGAGGGGGGCCTGGTCGCCAGGTGGGAGCATCGCCTGGGGCTGGGATCTGCCCTGGAAGCTGGGCAGGGCGGGGGAGCTGAGTCGTCCGCCTTGTGATCCGCATTGTTGGAGGAGATGGGACTGAAAAGTTGGCTTCGTCCGCCAGCCCTGGCAAGTGGGTCACAAGTCTGACTCAGCGCCCAGATGTCGTCCCTGGCTCTGAGTCAGCGCCTGTGCAGGCCCTCCGAACCCACTTGCCAGCATGGAGTGGCCCCAGGGAGGACCCTGTGTGGGGGCCTCTTCACTCTTTCCTGTATGTACCTTCCGCAGGTTCTCAGTCAAGTCTAGGATAGGAAAGGGACTCTGGCTGGTGTGAGAGCAGACAAGACTCTTAAAAAAAACCTTTCAGGCTCGTTCCCAGTGCCCTCAGTCAGATGCCTGTTCTTGGAGGGTTTCCCATGTGTTGTCTGCCCCCTCTCCTTACCCCGGGACCCCGCCCTACCCAATTGGGGAGCACCCCGTGGAGCTGGGTAGCTCTGGGTTTGAGGCGTGTGTTGACTTTGCGGGAAGGCTGAGAAGGACAGGCCGCACCGCAAGGCATGCAGGATGGTGCTCCTGTGGCTCAGTGGCCACTCTTGCGTTGGCTGTCCGTTACAGCTGGGCATCAGGTGGCTGAGTGGGTGTCCGTCTATGTTTCCACTTTATGTTAAGAGAGTTGAGAACTCAGGCTGGATGGTGAGCCCTCTCTCTGTCTCCTCCCTAGGGATCTGGACCATAACGAGATTGCGGGGACAATAGAGGACACCAGTGGCGCTTTTACAGGGCTGGACAGTCTCAGCAAGCTGTGAGTATCTCGGTGTTGGAGCTTCTGTGGAAGCTGAGCCCAGGGCCTCCGAGGCTCCCCCGTGCCTCCTTTGTTCTGGGCCCAGCTGGAGCAGGGCTGGCTCACATTTATCGTCTTTTGTTTGGGAAGAAAAGTCTGACTAAGAGCCAGGACATCCGAGCTTCTCTCTGGCCATCGGTCTCATCACTGCCCTGGGCGTCGGTTCCTTTGGGGCTGAAGAGCTGGTGTTCAGAGGCTTGTTGGGTTCTCTCTCCTGCTGAATTTGTGACTGACACGGAAACTGCTCAGTTTTTTGTCCTGCTCTGCACGAAGGAGTCTTGCCTTGTTAATTGATTCCTAGAAATTGTGTGAGATGTCTAAGGCAAGTACCATTGACGGTTTTGAGTCTTTGGTCAGTACTTCTGTTGTCTGTCATCATGTTAAACAGTCATTAGGATGGGTAATATAAAAGCTAGTTTTTATTCCAGGTTTCTGGTGTTTTTATTTTTTTAGGCTCCTAGAGTTTGTCAGTTCCCGTGCAAGGCATGTGTGTACGTGTGTTAAATCTAACAACCGACAGCCTTGTGTGTGTAGGTGCTGTTAGGCAGCCTTTTTATAGTTGAGGAAACACGGGTGCAGGGACTTTGCCCAAGACCACACAGTGTGGAGGCTGCGGGCTGGCTGGGCTGGCCCCGGAGCCCATGCGGTTCTCCCTGCATGGGCTGCCCCAGGAGCCTCTGGGACAGGGCAGAGGAGTCTGAGGGGGGGTTTGGGGTGGACAGAAAGAGGCAGTCACCACTCCACCTACCCAAGCCTGCTCAGGTGACTGAGAGCCAAGCAGAGTGTGAGTGCCAGGCAGGTATCCTGAAAGCAGCTTCGGAGCGGAAGGTTCCAGGACAGCCTGGCGGGAGGGGGGGAGGCTGTCTTTCCGTAGAGGTGGTTTTGAAAAGTGTGGTTTTTCACACCTTTACACTCCGAGTTCTGAGTAAGATTAGCTCTCTTGGCTGTCTCAGGATTCTTGCTCTTCTCCAGAGTCCTGTATCTTGATGGCATGTCTGACTGTCAGTCTTCCTTGTTCTTCCCTAAAAAAGTGGCCTCTCCTCCCACCTCTTAGTCAGGTTGACTGGCAAGTGCGGGGACAACAGGTGGCTGCGCCGCTGCTTCGGTGCCTGCCTGGTGCCCTGCGAGTGTGTGCACAGTGGGCGGGGCCCCGGATCCTCAGGAGGGCGTGTCCCGAGAGGCTCCGCCCTGTGGGTGCAGGCGGTGCTGGGGCTCCTGGTTCTGCAGAGCCCAGCCCACTGCTGCTGTCTGTTGCCCTGTGTTCTCTTTTCCTTCTACCCACTGGACCAGGGTCAGCGGCGCTGCCTGAAATCCTGAGCCCGAGTGTCTCCCTCGCTCTCTGCTGTTGGACACAGGCTCCCTGAAGGCAGTGCAGGCTCCACACCGACCTCCTCCTGAGAGTCTAGGGACCTTGCTGAAATGCGACATCTCCAGCCTCCTCCCACCCAGCCTCACTGATCAGAATAAAGGTTTCAAGATAAAGGCAGGAGGCACACAATTGGGGGAAATGGGGACAGTAGTTGCTCAATCTGATTAAATATGTAGTTATTTAGGTGGGATGGTATTGTGGTTGCAAAAGATAAAAAACAATCCCCTGCTTGGATGGAAAAACAACGTGTGGTGATGCCTGTGCCTTGGATTCCCATCCGGCCCGCCGGGCTGGGGAAGGGGCAGCGGGCGGAGTGAAGCAGGGCTGGCCTGGGTGACGGTTGTGGCTGTGTAACAGGCACATGCGGGGGGCTTGTGACGCTCCCCCACCTGCCCGTGGCGGTCCGTGGCATCCTCCCCGGTAAAGGGGGAGAAGAGGAAAGCGTGTTCTTCCCCTTGATCCTGGGGCACAGCCTGGGTCAGAACCAGTCCGCCGGGTGTGGAAGGTGTGGAGTAAACAGTTAATGAGCGAGGGAAGGAAGGGGCCAGCGCAGCTTGGCTCTTCTCCCCGCTTATCTCCTCCACGTGTTGCCTCAAAGCTCTCTTGCGTGGCCGTGGCTGGGAAACACGGCTGTCACACCTCACCGCCCCATTTGAGTGGCCTGGTGGCAAGTGTGTTGGGATCCCTTAGAAACGGGGAGCGTGTTAGCACAGAGAAGGGCTGCCTCTCAAGGGCTGTCCTGTCCCATGGACTCAGTCACCCTGTGGGGCTGCAGTCGGTGCCAGGTCCCTTTGACCTGGTGTGGGCCTCGCCTTTGAGGCCCCTGGCGTGAGGTCTCCAGGGATCCAAGAAGGGGCGGGGGATAAACTCTTGCCTTCTCTCAGTTATTATTCCAGGACCTGGGGTCCTTCCTGTCGTGGGAGAGGGCAGACCTTAATTAAAATCTTTTCCAAGAAGGGAACAAGGGAGCAGCAGAGCCATAAGAGGCTCCCCCTTTGTGCAGGTGTGGCGGATGCCGTCCTGGCCGTACTGTTTGCGCCTGCTGAATACGGCCACGCCCATAGTTCACCCTGGAGCTTCCTGGCAGGGCCAGCATGGTACCAGCTTACCTGTGATCGTTACGCCCACCTCCCACTGGGGTCCCCGGCCTCATGTTGATGGAATACCTCTTGGGAGGTGTGCCTGGTGTCCTAGTATGTGAGGAGGAAAGGAGGCTTTCTGGAGCACGAATTAGCAGCAGAGCGAGGCGCAGGTAGTCACGTGTGTATGAGGGGTGAGTGGCTGCCCTCTCTGTGGCTTTCTCTGGGGCAGGGCCATGACCTGTGCGAAGGGGAGTGTTGGAAACCTGGAATTGGACCTTGAGTCCAAGCGTCTCCCTCGAGGCAGGCCTGGGTGTGTGCTGCCCCCCCAGCCCGGGCAAGACCGCGGTAAGCCTTCCCCCTACCCCCACGTGCAGGGCTGTGTTAGCACGAGCTGGGAGGCCTTGGGGAGCACTTGGAGAAGCATGAAGAAATGGACAGCTGACTTCCAGCGTCACTGTCCGCTCCGAGGCACATCAGCCCCACGCTGCCTTCTCTAGGAGCCCCTGATCGGGGGCAGCGGAATCTCAGCTGCCCACTGTCGTGTGGATGGAATGAGCATCCCCCGGCCCATGGTCCCGGCCATCCGTTCTCCGCACAGCCGCCTTCATTGAAACTGTCCCAGCCTGCCAGCTTGAGCTCCGGCCCCACATGTCTGCCTGGAGAAAGTAAGGGGCTGTTTTAATCCAGCAGCGGGGTGATTAGCCCGTCCATAATTGAGAATTTGTTTTATTGCTATTGTTACCATTAGAAGTCACAGACTGCCCTCATGGTAAAAGAGGTCAGTGTGACGAATACGAAATGGATGAAATAAAGCACAGCTTTTTCCTGCATCTGGTTTACGGGAGATTTCACTGAACAGTTAATACGTTTTACGAGGGCCTGGAGCACAGTGACCCGGCCTGGGCGATCGGAGTAAGTGAGAAGCTGGCAGGCTCTCGCAGATACTTGTGTTTGTGGGACGAGTTGTGTGGTTAGGGGAACTGAGTTAGCCTGGCCACCGGACTGCTGTGTGTGTGAGAATTAAAGCTTCAGCCTGAGAGAGGGCGTGCAAACACACAGACTGCCTGCGAGAGAAAGCAGTCAGAGGGCTCTTGGGCCGCGCCGTCCTCCCCGAGCAGGAGATGCTGGTTTTGTCTGAAGGCCGGATGCTCCGAGAGGAGGGGTCTGTTCCTGCTGAAGTGGAGGGTACCCGGAAGCTCCTGTGGCTGCCCTGCCGGTTCCCCTCAGGCTTTAGGATGCCCTGGAGAGCGGGGAGCCAGAGGGGGGTGTGGAAAGCACCTCCTTCTGGGGCTTGTGGCGCTGGCTGGGTCTGTCTGCGTGTGACCCTGTTTTCCCGAAGGCGGCATCGTGGGGTTTGTGTAGGCGGTGCCAGGAGCCCCGCGCAGTAGGGGTGACGCTCGGGGCCCGTGTGGCAGGTGCCGCCTGGGCTGCCCTGCCATCTTTGGTTTTCCTTGAGGCTCCTCTTTCCTTTCTTGGCTCCTTTCAGGGAGGGGCTGGTGCTGGGTGTTTTCCCTCAGGGGTCTGTGTCTTAACACGGGTCTGAAGGGTGAGCTGGCCCTAAGTGGAGACCTTTCTCTGGCCCTCGGTGGGATCCCAGACGGGACTGCTGCTCTCCGGAGGCTGTGTGCAGTGCCCAGAGCTGGTGAGACGTGGCCGGTGTTGGCTCCCAGCATTTCCCGTTCCCGACAAGCCTTTTAGGTCGTCCTGCTGGATGCCAGGCTGAAGAGCCCACACGTCTGTCAGCAGGCCCGTCGGGTGCACACTGGCAGGTGGCTTCCTGTGCCTACAAGGGGTGGAGGGAATGCCCTGGTGGGCTGTCTCAGAGGAGGGAAAACTGGAGCATCGATGCTTTTCATTCCCAGTGTCCAGGCACTCTAGGTCCCCGCCCCCCCCAAATAGGCTTACTTTTGGCTTACGTAGCCCAGTGGAGGAAGCATTCATTTCTTCCATGTGTGTTGCGGGGGACCAGAATTTTGTTTCTGAGAAAACTCTTAGTAGGTCCTCGTTGAGGTTGTGATTAGAAGGGCCGGCAAGTAGGCGCGCTTTCTCAGGGGTAGGCGGTCCAGGCGTCTGGGTATTTGATCACCTCAGAGGATGACCTTTCAGGACTTGGCTGGGATTTAAGGAACCTTGAGCCCATGGGCATCAATTAAAACCTGGGCTCTTGCTAAAAGGGGCCACCGCACTGGGACATGCCCTGCACAGCCTGAGCGGCCTTCCCAGAGGCAGGGGCGCAGCTCACCATGCCCGCATCCCGGCTGCTCGGGTGCGTCTCCGTGCGCATCACTGGGGAGCCATCTGGAAGGATGCCCGTTTTCCTGGCTTCGTCTTGCCCCCTCTGGGAACCTTCACCTCCAGTTTTCAGAAGAGGGCGGCACATTTTAGTTCCAGTTTTTACTACCTTCCATGACTCTGCTTCCTCTCATGAGGCCCTTGGGTGGTCCTTGGACACAGCCCGGGCTGGACAAGAGGATTTCCACAGAACCTCGCAAGGAGCCTTTTCAGGCGAGACGGTGCATGCAGTTGCCACCTGTCGTCACCGTTAAATTCTAGTGAAGATAAAAGTATTTCATTTCAGAAAGGGGAAAGCATGCATACTTCAGACCCGTAATCTCCGCGTAGGTCAGATTTCCACCTGCCCCTCACTGGACAGACTTATCAGATGGCACTGCCCTAATCGTGTGTTTTCTCTCTCCCATTCCTCCCTTGTCTCTACCCCCCTCCGGTTTTGTTTTTTGTTTTTTTTTCCCATCTCTGGATGATGTTTGGAAACGGCAGAACTCTGTTTGGAAACAAGATCAAGTCCGTGGCTAAGAAAGCCTTCTCGGGGCTGGAAGGCCTGGAGCACCTGTGAGTACCTCGCCAGGCCTTCCCTGACCCACAGGCCTGCCAGCGTGGCTGCTGGGAAGTCTGCTAGCAATTTAATCACATCTTTGTAAACTGAGAAACAGCCTATTTGGAAACGCCAGCTGCTTCCTTCTCATTATAAGTCAGCTTCAACTTTGGCCTTTATTTCGCCTATGCCAGGAACAGTTACAGAACATATGGCCGCTCAGTGAGCTCCTAATGAATGCGGCTGCCGATTGGATGAACACCTCCCCCGCCCCCTGCCCTGCCTCACCCTGGCACGGGCTCCGCCACGGGCCCCGGCCTCCCCTTCACCTCCGCAAGGGCGGCTGACCTGGCCCAGGCTCGCAGCCCCACTAATAGTAGCAGGTTCCCAGGACTGAGCACATGCTGGGCTCAGTCGGGAGGTGTTCTGGTGTGGCTGCCTCTCAGAGCCTGGGAGGATGAAGATGGGGCCAGCCCGGAGACGTTTATGTTGTCCCCATTGAGGGCAGATGCCTCTAGTGCTTGATTCTTAGTCTCTCTGGTCTGAGAATCAAGTTGGACCTGAATTCTGTTGGCAAAGGTTTGCTTACTGACTTGCCCAGCAGGCCTCAACCTTAGCTTTGATGCTGCCCTTCAGGCTGGCTTGGTTCCGGGGTTATTCCGTGTGCTTGGGCCAGTGTCTGTGAGGTGAGAGCCGCTTAGAGAGGACTTGGGACATCGGGTCTGGCTAGTACCTGCAGCACACTCGTGAAACCGGGACTCTCCTGGAAGCCTCCTGAGACACTCTTGGCTCAAACACGTGGCTGACCCGAAGGGCGCCCAGAGCGTGTGTACATAAGTGAAGAGTGTTCTTTTGCAGGAACCTTGGAGAGAATGCAATCAGATCTGTCCAGTCCGATGCCTTCATGAAGATGAAGAATCTTAAAGAGCTGTAAGTACCTGGGATTCCAGGGTCCTGGTTTACATGAGCAGAGACTTCGGTGTTAAAAACGCCTTGATACCGTGGTGCCTCAATTTATATAACAGACAGAGCCATTAGAATTTGTGTGTAAGCTACTAAAAAAGCAATGCTCCGTGGGGGCTTATTCTGGATTAGGGTCAGCACACCTGTTCTTAAAGGGTCACATGTGATTTTCAACTTTGTGGGCCATAGGGTTTCTGTCATTGGCAGGTAGACTCCGTTGTTGTAGCAGAAAGTGGCCAAAAATAATACACAAAAGGAGGGGGGCATGGCTGTGGGCCAGTAAACTCTTATTTACAAAAACTGGGCTGGCGGGGCTATAGCTTACTAACCGCTGTTCTAGATGATGTGACATGAACTTTCTTCTAGAAAATGGGTAATCGTTCCTTAAATGATGTCAGGGGCAAGTTTTTATCATTTAGTTCTGCTTAAAATGGAGAACCTATATTGAGAGTGGCTGCTTTGAAGAGTTGGGTGGCCTATGAGCGAGGCAGAGATATCTGTGCGATGTCACAGGTGACTTTGGAGTAGTGACGTGGCGCCCCGCCCGCATCTGTCCCGAGGCCCCCACAGCGTTTCCAGTGGTGGTGCTGCCACTGTGGACGTTCACCGTGGGCCTGTGGGTCACACGGGCTGGAAGAGCTTGCTCGTGCCCTGGTCTCTGGCAGAGGAGCTCATCCGGGTATGCAGGTAGCAACACCCAAGCTTGCTTTCTTCTTCCTGTACGTTAATCTGCTTCTGCAGCCAGAGAGTCTAGCCGTAATATTAGTTCCTCAGAGATGTGGTTTCGGTTCTCAGAAGTGCGGACAGAAGGGTAGATGGCAGAGGATGGCCGTCTTGCGTCCTGACCTCCTCCTCATTCCTGAGGTCACTCCCGGTGATCCCTAGGGAGAAATGGGGAAGTAGGGAGGCACAGTCCCCACACTTTAAAACCAAAGCAGGCCCCTGGTGACATGCCTCTGGCTGAGGAGAGGGGAGGCCTTCTGGCCCTTGCCTTATGGCATGTACTTAGCTGTGAGATTTAGGCCTGCTGAATAGAACTTCTTTCTCCAAAGGGTCATGACCTGAGGATGGTAAGTGTTCACTGTGCATTTCTTTCAGCTTTTCCGTGTTTGAAACTTTTCAAATATAATGTTGGAAGTAATCCGATTAGACAGGAAGAGGATATGAGAGAAAGAGAGAAGGACGGAGAGAGAAGACTTGACTTCTCCCTAACAGTTGAGGCTTTCTGAGATTGTTTCTCAGTTGGGAAGAACTGGACCCTTCTAGGCACTTGGGACCCTCCACCACACCCCACCCTCAAAATCTACTTCAGCGTGTTCTGGAGGCTCAGCCTCGGCACCTGCCTGGGTTTCCCGTCACAAGCTGTGTGTACCCAGCCGTGGCTGGCCCTGGGCCCAGTCCTCTGATGGGAGAAACGGTTGAGTCCACTTGGTCGTTTTCTTCCTCCATCAGATCAAGCCCGGTCGTACCATGCACTTAGTCATGCTCTGGGTAAATTTCCACAAGCGATGATTAGAAACACACTTTGAGTTGGAATCATGAAAATGCACCGTAAGCCAGCAGAGCCATGGGATGCACGGAGGCGGGAGTCGTGGGGAGCCGCACCCTTTAGCAGCTGACCAGAAGAAAGAGTAGCGGAAATCCGCAAAGCCCTGGGGTTGCTGGCAATTCCTGGTCCAGTCTTTCAGCCTCACCTTTGTTTTGAAGGCATTGTGTGCATGTTGAGGGAGGCCAGGGGGTCAGGGTCCTTGCTGTCTGTCTTGTTGGTCCTGACTCACTCTACAGGAAAGCAGTGTCTCTACCCCGGGTACCCCTTCTCTCTGAGGTCTGGTCTCCTCTATGTGAGGTGGGCCTCGTTGTTGGGAGGTTGGAAAGCTTCAGGCTGGCTGGGGCTCCACCATGTGGTGTAAGGAGTAACTCTTCCCACACACATCTGTGATCAACGATAAATGACACCCTTGCTTTCCTCGGGTCGCTCCTGTGACTCCTCCACACAAGTGCCTAAAGTCTCACACCAATAGCCCAGCATCTTCCTCTAGCCTTTACTCAGGCCTTCCTGCTGTCGACCCAGAAAGGGGCAGTCATGACCAAGGCCGGCTCAGTGGGGAGCTTCTGACAGAATTCCTGTCCCTGTGTCACTGAGGCTGAGGTGTGGGTGTGGTGCCTGGCACCAGCCTGTCCACCCACCACACACAGCCCACCTAGAACAGCTCCCGAGGTATTGGGCCGGAACAAGCCGCTTCCTCAGGCTCAGCGGGGGGAGCCCTCCTGCTACCTAGGTAATTTGGCAGTACAGCATCCCTCCGGTAGCTAGCTCTAAACCCACGGCTGTCTGCCCATCCAGTAAAACTGAAAAAAAAAAAAAAAAAAAAAGTAATAGCCTAATGCTGACCTCTGAAGGTCTCATGTGGGCAAACATCCCAGTTTGCATGGCTTTGCGTTCACTTACTTTAGTCCTTGAAAAAGCACTTTTGAAAAGTAATTTTAATAAGATGGCTAATTCGGAAACCATGAAGAACAGGAGGGGAGAGTAGATTTCTAAGGGACACGATGGGTGGTGGAGGGTGGTGGTAGAATCCTGGCTCATGTGATGCTTGTGGAATTTTTTTTTTTTTTGAGAGAGAGTATGAGTAGGGGAGGATCAGAGAGAAGGGGAGACACAGAATCTGAAGCAGACTCCGGACTCTGAGCTGTCGGCACAGAACCTGATGCAGGGCTTGAACCCATGAACCACAAGATCATGACCTGAGCCAAAGTCAGATGTGTTACTGACTGAGCCACCCAGGTGCCTCTTGTGGAATTTCTATGTAAACTTCGGTACCCTTTCTGTAACTGTGTGCCATGTACCGTGCAGTTCATAACGGGCATCCACATGTATTCTCTCTTGGCCTTCATCCTTGCCACGGGCTGGCTGGCCTCTGTTAGTTAGCTCACAGCCTTGAGGTCTCTTCCCGGAACAGGGCAGCTAGACTCTTCGGTTGACTTATCTTCAAGTGACTCCTCGGGAAGGAATGTCCGCTGAGATGGTGATTCCGATTTCTGTTTAAAAAGCTGATCCTCAGTTGCTGAGAAATGAAAAAGAAAATAGTCCCTGTTTTGGTTGGATCCTCACAAAACCAGAGTTGCATTCCCATGCTCCCCAGGCAGTGGCAATTAGCTAACAAGCCCCATTTAGGGACCATAGCTGAATTCTGCCCACCTCCTGAACGGTGCTGGGGTAGAGATCACCAACAGGAGGGGGCCACGTGGGCAGGGCTTGCGTCTGGACGTAGGAAAGCATGGAGCTTGGCCAAATGAAAACTAAGGCAGTACAGACAAAGAGCCCTCCTGACCACCTGTGCCAGAGTCAAGATCTAAATTGCAGATCGAATTTGGAAGCTTCAAGCAGCTTATTAGAAGAGTGGGAGAAAGCAGAGAGGGCACAGTGCTCCTCATCTCTCTTGGACGGACAGAGGCTGGGAGAGGTCAGATGGCGCCTCCGGGGTCCCATAGGAGCACTGGGTGCCTGTCACAGGACGCGTGTGAACTGGGGGTTGGTGGTACGCCATGGGGTCTTTGAGGCCGGTGGTGCCCGCATCACCGGGGAGCTTGTTAGAAATGCTGAATCTTGGGTTCCATCCCCAACCTTCTGAGCCAGAGCGTCATTTTATCAGAATCTCCAGGTAGATAATAGGTGCTGCTCTGGGTCACCGGAGAGGAACTGAGGAACACCTCTTCCCTTGCTAGATGGCTGGTGTTAGCGACAAGCTGATCAGAGGTGACTGGGGGTGGAGTCTGTGTAGTGAGGGAATATCCCTTTCTGGAGGTCACACCTGACATGTCCCTTTTGTTCCTCTTTCAGCCACATCAGCAGCGACAGCTTCCTGTGCGACTGCCAGCTGAAGTGGTTGTCCCCGTGGTTACTGGGCCGGAGGTTGCAGCCCTTCGTGACAGCCACCTGTGCCCACCCGGAGTCCCTGAAGGGCCAGAGCATTTTCTCTGTGCCGCCGGAGAGTTTCGTGTGTGGTAAGGCCATCCCTGTGATTTTCGTTCCTGAAGGGCAGGGAGGCTGGGAAGAAGTCCTCATTATGGGAGTGCTTTCTGTGATCACAGTAAACCCCAAATCCCGGTTCCCAAACAGCTGCTGGATGCAAGTTCTTTCCCGCTGAAGCCACACACACTACTTCCTGTGGCGTCGCCTCATTATGTGGTTCCTGGAGTACATGCGCTTAAGAAGGGAGGTTACAAATCAGAAGAACCAGTTACTGGAAGAAAGTTGTGTCATCTCTAGACGGCTCTGGTGCCCGGGCTTAGCTGTGAATTTACTCTGTGTATGAGGCTGGGGTTTTAACGTGTGTTCCTTTCCAGCCCCGAGAATGGAAGGTTAAATACCGGAAGAACAAGTCTCCAGAGAACAGTTAGTGTAGTAAAAATAATTTCTCGTTGTTGACTTGCACTCTTGCTGTTTCTCCAAACCACTGAAATCTGCACTTGTAGCTATAAACTCTTTTCTCCTTCTGACTGTTGGAGCATGGGTCTTACCATCTTTTTGACCAGGGGTGGTCGGAGTCCAAGTTTGGTTGCAAAAAGCACAGAAAATTTTAACGGCTAGAGACAGTACGCACGCGCACACACGGCACACACCACACTCGCGGAGAAAGGTGCAGCCTCGTGGTCAGTAAGATGTGGTCAGAGAAAGAGATGAATTTTGAGTGGTTTCTGTCTCTGCTCTAAGCAGGAGTGAGTGCCTCCTGCCTTCTGTCCTCCAGGTCTGCCCTGGGCCCTGGGCGTGATCCATGATCCTCACCAGGGGTTCCCTGAGCAGTGTGGGCAGGCTCACCCGCTTTGTGCTGGCCCAGTCCAGCAAGAAGCCTTATAAACACCTGGTGTTTCCTTACCGATCAGTCTTCTGGACACTTTGTGCACATTGCAAGGCTGCATACATCTCCTGTTCCAAGGAGGACACAATGACGGTGCTGTCCGTTGTTCATCAGGCAACTGGGCTGTGACCATTAATTTGTTAATCAACCGCCCTGAAGTGGGGCATCCTGCGCCTTCCTCCCTTTTCTTCTCCCAGGGCCTAATCTTGCCCTTTGGATGAGCCAAGGTAGGACTTGTGACCTGCTGTGCCCAGCCACCAGCCGGTGGCCCTGGCATGTTCTGGATTGTAGCAGTTTACACGCGTTAGCCACATGGTAGTGCAGGCTCACCGCCAAACCAGTCATCACGTATGAATGGGAATCAGGAAAACACTGGGCAGGAGATCAAAGTTTTAAGCTGTGTGGGAGTCTCTACCTCCTTTTTTATAAAATGAAGATGTAACCACTTTGCACCCACTAGCATTGCTGGAATCAAAAAGTCAGATAACAAGTGTTGGTGAGGAGGGGGGGGACATCTGAACCCTCCTCTAGTGCAGGTGGGAATGTAGAGTGGTACAGCCCCTTTGGAAGAGTTTGGAAGTGTCTCAGATAATTAAACATAGTTAAGCTATGACCCACTCCCTGCTACATGGTGGGGAGGAATAATATATATCTACATAAAACCTGGCCACAAATGCTCATGGTGGCATTACTCATAATAGCCACAGAGTGGAAATAACCCAGATGCTCATTACTCGCGGAGTGGATAGATCAAATGTGGTACTCAGGCACTGGAATATCATCAGGCCATAGAAAGCAATCATTCATATAACAGATGAAACTTGAAATATCTGAAGTGAAAGAAGCCAGTCACAAAGGACCGTACACTGTACGAGCCCATCCACATGACATGTCCAGAATGAGAGAATGCAATGGCCAGAATAGGACTTCATCAGGGGGCCATTACAGGGGTAGTAGGAAGGCCAGTGATTACTGGTGGTTTAGAGTGGAGGGAGAAGGGATGATAGCTAAAAGGTAGGGGGGTGTTTTTAGGGGGGTTATTTTTAGATGGACTGTGCTGATGGTTGTATCATTTACTGTCTGTAACAGTACCAGTCATTAGTGTTTAGAATATTGGAAAGTTGTGTGACGCTCACTACCATCTAATTTTTTAACATTTTCATCACCTTTTAAAAGAAATTGTGTTGACACCAGTCCCATCACACTGTCCCTGGAAGCCAGTACTCTCCATTGTAGTTCTATGATTTGTTTGCAGTGTTTCGTATCAAAATATATATGGTCTTTTGTGACTAGATTTTTTTTTAACTTTGCATAATTTTTTAGTATGTGTCAGTACTTCATTCTTTGTTTAAATGGTGGAATATTACTCTGTATGGATATACATTTATTTAGCTGTTCATTAGGTGATGGACATTTAGGTTGTTTGGGTTTCTTGGTAATTCTAAATAATTCTGTGAACATTCATATGTAAGTTTTTGTGAATTATCTTGCATATATACTGTTACCGTATGACCTACAATTCCGTTCCTGTTTCACTTTTTGAGCACACGAGACTGTCTTCAACAGTAGCTACACCACTTCATATTCCTACTGAGAACGAATGAATGCATCCTGCAACTATATTGCAATCATTTATTAATTCTAGTAGTTTTTCACTGAATTGCTTAGGATTTTCTTTATATTCAATCATGTCATTTGCAAAAAGACAGTTTATATCTTCCTTTCCAGTCTCAGTAGTTTGTTTTTTTTTTTTTTTTTTCCCCTTGCCTCATTGCCCTGGGTAGAGTCTCCAGTGTTGGGTAGAAGTGGTGAGGCCAGACTTCCTCGACCTTCCTGACTTGGGCAAAAGCACTCAGTCCTTCACCACTGGATATGTTAGTTGTAGGTTTTTCATAGATGATCTTTATCTACTTGAGGAATTCCCTAATTTGTTGAGTATTTTTATCATGATAGGGTGTTGGATTTTGTCAGATGCTTTTTTTCAGCATCTTTTGAGGGATAATGTGGGTTTTCTCCTCCTTTATTGATACAGTTAGTACACTGATTTTTGGGCATTAAACCCACCTTGCATTCCTGGGATAAATCCAACATGGTCATGGTCTATAATCCTTTTTATATCTTGTAGGGTTTGGTTTGCCAGTGTATCCTTAGAAGACTTTTTGCATCTGTACTCGGGTGTATAGTTGGGTTTCTGTCTTATTTTGTTATCTGGAAATACTTGACTCATATAATGTGTTCATTCGTCTGTTTTTTGCAAGAATTTCTGAAGGATTAGTGATATTATTCTTTAAATTTTGGGTAAAATTCAAATTATTCTATTTCTTATTAACAACTATTCAGATTTTGGTTCTTCTTGAGTCAGTGTTAATAGTTTCTTTTTTAGAATCTGTGCATCTATCAGCTTATCGGATTTGTTGGCATACGGATTATTCTCATTTGTTGCTGTGAGGTTAGTGGTAACTTGTTTTCCTAATTTTAGTATTCGGAGTCTTCTTCCCACCTCTCCATTCTGCTAGTCTAGAGAATTTTCAGTTTCATTAGTATTTTCAAAGAAGTAACTATTCTTTTCATTGATTTTTTTCACCTCTGTTTTTCTATTCTGTTTCTGCACTAATAACGATTTCCTTCTGCTTGGTTTGGGGATAGCTCGTTTTTCTGATTTCTTAATGAGGAAGGTGAGGTTATTAATTTGAGGTATTCCTTAGTAGGACACTCTCAATCTCTCTTTAAGCACTGTTGTAGCTGCAACATTTAAGTTTTTGTATTTGTATTTTCATTTTCATTCATCTCAAAGTATTTTCTAATTTCCCTAAAGATTTCTTCCCTACAGAAGTACAGTTTAATTTCCTCAGATTAGATTCCCAGTATTCCTTTTGATACTGATTTCTGGCTTCATTCCATTGTCCTTGAAGACACTTAGGAGGATTTCTCTTTTTTACTTACTGAGATTTGTTTTTCAGTCGAACATATGGTCTCTGTTGGAGAATATTCCATATTTGTTTTGAAATTAATGTTTATTCTGCTGTTATGCGGTGGAAAGTTCTATAGATATCTGCTAGGTCTGTTTGGCTTATAGGGTCTTTCAAATGTTGGATTCTTTCTGTTGACCTTCTGCCTAGTGGTTCTAACCATCATTGAATGTGGAGTATTGAATTCTACAAACTATATTGTTGCATTGTCCATCTCTTCAGTTTTGGCTTCATGTTTTGTGCAGCTCTATTAGGTGCATATATGTTTATGTTTATGTCTTCCTGATGGATTGTTTTACATTATAAAAAATTACTTTTTCTCTAGTAACCATTTCTATCTTAAAGTCTATTTTATCTGACATTAGCATAGACACCGTAGCTCTCTTTTGGCAACTCTTTTCATATTTGTGACTTTGAATTTAAAGTGTCTCTCCTGTCGATAGTATGTAGCTGGGTCATGGGTTTTTATTCATTCTGGTAATCCCTGACTTTCGATGGGGGTGTTTAATTCATTTATGTTTAATGTAATTACTGATAAGATAGAATTTGTTTCCTATATGTTATTTTTTAGTTCCTGTATTTGTTCATTGCTGACTAGTTTTGTATTAGATATTTGTATTAGATTCTGTTATATTGTTTTAATTCCCTTCTACTTTTTCTTAATGGTTGCCATGGGAATTATAATTAACATCTTAAAACAGTCTAGTTCAGATTAATAATTAACTTCAACAGTATGCAAAACTTTGCTCCTACTAAGCTCCATTTGTGAAGTTCCTCTTTTCTGTTACTTTTGACATACAAATTACATCTTCATGCGATATAAGCCTGATCAACACATTTTTTGATTATTTCTCTATGTATCTTTTAAATCAGGAGGAGAAGAATGTTACAAACAAAAATACACTTAACGCCGTCCTTGCATACTGACCTATGTGGTTACTTTTCATGGTTTTCTTTCTTTGTGTGGATTTGAATTACTTTTGTGTCTTCTCATTTCAGCCTGAGATTTCCTATAGGGCAGGTCTGGTAGCAGTGAATTCTGTCAAGTGATTTGTCTTTAAATCTGAGAGTAAGTTAATTTGTCCCTCACTTGGGAAGGTTAGTTTTGCTGGATACAGAATTCTTAGTTGACAGTCTCTTTTAGGACATTGAATATGTCTTCCTACTGATCTCCATGGTTTCTGATGAGACATCAGCTGTCATGTCACTTAGGATTCCTTCTGTGTGATGGGGTGCGTTGCAGCTCTTTTGTTGCTTTCCAAATTCATTTGTCTTTGACTTCTGACAGTTTGACTCTGCAGCTTCCAGGTGAGGATCTTTGAGTTTATCCTTTTTGGGTTTTTTGAGCTTCTTGGATGTGTAGATGCCTTTTCATGAAATTTGGGAAGTTTGGGGCTGTTATTTTTAGAAATACCTGGTTTCTGTTTCTTCTTGTTCTTAGACTCCCATTATTTGTATGTTGTTACAACCTGATGCTGTCCCACTGGTCTCAGTGAATGTTCATTATCCTTCATTCCTTTTTGTTTCTTAGATTGGAGAGTCTCAACTTCACCAGCTCTTCTTCCTGCTCATTTGGGCCACTGAACTCGAGTGAATTTTTCATTTGAGTTATTGTACTTTTAACCTCCAAAATTTATATTTGTTTGGTTTACTTCTATAATTTCTAGTTCTTTATCGGTGTTCTTTGGTTGGAAAATATTCACATACTTTAATTTTTTTAGACATGATTTCCTTTCGTTCTTTGAACATATTTATAAAACCAATTTAAGGTCTTTAAAAAGTCCAAGATCTGGGTTTCCTTCAGTTGCCATCGACTGCTTTTTTTCCTGTTTATATACTTTGATAGTTTTTTGTTGGAAACTCAGCCTTTAAAATAATGTGGCAACTCTCGGCATCAGATTCTCTGTCTTCTCCCTGGTTTGTTCTGTTAGTACAATTTCTGGACAAATATATTAAAGTCTGTTGGATGCAGCCACTGAAGGCTCTCCCTGGTTAGCTACTACCTGGACAGAGTCCTTAGATCACTTCAGAAAGTCTCCCATCCTGTGCCTGGCATTTGTGTTGTGTGTTGAGGGCGTGCCAACACTTCTGTTTGCATCAATCCCTAATCACAGATAAAAAAATGAGGATCCTCTCAGGCCTTCAGTGCCGCACATTCATGTGTCCTTCTAGTTACTCAGGAACATGGTGGACCTTTCCAAAGCCCACTGTCAACATTTCACGCCCTGCATTTCCTTTTTAGTTTTTTTGGCCCGCATCTTGCTGGCTCCAACTCAGAGTGCCTCATCGGTGCCTGCTGACTGTTTTCATCAAATGTCCTAGAGAGAGGGCTCCCCTGCTCACCAGACTGCATCAGATCAAATCAGGCCAGCCCAGAGGATGGGGCTTTTGGGCGGGGGGCAAAGGGGGCTCCAAACTCATTCTGCCCCTCTTTGTGGTTGCCAGGATGCTGGGGTTTAAGGCTACCAGAGAGCTGGAGAGAGAGGGATGGGACTTCAGCTCACTTCTCCTTCCTGAGATTCAGGTGTTTTCTTGAGTCCGTCCTCCACAGGCTGTTACAGCCTTTGGTTCTTTTCCAGAATTCCCAAACAGCTGATTCGAACCATTTTTGCTAATGTTCTCTCCGCTTTAATAGCACTGTAGATTTGGAAGAGCTCTTCTCACATTCTTGAAGTGTTTTCTACCCCCGTTCCTTTTGGAGGAAAGCTTGTGGTAGTAAGGTCTGTGCAGTCACGGCGGGTGGTTTCCGACTCCGTTAGCGTGTTGAGTGTTAAGGTAAGCAAGTGAAGCCAACTGTAGTATTCTCAGGGAAACTCCTGAGATGCATGTTTTCGGTACATGAGTACTGGTGGATGTGTTTGTGACAAAGGAGTGTGGTCATGGAGGTGACCACTGCTCAGGCGTTTATAATTGGATAAGGCCAGATCTCCATGGATTGTCCCGGCCTTTACAGTGTTGGAGGGTGTGCAGGGACCCTGAAAGATGAGATCCTGAGAGACCTGAGAGCCTGGGTTCTGAGAGCCTGGGTTGCAGAGCCTTAAATCTCATTCTCCTCTCCCCAGATGACTTACCAAAGCCACAGATTATCACCCAGCCAGAGCACACCATGGCTGTGGTGGGCAAGGACATCCGGTTCACGTGCTCGGCAGCCAGCAGCAGCAGCTCCCCGATGACCTTTGCCTGGAAGAAGGACAACGAGGTCCTGGCCAATGCCGACATGGAGAACTTTGCCCACGTCCGCGCGCAGGACGGGGTGGTCATGGAGTACACCACGATCCTGCATCTGCGCCATGTCACTTTTGGGCACGAGGGCCGCTATCAGTGTGTCATCACCAACCACTTCGGCTCCACCTACTCGCACAAGGCCAGGCTCATTGTGAATGGTAAGGAAGTGCTGTTGAGTCTGGTGTAAGATTCCTACAAATCCACACGTGGTTCTCTGCGATCCATGTAGGAGGGACACAGATAGGAGATATGTAAGCTTCGTAGGGGACATTACTGCCCAGTTGGCCTCGGAGCAAGTTTTATATAGATGGAAGTTATAGTCAGTGAATTGTCTCTCTTGTTTTTCGTGACCTTTTTATCCAGTTGTTAAGTGAAATGAAGGGCCCAAGCCTTTTATTTTTATACATGTATTATTCTCCGCAAACCATGATGTTTCGTGTCCAGGTTCCAAGCATATGCCCTGATCGTGGGGAAGCTCTGCCCTTTGAGTCCACGGCCTAGAGGCTGTAGTGGGCCAGTCTGAGAGGAGGGCCTTGGGGTGTTTGACGAGGAGTTTTTACTCTGTCACCAGCTTGAGAACCTATCAAGCTGGCTTTTTTTCAGGACTTTTTGTTGCAGTGAGTTTCTGGTCGAAGAGAAGTAAATCGGTAGAGTAGTTAAGCACCCTCCCCCAAGTACCCTCATCAGATTTTCCTGATTACTAAGCCTCCAGTTAAAAAGTGCTGGAACCATGGTCTTAAGCCCTCACAGAACACAGGAAAACAAATTCTTTACCCCACTTGGGCCTGTTGGCTTATTCTGAAGGAGTCTTCTCTGTTTATCAAAACTCAGTGAACTGTTAGACTTCTCACCAAAGTAACCTCACTGGGAGCAGCAGCGATGCCTGGCCTGTGGCTGGATGTTTCCCCGTCTCAGGGAAGACTTGGCAGAAATAGGCTGGCGTATGCTTCCAGCTCGCATGGGCGCAGTACCGTGGCCCCAGCACCAAGTCTCCACCACGGGTTTCTTGAGAAGAGAAGCGCCATCCCGTTGGCTCTGCTCAGGGTGAGGGCACGTCACGCTCCCTGCTGTAATTCTGTCTTGCTGGAGCAGATCATTTGTATTTCCCAGGCTCTATCCTGGTGCTTAAGGCAGGCACGTGTGAGACCCTAGTATTTTCTGAGTATCCCCGAATAGATTGCTGCGTGAGAGACAAAAGGGAAAATGCCTCATGAAAAGTCTTTGTTTGAGGAGGCGACAGCCAGCCTCAGGTTGACAAGGACAGCCCACGGAAGAGAGAGGCAGGCAGTTTTGTGAAGCCTGCTCCTCTCCCAGAGGCGGTGCGAGTGGCTCTAGGCAGAGGTTGGCACGGAGGGTGCTGAGGGGACACCTGGCAGAGGGTCGTCCTGGCCTTTGCTTCCGGCTTTCCCGTGACGAGAGCCTGATGGTACTTCGTACGTATTTTGCAGTGTTGCCGTCATTCACCAAAATACCCCACGACATTGCCATCCGGACGGGCACGATGGCCCGCCTCGAGTGTGCTGCCACCGGCCACCCCAACCCTCAGATCGCTTGGCAGAAGGACGGAGGCACAGATTTCCCTGCTGCTCGCGAACGACGCATGCACGTCATGCCCGACGACGACGTGTTTTTCATCACCGATGTGAAGATAGAGGACATGGGGGTTTACAGCTGCACCGCCCAGAACTCGGCCGGCACCGTTTCAGCCAACGCCACCCTGACAGTCTTAGGTCCGATCGCTGGTACAGAGTACATGAGTGCACGTGTGCACAGGTGTGGAAGAGGGTCCTCAAGTACCAGACACCTGGTGGCCAGGTTCTCAGACGGTGGCGCCTACGGCGTGGAGCTGAGTGTGGTGTGCTGGTTTCCTATTTTGAGCTGCTTTCTAACATTTTCAAGTGTGTTTTAAGATAGGCAGTGAATATGAGTATAGGGCTTTGGTGTGGAATATTCTAGACCTGCCCTCTGACTTACACAAGCCTGGCACCGGGCAGGTAGGGGACCGTAGAGGTTCCTGTGGCTCAAAGTTCCTCCTCCTCGTGGGAGCCACCCCCCAGAATGGTTACGATTTAGTCACTGTGTTAGGTCTTCTGAAAAGCTTCCCAGTCTGATAAAGCTCTCAGGGCATTGCATTGAAGGGTTGGGGCTATTCTTCGCCCAGAAGACAAGGCGGGCTCACAGAATAACTGTATGGCTTCCTCTGCCTTCCTGCAGAAACCCCGTCCCTGGTGGTGCCGCTGGAAGATCGCGTGGTGTCCATGGGAGAAACGGTGGCTCTCCAGTGCAAGGCGGCCGGGAGCCCCGCACCCCGCATCACCTGGTTCAAGGGGAACCGCCCTCTGAGCCTCACCGAGCGCCACCACTTCACCCCTGGCAACCAGCTGCTTGTGGTTCAGAACGTGGTGGTGGAGGACGCAGGGCCAGTACACCTGCGAGATGTCCAACGCCCTGGGCACAGAGCGCGCCCACAGCCAGCTGAGCATCCTGCCCACCCCTGGCTGCAGGAAGGATGGGAGCGCCGTGGGCATCTTCACCATCGCCGTGGTGGGCAGTATTGTCCTGACGTCCTTGGTCTGGGTGTGCATCATCTACCAGACCAGGAAGAAGAGTGAGGAATACAGTGTCACCAACACAGGTCAGCCCGCCCTGGCTGAGCGTATGTTCAGGGCAGGAGCCAAGCAGGGCTGTATGCTGCACAGCCTGCACGGCTGCTGTTGGGCGTGCTGTGTCTGGGCTTGCTTGTGAACAAGTGTTTTCATTTCTTCTCAACACCAAGGGTCGGGACGCCTGGTATTTGACTGCCTTGTCTCCTTGCAGATGAAACCATTGTGCCTCCAGATGTTCCAAGCTACCTGTCTTCTCAGGGGACTCTTTCTGACCGACAGGAAACTGTGATCAGGACCGAGGGTGGCCATCAGGCCAATGGGCACGTCGAGAGTAACGGTAAGGGCTCAAAGCCTGCTGGAATCTTGCCCCTTCCTCGGGCAGGTAGGTGGACTTCCGGTGCGCACATCTGACCTAGAGGGCTGGCAGGACTCCAGCCTTTTGTTAGGTCTTTGCTGGCTCTTTCCTGTGCAAGTTTTAAAACTCCAGCCCACAGCAAGTTGCTATATATGGGGCTCAGGATCTCCTAGTCAGGCTAAGGTAGGATTGAAAGAAGAAGGCCTCCAGGACATTACAGGTCTTAAAACCAACCCACTTCTTGAATAGGGGAAGGGCCCAGGCCTGGTCTGTAATCCAGTCCCTGCTACTAGAAAGGTCTGTCAGGGGGAGCCTCCTCCACAGGGGAGACTGAACGTTTATTGGGGACAAGTTTATCCTTAAAAGAATTGCTTACCATCATGGCTCTGAACACTGGAAGGCCTGCCTGCTGCGAAGCCTGTGTTACAAAAATGTTTCTTGCTGGTCAGCCCTGGCACCTACCTGTGTCAGGAACGTTGTAAGAAGGACTATTCTGGTAGCCCTGCCCGTTGTTCTCCTAAAGCTTACTGTGAAAAGCTAATAAGCCCATCAGTTCTAACTGTGGGAATCTACTGCAGGTGTCTGTCAAAGAGATACAAGCCTCTTTTCAGAAGTGGAGGCTCATGGCATCACGTGCAGGCAGCCCAAGCCCTGTGCTGGTTGTAACAAGGAGCCCTGGGCCATGACGGAGAAAGCCCAGAGGAGACCTGGTCCACAGAAGATGGGTAAGGGATGCTTTCCTCAGCAAAAGCCTTTGGTTCTTGAAATTTGGGTTGACTTGGGAAAGAGGAATTACTGGTCTAAGACTACCTCTGAATTTGGTATTCGGTGTATAAACAGGAAGCTGTGGTCTGACTCTCGTAATTCTGGAGTAGGAGGTCTCTTACATAAATCTGTGGTATGGTGTTCCCGGACTTGAAGTTTCCAGATTTATAAGCAATTTAAATACAGGGCATGGCCCAAACTGGAGAACCTTTTCAGCAGGGCTATCTTGAGGCGGAGACTCCCGCCAATACCTGGTTATGTCATTCCATGGGGTTTCTTTCTGTGAGAACAGCAGGATGACTTTCTCTCATGAAGAAATCAATCAGAAACGTGGAGGACCCATTTTTCATTAATGGCGTCGTGTTTGCCCAGTCTAGTCTTTTTTCTGGGACCCTAACTGGGAGACAGGGGAGTTCTACAGAGTTGGTCTGAGCAGGGCTCCAGCCTCACAGCAGGGGCCTTCAGCTCCCTCTTCCATGTGGGGACGCAGACCTCAGGGACGATGGCTCTAATCCAATTCTGGCTTGGTTCTGCAGAGCACAGCGGCCCGGTTGTGTGTGGTGACGGCAACAGTGACCCGGACAGGAATTCCAAGGAACAAGCGTCCTACCCCCAGCCTGTGCCCAGAGACCATACACAGCCAGGAACACTAAGCAGCCCGGAGCCCAGTCAGAGTGACCGAGAACATTCTCCACATCATCTGACCGGTGGGACTGTTGACGGGTCCCACACCGACTGCAGGGGGTCCCTCTATCCCAGTAACCACGACAGAATGCCAACCGTCTTGAAGAAAAAGCCAACGGTACCTCTTGATGGAAAAGGTAGCCATTCAGTGTCTTCCACGGGTTCCCCGGCAGGTGGGCAGGGGCAGGTAAGCAGCCAGACCGGAGCCTCTGACGTGCCCTCTCCTTTCTCCCAGGGGCGTCGTCTTGGACTTTAGCAAGGTTGCGTGAGCCAGACTCTGTGGACCTCCAGCCTCCCTCGACATTAACTCCAGGCAGTCCTGAGCTCACAGAAGCTTCCTCCGGCTTTCCCGACATCTCCAGTGAAGGCCAGCACTTGCTTCTTTCTAACGGACACCTCCCCAAAGCATGTGACTCCAGCCCCGAGTCCCCACCACTGACAGGACAGCAACCTGGGAAACGGGGCGTGCCCCTGCTCTTTGCACCGAAAATCTAGGCTTGGTCTACCTCAGCTCTTGTGTCCGTCTCTACAGGAAAGAGGTAGGCGAGGCTGTGAGGAAGCTTGGGTTCAAGCGTCACTGACCTGTACATAGGTTTTAAACTTCCATGTGGAGTATCTGTAGTTTAAAGGACTTGCAGCCGCAGCGCAGACCTGCCAGAGGCTACTGTGTACAAAAGCAGAAAAGTATTTGATACCATTGTACATAAGAGTTTTCAGAGATTTCATATATGTTATATATCTTTTGCAGAGGCTATTTTAATCTTTAGTGCATGGTTAACAAAGAAATCGTACAATTTTGACAATATTATTTTTCATATCAGGTTGCTGTTTAATTTTGGAAGCGGGGGATAGTTCTGGTGCCTTAATGCATGGATGGAATTTCTAGAAGCTAAAAACCACATTTACTCGCAGGAGTGTTTGGTGGGTGGGAAGGATGGAAGTCCTTGGATTCGTCGTGCACTTGACAGGACAGACGCCTAGCCTGCTCTGCAGCGAGAGCCTGTCATCTGCATCGGAACTCCGTTCCTCCCGGTGCTGCTGTGTGGGGGCTCTTGCAGCTCACCTCCCTGCAGAGCCCGGAGACGCCCACATCACGTACCTTTGCTGTAACCTAAGCAGAATGGGCGTTAGCCCACTGTAAGCATTGGGGCCGAACGATTCAGCACTGCCTTTCTCCCTTCCGTGAGGAAAGCAAATGTGGTTGATCACTATCCCTCGGTTGTCATTTGAGGCTTTTTAATAAGAGGCTGCTGGTGTTGGTACCTGTGGATTTTTTCAATAGTGATGGTTTAGTTCTGCCAATATCCTTAATGCTATGTTGACGGCGGGGGAGGAAGAGGCTCAAGTCCTTACTTTTCAGGGCTAGCCTGCTCTCTACTGAGGATCCGGAGCATGTCTGCCCACACCCTTCCCTCACACGGCCGCCCCGGGGCTGGGACGGTAGGAGGTGAGGCCCCCCCACCTGGGTATACTTGCACTTTCGAGACCCGTAGCTAACCATCTTGTGAGTGCCAATGTGTGTAGTTCAGGAAAGCGGACATTGAAACACGGTCCTTAAGATCTCAGAAAGCACGTTCCTTTAGCCAAAACGCTGAAGGGAGAGACTGACAAAAGGGTTGTTAAATTTCACTGGGTGAGGTCATCACTGTTCCAAAAGCTAATAAGCACATTTTAGAAGTGTGTTCTCAACAGTCAGCTAATTAATGTTACTTCCACACAATCTGTGAATTTGCTGCTTCTGAGAGGCAATGTGAAAGAGGAAGTATTACTTTTATGTACAAAGTTATTTATTTATAGAAATTTTGGTACAATGTACATTGAAAAACATGTAAAATATTAAAGTGTCTAACAAACGGTGTTGAAGTGTCTTTAATAAAGGTTCATTTATAAACCTTGTGTGGCTGGGGTCCTTCGTCTACGGGCATCGGCACCAGTGCATCCCCGGAACTCCCTTATCAGCCGAACCCATTTATTCTGCCTTTAATTATCTCTTTTCCCAGAAAGGGGGAAATTTTTTTTAGGCAAAGCAAAATCCTATACTCTAGCCCCAGGGACGATACACCACCACTAGATTCCTGAGATTTCTCTCTGAATTTTTCTAACACCTGGAGCTTATTAGTCAAGCTCGGAAATGGTGACCTCCCCTTCTGACTGCAGACAATAAAGCTTCCCGATTAGGAACGAAGAAACCCTGCTCCCCAGCCGGCCCAGGCCCCTCCTCTGGGTCTCCCGGGGAGCCTGGGGCGGGGCTCGGCACCCTCTGAGGACCGACCCACCTCGTCCCTGGAGCTGCAACTGCTCGCTTTCCTTCACACACACACCACACGGGCCGCTGGGTCCTTCTCTGTAAAATAATACAGCTGTGTGTTTTCGGGGGAATCTGAGTGTAATTAAGAACAGGAGCCTGGCTGCCCAACAGAAAGCTGACCGTGCACCTGCGGTTCATTCCCTTCAAACAAAGCCCCGAGCTCACACAATAGGGAGAAACCCACCCACGTGCTCTTCTCCTGAGTCTCCTTCCTGTTCCCGGTCTAGCCATCCTTTCGGAATGAGAATGTTCTCTGCCTTCCACTGCATCCACTAGCAGGTGGCAGGAAATGCAAGATCAGATACAGATCAAACCACGGCTCTGAGCAGCCTGCACTCGGCATTACCAAACTTATTTATTACGGGGTTCTGGGAAAAGGGTTCACAGTACCGCTGTGGACACGGTCCTCTCTCGGCCACCCGGCCTGGAGCAGGCAACACATCCGCAAGGACCTCCTCTTCACACACGGGTGCGGCTCGGGGTGATCAGAGGACTGAGCTCGCCGGAAGGGAGCCCGTGGGCATGGCAGCCCCCTTCCTGGACAGGAGTGCACGTGGGGCCGTCCCTGATTCAGGGGCTCCCCTGGCCAAGCCCGGACAGCAAGCTGCGGGTTTGCTCATAAGCACCCAGAAAGATGAATCCTCCCAGACTGATGGCTGCCATTCGAGGGAAGACACCTGCAAATAACCTAGGGAAGGAAAACAGCAGCAAAGATTTTTTTTCTTAAATTGGCGTGTGGAAAAAAGGTTAAATTCCAACACCCACAGCTTGCTCAACTCAACGCCCCACGCTCATTAAACCCCACACAGCACTTAAAATGTGTGCTTTTCCCTTCCAGAGTGGCACTAAGTTACATTCCCAAGCAGGCTTGGTGAGGTCTGGGCCCAGCTGTGTGGTGGCTAACGTGGCTGAATACCAAAAAGCTTACTGAGGAGCCT
Source organism: Paguma larvata (assembly GCA_030068075.1). Classification (NCBI taxonomy): domain Eukaryota; kingdom Metazoa; phylum Chordata; class Mammalia; order Carnivora; family Viverridae; genus Paguma; species Paguma larvata. Next base: position 32,358,348 of record CM057842.1, on the reverse strand, counting down.
CACAATTAAGTCCAGTCATCAGACAAGAAATATGAACCCTGTCCCCATAACAGTCCTGTGGACAACTGCCAGAACAGCCCTTTGAGATGAAGAAATGGGACTTTTATAAAGGAGTCAAAGGCCTGCCTCCTGGGGTGCGTGAGCCCCCCCCCCGCCTCCGAGGGAAAGGAAGGTGGGCTCAGCTGGAGATTTTCCCACAACTCGGTGACTCGGGTGCATTTGGTCCTTGGAGCCCCACAGACGTGACACCAGAACAGGGAGGCCAATCTCCGTGGATTCCTGATTTGTTTTCTCCTCTGAGGAAGGACGAAAAGGCAACCGGGCTGGGCAGAGAGCACTGCCTCGCAGGCTCTGTCCCCACGCACCACAGCAGGCCAGTCGGTAGGCAAAGTAGAAGAATGACACTGGGGGGTGTAAACAGGAGGTTCACTCTGGAAAAGCCATCCTGGGGCTGTGCGCAGGCATCTGCTCAAAGGTGTTCGCCCCGGCACTGCCGGAACGGGAGAAACTGCAGACCCCCCTCTAGTTACATAAATTCCGGGGCAGTGGCCGCACAGGGGGACACGATGCAGCCGGTAAAAATGAGGTAGCTCATGGGACCCACGACAGAAAATACACACAGTAGGTTCTGACCAAAGTCCCAAAGTCGTGTCATCTGATTCTGTGGCAGGGACGGGCGGGCACTAAACTCTCTCTGGAGGGCAGGATTAGCGGAAACGCCCCCTATTTTTCTCCAACAACTGAATCTTCTTACCAAAAGCATTTACTTTTGGAAGCAGAAAAAAATCAGAACTAACAGTGAGAAGACTTTGGCTCGGGTCCAGGGAAGGAAACTGAACACGGTCAGGTTATGTGAAAAGGACATAACCTTTAAAACAGGGAAAAAAAACGGCCACAATAAGCGAAATGGTGACTGGCCAAGACAGTGGACAGGAGAGCAGCCCCTGCTGCCTGGTTTCTGCACACCTGCTGGGAGAGGTTGGCTCGCCCCCCTCTGAATGTTGCACTTAGTTAGCACTTCTGAGGAAAAGTGGACTGCGCGTCAGGGGGCCCTTGCTTTGGTTAGCTGAGTAAGGATCTAAATCCTGAAGTAAAATCTTGCAGATTAAAGGAGAACCTCTTCTCTAGAAGTAACCATGAAAACTACACAAGGAAGAGAGCTGTTCAGCTCAGCATCATGCAAATCGTTGTTGCAGGAGGTGGCAGGTGAGGACGAAACTCCTAAATTACCACACTGCGGCCACTGGGACCGTGTGGCCCCAAACGGGGATTACTCCTCTCGCCCCTGCCTACAAAGAGAAGGGTGCCGGGAGGGAGGTCCCGGCAGAGGCTGAAGTGTGAGAGCACTCAATCAATTTTGCCACGAAATCCTCCCTCACCATCTGACTGACTTCTCAAACCTGGGCTCGTTCAGCTCGTGCTAATGAGCTCAGCTCCTGGCAAGCGCGGATGGAAGCGGTTAATGGTTTCGCCAGATGACAACTGAATCTATTAACATAATTATAGCCTTAAAGCAGAGTAATTTGTACAGTGAGCACCCCAACCAGCCGAGGAGGCAGGGACTTGAGTGGAGTGCGGCTGTGCTCTGGGGACCACAGATCAGACGAGGTAACGAATGCAGTGCGCAGAGAACGGGGCTCAAAGCGGGTGCACGCGGGCAGCAGCACGTAGGACATAAAGGGCACAGTCAGGAAACACAAAAAGCTGGCCGACTAACGGGACACGCAGGAAGGAGCAATGCAGCACAAACAGGCATCCCGTCTGCTTTTCGGCTGCTGGGCTGAATAATCGTGTGGTTTTATTTTGGAGAAACCAGTTTGCCCTGGAGCCTATATTCCAAGTCTGTGCCAGAACACGGCCTTTCCCTATGTGAACCAACACAGAGAGATCAAAAAGCGTCCCTGAGGGGCCAGCACGGCTGCACTGCCGCCGGGGAGGCTCCCTGTGAGGATCCGGGACGCCCGGGAACGCGGCAGGTGTGTTCAGGGGCAGCAGCAAGAGCCAGCAGGGCTGGGGGGGGGAGGGGGCCGGAGGGGGCCGGCGGAGACTCCGTCAGCGCTGAGGATGCCCAGGGCCGCTGGGAGAACAGCTGCCCACGTTAGGAGGGAGGTGTTTGGTTTGCTTTCAGTTACAATTCTTTTGTCAAATGATTTGTGACCTTTTATCATACCACCAGGAAGCTAATAAAACTATCCTTTCAAAACGACAAGCGTGGCTGCTTGATATACTCTGCCTAGAAGCACACTGTGTATACTGGTGAGAGCCCAAGGCTCAGGAGGTAGGCAAAATAGCCAAGTCCCTTTCCAGGGCTGACAGCGGGGCCCCGGGGCATGCTCGTGACCCCCGTCCACTGCCGGGAATTCTGGCGCTGCCGAGTTATAGGACATCCAGTAGACACCACCGCTGGGACGGGGTTTCGTTTCAATCATCCACTCGGGGGAATTCCTTCCTTACGAGCTCTCGGTGGCCAGGGTTTTTGCCGACCGGACCATACCCACGTATCACCGCTTTCTCAAGAAAGGCAGACGCGCTGCAGCTGGCCACCAACTCCACGGAGTGGAGGTGTGACCAGCAGTCACCATAAAATCTAGTATGAGCCACGTTTGAAACCAACAGGGCAGTGAAATTGAGCATTCTAACTTTCAATCTAAAAAAAGCTACTGCATGCAACACCCGTGGGGCCTGCGAGCCTGTGAAACACTGGGACTCCTGCACCTGCGACTGCGCAGCTGCTCCGGAGCTTGCTTCTCTCAGGCCACGTCATCGTTCAGTGTGAAACGCACGTCAAAACCGGGATGTCTGCGCGACGAGCAATCACATCCTCACCTCCTCACGCTCCCTTCGCTGTAAGCGGCTGGCCGAGGCGCCCAAGCCACCGCTCTGCCGTGCCCCTGCGCGGGCTCAAAGGGTTCTTCCCGGTAAACCCAGTTCTCCTCCCAGAACCCTGGAGTCCGTCAGGTGACCAGCATCATCAGGGCTGCCGCATACAAACCGCCACCCAACGTGACCTACTTTTGAAACTAAGGGTTGTAAACTTTGAAGAGAATGGGGCCCTTCTCCTGCAAAAACCTGACCTGGGCCCTCATGCTCCCCAACGATCAACTAGCGGAGAGAAGAACCTGTCAGATGCACGCACACGACAATCAGATCGTCCACACAGCACTACAAGGAGGAGGTGGCCCTGCCACAAATTTGCTGCCCCACCAGCCAGACCCTGTCAATAGGCTCACTCCCGACCCTGCCAGAGGGGGCTGCACGCTTTGTTCTCTCATGACAATCCCTGGTAGATCATATCAAAGAGAAAACGGTCGTTTCACAGACCTGTACGGATCCCAGTGTTCAGACGTGTTTACAGATCGCGGAAGCAAGGAACGCGCGTTTTGCAAAGGAAGCATTCTAAGACGTGATGCTAGAAGGGTGAGGGCTGAGGGGAGAGTAGAGAGAGGGTTTCAAGTAAGGGCTCACACACTGGTACGCTGAAAGTGATTTGTGACTGACGACAGTTAAAGGTAGCCCCAACCACAGCTGCTTTCCTCTAAATGTTAGAATCGAATCACATAACCGAAAGCCTGTCTGCTCGGAGCTACAGCCCAGAAGCGAGAGGGGACCGTGCCCGGGGATGTCCTCCAATATCACGATGGACAAGGCTGGCAGTGGCCTGCTAGCTACTGCATCAACTTGAAGGTGCGCTCTCATCTCACACGGGCACCGTCAGGTGTGTTCTGTGCAATGTAAATTAAGAGACTCAGCCAGGATGAGCGGAAGGAAGCAAAGTGTCGCTGCTCAGGCTACAGGAGGAGAGCCGGGAAGAGAGGCAGAAGAGCAGTCAAACATTCCTTCTTGTCCTTACCCTGTCAGCCCCTGTGTCCGCCAGACCCCGTGCAGGGCAGAGAGCACGTTCCCACCAGCGGTGCTGGAACCAGCCTGCACGACGGGAAAAGAGACAAAGCCATTATCGTATGAAATTCCCCAACTGATGTCCTCAGTGTCCACCCACCGTGTTCCAGGACAGTCTGAAACAGACTGGGGAGCTTCTCTGGAATCAGGAGCCCAGGCGCGCACAAGCCAGAAGCCCCTCGGTCCAAGCCCGCGGGCAAGCCCTGGCTGACAGGAAGCTGCTCCGCGAGGCGCGCACGATCACACTGGAGGCAGGGCTCAGCTAGAGCATTCACCAGCACGTGTCTGACCGGAAAACACCGAGAGCAGCAGTAACTGCTCTGAGAAGAATCGGGGAATCATCAGTTTAAGTGGTCCTATTATCAACTTATCTAAGTGGCTAATAACCACATTTAGTGAAGAGCACTACGTTCAATTTAAAACAGCCCCGGTACTCAGGTTTGTCCTTGTCAACCTACATACTAGATTTCTGCCCTTATGGTTGCACTTTTCCATTAGGGTATGTATGCCTTTTTCTTTTCTGTTGTTTGGCCCCAGACAGGTTATGTGCATGGCATTCCATGAAACCTTGGTCCAGACTTTTTGTTAACAGTTTTTCTTTTTAATGAAAACCTGTTAACGGTTCTGACAACTGTCCTGATTCATCCAGTTAAGCATCGTCTGAGTTCAGAGCCTCTACCTTACCTGCCACACTGGCATGAAGCCGGTCACCTCTGGGAGTCTCGGGTCTGTCCCCCGTAAAACCAGAGGTCGCTGGAAAGCAGTATTAGCAGGCAGAGGCCCAGCTCCGATTCTTACAGAACATCAGGGAGAATGTTTTCGTAAAGGTGAAACGCTGTGCCGACACTGGTCATAGTGATGACTGTGGAGAGTGTTCCACATCGGTCTCCTTCGTGCTTCAGCCGGGCACCATGAGGCTGCTGTCACAGACCAGCGTTACTCGGCTCCCGGCCACTATATGCACGTGAGCCCTAGTGCTAATACACACGAGCATCTGCTGGGTCTACGTTACATTGTTTTATGCTTACCTTTGCCAACATGATTCTTGTTTTTGCCACATCCAGAGGTGTGGTGACCACAGCTGCAAATCCACCTGTGCACAGGAAAGTACCCACCAGACAAAGGAGGTATTGTTAACTGTGTTATGTGGGAGGGTGTAACTTTTACTTTATAATCCCTCGTAGCTCTGCCAAAATCACTTCCTTATCATTATGTCCATTTGCCCGATGCAAGAAGAGGACACACACGTGCAAATGCGCACACTCCGCCGCTGCTACTGTAGTGATGGCGGACCCCAGGTAACAGAGTAACAGGAGAATGCTCTACACACTCGGGGAAAAAAACAAAAACAAGGCCCATAATTTATCTTGCTCTTCGGCGGAGCAGCAGACCTACGTGTGCACACGGCCTCAGACCTGCGTTCGCACACCCGCCGTCAGTATGAGAGGCTGGCTGCTCCCGCCGCTTCTCACCGGGCCCCTGCCTTCTGCAGAACACTCTTCTCAAATGGGACTCCGAAATGCTTCTATCTCCTCTGGTCTCAGAAAAACGGGCAAACAGAAGCATGCAGATTGCTATAGGGACTTTTGGTATTAATGGCTAAATTCTTTTGACCTAAAAGAGAGCCTTCTGTACGGATCTCCAGGCTTCAGATAACGGCCAGGCAGAATAACGACATTCTGGGCCCCCTTCTGCAGCCTGTCGGTCAGTCCTGATTCAACAGGCAATCGTCCTGCGGCTTCTTTCCCACCTTCCCTTCCACAGAGTACCATGACTGCCAAACTCATTATTTTAATATTCCTATCTGTGGACAGAGGAATTGGAGGACTTTTTTTTTTAACAGAAACCACAGTATATGGTGTCATTATTTTATTAAGAGTGATACAAAGATGTATTTTAAACCCAAAGAGGTCCTAAGGAGACTGAAATAATAAACACAAAAGGGCTTTCTAAAGATTCAGCTTGCAGGAGCTAGGTGAACAGAGCACATACAGGAAGGATGCTCCAGAAACAGCCCTTCCTCCTCTGAATTTTGTGGCATGGGGACAATTGTGAAGGTCATTTGATCTCTGTCAAATATCTTTCGAAACATACTGCTGAAATAAGATCCTCAGAACCTTCTCCCTTTGGTACCATGGATTAGGACACATCTTTTTGAAAGATGTACCAATTTATGCTTTTATGTTCCATATTTGGTTACCCACAAAGGACATGTACCTTGGGACTAAATAGTATCAATTACGTGAATACTAGAGCCCCCTTTTTCTGTGGCCACTTGTGTGTTACCAATAAGTGAAATGCTTTTTTCCAGATTCAAAAGCTGCATGAAATTCAGGTAGAACTTAATTAAACTTAAGGCAACCTGTACTGTCCAACCCCCCTGCCCCGCCCCCCAAAATCTCATAGTATTCAGCTTCATTTCACTCTCTGGCCCCAAGAGTTAGCAGGGCCCAGTTCGAAAGAGTCTTTCAGAGTCAGAAAGACTAAGCCTTAAATTAAATCCCTACTCTACTAGTGGACTGGCTTTAGAGACCATCCTTATTCTCTAGGTCAAGCACCGTAGGAGACAGGTATTTCTGTCACTGTGTCCCCCTGCTATGGGTGGGGAGAGTGAAGCTCAGAGAGGTTATGTAACTCACAGAAGGTTTTACTTAGTGTAGAGCTAAGAAGTCAACTTTACTGACTCCAGACCGTGAGCTCATGGCCACTGAGTATGCTGGTGGCCTCGGTTTTCTCATCTAGAAGACGCAGACAGCGGCAGGATAGGGACTACAGGGGGCTGTGTGAAGTGTCTAGGACAATGCCTGGCACGCACCAGACCTCAAAGGAACTGCCTAGGAACTGGCTCTTTTCTGCATGGGCAGAGCTAATCTGTGATCTTGCTCCATGTCTCTAGCCCCGCCCACAGAGCAGACACTCAAAAATGCTTGCTAGGTGCCCTGGACAAGGGTCTATAGATCTTTCAAACCCGAGATTCCAACTCATCCTCTGAAAGAGAGGAGGAAGGGAAAGCTTGAAGCCATTATCTGTGCTTGCTTTGTACCTGGCATGCTGGGCCTGTACTAGGGATGGTCATTAATTATTCTACGTCAGGTGCATGGATATCACTATTCCATTTTTACAGACAGCTTGCTCAAGGCCACACAGCAGTATGGAGTCGGCACTCAAAGTCACGTGCATCTCAGCTCCAAGAGTAGTGCTCTTTCACTATATGACTCTGATGTGCTGTAAGACATTAAACTGTGTTCAGTTGTTAAGAAGCGCATACGCCATTATCCTGTTCGAAAGTGTTCAGACTTTCCTAAACCAACTTCAAAGACTTAAAAGTTGGCAAGGACATCACCTGTCCCATCTGATGACCCAAGCTCTCCTGAGTCACTTACACTGGAAACTACTTGCCCTCTAGTAAATGCAGGCACTGTGCATCAGACTCGTCTTGGCTGAGAGAAGTTCCCTGTCCCTTCTCCGTGGGTGCTTGCCGATACACCCTCAGAGACTGCTGCTTCATACAAGTAAGAGGAAGAAAAGTCAAAGACAAAAACAAATATGCTTAAATAGGTCCTAATTTTACCGCCATGATGGTAGCTGTATTTTATGCCAATTATTAAGAAATCAATTTTAATGTGTTCGAATGCCAATGACTGCTTTAATACACAGCCCTCACAATATTTTTTATGAGGCTGCAAAGAAGGCCCTGTGAAGATCGTGTAATAGAATGACGGCTCACAACGGGGAGGGCACTGGGGACCTATGCTTTTGGTTAAAATGTAGTTATTTTCTACATTTTACTTAAGGGAACTGTAAACTGCTGTAATAAATACAAGGAACATGCTAACATATTCGACAGGAAATAATTACTTGGTGTGGCAACTGGCAGCCACTCACATGCTCATATCACACACGAACCTGTTTTCTACAGGCTTCACTAGTGCGAGGCTTCTACAGAACATGGGCTAACAGCTTTCAGGGAACAGGTTCAGGGGAAACGGGACGTTTACAGTGAAACGACATCTCAGGTGTCCCTGTACAAATGCAGGCTCTTTAGCACTCTGGACAAGGGGGCCACCTTCCTACGGCAAGCTGTGAAAGCGGTGTGGGGGACAGCAGTGCACAGGCTGCCACGCACTGTCCCTCCCCGGCCGGCCTCCTGTCTCCTGACGAGGCTCAGAGCAGGAAGAGCGTGTCCATGCACCTCCTTTGCATATGCTCTCCCAACACGCGTCAGACACGGAGGGCTTCGACAATAACAGAATGTGTTGTGTCTGCTTAGAGCTGGTGTCGTGCCTTCTCATGTCTTACCCAGAGAAATCCTTCACCCTATTCTGGGATTTCGACCCATGGGAATCCCTCTCCTTCCCTTCCACCCTGCCTTTCGGTCTCGCTCCTGTTCTCTGAGAAAATCTAAGTAGATGTTAATCATGAGAAACTGACCAAAGAACACTAGATTATCAAATCACATACCATGAGAGTAGCAAACGTCTTAATTACTTAGACTGAATTATGGTCATATGTTTCGAAGTTAACTTGAAGTGAGGAAGCTGGCAAAGTCCTTTTTTTCCCCTCGTTTAACCCCTGACCACATGCCAAGGGAATTTCTGGCATGACAAGCCATCAACACCTCCAATCTCAAGGGACATTTTTGTATATTTGTGCCAAGTAGTTTATAAAACAAGCATGAGCACAGAACAGCGCCAAACACGGCAGACAGACAGAGTGGCACGTCCATGATGATTTGCGCAGTTTAAAACCAGGAAAGTGCGCAAGTATGGGCGACCTGATTTCTGACTTACAGGCAAGCCTCACATCACTGCCTTTATGGCCGCGTGAGGCTGGGGAGCCTGAGCGTGCAGGCTTGCAAGGGGCGGCCCCGGGCCGACGAGGCGCTGCTCGCTCCTCTATAGTGCATAATGCACCCTGTCACAACAGACTCCTACAGGGTACCACTTTTTCACAAGTTAGACTATCTCTTAAATGATATTTATCTTTCACAAAAGGTAAAACAGTAACTGTATCCCTCACGACAACATACCAACTGAAATTTCAAAACAAAAGGGATATAAACAAAAATATACTCACTGTACCTTCTGCGAATAGGTGTGTGTGGATCTACTGTCACTGGGTTCTTGCAGAACCTGGCAAACTCCTTCACTTACAAACCCTCACAGAAGGAATAAGGTAACCGAATTGGAGGAGGTTTTAAATCTACATTGCTATTAAACATAATTATGTATAAAAACGCTATCAATATATTATTCTCTCAATGCAAGGGTGAATAGGAATCAATGTGATGACAGCTTTTCATTTTCTGGGTATTGGGTGTTTCTGCTGCAGTAGAAATAATACCTCCCATCAATCAGCTCAGTTCCGTAGACTACAAGTACTAATACCCACGTGATCTCACCGAGCCCTGCCGTAATCCCCGCTAAGGCTCGGAGGGATGCCTCTATGTTACAGGTAAGGAGCTGGGGCCAGAGCTGAGACCTGACAATTCTCTAAGCCCAGCAAGGTGGCTCACACCAGGTGTGTGGCTCTGGGCAAGCCCCTTCCCTGCTCCACCCCGAAGCTTCCAGCACTCACTGGAGCACAGGGCTGCTGGGCTGCACTCCTCAGGGGAGCCCCCCAGACTGAATGGGCCTGGCCCACAGGATCCTACCGCAAACTGGATGGCTGATAACAAGTTTCTCTCTCCTCGCTTCTGACTAATCTGCTTAGCATTCACTGCAAAGCATTATTGGGAAAAAGACATGGTAGTGAATGCAAATTTCCTTACTAGAAACAATACATTCATAAGCAAATCTATGAACGAGCTACTTCAGAAATGGGACCGGAGAATATACCCTTCTTACTTCAACACATGGAAGTTTCATGGTATTGCTAAATTTAAGAAGTGCCCTTCCTTATCCAGGATGACTCAAGTTCCATAACGCTCACTTTGTCCCCTGGAGGGAGTAAAAAAAACCCACACATTTCACTTAAGACTGGGGAGTAAAGACTCTTGACCTCTGGAAAGTGAAGCAAGACCACCTACTCATTTAACACAGCTAACGACGAAGTGTCATGTGGAAACGATTACCCATCATAATCCATTTGAGCCGGTTTCACATCTAGAGGCAAGATTCTTATTTTTGATTATCAATTCTACAAGTCAAATGGGTCCAATTATTAATAAAGAATCCTATAAAATACATGTTTTCTGTTTTCCTAATCACCACAACCAAAACCCAACCCAACAACCATTAAACGAACTGGAAAAGAATCATTTCCTAACAAAGCTGACATCCTAAAACTACTTATCTCTTTACTGGCTACACATCTAAACTAGCAGTTTACATTTTCTGGCCTAGCTCCACTTTGCTTTATTTCAACCGTAATCCTAACTCACCTTTATGTGCGATAGCAAAATGCGCTTCTCTCTTAGACTGCTAAACCTATCACTTACTCCATTTTGTAAAGCACCTGAGTTCTCATTACAGCCTCACTGGAAAACTCGCCTGACTTAGTGATGGATAACACACTATTGCATACTGTCACTTCGCTCTTGGTTTAATGTCTGGAAAATGCCCAGATGTTTAGATCTCCCTGTGTTCTCCACAGAGCACTTGAGCCTTCGGTAAGTTTGCTGAGCAGCCTCAGCTCTCCTGACACTAGTTAATCTGTGCTCCTGTCAAGCATGTCACACGAACCGTGAATCACTGCCTTCTGCAGGAATCACTGAAACCCCCCAAGCACTGCTCAGGGCAGACAGCTGCACACTTAGCCCTGCACCCACGGCAAGTCTCTTCCCACAAAGGACTTTATAAATCATCTTTAAGATAATCCAAGGGCCTGAGTGAAGGCTTTAATAAAGATAAAAAGAAAAAGAAAAATTTGTCAAAAACAAATTGGTTGTCTTTCAAGCAGACACCTTTTTAGCAGGGTTTTTTTTTTCCCCCCAAGTCACTCTCTTTTCTCAAACAACTAGTGGAACTCTCTTCATCTAAACAATCTGGAATTTCTAAAGAATGTTGTTTTTGCATAGTTAATATTTTCACATTTTTCTCCCCGCTTTGGTCTTTCCCAGTATAACATAATCCTTTGCACCTGCGAAAGCTCCGCAGACGGCTGACTGCCAACAATCCAGCACGTGATCCTGCCTCCAGGACCAGAGGGCCTGTGTTTAAGGAGAAAGAAAAAGACAAGTTATTAAATGTTTGAATTTATTGGAACCTCCCGTGGGTGAGCTCTGGGGATGGGAACTTAAGTGAGAAGCTATTTTGGTGACATTCCTTACTGATGACATAAGTGATTTTCCCAAGGATTTAACAACATCCTAAAAAAAAGTCAAAGAAACAGGGTGACGGCTACACTCGAGTGCTCAAAGGAAACAATTTTCAGGAAATGTGCATGATACACACACATTTGGGTGTACAAGCACAAATAAAAATAAAGACAGATCTCTAAGACAATGTAACATTTTAAATATTTCCCCTATAATTCTAAACATATAAATAACATAATTCACAGACGAGTCCAGGGCACTGTCTGCCACATTTCTCTGGGGGTTTTTTCTGTCTTTATCCATTCTGCCCATATGTGAAGGATGCCAATTCTGTTACTTACGTATGGATCTAAAATTCATCAAAACCTTTTTTGCACTTTTCAAGAAATAAACTGAAGATTATACAAATAAATACCCGAGTTTCAAACCAGGCAAAATGAAGGCAGAGGCGTGGTGCCTCGCTCGCCAAGAGGTGATGCAGCAGAAGACAAGACGCAGCCACGTCAGACGGAGAACAGGGCTCTGAGGGGGGCACTGGTCTAGTCTCTGAACGTGTGTTAAAATTCACTCCTCACAACAACCCTAAGAGTGGGGCCCTGTTATTTATTATCCACCTTTTACTGAGGCTAACGGCACAGCCTGCCCTTTGCTTGTTTTTGCTTCTGATTTACTTCACTGCAGTTTAAGTACGTATCCAACAAACTACACTTAAAGTGTCCAACTTGTTTTCTCTCTTTCTCTCTCTCTGCCACACACACACACGAAACCACTGCCATAATTAGTGAATACGTCCATCACCTCCCGAAAGCTTTCTCTGTCATTCCTCTTTCCTGTCTTCCCTTGCCACCCCCTAAACAATCTTTTCTGTCACTGTAGATTAGTTTGCTTTTTCTAGAATTTTATGTAAATAACTAGACATTCATTTTTACTAAGCTGGATTCTTTCCTTCAGAATTTTTCTAAGATTCATCCATATTATTGTGTATATCAATACTTCATTCTTAACTGTTAAATAATATGGCATTGCATAGACATATTATTTGTTTAGGTCTCTGCTTGTTGAAGCACATTTGGAATTTTTCCAATTGTTAGCTATCACAAATAAAGCTATTATGAACATTTATATGCATGTCTCTATACAGACATGCTTCCCTTCTCTTGGGTAAATACATAGGAGTATAATAGCTGGATCGCATTCTAGGAATATGTTTAACTTGCTAAGAAACTAGAAAATCACTTTCCAAGTTGCTTGTGCCATTTGACATTCTGACCAGTTCTAGTTTCTCCACATCCTTCCCAACAGTATTATTGGTACTTGAAAATTTTAACTACTCTAAGAGGTGTATAGTAGGTCACTGTGGTCTTAACTCATATTTTCCTAATGACTAAGGATGTTGACCTTTTCATGTACATTTAGGCCACCCCTCTATCTCCTTTAGTGAAGTGTCTACTCAAATGCTTTGCGCATTTTTATTGAATGGTCTGGTTTTTTTAATTACTGCGTTTTGAGAGTTCTTTATACTTTCCAGATTAAAGTCTTTTGCAAATATTTTCTCCAAGACCATGACCTGTCTTCTCATTAACGGTGTCTATGAAAGAACAGAAATATTTGATTTTGATGAAGTCCGAATTATCCTTTGATGGATCTTGCTTTGGTGACACATCTAAGAAGTCTTTGTCTAACTCAGGCCACAAAGATACTTCACCTGTATTTTCTTCTAGAAATGTTTGGTCATTGGTTTTACATTTAGATCTACCGTTCATTTTGAGTTTGTTTTGCTGCAAGGTATGGACTGAGGTTCCTTTGTTTTGTTTTTACTTACGGGTATTTAACTGTTGCAGGAGAAGAATATCCTTTCTCCAATCAACTAATGTCTCAATTTTTTGTCAAAAATCTGTTGTCCATCTATGTGTGGGTCTACTTCTAGACTGCATTCTGCTCCAATCTATAGATCCAGCAACTGGGTACTACCTTTACTACCACAGGTGTTCAGCAAATCTTGAGATCATGGAATGTTCTCCAATATTGTTCTTTTTCAAAATTGTTCTTATTTTTCTAGGTTCTATTCCCATATGAATTTGAGAATCAGCCTATCAATTTATACAAAACAGTCTGCTGAGATTTTGACCTGAATTGCACTAAATATATAGATCATTTTGGAGAATGGAGGTATTGGTAAAATTGAGTTTTCTGACCCATGAACATTTACAGTGTATTTCTCCATTGACTCAGGCCTCCATTATTTTCTCTCAAAAGTGTTTCTGTCGTTTTCAGTATATAGGCCTTACACTTGTACTTTGAGTACTGCCTTATTAACTTCAGCTTCTGATTGTTGCTAATATGTGGAAATATCATTGATTTTTATATACTGATTTTGTATACTGTCACTTTGCTAAATTTATCCATTCTAGTAGCTTCTCTGTAGATTTCCTCAAATTTTCTAATCAATTTTCATATCTGTGAATAAACATAATTTCACTTCTTCCTTTCCAGTATGGATTACTGCCTTCTATTTCTTCTTCTTGCCTTAATGCACTGGGTAGGACCTCTAACATAATGGTATGCACTTCAGTAATGATGACAAATACTAGAAAAAAGATCTCTTGAATATATTTATTAAAATGGTTAGAATAATATAATGACCAAGTGATGGTGGCATGACATTTTTAGAGACAATCAAATATATCAGAGCTGAAAGAAAAACACCAAAGTTAGTACTAATTTCTTACTCCCAATATTTCCCCACTGATGTTATATCTAGAATATTGAGAAGGCTGCTACAAAAATGGGGAGATACCATATAAATAGATGAAGACAGATATGGCCCTGTTTGGTCAATTTCAGCAACTTTTATGTCTGATTTATGCTTTTTTCTTTTTACCTCTGGATCCCTTTCATTCAAAAATCCCCTACAACCATCCAGCTGTTCTCTGTACCTATGAATATTTTTTTAGATTCCACAAGAAAGAGATACGTACGAGGGCACCTGGATGGCTCAGTCAGTTAAGCATCTGACTTCGGCTCAGGTCGTGATCTCAAGGTTCCTGGGTTCGAGATCCATGTCGGGCTCTGTGCTGACAGCATGGTGCCCGGAGTCTGCTTCAGATTCTATGTCTCCCTCTTTCTGCCTCTCCCCCACTTGCACTCTCTCTCTCTCTCTCAAAAAATAAAACATTAAAAATTAAAAAGAGGGGCGCCTGGGTGGCTCAGTTGGTTGAGCGGCCTGACTTCGGCTCAGGTCATGATCTCACGGTCTGTGGGTTCGAGCCCCGCGTCGGGCTCTGTGCTGACAGCTCAGAGCCTGGAGCCTGCTTCGGATTCTGTGTCTCCCTCTCTCTCTGCCCTTCCCCTGCTCGTGCTCTGTCTCTATGTCTCTCAAAAATAAATAAACGTTAAAAAAAATTTTTTTTAATTAAAAAAAAAAAGAGAGACCATACAGTATGTGCCTTTCTCAGATTTATTTCAGTTAGCATACTGCTGGAGGTCCATCCATGCTGTCACAAATGAAAGAATTCATACTTTTTTATGGCTGAATAATACTCCATTGTGTATATATACGCCCCAATTTCTTTATCCATTCAGCTGTTAATGGAGGCTTAGAGTGTTTCCTTATCTTTACTATAGTAAATAATGTTGCAGTTAACACAGGGATGTAGATACCTTTTCAAGTTAGTGTTTCTAAGCACCCAGAAGTGGGACTGCTGGATGATATAGCAGTTCTACTTTGAATTTTTTGAGAAATCTCCATACGGTTTTCTATGGGGACTGCACCAATTTACATTCCCAGCAACAGTGCACTCGGAGTCCCTTTTCTCCACATCCTTGCCAACACTTGTCATTTCTTATCTTTCTGATGACAGCCACTCTGACCAGTATAAGGTCATATCTCACTGCGATTCTGACTTTCACTTCCATGCTGATTAGTATTAGTATTTCCATTCGGTGCTGAACACCTTCTCACGTGCCTAGTGGCCATCTGCAGGACTTCTCTGGAAAAATGTCTATTCAGATCTTTCACCTGTTTTTAATCAGATCGTTTGCTGTTGAGCTGTATGAATTCTTTATGTATTTTGGATACTAGCCCCTCAAAAGATATAATTTGCAAATATTTTCTCC
Source organism: Paguma larvata (assembly GCA_030068075.1). Lineage (NCBI taxonomy): Eukaryota > Metazoa > Chordata > Mammalia > Carnivora > Viverridae > Paguma > Paguma larvata. Next base: position 32,343,077 of record CM057842.1, on the reverse strand, counting down.
TGTTCGGTGGGTTTCCTATATCTGCTGCTTGCAGAAGCTTTTTAATTTCACGTACTCCCGCTTGTTTATGTTTGCCTTTATTGCTTTTGCTTTTGGGGTCAGATTCAAACAACTACTGCCAAGTTCTATGTCAAGGAGCTTACATTTTCTTCTAGGAGAGTTTTATGGTTGTTTCAGGTCTTATGTTCAAGTCCTTAATTCATTTTGAGTTCATTTTTGTGTATGATTTAAGATAGTGGCCGAGTTTCATTCTTCTGCATGTGGCTGCCAGTTTTCCAAGTGCCACTTATTGAAGAGACTGTCCTTTCTCCCGTTGTATATTCTTGCCTCCTTTGTCATAAATTAACTCTATATAAACATACACACACACACATACACACACACACAATAGCTTTATAATATAGTCTGAAATCAAGGAACAACTTTTTCTTAAGTCAGACGCCTAACTATGCAAATTACTTAATGAGATCTATAACAATGTGTGATATCAGAGAGCTCCCAACATTTCCTTCCACCTAATGAGGATGATTACTTAGAAAGTGTATTTATTAAATTCATTAGACTAAGAACTCAGCTCCCAAACAGATTTTTATAAACTTCTTCTGGAAACAGAGAAGCTATAAAGTATTTTATTACACATAGCTTTCTGAAGATAACCTTGCCACTGAGTGTAGTACTTGGTACTTTTCCAGTAAATACTCTAATGTTTGCAAATATCTCTGTGCTTTTATGGGAAGCATTATTTTCTCCACAACTCAAACAAGCACTGGTTGTTTGAAGAAGGAACAAAAAAGAACATTGTCTTTTTACTTTAGAGGTGGAAAAATGAAACACAAACTGGACTTCAGAGATGACTGAAGGCCATCTTTAGTTAATCTGCTGGGATCTTCAAGGGCTCCAAAGGGCAGAAGTTTGCTCAAAACAAGCTGAAAATACTACTAATAATGCTGACTTTGGAAGCAAAAATAAAAGACAACAAGCACAAATTACACATCATGTAGAAGAGGGGAAAAAATCGAAGATGTTACGTAATTCATAAATTCAACATTTACTGAGTAGCTAACTGGCTATCAGGCACTTTTTTCAGAGGAAAAAGGAAGAGCAGTCCCTAGGTCTAATATGTGACAGGGGTACAGTGTGGGCAGGAAAGGGTTCTAACAGAGAGAAGCAAGGTGACAGAGAAGGCTTCACAGAAGTGTCTGCTCTAATCGAGAAGGACAAAAACTGGTGTGGAGGGGGCACTTAACCAAAATAGGCTCAGATGGCTGAAGACAATTTAAAGATAGAATCTCCACAGATAAGCACAACTTTCCACTACCACCTGGCCAGAATAATTTTTTGTATTTGGGAAAAAAAAATCTCTAGAACCAGAACGTGTAGAATCCAGCGAGAAACTTCAGGGCAGACACAGAAGGTGACAGAAATAACCATTACGAACGCGGGCACAGAACACAGAAGGTGACAGAAATAACCATTACGAACGCGGGCACAGAACTTATTTACCTATCAGGCGCTGAGCACTTTCCTTACATGAACTCAGCACAGAACAGAAACAACTCTTGAACGTACAGGGCAGAGCTCTCTGGACGATAGAATGGTATTTGTAAGACATTTTACTTCCACACAGAGAGACACTAATTTCTTCTGGAATGATATTCAAATAGCCAAGTGAATGAACAAACCCTGTCACTGCCCAAAACAACTTGCTTTACATAACGGGAGGGCAATTTTTTTTTAATGAGGAATTATCTCAAAAGAAAAAAAAAATTGGAAAATATTGCACCAAGCTAAAATTTTTGTTGTTATGTACAAATAGTTATGTACAAATATTTCACTTGGGAGCTACTTTAAAATTCATAAGCACCACCACCAGCAACAAGAAAAACCTGACTGGTAAAAAGTACTGCACGTGAATGACCCAAGTATTGTGAAATTACACATTTGCTCATCGATGTGCAGGGACCAGAGGACTGAGATCTACAAAAAACCGGCTGGGAAGACAGGAAAGGTTACTCAGTGGAAATGTAAATATTATTGTTAGTGACTTGTCAATAATTTGAGTAGACTAGAAAATTGAATAAAAACACAGTACAGGCAATGGTATGAATGATAACTAGTGACAATATTAGTTGCCCCCTGCTGAGTATCTAGCACGTTCCAGTGGCACGCTAAAGATTTTATATTTCTTAGTTTTGGAAAATGTGCATGATCCGCAAACACAGGTGTGGGGTGGTGCTAAATGATGGTAAGGAAGTGGCCAAAGGTCACAGAGATAGTAAGCAAGAGAGCTGAAGCTGGCTGGTGGCTCCCCGCAAGGCCCTGCATCTGTAGACAGGATAATGTACCTGCCACACGGTACGACTCCTCACTATCCTACACAGCTCAACTCCTGATCCAGCTCCATTACAATATCTAAGTTAGTAAAGAAAATGTTTTAATGTCTGTAAAGTCGTTTACATACCGTGGGTTTGTAATGAAGGATTTTTTTAAGGACCCATCTGAATACCAAAACATTTTAAATTGCCATGGTTTCTCAACCTAAATAAGTATTTCCACCACCGCGGAGGTCTAACGGGTCCAGGGCAGGCAGATGGACGACTAGGGAGTGTGGATGTGAGGGACGGAAAGTGAGCTCGAAGGCTGGGAGTCTCAGCTCCTGCAATGGAGGCCGTGTACCGAAACAGGTTAGAATAAAGGAGCAGATGGCCATCCTTTACCTAGTACTGGCTGACTTATCCCAATCTGGTGTCCTGTTCCTTTTTTCAAATAAAAACTGAAAATTTCAGATGAGTCCATGCAAATTTGTTACCTCTCAGGCCAAAGAGAAATTTCAAGTGGAAGTAATGAGACAGGCAGAAACGGCTCTCCGCGTTGCTGATGTGGCTGTTTTCGGATCAGGAAGGTAAGGGACAACAGGCAGGCATGCTGATGGCAGACGCGGAAGATTCTAGACAACAGCATACAATCTACTTTGCTCACCGTTATCCTCACAGCTGCTTGGGGTCTGGTTTCACAGCTTTAGTTTCTATAATTTTTCTTATGTTTCCATAACATAGCTTGATTAGAAAATATTTCCCAGAGCTGAGATGGAAATTTTACTTCAAAGTAATTTTAGCCTTACAGAAAAGTTGCGAAAATAATAGAGTTCCCATACACCGTTCACCCAGCTTCCCCTAAGGTTGACATCTTACATGACTATAACACAGGGATCAATACAGGAGACTCAAAGAGGTACAGTACGACTAAGATACAGACTTTGGATTTCATCATTCATTCTGTTTTAAGGTATGCAACTTTTAACATGAACTTTTTTTTTTAATTAACATTATTTCTATCATCCACTAGGCTAGCACGAGGAATCCTGAACACCTACTGGTAGCACAACAGAAGAGTCAGGTTGTCCTCATTTCCCAAGCGATTCTTCACTCACTGCTCAAGGCCTATTAGAGGAAGAACAGCATGACAGAACTGGCTTCCCCAAACCCCCACTCGCTAACTCCCACAGTAACAGCTATCAGCCTGAGTGTTCACTCAAAGGATGGAAGCCAACACCCCGTGCGATGCTATGAACCGGCCAGGAGTGCAGGCCCGGGTCAGGTGTTTTCCATTAAGTGTAATAGTACGGAGCATGAAGAGAAGGCTTTGTTTTTCACTTCTAAAGACCCACCCAAATGTACGCTATTGTCCTATAAATGAGGAACAAATTGAAAATAAGTGTTCTGGCTTTCGGGTAGGGAAACTCACAGTTTGGGACTTGAGCTGCTGTATCCAAAAGTAGTTATACGGCTTCCAGTGCTGCGAGCTTAGGAAACGGCACCATTGCTCCCTGGGGTACAAGGAGAGGCATGCGCACGGGATCGTCTCCTTGAGGCCACATTACTAACCTCAGAGGACAATGTATCTAAACGACAGAAAAGACAATCCTCGGTGCAGGCCTCAGTGGTGTGAGTCCACCACCAGAACGCTGTGGAAACAGTAGAGACGCACTAACGCTCTCCACACTGGAGCTGACAGGGCGGCTGTGGACTTCCGCACACACACTTTATAAAACAAAGCAATGGCTGCTTACAAGGTTGTTATCCAATTAAATGAACCATCTCTCTGTAAGTATTCATATATACTATCACGTGTTCAAAATAGATCTCCAAAGCAAAGTTTTAAACCTGAAAAAATTACTAAATATAATTGAGACCACAGTCAAGCTCTTGCTTCTTCCATACTGAGGCTCTAGCGATATAATCAAAGGACTACAGTAGTTTTCCTAACTGAAGGTGGACGTACCTGTCGATTACGAATCATTTATAATACATGAGCTAATTATAGTTATAATGGTAGCTGCATGGAAACCATTTGCAGATGTGTCAAAAGCACCAACTTTGTGTGGGCTGGCATGTACCTTGATTTGGGTTAAACTGTATTTGGTTTGTTGAGATATTGAGATACTTGCCTTCTTGCAAAATCAAGATGGGCTCGAACCCTGAGTTGCTTAGTATTCTTTAGGTTTCGTAGTTAAAAAGAATTAATTTGGGGTAAATGTGGCTAATAATTACTAAGTAATTATTCTGATTGGGTGCTCTCGGAGCTTTCTGGCTCTGGGGATTGATGTCTTGTCAGTTTTGGGTAGGGACAAGGGGTCCTGTTCTGTTAATGATATCTAAACATATCACTGAGTAATGGTTAAAATAAAATAAATTACTACAACTCATGCTAATGATACTGACTGAGAGTCAACAAAAACACTTATGATTATTTTTAATAATTCTGCCTGCAAAGGCACAGTGGCCTGCTATATTTAAGAATGGAACCATCTTTTAAAAAGATTTTTATGGTTGAAATGAAAGAACTGAGTGAACGCACTGCTAAGCCCCATTTATCTGGAAACAGATACACTGGCAAGCCTCCTTCCTCAACAGCACCAGAAAAATATAAACAGTAAGGAGTCACTGTTTTCATTAACCTTCAAAAGCAGTCTCTCTCGCCCCCAACGCTCTAGGAGAGAGACCTCACCTCCTTCCCCATAGGGCCCTGCACTGTTCCTTACTGAAGGCTGGCAAAAGCCTGGGCCCTAGATGAGTACCTACAACCGCAGTAGTGTTTGCTAACTTTACCCCCGTGTGAAGAACAAGGGAAGACAACAACTGATCAAACATCATAGTCCCAAATTTTCATTCTCAGTCCAGGAGAGAACATAAACCAGGAACGGCAAAGAGGTTCCACCTCCAGGACTGCAAGTGGCGGAGGTGGACAAGGCTTTCCGGCAAGCTGTGCTAAGTGGTTCGAAGGTTCTGTTAGGGTCGGCTGGACGGAGGGCTCTCATCAACAGGGGCGTCTGCCAAGACAGATGCTGGAGCAGCAGCAATGCCATCCCAGTGCGTACTGAAGCCAAACAGACGAAACAAGCACCAAAAATGCTCACAAATAACCAGAAAGCAAATTTAAAAAACAAAAACAAAGCTACCTCCTTTTTTCTCATTTTTCAAAGGAGGTTTTGTGTGAACCTACAGATGGGTCCTTTGCGGTCAACTACTGGCAAGGTATATAAACTCCCAAGAAACTGGAATCATTAGAGGCATTTAAAAGAATTTTTTTAAATGTTTATTTATGAGAGAGAGAGACAGATCACGAGCAGAGGAGGGGCAGACAGTGAGAGGGAAACATAGAATCTGAAACAGCCTCCAGGCTATGAGCTGTCAGCACAGAGCCAGACGTGGGGCTCAAACCAATGAACCATGAGATCATGACCTGAGCTGAAGTCAGATGCTTAACCAACTGAGTCACCCAGGTGCCCCTCATTATAAACATTTTTAAAAAATGTTTATTTTCTTATTTTTGAGAGAGAGAGAGAGAGAGAGAGAGAGACCGAACATGAGCCAGGGAGGGGCAGAGCCAGAGGGAGACACAGAATCCAAAGCAGGCTCAAGGCTTTGAGTGGTCAGCACAGAGCCTGACATGGGCTGGAACTCACAAACTGTAAGATCATGACCTGAAGTGAAGTTGGACACTTAGCCAAATGAGCCGCCCAGGCTCCCCCAAGCTACCATTACTCAGATTGGTAAAAGGTATAGGAGAATTCTGTCATGGGTTGGGATGATGACAGACATTTTAAGTATTATCAAAATAAGAATCAAGAACAACAAACAAGTTATTTACTCTTCAGCTTGAACAAAAACAGATTTTTCTAAAGTATTAACTTCTAAAAACGTTTACTTAAAAACATAAGTATAAATCAAAAATCTAAGTGATGACTGTATACACTGTACTATAATTCAAAGAATAATCCCTGACCTGATTCCTAATATAAAGCTATGATTTCATCTTAAAAAGTCATCAGCATGGTGTCATACACAGTCTTACATAACCAAAATGATTTTAGTTTTATTTTGCCTCAACAGCTGCATCTGAACTTAAAGCTTGCATTTCTTCTAGTTAATGCTTTGCCACTTTGTAACACTTTGTGGCTAGAAGCCTATTTAGATCTGACCACATTCTTAACAATCCTCTAAACTACACTGCTACTTCTGTTAAACGTTAAGATAACACAAAAAATGTGACATTCTTACAGGGAATTTTATCATATCCTTCCAAACTATGCTTATTGTTGAGCTAAAGCTCAGTAAAAATAAACCTGTATATTATAATTGTGAACAGACTTCTAAAAGAAACTAATTATAAAGGAAACAGTTAATATATATGATTATCCAACTGTACACTGAACTTGAAAAAGAAAGAATGTTAACCTTCAATTAGTAAATCGTTATAAACACCTGCTGTGTAAAAGAACGATTAACAATACAAACATATATATATAAACAATTAGAAGACAAAGTTCCTTCCTCCAATAAGCGAAGAATTGCAAGAAATTGAAGACGAACACGTAGAAAAATGTAGTCTGGCTCCTCTCATCACCGTAAACTACCCGTGCTCATCGTTGGTCGGTCACAAGGCCGACTCCTGAAGCCAACACTGCTGAATCCCTGCCCAAGGACAGGAGAACCACGGATGCTCGGGAGAGTTGGTCCAAGAAACATGGTAGCCAGTGTTTTTAATATTTATGCTATCAAGTTAAGGAACCAATGCAATTTGCAGAATTGCCTTAAACAAGCAGATTTGATATAATATAGTTTCAACTTTGTACCAAGTTTTGAGCGCGAGTAACAGCAAAAACATTACTGAAGACATGCTATGGGCAATGCTACGTGTAAAATGGCTAAGAACATCAAGTCTGCATTCAGACTGCCTGGGTTCAAATCCCGGCTGTACTCTTTAATATTTAATAAACCTGTGGCCTTGGGCAAGACACTCAAACTATTTCTCAGTGTCCTCATGTACCAAATGAAGAAGGTGACAACATTTATCGCAGAACTGTCATGAAGATTAATAGGAGATAGTCCATGGAAAGTGGTTATCATGGCTCCTGGTGCATTGTAACTTTGAGAAATGTTGGGTATTGGGATGGTTTTTATTACTACGGTTATTATCATTAACAATGTTAACACAGTAAAAGAGTGCTGACAGGAAACAGACTTGGATTGCCAGATGAAAGACAGCCACTCTGAACCCCTTTCCTTGGTTTTGTGCAGACGACGCGGCCCCCCACCCCGGGCTGCGGGTGATGTGACTGAGATGCTAACGAACGTGTGCTGCGCACTCAGCCGAGGGCCTGGCATATAGTATCTGCTCAATACACAACTGACGTCTTTTTTAAGTATTCGGGTGATACAAGGGCCCATGTGAATAAATTATTAAAATGCTAGGAAGGGAATAAACAGGCGCTATGGTTCCTGATGAGGGAAGAAGGGAAGGGCTTCCTTCACAGAGGGGAAGGCCTCTGTCCGGCGACATATGGCCTAAGGCCTGGGGAAGGAGAAGGGGCTGGCCAGGAGAAAAGCCAGAACCCTAGGGGAAGCTCGATGAGGAAAGGGACTGTCGTCGTCCTCTTTACCATGCTCTCCCCAGACTCGAAAAGATGCCTGGCCCACGGCAGGCACGCTACTACTGAGTTGAGCTCAGTGCCCATGTTAGAAGAGCATTTCTGGCAGAGGGCACAACACACATAAAGGCCCCGGGTTAGGCAGCACCCCAGCGTGCCCACAAAGAACCAAAGGGAGACCAGCAGTAAGCGGTGACAGTGTGGCTGCAGTGTGGTGGGTGGGTGGTAGAGGATAGCACGTGTGACCGAGGAGGGGGCCAGAGGACACAGGATGGTGTGAGCCATAGTTTAAACTCTAGATTTTATTCTTCTTTCAAAGAGATGCCACCAACGGGTTTAGAGGACAGTAGTATGACCTGACTGGTTCCTTTAAAAGATCACTCCAGCTGCTGTGGAAAGAAGGTATTTTAGAGAAGAATGGAAGCAGGGGGACCTTCTGAGGACCCAGAGTGCCAAATCAGACAAGGGGTGAGTCAGAGGCCTCAATGAGAGCACTGGGCTTGGTGACGGGCTGGGATATCAGGACAAGAGGGACGGAGAACAGTGGAAAAATTCACAGCTTTCTACTTGAGCAAGCAGCAGATACCGGTGCTATTTACTGAGAAGGGGACAACAGGGGAGAACTGGCTGGGAAGAAGGAGAACAAGAGCCTAGAGTTCTGTTGTGAACTGGTTCGCCTGAGACATCTTGAGTGAGGATGTCAGCTAGGAAGCTGCTCACAAGAGGCTGTACCTCAGAGGTGGTGGTCCACGACAGAGCCGTAAATGTGCAAGTCACTGACGTAAGGACAGCAGTCAAAGCCAAGGAACAAGATGACATAATGAGGGATGGGTCTTTGTCAGGTAATAACAAACACGTAATCTATCATGTTTCTCTTCTGGTTGGACTGCCAGAAAGTTCCAAACACAACATAAATCTTAAAGGAAAATTTTCTTCTTGGGAATTCTGGAAATGATAATCTACCCCTTTTACTCTTCCTCTTCTTTACAGTGTCAGTCTTCTTTCAGGCAAACTCTTTAGGTCTACGTACGATGAGGAAGAAAAAACAAGAAATGAGGTAGTGTAGTGCCTCACTGGGGGAGAGGAGGCAGGAGGACTGGCCCCCACATTTCCTTGCCAAGTGTACAATTACAGACACATTACCTTAACGTTACTGGGGGGCGGGGGAGGGGGTGCCTCTCCGATCGACTCCAAGTTCCTCAAAGGCATTAACCCTCTTCTTCATCTTTGCATTGCTGTGAAAAGGTCCAAGGTCCAGCTCGGGGTGCGCAGACAATATGTGTACCCTCGCACCATCTGTCACCTGTCTGCAAACGCAAGGGACCGAGGCCTTGCTCTACAGTCCAGCTCAGTTCTTAACTGTTTTAAACACAGCACAGGGTGTGATTAAATACCAGTAAGTTATGCACACGCAAGTCAGGTAAGTTTGGATAAATCTTTGAGGCCTGGATTGGGAGACTTCATGGAGGGAAAAAACAAAAAAAACTCAACTGCTCTTGAAAGATGCAGTGTCTGGAGATGTGGAAGCATATTTCAGAAAGCAGCCGAAACACAGAAGCAGGAGGGAGCCTATGCTGGCTGGAGGCAAAGGATTTTGAACAAGAAAGTATAGGGGGAAGGGAGCTGGAAAAAAACAGTGAAGACACAGAGTGGACATCTGTGAGTGCCAACCTCCTTAGGTTTAGAGTATCACAAAGCTACCAACCGCTGAGAATTTCAAAGAGATGTTTAATGAAGATCACATAAATTCGATGTGTAGAACGGATAAGAAAGTGGAGGTGTCACAACTTAGTCTGATAAGTACTAAGAATCCAGTAAGAAGGCCATGGGTTCTAAAAAGTCAAAGTCCACCAAAACTTGGTGAGCAATGTGCTCTGGACAAAGAGAAAGAGATCATGAGATTATAATCCAGGGTTTGAGACTAACGGGTCAGGAGAAGAGCAGGAGGCTCAACAGAAATGAAGGCAGCAGAAGAAGTGATTCTAGAAGCAGGTGGTACCTTTCACTGTAGACAGAGTAAGTTTCAGACGACAGTGGCGACTCCCTGTTTCCAGACCCCCACCCCTTGCAGCACAACACGTACAATCTGCTCAAGTCCTTGTGGGGGAGAATTTTCCTAAGTAGTATTCTCATATAAAGATAACAGAGAAGTTCGTCCATATGTTATGGGTACAAAAGCAAATGTGAATGGATGAGATCATAAACACAAAATAAAAGAAGCGGCTGAAATGGCTACTTCTACAAAGCACTGTGACTTCACATTTGGACATGCAAACAAAAAAATATTGTTACAGGAAAAGATGCTCAATATCATTTATCTACGAGAGAACTGCAAATCAGAACCACAGTGAGACACCAGCATACAATCAAAACGGCAAAAAACATTTTTTTAAATCTAATGATACAAGTAATGCCACGGGTACAGAGCAACTGAGACTCTCATACACACTGCTGCAAAATGGGACAACCTCCACTGTGAAAAACACTGTGACAGTTTCTTACCAAAGGAAACTTGTGTTTTCCCTATGCGTTACTCCTACGTACCTACCTAAGAGAAACAAAAACGTATGTCCCCATACAAATACCTGTGAGCATATTTATAGCAGCTTTATCCGTAATCATAAACTTGGAAACTTAAATGCGTATCATTCAGTGAACAGGTAAACTGTACCGCAGACCTCCATACAACGGGATACTACTCAGTGACGGAAAGGAACAAACCTCCGGTACAGGCAAAACTATGAATCAGCCCCAATAGCATATTGAGTGAAATAAGCCAAGGCACAAAAGGCTACATAATACAGGACTATATTTATAGGATATTCTGGAAATGGAAAACTACAAATCTTCTAGATTTGGGTTATGGTGGCAGTCACAAGCCATGTGTCAAATTCCATAAAAATGTACATTTTCAAAGGGAGAATTTTCCTGTATCAAAATTACTCAATAAACCAAACTTAAAAAAAAAAGAGACAGCACTTTAACATTTGCTCGAACACAACTGCTGAAGTGTAACATTATTATCTATGATAACTCTGAAAAATTCCAGACATTTCTTAACTAGCCAGAATACTACAAATGTCCTTAATACTGAAAAGAAAGAAACCCCATGCTTTTTCCCTCTTTGGGCCTCAAAACATTCCTATGCAAAGACAGGGCGTAAGGGTGTGAGTGAGTGTGCACAAGCTGTGTGAATGCTGGTTATTGAGGCGCTAATAAAGTGAGTCTTGTTTGCTGGACAGCTGTCGGCTCCACTGCCCTTCCGTCCACACAGAAGAGGAGAGCCCTTATGTGCCTGGAATGCGGCCTTCTCACTGGGCAGCTGTTACGTCATGCCCAGAAACACTGCCCCAGAAGCCCATTCTCAGCACGCACCACGAAGCAAATGGTAAAAACAAAAGCGACAATAAAAGACCCAAGAAACGATTATATCAAGTACATATATATAAACTAAGCCGTGCTATGTAAACTCAGATCACTCCTAAGAAATATTTCCCAATATTTAATATTACAGATTTTCTTTTTTATGAGTCATGTTTTACCTCATCTTCGTATCCTTAGCATTCAATCTCAGAGTCCTATATATATATATATATATTTTACTTTTCAAAAGACCTTTTGTATGCGCATGGTTTGATTACTAATTCCATACAATTATGAGATTAATGATTTTACTCTCATACCTTTTGGATAACACCTTTTGGATTATTAAACGCCCACCTAGGTACCTTGCCATTTTCCAGTTTGGTCTTCTATAAACCATTTTCACTTGAACAAGGGCTTTCAAATTCTTCTGACCATCATGCACATTTTCCAATACAGCCCAGTGCAGAGAGGGGTGTGCGCGCGTGTGCAAGCAACACTGAGGTGTTACAAAATAAGACCTATGCTCACCACGGAAGATGTTCGCTATTATTTCCTGCTGCATTAGATCCTTAAAATGCTGTCAAATGCCCACACAATCCATACCATGACCCACAATTTTCAAAATCATTGCCCCAGAAGATGAAAAAAAAGAATAACAACACTTCTGCCTGTTTTAAACACAGGCTTTTAAAAATTCATTTAACTATTTGTTTTTCAACACGAGTGACCTTCCCTGAGGCCGACTCACAACTCACCGCACTCTGTTCTCCCTCAGGGTCCCCAGCTGGCTGGGGGGGGACACCAGGGCTGCAAAGGATGGTCAGAGCCCAGGCCCCCGCTGCTCCCACAGCTGCCAGCCACTATGTGCGCACAGGGAAGGCCAAGGCCGGGCGGGGGGCGGGGGTGAGGCCTACAAATAGTCAGGACCTTTATTCCTCCCCATTTACCCACACTGTTATTCCTTAAGTCTTTAACGGTCTGCACACATGCAGGCACACACAGAATGAAACAGAATCCCGCTAGGCAGAAAAAGGGTTGCGGTAGAGAAGGAAGCAAAGCAGAGTTTTTCCTTGACGTCCATGCCTTTCGGTTGCGCCTGCTGTGCTGATCTTCCAGGACCAGAACAAGTTTAAAAGGCTGAATGGGCATATTAACCACACACAAAAAGCATTTTCAACTATCCAGAATTTTGAGTTTTTAAACTGCCAGTCAATATTCTATTCTACTATTCCACACTGGGAAGTGGTGGGTACTTGTGATAATCAAGCAGAACTTGTATATGAAGACTGGGAAACTTACTTTTAAGGACTCCCACAAGGGAAACTGGACCAATGAGAAAGGAATCTGAAGAGAAAAAAAAAAAAAAAAAAAAGCAAATAAATTAGGCAGGAAAGATCAGAGTTTGCCCAGCACTACTATATTAACCTATAATTATTATTTACAAACCTTAGTTCATTTTAACTTTCTGTATATAATGAACCTAACATTAAATTTATAGGTGCTGTGTACACAGTTTTCAGAAAAAGAGTTATGGCATAACTGCCTGCAGAGTTCTACTAACTTTTTGAACTCAAGGGACATTAAAAAGATGGCATGAAACCCTTTTGCAACAGAAAGAGAAGCACAGTACAGAGATCTGGCTGCTGAAATGACAAAACGATTATTTCCTATCACAAGCAATAAAGAAAGACCTGACATTTTTCTGCTGAAGAGCTAGCGCGGTCTACTCCTTAGCAGGCCAAATGTTGGGGTTTAAAACAGAAACAGGGAGGTACGCCTGGGTGGCTCAGTCAGTTGAGCATCTCATTAGGTCATGATCTCGAAGTTCATGAGTTCGAGCCTCACAATGGGCTCTGTGCTGACAGCTTGGAGCCTGGAGCCTGCTTCAGATTCTCTCTCTCTGCCCCTCCCCTACTCAAGCTCTCTCTCTCTCAAAATTATTATTTTTATTTTTATTTATTTATTTATTTATTTATTTAATATTTGTTTATTCTTGAGACATAGAGACAGCGTGAGCAGGAGAAGGGCAGAGAAAGGAAGACACAGAATCCGAAGCAGGCTCCAGGCTCTGAGCCATCAGCACAGAGCCCGACGCGGGGCTCAAACTCACAGACCACGAGATCATGACCTGAGCTGAAGTCGGCCGCTTAACCGACAGAGCCACCCAGAAACCCCCTTCTCTCTCAAAATTAAATAAAAACATTTAAAAATTTAAAAAATATACAAACAGGGAGAGGGAGTGGGAGCAAGATTGGGGGAGGAGGAGATGGGGTGGGGGGCAGAGCAGGCTGGGAGAGAAAAGGAGGGGAAGGGAAGGGAAGAAAAGAAGAGAGGGAGAGGAGAAGGAGGTGAAAAGGGAGAGAAGGAGGGGGCCAGAGGGAGAGAGAGAGGAGAAAAAAAGAAGAGAGAAGGAGACGGAAGAGGAGGAAGGAGTAGAGAGGGGAGGGAGGGGAGGCAGGGGGAGGGAACGAGCAGATAGGAAACCAGAGAGGAGGTGGGGAAGGACAGCGTGGCAGTAGTGCAGGGGCCCCAGAGCACAACTGAGGGCCGGCCGGTCCTCAGGGTAGGCAGGGAGAGGAGCCACCTGCAGTAGCCAGGAGTGACGCTGAACACAGCGCACTCACGGTGAGTGTTTGCAGTCAGGCAGACAGTAGAATGAGCTAGGACTACAAGCACTTCTCACGTATCAGGCACTGTGCTGACGATAATAATTACTTCCTAAAGCTTTATTTCGCACCTCGGAACAACCTTATGAGACAGGTAGGTTTTATTGCTCTCCCCATGTTACGTAGGAAGAGGAGGTTCGGGGATGCTGTGTAACTCGAGTGAAGACACCCTAAGAAGCTCAGACGACCCAGCTCCACAGCCCTGTCTACTCCTCTGCCTGAAAGACCCCTCAGTGCGTTCATCTGCACACAAACCCACCCCCAGTACAATCTGTTTGCTTTCAATGACATTTTCTAAACTTGAAAACAGAACCACACCTCCCTATATCCTACAACAAAAATTCCCCAACTCCGGTGAACACCACCCACTAGTCTTGGTGACATCCCATCATTGGCCAAAAAGGTATGGCCCCAGTACTGTTTTCTGTACTCAGCTCACTTGAAAATGTGGACTTTGGACAGAATCAATATGCACACGGTGTGTGAGAGCGTGAAGTGTGCGCGCGCTAGAGACCACGACTGTGAAGACATTAATCGGTGTTTACCCTCACACAAATCCAGGGCATTAAACTACTTCTGCAGTATTTCTATTTAATCACAAAAGTCGAGGATCATCTGCCTTACTCTGCTGGAGGAAATGATGGCCCTGAGTTTCAGAGTGGACACAGAAAAAAAGATCTATCTTCCGTTCAGGCAGGAAATGGCAGTGAGAAAAAAAACTGAAGGCAAGAGTCTAGTTTAGGCTGACAAAGTAGAATCTCAGAGAAGTCTGCTATCATCAGAGTAAGCAGCACCCCACAGTGGATGTCGAAATTCCACAACACAGGTGACACTCCGTTTAGTTTTTTTTTGTCACCAAAACGTGAAAGCATCTGTCAAAAAGTCCATTCTGAAACTAAAGTGCTATATTTTCAATTGAATTTACTATCAAATCCCCCAAACTGACTATATAATAGTTTTCTAAAACCTTTTCTAAATTTCAAAAAAATTTACAGTATGTAATAAAACACCCAAGAGGGCTGTAACAAGTACTAGGATTATAACAACTTTAATTTTCTTCTTTGTATTCTCCCCTCCCAAATGTAAACATTTCACATTTTAACAAGAATGTAAATATTTCACATTTATAAGAAAAAAGGCCTTATAACTTGTAATGGTCCATGGTAGCATTCTTTACTTCTTGATTAAAATAACCTGTAAAACTTCATTGTATGTTATCTGCACTTTTTTGGTACTTAAAAAATAATATTAGATTTTTAATCCTGTCGATGTACATTTTGCCCATTTTCCTCTATTAAAAGTTATTCATTAAATTGTTCCTTCAAATTTAAAGAAGTAATGCAAAAGTCACACAGTTGGAATGGCCAAACTATTCCATTGGGTATTTATCTTAAAAAGTGAGCCGACAGTAAACCCCAACTTTACTCTCTAAAACAAGATTAACTGACAGCCTAAGGTAATTAAATACGCTGTAAATGCTTAAATAATTAAATTTATTTCTGGTTTCTGGTAGTGAAATGTCCCTTGTAAGAAAAAGTCCTGATGTGTAAAAATTTTTCAAATATTCCTCACGTCAAGATCCTACTGAATGCTTTCTGTCATTTACGAGAGGAACAAACAACAATGAAAATGTGCTGCACACATGCGGAAGGAGCTGCCAGCAAACAGGGCTCCACGGCTAAAACAAACACTTCTCCAGGCTGCCCCAGAACACGGGCCCGTCAAAGAGCTCACTCCCTCCCCGTGTCTGGTTTGGAGTTACATAACAGTGATGTTTCTTCAAAACGTGGAATTTTAAACCCCAAACAGATGTAAGCTGTTATTCTAAAATGTTTTATAGATGAAGAAAATGAATAGCTGCACTCAGAGGTCTTATATTCCAAAACACAACATACTCGTTTTATTGCACTGAAAGTTACAAAATGGCTCACTGTTGTGACCTTTTTAATGCCTCCATTTAAGATGTTTTGTTTGAATAAGGCTGTTACGACTCAGGGCACTAATAAGTGAGCGGCAGTAAACCCAGCTACCATCAAAGCGGCAGATGCAGAGGGGGAGAAACCTGCTGAAATTCAACATGGACTCCACTCAGTAATAAACACAGTAATAATTCTATATGAGAGGGCATGTGAGGATTCCATGTGAGGTGGACAAAATCAAATATAGGTGTGGTGAGCAGGGGAAGAAGTGTTGGGCATTACTAATGAAATAAAGAATGTACAAAATTACATTATGAACATGCTTCACCTCTCATTAAGTAGTGGACTAGAATCATCACTGAAGCCAATCAATGCTTTGAGTCTTGGGATCTTAAAACAAGTGTCCCTAAACTTATGGTGCTTAAAAAGTAATGAAGCAATTTATAATGAACCAAGGTAATATAAAGATATGATATCTAAGGTATTATTTACCTCCAAAATTCTATTTTTCAGTGAAAAAATCATATTCGCATACCAACACTTCTTAAAAAATAAGACTTGATTAGAAGCTACAGTGAACACAATACTACTGTGAATGATCTAGGAATCATAAGAATAAGAAAGTATATTTTAAAAGCTGTGAAAACTATTGTACCTTCGCAGAAATAACCCCAAATTCTCTAGCAATAAGACAAAAAAAAATTAAACTTTTTGCTAAGATCTCAAATTAGAAGGGTTCATATAGCATGGGATTGGTAGGCCTGTCATGGATCTCACATGGGTCCAAGAAATGGCCTATTCCAATTTTCAAGGGACCCTACAAGTGATCCAAAGAGATTCTCCTTTTTGTTGAGTGACAGCGTCCAATTTCTGTGATTTAGAGCTTTCCACTTCAGCGTTGCAATGGTAACAAAGTCATTCTCATCTTAAATGCCCTGTGCCTTTTCCCATTCAACCGCAAGGGTAACAAAGGACAAATCAAGTAGAAGACCTAAAAACCTTGTGCCTCAAAGTAACTAACATTCCAAATTTTTAAGGTAAACAAAAAAAGTGAGAGCTATTTAAAGCTGTTCTAGTACCAGCTAGCATTTGACAGCAAAGCATTCCAACAGGAAACACACACTCATTTTTCAAGTGAACAGCCATTATCCATGTATGTGTATACAGAGAATAGAACAGCCACCTAATCAAGGAAACTAACCTAAAAGTAGGAAAAATTTTAAGTGAATTATTCCTGAGCCTTATAAGAGATAACAGAAGTATTAAAACATCTTCCCAAAAAAGTACAAAATAGACCAAAGAGCGTCAAAATCAAATAAAGAAAAGGAGATGCATGTGAGCAGTTTGATTCTTAAGTAAATCTTTTAGAGCTCGGCCAGGCACTTTGAGGATATCACCAATCACTAACTCCACGCGCTAGGCACAGCAAGTCCTTAGTGAATGGTAACACGGAAGGTAATGATAAGGTGTTCTTTCTCTGCATTCTACAGAATCATCCTAGTAATTGTGTCTGGGTGGAAGGAGTTCCCAGTAGATGCACGGACATGTGAGTGTGCCAGTCACATAGCGCCATTCTGTAGCAAAGATAACAGCCGTGCCAAATTAGTCCATGGTCTACTACACTTCTGAAGTCCTGAAATCAAGTTTCACTGTTTTTACAAAGTGAAAAGTACATATAAAAGACACCACTCATGATTTAAAAACAAACAAACAAAAAACATCAAGGTACGAATACAAGGGAACTTCCTCAATCTGATAAAGGACTAAGGAAAAATGTGTAGTATATGTATACCTAACACCATCCTTTGTGGTGAAAGACTGAATGCTTTCCTCTGAAGATTATGAACACAGCAAAGATGTCTGTTCTCACTTCTGTTCAACACTACACTGGAGGTTCTAGCCAGTATAATTAGGCAAGAAAAAGAAATAAAAAGCATAAAAATTGGAAGGAAGGCGTCCCTATTCAAAACGACATGATTAGTCATGCTCAAAATTCTAAAGAATCTTAAGGAATCAATATTCAAAAAAAACCAACACACACACATACACACACACACGCACATCAAAATCCCTAAATGCTAGCAGCAAATTAGTAAAAAACAAATGTTAAAAAAAAAATCTGCTTAAAGGTGAATTAAAATACAACTGAGGAAAAAAGTTAAAAGAAAATTTACAGGACCTATGTATTTAAATGACCAATATTTTTAAGAGAAATTAAAGAAGATCTAAAAAAAATAAAGAATACATTGTCAATGGAGTAGAGGACTCGATATTGCTAACATATCTATTATCTGCCAAGTAATCAAAAATTTCAATATGATCCCTAAAGTAATCCCAGCAGGTTTTCTTTTAAAAAAATTAACTGACAAGCTGATTCTAAAAGTTACATGAAAATCCAAGGACCAAGAATAGCTAAAACAATACCGAAAGATAATACCAAATTCTAGGAGACTAATACAATTTGATTTCAAGAATTACTATAAAGATAAAGTAATCAGGATAGTCATCAGGACAACAGGCTTAAGCACAGACCGAACAAAAGAAAAGAGACTTCGAAAACAGTATTTTCAATAAATAATCCTGGAACAGCTAGATATCCATATCCATAAAAATGAAACAACCCCAACCTCATCACCATATACAAAAATTAATGCATGATGAGTCATTAACTTAAAAATAAAAGCTAAACCTGAAAAAGCCTTTAGAAGAAACCAGACAAGAATATCTTGGTGACTTGGAAGACAAGATTTCTTAGAATATAAGAAGCAGTAATCATAAAACTTCTCTAATCTGAAAGATTAGATTTCATCAAATTTTAAAACTTCTGCTGATCAAAATGTGCTATTAAGAAAAATCTCAATGACATCGGTAGCAAAAATAAAATTCATCCTAAAATTCCTATTAATTCTCAAGAGACTCTAAGTAGCCAAAAGCTGTTGTCTTTAAAAAAGAAGAACAAAGTTAAAGTCTCATGTTTCATGATTTCAAAGCTGACTACAAAGCCACAGTAAGCAAAACGATGTGTCAGTAGCATCAAGACGTACAAACCAATGGAACAGAGAGCAGAGAGATAACCCCTAGCATACACATGGTCAAATGGCCTTCGACAAGGGCACCAGGACCACAGGATGGGGAAAAGCTTTCTCTTCAACAAACAGTGCTGGGGCACCTGGGTAGCTCAGTCGGTTAAGCGTCTGACTTCGGCTCAGGTCATGATCTCCTAGTTGCTGAGTTCCAACCCCAGTGCTGAGAGCCCAGAGCCTGGAGCCTCCTTTGGATTCTGTGTCTACCTCTCTCTCTCTGCCCTCCCCAGCTCATGCTCGGTCTCTCTCTTTCTCTCTCAAAAATAAACAAATATTAAAAAAATTATCTTTAAAAAAACAGTGGTAAGAAAACTGGATATACACATGCAAAAGAATAAAGTTAAACCCTTATCTTATACCATATATAAAAATTAACCCAAAATGGATCAAACATCTAAATGTAAAACCTAAAACTATAAAACTCTTTAAAGAACACATAGGGGAGAACCTTCATGACAGTGCCTGTGGCAATGCTTTCTTGGATAGGACCACAAAAGCAAAACTAGACAAATGGGAATACACCAAAATTTAAAACTTTTATACATCAAAGAACACACCACTAGATTGAAAAAGCAACCTATAGAATGACAGAATCTCATATCAGGTATCTGATAAGAGGTTAAGATTCAGAATATATTTTTAAAAACTCCTACAGCTCAACAAAAACAAAAACCAAATTTTTAAATGGGCAAAGAATTTGAATAGACATTTCTTATGAAAAGTTTTACGAATAGCCCAAAACTGTATGAAAGGACGTTCAACAGTCCTAATCATTAGAGAAATGCAAATCAAAACCACGGTGAAGTATCACCTGACACCCATTAGGAAACTACCATCAAAAAAAAAAAAAATTAGAAAATAAAGGAACAATTATGGACAAGGATATGGAGAAACTGAAGGCTTTGCACAATGTTGATGGGAATGTACAATGATAGAGCCATTTAGAAAACAATATGGCAGTTCCTCAAAAAATTAAAAATAGAATTATCATATGATCCAGCAATTCCACTTATGGGTATACACCCAAAAGGATTGAAAGCAAGGTCTCAGAGAAGTATTTCAACATTTAAGTTGACAACAGCATAAATCACAATAACCTAAGTGTCCATCTGTCCCTCAACGAATGGATAAACAAAATATGGTGTACACACACACACACACACACACACACACACACACCATGGAATATGAGACTTAAAAAGAAGGAAATTCTAGGGCACCTGGGTGGCTCAGTCAGTTAAGCACCAGACTTCGGCTCAGGTAGCCCCACGTCGGGGTCTGTGCTGACAGCTTGGAACCTGGAGCCTGCTTCAGATTCTGTGTCTCCCTGTCTCTCTCTGCCCCTCCCCGACTCATGCTCTGTCTCTCTCTTTCAAAAGTTAACAGTAAAAAATTTTAAAAAAAAGGAATTTCTGACAAATACTACAGAACGGATGAACCTTGGGGACATTACACCAAGTAAAATAAGCAAGTCACAAAAAGACAAATAACTGTATAGGGGCACATGGATGGCTGAGTCGGTAGGGCATCCGGTTAAGCATCTGACTCTTTATTTCGCCTCAGGTCATGACCTCAGGGTTCATGGGTTTGAGTCCCATGTCGAGCCCCCATGCTGACAGTGCAGAACCTGCTTGAGATTCCCTCTCCCCATCTCTCACCACTCCCCTTCTACGTAAACTTAAAAAAAGACAAATACTCTATGATTCCACTCATCTGAGGAATTTAGAGTAGTGAAATTCACAGAAACAGAAGGTAGCATGGTGGTTGTCAGGAGACTAGGGGAAGAAAGGACATGGAGAGCTGCTGTTTAAAATAGGCACAGACTTTCAGTTCTGCAAGATGAAAGGAGTTTTGGAGACTGGTTGTATCTACAACAGTGTGAAAATACTTCACACAAATGAATTGTATACTTAAAAATGTTTAAGATGATAAATGTTATGCGTCTTTTACCAAATTAAACTTTTAAAAAACTTTTTAAAGGTACCGTTAATAAAAAGGTAAGCCACAGACTGAAAGAAAATATTCACAAAACATATCTGACAAAAGACTTCGATTCAGAATATATAAAGAACTTTCAAACCTCATTAATTAAAAAAAAGGGGGGGGAGAAAGAATCCAATTTTTAAAATGCACAAAATAGGGCACGTGGGGGGCTCAGTCAGTTAAGCCTCCAACTTCGGCTCAGGTCATGATCTCACGGTTCAGGAGGTCGAGCCCCGCGTCAGGCTCTGTGTTGACAGCTCAGAGCCTGGAGCCTGCTTCAGATTCTGTGTGTGTGTGTGTCTCTCTCTCCACCCCTTTCCTACTCACATACGCTCTCTCTCTCAAAAATAAGTAAACATTAAAAAAAAGAAAGACTTAAACAACTTAAACAAACACTTCACAAAGAAATGTATGCAAATTACTAATATAAGCACATGAAAAGATATTCAGTATTAGTCATCAGGGAAATGCTAATTAAAACACACTGAGAAAAAAGGCTGCTGGTTCCCAAAAAACTAACCATAGAACTACCTTATGATGCAGCATTCTGCTCCTACGTATACAGCCAAAGCAACGGAACACAGGGACTCAAACTGATGTTTGTACTGCAGAATCAATCACAATAACCAAACGATCCTGTGTCCATCAACAAATACATGGGAAAATAATTTGGGCGTGATCCATACCACAGAGTATTCCTGTGCCATAACAAGGAATACTACAACATGGACGAACCCTGAAAACATCACACTGTGTCAAACAGGCCAGACACAAAAGGACAAATAAGGTATCATTTCACTTATGCGGAGTATCTGTAATAGGCAAATTCACAGAGGCAGAAACCAGATGAGGGGTTACCAGGGGCTGCGGGGAGGACAGAGAGGAGTTCTTACTCAGTGGGCACAGAGTTTCTGTTTGGAGTGATGAAAACATCTTGAGACCAGACAGTGGTGACAGGTGCACTAGCTTTGTGAATGCTACTGAAGTGTACACTTAATGTGGTTAAAATGGCAAGTGTGATGTTTTATCTACTTTAGCACAACTTAAAAACTATTTTTCAGAAAGCACACACTGATAAGCCATTGTACAACCGCTAACGTGGTTGAAATCAGAAAGACTGACAAAATCTAACAAGGGTAGAGATGTGCAGCAATCGCAACTCTGTTTTGCTGGCAGGAACTTAAAACGGGACAATCACTTCCAAAACAGAATTTCTATATTTTTGTTTGATCCAGCAATTCCACTCCTAGGTATTTATCCAAGATCAGTGACCATCTATGTCCACAATGACATCTGTCATTAATGTCAGCAGCTCTAATCACCACAGTTCATGTCCATCAACAAGAGAAAGGCTATGTAAAGTCAGCCAGTGCATATTAGCAACAAAGTGGAAAGAACTACTGATACTTGCTATAACATTAATGTTCCTCACACACGTTACGCTCAGCAAGAGAAGTCGGACACAAAAAAAGTTCATACTGTATGGCTGTATTTAAATCAAGTTCTAAGCAAAGGCACAACTATCCCCGGTGGGCAGGCTGACAGGGAGGCAATACTACAAAACATCCTGAGGTATGGAAAACTCACTACCACAACAGTGACGTGGGTTACGTGAGCGTGTCCATCCTTCAGAGGTGTTCATCGATCATTTGTGCATTTCAGTGAATACACAATGAATCCACATGTATACTCTAAAAAATACAACAGTAACCAGGGTGAAGAGACAGTGACACAGGTGAGTGAAAACGGCAGAATACGGATACCTGCTGAAGCTGGAGAGGGGCACCTGGGCTTCATTATGCCATTCCACTTACCATGTCTCTGTGTGAATTCTGCTCTAATAAGAAATGTGTACAAGTACAGCCTGATTACATTCTCATTCTTAAAATTCATATACGGAAGCCTAAAACAAAAGGTCAAAGGGAGTTCCCTACCTCCATTTAACCAAAATTAACAGACATTTGGGATTTATCTTCTCATTTATCTCAACATATTTAGTTTGGGTTCGTTTGGGTCTTTTCATTAAACATTAGGATACGGAGAGTTCCAAAATTTGATTTTTCTCTTCAACAGTATCATGGAGATATTACCATGTTCATTAATACGCCCTTATGGGGCAGAAAAATAATAAGCACGCTTCGGGAGATTTAACTCCAGCAGAGAGAAGTCTTCCTGCATCTAAAAACACAGTTTTCCAAATAAGCCATATAGTAGATTAAAAGAAGAAATGGATTATGGCAAAGGTCCAAATTTGTGGTCTGAAAGATCAAATGGAAAAAATGGCTCAAAGCAGCAAAAGAGAAATCATGATAGAAGAGATAAGAGACTTGGAAGACAGAACTAATGAGATGAGCAGCAGTTCCGGCAGAAGAAAGATGTACAGATAGTAGTGACGCAATAATAAAACACATAACAGAAAAGAATTTGCTTGGACCAAAGAAGCACTTTGATCTGTAGATTAAAAGAGCTTACTTTATTCTAGGCACAGACCTAGGCAAAACTTAGTAAATGCCTGAATTCTTTAAGAAAAAAATTTACAAGCTTGCGGTGGAAAGAACATGTTCCTTACAGAGGTGATGACCACAACTCCCCAACTGTCAAGGTCATAAAAAACAAAGTATGAGAAACAGTCAATCTAGAAGAGCCTATGACACATGACAACCAAATGTAATGTGATATCCTCAATGGAATCCTAGAAGAGAGAAAGGACATTAGAACCAAGGAAACCTGAGTAAACTAAAGTCTTAGTTTATTACAATATGTCAATATTGGTTTCTTAATTGTAACAAATATATCATACCAAGATATTAATAATAGGGGGAATAGTGTATAGAAAATAGCTAACTTCCATACTGTTATCCAGAGTGGCTGCATCAAGTCTGCATTCCCACCAGCAGTGCACAAGTGTTCCCCCTTCTCCACATCCTCCTCAACATCTGTTGTTTCCTGAGTGAATTTTAGCCATTCAGACTGGTGTGAGGTAGTATCTCAACTGTGGTTTTGATTTCTATTTCCCTGATGATGAGTGATGTTGAGCATCTTTTCATGTGTAGCCATTTGGGTATCTTCTTTCAAAGAGCATTCATGTCTTTAAGCTCATTTCTTCACGAGATAATTCATTTTTTGGGTGATGAGTTCAGTAAGTTCTTTATAGGTTTTTTTAGATACTAATCCTTTATCCAATATGTCATTTGCAAATATCTACTCCCATTCCATCAGATGGCTTTTAGTTTTGCTGACTGCTTCCTTCACTGTGTAGAAGCTTTTTATCTTGATGAGATGCCAAAGTTCATTTTTGCTTTTGTTTCCCTCAACTCTGGAGACACATTGAATAAGAAAGTAGCTGTGGCCAAAGTCAAAGAGGTTGTTGCCTGTTTTCTCCTTAGGATTTTAGTGGTTTCCCATCTTACATTTAGGTCTTTCATCCATTTTAAGTTTATTTTTGTGTATGGTCTAAGAAAGTGGTCCAGGTTCATTCTTCTTCATGTCACTGTCCAGTTTTCCCAACACCATTTGCTGAAGAGACTTTTTTTCCATTGAATATTCTTTCCTGCTTTGTTGAAGATTAGTTGGTCATACATTTCTGGGTTCTCCATTCTGCTCCATTGATCTATGTGTCTGTTTTTAAGCCAGCACCATACTGTCTTGATGATTACAGCTTTGTAATACAGCTTGAAATCCAGAATTGTGATGCCTCCAGCTTTGCTTTTAACAATGTTACTTTCGCTATTCAAGGTCTTTTCTGTTTCTACACAAATTTTAGAACGTTGTTCTACCTCTGAGAAGAATGCTGGTGTTATTTTGAAAGGGATTGCACTGAATATCTAGACTGCTTTGGGTATGTAGATTTGCATTTTAACAGTATTTGTTCTTCTAATTCAAGAACATGGAATGTTTTGCCATTTCTTTAGATCTTCTTCAATTTCTTTCTTAAGCTTTCTATAGTTTTCAGCATATAGATCTTTTATCTCTTTGGTTAAGTTTATTCCTAGGTATTTTATGGGTTTTGGTGCAGTTGTAAATGGGGTCCATTCTTGATTTCTCTTTCTGCTGCTTCATTATTGGTGTATAGAAATGCAACTGAATTCTGTACGCTGATTTTATATCCTGCGACTTTACCTAATTCATGTATCACTTCTAGCAGTTTTTTGGTGGAGTCTTTTGGGTTTACCACATAAAGTATCATGTCATCTATGAAGAGTAAAGCTTGACTTCTTCTGTACTGATTTGTATGCCTTTTATTTCTTTATGTTGTCTGATTGCTTCGGCTAGGACTTCCCACACTATTGGAGAAAATAACAGTGGTGAGAGTGGACATCCCTGTTGTGGTTCCTGACCTTAGGGGGAAAGCTCTCTTTCCCTACTGAGGATGACCTTAGCTGTGGGTCTTTCATATATGGCCTTTATGATCTTGAGGTATGTCCCCTGTATTCCTTTCTTTTCAAATATGTTTTTTTTTTTTTTTTAATGAAACAAATTGGGGTGTGTGGGTGGTTCAACTGGTTGAGCATCTGATTTCAGCTCAGGTCATGATCTCGCAGTTCATGAGTTCAGGCCCCGCACTGGGATCTGTGCTGACAGTGGAGAACCTGGAATCTGCTTCTGATTCTGTGTCTCCCTCTCTCTCTCTGCTCTCCCCCATCTCATACTCTCTCTCTCTCAAAAATAAACATTCTTTTTTTTTTTTCAAAAATAAACATTCTTAAAGAATTAAAAAAGAAATAAAACAAATTATCCCTGGAGAGTACCACAAGTGCACACAATTTGGGAGTGACAAGAATTAGATTATGTTATAAATTACAACTCTGTAATTACACTAAAAATCACTGCTTTCGGGGCGCCTGGGAGGCTCAGTCGGTTAAGCAGCCGATTTCGGCTCAGGTCATGATCTCACGGTCTGTGAGTTCGAGTCCCGCGTCGGGCTCTGTGCTGCCGGCTCAGAACCTGAAGCCTGTTTCGGATTCTGTGTCTGCCTCTCTCTCTGCCCTTCCCCTGCTCATGCTCTGTCTGTCTCTCAAAAATAAATAAATGTTAAAAAAATTTTTTTTAAAAATCGCTGCTTTGTATACTTAGACTGAGGAATCATAACGGTATATAAATTGTACTTTGACAAAGCTGCTAATAAAAAAATACCCTCGCATAAAAAGAGAAAGGTTGAACATTATGAAGATATAAAGACTGTTACAATTTTATTTGCTTTCTGGAGCACAATCATAACTGGGCTGGGGGGGGGCGGTGGGATCTGCATTTTCTCTTCTCAAATAATCAAGATGAACCCTTTCAAACACATGCCAAGAGCCATGGGTCTCGGAGTCATCTTTTTGTTGCCTCCTGTGGAAAACATCCCTAAATGACAAAATACATTATTTGGTAATTCTATTTCATATTGTAATTACGATAACATTTTTATTAAGTAGTTTCCTATATGAAATAGGGATGTATGTGAAACCTACGCAGCTACAAAATGAGCGAATAAAATGACTAACAGTTAAACATGTAAAAGTTCTTTCTAACACTGTTCAAAATGAAAGCCCTTAGGACAATAAAGTTACAGAACAGTAAAATACCACTGAATTATCTACAAACACTGAAACAGTGAAAAGCATATTAAAGGAGACTTTTCCCTTAACATGTTCCATATACTGAAACTCTAACTAATAATACAGTAAACTTAAAATACTGACTGAGATACAAACTCTAACGAAATGTCACTGCTCCTCTTCCCTAACAAACCACATCCTGTCTTTCAGGCCAACTTACTGGAAACTCCTCAAGTCCAGAGTGGACTAAGACTGGGAGATGGGTGGGTTGGGGTGTGGTGGGGGGTGCAGTGTCTTAATAAATCAAAGCTCCTAGAACAACATTTGGCATATAATAGGTTCTCATTAAATATTTCTTAAATAAATGAATACATCGGGGCACCTGGGTGGCTCAGTGCGTTAAGCGTCTGACTTCAGCTCAGGTCATGATCTCACAGTTCATGGGTTCGAGCTCCGGGTCAGGCTCTGTGCTGACAGCTCAGAGCCTGGAGCCTGCTTCGGATTCTGTGTCTCCCTCTCTCTCTGCCCCTCCCCTGCTTACTCTGTCTCTCCAAAATGAATAAACATTTAAAAAAAATTTTAAATAAGTAAAAACAAATACATCTCGGAAAAAACATGAAACAAAGGAATGAAATGTTTTACTCTAGAAGTCATAATTCTAGGAGCTGACTTATCACCATCTAAATCAACATTAAAATGTAGAAAAAAGATGAACGATCTACCATAAAATGTTAAAACAGACCATCTTTTAATGGTTTTCTTCTTTCATTTCACTTATATTTCAAAATATAATAAATATCCAATTCCTTTAAAATGAAAAAGTCCTTCAAAAACCTTAATGGAAACTCACCTCAATTTTGCCTAACATTTACATTCACTCTTAGGAGTGGGGGGAAGTGGAAAACAGGGAGAGACTTTTCTAAAGCAACTTTACTGCAAAGTTCTGCCTTCTTAGAACAGCATACAATATGGCTCGTTCCCATGAAAACAATCCTTTGCTTCACAGTTAGTACCACTTAGATGCACAGAATCTGAATGCTTTCTAAATGGTTTGGTTAACAGAAGTATGCAGAATTTTAAGAAAATGAAAAGGTTCTCAAGTATTACATATATTTTTAAAAACTTCGGAAAAACTGGGACACCTGGGTGGCTCAGTCAGTTGATCATCTGACTCCTGACTTGGGCTCTGGTCAAGATCTCACAATTCTATTAGTTCAAGCCCCACATCAGGCTCTGCACTGACACTGTGGAGCCTGCTTGGGATTCTCTCCCTCTCCCTCTCTGTCTGCCCCTCCCCTGCTCACACTCTCTCTCTCAAACTAAAATAAATAAACTTTAAAATTAAAAAAATTTTTAATTAAAAATTTTTTTAAAAACCAGAAAAACTCCAAAGGAGAAAATGTGTGAAAATAAATTATGACATAAATGCAAATTAAATATGAAGATAGAAAATCTTTGATTGATAACTTCAGATAACTATAATTTTATCATAATGAACTATGACAATATGGAATTTCAATGTAAAATCAAAAAAGTCATCTTCCTTTTTTTCCATCTTTAAAATCAAGAATAATAATGGCAACTCTTCATGCTCTCACCATGTGCCAGGCACTGTTTGAAGCACTTTACATTACAAATAGGTTATAACATATAACTAATTCTAGTGCGACTCAAAAATAACCAGCATATATTTTGGATTTCAACAGAGATTAGCCAAAAGAAAGTACGACTGTAAATCACCTGCTTACAGGGTAATTTTTCCTTAAAGATAGTCTTTTCTATAATCTAATAAAGAAATGTTAAACTCCACACCCAAAAAACAAATAATCTAGTGAGGAAATGGGCCGAAGACATGAATAGACACTTCTCCAAAGATGACAGCCAGATGGTCAACAGACAAATGAAACAATGCTCAAAGTCACTCATCATCAGGGAAAAAGAAATCAAAACCACACTGAGATACCACCTCACACCAGTCAGAGTGGCTAAAATGAATAAATCAGGAAACTATAGATGCTGGCGGGGATGTGGAGAAACAGGCACCCTCTTGCACTGTTGGTGGGAATGCAAACTGGCGCAGCCACTCTGGAAAACGGTGTGGAGGTTCCTCAAAAAAATGAAAATAGAACTACCCTATGACCCAGCAATAGCACTGCTAGGAATCTACCCAAGAGACACACGAGTGCTGATGCACAGGGGCACGTGTACCCCAATGTTCATAGCAGTACTTTCGACAAGCAGGTAACGTCCTAGAGCACGTGCGTGGAGTTTAAGACCATGAGGTCCTACCACTGATTCACACAAGGCAGCACCTCACAGGAGCAATTTTTCATATCAAATAAAATTTCATAGGAAAAAGGTGTTGAAGTCCAATGAAAAAGAAATACTTTTATGAAATAATCCATTTTTGAATTTGCAATTTTATTTGAATGTTTACTTATTTTTGAGAGAGAGAGCGTGAGCGAGGGTGGAAGGGGCAGAGAGAGAGGGAGACAAAGAATCCGAAGCAGGCTGCAGGCTCTGAGCTGTCAGCACAGAGCCTGATGCAGGGCTTGGACTTACAAGCCTGGAGATCATGACCTGGGCCAAAGTCGGATGCTTAACCTACTGAGCCACTCAGGCGCCCCTGAATTTGCATCTTAATAGAACTTTTCATTCTATTTTATTAATAACTGTGCAGAAAGAATGCAAAATCATCATGATACTAAGAAAGATCAGCATAATTAAAAGAATCAGTGAAACTAGATGTCTTAGTTTAATTCAGTCTCCATTAATGCCATAAACATTTACTGAAGGCCCATTAAGCATCCAGGGCAAATACAGACCCTGGGAAAACAAGGATGATCAATACAAGGTCTTTGGCTTCAAGGAGCCGACAATCTACCAGTCTTAAAAATGTTTTATGAACTAACTATACCAGGGGCACCTGGGTGGCTCAGTCAGTTGAGCATCCAACTCTTGGTTTTGGTTCAGGTCATGATCTCACAGTTCATGGGTTCAAGCCCCTTGTTGGGTTGTGTGTTTACAGTGTGGAGCCTGCATGGGATTCTGTCTCTCCCTCTTCTCTTTGGCCCTCCCTGGCTCAGCTCTTGTGTCATTTCTTCTCTCTCTCTCTCTTTCTCTCTCAGAAAAATAAATATAAAAAGAATAAAAAAAAACAAAAAACAACTGTATCAGAGGTTACTCTACTGAATATAAGTGACAGGCACCATATCCCATGACCGTCACAGGGCCTGACCGCTAAAGCAACTGAACTGAATTGGAGCCTAGCTGGAAGTGGTACCAAAAATCACAACAGCATACAGGTGGGGGCCAGCTGACTTCCCTTCTTACAAGTTGATCCTTCTCAAATTCCAAGGCTGAGTAAACAGGAAGATGGAGACTGAAGTTCTGTGGATACCTCCCCCCAACAGCTGCAGAATCAACTCCTTATTTCAAGAAGGTTCTTCTCTGGGGACCAGTTCTGTGGTACTCCTTGAAAAGAGTCATATTCTGAATCAGAGGAAAGACAGCCAGTCTCCTTCAGCTACTACTTTAGTAACAAAGAGGAGAACTGGTTTGGCCTGCATGTCCGCAATTACCTCTGTCCTAGGTAAAAAAGAAACTGGGCCATTAGCACTACAGGGTTGTCTAGTAACTCCATTTCAACTTTGGTCCAAAAAATAAAGAATTCACAAACAAGTAACATTGAAAAGAAGTTTACAAAAGAGGGAAAGGGGACAGGTAAGTATGGGAGATATACATATAAGTTGCTGTGTGTATATCTATCTGTATGTACATACCATGTACATATACACCAAAGACATAATTATTTATGTGAGAATAATACTGTCAATTGCCAAAAATTCAAAACTCTGTGAAGCAGACAGGATGAAATATCCACTTTCTACTTGTATAAGCTACAAAGCTGGGCTGAATATGTAGAACTATCCAAGTATTTCTTTTATTTATTTTTTTTAATGTTTATCTATTTTGAGAAAGAGAGAGAGAAGGCGTACACATGAGCAGAGGGTGAGGGGTGCACAGAGAGGGAAGAGAGAATCCCAAGAAGGCTCACTCCTGTCATCAGTCAGTGAGGAGCCTGCATGGGGCTCGATCCCAGAACTGTGAGATCATGACCTGAGCTGAAATCAAGAGTCGGAAGTTCCACCAACTGAGCCACCAAGGTGCCCTATTTTATTTTTTTAATGAAGGAAAATATTCAGTGGAACCCTTTTACAAATGATCTTTTCAATAAATAATTTTTTTAAAATCACTGATAGTTTAAGAAATGCACGGCTATATAACATGTCAATCTAAAAATTCATTCCCAACTAAGAGGGAAATAAACGCAAAAAAGAGGGACACAGGGACAGTGGTGCTTGAGACAAAGACCAATTAGGAGGTTCCTGCAACAAGGTGGAAGTCAACAGGGCATAGGGGACTAAACCAGGCTAGAAAAGAGTAGAAAGTGGGAGACAGAATCAGGGACGAGCAGTGTTGCGGAAAAACAGATGATGAAGCTTTGGCAATTGAATGTGAGAGCTGACAGAGAAGTCAAAGTGGATAGCAGTGTCTGCTGGTGAAGAAGGAACCCAGGGTGTGATGTCTGCACTACAGTCTACCTTTCCCATTAACAGGATCTGTGATCCATAAGTCTTTGTTTCCTTACCTATAAAGCAAGCCTATTAGACACCAAGATCTCTCAAGTCCCTTCCCACATTACAGTTTCAGCACCCTAAGGTTCCAAGACATTAAGTTTGGGTGGCTGAGAGAGCTCTGGGACAAAAGAGAAACAGGGAAGTCAAGAGGGTGTTACAGAAATAGAAGGTATTCCACCTATCCATGGGACCACAGATGCTTCAAAACATGAGTTTAAAATTGACTGCAGATTATTTTAACTGTTTTCTGGGTTGCAACAGGGTTAGTGGAAAGAGAAAAAGCTATGAAGTCAGTCTTGTTTGAATCCTCAGATCTGCCAAATGACCTTGAGCGAGTCACTCAATGTCCTTTGACCTCAACATGGAACCCATAAAAGACAAGCACTAACTAGGAAGATGAGAGATAGAAGAGCTGGGTATCACATTTGGCTGCCAGTGGGTATTCAATGAATGGTAGCTTCCCTACAGGTGGCTCTACAGCCAACCTTATTTTAAGGTCTTTTAATCTCCTCACTTTACCTCACTGCTGCTGTCTTTAAGATATGTTTTTAAGGAGAAAAGATTTTATGAGAATAATCTGTGGCATTTGCTAATTTCTGTAATACTGGACGTTCCAGTAACACTCATGGGACCCACAAAGTTGTTGGCCAACCCAAAGAGATGTTTTCTTCAAAAATCCATCTGAAATTTCTCTCACTGGCTGCAGCTCCTGATCCATATGTTCAGCTACACTCCCAGCATCTCCACTTGACTATCACACAGGCAACTCACTTACACTCAGTTATCTCTTGGGATCTAGTATCTCAACATTCAAAGCCCATTCTCCTGAGTTCCTTATCTTGGTGAACATGGACACTACACACTCAGGTGACTGCGTCAGGACCTATGGGTTGTTCTTGGCACCACCGCGGTATTCACGAGCTAGGAGTCAATCTTATCCTGTCCATTTGCTCTCCTCAGTATCTCCCCAACCTGCCTATCTCCCTTCACTGCACCCCTAGACCAAACTACCATTACTTTTCACCTAAACTTCAACAGCCTAATTCATCTCTGTCCAATCTCCTTTTCATTCCTCCTACCAGCATCTACTCTCCAGATGATCCAGAGGCAGCGTTAAAAAAGGGAGGTGAACAAAACGAAAGTAATCACACATCATTCCATGGTCTTCAAGGCTGTACATGAACTGGTTCGTCTCAAGCCACTTTACCTTCCTCTGTGCTCTAAGCTACACAGGCTTTACCCGGAGAGTCTTCCTACATGATTCCCTCTGCCTACAGTGTTCACCCTCCACCAAACTCCTCTGCACCTAGTTAATGACTAATCTATACCCTGGAATTCACACCCAAAGGCAGCACCTCCAGGAAAATGCTATTACCTGACCCCAGATAAGATCAGGTGTGCCATCGGACATTCTCATAGTTCCCGTGCTCTTCCTTTCAAACACCTACTATATTAAAATAATATCTGCTTTACCCACCAGGCTGTAAGCCAGGCAAAACCAAAGGGCAGTGACCACACTTACCTGGTTCACAGATGATCATCCGGGGAACAGTGTCTTATACACATGAAAGACTGAGTGTGTTTTCAAATGTACAAATGAACTAACCATCCACCCATCCACCCATCTGTAAAACCTCATGTAGCTAGAATTTGACTTCTGATATACCAACAGGATGGTGCACACCACCCTCATCTTTCCTTAGAATTTTTATCTTTTATTCTGGTAATCTCAACTATTTTGGTGAATATATGCCTTAAGTGTCCAACCAACTGGAACTGTATCACTGTTCCAAGAGAATCCTTGTAATGGAATTGTGGAAACATCAAAGGAAACAAGATAAGGCAGGGTAAGGTTAAGAGTAACCCACAGCATAAAGAAAGTAAAATCCAAGTGAAGTGCAGGTGAACGGGGTGGTGGTAAGAAAGCTAACTATTAAGCTGAGTAGTAGTACATAATAAAGGAAGAAAATACTCAAGTGAGCTCAAAATTTCCATAAATTTGTATTGCCTATAAAATTTAGGATATCTAGTTTTGTATAACAAACCTTAGAGAGTAACTTATGTATGCTGATATTTAAGAATCACTGAGGAAAAGCATAGAAAAGAATAAAGCAATGTGAGGGTCTTTGACTATTCAATCCACTCTGACTTTAAGATGCTATCAATTCGTTGGTGAAAGGTAGACATAACAGTACTGTAAAGTAGCCTTGTTTGCCTTAGGGTTTATCTCATTTAGTTTTATTATTAAGCCTCTTCAACCTTAATATACACTCACAGATACATGGTGGTTGTAATTCAAAACTGTCTATGTGTGGAATGTACTAGCATAGGGGCCGGCCCATAGTACGTATTGTATTTAAATTCATTGTTTGCTACCTCGAAACCATAAATGTGCTATTCTTTAGAAACTGTAGAAAAGATCACAAACAACTGCTGCCTCTTTTCTGGTTGGCATTTCTTGACGCAGCCCCCCTCAAGAGCCGTGGCTCTCCTGCCTTTAGAACCTTCCCAGTGAAGTTCCATTTTGCACGGCATTAGACTCTATAGGTCTGTGAGTAAGTTAAAAGACCACATCATTTTATTCTATTGTAGTGGAACTTCTTGCCAGAAGCCAAGGCAACTCAAAACAGAAGAGATGGGTACCTGGGTGGCTCAGTCAGTTAAGTGTCCAACTTCAGCTCAGGTCATGATCTCTTGATTTGTGAGATAGAGCCCCACATCGGGGGTCTGTGCTGACAGCTCGGAGCCTGGAGCCTGCTTCAGATTCTGCGTCTCCTTCTTTCTCTGCCCCTCCCCCAATAATGCATGTGGGCGCTCATTCTCTCTTACTCCCTCTCTCTCTCTCTCGCTCTATCTCTCTCAAAAATAAACATTAAAAACAAACCAGAAGAGAAGAGAACAAGTGAAGTTCGAATCCGTGGCCAGAACCAAGGACAGCTACGGCATCTGTGTTACGGGCCAAATGCATGTGCAGGCACTGGGAAGCAGGAAGAGAGTTTGCTCCTTCTTGTTTTTCCTGCCACCTCACTTGGTAAGGAGTCAGTACCAGCATGTCCAAGAGCGACAAAGGGGAAAATGAGAAATTCCCACAGAGGATATCTTTATGAATATAGGGATACACGCACAGAAACCACTGAGCAAAATGGAGGACTGGGGAAGGAGACTCCTGGTGGGGCTAAACTGTTTAGAGTCTGAGCCAGCATGAAAACAATATTATGATAGTAAGTATTAGAGACGGCAGTCCCATCTTTGGAGAATCCTAGGATCCTTGTGATAACTGAATGTTTTCTAAGCACTTCTACCATTCTGTAGCTTAGGCAGCCAAGCCGCTTTCCCTGTGGCATGAATTTGCTCATCACACCATTTCACTTATCAAGCCAAGTACATACAATGTGAACACACACAGAGCTTTCTTTTTACAGGAGGTCAGAAGACTCCAACAGCCTTGAGGGTCTCAAATACATTAAGAATAAAATTTCCAAATTTCCATGTGAATGAGGAACTTAGAAACAACAGAACAGACTACTATTGTCCTAAATCCTTAAAGACAGAATAAACCATTTTTGTTGCTTTTCACTTAAATATAATCAATTAAATAACATACACAGAAAGTCTCCTCTATACTAGGACACTTAAATAAAACCACAACAAAATTTTACCAAACGCCCTCTATCCCACTTAAAGAATTTACGTGAGCTAATACAATGCTATTCAAGGAATATATTCACTTTGAAACAGAATAATTGCTTTCCCTAAACCACAGTTTTTTAAGATATGCTAGTGGCCCTAGGCTTGACCGACTGTCACATTTCACAGAACTGTTTTTTGTCACTCAATTATACAAACAGTATTTCTCACAGTGTATTTACAGTGTGAAGAGGAACTAAAAATAGAATTTTCACTAGAAATATGCAAAACAGGAGCACCTGGGTGGCTCAGTTGGTTGAGCATCCGACTTCAGCTCAGGTCATGATCTCACGGTTTGTGAGTTTGAGCCCCACGTCAGGCTCTGTGCTGACGGCTCAGAGCCTGAAGCCTGCTTCTTTCCCTTACTTTCTGCCCCTCCCCAACTCATGCTCACTCACAATTTGGATTCTGTGTCTCCCTCTCTTTCTGCCTCTCCCCCACTCGTGTGCATGTGCTCTCTTTCTCTCTCTCTCTCAAAAATGAATAAACATTAAAAAAAATTTAAGAAATATGTAAAACGAAAACAATCTCTCCAGCAAGAGAAAAATAATGCGTAAATGACTTTTCTGGGAGTTGTAAACTGGTTAAAGCATTTTGTCTAAGAGTCGGTACCATCTATTAAGCTAAATATATATCTTACCCTACGACACAGCAATTCTACTGCTACGTATATACCCAAGAGAAAGGAGTACCTAAACTCACAAAAACTACGTAGAGTGTTTGTGATAGTTCTATTCATGATACCAAAACCTGCTGACAAGCCAATATCTATCAACAGAACAAATGACATACAAATGGTGGTATATACTGTAAAACAAAAAATAAGAAAAGTATTATTATACATAGAACATGCCTGAATCTCAGTGAAAGAAGGCTGACACAAAACACACAGCATGTGATTCTATTCACATGAAGGCCAGGAACAGATAAAACATCTATGACAAGAAAAGTGACAACAATGGTTAACTTCAGGGGAGAAGATGTAAAGACAAAACGGGAAGGGCCCAAGATCTTCTGCGTGATGAACAAGTTTTTTATCTTGATCCATGTGGTGGTTATGAAGATATATACACATGCGCAACACACCGAGCTATACACTGAAGACCTATCCGCTTGAAAATATGTACATTATGCCTCAGGAAAATAAATCTTTACAGGCCTTTTCATAAAAGCAAAGGAAGAAATTATGATGGAAGGGAACATGATGTATTTGTCTACATAAAAATATAAAACTTCCATATGGAAAACGAAAGATAAAAAAGCCTTGGAGAAAAATAAGAGACAACTGACATAACTGGGCATATATTTACAATGTACATGATAAAACATTGATATCCCAAATACATATCTCCCAATTTAAGGACATCTAAAGACATCTGAGTACACAGAAGATTAAATAGGTCTCAAACATAAAATTAAGAAAGGATGTCAACCAGAAATTCTCAAAAGAAACAATAACACCACAACATGAATCCTAAGCAGTAATCTCAAGCTAAGTAAGTGCACCAAGTGAACAACGAGGCCCCCCATCAGCGAGCCAGAAGCCCGCCAGCTCTTTTACATGCATTCAGCCACTTCCTCACAACAAGCTACAGAAATACAATACTTGGTTTTATTTTCCAGCACCCTCCTAGTGGCAGATGGCATCTTCCTGGTATAATTACCAAACCGAGGAAGGACTTCTACTCTTCCTCTACTAGCAATAGCCAACCTTGGCCTAGAATACAGGTGACTTTGGTGCCTGTTGTCCTGATCAACACCTTATCCTCACAGGGGGTCCAAAACACAGTCAAGCTTTTCTGGGTACTCTCGCTCCACCCTCGGATTCTGTGCCCAAGGGGATTCTCTCAGGTCTTCTGCCCCACCCCCCAAATCCTTCTTGTAGAGTAACATAAGAAATGAGCTGAATGGGTGAAGATGCTCCTGGTATTTGAGACTTGAAGGAATTCCAAGCTCTCACAAAAGACCACACTGAGCCTTCCAAAATATGTTAGGATTTCAGATATATCCTTGTTACACCCTTTCCGGCTACCACTTCTTCCCACCTACCAAAGGTGGAAACAGTCCATGTGCCCTGTTTCTTCTTGGAGACAAGCGCTTGTGACCCTCTGTAATTCGGTTTCCTTGGTTGCCTTGCAATCTCAGCTCTATGATGGGCTCAAGACAAAGTACTGTTATTTTATATATTATTTCCCTGTATATTAAATATTATCTCCACTAGACATCCTAAGTGAAAATATTGTCACTTCTATTCAGAAAATATTGTGAAATAAATAAACACAGAAAGAGACTCATTAAAACAGAGAGCAAACTGATGGATGCCAAAGGTGGGGAGCAGGAGGTATGGAAATAGGCAAAAGGGATTAAGAGGTACCAACTTTCAGTAAGTCAGGGGGATGTACACTACAGCAAAAAGGGAATGTGTTCAATAATACTGTAATGACTCTGGCATGCTAACAGTAACTATACTTATCACAGTGAGCAGAGCATAATGTATAGAATTGTAGAACCACTATGTTGTACACCTGAAATTAGTGTAACACTGGATGTCATCAACTACACTTAAATTTAAATAAAAAGAAAGAAAATATTATGCAATGAATGGAAATGAAAGCACAATTAATCATAGTTTGGGAGATTTAGCTAGTCTGGTGCTTAGAGGAAAATTTATAAATTTAAATGATTACATGAGGAAAAAAAAAGAAAGAAAATTTCCAAGTCAATGACCTAAGCTTCTAACTTATAAAGCTGGAATGAGAACAGCAAAATAAACCAAAGTAATAAGAAAAAGGAAATAGTAAAGATAAAAGCAGAAAGCAGGGAAAGCGAAATAATAAAATTAGACAAAATCGATTTTTAAAAATTGATTCTTTGAGGGTGCCTAGGTGGCTCAACTGGTTGAACGTCCAATTCTTGGTTTCAGCTCAGGTCACGATCTCACGGTTTGTGGGTTTGAGCCCCACACTGGGCTTCTCGCTGATAGTGAGGAGCCTGCTTGGGATTCTCTCTTTCTCTGCCTCCCCTCCACTTGCTCTCTCTCTCAAGATAAATAAACTAAAAAAAAAAATTTTAATGGTTCTTTGAATAGGATCGATAAATTCACAAATCTCCAGTTATAATGACCAAGAAGAAAAAAGACAAGACACAAATTACCAATAGTGAATGAAGGAGGTGACATAACAGTAAAAGGACAAGACAAACAGCTTAGAGGAAATGGATAAATTCTTTGAAGAGGTGACGCAAAATAGAAGACCTTAGCAGCCCTGTACCTGTCCAACATATTACATTTATTAAAAGCCTTGTCAGAAAGAAAACCTTGGAGGCCCAGATGGTTTCAATGATCAATTCTACCAAATAATAAGGAAGAATATCAATCTTACATCAATACTTTTAAAAAATAGAAAATAGAGTATATCCTAACACATTTTAGGAGGACTGAATTACCTTGACACCAAAACCGAAGCTATTTCAAGAAAAATCTACAGATCAGTATTCATCCTGAAGGAATCCTTAACCAAGTATTAGTAAGGTGAATCCAGAAATACATAAAAATTATAATCATACATCATGAGCAAGTTGAGGCTATTCCAGGAGTACAAGGTTGTTTCAGCATTCTAAAATCAATATACTTTGCCACATTAACAGAATAAAGACAAAAAGTCATGAACATCTCAAGAGATTCAGGCAAAAGTCTGACGCGAAGCTCCAACCCATGAACTGTGAGATCATGACCTGAACCGAAGTGGGACGCTCAACCAACTTTGCCTTACTTTAGCAGTGGTATGCTGCTTAGAGTTCAGAATTACCAGGAGGAACTTGCTTTAAAATACATGTGGCTCTGTGAAATGAATTTTGAAAACACTTCTATGAGGACGCAGATTCTGAGATGATTATGTTTTATTTTTTTTATTTTTATTTTAGAGCGAGCACGAGTGGGGGAGAGGGGTAAAGGGAGAGAGACAGAGAATCCCAGGTGGGCTCTGTGCCTAATAAAAACAAATCAGCAACAGTAGGCAACGTTTCCAACCTGTGGAAGAACAGCCATACGTAGCAGACAGCAACACCATACCCACTGGCAAGACTGCACGCTTTTCCCCTGCCTGAGACCGAGAAAACAGCAAGGGGCTCCATGGCTGCCTCTTCTATTTAACATTTTTCTGCAAGGTCTAGCCAGTATGTGAGGTAAGAAAAAAGAAGAATACATATTGGAACAGATAAGTAAAAAAGTAAGAGACTGATAGTACCAAGTGTTGGCAAAGAGATGGAGCCACGATGACCCTCAGTCATAGATGGTAGAAATGTAATATGGTACAAGCCATTTGGAAAATGATTTGGCAGTTTCTTACAAAGTTAAATACATAGCATATGGCCTGTCCACTCCACTTCCAAGTATCTGCCCAAAACGAGTTAAAACAAATACCCACACAAGACATGCATAAGAATGCTCACAGCTGCTAATTTTTTAATAGCCTCAAATTGACAATCCACATGTCCATCTATGGGATAACAGATAAATTATGATGTATTTATACAATCGAATACCACTCAACAAAAAAGAATGAACTCTGATACATGCTACAACATGGATGAACTTCAAAAACATTCTGCTAAGCAAAGGAAGCCAGACGTTACATACTGCATGGTTTCATTTATTTTAAGTGCTTTAAAACACACGCTGGCTCTAAAGGGTTGGGGAACTGGTTAGCAGTTGAATAGGGCTGAGACCGAGGCTGGAGATCTGACTATGAAGGACACAAAGGAACTTTTCTGGGGTGATGAAAATGTTCTGCATAAAGCATTGGCTAACTAAAGTGTGCAAGCTGGCTGCCTGTTTTGATAAATCAAGTTTTACTGGAACACAGCCGTGCCCATTAATTATGTGTTGTCTCTGCTTTCACACTATAAAGGCAGAGTTGAGTAGTTACAACACAGATTTTATGACCCCAAAAGTCTAAACTATTTATTATCTAACCCTTTACACAAAAGGTTTGCTGACACCTGCTCTTTACCTCTACCTTACTCAGGATGATAGGCTACAAGGTTGTATGATGAACAGGCCGAAATATATTCAACTGTGTACTTAAAATGGACATAGTGTAGGCAAATGGTAGCTCTTTAAAAGTGATCTGAAAGGAACGGTGATTTGAAGAGACTGAATCACTGGGTAAAAAATATATTAGTCCCAGAATTTAGCAAAAGAAGACACAAAATATAAAGCAAAAGAAACAAAACTGAGCTATAAACAAACTTCAAAAACTGAAAACATCTTTTTTAAATATAATGCATTATATCTTTATTTTTAGACCCAAATATCATTTTCATTACAATGAAGCTGACTGGAAAACTGGTTGTAGATTTGCCAAAGATGTGTTAAAGGCAAGAGGCTCAGTTCCATGTGCCTTGTGTGAATTCTCTTTGTCCTGTCACCCCCCATACTCCCCACTCCCCAGCTCCCGGCCCATCTAAATAACAGACACACTTACACCGACTCTGCCTCATGCTGTTCCACCAAAGAGGGGAGGAAGAAGGAATCTCCACTCACGTCTGATCCTGATGCTTAAAGCAGCTACTACTTTAAATGCCTACTTAGAAAGTTTCATTTTTCAAAAGGAGCTTTTATAAAGAAGTGCGTTTTATAACATGAGATATTTGAAACGGTCATTTTTATGCAATATAAACCACAAGAATTAAAAATCAAGAAGGTAAAAAAAAGAGCTCGGGAGAAGATGTATTCCCATCCCATTTAACCATAAAACTTGACCAGAAATACACTATGAAAACCTTGCAGAAAACTGCTTACCAAAAAATGCGTTGTTTTCTATCAACAGACACTCCAAATAATTGATGCATGGGATGAAAAATTTCAAACAGTAACTGCTAAATTGTTTCACACCAAGAGCTGGGCTGATAAAGTGACTTAGAAGTTAAAGTCATGGTACACATATAAAACTTCCAATTCTAACGCGGCATTCACTTGCCCATGCTTATTTGTTATTGAAACCACATGTTGGCACTGAACCATTTTATGGTTCATTTGAGACGAACATGCAGAAAATTGTGGGAAACAAACAGAGCCCTAGAAGTCTGTTAAAGGCAAGACCCTCAACTTCAACGCGGCATCAGTGAGGAGGCTTTGTGAAGCCTGAGCTAGAAAGTCCACCCGTGAGTGAAGACAGGTTTGTCTTAGTAAGGAAACTCTAGAGCAGCGTAGTGGGAGTGAGTCTGCAGCCACTTGTCCAAGTTTTCATTTTTAACCCGGAAAGTGGAGAACACAGATCCCAGGATTTAATGAGAGAGTGTGTGCCAGAACTGTAAAGGATGTCTTCGCCTAGTTGCGTATTCAAATTCTACAGGGTAAAAATGTCCTTAGAAAAACAAACAAAAAACATCTAAAGCATGTTATCCAACTAGTAAAATAATACTGATAAAAAGAACTCCTTCTTTGAAAGACACTTTGCTATAAACGAAGGATGAAAATGGGCGTCTGGGTGGCTCAGTCAGTTAAGCATCTCATTTTTGATTTCGACTCAGGTCATAATCCCAGGGGTCATGGGATCAAGCCCCGTGTCAGCACAGAGCCCGCCTGGGATTCTCTCTCTCCCTCTCTCTCTCTCTGGCCCTCTCCCCCACTTGTGCTCTCTCTAAAATAAAATAAAATAAAATAAAATAAAATAAATAAATAAATAAAACACAATCATCTCAGGATCTGCGTCCTCATAGAAGTGTTTTCAAAATTCATTTCACAGAGCCACATGTATTTTAAAGCAAGTTCCTCCTGCTAATTCTGAACTCTAAGCAGCATACCACTGCTAAAGTAAGGCAAAGTTGGTTGAGCGTCCCACTTCGGTTCAGGTCATGATCTCACAGTTCATGAGTTGGAGCTTCACGTCAGGCTTTTGCTGACAGCTCAGAGCCGTCTTTGGATTCTCTGTCTCCCTTTCCCCACCTTGTTCTATCTCAAAAATAAACATTCAGAAATATTTTTTAAATAGGGTAAAACGCAATGAGGTAAAGGAATCTAAGGAAACTAAGTAACAAGTATAATAAAAACCCACAAGGAACAATTTAAAAAAACTTAAATCGGGCACTTGGGTGGCTCAGTCGGTTAAGCCTCCGACTTCGGCTCAGGTCATGATCTCACAGTTCATGGGCTCGAGCCTCACGTTGGGCTCTGTGCTCACAGCTCAGAGCCTGAAGCCTAGTTCGGATTCTGTCTCGCTCTCGCTCTGCTCCTCCCCAGCCCATGCTCTCTCAAAATTAAATAAACATTAAAAAAATTTTTTTTAAATGAAAAAACTTAAATCCACATTTTTGCCATGCTTTCCTCTACCCCCTAAGTCAAATATCAAATGGCTTCCCCACCTCCTGCCCTATAATCTCTACAGACCTGTCCCCAACCCACTGGCCACACAATTCAAAAGAAGAAATCTTTAAAGAGCCTCTACAATTTGCTAGGCATCATGAAAGGTAAATAAGTCAAAGAGATGCAAATCCCTACAGTAAAGGGCTTCCCAACTGGAAGGATATGGCACAAACTATCAGAACTCACAGCAGAGCACTCTGGTAATCCAAAGCCAGCAGCGGCTGGGATGAGAAGGAAAGCCTCCCTAGGAGATGCAGGGACTCTTTACATGCTGTGAAGTACAAGCAGAGTGTCTTTCTCTAAATGGACAGAATGCAGCATGCATCATAACCATCTGCGGGGCTTGTGAAAGCATGACTCTGAGCCCTATCCCCAGGTTTCTGATTTAGGCAGGGCCTGAGAATTTGCATTTATATCCAATTCCCAAGTGAAGCTGATGGGCAATGGACCACACTTGGAGAACCACTGACATAAGCAGATGTACGTGGCCTGTTTACAGATTCCCAATTAGTTTCCTGTGGTTGGAATACAATTTGCATTAACGTGTAATAAATTCCT
Organism: Paguma larvata; assembly: GCA_030068075.1. Classification (NCBI taxonomy): domain Eukaryota; kingdom Metazoa; phylum Chordata; class Mammalia; order Carnivora; family Viverridae; genus Paguma; species Paguma larvata. The sequence goes on along the minus strand of CM057842.1, from coordinate 32,300,342 downwards.
TTTTCTCTACAAAGAATGTTTCCATTTCATTAGTTTCCTTTTCTCTTCCTTTTTAGGTAGGCTAAAAACACTTTAAAGATCTTGACAACTGGGATAAAAATGGCCAATTTTAACTTGTAGAAGAATGAGAGTATCTAACAAATATTTTGATTATGTAAAATATTTTCAATTACAATTTCTTTAAAATAGTTAAATTCAGGGTATTTTTTTAATGTTTATTTTTTTTTTTTTGAGAGAGAGAGAGAGAGAGCAGGAACAAAGGAGGGGCAGAGAGAGGAGAAGACACAGAATTCAAAGCAGGCTCCAGGTTCTGAGCTCTCAGTATAGGGCCCGACATGGGGCTCGAACTCACAAGCCACGAGATCGTGACCTGAGCCGAAGTTGATGCTCAACCAACTGAGCCACCCAGGCACCCTTCAAGGTATTTTTAAACAAAGTTTAAAGTTTTCATAAATAAATTGCTGTAAATTTACTTCTAAACACTCAAGTGACTTAAGCCACTTCATACCTACCAGGATGAGTATAATCGAAAATGGAAAATAAGAAGTGTTGGAGAGAAACAGGAGCCCTCATGCGCTGAGAACATAAAATGATGCAGCCATTGTGGAAAGCTGGCCATTCCTCAAAAAGCTACACAGAAAATGACATCACCCAGTAATTCCACTCCTAGGTATACACCCGTAAGAACGGAAAGCAGGGGTGCAGAAACTTGCACACCAATGTTCGCTGCACGCTACACTTTCATATTTGTGCTCCCTCAAGATTCTATGTTGGAATCCTAATACCCAACATGATGGTGTTAGAAGGTGGGGCCTTTGGAAGATGATGAGGCGGGGAGATTGGGGCCTGCATGAATGGGATTAGCGCTCTTATAAGAAAGAGTCAGTCTACAGTACTCCCTACCCCTTCTTCCAGGTGAGGGTAAGAAGTCTGCTACCCAGAAGAAAGCTCTCACCCAACCAGGCTGGTACTCTGCTCTTGGATTTCCAGCCTCCACAACTACGAGCAATACATTTCTGTTTACAAGCCACCAGTCTGTGAGGATTTGTTACGACAGCCCTAATGGACTAAGACACGGCGGCATTAGTCACACTAGCAAAACATGGAAGCAACCCAAGTGTTCATCGACAGCCGGAGGGATGAACGAATATGCTAATCCATAAAATGGAATATTATTCAGCCTATTTTATACTGACTAATGTCGGATATCTAGGATAGGCAAATACATAGACACAGAGAGCAGCCTAGAGCTTACTAAAGATTGGGGAAGGGAGGGAATGAGGAGTTATTGCTTAATGGTTACAGAGTTCAAGTTCGGGGTGATGACAAAGTTTTGGAAATAGACAGGAGTAATGGTTGCCTAACACGATGAAAGTAATTTATGCTACTGAATTATACACTTAAAAATGGTTACAATGGCCAAGTTTGTTATATGTATATTTTTTTACCATCAAAAAAAAGTTTAAAAGTCAATTATTTGTCCTAAAAACCCAATGGAAATTCAACTGCGGGTATCAGTACTTTGATTTCAGTTTAGTTAAGTGCTTAAGTTATCAAGATATGTTATTATTGGCTTCATTCTGTCTATAGTACTTACATGCTCACAGAGAAAACTTGCTCATGGAAAACCAGGTAACACTTTTAATGAAATTTAGTCAAGCAAGCTGTGAAAGACAGCACTAGTTACTAAGAACTAGCTCACTACTCAGACGCCAGAAAGGTACAAGAACGCTGTTGAGTCCCGTTTCTTATAAAAATTACCTAATTTCAGGGGCGCCTTGGGTGGCTCGGTCGGTTAAGCATCTGACTTTGGCTCAGGTCATGATCTCACGGTTCGGGGGTTAGAGCCCCGGGTCAGGCTCTGTGCTGACACAGCTCAGAGCCTGGAGCCTGCTTCAGACTCTTTGTTTCTCTCTCTGTCTCTCTGTCTCTCTGTCTCTCTCTCTCTCTCACACACACACACACACAGACACACACACAAACACACACACAAATAAATCAAAAAAGTCTAAAAAAATAATCTAATTTCATTTTCCCAAAATCCTATGAAAAATGGATTGCCTAAGTGAAAACACATGAAGTGCTTTGATAAACATGCCAGCAGGATACATTATATATCAGAATGATATCTGTGACCGTAATTTTTACTTGCTTAGCCATAATATGAATTTGCAGTTGTATATGGTCTCACTTGCTTCTGGCATCCTTCACTTGCTTTCAATATTTATGGTACTTAAAAAAAAAGAGATAAACAATTTCATTAGACACAAATGATGTAACGTGGCTGCTGCTATATAGGAAATTTCTATAAGCTGTATAATTAATACCTGCTCCTACTTCACTAACTTTGATTCTGCAACTTCTGTTTTAAATGTAGCTCACTCTTGATTTCCTACCCCACAACTATGAGCTCCTTGAGCATGGCTGTGACTCTGCCTTCTTATATTCACAGCCTTGGGCACAGATAATATAACTGTATTACGTAAAGTTTATAAGTACGGATAGTGGAAATCAAAACGGGTGGGGGAGGGTAAGGATAATTCAAATTTATGAATCTAAAAATCCTCCTAACCTTAATCTATAAATTTGCTGTCTGTTAACATCATCTTAAAACCCTAACCAGGAGTCCCAGTTTTTATACCACTGGCTAAATTATTCGGTCTCGTTACTCTCAGAGAACCATCTGAGGAGAAAACTATGCAGATCTACCTGAGAAAAAAAGCTGTGTCCTCCTCTGTCTGTAAACGAGAGCAATACAGTTAATAATGGAAAAGAACTCCACCCCACCCCCCCATCTAGACACTGCTTCTCCAAATTCTCACATTATGAAAACCGAAGAAACTTAACAAGCTTGTGAATTATTATTCTGGGGGAAGGGGATGAATATCATTTGGAAATAAATAGCTTTGGCTTTTGACAGCTGCAAGTGTAAAATTTAGCTCCCAGAAAATTGTTAGTTGCTTAATAAAAAATCCCAGGATTCTAACGACTGATACCACTGTTACAAAAACAAGACGTACTTTTAAAGGGAGCCTGAGCAGTTCATTCGGTTAAACTTTTGACTTCAGCTCAGGTCATGATCTTGTGGTTCATGAGTTCAAGTCCCTCGTTGGGCTATGTGCTGACAGCTCAGAGCCTGGAGCCTTCCTCCGATTCTGTGTCTCCCTCTCTCTCTGCCCCTCCTCTGCTCTCTCTCTCTCTCTCTCTCTCAAAAATAAACAAACATTTAAAAAAATGTTTAAAACAAAAACAAGATGTATTTTTAGTAACAAAATCTCTCAGGTTTCTTAACATTATGGAGTAAAATGCTGGTTGAGTCTACCAGGTCTTTGTAACTCTAAAAAATCCTAAAACATGTCATGATCAACTTCCTGATCCTAACATATCAACAGAGCCAGGAGGAAGGAAATGTGCAGATGGCCAGGCGAGCTTGGGAGCCGCCCCGGGGCATCAGATGAGCTCCCAGCCCTAGCTGACACCTTGAATGCTGCTGGGTGAGATCCTGGGCAGGGAATCCGGCTGCACTGCCAGCCTGCTCTAAGGAACTGCGGGATAGTACGTATGTGTTGTTTTAAGCCACTAAGTTTGTGCTGATTCATTACAGCTACAGAAAACTGACACGGTCCTCTAAAGCACCTCCCTCTGAAGTTCCTCTAAGTCATTTTGATGGGACAGGACTTCTTACTTCTTTATTTTAACAGTCACAACTGGGGGCTGTTCTCGCTTGATGATCCTGACTATTAATGTCTGACCTCAGAAGACGGAACAGCCAAAATACGTACATACACACATATATACTTCGGGTGTCAGAAATCTTGTGGTTTTCCTCACTTGCAGCCTGAATTTTCTCCAGAAGGCATCTTGATCCTTCTCTGATACAACCACCTCATTTACAGACCAGTTACATACAGCTAGGGCATGGACGTTCCCCAGGCTCGCTGAGCTCCTGAGCAGGGGAGAAGGGCGAGAGCCTCAAACTTCAGCACACTGAGGTATTCCCTCAGAAGTCTATGAGGAGGCCTCCTGTTAAAGATTATTAGTCGTGGGCTTGAATGTACAGGGGGAGAGAGAAAGAATATCGCCTCGCTACGCTATTACAAAAAATAGACACTGCACGCTTTAGAAAATACATTTTAGAGCAGATACACTAGAAGATTCGAAGACTAAAAGGAACACCAAAGACAGCACTGGTAAGGAGAGCACAGTAACTACTATGTTACAATAATGTCTCCTGTATCTTCGAAGCAGCGGTTCTCAAACATGAACAATTCTGCCCCCCAGTGGTTGTCACTACCAGGGGATGAGCAGAGGTGCTTCTGGTGTCTAGTGGGTAGAGGCCAGCAATGCTGCTAAAGCTCCTACACTGCACAAAACAGCCCCTGCAGCAAATAATTTATGAGGCTCAAAGTGTCAACCGTGCACAGGCTGAGAAGGCCTGCTTTAAGGCATCACAGTTGTTCCTCTTTACTCCTGGTGACCCCGTGGCACCGTGACTTATGTTAACTGCTTGCTCCTTTACACACTCAGCGCAAAATTCTTCCACGACCCAATTTTCTGTGGCTTGGGCTTCAGTCACTTTTTCTTTGGCTTGAGCTTAAACACATGCTGTATTTCTCATCTCTTATTTTCAGCAAGTGGCACCCTGTTCTAAAAGCACAGACCCACCTGCACAGCGGAATGTTCCATCTGACAGACACAATCGAAATACCATCACATATACCGATTTTAACAAATTCATGTTTTATACACCGATCGAAATTTGGCAACCTACCAGTGAAGGGTCAGGGAAACAGGAGTGTGTCTATACTACTGGCAGCAAATAAATATTACATGGCCCAAGCAAATGATAGAAATGGCTACAGTGAGCGAAGTGTCAGAGACACCAGGGAGGGGTAGAGGTTCTGGTGACCTGGACAGCACAGCTTCTGTCTAAGAAGGCGGCTGCTACTGAGCTCAAGCCAAGTGTTGGCACCATGCAGGTATGTAGACTAGATACTGCCAGATATTCTCATTTTTCCAAGAAAAGTTGGATATCTAGAATTGTGTTCAAAACCACTCAATTTTAAGATGTTGGCTTATAGTTTAAAAAAAAAACTTCATGGTTCCAATATTTTGGACCACCTCTTTGAAATTTATGGTCTAGAAATTAGAATGAGGGCAAGTCAAGAGGCTCCAAAAAGATCAAATCCAGGCTACACTCAGTATATCCGATGGAGTACTCAGGACACTCAGGATGAAGCTCAATGATAACGAGATGGGATGAGGCCAGGAAGTTTCAGGATGGCCCAAATAGCGATGACAACATCATGAGGACAGCAATAACAAAAAATCACAACAAATAACTCCATAGGGCTGTATTTCAGACACTCTCCCAGGCACCTTATAGGTACAAACACGTAATCTCAGTAACTTGGCGGGTAGGTATTATTATGACCCTCATCCTGCAGATGAAGAAAATGAGGTAAGATTAAATAACCAGCCTAGGGACACAGGAGTACTAGGCACTGGAGCTGAGATCTGAACCGAGACAGGCAACCTGGAGAGGCCATGCTCCCCCCCACCTCCTCTATCAGGATTCCCATGTTTATGTCTGTAGGCACTAAAAGCTCTATCTGTCACCATCTGTAGCTATAGATAAAATAGACTCCATCAATCCAAGTTCTTAATGGCATCACTTACATAAGAACTAAAACAATGCTCAGCATACTCTGTCTAAACATGTATAGAAGTGTAGAAGCATTTTTTCAAAATGAAAATGTTAAACCCTTGCTCTCTAGAGATTATGGAGGCCTAACAAGACTGAGTCCTTGTCAGTTGGAAGCTGTACTTTCTTAATGACAGTGTGGGCTTCTGTTTACTTCAGAATATGGACAAACACATACACATGTCACGCTCTCCAGCACTGAAGTCAAAAGGCGTACAAGAACTGGCCACGCCCTCTGACCAGACTGAGAACTACGGCAGACAACTCTAAAACCCACCGAAGATTTATGCGGTAAACTTGTCCTACACGTGGCCAACTGCACAGACACCACGCATAGTAGCATCGTTACTAGAATTCCCTTAAATGTAAGCACTGGAAATCCATAACCACGTAGCAAGCAAAATTATACTTCAAAGCAGCTAGGATGCAAATTAACTTCACATTTCACTTCATTATAAAACACGAGCATTTGCGATAATAAAGTCTGGGGAAACTGGCAATTCTGAGATGAATTTTAAAAAAGAAAATTCAATTTTCATCTTTGACAGGAGGAGCGCTACAATTTGTTCTTCTTGATGAACCCTATTTCCCACTTCGGAATCAAAAGTTTGGCAGAGTGAGTTCTGTCATTTCACTCTTACAGATCAAAAATTGGTCCAACATTATAAAAATGTATAGATTTTATTTCGAGATGAAAAGGGACTTAAAGAATTTTCAATGTCATTACTCCCAAATCGGCTTGGTAATCCAAATAAAATCTAATTTAAAAACAGAAATTTAAACTGTAGAGAAAAAGAACTCTGCACATTCAGCAGTGTATAAATACAGAGTAACAAGTGGATTTAACAAGATGCCAAATACAATACGCATGTGTTAGCGGTCATTGTGAAGAAGGCACTAAAGAAATCAGTACTAGTCGGCCTCCCTGAATATACGCCTCAGTCTAGAGTACTCAATTATTTCCTACTTGCTCTCTACTAAGTAATACTTTCAAACTTTTTTAATGAAACAAAAAGAAATTAAAAAAAAAACAATCTCTGGGAACACTAGGCAAATAGGCACAAATCACGGGGGTAACTCCCGGGAGGATGTTAAATTAAATCCTCACTCAGTCATGGATGTTTGAAACAAACAAAAACCAAGCATCAGCAACAACAAAACCAAAGGATCTTTAAGGAAGTAGTTTTTAGATTGCAATTGTTCGAACTGTTAAAGATGAACAGGAAGAGATCATCATACTTGAGACTAATTCAGGATTGCCCTTAGGAAAGAATAAAACTCAAATCATATCACCAATGTAACAGAACAAAATTCTGGGCTTTTCGAAAGGTCCCCCAAACTAAAGTCAACAGCCCATTCCAAGCAATGTTGGTAATGGCTAACTACAGTGTAACAAACAAACAAAAAATTTAACCTAAGCTAGAAGTCTACTGGAGTTCACTGTAACAGGATTTGAACTATAATTAAATTTGATTAGTTTGGTTGAAACCTCAAGTTCAAAAGAATTATCAGCATGAATGGATGAAAAGCCCTTTTACACGGGCGTTTTGAAAATATGAAAAGGGCTGACACAGCAAGCATCAAAGACTTTAAAAGCAATTGACCCTTCCCAGAGCAAAGGAGAAATGCTAACAGCTGAAACTCAGATGCTGCGTGCAAAGAAAATAAAGTTCCAGATGGTTCAAAAAGCCTGGTAGTTTATTAAATATTAAATGCTATGACTTTTTGACTGGATTTTGCCCAGGGATAGCCAAATGTGTCATCTATAAAATGTGAAAAAGAAGTCTGATTCCACCCCCTTGAAAAACTGAAGCAAATAAATATTCCCCTAATCAAAAACTGCCAGCAAGAGAAAGGTGCTCAAGGAAATTTTAAGACATTCAAACCACCATGATTTTAATAAAAGAACAAAAAACACCTGTAACCTCAAATTCCAAACCTTCATGTGAAGAAAAAATTTCACAGAATTTATCATTTTACTATTTGGAGATTTTTAACTCTTACTCTGTAATAAAGGAAGGCTGAACACACACACACACACACACACTTTGTCCACCCAAATTACTTCGTATTTTTGGTGCACTTAAAACGGAGAAAAGTAAAAAGTAACCAGCATAGTAAATTCAGCCTACAGAAGTGTATCAGTGTCCAAAGGTTAAGACATTTTAGAAGTTAAAAAATAGTATTAAAGAATTATATATGTAAAATCTGTTGTATGCATGGTTTGAAATATATATAATGGAAATGTGTTTATATGTAATTAGACACATATCAAATAAACTATATAAATGTGTAAGTATATATACACGCATGCCTATATGTTGTACATATGTATACACACACATACACACATAGAGAAAACCACAAGTCTCTTTTCAACCAAATGAAGTTAGTTTACAGAAGTTCAGGCTATATACCTTGAAATTTTAGATGGCACCTTTGAGTTTTTACATTAAAAGTTTTGTCTTTTACTGTGCTTTATCTATGTACTTTGGGATGGGGGGGAGGGAGGAAAAAGGCTGTTTCTCAGGAGACGGAGCATCGTGCGCCAAGGGAAGCAGGTGTGAGATATCTCAAAAGATGAAAGCAATTCTCCAAATAACAGCGTCATCTTGTAATGCTTTCTTGACATGTGCAATTTTGCTACTCCCCTCTTTGAGATTTAATACAAAGCACTATGTTTGTGATCTTTCCTAACGTAGGTGAGTAGTCTGACTGGTGCTCATTTCTAGTGCTTTTCCACAATGAGGAAACAGTCACTGTAACACTGATCTCACTTAAAATGAGTAAGAAAGGCAGCCAGGACAGATAGGCTACTGCACCCCTAGGTATAGTAGGGGTCCGCTTTTCTTAAAGTATTCACAAGTAAAACAACCGTTGATGGATTTCTTTTATTCTGAAAACTGCTTATTCCAAATCATTAGTTTTAAAATACCTCAATCCCCCCATCTAAAAGAAAAAATCCCATAAAGAAATCTATGACATTGTTTACTTTTTTGTCATGTTAGAAAAATCATGCTGAAGGTGACCTATTAGGACCAATCTTTAATAAATTTTTCATTATATTAAAAATTTCTACACAATTTATGACAAAAGTTTTACTGGAGGAAAATAAATATTAGCCATTGATCTCTGTAGTAATATCCAACATTTCATTTTTCTCCTGATTTACCGAATAGTTGCAGAATTAAAACTTTTTTTTCTTTACTTCAAAATAGAACAAGAAAATCTTTTAAGGGAAGTTGCTATCACCCAGCCCAGCGGTTCTCACATTTCAGTGAGCATCAAACCACCTGAAGACCTTGTAAAAACATAGGTTCTGGCACGATACCCTGAAGGTCAGTCCTTAGAATTTGGAGTTCATTTTTTTTTAATTTTATTTATTTTTGAGAGAGAGAGAGAGAGAGCGCAGAGGACAGAGAGAGAGGGGGACAAAGGATCCAAAGCAGGCTCCACACTGACAGCACAGAGCCTAATGCAAGGTCTCGAACTCACAAACCTTGAGATCATGAGCTGACCTGAATTCGACTCAACCAAACGGTGAGCTGAAGACACTGAACCAACTGAGCCACCCAGGCACCCCCAGAATTTGTACTTCCAAACATCCCCCAGATGATGCTCCCGTTGCCGGTACAGGAACCATACCCTGAGAACCAAGGATCTAGCCAGTATTTTCTATCTTGATAATTAGCTAAGTGGGTGAAGGGGGAAACAAATACTGAAAAGTGGTATATGGTATACTATGTCTTTAAGAGAAAAGACTTTTAGGGGCATCTGGGCGGCTCAGTCGGTTGGGCAGATGACTCCAGTTCAGGTCATGGTCTCGCAGTTCATGAGTTCAAACCCTGCATCAGGCTCTGTGCCGACAGCTCAGAGCCTGGAACCTGCTTCAGATTCTGTCTCCCTCTCTCCCTGCCCCACCCCCACTTGTGCTCTTTCTCTCTCAAAAACAAAACATTAAAAAATTAAAAAAAAAAAATACAAGACTTCTACTCCTTAGGATCAAAAAGAAGTTGGCATAAAGTGAGCCAGACAGATTACAGATGATCCAGGTCAAGATCCCGTCAAGAACCAGATAATTAACACCTTAGGCTTTGTGGGCCATACAACGGCTCAACCCTGCCATTATAGTGTAAAAGCAGCCGCAGATGAGACATACATGAACTAGAATGGCTGTGTGCCAATTCAGCTTTATTACAAAAACAGGCTGTCGTCCAGACTTGGCCTACAACTTTCCCAACCATTTTAAAAATGAGAAAACCAACACCCAGGGAGGTTACGCAACTTCAAAAGGCACAAGATGGGAAGTGGCACGATTACAACTAGAACTTGGGTATCCTAATGCTCGATATACTAAAGCAGCAGCTATGGTAATATTTTGATAAAAGCCACAAATAAAATGTCTTCTTAAACTTTATGCTGCTTAACGACCAAAAAGAAAAAAATAACTTCGCTAAACAAAAGAATGTATTTAATACTGTCTAATTAATATAAGATCCTATCATTTACTATTTCTAATATTTTTTCTAAACAAGAGTCTTACACAGTGGAGGGCACTCCCTGGACTGGTCACATGGCGCCCTTGTGTCTTACACCCGGCGGGAGCAGGGCCTGCATGCCAGCCAGCCCTCTGATCAGGGACTGTGGGCAATGGGGACTCTAGGGTCTCTCAAGTCTTACCATCTCGGTCTTCCACGTTTCTCATCCTATCCTCCATTCACTGAATGCCATTATCCCTTTCAAAAACTGTCCGCAATGGTATTGAAGTTTTCTCATATAGTAGTAAGTTATGAAACCTAAGAACAATGTTTTAGGCAGACTATTAGACCTGCTTTCAATTCTAGTTGTTAGTTATTAAGGTTAAACAGAATATTTAGCTAACAAAAATAAAGCAAACATGCTTATCTTTACCACAGATAACTCAGTATATCTCATTATGTATACGTATATACACATAAAAGCAATATACTTTACTGTATGCACACCCACATATACATACTTTTTGTGCTTTCATAATTGCCTAAGCTTTTACTCCTAAAAGTGACATCTAAGTGAATCTATGTTAGCAACAAAGTAAATTTTATGCACTGCCTTATTACTACTTACAACAGTTTATAAAAAATAGTATAGCCTGTGCATACATACTATGAAAATTTAAATATTCTAGTTTTAACTATCAAACACAAAGTCAAAAAAAGCTTTTCTAAAGTTGCTGCACACTTACAAGTATGTATATCCAATTCAGGATAAGAATGATGAGTCCTAAATCTGAGACAAAGTTTCAGACATGTTTGATGTATCCTGAACCATGCGTGAAAATGCATCTGTTATTTACAGATCAAAGCAACTCGGAGTATCCTAAAACAACTAGAGTGAAAAATGCCCAAATCTAATTTCATCCCTGTCCACATGCTTCTTTGAACTAATAATTCAGAGAATTGGTCAGTATGTTGAACTAATTAGCACGCTTAACGCTTGCCAACTTTGATGGCTCCAATTCTTTATTTTAAGAACTAGAATATTAAAACTAGTTTTAAAAACACACACACACAAGCAAATTTGGGAAAATGCAAAGGCTAGTCCAAGCTAACAAAGTCACACAGGTTGAATAATGCCTCAAAAAGTCCCAAATATGAGTGACACCTATTTAATTCTAAGCTATCAAATGGGCTGTAAATGATTTTTGGGTTTTGATTTGCATGAAATGAATTCCACAACATTTTTTTTTTTTTGGTATCCAGTCATGTTTTAAGAGATTCAGTAAACATCTAACTTTACTTCAACATAAGGAGTCGTAATGAAGTGTTCCAGATATGAGATTAACATTCTATTTTTTTTTTAACCACAATGAGAGATTTATTCAAGATCTTTCAAGTGAAATCCTACACCTAAGAGCCGAGAGCAAAGCGGATGTCTTTACGATTCACGCATCTGAGCCTCACGGACACATTTGCTACCACAATTTGCTACCCATCTTCCTAACATTTACTTCAGATAATCAACGAAAAATCTGTAGTAAATAGGGTACTAAGTATTAAATGGAGAGTGTAAATTAGCTAATGCCTCCATAGTTGTTCTCCTTTTCTTTTCTTTTTTTTTTTGGCCTACCACTAGATTTTTTTTTTAATTCTTCTATTTAACAAATAAGACCCATTCCTGTAATTTACATGAGAACATTACACACAGCCTTCCATGTAAATTCCACCTTGGCTTGCACTTTTATTTTTCCCTCTCTAACTTAAGGCAAGAGTTAGGCACGAAGGGGGGAAAAAAAAAGGATGAACAAAGATCCCAACCCCAAACAGGGTTCACCACATGTGATTACAAACCCGAACCCACTGCTTCTATACCACCTGGGGGACAAGATAAAAAATATTCTTGAGAAGGCAGTTAAGCACACTTTTTACTAGAATGCTTCCCAAAACTGACATATCAATCCCATTACACTCCTCTTCCTTTTTCTAAGTTTTATAAAAGGATTATCCAAAACTGAACTCATCCCGAGAAAGGGATCCACTCCCTGACTGTTCGTTTATTTTGACACTTGCTAGTACTTAAGCAATTTCAGTAATTTTCAACTACTGATGACCTGCTTCACAAATGCATATACATGCCCTTCTATAGCAACAGGAGTTCTCTGAGCGCAGAATCTTTGATGTCCTGTCTCATCCACACACTGCTAACTCCATAGCTCTGTACCTCACACTCACTCTATAAATGTTTTCAGGTGAGCTAAATGACACTGGGTCACCACCTCAGTCACAGTATTTTCCTCACAACACAGTGAACTTCTTTTGAGCTACAGGGTACAAAGAAAATTTCCAAGATGTCTTTTGCATTAACAGTTTCACATTAGGGGAGTCTTGGGTGGCTTCGTCAGTTAAGCATCAGACTCTTGATTCCGGCTCCTCATGATCTTACAGTACGGGAGTTCAAGCCCCCCTTCAGGCTCCTCGCTGACAGTGTAGTAGAACCTGCTTGGGATGCTCTTTCTCCCTCTCTCTTTCTCTGCCCCCCACCCCCCCCATTGTACTCTCTCTCTCTCTCAAAATAAACAAACAATAAAAAAAAAGTTTCACATTAACTCTGAGGTTTGCAGACCTGCCATTCCAGGAAGGCAGTGCGAGATTAAGAGTCACATAACCCAGTTCTAGGTTTTATCTTCACCAAAAGGAGTAGAATGATCTTACTAAGTCATTTGAGGTCTTGTATTTTACAGGACATTATGAAGAGAACAACTTTTTTTTTTAATGTTTATTTATTTAGAGAGAGAGTGTGTGCGAGCGTGCGCGCGCAAGCGTGCGCTCATGAGCAGGGGAGGAGCAGGGGGAGTGGGAGAGAATGAATCCCAAGCAGGTCCTGTGCTGTCAGCCCAGAGCCCAATACGGGGCTCGATATCATGACCCGAGCCGAAATCAAGAGTCAGACACTTAATCGACTGAGCCACACGGGTGCCCCAAAAGGACAACTCTCAAAGGAAGACACTGCATGCTGGGATAAAATAAAATACACAGCACCTCTGCCTTCTTCAGGTCATAAATGTCTTGATTATTTATACTACCTGGCAATGTAACAGCAATTTAAAAAATAAAAAAAAAAAACTAGTGACCCAATCTATAAAAGGAAGTGATACGAACTTCATGCTGAATCAAAGGTAAAAAAGAAGCTTCCATCCCACTGACACGTACATATTAAAGGGAGAGTAATTCAACAGAAAGTAGGTCGTTCCTAGACAAATGGAAGAAAAAGGTAAAAGATGCTTACATTTTAGAATGTTCTTAGTCCTTCTTTTTTCTTTTTCAGAGATGTTTTAGGAAGAAAAGAAAACAGCAGAAAGCAAGGCATGTAGTTATGGGGGGTTTTCTTCAATAGCTCTTCCTCTCAGTTAAAGAAAGAAACAAAGACAAATCAAAACGCCATCTTTCAAGACTGATGGTCAAAAATATGGACACAAATCCTTGAGAAGGGTAAGAAAAACAAAGACTTTGCCGACACATAGCAAGGAACCAATGCAAATTTGTTCCAGATACAGACCCACACAAATAAGGCCAATGGATTTTCCACAAAGGTGCGAAACTATTCAGTGGAGAAAAGGATAATACTTTCAACACATGCTGCTAGAATAGGACACCCATATGCAGAAAAACAAACACTGCCCTAAACCTCACCCCTTAAATAAAAATCATCTCAAAATGGATCATAGATGTCCATGTCAAATATAAAACTACAAAACTGGTATAAGAAAACAGAAGGAGAAACCCTTCAAGACTTGGAGTTTAGGGCAAGTTCTCAGACCTGACACCCAAAGTACAATTCATGAAAGGGAAGTTAATAAACTGGACTTTGCCAAAATGTAAAGCTTTTATTTTAAGAATAATGCTGCTCAGGGAATGAAAATTCAAGCTACAAATAACCTAAGTGACAAAGAACAAGCATCCGAACATAAAGGACTTTCAAACACCATAGTAAGAAACAACCCTACTTAAAAACTGGACAAAAAACCTGAAAAGATTCTTCACCAAAGAATATATAAGGACAGGGGCACCTGGATGGCTCAGTCGGTTAAGCGTCCTACTCTTAGTTTGGGCTCAGGTCATGATCTCATGGTTCATGAGTTCGAGCCCTGCATTGGGCTCTGCATCGGCAGCAAAGAGCCCACTTTGTTCGGATCGTCTGTACCCACCCTCTCCGCTCCTTCCCTGTTCATGCTGTCTCTTTGAAAATAAATAAACTTAAAGAAAAAGGATATATAAGGACAGCAAACATGCACGTGAAAAGATGTAGGGAAATGAAAATTAAAACCATTATGTGAGATACCATTACACACCTGTTAGAATGGCTAAAATCCTGCCCCAAACAAATGCTGGTGATTCAGAGCATGTATGACTAGTGGAAATGTAAAATTATATAGCCACCTATATATAGAAAAGAGTTGGGCAGTTCCATACAAAGTTACCAAAAACTTAACCATACATCCCATTCCCATTTGTCCCAGAGAAAGGAAACTCATGTTCAAACAAAAACCTATACAAGAATGCTTGTAACAGTTCTTTTCATAATGACTCCAAACTCGAAACAATTCAAGTGTCCTCAGATGGGTCAATGGACAAACTGTGATATAGTCAAACAATGAAATAATTAAAAGGAACTATCGATACATGCAATGACTGGGCTGAACCTCAAAATCCAGGATACTGAGTGACAAAAACTAGTCTCAAAGGGTGTATATTGTATGATTCCATTTAAATAACATTCTCACCAAGAAAAAACTACAGTGATGAAAAACAGATCAGTCACTGCCAGCAGTCACAAGCAGAGACATGGACAGAACCACAAAAAAGGGATAGGATAAGGGACTTTTAGGGACGATGGAAATGTTCTGTATCCTGATTGTGGGAGTGGGAGGTAACAAAGGAGTAGAAGAGGAAAGCTTCATTACAGAAGACTGCCAGCTAACAAATTCACAGAAAAAGGACAGTATTAGGAAAATCATCATTTTGCAATCACCAATGTAATGAATGCTTCAGGCAAGAAGCACCCACAGATGTTCAAACTATTGGGTAAAAGATTACTGGGCAACAGGATAATCACAAAGTCTCAAAATATCACCCCATAGACTACTTCTTAGTAACAATAGAGAACTGAGCCTATAGCATATAGGAAACTCGAGAAACACCACCTGCATCAAATAAGTAAACTTAGGCTTCGCCAATAGGGGGACATCGTGTGTCTTTTTGTGTAATGCAAGATGAAGTATCCAACGTCACCCATGTAGTATCCATGTACATACATACACATCTTCAACCGGGGTCTCATCACGAGGAAACCAAACAATGCAGATTATGGGACTCTTTTTAAAGCAACTCTACAAGAACATCAATGTCAAGGGGAAAAAAAAAAAGTTGGGGAAACCTAACAGCCAAATCACTGTGAGATCCTTTATAGGATACAGGAGAGAGAAAAAAGGTTATAAACCTTTTATTATTGGGACAATAGTGAACATTGCAAACATGACCACACATTAGGTAATAAATTAGATAATAATTAACATATTACTGTTAAATTTCTTGGGTATGATAATGGTATGGTAGTTAAGAAAAGCATACCTCCATTCTTAAAGGAGACATGTAATATAAATATTCAATAATAAAGTATCGAATATCTACTACCTACTTAAAATGCTTCAGGAAAAAAATAAAGATAAAGAAGCATAAAGCAGACAAGGCAAAACGTTCATCACTGCATCTTGGGAAAATAATCCATATTTTATTTTTTTTTGTGAAATAAGTTTTGCAAAAGAAAAAGTGGGAGAGGAAGAAGAAAAAGAAGATGCTACCATTCATTTTAAACCCTACTCACTCATACCCCCAACAAAGAAAAAATATATGTACACTGTTATAAAAAGAACGTAAGGGTTCAAAGAATTCAGAGTCCAGCTCTGCCCTCTATGAACTATACTATTTTATGGAGATCAAGTTACTTACACCACTGTCAGTTTTCTCACTGGTGTTAAACATGCAAATATCTATTAGGTCATAAAATGGTTTACAAGATAGAGAGAACTTACCACTTACCAAGAGGTCCTCTTACCAGGCCCTCTGATGTTTTTACTTGATCAAAACTAGTCCAAAACTTAATGGTTGAGATGTGTTATCTGCACAACATACAATTTTTTTTTCAGATTCATATTAAATTGCTGTAAGGATGAAGAACTTTTGTAAACAATTGTGTAAACCAATGGATAACTGGCACAGAGTATAACTTTCCTAAGATCTTGGTTGCTCAAGAGAAGACACATCAGTCTCCTCTAAGCACAGACATTATTGATATCGTCTACCAGGCCAAAGACAAACTTAATTTACCCTATAAAGAACAATAAACTTTATTCCAAAGGGATTCTCAGTTTGGTCACCACTCCAGTCTCCCAAATAGAAGCATGGAATAATTCATGGATAAACAACAGGGAAGACTCATAACATGTGGATTGAGGTCAAAGGGAGCTTTAGCAGAAAACTTGGTTATTAGTTTAAAAGACTCCTGCGCAAACTGCAATCACTAACTTGTCAAATACCATTAGGATGCACACTAAAACGACAAGATCAAGACGCTGCTCTACGAGTCATAACTCACTGATACAATTCCTTCTTACCTAAACAATCAAGGAAACACACCGGAGGCCAAAGAATCCCTGAGTAGTTATCATCAAATGTTGTTAGTAAGAATCTTTATAAATTTCATTAGACGGATAGTCGCATGACAAAAAAAATCAGGATACAAGAAAAGCCTTAAATAAACGAGCTATATCCTTAATTTATTAAAACATTTTCATTAGATGAGGACAGTAAGGCATCAGAGATGTAAGCTTGGCAAAGGCAGAACTGTGATAGAAACAGAAGAACAGAACCCATGCAGTCTGACTCCAAAGCCCAAGGCCCAAACCACTATGCTCGAAGACCTCCAGGTCGTAGCAAATCCAAGCTAAAGAAGGCAGTGCCAAGCCCAGGCACAGGGACTGACCACACCAGATGAGAACAAAATGATGGAAGATTCCAAGATTCTCAAGGGAAAAACAAAGTCAATACAAAAAACCAAATAGATTCTGAGGCTTTCACATTCAACTCTATAAAAAAAAGTAAATAATGCACCCCAAGAAAGCAATCAGAAACTTCAAGAAGAAAAAATAACAAAGTTCATGCCCCAAATGTTCAGCAAATTAAAACATGAGATAAGGTTTAGGAACTGATGGAGTGCAAGACGACAGTCTACTTGAAACCTCTCTTTCAGGGTGACACAGGACCCACACAAAAGGACACGCAGGTGGCCCTGAACAACACACGTCTGAACTGCATCGGTCCCACTTTCATGCAGATTTTTTCTTCGATAGATACAGTACTTTAAATGTATCTGCTCACCCTTACAATTTTCTTAATAATACCCTTACAGTCTTCTTAATAACATTTTCTTTTCTCTAGCTTACTTTATTAAAAAAATACAGCGTACAAAACACATAATATATGTGTTAATCGACTGTTTATGTCATCAGTAAGACTCCTGGTCAAATACAGGTTACCAGTAGTTAGTTTTGGGGGAATTGAAAATGCACATTTTCCATTGCACAGGGCAAGAGCACCCTTAACAGCCACGCACATGTGACGGTCAGCTGTAAAACCCTAGCACACTACTTGTCCGGCTGGTCGTTTGTGAAGACTCAATACAAACAATAGTCCACTCTACTCAACTTTTAAAATCAATCCAGAAAAAAGTCATGGAAGAAGTGACTGTGGATGATGGACAGGGTCAAACTGACACAACTTGACAAACCGAAGTAAAGTGCAGCTGAGAGTCATTCCAGAAAGTGGGATCTGAAACTCAAAGAGGGAAAGGTGGCAAAAAAAAAAAAGTAACAGCCTCAACTCATAAAGAGAAAGTTAAGATATGCTGAAAGTTTGTAGGATAAAAAACCAGGACCCAAATACATGACTTAAAGTCTCCAAAATAACCAAAGGAGTAAAATATATGTAACTGGAATGCTAGGATGAGGTGTGCCTAGGGAGGAGCAAACAGTGAGCTAACGCACATATTTCATTCCAAAGCTTCAGTAGATTGTATCGAAGGTTGACAAATTAAGAAACAGATGTTAAAATATATTATCCAGAAATATGGATGTAATAAGATGAACTAAATGCAGAAACAGTTAAAAGACGTTATCTCCAGAGAGTGAGAATGGAATGGAGAAGGAACACAGGAGACCGGGGCTCCTCATCATACACAGTGCTCTACAGTATACGACAGGTCGCCAGGTTGATGAAGCTTTACTTTGATAAAATTAAAAATAAAGTAGTAAGTTTTAAGTTGTCATTATTTTAGAAGATCATTTAAAAATAAACTATTTTATGCAATGTCTTCTAGCATTCTTGGTTTTTCAAGCTTTCTATTTTTTTAAATAATTTATAGACTTACATAAAAGTCACTAACATGGTACACCTAAGTTACATACAGGCTACACCCAGCTTTCCCTCATGTTAACCACCTAAATACCAGAGTGATTATCAAAACCAGCTACTAGTATTGCAGCAAAACAAGTAGCTAAAGTACACACCTTCCTCAAATTTCACCAGTTTTCCCTAATATCCTTTCAGCTCCAGGATCCAGTCCGGCACTCGCTTGTTGGGTCTCCTCAGTCTCCGGCTGGATGTGACACTTCTTGCATCTTTCTGTTTCATGATCTTCATAATTTCATGCAAAGTCTCTCAATTTCAGTTTGTCTGATATTTTCTCAAGATCAAATTGAAATGATGCATTTTTTGGCAAGACGACCAAAGAAGTGGTACTGTGTTCTTCTTGGTGCATCATAGTGGGGGTGCGGGATGTCAATATATCTTATTACTGGTGCTGTGAACCTTGGTCACTTGAATAATGTAGCATCTGTCAGTTTTTCCAACTGCAAAGTTACTATTTTTTCCTTTGAGGCTGGTAGATACCTTGGGGGAAACACTCTGAAACGGACTTTCATTTTTGCGAAGTTAAATATACCTACCAGCACTTTTTTCTTTTAAGAGATGCACAATGAGGTATTTTTGGATAAAGTAAGATAATGTGGAACATTTGCTTCAAAATAATTTAAGCGAGGGGTGTGGGTCTGAGTACAGATCAAACAATATTGCCCAAGAGATGGTAAATGTTGAAGCTGAGTGATGGGCCCAAAGAGATTCATTTTACTAACCTATTTTTGTGTATCCTTAAATTTTTCCATGATAGAAATTTTAAAAATCAGAACCCAAATAAAATCTGTGCATACATATACCAAAAGATAAAACAAATTTATTTGTTTAGGAACCTTGGATTGGAAAACAGTATTTATTATGCTTGGATTTTCATTTCTTGATTCGAACCATTTCTAAGGTACCAAAGCAATCACCTCAAGAGCTCCCAAGTTCCTGTAACAAAGTTTCTGCCACCAATCTTTAAAACACAGGCATTGTGCGCCCTCTAGTGTGTTATTCTATGACAAGACTTCTATAATGACAAATTTAAAAAGCAGGGTATTTTCACAAGGGAAAAGTAACAGCCTTCTCCCTCACCACTTTCCCCTTCTCTACTAGTCAATAAATTATCTGTTAATTACTTAGCTAAACACCAAAACAATTCCAATGCCAAAAACAATCAACTCTTTCCCACTATTGTGTTGTTTCTCAGAACACATGCTGAAGCCCACAGAAGAAAACAGGGTAGAGTCCAAAATCAGCCTTTAAGCCATCTTAACACAGGCTGGACAACGGATGTTGAAACCAAACTAATGTCTAAATTAGAAGCACCTGGTTGTGTTCTGCCTGCATATATGGCCCCATTTCTACCTTTCGGAACGCTAATCCTCAGAAATTGCGCTCCAAGTCAACAGATTTGATCCAAATCACGTTATTTTTCCTGAATTACTGAAAAATTCCAAGAAGAACCAATAGTGAATTTATGTGCAAGATATGAGCAAGAAGCAAAGTGTAACAAACACAGGCTTTGGATCACAGTGGCCCGGCCCGAACTTCCAGTACTGATGCGTACTACCTGTGCTACTTACCTTTCCCCAGCCTCAGCCTGCTCATCTACAAAACAAAGGTAACACACCTTACGGTTTTATCTGAGGCTTAGAAAAATCTATGTGAATGATCAACATTCAAATGTGACCATTATCATTATATGATCCCAAGATAATACACAACCAGGTTGCCAAATGCACAATCGTTTTCAATAGGTCCTTTAAATGATTCCCTTCACCCACAATACTTGAATCACACATACAAATTCCAGATTTTCTTTAAACCTGGTTTCCTTAACACAGTTTCTTAATACTCTTTACAAGATAATGTTTGTTCAGGCAGTAAAATACTGTACAGTACCCAGAATCTCAAGAGTAATTTTAGACTCACTGTGTTCAGTGTATAAAATTTGCCTGTATCTGATGGAAGGATTCTCCTCATGAATAAGTCAATTACTGTTTTCTTACCTCATTTCAAAAAGTGTTTTACATACATGACAGATTCGTAGGAAGAGCCCTTAACTAGAAATGACAAAGTTAAAATAAAGGCTATTTGTGGAAGTACAGGAATACCAGAAAAGATGATAAAAAGACAGGAGAAAAACCTCATTGGAAGTGCATAAAGTTTCTATGGCAGAAAACGACTACCTTGCCTGGGAATTAAGTGAGGATTCCATCATTCTTGCCAAATGCGTCTTAGCCTGAGCATCTGCCGGAGATTATAAATATCTAAGTACTTTAAAACTGGTCTACTTCTAAGAAGCAAGTATGATGAAGTAATTGACTTGTCCATTAAGTATTTTCTGAGCCTGCTACCTGCCAAGCCCTCTATAAGGTGCGGAGTGAACAGAGGGAATAAAACAAACAGCAAGCACTTGGCCTCACAAGCGCATGCACTGTTGTTGGGGGAGGGCAGCAGGGACTAAGTATATAAGCAAGAAAGGAAGGTTATTTCAGATAATGCAAGCTAGGGTAACAAGTGAGTGCTCAGGGCTGGTGCAGGTGTATTTTAGGTAGAGCGGTCACGGTAGGCCCCTAGGAGAAGGGACAGGAGAACTAACACCTGACAGGTAAGAGCACGTCACACAGACATACGGGATTATACAGACTTGCAGGCCACTGACCTTCATGAACATCCCTATCGAAGCAAATTCTCTAGGCTTATGTCCTCTAATTGTACTTTTAAAGTCAGTTGCATATTTTCCCCAGACTCCTTGCACTGGAGCCTACTTAAAGGTGTAAGAATCAAAGAAAGATACTATTAATTTGAACTATTTATTTTCCCTCCTAGAAAAATTTATCTGCATATAAAATGCAAAATATACAGCTGAACACAGGGTTAAGATCATGGGTTCTGAAGTCCTCAGTTTTCTCCCCTAGTGGATCTAAGACTCTGAGTGAACCACAACCTTACTAAACTTCAGTGTCTAAACAGTAGGGGTG
Organism: Paguma larvata; assembly: GCA_030068075.1. Taxonomy (NCBI): domain Eukaryota; kingdom Metazoa; phylum Chordata; class Mammalia; order Carnivora; family Viverridae; genus Paguma; species Paguma larvata. The sequence goes on along the minus strand of CM057842.1, from coordinate 32,278,665 downwards.
TTTCACGTTACTGGGAAGATTATGTTAAACACTGCACATGAAGAACTTAGCACTGCGAATGGAAGAGTGCTGAGTACTTAGCAAGCATCAGCCAGTATTTCAATCATGATTTATATTTCTTTTTAAGATAAGTTGTCTACATATGAATGTAACAACAGAGGTATTCTGAGATCTTAACTTTAAAATCAAAACTGTATAAAAATTAAGTAACTTTGAAGTCAACTCTTCTTTTCAGAATAATTACAATTCACAATTACAAAGAGACTGACAAATGATTTTTCAAGAAAAGTTTCCACACTGGTGCCCAAAAAACCAAAGGTAACAAAAAAAAAAAAAGAGGAATAACAGACGTCACAGTTTACAGAGTAGAATTAAATGTTCAAAACTGTGGTCCAGATAAGTGCTCCGGATGCTCTTAACATCCAAAGAAGCCAAGTACGGGATGAAGTGAGAGGTGTATGAAATGGGGTTTCCTTTCTGAAGAAATGGAACTTGGGCTAGAAAAACACGAATAGCCAGAACACGGCAGACAGTGAACGGCAACTCGGTAACATCAGATCCGATCCCCTCTTTGCCTGGCTTCATCTCCTACACTGAAAAGCTACTTCCCATTCCCCTTTCAACTCAGGAAGGCACTAAGATACCTGGCCCAAAAAAAGCTTTTGTTTTCTGTACACAGAGCGACACACTAGTACTGCCTCCAGCCTTTCCCCATTCTTCAGGTTTAGAAGGGGGCTGTGATGCCTAAAATGGCGCAGTCATTCTGTGACAATGAGTAAATCACCCAGAGTAGTAAGGTAAACCAAGCAGAATGAAAGTGCCTAGATCTTGTATGCTCTCATTTAACGAGTACACCAGCCTCAAACTATCTACAGGTTTCTTGTTATGTGCGGGTGTGCATGTGTGTGTGTGTGTGCATGTGTGTGTGAATAACCCTTATCTGCTATAGCCAATACCGTCAGATTTTCTGTTATTTGCGGCCTATAGGCAATCTACACTGACACACAAAGATGAAGGAAGAGGATATTTCACATGGGATGAAAAACACAAAAAACAAAGAGAGAGGTACTTCAACATTACGGTTTCTGATGTTAATTAAAATGAAGAATTAAGAGATCACTTCCACCTGTAACCAGTAGAGCTCTAATGTGTGTGCACGGCAGGGCCAGGACACTGTGTTTACAAGCCGGTAAATTCTACGCACAGGGACTGGTGTCCCCTCAGGACAGCATGGCCACCGTGTGACAATGGAACAGGCAGCATTTTCAAAACTGCACAGAGCAAATGAAATGTGTCCAAAGAATGAGAGAAGTAAATAGCAGCTGGTTTCTGGTAAACAAAACATGAGAAAATATGCACTGGAGGGCTAAAGTAATTTTTCTATATTAAGATAATTTTACTAAATTGCTCTTTCTAAAAATGCTTGTTTATTGAAGAGATGATGAAAAACTGCAGGCTAAAATTCATATTTGAGGAGTAATAATTTCAGGTTCTCTAATTAAAGGATGAACTATCACTCATTCTTCATAGAGTATCTCTACAGTATAAAGTTATCATAATGTAAATGCGATTAAGTGACTCATTTTATAAACCTCTGTGATTAAAGGGGACAGTTCATTTTCATCTGTTTAAAAATCCCATTAATAAGAATGTCCCACTACACATTTCCTGAAAGCCTGGACAATAAAACAATGGAAAAATTCCAAAAGCAAACACATTTTTTTTCTTTTCCCATGAAGCGAACATTATGGAATTTTAACAGATGTTCTATTTGGTCATAGTTAATAAAATGAATCATGTAGGATTAAAACACGGTTCAATATGTTTGCATTGGAGTTTAAGCGAGAAACAGTTTCACATTAAAAGTTGGGAAAGGTTTATAATCAGCTTTTTCCTTTTCAGTGGAATTACAAGGAGGAGGAGGAAAAAAAGGGAATTATTGTAGCAATTACCACTTTTCTGATGAAACCAGGCTTACAGAAACTGTCTTTGCAAGGTTTAAGAAGAATGAAAGCTTAGAAAATCATATACTCTTTGGTGCTTTGTCAGCTGTCTAAAAAGCAAAGGCCTCAGAGTGGAGTGTAGCCCAGGGCGGAGCCACCACCCTGCCTAATTCCCAGTCCCGCTGGGGCTCCCTCAGCATTCTGAACGGGGCGCCGTGTCTAGCAGCTTCTGAACAAAAATTAATCAGACTTAAAGGAATAAAAAATCCGACAAGTATTTAGTGAGCGCTAACACTGTGGAAGGCATTATGCTGGAGCCTGTGCAAGCTACAGAGACGGACAACTCCAAAGGCTGTTTTTTCAAGGCAAATCATACGATGTCTGACTAGAGAAGGCGTAATTACACACAGCCAAACAGAACTGAAAGGTAAGGACGAACCAAAAGAGAAAGAAGTAAATCAAAGAAAACCATTTCATATAAAGATACACAGCAGTGACACCAGGAGAAAAAAATGCTTTCTTATCAGCACGGTTTTTTTTTCTCTTTCTACTCTCAGGAACGCAGGAATTAGTACACAGGCTGAAAGATGGCAAGTAAGTAACGGAAGTTCTAGCTACAGTTGCTTTAAAACATCTTTCAATGGAAAACATTCAAATGTTGCAATCTTAGTAAGAAAAGCCTTCCTCTAAATGGATAATCTTACTTGGGAAATAAATTCCAGTAAATTATCAATGTGACCTGAAAGAGAATCATCAAAACATTTTTCTAACATATTTACTTTAGGAATTTTGACCAACTCAACCACCAATTGGGGCAACTTTCACATCATTAAAACCAGTATGTGGTTTCTCCTACAGAAGTAGCCAGTGAATACCAATCATTTGCAGGTTGCAGTGTGTTAAATGAATACAAAATCCCTCTCGACAAGACATTCGGATAAAACACTCTCCAATTGTAGCTGAGAAGTTTTACAAGTAATACCAACAGTTGGCCTATAATTCGCACACAATTGTTACTCATCATCATGAATGGCATTCAGATGCTTAAGTACAGACAGATCAAGGGTGTATGGAGGTTCAAGGACCCCAACAACCTAGAGTGAGGTTTCTTCATTTCTAAGTCCCCTGGCAGACTACACTGCTAGATCTAATCCTTCTTTCATAAGACTGCGGGAGATTTCAAGGACAATGGTCTATGAGAAGCTCCTAGCAGAGATGGGCCAATGTGGTTAAGAGAGGTTAAGTAACTGGCCAAGAGCAGACAGTTGGTACGGGGCAAAGCTGCGATTCACACTTAGGTGTTATTTCCCATCAAAAGCCCTCGCAGGGGCGCCTGGGTGGCTCAGTCGGTTGAGCGTCCGACTTCGGCTCAGGTCATGATCTCACGGTCTGTGAGTTCGAGCCCCGCGTCGGGCTCTGTGCTGACAGCTCGGAGCCTGGAGCCTGCTTCGGTTTCTGTGTCTCCCTCTCTCTCCGCCCCTCCCCCACTCATACTCTGTCTTTCTCTGTCTCAAAAATAAATAAACATTAAAAAAAAAAAAAAGCCCTCGCAGTTCCCAAGTACGCTAAACACATCCCACATGGCAGGCTCTGGAAACAGCCCTTCACACCATCTCCCCATGCCACTCTCACAAGAACTTTAAAATAGTACAAAGAATCAGTTCACAGTAAAGGAAATAAAAGCGTTCTGAGATGTATGTTCATATGTCCAGTGTCAGAATGAAAACGACCGTTTCCAGACTGCTGGCACCCTCGGTAAGGCAGAGGAAAAGAGGGCCTGCGATGCTGGCACAGATGTCAACTGGTATCTCCACAAAGGGCAATCTGGCTGTATGTATCAAAATTACAAATGCCAGAGCATCTGGGTGGCCGAGTTGACTGACTTTGGCTCAGGTCATGATCTCGTGGTCCATGGGTCTGAGCCCTGCGTCGGGCTCTGTGCTGACAGCTTCGGATTCTGTCTACCTCTCTCTCTGCCCCTCTCCCGCTCTCTCTCATAAATAAACATTAAAAAAAAATCAAAATTATAAATGTCATACACCTTTAGCCAAGCAATCTCACTCCTGGTACTCACCCCACAAACATCCTCAGCCATGTACAAAATGACCTAAGAGCAATAATTTCCATTGCGGCACGTTTGTAAGGTCCACCAACAAGGAACTGGTTAAATAACCAATGGCTCATGTCTACCATGGAGCACTAGGCAATCATAACAACGAAAGGGAGATCTTTACGAAGTGTTAAAAAAAAATCATCTCCAAAATGTTTGGCTAAAGAAACAAACAAGAGGCAGAACACCTGAGACAGGGTCTCTGGAAAAACACACAGGAGATTTATGGAACATAAGAAGTTGCAGGGGCAAAGAAACTGAGGGGACAGGGGACACAGCTGGGATAGAGACTGAAGGACATCCCTGATGCTTGATTCCTAAAGGTTCCCACTTCCAGCCACTACACTGGGGGGGGGGGGGGAGGGGGGCGGGTCTCTATGGTCTAAAACAGACAAGATGGGTAACTATGTTTGAACAGCTGCCATGTCTATCTGTGAGTGAACTTGGCAATCGGTGGTGATTCTGGGCCCTAAACTAGAGAGATCCAGGGCTTCGATGAACTTACAGACAGGCTGAGGGACTTGTCTGGCCTGCTTGAGTTTGACGGCATGTTAACAGAATTTGGCGGGAGACCTGCTTTCAGTGAAGCCTGGTGGCAGAGAAGGCGAGGTCATCCCCCTCTCACGTCTCTCATCTACCAAACAGAGGCCAGGAGTTACCCCTGACCACAATGGCAACGTCCTTCCACCGAGGCAGCGCCAACCACCGGCGTGCCATCAGATTCATGCAGACAAGAGTCAAATGCCAGTCGTTTATCCTCCACATCCCAGGGGACACGCACCAGGCTCTCACACGGCCTTCTCCTATGTGCTGTCCTCCAGGCTCCCGGCAAGCACCCGGCAAGCACCCGGCAAGCACCCGGCAAGGGGGAGACGTTCAAACTCCGCTCCTGCCAAGCACCCCGCTCGGCTGAGCGCCTGCCTGCAGCATCCCCACTTGGCCAAGGGAGAGGGGTATCACTCTTGCCTCTTCTGTGGGCGTAACAACTCCAATTCTGCTGAGCTAATATGCGAGGTACACAGGTGCTTTTACAGCCTGTGGCTGTGCTCATGATGTTACGTCTCCTGTCTCCTGGGCTATTTCTAACTGCCACTCCTTTAAGAATTAAGTCAACATTTTATTTTTTCAATGTGACAAATACTAATTGAGTACCACCCAAGGACCGCTTCCTCTACCATCTCAACCGCATCTCATACCTACATATCGTTAGGGCACCGTGAAGCGTCTACTCCCGCCTGCTTTCCCGTAACAACGTGAATCCTTGAGAATCCACGCAGAAACGTTCCGCAGGGTGCCCAACACACAGGAGGCGCTCTTAAAAGGACAGCTAAGAAGAATCTGGGCATAAAGCTTATTTGCTGAGCTTAACTTATTCCTACTTCTTTTGTAATGACTTGCATTTCTCGGCTTTCTTCCTCTTTAGAAGTCCTTCTAATCCATGCACAAAACCATGAGGCTGCTCTTCAGAGAACTTTCAGGACAACAGACGCTGTGAAATCAGCCTGGCTGGGAGGGCAGCTGTGGATTTGCCCGTTTCCATCTTACTACAATAATGCCACCACACCACGATGTTTGGCTGCATCTAATTTGGCCGAGATCATGAGAAAAATGAATACTGAAGGGGTTAGGCATATAGTATAATCTGTTGACCCTACTTAGACTCAATCTGAAATTCACAGTAATTAAAATAAGTAAAGAGAACATAAGGGATAAGCACACAATCTCCACAAATATTAAATGCAGCGAAAAACACGGGACGGCATTCGCAAAATCTAAAGAACACACAGGATCTCTTATAATGCATGGATTCAAACTCCAATCTCGTTCTAATAGGCTAGGGAGATAAAACTTGTTTTAAAGAAAAAAATTGTACACAGAATAAACATATCGGTTTCCTGGTGATTCTCACTAAGGCTATAATGTATTTTCTTATTGAAATAATCAAACAAGCTCTTGGCAAAAAAGATTTGATACTGGTGTCAGAATAATGTAAGAATTGAAACTATTTAGAATGCAAGAATTTTGTTTAAAGCAGATAGATCACTACTTATTTTTCTCATTTTGAAAAGAAGCTAGTTTCATTCAGGAGTAATTCTTCTCTCGTTCTCTCAGAGAATCTTCGCAAAAGCAATATTTCAACTAAAATCAGATCTGAAGGATCTTTTATGAAAACGCAGAATGCAGCAGACCCCAATTAAATTTCCAACAAAGCACTGCCATTTTGAGTAAACAAAGTCATCTCAATAGGGTCACACGATTTGCAAAAACTGCAGCCCAGAAATTAATTACTAGTGTGACATATGTCAAAACAAATTTTTAAAAGAATAGAATGCAGTTGTAACCATGTGTTTTATCTGTTTGTATGCAAAACGAGTACGGTCGGGCATGTAAATATATTCATTTATTCAGCATCTCAGAAAAATAAAAAACGTTCACTGCCCCCCTGGTTTGTTGCACCCAAGTGAGAGCTAAGTAAATCACACGTCTTTAGCGAGTCAGAAAATAAGTACAGAACGAAGAGATAGTATGGGTGATATTTTTCAAAGACAGAAGTCATCGTCACACATACAAACTAATTTTGCAACATTCAGTTTTCCTTCAAAAGAAGTTTTTCAAAGATCTGCATTAACTACGCCACACTATAGGTTGTTACCCTGCGGCAATCAAAGCTTTAAAAACCATGTACCGCTGCTTGTATTTCATAAAGAAGATTGTAATCGATAGTAAAAAACAGAACACAATAAAAAACTACCTGGCAATAAAATTAGGGATTTCAAAACATTTCAAAGTTTGGCTAATTAATGACAACATTTATTTAAATTAAAAATATTTTTGTAAATGCAAACATGTTACCAACCAAGGAGCTCCCAATAGAAAAAAGGATACAGAGCACAGATCTGCAGATTCGCCTGTGTTTTAATAGAAAATTATGTCCCAATCCCTTTCACAACGGATATATAGACCAAATCATCACCATGTACACTTTAAATACCTTACAATTTTACTTCTCAACGATACCTCAATACGGCTGAAAAAAAATCCTAGGATTTCAACTCTTAAAAAATTTTTTTAAAAAAAGGAAGAAAGATAATTATGATTATGTCCAAACCAAACAAAGGCTTGTCTTAAATTTAATGTAAATTACCCTTTGAACTTCAAAATATTGTCCTCTATGTGAGGCAAAAATTAAAACTTTCTACAGAAAATACACTGAAAACACTTTGCTTTTTCAACCAGAAGAAGAAGAAAAGCATTGAGTCCCAGAATTTTTGAGTCCAGAAGGTGAAGTCCCAGAAGGTGAAGTGGCTGCTCGCGGCACACTGCGTAGCCAGCCACCCGTAGGGCCAGGGGTCCAGTGCTCACTGTCCCTTGTCATCATGAAGACGACAGCGGCCAGCGCGATACAGACTTTTGAGACACTTGTCTCTTAGCATGCGGCTTTCATTACCAATTTCTCATTAATTCTGTGTCTTCTGGTAATTAAGTTGGTACCTTATGTTAGTAGTTGCTTCTTACTATTTTGGCCAAAATGGACCTTTAGCCACACTGGCACCAGTAAAGCCATAGGGTGGGTGCCATTCTGACCACTGGGGCAGCTCTTTTGGCAAACCTAGCCTACCCATTCGTTAGATCTAAGAACCAGGATAAGGCTAACCCGTGTTTCAAAATGCGATCAAATATCTCTTTTCAATTTCTTCGACCAGTGTCTCTGAATGAATTTGCTGAACAAAGCACATCATTCTTTTGCACTTCAGTACTGGGAATTAAGTGAGTTACCTCTCTTAAAACTGTGCTTGTGTAGCCTCGATACAATCCTTGGATGCCCTGAAACAAACAAAAGGCCGAGAGCTCAGAAAGTTAGAAGAGCAGAGTTCTGAATGATACTCTGAGTAAGGTAAAGTTTCTAAAGTCTGAGTTTTAAAGCTTGCACAATGACCACGCCTTCTAAGAGGTCAAAGGTTATAAACTGGACTAGAGTATATAAAATTCGGTCAGCATCCTTTAAAATGGGAATATCTCTAAAATAACCAAACTGACTACTTCAGTTGCTTTCAACATTTCTGACACTGAAAATAATACTTGAGATGATTTCAATAAAATACATTTCCAAATTCAAAAGCACCCAAAATGCCAGTCATCCTTTCCTACAAAAACAGAATTATATCTCATAGTTTCAATCAGAAGATAGCAGAAATTCATTAATAATCTCTCCGAAATGATAAATATCTCTGGACAAGCCTTGATTTAACCAACTGTTCCCGATTCAGAACAGGGTCCCTCTACCAGACTGATTTCATGATCCTGTGACCAAATACTCAGTTATTTCCTCAACTAAGAGACCAAAAAACCATTACGAATAACTTTTCTAAAACCTAGACCCAGTGAAATTTCCATGTGACTGAATACTGTTTAAAAAAAGAGAGGAAGAGGCTTCTGTAAAAAATACAAACAAAAGCAGCTCAGTGGTTCCTAGTGACCTGGCCAGCAAGAATGACCTCTGACCCATAACGGTACATTAACAAGTAAAAAAGGAATTAATTTTTTTAATGTTTATTTTTTGAGAGAGAGAGCATGTGGTCAGGGGAGGGGCAGAGAGTGAGAGCGGCAGGATCCAAAGTAGGCTCCTCACCTTCAGTGCAGAGCCCACTGCAGGGCTCGAACCACAAACCATGGATTGTGACCTGAGCCGAAGGTGGACACTTAGCTGACTGAGCCACCCAGGCGCCCCAGGAATTAATTTTAATATAAACATAATGATGCTGGCCACTATGCCCATTACTGTACTCCTCTTCCATGGGTCCTCAAATTCTACACTAACATTATAATATGAAATCTTTATTCGCTTCACATCTTTATGATTTATTCCATGTCTGATTCTGAAACTACTACAGGACGATGACAACATAGGGCGTGTACACAGTAGTGGCACTCAGTATGTGTTGTTTAGAAATTTGGGGGGGAAATATTAAAATTAAAATTTGAAAACAAATAAAGGACAGGCAAAGATACTCTGAGCATAAAAACCTGCTGTGATCAAGCATTAAATTTATCTTTACCGTCTCTTCTAAGGCTCCTGGGATGAGAACCGTGGTGTTCATATTAGCTACTATAAAATCTCTCTCGGGGCGCCTGGGTGGCTCAGTCAGCTAAGTGTCTGACTTCAGCTCAAATCATGATCTCGTGGTCCGTGAGTTCAAGCCCTGCATTGGGCTCTGTACTGACAGCTCAGCTCAGAGCCTGGAGCCTGCTTCACATTCTGTGTCTCCCTCTCTCTGCTCCTCCCCTGCTTGCACTCTGTTTCTTTCTCTCTCTCTCAAAAATAAATGTTAAAAAAATTTTTTTACAAAATCTTTCTCAATAAGGCAACAGAGTTTAAAAACATATCTCACCTCTTGATATAAGATGTTAGAGAAAATCCGAAATGTTCTTGAAGAAGCAGATACCTGTGCCCTCTGCTTAACCACTTCAGAAGGAACACGAATCAGACAGGCAACCTAAAATACATAATTTAATTAATTACATCCTAAAAGAGAATTAACTGCTACGAAAACTGAAATTATTCTCACAAACAAAAAAATACAGTCAAAAAAGGAATAATATAAAGGGTCACTGCAGGATATCAAAAGGCATTTTTTTCAACCTAAAAACCTTAGACCCTTAACAGACATGCACTGTTTTGTCAGCCCACCCCCTCACCTCCCTTGTGCTTGCAGATCCTCCCACCTCCTGCCACCCTATTCCAAACCCCTCTCTCTACAAGTCCCTCAATGGCAAGAAACACACCGACTTATTCTGAATCCCCAGCACCTGGAAGAGCATCATCTAGAGTTCACATGCGGGTCATTTCAAACAGGCTGAAAGAAGGAACCAAAAGGGCTTTTGCTTCACTGTAAATAATGCATATATCAACAGAAGCAAGACTGGTCACTAATTGGTTACAACTCATCTTCCATCTTACTCCCCACCCCAGCCTCAACTAGCTCCCAACCCCAGCACCCCAGACCCCATCACCACAGCCACGATGCAACAACTGAGGAGACACTCCCGATCTCTCGGGTCCTGCTCCAGCATTCAAGCTGACAAAGGTCCTGAACAGACCATACTCACATCTGACTGATCAACAACCAATACTCCAGATTATTTAAGATATTCTTTGTACTTAACATTAGATTTCCTATATAGAGAGTTATATAAAGACTTGAAAAAACAAAGTAGGATTACAGGTAATGTTTCTCCTCCTTTTTTGCCTACCCGCAAATCTAAATTCTCTATCATGAACAGGTATTATTACTTGATAAGTTCCATTAACATGAAGAGAAAAAATATGTTATGCACCAAAGATTTTAACTGAGGGAGAAAAAAAAATGGAAGAGCTAATTTAAAATGTGCTTTTCAATGCAACCCTACCTATTATTAGCCTTGACAAATGCCAATTTTTGGAGATAACACCACACACAAAAAGCAGATTAAATACCTTATCACTAAAGCCTAAAAATGGGTACAAATCATGTTACTCTTGATAAGTGTGTAAACTTTTAAATCCATACTTATAAACCAGGACAGAAAACAAAGTCCATTGGAAGTTACATGAACCTAAAAGGATAGCTCCCAGCCTCTAAAACTCATTAAAGAAATGAAAATAAATAAATAAGGAAAGAGAAAAGAAAGAAAAAGTTTCACTAACTCCTTGTATTTTTCAATTCAAGAGGTCAAGAGTGAAATATGACCCCAATATGTCAAGAAAATAGGAATGGTCTACTTTCGCGCCCGGGCATAAATATTTATGGAACTTCATGCTTCATAACCCTTCATGTTCTTACAATATGTTTTTATTTCTTAAAAATACAGAAGCAAAACAAAAACTTTGAAAAGGTTCTTAGATGGAAAACAATCTCACTAACTGAAGAGGTACAAAGTGCTCAGCACGGCTTCCTGACTTCCGCGGCGTGGCAATTTTGGCACGAGAGAGAGGGCACAAAGTGACGCCTCTGTCTATTTCCTCCGGTCACTCCAATGCCTTCGACTCGGTTTTCTATTAACTCTGATCTTTCTCAGATTTGAATCTGAGCTACAACAGAGTGTTTCACTGCACAAGAACAAAAACACATTACAGTATTGTGATTCCATGAAAGGAGATAAAGATAATGTCATCCGTGGGTCTCTTGGTAAATCCATTCTTTAGAGCATTTTTTCCTCATAAATCTGGGGTTCGGTATGAATCCCAGACACAGGAATGGTGGCATTTTCACTATATCCATAAGTGTCCTACATATAAAGTGTTTATCAAAAAATAAAAATAAAACATAAAGAAAATTTATGTCCCCATCTTTTATCCACAAGAAAATGCAATACTGGCTTCGGTAGAATTAAACATGCCAAAATTAAGACAAACTTTAGATTAAAAATTGATTATAATAACAAAGCTACCAAGATTTTTTTCTTTGACATTAAAATGTCTTGCCTGATGTGTTTTTTTTAATTAACTTTTGTAATGGAAAGCTAGAATGTCTCCTTTTAGCATTTATTAAACACCAAGATACAAAAACTACAAGTCGTAGGAGAAAGTGTGTACAAGGGGAAAAACTCAGGTCAACCTCCCATCTGGTAAAACGAATGAAGGGAGAGACGAGGAATCTTCGGTTCTTTCACTGCCACGGCCACATCCCACAGCGCCGCACCTCCCTGCCAGTCTGTTACGGCCTCACTTCTGTCCTGTCACTCTTGAAATGCTCTCGGAGGTCCCTGGGCATCACCAATACTACCTTCCATTAGCATAACATCCTCTCCCCAACTGTTTTAACAGCACTCACAATCACGTAGCCGATTTTTCTACAGAAAGCTTCATCGATGGCCTGTGAATGTGCCTCTGACATGAGAAGCCCATAGTCAGCACATGAAACACATACCAGCCTGAGGCGGAAGCTACTGAAAGTGGGAGCACTGCTTGGCTTAGGAAGTTAGGATGAAACTCACATATTAAGATTACTGTCTCCAGAATTATTTCCCATCAAAGATATATCATATTTACATGCATCTAATGAACTTAAAGTTTCAGAGTTTAGTATCAGCTGATTCTTCATGTATAGATAGGCAAATCTATGTCAGTTCAACAGAAACCTAAGTAAGTTGAATACATCCAAATATCATTTTCACAGCAAGGATTGCTTTGGATTTCGCAGAGCAAATTCCGGTGTGGCGAATTAATAAGAAGGAGAAAAGCCTTATGACACTCTGAAAAATTTTGAAATGTGCAATTTACTTACTTGTATTTTATTTCACATTCTTTGTGTAATTCTCAAAATTCTTTCTGGAATGCAGGTTTCCAAGTCTAACATTTCTTTCTGAACCATCATTTAAAATCAAAAACCCTCTGTTAACAAGTCATCTGTGTGTCAATTCTGCCATCTTCTGGTTACAAATGAAATCACAGCTATTGATAAAACCATCGTAACGGCAATTTCTAACTCCTAATATACCGTTCGTGGGATTTAAATTTTATCCACTGATATGGGAATACAAGTTCATTATACATTTCTTACCTATTAGACTCTTTCCACTTACATAAAGAACCAACAGGTATCAGAAGAAAGGAGGAGCTGCTCACTGACTTAGCTCACAACGCTCCATTGCAGGGTTTAAGCATATGCAACACACACACACACTACTAACAAAGCCATCTATGAAGCAATATGCATTGGAGGAATGCTGATGGAAGTGCTTTTGAAAGAGTTACCATCTTGGGGCACTTGGGTGACTCAGTCAGTTAAGTGTCCAACACACGGTTCTGACTCAGGTTATGATTTCACAGATTCGTGACTTCAAGCCCCATGTCCAGCTCTGTGCTGGTAGCACAGAGCCTGCTTGGGATTCTCTCTCTTCTTCTCTCTGCCCCTCCTCAACTCACGTTGTCTCTGTCTCTCTCAAAATAAACTTTTTTAAAAAATGAAAGAATTACCATTGTTATGCCAATTCTCTTACCACTCAAATTCACCTTCTTCCTCTGAACCCCATGCCTCTGCCTTAGGTGAGGCTCTGCTCCTCTCTCTCTCTCTCTGGGGGGGTTCTGGAGTAGTCTGCTACATTCCATTCAAATGCCACATCTGCCCCCACACAGCTATGAAGGGAGGTTCCTGAAATCCCAACCAATGGCGCCCTCCTGCGCAGTCCTTCAAAGGGTAACAGCCAAACTCCCTCCCACAGCAGGCGAGGCCCTCCAGTCCCCTGCCCTGCCTCACTTCATGACGGCCTGGTCATGCCTATGCTCCGTCCAGAACTTGAAAGTGTCTAATAAGGACTCTCCACAAACTCCACACCCCTCCTGGCACCCTCCCACCTAACAAACGATCACCCCCTGAAGTGCGGCTGAAGGATGAGCTATTCCATCAGGCCTTTCTGGGATCAACACCATCCAGACAAAACCATTCCTTCTCTTTTCAGGCTCTCACTGTACTCTGTACTCACTTAAATTTAAATACCTGTAACCCTTTAGTGTACTTTTACCTTATACGTCCATCTCCACCTGCATATGGAAAGCCTTTTCAAGGCAGTATGTCATCTTGACGTTTTATCCCAGTGCCTAGAACACAGGAAGGACTTTCCACCTAAACCTGCACTAGCAGGACAATCGGGGGAGATGACGGAAAGCGGCCTGCACAGCAGGAATCAACGAGGTCCAAGTGAGGAACGGACATGAAAAGGACCGGGTTTCAAGGATGACAGGAGAAAGCAAATTATTTTCTACATTCCTGAGATAATTTTTTGTGTAATTCTTACAGTTTAAGGCTCTTGGGAAGCTATTAAAAAGTCTGGTTCCTTGGGGCGCCTGGGTGGCTCGGCGGGTTGAGCGCCCGACTCTAATTCTGGATCAGGCCTTGATCCCAGAGTCATGGGATGGGGTCCCTGGGTCGGGGCTTCGCTCAGTGTGGAGCCCGCTTGGGATTCTCTCTCCCTCTGCCCCTCCTCCGGCTTGTGCTTGCCCCCCACTTAAATTAAAAAAAAAAAAAGAAAAAAAGTCTGTTCCTCATGTGCTTAAGGCCTTGAAGTGAACAAAGGTTCCCAGGGATGCCTGGCTGGCTCGGTTGGTGGAGCACGTGACTCCTGATCTCGGGGTTTTGAGTTTGAGACCTGAAGTTGGGTGTAGAGATTACTTAAAATATAGAATCTTTAGGGGCGCCTGGGTGGGTCCATCATTAAGCATCTGACTCTTGATTTCGGCTCAAGTTAGGGTCTCACAGTTTGTGGACTTGAGCCCCACGTCGGGCTCCACACTCACAGCCTACTTGAGATATCCCCTCCCCTCCTCCTCCCTCCCTGTCTCTCTCTGCCCCTCTTCCACTTGTGCATGACCACATATACTCACGCTTGCTCTCTCTCAAAAATAAACACTTAAAAAAAAAAAGAAAAAAGCTTCCCAGAAACACTAAGAAATAAACAGAATAGCATAAAAGGCTGCCTTAGCACATCCCCACGATGTGTGAGCTTAAATACACCAAAAAGAGAAGGCCTCGTTTGAGTGTAGTTCAGTATCTGACAGTCTAGTTTCAGCTTCTAATTGTTGAACAAATTTCCATGCAACACCTGTACATCTGTGCCTCCTTCACCGTCATATACACCACCAGCTCTGACTGCAGCGTCACGGAGCCGCTTCCTCGATTAATAACCACACTTCACTTCGGGTCAGCCATCCTCTTTCCTACTCACCCTGTCTCCTCGGCCCAATCACACAACCGCACACAAGTTTGGCAAAATAATACGACCACAACTGCAAACCAAAGTTACTCTCCACTAATGTATGGGTATTTCAAAATCTATTATGATTATTTCAAAAGATAAAACACATTTCTAAGTTGTCTACCCTTCCTCTATTATTTATCTTGTTCAGTGTTTCTTCTATTTAAAAGAAAGAAAGAAAGAAAGAAAGAAAGAAAGAAAGAAAGAAAGAAAGAAAGAAAGAAAGAAAGAAAGAAAGAAAACAAAAAAGGCCAGTTAAGACAATGAAAACACTGTAAATACATTTTTTTAAGTAATCCCTAACTGCAAAGAGGGGCTCGAACTCCCAACCCCAAGATCAAGAGTCGTAAGCTCTACCAACTAAGCCTGCCAGGCGCCCCTATAAATAAATTCTAAAAGCCTATTTACAACACAATCAAAAATGGCTTAACCCCCTCCCCACAAACTCCCAGGGAAAACACAATAGTGACTAACAGGTGCACTGTGCTTTGCTCCTGACAAACACTAGACTGCTTCAAGGCTGGTGAATCCTCCAAGTAGCCACTTTGGTGGCGAAGCCGAAGAAAGGGGACATGCTAACAACTCACTTAGTCCGTGTGCTGCTAACCCACGAGCCCCAGACGGAGTACAGCACAAGAAGGTCCAAGGGCCTGGTCAGGCGGCAGGTTAGCCAAACGACAGCATCTACTGCCTTCGTTTTCGACGCTCTGGGATGGCACAGGCCTTGAACAAAATGTGAGATGTAGCTGCAACCCTCACTCTATTTTTCAAAATCCAAATCAACATGTCTGAGCACGCTGCCACCCTTAGAGCCAGCCAGTTTTCACTAAATGAGGTCCTTCGGTGGGCCTGAAAGTAAGTAATTCTGAGGCAAACTAAAGGGACTGCACTTGGGTCAGAACGGGGCACTCCTCGTGTTCAACACCCACTGATGTACCTGTAAGCAGGTGTAAGAGTGCTGAACCAATTCAGCATAAATATTTAGTAGTGGGATATATGTTTTAATTTTTTTAATATTTGTTTTTGGGAGAGCACAAGCAGGGGAGCGGCAGAGAGAGGGGGACGAGGATCCAAAGTGGGCTCTGCACCGACAGGCTGACAGCAGCGAGCCCAGCACAAGGCTCGAACTCCCCAACCTTGAGATCATGACCTTGGTTGAAGTCAGACACTCAAACAACTGAGCCACCAGGTGCCCCTTAAATTTCTGATAACTCTAAATCAGTGGAGCTTAAATATCAGTGAGCACCAGAACCACCTAGGAATTCTGTTTAAAATGCAGGGCTCCTGTGCCATGTCCAAAAACCTTCATCTGTAACCAACTGCCCGGGCAACGGAGCCTAGGTGCTCTTTGCACTACACTTGGAGAATTACTGTTAGAGGCTCTCAGAAAAGCACCTACAAAAGATGATAAAATTTATTTCCTAGCTTTCTCAATTCCAAATTAGAATGGGACCAAAAAGGATAACAAATCAGAATCTATGTATATAAGGACATCCACACGGCACCCATGCATATATTCAATTCAGAGAGGCTGCATTAGGCTGCAAAGAAATTTCAATGTTCATTTGTTTCTGAAAACAACATGAACTTAAGCTAAAAGTAGGATAAGACCCAGGAAAAGTCAAATCTTAAAGCCCTAAAAAAAAAATCACTATTGCTGTAATGTTACGGCATCTGCTGTATTAAAGTAAACCTGCCTAACCCTTCTGCTCTAATTACAGATTCTGCTTCTCACAGGGCTTCGTCTGTGTCTGATGAAAGCTGAGCTGTAAAATAATTGAGGGAGGGATTGAGAGATTTGGTACAGCAAACTTCCCAATAAAAACGGCACGAACGGGACTCTTACTGTTGTTATATATTAAATCCTATTTGATCGATTTTACTGTATTCCAAATTACAAACATAAGGTAGAAAGTCATAATTATACTTTTATTGATTCATCACTAAGTTTTAATCAAGGTGCCGCTACAGGGAATGGTTATTAAGGTAGCGCGCTTCTGTCTCTTTCATACATGTATATTTGTGACAACGAAGTAATTGTGGACATGCAGGATACCAACAAATATGTTATTGTTTCTAAGGAATCTGTTTGCAACCTAACAATCTTCCATCAAAGTAAATGTTACAGAAAACTGCCAAATCATTTATTTTCTCTAAGTCTTTATTCCTTCCTGACCATTGGCAGCTATAAATGTTCTGGTTTTCCATTTCTTTTTATTTTACCCATGAAAATTTGTTTTCCTAAATTCGCCCATTTCTTTCTCTTACTTTTGGCAACCACACTTGTATGAATCTGAAACCAGAAGTTTATTCTCTATGAAACTGATACAAGTTACTAAAATAGGAAGGTGGTAAATACATTTCTCAAGCATTTATTGAGTAAACGGACACTGAACGGCTTTGGAAAGTTGTTCTAAGAAACTGTCAAGATAGCAATCCCCATCAAAATAAAACCAGCATCCTTCACAGAGAACAATCCTAAAATCTGTATGGAACCAGAAAAAACCCCGGATAGCCAAAGCAATCTTGAAAAAGAAAACCAAAGCCGGATGCATCACAATCCCGGACTTCAAGATGTATTACAATGCTGTAATCATCAAGACGGTATAGCACAAAAACAGAAACTCAGATCAATGGAACAGAATACAGAATACAGAAATGAACTCACAAACGTATGGCCAACTAAACTTTAACAAAGCAGGAAAGAATATCCAACGGAATAAAGATAGTCTCTTCAGCAAGTGGTGCTGGGAAAACTGGACAGCAACATGTAGTAAATGAACCTGGACACTTACTGGACAAAAGAACACTTTCTTACACCATAAACACAAAAAAACTCAAAATAGACGAAAGACCTAAGACAGGAAACCATCAAAATCCTCGAAGAGAAAGCAAGCAAAAAAAACTTCTTTGATCTTGGCAGCAGCAGCTTCTTATCAACATGTTCCCAGAGGCAAGGGAAACAAAAGCAAAAATGAACTATTGGGATCTCATCAAGATAAAAAGCTTCTGCACCGTGAAGGAAACAATCAGCAAAACTAAAAGGCAACCAACAAAATGGGACAAGATTTTTGCAAATGACATATGAGATAAAGGGTTAGTATCCAAAATCCATAAAGAACTGATCAAACTCAACACCCAAAAAACAAATAATCCAACGGGCAAAGGACATGAATAGACACTTCTCCAAAGATGACATCCAGATGATGAAAAGACACATAAAAAATCCTCAACATCACTCATCATGAGGAAAATACAAACCAAAACTACAATGAAAGACTACCTCTTACCTGTCAGAATGGCAAACATGAACAACTCAGGCAACAATAGATGGTGCCCAAGATGCGGAGAAAGGGGATCTCTTTTGCACAGCTGGTGGGAATGCACACTGGTGCAGCCACTCTAGAAAACAGTATGGAGGTTCTTCAAAAAATTAAAAACAGAACTACCCTACGACCCAGGAATTACACTCCTAGGTATTTATCCAAGAGATACAGGTGTGCTGTTTCGACGGGGTATATGCACCCCAATGTTTATAGCAGCACTATCAACAATAGCCAAAGTATGGAAAGAACCCGAATGTCCATCGACAGATGAATGAATAAAGATGCAGTAAATACACACACACACACACACACACACACACACACACACACACACACACACACACAGAGGAATACTACTTGGTGATCAAAAAGAATGAAATCTTGCCATTTGCAATGACGTGGATGGAACTAGAGGGTACTATGCTAAGTGAAATTAGTCAGAGAAAGACAAATATCTAATGACTTCACACATGTGAGGAATTTAAGATACAAAGCATATGAACATAAGGGAAAGGAAGCAAAAAATAATATAACAACAGGGAGTGGGACAAAACATAAGAGACTCTTAAATGCAGAGATCAGAGGGTTATTGGAGGGGTTGTGGGCGGGAGTGAGCTAAATGGGTAAGGGGCATTAAGGAATCTACTCATGAGATCATTGTTGCACTATATGCTAACTAACTTGGATGTAAATTTAAAAATTAATTAATTTAAAATAAATATCCTAGCTAAAAAAATAAAAATAAAAATACATGAACAAGGCTTCCATAACTGTCACAAATTTAACATTATTGCTTTGTCTCCTTGAAGTTAATTCATTTTTATACATATTAATTTTTATGCTCAAAAATTTTGTGATGTTCACTCTTTCATCATTGTTTGCAATAAAAATAGGTATGCAAATTGTTTAAAAAAGAAAGAAAGAAAGAAAGTGTTAAGATAAATGGAACATCAGAACATTTCCACAAACTCTAAAACTCTCTTCAACATATGAAACTGTAACTAAATTTAAAATCAATCAAACATCAACAGCAAGCTATGTTTCACCTGTGAAGTCAATTCTGTATCACAACTGATCAATTCTCCTTTTAAAGTTCTCCAAGCATCACAGGAAGCATAAAAAGACACCTGACACTTAAGGGACCATGGAAATCCTAAGAGACACAATAAAGAGATGGCTGTCCCAGAATTGTTTATCTCCGGTGTTATGGACACTTGTTTGCTAACTAACATCCACCTGCACCACCTCCCATGCCCAAGAATTCACACACAGAATACAACAAAGGCTCCAATATTTTTTAAATGTCAGTTACAGATAGTATTAAAATATGAAGTATTTTTTAGATATGAAAAGATTTGCCATTAACACGATTAATCTAGCAACTATCATTTGCCCTAATTACGTATTACTTTATATATTTTTGGTAAGTCGAAGAGACAGAAAGTTCTTAAATTAAAGAAAACCTATCCTTCAACATGGCAAACTAGTTTTCAGGCAAAATGGTCCTATGTGGCCAAGTTCTTTTTGCTGCTTGTTCTCAACAACATACCATAAAACACAAACCAAATATTGAATTTATGAGAATATTTAAGGTTAAAGCAACATGCATTTCTAAAATAATGTGAGGCAAGGACTGTCATAAGGACCAACTTTCATAACCTGAAAGACAGTGAAACTCTCACACACGACCTGTTATTAATTAGTTTATACTCAAAAATTACTTCATGTAATGAAGTTCTAAAGTCAGAACATAATCACAAAAAACAATATGAACCTGGGATAATAGGTTAATTTTCTCATTTTTAAATTAAGTGTAAATTGGTTTTAAATTGCAATGTAAGCTAATTTTCCAGCACTGGAATTTTCAAGCACTGGAATTCTTACTTTGGGTAAGAGCAGAGGGAATGAAAATGCCCAGAAATTCTAGGCAAAATGTCCTTGTGTTCATTTCCTGGAGAGACATCCACAGGTCTCATTAGAGCCCTAAAGGGGTCTGCAGCTGATAAAGGAGTTACTACTTTGCGTTCCTTCCTACTGAGAAATTAACATGCTGCCAGTCTCATCACTTTCCTAATTTTGGTAAATCATGAAGGTTTTTTTTTTTTTAATTCCACAGATAATTTGGGACTTAGGTTCTGCAAAATCATTTTTAAAACAATATCGAAGCAACTTTCATAAAACCGACCTTAGTGAATTTAATATATCTTAGGCTAATTTCAACATTCTCTTCAAGGAACCATATATATCAAGTGAGATTCAACCCAGTAATGCAAAGAGTGATATGAAAATGTTTGAAAACCAATTAACATAATACACCATATCAGCAAGGTAAAAAACAAAAACCTTATGATTATCTCAATGGATGAACAGAAACATGGACACAGTTCAGCCCTTCACGAATTACAAAAACTTCACCCAATAAACTAGGAATAGAAGGCAACTTCTTCAACTTGATCAAGGACATCTATGAAAACCTCACAGTTAACATCATAGTTAATAGTGGAATACTTTCTTCCTGAGAGCAGAAAAAAGGTAAGGATGTCCACTCTCGTCACTCCTATTCTATACTGTACTAAAGCTTCAAGCCAGGTCACTTAAAGAAAATGAAGTAGAAAAGAAAGACATGTAACTACCTCTGTTTGCACATGATATGATCTCGTGTACAGAAAATCCTAAGGAATCCACTAAACAACTTTAGAACTGATTAATGAGTTCCACAAAGGTGCAGGATACAAGATCGATAAATGCAAATGAATATATTTCTATAATTAGCAATGAACTAACTGAAAATGAAATTTTAAAAAATTACCATTTAGAATAACATCAAAAAGAATAAATTACTTAAGAAAAAATGGGGGCACCTGGGTGGCTCAGTCAGTTAAGCATCCAACATTGGCTCAGGTCATGATCTTGTGGTTCATGAGTTTGAGCCCTGTGTTGGGCTCTGCACTAGCAGCTTAGAGCCTGGAGCCTGCTTCCGATTCTATGTCTCCCTCTCTCTCTGCCTCTCCCTGACTCATACTGTACCTCTCTCAAAAATAAAACATTTAAAAATTAAAAAAAAAGAATTACAGAGAGGAGTGCAAAACTTATACTCTGAAACTACAAGACACTGTTGAAAGAAAATAAACAAGACCTAAATAAATGGAAAGATATCACATATTTATAGATCACAAAATTTAATATTTTTAAGAGAGCAACAGTCTCCAAACTGATGTGCAGAATCAATGCAGTCTTTATCAAAACCTAAGTTGCATTTTTTTACAGAAGTTGAAAAGCTAATTCTAAACTTCATATGAAAATGCCAGATACCCAGAATAGGCAAAAGAATCATGATGAAGAAGAACTAAGTTGGAGTTGTAGTTACTGATTTCAAAACTTAACCACAAAGCTGCAGTTAATCAAGTCTGTGTGGTACCAGCACAAGGACAGATGCAGAGATCAACAGAACAGAATTGAGAGTCCAGAAACAAACCCTCACATTTACCATCAATTATGTTTTGACAAGGCTGCCAAGGCCTTTAATGGATAAAGAACAGTCTTCAAACAAATGGGTCTGGGACAAAAAGGAGATTCATGGTGGGAAGGTTGGTGGAAATGAGGAGTGACTGCCAAGGGGTATGATCTTTCTTTCTGGAGAGATGACAGTGTCCTAAAATCGTCCGTGGTGATGGTTGCACGACTCCGAATATACTAAAAACACCTTTGATTATACACTCTAAATGAGTGAGTTATATGGTTTGTGAATTACATTTCAATAAATCTGTTATTTTTAATTGTCTTCTTAATCTATACTTTTACTTTTCTATCATGATCTCTGCTTTCCCCATTCACTATATTCTCAAATAAAAAATTAGATTACAGGACAGTTTATAGATTCTCATCCAACTTTTCTAAAGAAAAATTCTGCATAGAAAACAAAACTACAATGTGCCACATTTTTAATGTTAATCTTATAAAGGCTGATTCACTTTCCAAACTTCCTCACGTAAATATATACCACTACAGAGAAAATACATAAATTGATAAAATGATAACACGCTTATAAACCAAGACCCCTCTCTTCACTTTGTTGTCCATTCTCGTTAATGTACCCTGCCCATAATAAGGTTCTGGGCTTAGTAAGACTGCGTAAATACCAGACCATGTAATTTGAAAATAACGACAGTAAAGAACAGACAACTTCTGGATGGAAATGCAAAATGTTTTGGGGGGATGTCTGTCAGTACTGAGTAGGAGGGGCTGGAAGAAAGTCGAGTGGGTGAAGGCAGTGGGAAACTTTTATTGGTATTATAACTTTATCTTAGTTTCGGGAGAAACATCTCTGTATTATTTTTAAATTACAAATATTTTATCACCTACATTATGAATTCATTTTGATAATGAATTATTTACGAGAGAGAAATAACTGTTTAAACACATTAGGTAGAGATGGACTGCCTATCTTGTTACTGTCTTCCAATTTTCCTCCCTCAGATACCAAATGATCTGTATGACATTGTCTCTATACCACTTGTTGAAATCTGCATACATTTTTATGCAGACCATACATTTTTATTAATGTTCCAAGCATGCTAAAAACAAAACAAAAAAACTGAATCATCTTTAAGTCTCGGTTGCAGAGCTCCATACATATCCATTAACCCAATCTTGCCATTTTATTTTTTAAATCTTCTATAGTCTCAATAAAGGTTTACATCTGCCCAGTCTCAAGACTTTTACAAATAGAAGTTAGTATCTTCAGCAAAAATTGTAAGTCTGGTGGGTGGGGGGAATGGGTGAAAGAGGTGATGAGGATTAAAGACTACACTTACGAAAAAGAAAAATTTTTTTAAATAAGTTAAATTTTGAAAGATTACAGTTCTATTCATTTCTCCTTGTAATTCTGCCAATCTCTGCTTTATTTTGAGACTGTATTATTTAGTCCAGGTCCAGGTTTATTACATCTCCCAAGATAACTGTTCTTTGTATCACTATACAATGGTCTCTGTTTTTTTCTTTTACTTTCAGTCTTTGTTGCCTGATACTGACATTATTCTATCAGCTCCTTTTCAGTCTGTATTTCTGTATCAGAGTTGATGAGAGAAGTAGAAACACGATAAATGATAAGAGCAAAGAGTTACTAGTGGGCCTGGGTGGCTCAGTTGGTTAAGCATCTGACCTTCGATTTTAGGTCAGGTCACGATCTCACAGTTAGTGGGATCAAGCCCCGTGTAGGGCTCTGGGCCAACAGCAAGAAACTTGCTGGGGATTCTCTCTTTCCCTCTCTCTCTGCCCCTCCCCAGCTTGCGCTCTCACTCTCTCAAAATAAACAAACTTAAAAAGATAGTTATTATAGGTGTGAACAGTATTTATGGGAGTTGATTAAGCAGGTTATGTAGAATTGTTGCTTGTGCATCTAGCATTAGGAAAGAAATCAGAGAGCAGGCAATGGGGTGGATGAAATGGTGTGAATTGGGGAAGAGCAAGGATAAACTGACATATTGGTTTCTCACCAACCTTGATGACACGGGTGACCTGCAGTCTAAGCTGCTATCCTTCACCGCAGAGACCACGCATCTGACTCCGGATGTAGAGAAGCTGACGGAGAGGCTGGAGACCAGAGACGAGGTGCGTGAACTGCGACAGTGCCTGACTCTAACACCAACCGTCTAAGCATCGACACACGGTTGCTTCACATCCGCCTTAGGAACCTTGTACAGGTTTCTCTAGCAGCCAGCCTAACCTGGAACCATCCTGCAAAGGGAGTTCTAGGAAATGGAGTTCCAGCTCAGTTATGATGACACAACACAAAGCCACCACAATTTCCATGGATATCTTCTTCCATCTCTTTAACTTTATTCTTTGTGTAATTATGTTTTAGTCATGTCTTTTGAAAACAGCACATCACTGGATTTTTCTTTCATACTATCTAGACTCTATGTTTTAACTATCATGTTTAATCCATGTATATTTATTGGGGTTTATGACTTTCAAAACTTAAAAAAGAACTGTCTTTTGAAAACAAAATAAAGTATTATCTGTACCAAATAAATATGCATTTCTGAAGTATTTTATATGCATAACTGGTTACTTACCACTTCTCCAGCAGAGGCAGCCAACATATGCTTCATGGGCATCAAATAGGAGGATGGATCAGTGTGTAAAAACCATTTTACATATTCATACGTGATAAAAAAAGCAGCAGCTGAAATTTAAAACAAGCCAGTCTTTCACAAAGTTTAAGTGTATATTCAAACTGTTAAGAAATAAGTTTCTCAAAAAAATGAGCCTCTAATTATTAAATTGCAAGGTAAAAGATAAAGGTAATAATTTAACATGTATTCTTCCTTTCCTACCCTACTCTTGCAGAATCTACTAAGCCCCTGTTATGTACCCAATCCTGGACTTATGAAAACGCACAAGACATGATTACGGCCTTGAGAGAGCCTAACAGCTAACCCAGGATTCACCATTGTGTATCAAGTCTCTTGACGATTTTTAGTAAGCTTTCTAGAATGCAATACGAATTTTTGTCATCCAAAGTATCTTTACATACAGTAAAAAAAATAATCAGCTACACTGATTTATAGACAGGTTAAGATCAGAAACATACACCTTAAATAAAACATCTATTTGATAATGTTTTATTTCTGTTCACTCAAAATAACCATGGCTATCTTTTACTACATCAACTCACCTTTACATTAAGGAAACAATCAACTTTAATCAATTTTAATTACAAGTGTAAATCAAAATACCAAAAAAGTTACCCCTATCACCAAGAACTAATCTTAGCTGTATAAGAGGGCTTTAAAACCTGCCATGTACTGTTAATCAAAAGATGTTTATCACTTCCATAAAAGATAAGGCATGAAAGATAAATGACAAATTCATCTTCTGAAGGACATTTGAACACAATCACATTAAAGTCTAAAACACTCAAAAAAAAGGGCTTGATAATGAAAATCAGTTCTCCACAGTTAAAGTCAACAGGCTTTTAAACCCTCCTCAGGCTGCTAACAAACAAAAACAGAGGCCAAATGAGGAGGCCCACTGTCCCAAAGCAAACAGTTCTATACAATTAACATAGGTCCCTATTCCCACAGTGGTTCTCAATATGGTTTTTCCTACTTTAGCACACTAAGTGTACACCCAGAACATCTACAACTACATTCAGCTGTAAATCGCATCCCCTACGCATTTCGCCCTCCACCCCGCCCCCCACACCTCCAGGGAAAGGAGAAAGTGCTACACGTTTCTAAGTTTACCTGGTTAACTACCTCCACCTATTCAGAATGTATTGCTACTTTTATGATACACAAAACTCCTTTCGAAATGTAAATCCAAAAAAGAAAAGTAATGTAAATCCTAAACTCTCCTGTGTGACACCCAAGAAAGCCCCACTAATTGGAGATGCTGTCACAAGGTTCCAAGTGAGGCTCTGGTCAAATTACAACAAAGAACACAGGTTGGGCTAATACCTACAGCGTCTGCTAGCTCTTTAAAAACAAAAACCTATGGTTTTTTTTTGCATTCTCTTCTAATCTTTTTTTTTTTTTTTTTTTTTTTTTTTTTTTTTGAGAGAGAGAGACAGAGAAGGAGCAGGGGAGGGGCAGAAGAAGAGGGAGAGATAGAATCTTAAGAAGGCCAGCACAGAACCCAACTTAAGTTTCGAACTCAGAAACCATGAGATCATGGCCTGAACCAAAATCAAGAGTTGAACACTTAACTGGCTGAGCCACACAGGCATGCCCCCTAAGTCACCTTCTAAATAAGAGTAAAGATCCGAATAGGGGTCTTCTGTCTCTTCTTCCAACCCTCAGTCCTCTTCATCCCCAACTCCTGACCCCTGCAGGATACTGCAGTCCTCTCGTATCCACAGGAAATTTGTTCTAAGACCCCCAGGGGGTGCCTGAAATGATGAGTAGTACCAGATGCTATATACACTACATTTTTTCATGTACATACCTATCTGTGCTAAGGTTTAACTTATTAATTAGGCATGGTAAGAAATGAAAAATAATAAAAAAGCCATCTCTGAAACACAGGCACTCTATCTACCCAGCATCATGCATCCACTGATGTTCAGTGGATGGTGAAAAAACAAAAAAAGTACAGCAAGAAAAACATTTTCTCACACATGCAAAAGTTCAAAACTACATGCATGTAAAATCCTCTGGCAAGAATCTAAAATAAGTCCCATGAGCCTAAAACACCATAGACTCCTTGGACTATTGCTAATACTACCATCTACCAACACTAATTCCTCAGTGCAATATGTATGAAAAAAAGAACTCTAGAACAATGAAGGAAATTCCATAAAAACAGATTTTTTTTTTAAGCAGCGCTGCTGAGGCCACACCAGAAACCAATGAAATCACTTCACAGGCATGCATAGTTCTTCAATCTCTTCAAGTGATCGGGTGATTGCACTGTGGTCAAATTTAGGAACCACTGCCTCTCTTCTACATACACAACTGAACTTGGCAGGGAGTGGGTGTTCAGTGACTTGCTACAGTCACTTAACAAAAAGCATTAAGACAATTAAAATTCAAGGATAACCTCGAAAACAGTTGGGTGTTCTATGGGCTGCGGGTGGAAGGAGAAGAACACAGAAACCAAAGGACCAAAATACTATTTTCTCTCTGCACTACCAACCTTTCTGTGAATACTGTGCTCCAGATGAACACAGACGGACATTTAAATGTCAGGTTAACAGGAAAGAATTTCTAATAAATTATCCTGAGAAAAAAACAGAAACCAAACTCCAAAGTTTAAGAATCTCCTACAGCAGGGGCACCTGGGTGGCTCAGTTGGTTGAACATCCGAACTCGGCTCAGGTCACAATCTCATGGTTTGTGGGTTCAGCCCTGTGTCGAGGTCTGTGCAGGCAGCTTGGAGCCTTGATTCTGTTTCTCCTTCTTTCTCTGCCCCTCCCCAAACTGCGCGCTCTCTCTCTCAAAAATAAACAAATGTTAAAAAAATGTTTTTTAAAGAATCTCCTAGAACAGAGGTTCTATAACTGGGGAGGCAGGTGGTGGTAGGGGAGGTGTTTTGTTTGCTTGGTTTGCTTGAGTACTAGTGAAAGCATCAGTAAACAATTAAAATAGGTAAGTATGTGAAAAAAGTATACTAACAAGTTCATTAAATAAAACAGATTATATTAAAAAATAAGGCCATAAATCACGTAAGTGACCCCAAAACTAAAACAAAAGCAAAGACATTTCAAGGGGAGTCTCCTGGAGAAAGTTAGTGGGAACTGGTTGCATCATCTAAGAGCAATTTAGTTACAACAGAAAAGATTTAAGGCCTCTTAGGTTCATCTGCTCCAAAAGAATCTCCAAGGCAGTAGTTATTAAACTCGGCTTCGCAGTGGAATCACCTAGGAAGCTACTAAACCCCCTGGTACCCAGGCAAAGCCCAGACCAATTAAACTTTGGGGGTGACACAGGCATCGATATTTTTTAAGGCTTCCCGAGAGATTCCAATATGTGGGCAAGGTTGAGAACTACAACTCTACGGTATGGCAACTAATATTAGAGTAACATTTTCAAGTTTGTAACTGGGGATTTTAGTAAGAAAACCCTTTAAAAAGACTGCTCATATTCTATTACAAATAGAGTGGAACAGGATCTCTAACACTCGCGATTCCAAGGCAATGGGTTAATGAACACAAAACAAATTCAGAAGATAAGCTACAACCCATGAGCAATTCTACACGGGGTAACACCACATACCATCCTGAAAACAAATCTCGTTACGCTGGCTTTCTAGCAGGGAGAATATCAATATAAATTTTACCATTAGGAAAAGATCCAACAGCAGCAGAAGGAACACCAGCATATATTCCACGAAAACCACCAGCCTTATTAAATCCTTGTGGACTCTGCAGCCTGGTTTTAATGGTATCCAGAGGATATAATATCAAGTCAACGGAGACACCTGCTACCCCACCGGCCTTTAAAAAAAAAAAAAAAAAAAAGAGAGAGAAAGAAAAATAAGGTTACAATCAAGTAAGCTCTGTGCCATTTGGGGGCAGGGATAAGAAAAAGGTCATCTGTAAAGCCTATTTCTCCCACCTATCGATCCACCACTCATTTGGGATAGTCAAAAGATCTACCTAAATTTATAAATTTTCCTGGGGAAATAATGATTATTGGGCTATATTCTTAAAGTGCAATTTTTTTAATAATTTTTTATTTTTAAAACACATTTTAAATTCATTTTTAATACTTTCACATGGTTCAAAAAGTAAACAAGCAAACAATCTCTGAAAGGTTAAGAGTTAAAAGTCTCCTTCCCCAGTCTAAGAACTCAGATACCCACTTTTGCTGGTTGCTTCTGAAGTTACTTTAGGCATAAATAAGCAAACGTGAAAATGTATTCTATTTTCCTTTCTTTGAAGAAGATATATACAACATGCAGTGCGCCTCGCCTTACTTTTATCACTTAATTTATCTTGCTGATCTTTCCGTATCAGACCAAATTTGTATTTTTGCCTTTTTAACAAATGAGTAGTAAAACTAAAGGAAAACTTTTTGTAGGAGACTACCATTTTAAAATAGGTGGGGGGGGCGCCTGGGTGGGTCAGTCAGTTGAGCTTTGCTCTTGATCTAGGCTCTTGATCTAGGCTCACGTCATGATCCCAGGGTCTTGGATGGGATCAAGCCCTGCATCCGGCTACGCCTGAGCGTGGAGAGCCTGCTTACGATTCTTTCTCTCTCCTCCTCTGCCCCTCTACCCTGCTCACTCGTGCTCACCGTCTAGTAAGTAAATAAATAAATAGGTATTGGTCCTTGGGAATCTAGATCTGTATTTTAAGATTCATACATCTACGGATTCCTGTAATATTCTCTCTCGTTTATGTATACTTAAAAATTCCTTGACAATTTTTTAATTAAGTAAATACAAGCGGGGGAAGGGAGCTAAATTCCTAGAGAATAATAAATCCGGGTCCCCACTAGTCAGCTCCCGAAAGACATCATGTTGCTTTAGAGAAGATACACTTTAAAAACTATGTTTTCAGGGGCGCCTGGGTGGCTCAGTTGGTTAAGCGGCCGACTTCAGCTCAGGTCATGATCTCACGGTCTGTGAGTTCGAGCCCCGCGTCGGGCTCTGTGCTGACGGCTCAGAGCCTGGAGCCTGTTTCGGATTCTGTGTCTCCCTCTCTCTCTGCCCTTCCCCTGCTCATACTCTGTCTCTATGTCGCTCAAAAATAAATAAACGTTAAAAAAAATTAAAAAAAAAAAACTATGTTTTCAGCTGATGATTACAGTGGGGTTTATGTAGAAAATTTTTAAACTGGTTACAATTTAGTCAAAGAAAAAACAAATTCAGGAGAATAATATCAGGGAAAAATATCAACTCAAGTACAAGGCCAAAGGTCAATACACAAAGTCTAAGGACATACATTATTTAAAAATGTGCACCAGGGGTGTCTGGGTGGCTCAGGCAATTAAAAACCTGATTTTCGATTTTGGCTCAGGTCCTGATCCCAGCCAGGGTCATGGGATCTGTCAGTGCAGAGCCTGCTTAGGATTCTCTCTCTCTCCCTTTCTCTCTCTGTCCCTCCCCCGCTAACACTCTCTGTCTGGAAACAAACATTTTTTAAAAATGAGAATCAAAACCTGTTTGCCATGAGCAGACAGAAGAATTACAAAGAGGAAAATAAACTTTCAATACAGTTGCTACATAGTAATTTTTAAAGAGAATCATGAATTTTTCTTATCTTTCAGATTTTGAACCACATGGATATATTACCTATTCGGAAGGTAGAAATATACTTTAAAAACTATATATTAAAAACGAAGATATAGAAAAACAAAAATCAGTATTATTCAAACATACAGGCAAAGTTCAAAATGATGAGTTTTTCCATCCTTTGGGTACACAAAGCACTCAGGTGGTACAAAGCTTAGTGCATAATAAACACTCTCTGTTGTACTTACCACTCACCGTAAAACCAGTGCAGAGCTCACTGCAAAAATGAAATTACTCTCATGAGAAATCCAATGATTAACTAGCATAGGTAAATTATTAAAAATTATTTTAATAGAAATAGATAAGCGCATTACCATAAACATTAATATTGTACTATATGATGAGCCTGAGAGACATAGATCATACTCTGCAAAGGACCACAACGCTGTCACTAAAACACTGCAGAGACGTGCCAGCAGAAACCCACAAGAGGCAGTAAAAGAATGACAGATAAGTGGAATTTCTTTCTGGAAATAAAGGTGGCCTTTTCTAGGTCATAGGAATATGTTCGTAAGTAATGGAGAACAGTAAAAAAAAAAAAAAAAAAAAAAAAGGGGCCAATCTCTTCCAATATTCTTCTCAATTATTTTTAAAAGGTTTTGTAAGATTCAGTACATAAATAAAATATTTTGCATGCTCTTCATTTTCTTAAAACACAAGGAAAATGAAAATCCTGGTGGGAATGTCTGCTAGGACTGGATTCTTCAAAAATATTCTACACTTCATTCTAATTTTCTCTTAATCCTAGGAGAAGGTTCAGAGAGATGCTTGCCATCTACTGCTAAGTTTTAATCAATAAGTTAATTAGTCTTCTAATCTATTTGGCTACTTGGCATGCATTGATTCTCTAGTGCTTCTTTCATCAGAATTCTTATCTTCAGAGAATAAAATAAAATCTGTTTATCTAGTAAAACATGAATCAAAAGTTACTAATTGCTTCTGGAGATTTCTACTTCTTTAACTCAAATGTCATTTAAGTTCATGAGACTGAAAAAAACAAAACAGCTAACAGAGAAGAGAAAAAAAGAATAAAAATACCTATATATTTAGCCACACAACAACACATTTAAAATTTAAATAAAAACTTCAGTGAGTACTTATAATTTTACATTAATGCTGTTTTTTACATAATTATGTACAAGGGGTGCCTGGGTAGCTCAGTCAGTTAGGCATCCAACTCTTGGTTTCAGTTCAGGTCACAATCTCACAGTTTCATGAGTTCAAGCCTCGCTACTAGCACAGAGCCTGCTTGGCTCAAAAATAAATAAAAATAAACCTAAAAATTATGTATAAAATGCTCATGCCAACATCAGTTGAATATAAGGAACTCTATCAAATTCTTTTATTCTTTAGTCAGAGAAATTGTTTTATTTACGATCATTTATGGAAAGGGTTATCAGGCAAATGATTAGTTTCCAGATTTGTGGCAGCTGGCACTGCAAATTCCAAGTTAAGAACTAGACAAAATTCGGGGCACCTGTGTCACTCAGTTGGTTAAACTGCAATTCTTGATTTCGGCTCAGGTCATGATCTCACAGTTCATGGAATCGAGCCCTGCATCAGGCTCTGTGCTGACAGCTCGGAGCCTGCTTGGGATTCTCTCTGCCCCTTCCCCTGTGTACACTCATGTGCACGCACCCTCTATCAAATAAATAACAACATTAAAAGAAAAAGAACCTGACAAAATCCAAATATACAGAACATAACCCGGATAACCAGCAAGCCTTACTACAACATAACAATGTACTGAGAACTTAACACAAAAAGGTCTCTAACTTAATAAATTTAAAGTACTGGCAGGTTGTAGAAAAGAAGTATCTAATGAGCATTTGGAAATTACACTGAGAGTTGAAAAAAATTCAAGATCACATGCTATAAAAAGTTTATTTCTCAAAAGGAGGTGGGCACGATAACAGGAAAATGTCACTGCTGCTCATTAAGGGACAAAACCAAACCACCTGTCTACTTTAACGAAGCAAAATCATCACCGGCCACAGGCCTACACCACAGCTTAGAGGAACCCATCACACCATTTACATGGCTTTCCTGGGGTACACTTTCCACAACAAAGCAGCCACCGCTGGCTTTATCGTCCTGGGATACCGGTTCTCTTCCCCAACACCACTCCTTCCTGCGGCACTCCTGGGCCCTCTACACTCATGGCTGCAGCATCTTTGTGAAATGCAAATTTCAATTTCATCTTGCCACTCCCCAGCCTCTAAGTCTCCCAAACTTTCCAAGAGCCCTTAGGATAAAGAACAAAATCACGGTACACCCTACAAGGCTTTGGAAGTTCTGTACTCATCTGCCCCTCGGCCCCACCACCGCCGCCCTTTGCTTGGCACCTTCCTGCCCACTTGCTCTCTCTTTTCCTTCATGTCATCTGATCTTCCTCATTTCTAGGACTGTGTACAGATGCTCCCCAATCTCCCAGTCTAAGTTGAGACCCTCTTTTTGCACATGCTGATCACAATTTTAGTTCTAAACTTGAGCATCTGACCACTGATGCAATACCTGTGCATCCCGCCAGACTGTAAGGTCTATACCTGCACTGTGTGCCAGTGTGTTCCCAGCGCCAGGACATACGAGGCACTCAATAACTATTTCAAGAATGAATCAATGACCCGAATAAAAAGTTACTACCCATATGTGAGAAGGTACTACAAATCAACCTTAAAAAAGATACTTCCAATTAAAAACAAACTGCAAAACAAAGGACCACGCAATGCCCAAAAGAAAAATATAAACAGTCAACAAAATTAGGAATGTGTACTTCCCCATCATTAACGATTTACAACATTTTTCCCATAAATTAAAAAGGTTAAAAATATGAAGAATAATTACCGGCACTATTAGAGGAAACAAATTATTATAATCTTGCGAAGGATAATTTGGAAAAATAAAAATTTTGAATGATAAAACCCTTGACCTGTGATTTTGTTCCTAAATATTTCTTCCACAGAAATAAGCACATAAGTACACACGATGCTTTACTACAGCAATTATTTGTAACATTAAAAAACTGGAAACAACCTAAAGGTCCATCCTTGGGCTGTTAAATAAATTATGTCTGAGTAACAGACTGTTACACAGTCTTTAAAAGAATGAGGTCAATGTGACTTCATTCATATGTTATTTTCGTAAATTAAATAAGGATACATGCCCTACCATCTCGCCTTTCAAAGAAACGTGGACTGCCGTGTACATATGCCTAACTTGAACTTTCGAAGCATAAGCACTGAATTCCTCAAGTTATTACCTCTGTAGAAAGAGATTGGGAATGAGTAGAATTTTCATTATCTTGCTAATTTTTGTATTGTTTCAGTTTTATGAGCATTATAAACATATAAAATTTCAAATGACTATGGCTCTACCAAAAAAAAACCAAAATCCTAATTCACTGATGGCATGTGGCATTTAGTTGGCCCTTAAGAAGAGGTAACTAAGAACCCTGGCCCACGAACGTACCTATCCAGCCTCATTTTGCACATTCTATGGACCGTGAGCCTCAGCAACCTGTTTCCCGAACATGCCCTCCAACTTCTCACTTCTGCCCTCCTGCTGAAGTTTTCCTCTCAGTGTGGAGGAAGGTCCTTTCTATGGCCGCTGCCTCCTGTCTACACCAAACCACCTACTCCCCTGCCACCATACACACGTACATGCGCATACACACACACACACACACACACCTGCCAAAATCCTGTCCACTGTAAAGACTGTGACCAAATGCCACGTCCTCCTAAAGTCCTTCCCAAGCTCCAGGTGAGAATTAAATGCTACTTCCTTGACTCCCCCACATAATTCTATTTATATTTCACTTTCAGTACTAAGTAACCATTACATCTGACCTGACATTACGATCCTTCTGAACAGAAGCCAAGTCAGCCACCTTTGCTCTCCTAGGATCTAACCCGGAGCCTCAAATGGAGCAGGCTCCTGCACTAGTCTGCTGGCATGAATCAAATGGGTATGTGAGATGGTGAGAAAACACTTTATAAGAAGACTAAATGTTCAGAATAAAAGAGTAAGTCACTCTTTGTCCCTGTTGTGGTTTGCCAGAGCACTTGTGACAGGTGAAAGCCAGTGCCGCCTGTCTGCTACTATACTTCTAAGCATTCCACGTTTACACGGACAGCTATTTAAGGTGACTTCTCCAGAAATTCTTTTCATCATCACTTCCTGATGGAAAAGGCCGTGTAGGTTCAGTTTTGTTTAGTGAGGCTATTCTCAAGAACCACAATAATGTTCTTGCTGAGTATCCTTCCATTTCTCCAGAAATTCTTTCAGATTAACTACTGCCTAAGAACACAGCTTTGACAGCTACCGACAGACCTGGCTTCAATCTCCATTGGGTCTCCTTAGGAAAGCTATTCAACCCTCTCTAAGCCTCTCTTTCTCCTTTTTAATAATTTATTGTCAAGTTAGCTAACGTACAGTGTACACAGTGTGGTCTTGCCTTCGGGAGTAGATTCCCATGACTCACCACTTACATACAACAAGCATCCCAAGTGCCCTCCTTAATGCCCATCTCCCAGTTTC
This sequence comes from Paguma larvata, assembly GCA_030068075.1. Taxonomy (NCBI): domain Eukaryota; kingdom Metazoa; phylum Chordata; class Mammalia; order Carnivora; family Viverridae; genus Paguma; species Paguma larvata. The sequence goes on along the minus strand of CM057842.1, from coordinate 32,244,274 downwards.
CCTGCACCCCCAACCCTCCACCCCATCAACTCTCAGTTTGTTCTCGTTTGTTCTCTGTATTTAAGAGTCTCTTATGGTTTGCCTCCCTCTCTGTTTTTATCTTATATTTCCTTCCCTTCCCCTATGGTCTTCTGTCAAGTTTCTCAAATTCCACGTATGAGTGAAAATATATGTTATCTGTCTTGTTCTGACTGACTTATTTCACTTAGCATAATACCCTCTGGTTCCATCCATGTTGTTGCAAATGGCAAGATTTCATTTTTTTCATTGCCAAGTAGTAGTCCATAATATGTATGTGTGTGTGTGTGTGCGTGTGTGTACACACACACATCATGGAATACTTGTTCAACAGGTAAAAGATGCCTGATTTGTGGAGGTGAAAATGCCCTAGGTGCGGCTTTTTCTGGTCTCTATGTGACATTTCATTATTCTGTTCATAATGAACAGAATATTCAAATCTGTCATCATATAAATTTTCACTATTAAATTTTTATTTCAACAGGTAGCATTTCTCTGGGAAGTGGTAACAAAACACTACATTAACAAGTCTTTTACAATTATCAAATACTAAGACATTCCCAGCACCCCCTCTCGCACTGAAAGAAAAATGAGAAGGGAAAAGCGGTCCCATCTCCCAGTACATGAGACACAGAAACAGGGCCTCCGTCAGCATCGGTCCTAGATGGCCGATGGTCTCTAAGGGCGCCTTGCATGCTCTACTGACTGATCGAAATTCAGAAGACATTTGTGTCCAGGGGACAGCTCAACACAAAAACAAGCAAAAACAATCTGCTCACTCTGACTTAAAACGCCAAAAGAAACAAAGTCACACGAAGCAACCTACAGAATGTGGAAGCATCATTCTCAATTCCTTACAGATCTGGAGATAATACTTCATTATAAGATGCTAACATCCCTTTACACCAGATTGAAAACTAGGAGGCAACCTTCCAGAAAAGAAAGATAGTGGCAAAAAACATGGAAAACTACTTCCCTTCAATGTATGTCCAATACTTCATCCTTATCTTTTCATTCTGTTTGCTCACCTCACCAGAGAACCTAGCAATATAACCCCTGTCATTCCCCATCAAGGCACATTCTGCGAGTGGTCCTCAACTGAAGGTCAGCCCCACTGAGAACACGCCAGTACTATGAAAAAGCTTTTTCAGAACCGCCTCAGTAAGAAAACAATTTAAAAATACAAGAACAGTCAAGCAAACATCCCTTGCTTTACACAGTAAGACATGCCTGAATTTCAAGTACAAGTAACACAAGTCATACATGGTTCATACTACAGTTAACAGAGTAACATTTTCCAAAAATTATCAATAGAGGGAGCTGGCCAACGAAGATCAAAGCGCAGCAAATAACTGAAAAGGGGCGCCACTGAAAGATAGATATACAGAAAGGAAATCAGTGAAGGCCAGCTTACCAACCTGAGGAAAGCAGCTATCACCAAAAGGATGAAGACATCCCAGAGGAAGGGATGCCGGCCAAATTCTTCCCATCAAAGAACTCCGAGATAGTTCCTAACGGTGAAAGCCCAGGATAAAATGCTCGAAGTTGATCAAACTTAGGAAGCGGTGTGACACTTTGCCGAGGCATAACCAACATGCTTGTTCTATACTGTAGGTTATGCGCCTACAATATAAGCACTGTTGGGGGCGTCTGGGTGGCTCAGCCCATTAAGTCTCTGTCTTCGGTGTAGGTTATGATCTCGCTGTTCCCAAGTTCGAGCCCTGCATCAGGCTCTGTGTGAACAGCGCATAGCTTGGAGTCTGCTTTGGATTCTGTGTCTCCTTCTCTCTCTCTGTGACCCCCACCCCACTTACGCTCTGTCTTTCTCTCTCTCTCTCTCTCAAAAATAAACATTAAAAAAAAAAGGAAAAAAAAAGGAAGCACTGTTCAAATTCCTTTTGACACATTTTCACAAAGACAGAAATTCTGTTTCTGTTTTAAACTACAATATCAGCCTTACTATTTTTTCCATTTCCTTAAATGTGTACGTCAACGGTAAGAGTCTGTCCTTTAACCCTGACAAGAATTTTTAGAGATCATTAAACACTCATACCTTTCCTCATCAGTTCTCAAGGCTACTTTGCACGGTACCCACTTCCACATTCTGATAACCCAGGTTACCACTCGAAGGACCGGCTATACCGGCCGTACCAGGTGCATAGTGCCAACACTTGCCAAAGTTCTTTTCCCTGTAACCTAGGACTGGTTCACAGTAACTACAGCAGGATGTTCTGGGTCTCATTCAAGTAAGAAGCCGCATGGATTCATGAACTACAAAGATAATGCAATAGTTATGTACTGCAGGGGAGAGAAGAGTCAGGCAGGCAGGAAAAGAGATGTAATATTGGGTGCGGTATTTAAAAAAAAAAGTGCTTATCGTATCTTAAAAAAACAGAAAAAGTAAGGCTATTATCAAAATTATTTTGTATTATCTTGGGAAATTTCAATAGTCCTTTTTTAATGAACAAATTGTGTTTTTTATAGCTTTAATCAGGCATGAGTAGATGTATCTACTACGTGCAGTCTTGTATTTTTTCTAAGTATTTTCCATGTTATAGCACACACTCTCCACAAGCACTGTTGTTAATGGCCCATGAATCACTCGTGAAATGCACCTATTACCATTTAATCTAACCACTCCTCTCCTTTCATGTTTAAATGGCTTTCTATCATCTTCACTGAGTTAAATGTTATGAACATCTCTGGTTGCTAATACTGAGTTCCAACTGCTTTCCTGAAAGTATGCGCCAGTCCCTGGACTCGGAGGTTTTTTCTTCTCAGCAGCCCACTCTGCTCGATGCACACTAACATCCCAGGGGCTCTTCCCTTCCACTCTATGACCCTTCAATCCTCCTCATGAAGCTTTCGGAAGCGTGTACTGAAGTGACTGCTACATGTCAGGCTCTGTACTGCGTGTCTAACATTATCTTGTTTCATACTTACAATCTGAGTTCAAGACCAGCAATCATTTAGACCAATCTTTCATTCATTCTTTCAATAAGGAAGACTGAGTACCTACAAAAAGCCAGGCACCGGCAACACGGTGATAATCAAACAAAACTCCCCCAAGAGCACTTGGCCTGCCTCAAAGACACTCCCTACGAGGAAGGAAAATAAAGGCCCCTCCATTGCTGAACTACTTTCATAATAAAACTTTCTAATGACTTCCATTATGATTCGAATAAAATACAAATTCCTGGGGCGCCTGGGTGGCTCAGTCAGTTAAGCATCTGACTCTTGATTTTGGCCCAAGGTTGCAGAGTTTGAGCCTGAGACTGGACTCCCAGCTGATGACACTGAGCCTGCTTGGGATCCTCCCTCCCCTCTCTTTCTGCCTCTCTCCTGCTCATATTCTCTCTCTCTCTCTCTCTCTCAAAATAAATAAATGAACATTAAAGAAAAAGAAAAAAATCCCAATTCCTTTCCACGGGCCACAAAGACTCGCCTCTGATACAACCCCCTGCCGCACGACCCTTACCCACTAGGCCTCAGCCACCATTTTAACAACCTCAACTCCTCCCACCTGAGGGTTCTTTCACACTGCTCCCTCTGAATTCTCTCTTCTGCTCATCAAAATGTGTCGCCCTTTCTTGTCTTAGCTTGATGTCACCCCCTCGGGGGGCTTTCTCAGTCATTCCATCTAAAGTAGGTTCTCCAATATTATTCTGTCTCTGTCCCACCTCAGTTCATTTTCTCAAAAGTACTTATGAGTTTGGTTTGTTCACCACCCTACCTCCAAAGGTAGCAGAGTGCCTGGTGGACAGAATACACGGCCGATAAACTGTGTGCAGAACAAATAAAATCATTCTTCTTTAGAATGAAAAAAATGAAAAAAAAGTGCAATGAAAAAAAGTGTATCTCTGGGCATTTGTGCCCTCAATAAATTTTCAAACTATTATTCTTTTGTTAACTCCGGCACTCACCTGTTTTTACCAATAGCTAGCTACTGCTGCTGACTTCGGCGACACTACCAAGGGGGGTTTATGAGCACAGAATCCCACGTTACACTGCCTGGTGGGAATCTAAACTCTGACAGTTACACACGCGACATAGGGCTCACCTGTGCGACTCTGGAGAGGTTGCCTCACCGCTCTGTACCTCAGTTCTTCATTTGGAAAACGAGGAGAAGACTTAACTGTTTGTCAGAATTTGAAAAATGAATGTATGTAAAGAGCTTACCTCAGCTCCCAGCAGAGGAATGTTAATTGTCAAAGCTACTACTGCTGTCTCACTAGCTATAGAGGAAAACTTCAAAATGGTTTCATATTTCTTTGTATCCTTAAAACCTAGTTTACACACGTCTCAACAAACCTAGATTTAAAACACGATCCCACAAGTGTGGCTACGGCAGCGCCGTGCACATCCTCGTAACACCTTGAAACTAGCCCTCATGTCATGGTCTTTTTCCTAATAGTCATTTTACTCTTCTGACTCCACCACCTGACCCATGTGAGTAGGTTTGTCTTGTTCACCGTATTATCCCTAACACCTGCAACAATAAACAATTAATAATTAAATGAAATTCCACTGAGCCTCCATTACCCTAGTGGAAGACTTTTGAAAAGTTGGCTTGTTTTTTTGTTTTTTACTGTTTCTTTCTACTTTTCCACAATGAAAGCACGCACAAGCAGCCAAACTGTCTTGTTCACGGCCCTTATTCAGTATCCTTACTGGACCTGCCATAATGGAGGCTTCTAAATATTACAGCCATTTTTGTTCTCGGGTTTGTTGGGGTTTTTTTGTGTTTTTTTTTTTTATATTCAAACCTGCTGATTCTCGTAGGTTTCTAATTAAACACCACTATCTTACATCTTATTGGCTCCATAATTATTTGCGCTTATCAACATACCCGAAGCCTACAAGAATGCTTGAAAAAAATAAACAGATTAATTACATATTGAATGAACAGACAGGTCATTTTCCGAGAGAGAAAAACAAATACATCTAAATAAAAACCATAGTCCTGGACAGGAAGAATCTGAGAGATACAGCGTTTTGGTTTGGTTGGGTTTTTTTGGGGGGGTGGGGGGGAGTGTTGTTGTTACATGTATTTAATTCCCAAGTTCTCCAGAATGTGGTTACACTATATAATTTAAACTTTTTTTTCTTTAGGTAAACCATTTTCAGGAAAACGATCAAGCACCCCACCCACCGTGTCCTTCTGTTTTCCAGGTAGGAAAGGCACAGCCTCGACACGAGGCCCGGTGGTGGCCCAGGAACCCAGCGTTTCCTCCGGGACGTGCCCAGTGACCAATGACCCGAAGACATTTCAACGCGCAAAACCGGAAGACAAGTGCTACGGGACAGAAACCACCACGGGCTCCACTGAGCGACTCTGGCACCGCAAGCGCCCCACACCACCGTCCAGCACTCACCACGAGCGAAGTCGTAAACCCAGGCTGCTCCATGGCTCCGCAGACACCGCAAGGGCTATAACTCGAGCCTGAGGCGAAGCGGAACGCTACCCCATTCACTGGGTGCCGCCATCTTGGAGGCGGACCTGTAGCGCCGGCACTTCCGCGGACACGTGAGACAGAACCAAAACAACTACACGTGCGACCGAAGTAGCTGGGCCAGAACTTGCGCCGGGAAGGAGGGGAGGAGTCTGGGGAGGGACGTGGTCTAGCCAAGTCTCGCGAGTCTTCCCTGCCTCCGTTTTCTGCAGCAGCCTTGTGACACCGCTAGATGAAGGAACTCTCGCGAGCAAATGAGGCTGGGGCGGGACCCTGGAACAGAGAGCCACTGGTGAAAGCTCGGTGAAGCTGAAGAGTTAGCCCCGAAGAGGCGTGGCTTCGTGGAGGACCGGGCCATGATGGGGCGGGACTAGTTTAAGGGGATGAGGCTTTTAGTTACAGTTCTTTTTGGTTTTTCTCTTAGTTCTATTTGTACAAATTTTGTGTGAATTTCTATAAAACAGACTTCAACATCAGACGATTATTAAAGAAAGATACAGAAAAAGGCTTTAAAAGGTTCTTTACTCCAGGTAAAAATTAGCATCCTCCACTTCTTACTGACGATTACTGCAATTCATATTATTACTTTTTAGATCACCTTTTTACAGAATTGCTCATCTTGTTCGCTCTGGTACGAGTGTGCACATTTAGAAGTCCCAACCAAAAGCTAGAGGGAACATAGCAGAGTCAGGCTTGAAATTTTTCTCAGTGCCCTCATCATCTTCCCTCAAAACCTTCACAATAGCCTTAGCAGGCTCCTTGTCTGCTTTTCTTTAAGCGATTTTCATACCATTCTTTATTCTCATCTAGATGTCTGATCTAGAAATCATTAGCCAGCATACCTTTAGGGTTTCAAATTCCAAGCTTTGCCTACTAGGTTTGAGCATAACTTCTCCAAGATCGAGTTTCCTCCCTTGTGACGTTGGGATAATGATAGTAACTTCTTTTGCTGCTATTACAGATTCAGTGAGGTAATGCATGCACGTTCTCAACTTAGTCCCTGGTGCATGGGAAGTGTTCTCTAAAGATGATGGTAATGTCACTTTCCTGCTTTAAATTCCTCCCTTTTGCTGCACGTGTGAGATAGTCCAGTTCCTTATCATGGTACTGACCTCCCAGATGGTGTCTTCTGTCACTCTTCCTACTGACTTGACTACTCACAGATTATACACTACACTTTTGAGCCTCCCCATCTTACTCATGTTGTTCCCCCTACCAACACCTTTCCCTGTACTGCCTGCAGAACATTGGTCCCCTCCCATTTGCCACAAGTCACAGTCCATAGGCCATCTCAAAATATGCTGGATCACTTCCCCCAGGCCTGCAGGAGAACCTCTTATGCTGTTTTTTGTCTCTTTTAAGGGCCAATATGATGAGGTCAGCCCTACCACCACCCCCATAATCTCTCTTTTGATTAACTCAAATGATTAGGGACCTTAATTACGTCTGCAAAATCTTTTTTGCCATAGAATGCAACATAATCATGGAAGTTATATTTCATCACACTAACAGGTTCTAATCACACTCAAGGGAAGTAATTATACAAAACATATTAATTAACAGGGCAGGAAACTTCAGAGCCATCTTAGACTTATGCCAACCATATTTACCCATAAGCCCTTGCTGACAGGCTCCTCCAAGGCCATCAAGGAATGATCAGTAGGCTTCTACTAATGCTTTCCTCAAAGTCCTTCCATTTTTTATCTACTGCCTGATGACAAAGCCACTCCTATGGTTTAAATGTTTGTTACAGCAGCAGACCACTTCCAAGTGCCAAAATCTGTACTGGTTGTCTATTGCTGAGTAACAAACTACCCCAAAACTTACAACAATAAACCTTTAGCACCTCACACAGTTTCTGTAGGACAGACATCCAGGAATGCCTCAGCTGAGTGGTTAGGTCTCAGGTGTCCCTCGTGGGTCTGCAGTCAAGTTATCAGCTAGGGATATCACTGGAGATTTGACTGGAACCGTAGGATCCACTTACAAAGTGGCTCACTCCCATGACTGGCAAATTAGTGCCAGCTCTTAGCAAGTGGCCTCAGATCCTTGTGACAGAAACATCTCCATATGGTTGCTTGAGTGTCCTCATAATATGGCAGCTGGTTTTCCCCCAGAGTGAGTGATCTAAGGGAGAAAAACACAGAAACTGTAATGTTTTCCATGATCTTGCCTCAGAGAAGTCACTCAGTTGTCATTCCTGTGATAGACTATTTGTTTTCCTTTTAATTTTTTTTAATGTTTACTCATTTTTGAGGGGGTTGCAGAGAGTGGGAGACACAGAAACTGTAGCAGGCTCCAGGCTCTGAGCTGTCAGCACAGAGCCTGACACGGGGCTCGAACTCAAGAACTGCAAGATCATGACCTGAGCCGAAGTCAGCTGCTTAACCAAGTGAGCCACCCAGGTGCCCCTGCAATAGCCTATTTGTTACCCCAGGTCATCCCTACTTTTTATTGGACTGGACTAAACAGAGACATGAATGAATACCAGCAGGTGAGAATAATGGGGTGTCAACCATGGAAACTGGGTACCACATCAGACATGCAAGGGAAGATTCTGATGAGATACAGGTACCTACTCACTAGAGTGACAATGATAAAAATTCCCAGGAATGTAATATGGTATGACCACTACAGAAAACAATGCCCCTCTTATTATTTTATATATGTTTTTGTTGTCTTTTTCCCTACCACAGGCTTTAATTCACTTTGTTTTTCTTGTATAAAAGGTTGTGGCCATACACCTACACGGAGACTCTGGTGTGGGACTTTACAAGATGATCAGTGAATTCCTGATAGAGAGGCTTGGTGAATGCAGTCTCTTTCCAGAAGTCAGGTGGAGACAGGTGTAGGTCTTGGGAATGGCATCAAAACTGATCATGGCGAAGTGGCCCAGGGTGGCAATGCAGCCCTGGCTGAGGTGTAGCAGTCTTCAATGCTGGCCCATCAGCATCAGCGTCTTGGGCATAAGGGCTGAGATAATGCCAGTGCCTCTGGGGATGAGGATGAGGCAAACTAGCGCAGAGCCACAGCAGCCAGTCACCTTGCATGGGACAGCATGGGGTTTGCCAATCTTGTTCCCCCAGTAGACTCGCCACACGGGGACAATCGAAAGCTTGGCCAGGATGATGGCCCCATGGATAGCAGTGGCTGCCTCCTTAGAACAGTTAAGATCCAGACTGATGTGTTCATTGTAATCTCCGATGGCAACAAATGCCTGTGAAGAGCCTGAGGAGGTTGGTGGTCCATGACTTACACAGCATCAGTAACCACCCAGGACATTTTGCATGCCTCAAGGAAAGAATGAATTACACAAAAATGTAGATTACACTCAATGCATTATGCTAAGTGGGAAAAATTGTTTTAAGTACATGGTTTGTAATTCCACTTATATGGAATTTCAGAAAAGATACAATTATAGTAACAAAACAGACCAGTGGTTTGGAGGCACTGGGGTGGAGGCAAGGAATTGATTCCAAAGGAGGCACAAAAGAACACTTTATGGTGATAGAGATATTCTGTGTCATTATTGTGGTGGCCGCTGCTTGGGTGTATACATTTACAAAAATGCACTGAATCGCACAACTTATTATTTTTAATTGCACAACTTAAATGGACACATTTTATCATATGTAATTGATACCTCAATAATCTTAACTAAAATAGCATATGTGGCTAGCAGGATGGTAATGATTGAATAATATATTCATGGAAAGTACTGAGTCCACTGCCTGGCATGGAGAAAATATTATATTTATTCAGTATTTTCCCATTAATGTGATAGATTCTGAATGTTACAAATGAGAGATGGATACATTATTGAGGTACACATGCACTTTGTGATACACACTACCATACCTCCCTGAGAGAAAAACAGGTGTGCTTTCCAGTTACTAATTATCTTGGAAGTCTTAGATAGAAGCTCTTCCCCTAAGAAAGGATTTAACCCAGACTGATTTTCATTTGGAGACAATAATTCATTGGTTCTAAAATTAAGGGGAAACTCTTTTCCTCTTCAATGTGATGACTGTCTTCAACTCTGTAGGAAGAAATTATGTCAATGCCATTTTCCAGTAACCTGGAAGGTAATACAATTCATTAGATGCTCTCTAGAATGAAGAAGAAATGTGACATTCTCTCCTTTTGTACAAAAGTAAAAGCTTCACCAAGTATTTCATGATACCACTAGAAGCCCTTTTGGAAACACGGATCTTACAACATGACTCAGGACTTCCTTTACATAAAATGCTAGCAGAAAAATATGTCACCGGAGTGTCCAGGTAGTTCAGTTGATTGAGCTCGACTCTTGATTTTGACTCACCTTATGATCCCAGGGTCGTGGGCTCTGCGCTGAGCATGGAGCCTGCTTGAGATTATTCTCTCTCTCTCTCTGTCCCTACCCGCTCACATGTGCATGCATGGTTGCTCTCTCCCTAAAAATAAAATGTAAAAAAGGAAAGAAAAATCTATCACCATTTGATTAAATGGAGTATTTCAATGCATCCTCATTGTCACCGCACTGCACGTATGATAGGTCGCCAAACCTTAAATTTGAAGATACAGGAAATTAGGTAAGCACCGATTTGCATTAAACACGAGAAATTACATGATAACAGTCTTCAATTAAATCTACCACTGTAAGCCTAGTTTACTTTTAAACAAGTTCTCAAATCTCAATAGTACTTATAAAAATTCGCAGTAAGTCAAAAACATGCATCAAAAAACAAATTAGGTCTCACTTGGGAGAAGTGAAGAGAAGGACATAAAGTCCAACCTCAGGCCACTGGTGCTGATCTTTGTTGAAAAATGAGGTCATAGAATCATGTTCAGTAAAAATATTCACAGAGTTATTTTAGCCCGTTTGCAAAGGATAGCAAATATATGTAATGGAAACAAAGTCGAATGAAAAATGTAAAAGTCCTGTTTTAAAGGCCTGTTTTCCTTTAAGCAATAGAACCAAGGGCATACTTGCCATGTGGCTTTGTCTTTCCCTTTCAGACCAGGGAGAAAAAAACCAAAAAGATGGTCCTTTCAATAAATGGTTTTGGGACAGTCAAGCACTCATTTTAGAAGAAAATACTTTTTCATCCTTGTCTCATACTTTACTTCCAAATATTGTTCCAAATGGCTTAAAACTTTCACTTGACATAATTAAGCTATTAAAATACTAAAATAAAAAGGTAAACATTTTAATATTATTTTGAAAAAGAAAGTTTCTATGAATGACTTTTTTTTACACTAAGGAAAATATTTACAATATATATAAGAACAATGAATCCTTAACATTAAATACCTCCTATAAATCAATAAGAGAATAGGCAAAGTTCACAAGGGAAGAAATGCAAGTAGCTAATAAACATGTGAAAAGTATTTTAAATTTACTAGTAATACCAAAATGAAAATTAATACAACAAAATGTATTTTGGTTAAAGATTTCTTTTTTTAATGTTTATTTATTTATTTTGAGAGAGAGAGAGAGAGAACACAAGCAGAGGAGGGGAGAGAGAGAGAGAGAGAGAGAGAGAGAATCCCAAGCAGACTCCATGCTATCAGCACAGAGCATGACAGAGGGCTCGATCCCATGAACCATGAGATCATGACCTGAGCCAAAATCAAGAGTTTGATTTTTAGCAACTGATCACCCAGGTCCCCCAAGATTTTATTTTTTTAAGTAATCTTTACACCCAACATGGGGCTTGAACTTACAACCCTGAGATCAAGAGTCACATGCTCTACCAACTAAAACAGCCAGACTCCCCAATAAAGCATATTTTTTAAAATCTTATCAAATAGGCAAATGTTTTTTTTCCTAGAGGCAGAGCATGGCAATTTTTCTGTTGAGCAATATGGCAAGATATATCAAAACTCTTAAAAAAATGTTCTTTTTCCTTAATAATTTCTGCTTCTTGCATTGTGCTCTAAGGAACTATTTTAATGTTTAATACATAAAAATAGGACTATAAGGATATTCATTTCACTGCTTATTGTAGCAAAAGGAGAATTTTTTATACATTTAAAAATTTTCATCAGTATGCAGCTGAGATAATTTGTAATAGTGCCCATGTGTAACTATTTAAAATCATGATGTAGTGACTCCTGGGTGGCTCAGTGGGTTGGGCGTCTGACTTCAGCTTTGGTCATGATCTTGCAGTTCATGCGTTCAAGCCCTGTGTCAGGCTCTGTGCTGACAGCTCAGAGCCTGGAGCCTGCTTTGGATTTTGTATCTCACTCTCTCTATACTCCTCCCCTGCTTGTGCTCTCTCTCTCTCTCTTTCTCTCTCAAAAGTAAATAAACATTAAAAAGAAAAAAATTTTAAGTAAATAAAACAATGATGTAGAAGAGTCTTTAATGATACAGAAAGATGATAAACATAAAAATTATCATGCAGGAGCATGGACACGTGCTGGTTTTTCTCTTTATGCTTCAGCGGATCTATTCTCTGCCTTTTCTGCCTTGTTTTCTGTCCTAGGAAGCTGACCCCTAGGAACTGCCCTCTGGTTTCCAGCTGGGGTTGGCCATTGACAGACATGGGCAATCTGAGGATGGCAAAAGAGAGATGCCAGGGTATGTCTTCCCTGCTTGCTCCCTGCCTTGACCCAACTCTGACAGGTGGTGTGTCCCTGGACAAATCTCATGTAAGACAACTTCTCCTCTTTTTGGCCTCTCGTAACACATTTTCCTTCCCTTATTTCTTCAGGTCTATGGATGATAATAGCTTTTTACTGTTATAAGCCCTGGCTATTTCTTTCCTATCTGATATTCTTAACACTATGCCCATTTCTGCTCAAAATCCCAGTTGCGTGCCCTCTTTTTGCTGATAAAATTCTGGCTGACAAAAGGCAATATGATCCAATTTTTTAACATTTATTTATTTTTGAGAAAGAGAGAGAGAAATGGTGTGTGCACACTCACACACACGTGTAGGGGAGGAGCAGAGGTGGGGAGGGCAGGGGATCTGAAGCCGACTTTATACTGACAGCAGAGAGCCTGATGCGAGCCTCAAACTCTCAAACCGTGAGATGATGATTTAAGCCGAAGATGTTAACTGACTGAGCCACCCAGGCAACCCAAATAAATGTTAATTTATTTATTTTGAGAGAGGGAGAGAGAGAGAAGAAGGGAGAGGAAGAGAAGGAGGGAGATAGCATGCGAGCAGGGGAGGGGCAGAGAGAGAGAATCCCAAGCAGGCTCTGTATTCTCAGCACAAAGCCCAACGAGGGTCTTGATCCCATGAACCACGAGATCATGACCTGAGCCAAAAGCAAGAGTCAGATCCTTAATCAACTGATCCATCCAGGTGCCCTGATCCGATATTTGTAAACATATATGTATTAGTTATCTATTACTACATAACAAACTAACTCAACACTTGGCAGCTTAAGACGACAAACATTTATGACCTCAGAATTTATTTGGATCCAATATCTGAATATTCTCTAGCTACACATAGGCTGGCTCAAAGTCTCTCATGAGACTATAGTCATGCTGCCACCAGGACTGCGGTCCCATCCGATGGCTCAAGTGGGGGAGAATCCACTTCCAAGCTCACTCACCTGGGTGTTGGCAGGAGCTAGTTCCCTGCAGGTTATTGGACTGAAGGGCTCAAGTCTTCACTGTCTATCAACTAGAGGCCTTCCTCAGTTCCTCGCCACATCTGCCTTTCCACACAGGAGCTTGCAACATGGCCCCTGGCTCTCATCAGAGGGAGTAAGCAAGAAAGACTGAAAGAGAACACTGAGCTGACATCCCATCAACTTTACCAGCCCACACTTGGGGGGAAGGGATTACACAGGAAATGAATATAGGCTAGGAATCATTGGGGCAATCTTAGAGGAAAATATAATTTGCAAATGCAAATGAAAAAATGTGCATGATCACTGATTATCTTTGGGTACATTAAAAATGATCTTTCTGTTTTCTCTTTGCTTTACTGGCCATTTCTAATGAATAATTACTACTGCAGTGACTACTATCATCATGTGAATCTTTTGTTGCTAACCTATCTCTAATTGACAGCCACTCACTTAACATTGCTTAATTTTTTTTTTAATGTTTATTTATTTTTGAGAGAGAGAGACAGACAGAGCACGAGCAAGGGAGAGGCACAGACAGAGAGGGAGACACAGAATCTGAGACAGGCTCCAGGCTCTGAGCTGTCAGCACAGAGCCTGACACGGGGCTTGAACTCGGGAACCGCGAGATCATGACCTGAGCCAAAGTCGGACGCTTAACCGACTGAGCCACCCAGGTGCCCCGACATTGCTTAATTTTTTTACCTTTTTCCGTGAGCGGATTGATATAAACCTGTCTAGACTTTAGAAAGAGTGAATCAATTATCTGCCATAATTGGGTTTTGTTCCGTATTTGACCCAACAGGAAGCTATGGCTAGGTTTCCAAGACATGTATAAAAATAAATAATCAGGATGAAATTTGTTCAGCTAATTTTTGCATTCTCCGACAAAGAGCTCCACCCTGTTGGACATGGAAAGTATCTTCAAACCTTGTACCCTGTGCCTTTACTGCCCATCAGTTTGGCAAGCCTGTCACACTGAAATATAATACAGAAGTGCCCTTGGTGTAACTGCTCCCCTCTGTTGAAGTGGCAACAAATAATTACAGGTCACCCTTGTGACACAGATGGGGACAGCAAATGATTTTTCTCAGCCAGTCACTATTGTTATATTCAAGGGCAAATTGAGCTATTTTTTTCTTTGCGGTATAGGAAATAATGGGAAAACATAAATGGGGTTCATGATCTTCCCATTATAGGAAATTTAAAGAGAAATGTTCACCATTCAACCACAGTTCCGGCTAAGCACAACAACTTTTTTATTCCTCGGATTAATTCTATCAGCAAATGCTAAATAAGCACCTATCGTGTGTCCATCATGTCCTTTTTTTCATATAAATATCTTACCCTACCAACTTCACTTTTTTTATAAAGATTCCATGATTCTTACAATCTGCTAGTTTAAGAAGTTTGCCTCTTACTCAACTTATTTATCTTCGAGGCAAACCATTACTTAATCCTTCAAAAACACCCCTCCTCTCCTCTCTCTCCTTTATCTCTTCAAAACATCTTCGAAAATTATATCTTGGCTAGTGAATGGCTAAAGCAGTCATAAAAACCTCCTACTGACTCCATACCCTGCTGTCCAGCTCACCCGGACAGCTCTACGTGAGTAAAAGAAACTGCAGTCACTTTATATCAGGCCCTGTGAGATGACCGGCCATTTTCCCATGTACTTTCCCACTTAGTCCAAACTGTCACCTGTGACTTAGGTATTGAAATTGAGCCTGGACTCTTGGTTTCTTAAAGGAAAACAACAAAACCCAAAAGGAATTCATGGCCACCTCAGAAAACAGTTTGGCAGTCTCTTACAAAGCTAAAGTCTTAACATTTGCTCTGGTGATCGCACTCCTTCGTATTTACTGAAATCAGTTGAAAACTTGTGTTCACCCCAAAATTTGCACATATATGTTCATAGCAGCCTTATTCACAAGTGCCAAAACGTGGAAGCAACCAAGATGTCCTTTAGTAGGTGAATGGATACGTAACCTGTGGTATATCCACACAATGAAAGATTTATTCAACACTAAAAAGAAATGAGCTATTAACCAATGAAAAGACATGGAGGAAACTTAAATGACTATCACTGAGTGAAGCCAATCCGAGAAGGCTACATACTATATGATTCCAACCACTATATGACATTCTTCAAAAGGCAACTCTATGGAGCAATAAAAATCAGTGGTTACCAGACGGGGGGAAGAGGGAGGAATGAACAGGCTGAGTGCAGAGGATTTTTAGGGCAGTGAAATAGATTAGTATGATAGTGCAATGATGGACATGTCTTAATACACTTGTTCAAACCCAGGAAACGTGCAATGCCAAGAGGTATTGGGCCTATGTAAACCATGGATTTGGGGTGATGGTGATGTTTCAGTGAAGGTTTATCAATTTTAACAATTTTACCACTCCAGTGGGGATGTGGATGGGCTAGGGAGAGGTACAGGAATATATGGGAATTCTGTACTTTTTGCTCAATTTTCCAGTGAACCTAAAACTCCTCTAAAAAAAAGTCTACTATGTTAAAAAAAAAAAAAAAAAGGACGGGTGCTTGGATGGCACAGTTGGTTAAGCGTCCATCTCTTGATTTTGGCTCAGGTCATGATCTCATGGTTCGTGAGATTGAGCCCCACCTTGGGCTCTGCGCTGACAGGATGGAGCCTGCTTGGGATTCTCTCTCTCCCTTTCTCTGCCCTCGCCTGCTCTCTGTTTCTCAAAATAAATAAATAAACTTAAAAAGGAAGTCATTGTACTCTTCTTTGAGATTCCCAGTAATAATAAACTTTAGTCAAATTCTATCATCCTTATAGTCAGGGAGAAAGATAGGGAGGGAAGGAAAGGAAAAAGGAAAGGATAAGAAGGGGAGTGGAGGGGAGAGGAGGGAAGTGGAGGGAGAGGAGGGAAGGGAAGAGAAGGGAGGGGAGGGGAAGGGAGGGAAGGGAAACGAAGGGGCAAAGAAAGAAAAAGAAGAAAAGTGAGATAATGTAAGAAAAAAAAATCATGTTGATATTAAAACACTTTTTCTCCAACCCAAATGTCGACATTTGAATGGATGAACAAAATGTGGCATAACCATACAACGAAATTTTATTTAGCCTTAAAAAGGAAGGAAATTCTGACACACGGTACAGCATAGATGACCTGGAAGATGTTATGTTAAATGAAATAAGCCAGTGACAAAAGGACAAATACTATATTCTTCTGCCTACAAGAGGTGCCTAGAAGTGTCAAATTAATAGAAAGTAGAATGGTGGTTTCCAGGAGTGGAGGGGGGGGCAGAGGGAGAGAGTTAGTTACTGTGTTATGGGTACATAGTTTCAGTTGGGGAAGATGAAAAGTTCTAGAGATGGATAGCAGTGATGATCTCTCAACAGTTTGGATGTACTTACTGCTAGTGAACTATACACTTAAAACAGTTAGAAGGGTTATTTTCATATTATGTTATTTAACCACCATAAGCAAGACACTTTTTCCTCATAGGAGATAGAATACCTTTAATATATTCCATTTCAAAGATGAAATGCATCTCAGTCTCGCAAAAAAAAGCTAATGCATAATGTTCCTCAATCAACCAATAACCAAAGTTTCTCCCTCCCCCTTCAATGCCATTTTGCCTCACAGGTCAGAGTTGCTAGAGGGAAGGAGATGGGGAGACAGCCATGAGGGGCACGCTCCATTACACAACCGGTGAACATTCACCAGTATGGAAACTTTTTAAAGAATAATATTGGGGCACCTGGGTAACTCAGTCAGTTCAGTCCGACTTCCACCCAGGTCATGATCTCGCAGTTTGTGAGTTTGAGCCCCACGTCAGGCTCCATGATGACAGCCCAGAGCCTGGATCCGACCCTGCTTCAGATTCTGTGTCTCCCTCTCTCTCTACCCCTCCCCCACTTGCACTTTCTCTCTCTCTCTCTCTCCCTGTCTCTCTCTGAACAAATAAACACTAAAAAATTTTTAAAGAATATTTATTATTTCAAATTTCCATTCACCAACTCCCTCCTCATGTGCCTCTCTCGACTCAGTTTACCATTTTACACCTTCCTCATTGCAAGCTTTCCAAAGAGCTCTGTGGCACCGTGGTCTTTTTTTTTGTTACCTTCTGCCAAACAAACAGCAAAGTCCTGCATTCCAAAGGGCACAATCTTTTATTCTTCGGACCTAGCAGCATGTGTCCTAAATGAATACTCGGGGCTTAATGCTACAGACCAAACAGTCATCTTTTTTATCTTTCCCAGGTGAACCTGCTTAGAATTCAAAGGACCTTGAAAAAAGCAAGCTTATACCTTTGTCATTTCTCAAGTTCAATGCTGCTAACATTGCAAAACGGCCTCGGTTCCCCCAAATAATTACAAGAGAACACAGTACCATCTGCAGAGTAATGTGTCACTCAAACACACTCCCACAACCTCTGTTAATGTTCACTTTTTTCCTCTTCCAAGTTTTATTTCTCAGTAGAAGTATTTTCTATTTTTCCCTTTAGCCTGAGTGATCTGATCCCCAACTAGTGCTACAAGTTCCTGGCCCGTAGCCAGGCCACTTTCTTTACTAATGAAGCTTCAGCCACACAGAGGGCTTTTGGTGCCCCAGATGAGTTGATCTTGTTCATATCTTCAGTCTCAGGGCCTTTGCACATGCCTAACCCCCATGCCTACATTTCTCCTTCTTATGTGACCTTCAATGAGGACTCAGTCAATGAGGTTTCCTTAGAGGCTGTCTTCTCTTCCCATCACCCAGCTCCCACCAGTTTTCTCCCATAGCGTCACACTTTTCCCCAGCATTTGTCATAACTTGTAACCCTATATTGCGTGCTCACTTAACGTCTCTCTCCCACAGGAGATTATCAAATGCATTAACACAGGGACAATGTTTATCAAGTTCATAACTGTGTACTCAGTGCCAGACACACAGTTAAGCTCAAATGTTGGAATGAAGGGAAGAAAGAAGAGAGAAATGGGGGAAGAGAATTAAGGAAATGCCTGACACAAGGGCCTCTTCAGTTCTGTAATGAAGCTGATGTGCATTAAGAAGGGGCAGTAGGCACCCACCAGTCCTGGAGACCAATGCTAGAGGCTTAGTAATGCTATCAAAATCTTCAGGATTCCCTTCTCCTCGCCCTCTCCCCTTCCCCAGAACTATCCTTCCTGGAAGACAGTTGGAAAAAGAAGGAAGTCAGTTTGGAGTATGGGTCCTGGCAAGAAGAGAGGGTGTGGAACCCAAGGAGCCATCTTCATCCTGATTTCTCCCATCCCTGCCTCTCCCAGGGTTCACTACCATCCGCCTGCCATGATTTCCTTTCAAGAAATGAGTTCACGGGGCACCTAGGTGGCTCAGTCAGTTGAGCATCCGAATCAGCTTGAGTCATGATCTCACTGTTCATGAGTTCAAGCCCCACGTCGGGCTCTGTGCTGACAGCTCAGAGCCTGGAGCCTGCTTTGGATTCTGTCTCCCTCTCTCTCTGCCCCTCCCCCGCTCATATTCTGTCTCTCTTTCAAAAATAAATAAAACATTAAAAAATTACAAATAAAATAAAAAGAAATGAGTTTGCTCAGAAACACAGGTGAATCCAATCAGGGGATGGATTGTGACCGTGTGGACAACAGACTGGGCATTTCACAACAGCAGGTGAGCATCTCTCTCTTAAAGGCCGTGGTGGTCAGGGCGCTCGAGTGGCTCAGTTGGTTAAGTGTCTGACTCTTGGTTTCAGCTTAAGTCATGATCTCAGTTTGTGAGTTCAAGCCCTGCATCAGGCTCAGCGCTGGCAGCTCGGAGCCTGCTTGGGATTCTCTCTCCCTCTCTCTGCCCTTTCCCGACTTATTCCCCCCACCCACGGCTTTCTCTCTCAAAATAAATGAAACAAACCCCTAAAAAAAAACTTTAAAAGTTACGACGGCCATCAGTGACATCATATGTTGCTAATAAAAATGAGAAGATCAAAGAAAAACCTAAGTTTTTGTCAGAGTAAATCTGAGGAAAGAATGATTTAAAGTAACTCTCGAAAATGTAAAAATACTACTAACTAATCCTTCGGAAGTAATGTTTCCGTAGTGTTTCAGTTATAGTCTTTTCCCATGCAATATGTAAGTTACCCTCATCAAGTGTGCAGAGAACCCTGTGCTTATGCAAACTCCCATAGTATGCTCACTTCACGCAAAAGAAGAATGAATTTTTAGTTCACAAAAACCAGGTAGAGCTACTTCTGCCGTAAAACAACTCATCAATAGGAATAGTAGATGATCTATTGTGCCGTCTTTCTTTTCTGCCTCCGTTTCTCCTCAACTTCTCAAATAGTCCTCTAGGGGCGCCTGGGTGGCTCAGTGGGTTAAGCATCTGACTTTTGGTTTCTGCTCTGGTTGTGACTTCATGGTTTCGTGAGTTTGAGCTCCATGTAAGGCTCTGCACTGGCATCTCAGGAGCCTGGTTGGGATTCTCTCTCTCCTTTTCTCTGCCTGTCATCCACTTGAGCATTCTCTGTCTCTCTTAAAATAAATAAATTTTTTAAAAAATTATTTTAAGAAAATAAAATAAAATCGTCCTAAAAGACAGCTTAGGTGGACAAGAAAATTGGGACAGGACTTATGATCGAGATTTAAAATTAAGTTGAGAAATATATTTCTAAAATCCATATTGTGTGCTTATCTTCTTTCCAAATACTCGCCAATTAACAATGAAACATACTTGTAATTTTTTTAAAAACTTGGTTTTAAGTATGGATTTGTTGACATGAAAGTTCACAGCATATGTCAATTGCTTTGGGCAAGAATTTGAAGATGAGAGCAATTGTTGTATATGCACTGTGTTCTCATTCATTCAAGAATCATGGAGAGTATTTCGAGTGAAATGTTAGCATCAGGCCCAGGGCTGAACTCAGATGTGCCTTTAAAGCAAATTCGGAGTGTGTTTTCTCATAGCACTGTCTCGTTACAAACGACAAGTTAAGAGACAGTGGGGAAGGTTGTATCTGTTGCGTTTACAGTAAAACCTCTCACTGAGGGTTGGGACTGAGAATGGAAGAGCCTTGAACTAGGCCAGAGTGGTCTCACAGAGTGGTGGGAAACCCACGCTGCAGCCCCTCCGTGCTAAGGGGACACACTCACATCTTGTACGTGTGGCCTCTATACATGACCCGTGTGGGTGAGGAAGGCCACAGAGCCTGGGATCTGAGTAGAAGCTGGGCTTCCCAGTGAGGCGCAGTTGCTTGGCATGTGGTCCTGTATCCATCCATCTAAACGGCTAGGCAAAGATGGCGTTAACTTAACGCCTACCGGGTCTCTGGAGTCGAACCGCCATTTAGAACCTGTAACTACTGCCGGGTTGCTGCAAATATGTTAACTGAAGTCTATTTTACTCAGAAATATCCCCTGTCGAATGCTTTATAATCATTTGTTCAGTTTCAAAAATAATATCTACTCTTCCTAGGAAGATGTTCTTGTAAGAGAAACCGCTTGTGCGGCTTTCCAGATTGTGCGCTACAGGTCCCAAGGGACGCCAATTACAATGTCATTCATGTGAATGTCTTACAGAGTTTTCTCATTGCCCGGCTCTGGGAGACAAAAATTGCACCGCATTCATTATGAGTGACAACCCCTGGAGTTGTACAGTGCACATGCTACACAACCATATACGGTGGCACTGACCTACCCCAGTCTTAAGTTTGTTAGTTCCACAATGAACCTTGGCTTGGAGAAAGCAAGGATCTTGTAGTCAGCGCTATTGATGCACTGCCTCATGTGTCCTTGGCTCCCCTCAGTTCACCTATAGCTACGGTTGACAGTCCCTGAAAAGACACCAACTCAGGAATTACAGTCTCTTATCCTCTCCCTGAGTATCCTCTTTGGCACCGTAGGAGATTTGCGGGCACAATCAAGTTATGTGGCTAAAGAAATGCCCGAGCCTTCGCTCCGATGTTTCCCAGAGGTTCCCCAGGAGAATTAAGTCCTACTGCTTGCAGCTGTTTTATGTCAACCTTGTAACTTTTTGCCCCTTCCTGTCTCACTTTTTCCTCTTCTTTGTGTTTCCAGGAATTGTCTCTCCCAAATAACTAAGTGAAGTGAAATCGCTGAGTCAGGGTCTATTTTAGAAGAAACCCAAATAGAGACAGATGCCCTTAGAAACAAACGCATTAACTGATTTTGTAACTTGAGTTCTGACCCAGGGCTAAATATTTGTTGAGTGAATGAATGAATAATTCTTGCATGGAGGCTGCCTCCATGGCATAGGAAGGTGGGAAGCAAGAACAGCAAGTGAAGCAGTGAGTTCTAAAACCTCGAACTGCGTGTGTGACTGAAATGTGACAGAACTGAAATGTGACAGAAAGTTGCCCCTCAGGAATGCAACAAAGCATGCTCCATTCCAGATGCAAATTCATGCGGCTTTAGACAGCGGCGATATCATTCACATTGTAACTTTGAGTGGGGAGAAGTGGAAGAACCTTTGTGTTTATGCTATAAAATGTCTCCTCCACCCCACAAATTCTCTTCAAGCTCTGCATTTAAAAAACCTGCAAATATCCCCATTCTGATTTTGGACACAAAACATTGAGATACTGCAGCTTTCGAAAAATTATGAGTGCATCTGCTTCCTAACCAGAGAAAGATATGAGACTCTGGGGGCAGGAAATTATAAATCCATTTCTTTGTTCTTTAACATCATTCCTTTATCTCGGAGCCTCAACGAGCCTTTTTCTGTCTCACTCTAATTCAAGGAGGAATATATGTGCAAAGAGTGTGAAATTAGCACAGGGCATGCACGATCTCAGTAAATAAACGTGAGGACCTTGTGGTTGTACACCACTGCCTTCATTCAATTACTCAAATGTTAAAACATTGTTTACCTTGTACAACCTACCCTGTTAATGTGTGGGAAAACTAAATAAAACAAACAAACAAAAACTGGCAAATAAGAAAGGCTTGAAATTCTTCCTTTCCACCGAGGTACTCAGCCAAACAGAGAAGCTGCAGAATCTGTGTTCCAGGATTCTCATTTCCATCTCAGACCCCTTTTAGTCCTCCTAGTCAATACACTTTCCCACCTTCTAGTACCATTGTCTTCCTCTTTGCTGCCAACTAACTGTCTAAAGCGTTAGCTGACAGCTAAGGTAGGAAGAAAATGTTACAAAAGCGCTGACTGCTGACCGTGCACATGGCAAACGTTGCTAATCTAGTGCTGAAACAACAGCACGCCCTTTAAATCAACGGCCAGCAGTGACTAGAGTTGGTACGAGCAAGTCATTTCTTCAACTAACTATACTGAACTCCTACTTCATTCTAAGCACTGGTGTGACTAGGAATATAAAATGAAAAACAATGTCTTTCATGACATGGTACAATGGTGAACACAACAGACAATATCCTAGCTTGTCCTGGGCTACTGGCATTTTAATAAGGGGTTGCAAAAACAGAAAACTCTGAAAACCCAAAAAGATGAACCTTCAGGAATATGAAGTATGGATATCTTTGGCCACAAGCTCCATCGAATAACTCTTCTTGATATTTTCATGTACGCTTCCAGCTGTAAGGCCAGGAATTTTAGCATTGCATCATTAGGTCAACTCTCTCTCTCTCTCTCTCTCTCTCTCTCTCTCTCTCTCTTTTTAAGAGAGCACAAACTGGGGAGAAGCAGAGAGATGCGGCTCTGTGCTGACAGTGGTGGTGAGCCTGATGCAGGGCTCAAACTCATGAACCTGTGAGATCATGACCTGAGCCAAAGTCAGATGCTCAATGGACCGAGCCACCCAGGTGCCCCCGATTATCTCATTTTTGATAGAAATTCAGACAAAGGGGAACAAGGGCAATAAACTAGGCAGAGTGATCCTTTCTCCTCTTCTTTCCAACATGCTGCATAATTATTTTGTGCCAGGTTCTAAATTAGAGATAGGGATACACTTATGCTTGAGTTTTATTCTCTGCCACTGTAACGCTCCTGGTACAATGAGGGATATGGAAACATAGAGATGAACGCAGAGTCATACTCTGCCCCACCAAGGCCTTAACTCACTGTATTAGTAAACCAACGTGACTCTTCAGTGTAATTGATCCACTGTGCAACCGTTGCACCAAATGCTCTCAAAGTAGTGAACTACGTGTATGAACAACACCACAAAAAAATGCCATCTTTAAAGTAAGCAACCTTTTCTTTTCTCTAGATCTAAGAGACACCCAGAAGACAGAAAGTTAAACCTTGACCTGGTCCCTGATGTCAAACTAAATTACAAAGCTATAGTAATAAAAACATTGTGAGATTGGTGTAAAAATATGTGGATCAGTGGAACAGAACAGAAAGCCCAGAAATAAATCCAAGCTCACACGAGTCAGTTAATTTACAACAAGGGAAGCAAGAATGTGCAAGGAGGAAAGGACAGCCTCTTCAACAAACTGTGTCAGGAAAATTGGACAGCCACATGCAAAAAAATGAAACTGGACCCCTACTTTACACCGTACCCCAAAATTAACTCAAAATGGATTAAAGACTTAAATGGAAGGTCTGAAACCAAGAAACTCCTAGAAGAAAACATAGGTGGTAAGCTCTTTGACACAGGTCTTGGCAATGATTTTTTAAAATCTGATACCAAAAGCAAAAATAAGTAAGTAGAACTACCTCAAACTAAAAGGCTTCTTCACAGCAAAGAAAACCATCAACAAAATGGGAAAACAACCTACCAAATCAAAATATATGATAAGGGGCTGGTATCCAAAATGTATAAAGACCTTATATAACTCAATAGAAAAAAAAAACTGATTAAACAATGGACAGAAGATATGGACAAACATTTTTTTTTTAAAGAGATTACAGATGGGGCGCTGGGTGGCTCAGTCAGTTGAGCATCTGCCTTCAGCTCAGGTCATGATCTCACAGTCTGTGAGTTTGAGTCCTGCATCAGGTTCTGTGCTGACAGCTCAGAGTCTGGAGCCTGCTTTGGATTCTGTGTCTCCCTCTCTCTCTGCCCTTCCCCTGCTCACTCTCTGTCTCTCTCTCTCCTTCAAAAATAAATAAACATTTAAAAAATTGTTTTAAAAAGACTAAAAATAAGTGTTAGCAAGGATATGGAGAAAAGGGAACCCTCATACATTGTTGGTGGGACTCTACATTGGTGCAGCCGCTATGGAAGATAGTACAGAGTTTCCTCAGAAAAATTCAAAATAGAACTCCCCTGTGATCCAGGAATTCCGCTTCTGGGTACTTATCTGAAGAAAATAAAACACTGATATGAAAAGGTATATGCACCCCCAGGAGGAGAGGAAGAAAAAGACATATGCACTCCCATGTTCAAAGCAGCATTATTTATAATAGCCAAGATAGCCGAACAACATAAATGTCCACCGATGGATGAACGGATAAAGAATTTATAGCATATATACACTATGTAACACTATTCAGCCATAAAAAATAAAATCTTGCCATTTGTGACAATAAGGATGGACCTTGAGGGCATTATGCTAAGTGAAATAAGTCAAACAAAGAAAAATACATATGACCTTTCTTATATATGGAATCTTAATATATATAAAATATAAATAAATAAACATTATGTGTATGTATATTATGTGTTAATATAATCTAGTGCTGTATATATATACACTTTATATATATGTATATGTACACATATGTATGCATATACATAATCTAGGTGTATATATACACTTTATATATATGTGTATATATATTTATGTATGTGTATATATACATAATCCAGTGTGTATATATATACACTTTATATATATGTATATGTACACATATGTATATATATGTGTATATGCATACATATATACATATATGTGTATACACATACACACATACATACATATAAAGTAAACTCATAGATATAGATATATATACAGTTGTTGCCAGAGGTGAGGGACTGGGGAGATGGGAGAAATAGATGGATTGTTTTTGTTTTCCTTAATTTTTTTTAACATTTATTTTATTTTTGAGAGAGAGAGATGCGGGGGAGGGAAAGGGCAGAGAGAGGGAGATACAGAAATTGAGGCAGGCTCCAGGCTCCAAGCTGTCAGCACAGAGCCTGACGCAGGGCTCAAATCTCTGAACCATGAAATCACAATATGAACCGAAGTCGGACACTTAACCAACTAAGCCTTCCAGGTGCCCGTTGTTTTCTTTAATTTAAATAAATTGAATTTGTAAAAACCCGGTAACTTTTTATGAGCACTTATCTCCTACTTTTTAAAAATTGTTAAAAGGCAAAACCAATTATATGTATTATCATCTAAAAGCATTTTCATATTTTATTAATCTACTGACATTTTAAGAAATAAAGGGAACTTAAAATTCTATTTAGTTAGCAGTTTTTGTATTTGTTTCCTTTAGAAATTACATGCATTTAAAGATTAAACATTAAATAGTATCAAATTAATTATTAATTAAGCTTTTGCAGTTAGTTAAGAATCAGAAATCACAATTTTTTTTTAATTTTTTTGAGAGACATAGAGATAGAGCGTGAGCAAGGGGAGGGCAGAGAAAGAGGGAGATATAGAAACCGAAGCAGGCTCCAGGCTCTGAGCCACCAGCACAGAGCCCAACGCGGGGCTCGAACTCACAGACCGTGAGTTCATGACCTGAGCCGAAGTCGACAACTTAACCAACTGAGCCACCCAGGCGCCCCCAGAAATTACAATTCGACATATTATATCTTTATGAATTGCATTATAAGAATTTTATTACACTAAACCATTTAAGGAAACATCCACTATTATGTTAGCTAAATACAATTTAATATATATTATTTTTAAATTATTTTTAACTTTATTTATTTATTTTGAGACAGACAGCGCGCACGAGTAGGGTAGGGGCAGAGGGAGAGGGAGAGAGAATTCCAAGCAGGCTCTGCACTGGCCGGCGTGGGGCTGGAACTCACAAACCATGAGATCATGACCTGAGCCAAGATGATGAGTTGGACGCTTAGCCGATTGAACCACCTAAGGGCCCCAATATATATTTTTTAATTGTCAATTTTTTAACCTTGGTCTTGAACAAAACAAAATATCGCACTAACTTTTTTTTTAAATGGGAAACAAACTGTTAGAAACTGAATGATGGAGAAGTTCCAGGATTGCCACTCAAATACTTACCAATAAAATTACTTAAATGGCTGGAAAGCCAGCTAAACTAGCCAAATTTTGTTTTTGGTTTGTGCCTTTTCTCTTCTCAAAGTAATGGTTTTTCTGAAGCCTGGTGGTACGGATGATCACGTGGGCTGAAATTAGAACTGTAGGAGGAAGGGCTGTAAGAGTCCTAACTGGTGAAGATGGTTGTGGGGTCATTCTCAGGGTACAACAAGTTTGGGACACAAGTTTAATGAAGTAAACTTGGCCAATATTTTTTTTTTCTTCCTTAAATAAGCTTTTATAGGAAGCTCATAGCTTTACAGCAGTTCCTGTTTGCTTCTGCTTTTACTCTCCTGCATGGTGTAAAGTACAGGCTGTATTCAGTTTTGATTGTTTAATAGTGTAGCCATCTGCCTTGTCCATCCGGGAATATGGTGTCTGTGGTCATGTAAGAAATATTCATCATGATGTTGATGATGGGCTGACAAACCAAGTCAGAAGTGACATGACAAGGTCAGTTCTTCGTACGCAACTTGGAGGTACCGAATTTATAGTGAAGGATTAATAACAATTAACTACTTCGCAAGTTGAAAACAGATTCTGTTTGATCAAGAAAATGCTCTATTTTAAAAAATAAGTCATAGCCATTTCTCTCTTTTCTCCCTAATCTGGAGTTTCGCTTACTTACTGCTGTGATTTTCTTCTGGTAACAAAGAGGAGTGTAGTCAGAAAAATATTCATTTGTCTTTCGTCTGCTTGGACAATTGGCTGCTCCAGTGAATTGGCAGGTTATTGTCTATAATAGCAATATCAGAGTTTTTTTAAATTAATGATTATACTAGACTAACTCCTTTGTGATCATAGCACCCTGGGCTATGTCTGGCACCTAGGAAATATTCTGTAGCCTTTTTTTATATGTAAATGTTTATTTAATTTTGAAGGAGAGAGAAACAGAGAGTGAGCAGGGGAAGGGCAGAGAGAGAGGGAGACACAGAATCCAAAGCAGGCTCCAGACTCTGAGCTGTCAGCACAGAACCTGATGCAGGACTCAAACTCACGGACCATGAGATCATGACCTGAGCTGAAGGCGGATGCTCAGTTAGTTATTTGGGAGATACAATCCCCAATGTTTCAATGTTTATTTTTGAGAGAGAGAGAGAGAGAGAGAGAGAGAGAAGAGAGAGAGCTGGGGAGGGGCAGAGAGAGAGAAAGACATGGGATCCAGAGTGGGCTCTATGCTAACAGCAGAGAAGCCGATGCAGGGCTTGAACTCATGAACCATGAGATCATGACCTGAGCCCAGAAGGCTGATGCTTAACCAGCTGAGCTGCCCAGGCACCCCAGAAGTATTCTGTAGTCTTAAGATATTTTCTCCCACTATATCAATTACTCTAAACCTGAACTAGTGACATTTTCTTACCAGAAAGTTCTCAATGGAAACTTTATCCAATAGGAACTCTCAAAGGTTTATGCCACCTCTAAAAATAATCTCTGGTTTTATTTCATAAGGTACATAATTCTGTGACCTATAAAGCCAATTTTTCCATTTTTAATAATAGCTTTTATAAAAAGCTCCTAAAAACATAAGCATAGGTTGGTAGGTTTTTTCCTTTGGGAAGGTTATGAAAGTATACTGATCATTGATCTCCTTGGTCTTGTTGGGCATAACTGACGTGTGTATTCTCATTCTCTGTGGAAGCGTGTTTGTAGAATATAATAAATAGGATCCTGAAGGATCCATGGCAATGGAAATGGCATTTAGGTTCATAGCTCCAAGCTGTAAGCCAGAAACTAAGTTTTTTTTTAAGTTTATTTATTTATTTTGAGAGAGAGAGTGGAAGAGAGGCAGAGATGGCGGGGGGAGAGAGAGAGAGAGAGAGAGAGGGGAAGAGAGGGAATCGAAAGCAGGCCCCATGCTGACAGCTAAGAGCCTGGAGCCTGGTTCGGATTCTGTGTGTTTGTGTCTCTCTCTGCCCCTCACCCACTCACACTCTGTCTCTCTCTCTGTCTCAAAAATAAATAAACATTAAAAAAAATTAAAAGAAAACGATACAGGTAAGTGTTGGAATCAGTATCAAGATGAACATCACGGGGAGAATGATTCTTGCATGAGAATGAAACTCAGCCGATGGTGAATGTTAGAGTCAAGTACAGGGTAAAGGCAATGGTCTGGTTGAAGGATGAGAGCCATGGGGAGGGGGAGGGTCAATATTGGGTTCATGGTGACAGATAAGATGAGTATGAGGTTGAAGTTCAGGGTTAAGTGTCCAATACATGGTCATTTTGAGATGGGGACTGGTTCTCGGTCAGTGTACATGTGTGGGTTAAGATCAAGTGTGTCAAATAAAAAAAAAAAAGATAAAGGTTGTAAACATGGTGAGGATAGCGGGTAGGGATGGGGGTGAAATTCAGAAGGTCAAGGTCAAATTCATCAGGAGTGTCACAGTAAGTGAAATGGACAGAGTCAGAATCAGAGAGAGATGATGGTCAATGTGAGAGTAAGCGTGGGTGTACATTTTAAGGAAAGGGTCGGGTTGATGGTCAGGTTGCATCTCAAAGTAAGAGTCAGGGTCATGCTAAAGATGAGAGGGAAGGTTAGAGTCAGGTAAGTTTTAGGGTCAAGTTCAGGATCAGGATCAATGTAAGGGTAGTATACAAGGTAAATCACATTCAGAGTAGGCTGGCTGTTGGGTACAGGCCCGGTGCAGGGTGATGATAAGAATCAGGGTTAGGGTAAAGGTCTGGTTCAGGGTGAAAGTCAGAGAGATTCACCCTGAGGCGAAGACCAGGATTACATTCAGATGAGGGTCAGAATGAATTTCAGATTCAGATTCAGGGAAGGGTCAGAACAGATTAAGGGAAAGGCTGAGGATCCTGGTGTGAGTCGGCGTTGTTTGAGGGTAAAGATTAGGTGAAGATTAGGATGAAGCTCTGTGCAGGGCAGATTTCAGGACAGGGCCAAAGACAAAGAAGTACACTTCTTTGAAGAACACTTCAAAGCCAAGTTTAGGATGTCGACCAGGGATTAAATCAGGGCCAGTATTGGGATTAGGTTAAAGGTCAATTTCAGGGTAACTTCTCATGGGTGGGGAGATTGGAGAGTGCCAGGATAACAATCAGAGTCAGTTCGAAGGGTGGGGTCCTTTAAAGGGTGAATAAGAGGGTCATGGACAAGGCAAGGTCAATTTTAGAATCTGATTCAAGCTCAGGATGATAGTCAGGGTCAGAGTCAGTATAAGAGTAGGGGCAGGGGCAGGTTCAGTGTCAGGTTCAAACCCAGAGTCTGCACAAAGGTCTGCATGAATGCCAGGGTAAGCATAAAGGTCATAGGCAGGATCGCTGTGAGCGAAGAAGGGAGGATTAGGACCTAGTGAAGTTCAGGGTCAATGTCATAGCTAGGGTGAAGGTCAGAGTGAGGACATGTTCAGGGTAAGGACTATGGTAAGGATAAAGTTGAATGTCAAGGTCAGTGTCAGGGTGAAAGTTAGGTCAGGTGAAGTTCTAGATCTATTTCATGAAAAGGGTCAGTGTGAGAAGAATAATTAGAGTCAAGATAAATTAGAGACAGTCAGAGTGTCAGGATTAGAGTCAGGGTCAAGGTAGGGGCAGGGTAACATTCAAGCTCTGTACTGCGTGAATGTGAGGATCAAAGTCTAACTTGGCTTAGTGTCAGGGTCAGTTGAATGTTGGAGTCAGGTCAGTGTGAATGTATATGTTAGTTTGGGATCAGGATAAGGGTCAGGGTCATGGTGAGAGTCAGCATGATGATCATCATGGAGCAAAGACAAGGGTTAGAGAGAGGGTGAGGTATAGAGTAATAAGTCAGAGAAAGTGTGAGAGCGAAGGTCAGATTCAAGGTCAAGGGCAGCATAAATCTCAGAGTCTAGGTGAGGGCGATAGTGTCTTATGAAGGTCAAAGTCAGGCTAAGGGTCAGGTTGAGGTTAAATTTCAGATGTGAGGTAAGGATGAGGGTTAAGGCAAGGTCAGGGTGAAAGTCATGTCAGGATTAGTTTCAGCATGAGGGTCATATCAGGGTGAGAGTGAGATTAAAGGTGAGTTTAAAAGTTCATGGTCAAGGTCAGGGTAAGAGTAAATGTGAATTTCAGAATCAATGTGAATTTGGAGTGCCTTGATAAGGATGAGAGTCACAATTAGGTGAGAGTCATATTCATAGACATGGTAATGATCAGACTGAGTGTTGGGTTCAGTTTGAAGATTAGCCTGACTCTCACCATGCCCTAACTTTGATTATCACCCTATGCTGGAAACACCCTGATGTTGAGTTTGATCCTAAACTTGACTCTGAACCTTACCTGACCCTAACCCTCACTCTGACTTTCACTGTAACATCGGCTCTGATTTTTACCCTCAACCAGATACTGACCCTGACTATCAAGCTCTTTCCCTAAAATATATACTCACCCTTATCCTGACACTGATGATCACCGTCTATCTGAACGTAACCCTATCTGTGTCCATCACCAGACCTTGACCCTTATTCTGACCCTCATGCTTAGATCTGACTTTCACAAATCTGACTCTGATCTTCTCCCTGAATTTCAGTCTCAAACTCACGATTTTTGTAACCTAAACCCTTACCCTTACAGAAACACTAAGGTGGAATCCCCACCTTATCTCACAGTACCCTCATCCTGTACTTGACACTGACTCTGATCTTCAAACTCACACTGACCTTATCTCTGAATAATGAAACGGCACTGACACTCACCCTGACTCTGGCCCTCCTTTCCCTAACTCAGACACTTATTTTCACCCTACATCTGACTTTGACCCTCATCCAAGTCGGAAACGTACCCTCACATTGACCTTGATTTTATTGCTCACTCTGACAATGATTCCAGCCACTATCCTTAACCTGAAACTAACCCTAGCCTTGATCCTCCCTGATACTGTCCCTGACCCTCAACCTGACATTGGTCTGACCTGAAGCTGACCCTGAGATTTATCCTAACCCTGACCCCTTTACACTGACCCTTACACTCACAATGACCCTGACTCTTATTATAATTCAACTTGATGGTGACCATTATATTAAACCTGACCCTGAAATTCACCATGGCCTAACCCTAACATCCTCACATTTATTCTGACCTTATTCCTCACTGTGTCCCTGACGCCGACCCTTACAAAGACCTCTACTCTGAATCTGAATCTGATACTCGCTGTGCACCTGACCTTCCCAGTGATCCTCACAGTTACCTCAGTTACCTAACGTGACCTTGATCCTAACCTAGAACTTTACTATCACATTCGTTCTGGCCTTACACTTGGCCTTAAAACTCACTTGATCCTCACTCTCACCCTGATCCTTTTCCTTTCCCTTGTCCTGACACTGACCACTGCATACACCCTCAACTTCATTCTTACCCTTATTAGTCCCTAACTCTGCATTTAACCTTGAACCTTAAACTCAGTTTGATCTTTTTACTTATTCTAGTCCTTTTCCTTGTACTTCATCTTAATCATGACCCTCACCTTTGCCCAACTGCTAATCCTGAAGCTGAAACTGACCCTCGCCCTTACCCTGACACTAACACTCTTCTTCACACAAAGGCATATGTTGACACTGACTCTTACCTTCATTCTCTCTTCACTATGACCCTCACTGAACCTCTTCCTGATTGTGATTCTTACTTTGACCGTCATCTGAACCTGATCATCACCCTAATCTTGACCCTCATCCTGAGCTGACTTGACACTGACTCTCAACATGAACCTTCCCCTGATCAAGATCTGACCTTCACCCTGACCATGATCCTGCATCAGACCCTCACCCTGACTCTCACCTTCACCCTCTCCAGTACCTCAGGCTCAAACTGACTCTGATCCTGACACAGTCTCTGACCTCTTCACCCCTTGTACTTTACTTGACTGATATTCAACTTGACCCTGATCCTAACCAATACCAGATCTTGACCATGATGTTGACCCTTCCCTGCATCTGACCCTCACTTTACCTTGACTCTGACCATGACTCTGTCTGACCCTGACTCTGATTATACCTTGACTCTTATCTCACACTGATACTGAAAATGACTCTGACCCTCACCTTGACCCTCTCCTAAACATTAACTCCACATTTTCACCTTGATCTTAATACTCACCTTGTTCCTGAAACTGAAGTAATCTTTACCCATAGTTTGACCCTTACTTGGCCTTCACTCATTCCCTGACTCTTACAATGACACTAAGAGTAACCTTGATTCTTAATGTGACTCTATCACTTGGACATCTGCCATAATAGTATACCCCCCTAATCCTGACTCTGACACTCCCTTCACTCTGATACTAACCTTGACGCTGTACCTGACTATCCCTTGAGCCTCACTCTGACAATATACCCTTCACTGACTGTGACCCTTATTTTGACCCTGACACACAGTTTTACCCTGGTCCTGACCCTTACCGTGACCATGAAGCTCATGTTCAACATGACCTTGACCCTTGATGATCATCCTCCACCTGTCCATTACTTTCTCCCTGACACAAAGCTTGGCCCTTACCCTCATCAATATCCTCACCCCGACCTAAACCCTACTTTATCCAGCTTGACCCTCCCTATCATCGTGAAATACTGACCACAGCCTAACACTGACCTTGATACTGACTCTGACCTCTGGCTCTGTTGTGAGCCTCGCCATCACCAAGATGACTTTGAATATGAAATCTAATACCCTTATACTCTAGTTTCATCTAGATTCTTTAGTAACTCATGATAGGAATGTACTGTTGAGAGCTGTGTATACTTATGAACTTACTTACCCTTGTATTGCTTGTTTTCAAATATGCTGCACTGATTTGTGTTCATACAGTCCACCTCAAAGTAAGAAAGTACAATTGAGGACGATGTGTGGTTCTCATTGACTGACCTCAGGTAAAGCATAGGTTCAACACTAACAGTTAATTCTAACTGCCTGGGCGGCTCAGTCAGGTAAGCATCCGACGTTGGTTCAGGTCATGATCATGGGTTTGGTTCTTGCTTCGGGCTCTGTGCTGACAGCTCAGAACCTGGAGCTGGCTTTGCATTCTATGTCTTCCTCTCTCTCTTTACCTTTCCCACTTGTGTTCTGTATTTCTCCCTCTTTCTCTCAAAAATAAACATTGAAAAAAAAACAGAATTCTCTTAGGGGTGCCTGGCTGGCTCGGTCAGTAGAGCATGCAACTCTTGATGCTGAGGTTCAAATGTTCAGTTCTGAGCTTGTTTTCTTCTATACTACTTGTCTGTAACACATATATACAATTTTCAACTGGATTGGCTTTAATTTGCGATGAGAAGTTAGTATAAGAACAGCGTGTAAATATGAGCTCATTTTCATATACACAACGGAGATTAGCCTCGCCTTGTTGAAACTCCTAGGAAGACAGAGAACTTGAGAGGAAGTGTGTTTTTGAGTTTGGGGTTTTTCTCCTCACGGAAATCATGCAAAAGTCTCAGTTTACACAAACAAGAAGTAGTAGTATTGCGAACAATTCACATTCATCCAAACTGGCTTAGCCTCTGGCATCCGTTTTGTAAGAAAGTATTTATTGCTCCTTAAATTGAAATAAGCCTAAAGACAACAAAACACGTTCACTTCAAAGGCACATTCTTACTTGCAGGAAAAAAGAGGACATAAAACACTGTTTACCAACTGTAATTTTAATTGACCCCCTTCTTTCTTAACATATCAGTGAATTAAAACATGCAAATGATTCTAGATGATACTACATATATGTTGTACTTACCTCCTCAAAATGTTTAATACGAGATAGTGCTCACAAAAACCTTACCTGGATGGTTTTTAACTTTCTGTCCTCTAGGTGTCACTTCTGTCTACAGAAAAAGAAAAGAATGATTTCTTCAATTAAAAGTAATTAATACAGATAGTTGATTATAGTGGGTACAAAATTATGGAGAGATTCTGCTTGATTTTCTGCTTCCTTATTTTAGAAAGTTGCTAGAGAGTGTTCACATTATAAATTTAAAACGATATATATTGTTTTTATTTAATACACTGACAAGCTATAAAGCTTTATACTTAAAAACTTTTAAAATTTATTTTATTATTTTGGGGGGGGAGTGTGTGTGAGTGGAGGAGAGGGGAAGAGGGAGAGAGAGAGAATCTTAAGCAGGCTCCACACTCACTATGGAGCCCAAAATGGGGTTCGATCCCAAGATCCTGAGATCATGACCTGAGCCAAAAGCAAGAATTGGATGCTCAACCAACTGAGTCACTCAGGCACCCTCAAAACCTTAAATTATTAGGTACGTGTTGGTGTATCCACAAAGTACACAATCATGGAATTGGCCCCACTTTCTAACGATACTCAATCTAGAGCAAACACTAGTTTCCTTAGGTCTTCCTAGAATTACCCAATTAAAGACCAAATTCTGTAATAGGTACTTTCTAACAAGCTCTTGCTGAGACACTCAATGGTTCCCAGTGGATGCGTTATCCCCCAATGCAACCAGTCACAAGCCCAATTTATTCAAATATAGGTATGTTCCCAGAGTCTGGTTCAAAGGCCCTGACAAGTCAAATGCACACATGGGCACAGAACCCGTGGAGTCAGCTTGGCCAGGCTTAGAATGCTTCGTTTCTAGCTTTTCAAAATTTTAAAATAAAAAAAGTTGGATGGTTTTAAAATTTCTATTCTCTGGGTGGCTTTTCTGTCTATAGAAAAAAAAGGAGGGTTGATTAATTAAAGTTCCTAATTAATATAAAAGTTATTTATACTAGGTATAAGGATTGCAGAGATACATAAGCTTATGTATAGGATTATTGTATTAAAAAATTTTTAATGCTTATTTATTTTTGAGAGAGAGAGAGAGCCTGAGCAGGGAAGGGGCAGAGAGAGAGGGAGACACAATATCTGAAGCTGGCTTTAGGT
Source organism: Paguma larvata (assembly GCA_030068075.1). Lineage (NCBI taxonomy): Eukaryota > Metazoa > Chordata > Mammalia > Carnivora > Viverridae > Paguma > Paguma larvata. The sequence goes on along the minus strand of CM057842.1, from coordinate 32,209,277 downwards.
TCCCAGCACAGAGCCTGATGTGGGGCTCAAACTCATGAACTGTGAGATCATGACCTGAGCTGAAGTCAGAAACCCAACCGACTGAGCCACCTAGGCACCAGAGGATAAGTGTATATTTTAATTAATTAATTAATTAATTAATTTTAAAATTTACATCCAGGTTAGTTAGCATATAGTACAATGATGATTTCAGGAGTAGATTTCTTAACGTCTCTTACTCATTTAGCCCATCCCCCATTCCCACAACCCCTCCAACAACCCTCTGTTTGTTCTCTGTATTTTAGAGTCTCTTATGTTTTGTCCCCCTCCCTGTTTTTGCACTATTTTTATTTCCCTTCCCATACGTTCATCTGTTTTGTATCTTAAATTCCTCATAGGAGTGATGTCATATGATATTTGTCTTTCTCTGACTGACTAGTTTCACTTAGCATAATACCCTCGAGTTCCATCCATGTCATTGCAAATAGCAAGATTTCATTCTTTTTGATTGCTGAGTAATACTCCATTGTCTACATATACCACATCTTCTTTATCCATTCATCCATCGATGGACATTTGGGCTCTTTCCATACCTTGACTATTGTTGACACTGCTGCTATAAACATTGGGGTACATGTGCCCCTTTGAAACAGCACCCCTGTAACCCTTGGATAAATACCTACTAGTGCAATTGCTGGGTCGTGGGGTAATTTTAGTTTTAATTTTTTGAGGAACCTCCATACTATTTTCCATACTATTGCACCAGTTTGCATTCCCACCAGCAGTGCAAAAGAGATCCTCTTTCTCTGTATCTGGCCAACATCTGTTGTTGCCTGAGTTGTTAATGGTAGCCATCCTGGCAGGTGTGAGGTAGTATCTCATTGTGATTTTGATTTGTATTTCCCTGATGATGAGTGGTTGAGCATATTTTCATGTGTCTTTTTGCCATCTGGATGTCTTCTTTGGAGAAGTGTCTATTCATGTCTTTTGCCCATTTCTTCACTGGATTGTTTTTTGGGTGTTGAGTTTGATAAGTTCTTTATAGATTTGGATACTAACCCTTTATCTAATATGTCGTTTGCAAATGTCTTCTCCCCTTCTGTTGGTTGTCTTTTAGTTTTGCTGATTGTTTCCTTCGCTGTGCAGAAGCTTTTTATTTTGATGAGGCCCCAATAGTTCATTTTTACTTTTGTCTCCCTTACCTCTGGAGATATGTTGAGTAAGAAGTTGCTGTAGCCGAGGTCAGTCATCCATTTTGAGTTTATTTTTGTGAATGGTGTAAGAAAGTGATCCAGGTTCATTTTTCTGCATGGTGCTGTCCAGTTTTCCTAGCACCACTCGCTAAAGAGACTGTCTTGATTCCTTTGGATGTTCTTTCCTGCTTTGTCAAAGATTAGTTGGCCATATGTTTGTAGATCCATTTCTGGGTTTTCTAGTCTGTTCCATTGATCTGAGTACCTGTTTTTGTGCCAGTACCATACTGTCTTGATGATTACAGCTCTGTAATACATCTTGAAGTCTGGGATTGTGATGCCTCCAGCTTTGGTTTTCTTTTTCTTTTTTCTTTTTATTTATTTATTTTTTAATGTTTTTTTTATTTATTTTTGAGAGCAGGAGAGACAATGCATGAGCAGGGAGGGGCAGAGAGAGAGGGATACACAGAATCTGAAGTAGGCTCCAGGCTCTGAGCTGTCAGCACAGAGCCCAACGCAGGGCTTGAACACGCAGACTGTGAGATCACGACCTGAGCTGAAGTCGGATGCTTAACTGACTGAGCCACCTGGGCACCCCTGTTTTTCTTTTTCAAGATTGCTATGTCTATTCAGGGTCTTTTCTGGTTCCACACAAATTTTAGGATTGTTTGTTCTAGCTCTGTGAAGAATGCTGGTGGTTTTTTAATAGGGATTGCAGGATAATTGTATTTTAAAGCCAAAATCAGAAACTAAATTATCACCTATTCATGTTTGTATATGAATGAATTCCTAAATTCATACAAATAAATGCATATCATTTCCTAAAATTTGTAACATAATGTGCCCAAAGAATAAATTAGGATTTAGGTTTTTCATATAAAAATTACTGAGTTATTTTATACCCAGATCAGTATAAGTTCCTTTTGTCACCAAATTATTATTGGATTTTACATACCTTTCAACTATTCTCTTACGACTCCCTTGGATAGCCCTGACTTAATTTTATTTGTTCCTATTCTAAAATGCCATCAGAGACATCGGTTCACCTGGAAAATGCGGACCACATCACCAGCAGATGGAGACTCCGAGCTGGCGCTGGGGGCCAAGCTGCCCTTGGTTTTCAGCGCGCGGCTACGGGCCTGCCCAGCGCAAGCGCACTTTCGCACTTTCGTGAAGGAGCAAGTGGAATCCTGTTATTTATCTGAGTCCCGCCACTGCCTCCTGTGTTGTTCTTCCTTTTGAGAAAAGAGGGGGATGCAACTGACTTCCCCGCTAACCCCTGTGCTCCCCGCAGCAGGCGTTCCTGGGGCGGGGGAATGCTGATGGCTCTCCCTAGCTCTCACTCTTCCAGAAGGGCAATTTGGCAGCCAATGCACCTGGAGTAGTCTGAACGGAGCATGCTTGATGGCCGGCCAGGTGGCTTTTCCCCAAAGGTCAGTAATTGGCAGGGTCAAGGGGATTCCCGGCAGCATTCCCTAGCAACAGTGAGTGCTGACCGCCCCAGGTTCTGAGGAGCGTGCAGGGGCAACGGCTCCTCTCTGCAAACTTTGCCAGCAAGGGTACTGCCTGCCACCGAGCGGCGTGGAGGCCCACAAAAATTAAATTGCAAAAGGATGTTGGATGGTGTAAAACTTGCAGTCTGTCACTGGATCACAATAAAGGAAGCGGGAAAGACCCAACAGAGAGATCTGTTGTTGCTCACTCCCTTCTCCCTAAGAGAGGAATGGACCAAGGCTTGGACCCTAGGTAGACTCCAGGGTCCAACCACTTGACCCTTAGAGGAAGTTGTGCCCCTGCAGAATAAGGAGAAAACATGTAGGTCCCAGAAGGTGTTGCTCTTAGAGATGGCAAAGCCCATGATAGTTGGGGTGGTGGGATTTTGAAGATTTTTGAGAGCTCTGCTAATTTTACTTTAAAATTCTGTTCTCTCTATAATTCTTGAAAACTTAGAAATCCCAAGGACAGTGAAGTTTCTATGTAAAAGTACTTAATCGAAGTACTAGTAAAATGAATGTCTCTGTCATGAGGGAGGCGAGTGAGAATTTGCCAGCTGGAAAATCAAAACCAAGCCGTTCCCCAACCTCCACCCCAGGTAGGGATGTAGCTTTCTAGCAAGGTAAAACTTCAATGCACCCTGAGAATAAATATACAATAAACAGAACATTTCTAATACATTGCAAAAAGTATTTGTATGAAGTCCATTTGGAGGTGTTCATAAGACTTTGGTTCCTGGCCATAACCCAGCTTGACTGTTTTATCAGGACTGTGCAGTTGCTAGGTGAGATCTGGCTTTGGAAACACCTTTGGCATCTACAGCTAAACCGAGGCTACCAGCGTTAGTTGAATATTGTTGTTGTTTATCTTTGTTTTATGAGTCACGTCACGAAGAATTTTTGTTGAACTCCATTTTCAAGTGTTTTGGTATAATCGACTATCCTGAGATATATTGAATTGAATTGGAGACTTCTTTCTGACAGTTAGTAACAGCCTCTTTGAATTTCTCCAAGGCTTGTCTTGTCTGTGTGTTTATTAGGTATTTATGTGGGTTCATATTGTTTAACATAAGTGGTCAGCCAAAGCATTACTGTGAGATTATTGGTCTTTACCTTTGACCTTTTATTTTTATTATAGCTATTTTCGTAGGTAATAGCAAATTTTCTAAAAGTTCTTTAATGTCTAATTTATAAAGGTTTTTCAAGTTTAGAAACACCTTTGTTTCTGAGTGATTCTCACTTTGTAGACTACCTGAAAAGCACATTTTCATTCAGTATAAATATTTGTACTTTTATTTTTTGTAACCTGGCAACCCCCCAGTAGGTAAGGGGATTTATGCTTAGTCACCTGAAGTGATTTAATTTCTGGAATCTGTCTATGTCTAAAGGGTAAATGTAACTATGTGATAGCATTTTTAACTTTAAATAAATAAAATGAGGGGCGCCTGAGTGACTCAGTTGGTTAACAAGCATACTACTTCAGCTCAGGTCATGATCTCATGGTTTGTGGGTTTGTGCTAACAGCTGAGCCTGGAGCCTGCCTCAGATTCTGTGTCTCCCTCACTCTCTGCCCCTCCTCCACTCATGCTCTGCCACTGTCTCGCTCTCAAAAATAAATAAACATTAAAAAATTTTTTTTAAATAAATAAAATTCGATTAAGTGTATCTGAGAGAATCTCTTAAAAAATGGTCGAAGAGTATGCAAAAAGCATGAGCATTAATATTAACCAACTATTAATAGCTGGTGACAAAAAGGAACTTCCAATCTGGGCATAAAATAAGTCATTTTACACAAAAGACTCAAATTCTAATGTTACTCTTTTGGCACATTACCTATGTAACAAATTGTCTGCCTCCGGACATATGTGGGTACGTGGGGCGCCTGGCTGGTTCAGTCAGTAGAGCATGCAACTCTTGATCTTGAGGTTTTGAGTTCGAGCCCGACATTGGGTATAGAGCTTACTTAAAAAAAGGCATAGGTAAATATAAAACATACAGATAATTTAAACTATAACTTTATATTTTTTAAGATTTTATTCCTAAGTAACTCCCACACCCAACCTAATATAATTGTCAATCTCATAAATAAAGTAATGTATCATCTTAAATTTATTACGTGAGGGAAAAGCATAACTTGTTAAAAATAAACAGAAAATCAAATCCCGTGTCTCTCTGTAGTGCTTGTACCCAGAATAATCAACTATATACGCCAAACACTTTTTTGAACCATTGTTTTCTTTTTTTCTCTAGACGCAAGAGACACCTAGAGTACAAAAAGTTAAAAACCACCTGGTAATTTTTAGGAGCATTTATTTCACATTAATCAAAAGTTTTGAAGGGCATCTGGCTGGCATAGTTGGCAGAGTGTCAGCTCTTGAACTTGGGGTTGTGAGTTCAAGCCCCACATTGGGTGTAGAAATTATTTAAATAAATTAATAGCTTTTTTAAAAAAAAAAAAAAGCTGTGAGAAGGCAAATACAAATGTACATGTATTACTATCCAAAGTCATTTGCATATTTTGCCAACCCACAGACATTTTAAGAACAAAGAGTCAATTAAAACTATGTTTAGTAAACACTGTATTTTTATCTGCTTTTCTCTTTTTAAGAATAACATGTTTTGAAATGTATTTTCTGTCCTTGTGTTTAACTTGCTCTACTCTGAGATGCAATAAGGGTTTATTTTTGAGAGGAAAGTCTGAGACTGAGGTTGTTTATATTAGTGTAGATTCTTTTCACTGCCACCTCTAGACTCTTCCTCGCTTGCTGTACCTTGGAGATCCAAGCCACACATTCATCCATGCCTGTGGTCATCTCTGTGTACTCTAAGGAGCTCGAAGGACTTTCTTTTGAGAGAAACATCTGGAGATGGAGCCTCTTTGCACTAACACACATTTTTTTCATTTCCACTTCTGTTTGCCTACAAGGAGATGTATATACGGCACGACCCGAGAAACCTCAGACACTAACATTTATCTGCACTCATCTGCACATTCGCTGCATTTTCTTCCTGGGAGTTAGAACAAGAGGAATCCAAGCCATATATGTGAAAATGACGTCAGATTTACACATTGTTCTCTACACGGTAACTTCTAACTGTGAGTTAAAGCAGATATCATTGAAAATCGTATTTGCATGAACAGATTAACAGTAAAGAAGAAATCAGACTTTAGTCTCTACAGAGACTTTTTGTTGACTGCTAAAATTAACCCATGCTTTATCTGAGGCAGATCAATGAGAACCACATGTTCTCAATGACACTTTTTTACTTTGAGGTAGACCATACTAAGACCAATCAACGCAGCACATTTAAAAACATTCTGTGCAAGTATCAGCAAGTTTAGAATTATACATAGATTTTAAAAGTGTATTCTTATTGCCAGTTATAAGAAACCTATTTGAAACCAGCATGTAAAATCTACAAAATTTCATGTTTAAACTCAACATTGTAATGCTTAGGTCATTTTTAAGGCCAGAATCATGATAAGAACCATTATGGGAGTCAGAATCATATTGAAGGTCAGAGAGATAGTCATAGGGTGAGACTGAGGGTCAGGGTCATGATGACAGTGAGTTTTAGGATCACGGTGGGGTCAGGATCAGTGTTAGGATCAAGATCTGGGTCAGAGTGAGGGTCACCTGTCCGGCTCAGTTGGTAGAGCAATGCAACTCTTCATCTTGGGGTTGTGGATTTGAGCTCCATGTTGGGTGCAGAGATTACTTAAAAATAAAATCTTAAAAAAAAAAGATCTGAGTCAGAGTGTATGTTGGGATCAACTTGAGGGTCATGGTTAGTGAAGGGATTAGAGTCGGGATGAGGGAGAAGATAAGGTCTGGTATAGGGCCAAGTGAGGGTGAATGCAGATTTAAAGATCAGTATAAGGTGATGGTCAGAGTGAGGGTCAGGTTGAGAATCAAGGTCACTCTCAGAGTCAGGGTGAGATTCCATGTGCGGGTCATGTCACAAGTGAGGATAAACATATGAAAGAAGTTCCGGGTCCCAGTGAAGGTTAGGATCTGGGTCAAGGTGAAAGTGAAGATGAGGTTCAGGATAATAGCCATTGTTTAGGGGAGGGATGGCATGAGGATCTGGGTCAAGGTGAAGATTCTAATCAGATTCACTGTCAGTGTGTGGTAAGAATCAAGCTATAATCAGGATTAGGGTCATATTGGAAATCAGGGTCCCATAGGGTGAGGGTCAAGTTCAGAGTGAGTAGTGTAAGGGTCAAAGTCAGAGTGTTGGTTAGTTTCAGAATGATGAACAGGCTCAGGGTCCAGTTGATAATTAAGGACAATATAATATTTGAGAAATAAGGAAGTCAGATACAGTGTCAGGGTAACATCAAAGTCAATGTCACATTGAGGATAAGTGTCATGAAGAAGGTAAATAATGAGCATAAGGATCAGAGTGAGGGTCAGATTCAAAGTCTGATTCAGAGTCATAGTTACAGTTAAGGACAGCTATGGTGAGGATCAGCATCATGTCAGCTTCACAGGGTCAAGAACAAGATGACAGTCTGGGTCAAGGTATGGATCAAAGTAGGAGTCCCAGTCCAAGTATCATGGTATTAACAGTCATGGTCAGCCTCACGGACAGGGCAGAAGTGAAGGTCACTATTGGGTAAGGGTCAAGGTAGGAGTGAGAGTTAGATTTGGTGTCAAGGTGAGCATCAAGATCAGAATAAAGGTGAAGGTCACGTTGAGACCTAGGTTCAAGTTTCCAGTGAAAATCAAGGTTAAGTACGGGATCAGGGACATGGTGAGGGTCAGAATAAGATTTAAAGGTACAGGTTAGAGTCAGCATCAAGATTAAGGTGAGGGATAGGATCAGGCTAATATCGAAATTTGTGGTCATATGAGTTCCAGGTTCAAATTCAGTCATGAAAACAAAGTTCTAAGTCAAGGTTAAAGTCATGGTAATAGTGAAGGTCAAAGACAACATAATGATTTGGGTCATTGTGAAGGCCAGCATCAGGCATATGGTGAGGGATAGGTTCAGGGTAAAGGTGAGAGTTGGGTCATGGTGTTGTTCAGGGTCAGTTCAGCTAAAGTCCAGTTAGTGTCAAGATGACGGTCATCTTTGACATCACATTTAGGGTGAGGGTCAAAGTAAGGGTCATGGTCAGGATAAGTCTCAGAGACAGGTTAACATAATCAAGGTGATAGTCAAGGTAAAAGTCAATTTCAGTCAAAGTAAGTCAGGGTTAGCATCGTGTGAGGGTCAGAATAATGATGAGTGTTGTGGTGACGATCAGAGTCAGGTTAATCTTCAGAATTGGAGTGAGGTTTAAATTACGGAAAAAGTGAGTTTGGAAAAAAAAGATAAAAGTGAGTTTGGAATCAATGTCAGGCAAGGTGTTAGGGTCAGAGTCAGGTGAATGTATGGATGAGATTCACACTAAAGTGAGGGTCAAAGTACATGGTTACAGTGAGGGTCTGGAGTATGTCAATGTTAGGGTCAGAGTCAGGGTAAGGTCAGAATGAGGGAAGGTCAGGGTCAAGTACAGATTTAGTATCTGTTAAATGAAGGGAAGATCCTATATACATGTGTGGGTAAGGGCCAAATTTATGGACATGGTGAGAATAAGAATTCAGGGAGAGGGTCAGGGTTAAGAGTGAAATCAGAGTAAGAGTTAAGGGCCAATCACAGAAGTAATTGGTCAGAGTAAGGGCTAGTTAAATAGTCATAATCACTGTCAGATTGAAAACATAGTGAAAATCTGATTAAAGTTTAGAATCAGGTAAGGCTTAGGTTCAAGTTCAGCATCTGAGTCAGTGTGAGAGTAGTGTCTTGGTCAGGGTCTGCTTTAGGATCATTGGTTCAAGGATTTCAATGTAGGGTGATAATTAGGGCGAGGTTAAAGGTAGGGGCAAGTTGAGAACCAAGTTCAAGTAAAGCTCAGGGGTGAGAAAGTCAGAGCCAGTGTTAGGGTGACATCAGAGTCAGGTTGGGGAGATGATCACAGAGAGTGTGAGATGAGGATCATAGTGAGAGTCTGATTGAGGGTCATTGTCAGGTAAGATTTTGGGACAAGGTCATTGTCAGTCTTAATTCAGGATTAAGATTAGGGTCAGGATAATGTTTAGTATAAGTTCATAAAAGTATAAAGGTGAGGGGTCAGGGTACCAAGAATAGGAGGTAAGGACCACGGTAAAGGTCTGGTTCAGAATGTGTATGAGTGTGAGGGTTATGGTCAGAGTCAAATTATATGAAAGAATGAGGGTCAATGACATTGTCATTGTTATAATTAGGGTCAAAGTTTCAGGAGAGATTCAGGGTGAGGTTTTCAGAGTAAAATTAGGTTGATGGTCAGAGTTAGGATTAATATTAGGGCCAAAGTGAGGGTAAGATTCAGAGTCAAGTTCAAGATCACTGTGAAATGTGGAGTAAGAGTCATGGTAAGGGTATGGGTCAAAATCAGGGTCAAAGTGAAAATCAAGGTCAGTGTCAGAGTTTGGGTGAGTGAAAGGATTTGAGTCAAGATAAGAGTTTTCATAGGATGTAGGTAAGAGGGTCAAAATGAAGGTCATGATCAAGATTAGACCAGTGTGAGGTTAAAAGTAAGGTTCAAAGACAGAGTGAGGGTGAAGATGAAGGTAGGGTCAGGGTGAGAGCCAGGTTCAAAGTCGGGAGCTTATTCAGAATCAGGTTCTGGGTCAGTCTTGGGGTTATGGTGAGAGTCAGTGTGACATTCAAGTTAAGGGCCAGAGTTTGGTCATGAAAAGACTGTGTCTTTTGACTTTTGAGTATCTTGGTGAGGATCAGGTTCAGAATCTGAGTCTTTGTGAGCATCAGGGTGAAGATTATGATCATATTCAGAGAGAATATGAGGAAAAAGTTTAGAATCATCACCAGGATAAGGATCGGTGTCAGTGTGAGGGCTATAGTCAGGTACAGGAATACGGTGAGGGTCAGGGAGAAAGTTAGGGGTCAGGTCAGTTTTAGGGCCAAGATTAGGATCAGTCTCAGGATCAGAGTCAGTATAAAGGACAATTTTAATGTGAGGGTAAAGATGAGAGTCAGTCCATGTCAATGTCAGTTAGGGCCAAAGTCTGGGCAAGCATCAGGCTAAGAGTCCAGGTAGTGTCAGGACAGGGTTAAGGACTGAGTCAAGTTCTGTCAGAGTGAAAACCAAAGTCAAAGTCAGTTGAGGATCTGGTTCAATGTGAGGCTCATAATCAGTGTCAGGGCCTTGACGAGGGTCAGCGTGTCAGGTTCAGAGACATGGTAAAGATCAAAGCCGGGTTTAGGGTCAGGACCAAAGAAAGGATTAGGTTCAGCTTCAGACTAAAGGTCAGGGTGTGGGTCAGAGTTAAGGGGAGTGTGAGAATGAAGGTCACCATCACTTTTGGTGTGGTTTCTTGTGCAGGATTGATAAAAACGCTATTCCCTAGAGGGGCATTGTTTTATTTGCACAGAAGCCAACAGCTGCTTCAGGATTCTCCACATTCGTTCCTGTCCAACCCACTACTTCAGGTCTTCGGAAGGACCTACCTGAAGAACGCTGGGCTCATGGAAGCCACGAAGAACAGTAGGAGGAGTCCGCTTTTGTGTTCCTTGCAGCCTTCCCTGTCTCTTCCTTCGAGCCTGTTGAGCCAGCGCCCGGGGGTTTCTCCCAGCCTCCTGAAGGAACATTTTAATTCTCTATTAGAATTAGAGGATGATTTCTCAGAGATTCCCTGATCTTTCTCTATATCCCCCCACCTTCAGGGCAAAGCAAGTGCTGCGTAGGGAACGCCTGGCTAGGACTATTAGCCCTCGGGCCAGTGACTTCTCGCTGCGCCTCAGCCGCCTCATCCCTCTGTAAAACAGAAGAGTTGGATCTGATGGTCTTTTTAAACTCTATGGGAACCTTTTGGGCACTGACTCCTTCCAACTGCCCAGTCCTACTTCTCTTCTGAAGACTCTGCATTAAAGCATTTCTCCGCTTTTAGAATTCATGTCTCAAATGGCCAAAACTGCAGGGTAATGATCTCACCTCACGATTCAGAGCCCACCTCCTGTCCCGTTGGGACCTGCTGCAACTCTGCACAGCTTTAGAGGTTAAGATTCTGCAGAGTTGCAATTTCAGTCATTTGTACTGTGAGAATAAGAGATTTTGTGCCCCCCCCAGGCCAAATATAAGAATTGTAATGTGGGGAGCACCCTTCCATTTGTTGGATGGGATGCCACCCAATTCGTGAATCACTGAATAAAACCAATTCGATTTTTTAATTTAAAAAAATGTAACATGGAATCTGCTGTTTGAAATAATGCACCCCCCTCACTCTCCGGGAGAGCCCGGCAGGCTTTCTCAGGCTGTCATTTTCAGGACCCTCCCCACCTCCCCTTTGGGAATCTCTGCTCTCATATCACTTAAAGATATTGATTATCTGCTCCACCACTGACCCTGCTCTCTTGCTTTTTGTCCCGGTTGCCTGTGCTTGGTGTCAGTTTTCAGATAAGGAAGGAGAGTTGGCCCTTAAGACTCTATTTATAATATGCCCTTGAAAGCTGAGTGCTGACTTCTTTGAGCTAAAAAAACTGGCAGGTAAGGAGAAGAGACACCAGGCAGAGGGTCATCCCCAGTGAGAATGACAGCCCGGGACGCAGGAGCGTGGGCACACAGGCGCACACCCGCACACATCCGCACAGGGACACACACACACGCATAGCATCCAGGTCGATATGAATAAAGAGAAAAGCAACACGGGAATCCTGGGGAAGAATGGGAAATGCCTAGAACGTGATAGAAACTTGACGAGTGTTTGGTGGAGAGAAAAGAAGATAAGAAGAAAGGGAATGAGGGGGAAGGGAGGAGTTCCGAGCGACAGCAGGTTTAGTGAGGAAAGGACTGAATTGAGAGTCAGGGGAACTTCATCTGAAGCCTAGCTCTCCTCGATTTATTAGATTTCTTAGGAATTTGAGCTTGGGCAAGTTCCTTGGCCTCTCTGAATTTGGGTTTCCTCTTCCCTCAAGTGGCTGTAATATTTCCTTCCCAACGAATCTCCTAAGATTGCTATAAAAATCAAAGGTAATGATGGTTATGGCAGTACTTGGCAAGCGGAACGTACTATGCACCCATGAGGCCCCCAGCACCAGCATGAGAGCTAGCATTCTGCAGAGAGCTAGTTGCCAGCCTCTAAGGCATGCTCTATGTGCATGGAAGGACTTAACCCCACAACACCCTTGCAGTAGAAGCTATTATTATTCCTCTTCCACACATGAAGAAACCTACTGAAGGCCAGTCATTTGCTAGAGGTCACACACCTAGTAGGTGGTCAAGTGGGATTTGAACAAGGCCTGCTGGAGTACAATAGCCACCTCTCTCTCTCTCGCTCTCTCGCTCTCAATTTAAGTAGGCTTCGTGCCCAGTACAGAGCTCAACACAGGGCTTGAACTCATGACCCTGATATCATGACCTGAGCTGAGCTCAAAAGTTAGACTCTTAACCCTCTGAGCCACTCAAGCGCCCCAACAAATTCTCCTAACCACTCTGCTCCACTCAGACCTTGGTATGTATCCAGTGCCTTTCAGAGACCCAAACCAAATGGAATCTGCCTCCCCGTGTTAAGCAACATTGTCTGCCGTGACTGAAAACCACAGACTGGGTGGCTTAAATAGCAGAAATGCCTTTTCTCACAGTTCTGAGGCTAGGAGTCCCAGATGAAGGTGCCGGCAGGGTTAGCGTCTGGGGCGGCCTCTCTTCCCGCTGCCTTCTCGCTGTGTCTTCACACGGCCTTTTCCCCGTGCTTGAGCTGGGAGAGTGGGATCTCTGGTGTCTCTTCCTCTTCTTAGAAGGGCCTCAGCCTTATAGGAGCTCTTTTAACGCTAATTCACCTCCTTTAAAGCCCTACCTCACATTGTGGGGCAGAGGGGCGGGTGTAGAGTATCAATATATGAGCTGGGGGAGGGGCATAATTCAGTCCCTAACACGCATGTCATTGACAAATACTCCCCCAAATAAAGGAAGTTGTCTACTTTTTCTCCCTCAAAGAGGGGTTTTTAGAAATCCCATCGGGTCAACAGCAGCCACTGGGGCAAAATTGCTCAGCTCTGCATCCCGCTCAGATGGTTGCTCTCCCGTAAAGCCAAGCAGATCTGCGGTAAAGGAACGAGGTGGGTTTTGTACAAAGTATTTAAAATGTTCCTCCTCTCTCTCTCCTGCTCCAGAGCATTCTGAAGAAGTTAAAGTTCTATCCCTTCTTCCCCTCTTGCCAAGCATTCCTATTTATAGTTTCTGGCACTGGAGGGTCTGAAAGAGTCAAGAGTTTTCAAATCACTTCCCTACCCTTGCTCCCCACCATCTCCACTCAGGCATGAGAAGCTATTTTTTCCTGGTTTCCTGGTCAGGGTCTGGGGAGAGGAGAAACAAGAAGAAAGATTTGCAGCCCACAAAGACGTAAGTCTCCTTAAAAAGCCTCCGAGGAAAATGAATTGTGGTTTTATCCCTCGTGGTTTCGTGTCTAGGTCTGTGGATACCCAAGCCCTTGGTCTGTTCCTGAAAACTTCGAGAAGAAGTTTCCTATTGACTTCATCTCTGAATCCACCTTCACAGAGATGCTGACGAGCCTGAGGGCACAGAGAGAAAGGCCAGAAAGGTTTGTAGCCTGGAAGCCAGACGCCGTGAAAGCGTTTTACAATTCATCCCTCTGCTTCTAACAGTGCGTGATGAATTGCCGGCATCAATCTCTCTAACGGTATCAGGCTTCAGACCTCGTGAGCCATATGCTCACATTGTTGCTTTGTGCAAATAGGTGGTCTAAATATGCATTGATCTGATACATTTCACGAGTATTTACCAAAATGTTCTCTTGTCTCCCAACGCCTGTATTAATAAAAATAATACTAAATAATACTGAGTGGCAGCCATGCACGAGATTCTGTAGGTGCAGTTTGCAAATTTAGCGAAGGCTATTTGTAATCATGGAAAGAAAAAAAATAGCCCAGTAACCGGAAGTGTTTATGGAAGATAGAATAAAGCTTGTACGTAATTGTTTTTATAGACGGATGGCAGAGGAAAGATAGAAATAGGGTTGAACTTGATTTATTCCTGAGAAATATTCTGAATTGGGTGTTCAGCCTGGGGGGCAAGAATAAACATTCTTTACACTGGGAGCCCTGTCTGGGTGACGGTGAAATGCCATGCCCCACAAGGCTGTGACATTTAATCTCACAGGGCTGATTTCACATTGTCTGGGGAAGAAATTAATGTATTTTTTAAATTCCTCTGTTATCAATACTTCCTCCCCGGCCACCATAGTCAGCAACAGAAGTTCTGAGCTTCTAAGGACAGGGAGACTAAAAGTTGCATTTTAAGTCAATGATATTAACTTAGAGAAAACCATCTGAAGGAACACATTTCATATCGGCAATACCTGTTATGGTTTGGAACTGAGTTCGTAAAGGTCATCTTTGTTCTTTTTCAAGGCTTTGAATTCACTGAATTTTATTAGAAAATTTAAAACTTCCTTAACTTTTGAATTTGGGAAAAAATTTTAATGTGTGATAGAGAAACATTTAACAAATGCCTGCGTACTTTCCAACCCAAATGAACAAATGCTAACATTTTGTAAACTTTTCTTCAACTATTTTCTGTAAAATATACGACAGGGGCGCCTGGCCTACTCAGTTGGTCGAGCGTGTGACTCTTGATCTTGGGGTTGTGAATTCGAGCCCCACATTGGGTGTAGAGATTACTTTAAAAAAATCTTAAGTAAATAAAAATTTAAAAGTAAAATATATTAAAAAAAGTAATAGAGTTGAAATCCTCTATATACTCCTTGAAAGCCCCATTTGCTGGCTTACTTCTGTCCACCACCAAGCCGGAATGTGTCCTTCCGCCACAAATATATGCACCCGTCAATTACATAAGTCGTTACTTTGTATGACTTTAAACAGTTATATAAGCATCTTAATGAATCATTCTTCAACATAATTTTTCATTCTCATTATGCTTTCTTGAAGGCTTTCCTCCTATGTTACTTGCTGGCATTTAAAAAATATTTATTACTTGTTTCAAAATTTACATTTTTGACTTTAATTAGCAGGATAAGATATATCATACCTCTAATTGAAGACCAAGTAAATGAGGGATACCTACAGTCCCAAGACAGCACAGAATATTATTAGTAAATGCCACTCCCTTGATTTCTTTCTTAGGGAACCCCAAGTGTAAGTGTGTAATTGGGAGAAAATCATGTACTTGCGAGTGTAATTGATTTATTGGGAGGAAACCAGGAAGCAAAGAGTAAGGAAGGGTGGGGGTTGGAAAACCAGCATAACTATGCGTTACCTGAAAATGCCATTGGTGGAGAGGAGGCATCAGGGGCTCAATTCCACCAGGACCTCTTGAAAAGCACATGAAATCCTTCCCAGAATTGTCTGCCTAAAGGGAAGGGGGCTTGAAGACTCATCTATAAACTCCACGCCCCCCATTGGATGAAGATGACCCCAGGGCATTAGCCTCACCCTCAATTTTGGGCTGTACCATCCATGGGCCATGAGGGCATCAGAAAAGTATCCGAAGCAAAAAAGAAGGGTACACGGTGCACATTTGAGTGGGATATGGCCAGCTGGGGTGGATCTGAGCTCACCCGGAACTGTTGGCCTCCAGTGGGGCCATATTGGCTACACAAGAGCTATTGGCAGGCCTCTCTCTTACTTACGAATGAATCCAATCTGACTATACTATACAGAATGGGCTTGGCCTACTTCCTCAAATTCCACAAATGACAGGAAAAGCAGGTTTTCCCATTCTCCAGAGTTGTCTCCATCAGAAAATTCCAAAGGAGCGGTCACTACCATTGAAGTCACCTATCTCCTATAGCAAAAGGCAACCCAAAACATCAATTGTCTAGATCACCCGTCTTCACCGCTTTCCTCCCCATGTTTAGAACGAGAAAACTGCTGCCCTGTCGTGTGACAAAGTCAACCACAGGTTCCTCACTGGCCTGTACCAGACTACAGTTAAAGGGAGTGGGCCACAGCTGTCTGTGAAACTCTAGCACATAGTAGATGCCCAATAAATGTACTGGGAGGTGTGGACCTCACCCTGTGCCTAAAATGCCAGCTTTCCTTAGCATTACTCGTCAAGGGATGAATCCATAACCTGAAGGATTTTTAGACACGATCTAGGTCCCCCAGGGACTCTACTCGTTCCTGTCCCCTGGGCAATCCTAGGACAGGGGATGGGCACATCCGAGAAAGAAGGGGCCAGAGTACAGGTTCCTCGTAGGACAAAAAGCAAGAGTGGGGATTCAGGGTGAGTTGGAGGGGAGAAGAGATGCTTACAAGAAAGAGTAGCTCAGAAGGAAAGAGGGTGAAACTAAGAAGGGTTACAAATTGTTGCTGGACGAATTTTCTGTGTCTTCGCAGTTTTGCTAGGCACCCACTGTGTTTCTCCTCATGTGCAAAGGCAATGTATTCCAGTGGTTTTGGGAATAACTTCTTTCTTCAGAACCTTCTTGTTACTTGTCGTTATCATTAAGATTGCCCCACCTCTAAGACTCTCTGCTGTGCTCAGTCCAGCTACGTCAGCACTTTCCAAATTCTGCGGGGCAGAGACCATATCGGCTAACATTCGCTGTGGTACCCAGGGTATGTGCAGTTCTCAGGGAGCCGGACTAACCATCCATTTGCTCACTCAAGAGGGCCTTTCTTTCTTTCTTCTTCTTCTTCTTCTGCTTCTTTTTTTCTTTTTAGCTTGTTTATTTACTATTTTGAGAGGAAGAGAGAGAGAGACAGAATCGCAAGCAGGTTACTGTCAGCGCGGAGCCCAATGTAGGACTTGAACTCACAAACTGTGAGATCACGACCTGAGCTGAAACCAAGAGTCAAACACTCCACGTCTGAGCCCCCCAAGCACCGAGGGCCTTTCTTCCAATTAAACATACAAGGCTTCCAATGCCAAAAGGTGGCAGAGGATTATAGTAATTACCTGGATGACTCTGGCCATAATCTCACTTTTACCTAAGTGTGATCCTTACTTTAGTTTCCTTAGCTAAAGAGAGACTTATTCTTGGAATTACAAAATTATAGAGCTAGAAAGGGATCTCGGGTCATTAATTATGAGAATAATAGGGTCAATTGTCTGGTATAAAAAGAGACCAGACACCTCTTCCCTTTCCTGCTTTATGGGTAAAGGGGGTAGATTTCCTAGCACCTACCCTTTCACTCCACCTCATCACCTTTTACTCCCCCCCAGTTAAAGCAACCAAACATGAAATCCTCATCAGATCCTCCAAAATTATGAGGGGTCCTTAAGAAAAAGGACAGTGTAAGGCATCCTTTGATTCCTGGTCCTGCTGATAACATTTACTTTATTGGTTAGGTTAATGTGAGGCTTAGACTTTGAAAAGGTGAGTCAAATAAATACAAAAGTCTTAAGATCTTCTAAATTCTAACACCCTGTTTTTAGTTGGCAGTTTTTTCCTCACTGGTCTCAAAATTCAGGTAATAGCCTGTAACTGCAAATAGGTTTTAGGAGAAGACTGATTTGATTTTTTTATTTAATCAATAAGGTTCAAATGTATTTTTGATTTACTAAGCTCCAAGACGTCCTCTGAATTTATATTACAGCCGCGTAGTGTAGGAAACCAGGACTGTCACTTGTAAAGGACGCCACCATCCACAAACTCGCTCTGTTTTTCCCCTTCTGGCTGTAACAGCGTCCATCATCCTTAGTCCTTTGTGCTTATATAACATCTCAACACTTTTCTCAGTTTCCGTGGAAGATGCCGAAATATTTGCTCCCGTTTTTTTCTTAAAGAACTCTGCACTGTATGTATACACAGATGGATTTCAAAATATTTAGAGGCATAACTTACTCTTTGACTGCAAACTGAAAATACAATGAAACATTTCTTTTGCAACGTGATAGGGTACCTCTTTCAAGATTAAAAACAATTCAAGGCATCTGTGTCGCTCAGTCGGTTAAGGGTCTAACTTCGGCTCAGGTCATGACCTAGACTTTCATGGGTTCGAGCCCCGCATCGGGCTCTGTGCTGACAGCTCAGAGCCTGGAGCCTGCTTCGGATTCTGTGTCTCCCTCTCTCTCTGCCCCTCCCCTGCTCGTGTGCTCTCTCTCATTCTCTCAAAAATAATTAAACATTAAAAATTTGTTTTAAGAGATTGAAAACAATTCTCCAGGTGTGGTTTTTCAGAGTTTCCATTTACCTAAACATCGTATTCAGGCCAAAGGATCAAGCACACTTATGGTCTTCTAATTATTAAAGGAAAAAGTTTTTTGTTTTTTTTAACTTCACGCTGGCTGCCATCTTGCTGAGTGTTTTCTATAGACAGGTGCTCTTCTGTGTGAGTTCATAGATTGACCTATTTAATCCTCAAAACTACCTCATGAGCGAGGCATATATATTTCCATATCACAGATGAGGAAACCGATGCTTACTGCTGTTCAGTTACTTGCCTAGAGAGTAAAAGGGCTGGCGCTGGGATTCCAACCAGATCTATTATGATTCAGAAGCCAGATTTACAAATAAGCTTTATGCTCCGTGTTTGCATTGTGCTTCATTTAACATATTCACCCACCTGGAATTCTGCCCGCTTGCTGAATTAACTAAAGTGTGATTCCAGGTTGACTGGAATGTATTGACTATATATATTTTTTTAATGTTTATTTATTTATTTATTTATTTATTTTCAGAGAGGGAGAGAGAGGGCGCAAGTTGGGGGAGGGGCAGAGAGAGGGGAGAGAGGGAGTCCCAAGCAGGCTCCTTGCTGTCAGTGCAGATCTGTGAGATCATGATCTGAGCTGAAATCAAGAGTCGGACGCTTTACCAACTGAGTCACTCTGGCGCCCCAGTACTGAGTATATCTTTAAAGCCTGAGGCGGCATCCTCTGCATAGCAATATTTGGTGACTTTTCATAATGCATTTTTATAAGCCTGACAAGATCATCTCATTTTGGTCTTCATTTAGAAATAATGATGAATATTAATAAGTGCTCAAGGCACCGTGTCTTTTCTGGTGAGAGCCTTGTCACATGAGTGAGTGAGCTTCCAGAAAGTTTGGTTCAAAATGGAAAGATGTATATAAATGGTAAAATGGGGAGGCGTGAGTGCTCTGAGCTCCGTAACTTAGGTGCAGCTTCCGGAAGTACTGCTTTGCTGATGAGGAGTTTGAGGAGACTCTGAGTTTTCTGAGGAGAGCCATTCAACAGCCAGGAACCTTCTATCATGGAAGAATTCAAGAAGTCTCATTTTGTGGAATACCGAATGGGGGCATACTGTCTGTTCTCTGCTACTTAATATTTTAAGCAGGCTCATTTTAAGGAATGCCGAAGACGGTCAAACTACCAGAAGCTAGGAGAAAGGCATGGAACACATTCTGTCTCACAGTCTCAGAGGGAAACAACCCAACCCTGCCCACACCTTCATCTGGAACTTCTAGCCTCCAAAACAGAGACATTTAATATCAGTATAGAGTCACTGACCAGTCTGAAGTTAATTCACCCTGAAATTTTCAGTTTCCTGAACTAATATATATATTTTATTTTTTTTTAATTTTTTTTTTTTTTTTTACTTAATCCAGTTTGACTGAGTTTCTGGCACTTGCTATGGAAGATTCCTCACAAATACTCTGTCAACCTACAGAACATCGGGGACGGGGACCAGGATGGTGACAGAAGTAAAACTTCCCACCTAAGAAAGATCGAAGGAGCTGGGGCTATTTTACCAGCAGAATGATCACTCACAGGAAAGAAGGAAAGGAAGAGTAAGGCTATTTCCACACAAGCTCCTTGAGAGCAGGACCGTCTCTATGTGGCTCCTGCCATACCCAGTGCCTGTCACACAGCACAGCTCGATAAATGTTTGATGAACAAATGCAAGGAAAATCTCAAGAGTCCTGAGTTACAAGCAATAGAACGTGGCGAACAAAGATCAGGTGGGGCAAAGTTTATTCCAAGAACATTGAATAAACCACATAATTGCAGGGATGCCTGGAGAACCTGACGGAAACAAGCAGCCAGACCATAATCAAAATCGTGCCACATAACCAGGTGGGAGGACTCTGCAGCCGCTGCCCTGAACACTGCCCATCAGACTTTGGGCTGCGTGTGTCACTTGTCACCAAGGACAGAGGAGTGTTTCACAAACACTTTGCAACTCAAGCTGGGTTTACCCGTACTACATTGTGGTCCACGAAGATAAATATTCATAGTGTCTTCAGGGGCTGGCCTACATGTGGGGTAGTTCTGCTGCCGGTGATTCCAACAAGGAGGATGCCTTTCAAGGAAACAGTAACATTTATTAAGTGCTTGCTCTGTGCTGGGCTCCATGTATGACATTTATTTACCTTTCCATTTAGTCATTCCAGCAACTCCAGAGAACATAAGGTATGCCGACTAGGTGTCAGGCACCGTGGGATTGTAAGTGTATGGGACGTTTCATAGCTGTGTGTCTTTGGTCAAGTTCCTTACCTCCTCTGTGCCTCAGTCTCCCAGTCTATGAAATGGCAATGATTTTTAAATGACCTACCTCACAGATTCTTATGAGGATTATTTATAATATCTTATCTTATCTTATCTTATCTTATCTTCCACAAGATGGACGTTAGAAGCAAACTATGTTGAAGTGCTTCCGTTATACTTGCGGTATCAACACATAGAGAATTTGGGGCAACGAAGAAATTATCAGAGTTTTCAAAATATATTTTCTACTTATTTTTGCACATCTGTTCACAAAGTTCTTAGGAACTCCAGTAGTATTGTTTTTTTAATTTTTTAAGTTCGTTTATTTATTTTGAGAGAGAGAGAGAGGCAGAGAGGGACATAGAGAATCCCAAGCAGGCCCTGTGCAGTCAGTGCAGAGTCCAACGGAGGGTTAGGCTCATGAACCATGAGATCATGACCTCAGCTGAAATCAAGAGTGGGACACCTAACCGACTGAGCCACCCAGGTACCCCTGGAACTTCAGTATTTCTTTCATATACAATCAATTTTAAAAAGTCCATAAAGGCAGGGGCACCTGAGTGGTTCAGTCCGTTAAGCATCTGACTCTTGGTTTCAACTCAGGTCATGATCTCTTGGTTTCATGAGTTCGAGTCCCCCCTCACCCACCACTCCCCACCCCCACCCCCCCTCCCCGAGTTGGGCTCGAACTGGCTCTGCAGAGCCTGCTTGGGATTCTCTCTCTTCTCCCTTTCTCTCTGCCCCTCCCCGGCTCTGCTGTCTCTGTCTCTTTCTAAATAAGTAAATAAATAAACCTAAAAAAAATTTTTTTAGGGGCACATAGGTAGCTCAGTTAAGCATTGAACTTTAGCTCGGGTCATGAACTCATGGCTTCCAGCCCCATGTTGGACTCTGTGCTGACAGCTCAGAGCTTGAAGCCTACTTCAGATTCTGTCTCCCTCTCTCTGCCCTTCCCCCACTCACACTCTGTCTCTCTCTCTCTATCAAAAATAAATATT
Source organism: Paguma larvata (assembly GCA_030068075.1). Lineage (NCBI taxonomy): Eukaryota > Metazoa > Chordata > Mammalia > Carnivora > Viverridae > Paguma > Paguma larvata. Next base: position 32,188,204 of record CM057842.1, on the reverse strand, counting down.
AAAAACTTAAAAACAAATTTTAAAGCCTCTAATGGCAAACAAAAGTACTCAACCTGGAACTTGCTCGGAGGCTGAACGCAGAGTGTCTGGGCTGGTAAGGCAGCTGTTCGTGCAGGTACGTGCTCCAGGGCAGCAGAATGGCTTTGGCCCCAGTCCAGATCAGTGGCCAGTCTGCTTCAGCCAGCGCTGCCCACCCCACTGGGAACATGAAGAACATTATTGCCTTTCTTCCCAGAAAAATGTGTATAAAATTTCAGAGAGCTCACAGGCCTCTAGACCCTGTTACTGAATTCCAGGTGAAGAACCCTTCTTGATTAGTGACTCCAAACCTTTTACAAAGCCTGCAGTCGGGGTGCCTGGCTGGCCTTAGTCAGCAGAGCATGATCTTGGGGTTGTGAATTCAAACTCCACCTTGGGTGTAGAGCTTACTTAAGAATAAATAAATAAATAAATAAATAAATAAATAAATAGCGTGCTGTTGTTTTTTTGTTTTTTTTTTGAGTGCAGCAAAAAACACCATAATCTACCTACCCTACCTCCTCTGTGTCCAGAAGGAATCTAATATCCGCTTGCTACTATGTAAACTTTCATGGAAACCACATTTTTTCATCCACCAAATACTTACGGAATGTCCACCATGTATTCAGGTATAGCTTCTAGAAGCTGTGATACAGATATGAACGAGAGGAACAAGGCCTTTTTCTCAGGGAGATTCCAAGGAGGAGACTGCCAATAAACATCAAAAGCAATGTATGAAACGAAATAGGATAAGGTGACCAGGAGTGACTGGTGGGTGGCTGCTTTAATGAGGTGAGCCCGGAAGGCATCCCTGAGGAGTCATTGGGGTGGATACCTGAGTGCCAAGACGGAGCCGACTGTGTGAAAAATTAAGAAGCTGCATTCCAAGGTAGAGGAAACAGCGAGTGCAAAGGCCCAAAGTAGGTCATGAAGTTGGTCTTCTTGGAATAGGGAGGAATAGAGACAGGACTGGGGAGTTGGCACATGGTCAGTTAACTGAATTTGAGGCCTCAGTAACTGTGAAAGTGCACTAAATCTAGATTCTGGGTGTCAAATTTGAGTAAGCATCAATAACTACTTAGTAACTCATAGATTTTTAGGAAGAAACTCTGTGTGTTATCATGAAAATCTAGGAAACCAGCTTTTTTTTTTTTTTTCGATTACTAAATACCTATCAGGAAGGCGTATGGGCTACAGGTCAAGATTTAGGAACTGTTGGGAGAGGAGCTAAATGGCTTCTGGTGGGCTTAAAACCACCTCTGTTGGTGGGAAGCTCAGATCCATCAACCTCTGAGACCCCACTTCAGCGCCTACTTTTACTTCAACCCTCAAATCTTCAACAAGTCTAAATGATATTCCAGATATGTACTTACTTTTGGAGAAAAGGCCAATTCCCATGTGTCCACCAGAGATATTTCCAGTTTGGGGAAAATAAAAATAAAACTAATTAACAGTTCTGACTATAAGTTAAAGCTCCAAAAGGATTTCCTACAAATATTTTGGAAAGGTTAAGGTTTTTCTTTCTTTCTTTTTTTTTAAACTTTTTAAATGTTTATTTATTTTTGAGAGACAGAGTGTGAGCGAGGGAGGGGCAGAGAGTGAGGGAGACACAGAATCCAAAGCAGGCTCTAGGCGCTGAGCTGCCAGCCCAGAGCCCAAGGCAGAGCTCAAACTCACCAACTAAGAGATCATGACCTGAGACGACGTCGGACGGTTAACCGGCTGAGCCACCCAGGTGCCCCAAGGTTAAGGTTTTTCTAAAGAGCCTGTGCCCCCCACAGGAGAGAGAGAGAGAGATAAATAGGAAATTAATTGGAGGAAACATCTGCCAAAGTTTTTGCCCTGCCTTAGAATTTCAGAAATGTCACCATGATGGATTCTTTGTAGTGCAGATGAAATCAAGGGCAGTGGATGCTGGAGAATTCTATCACCCAGAGCAGCAGCCATTTCACTGCAATTTAAGCAAAACATCAAGGGAGCAGTGATTCCCGTAAGGTTCATGTTATAAAGTAATGCCAAAAGCTGGTTGCACTTCACTTTGAGTAGCTCTGCATTTTTAACCCGTATTGAAAGAACATAGAGATCTTTTCAGGTTATTATTTTTTTCGTGGCGAAATTTAATAAATGAAACACATTAGCTTAATATCAAAGGAAAGAGAATTGAAGAACTGCTCCATCACCACTGCATCAAGGCTGCAGGACAGAACTGGATGGAACAGCATCTATCATGCATGGAAACGTATGGTGAGATTAAAGGGTTAGCTCCGGAGAGCGTTACTGCAGTTTTTATATTTTGTGTTGGACAAAGGGCTTTCAAATATTTTCCTTGCTCCTCATACTAATCCTTGTTAGGATTCTTGTAGGCTACAAATGAAAGAAACATATCTTAAACGTGTGTAAGCATAGTAGAGAATGTATCGGCTTATATAAAATGTGCTACGTTCAGGCCTGGCTAGATCCAGCCTCTCTCATTAGTTTCTCTCATTCTTCTTGCTCCTTTCCTCTCTGTATCTTGGCTTCATTTTTTCAACATGTCAGCTGCATCTTTTCTTACTGTAAATGGCTTCGTACAAACAGCTAAAGCTTACATCATCCTTGTAGGTTGCAATTCCAGATGAAGCAGAAATCAGACCACATGTAGAGATTCAGTGGCCCTGCTTTGGCCGTGTACTCATCCCTTGAACCAATCTCTAGGAACAATGGAGCTAAGGCTACTCCAGTGGCCAGCCGGTGGATTTGATTGACAGTCCTGCCACAGCCACATGGAATCAGGGTTGGGGCCACTGTCTCAGCAATGGAATGAGGAGTGCTAAGCTGACAAACGATACAAATGTTGTCAGTGTCAATACTGTTAGCTCCGTTTTGCAGATTAAGAAATTTTAACAGTGGATTTGACCAAATTAAAACATGTCTGGTAATGATGGCCTCAAATTTCTTTAACAGAAGATTAAATCTTCCATTCCATAAGATAGATGAGGTTTAAAGAGCACAGTAACACAGTGAGTTAAATCCACATCAAAGCAAAAATGTCTGTTATAAGATCGTTCTCTGAGAGTCAGTCTTATTTAAGGAGATGAGCACAGTGTATATATAAAGGAGGAAGGAGAAATGCAGAAAGGAGAGTTATTTGAGTCCTTGTCATTTCCCCTCTAGACTGCAGACTTCTTGAAGAAAGAATCTGTGACTTCCCTCCTTTATCCCCTGCAGGGCTTGGCAAATGATAGCAAATAGCAGTAAATGTGAGCTGAATAAAGAGAAATAAATTAGCACCCTTTGCTTGTCCTCATTTCCTCGGTAAATTGATGTGAGTTCAATATATCACCTTTAATGCTATGTCCATCCGAGAGACGAGACTGACCTTCTGCCTTGGCAGAAACTGAGCAGGGGATTTGACAGGGATTTGAAAGCAGCACATAGAACCTGGAATCATGAATGTACAGATTAGAGCTGAGTTTTAAATAGCATATGATTCAACTCTTCCAATTTTATCTATCAAAGAATGGATGCCATAAAACGCATAGCAAGCCCTAAGTGTTCTGTGGGGCGAAGGGGCAGAGGTATGGAGGCTACTGTCCTTGGTTCTGAACCACTACTCCCTGCAGAGTCTCTTTTCCTGATGTCGGACACTTGCAACCCTGTCCACCTTTTCCTGCTGCCGTGGGCTTTCCTATATTTTTGTTTTCAAGATGGATGGGGGAAAAGATACATTATTTACTACCTCAGAGAAAATAGAACTGAGCCTTGTATCAAAAACTTCTGATTGTTCTCTCATTTTTCTGACATTTACCCTTTCCTCCCCAGGATTTGCTTATGCTGTCTAAAGAAGTGAATCAATTTGCCCCAAGTTCCCAAATGGACTGGAGGTCCCAGGTTTCCTAAATCATTGACTGGTGCATCCTCCCCTCCCGTCCCACACGCACCTTACTGTGTCACTAATATTTGAAAATCCCATTCTAAGAGTCTTTCGACCAAGGCATGACCACCCCTCTTAGATGCCTGTGTATTTGTTGTCTGCATCTTCATGATAAATCAGGCCCAAACTAAGGGACCTAAAACAAATATGTACTATTTAACAGTTCTTGTGGGTCCAGAATTCAGGAGTAGCTGAACTGAGAAGTTCTGGCTCAGCCTCTCTCATGAGGTGGCAGTAAAGGTATCAACCCAAGCAGTCAACTGGAGGCTTGCGTAGGGCCGGGGCTGCTTGCAAGGTGGTTCGTCACATAGCAGGCGAGCTGGCACTGGTGGTGTATGGAAAGCCTCAGCTCACCATGTGGACCTTTCAACAGTCGAGGATCTTAAGATGTAGCACCTGGCTTCCCCTGCAATGGCCACTCCAAGAGACTAAGGTAGAAATGACAATGTCTTTTATGACTTAGCCTCCAAAGTCATACACTATCATTTGCATTAGCCCGGCAAACCAAGCTGACACAAGAGTGTGAACACTGGGAGGCATGGGCCATTGAGGATCATCTTGGAAGCCTCTTGTGTGCATTCTCATAGCTCTTGTACCACTGTATTATAATTACATTTTAGGGGCACCTGGGTGGCTCAGTCAACTAAGCATCCGACTTATGCTCAGGTTATGATCTCACCCGTTCGTGGGTTCAAGCCCTGCGTCGGGCTCTGTGCTGACAGCTCAGAGCCTGGAGCCTGCTTCAGATTCTGTGTCTCCCTCTCTCTCTCTGTCCCTCCCCTGCTCGTGTGCTCTCTCTCTCAAAAAAAGAAATAAACATAAAAAAATTACATAATTACATTTTACTCGCACTATTCTGTGGCAGATACAGTTATCTGCCTGCTAACAGCCATTATCCCCATTCTCCTTGCTAACAGAATCCCGATTTTGCACAGGTATTGGAAAGCACTTTCTCCAGGCATCAGCAAACTGTGGTCCATCGCCTGTTTTTGTGCAACCCATGAGCTAAGAATAATTTTAACATTTTTAAAGGTTATAAAAATTAAAAGAAGAATGTGCAACACAGATCATATATTGTACACAAAGCCTAAAATACTTGCTACATGGCACTTACTAAAAATGTATGCTGAGCCCTGGTCTAAGTCACCCATGGTAACCCCATTCCCAACTTTTCCTGCAGGGTTTAAATCAGGCAGGTGTCCCAATTTTGACATGAAGGTTACAAGAAAAAAGCTACTGGGCATTGGGGAGCTTCTGGAAAGAACTTTTCTCTCCTATAAGAATGGATATATGAGAGGAGATCCCTTATGCCTTTCAACCATCCTGCCTTGAGGGTTACCTGGCGAGAATGGCTGTGTGACAGCCATGTTGCCACCATGAGGGGAAAGCCAAAAGTGTTCCGGAGAAGCTGACCCAGACACCTGACTTGGTCAAACTGTTCACTTGACCAATCCCAGAACAGTCTACTTCCAGATTTTTGTTACATGAGAAAATTCCAACTATCTTTAAGCCCTTCTCTGGGAATTTTGTCACTTGTAACTGACAACATTGTAAATTATACATATACCCCCCTCCAGACTGAGTTTGTAGGGGGCAAAAATCTATGTTCCTCACAGAATCCCTATTTCTACTGCAAGGTCTGGCATAGAATAAAGGCTTAAGTATTGGTGGTTGTCTAGATCATAGTTTCTCCACTTCAGCACTATTGAAGTTTGGGGACAGGTAACCTTTTGTCATAGGGGGGCTGTCCTGTGCATTATAGGAGGATATTTAACAGCGTCCCTAGCCTTCACCTTACAGATATTGCTTACACCCCTTTCTCCATGTTGCGATAAACAAAAATGTTCCCAAACACTTCCAAATGTTCCCTGGGGGACAAAAATCACTCTTGAGTTGAGAACCATTAATCTAATTCTTATATCCTAATTCTAGGATATAAATTTCTAGCATATTTTACTTACTATGCAAAACACCAGGTTCAACATGGGGTCCAGTCAAACTGTGGTCAAGGCAGAGATGCCTTGGGGATGGTGAGGCGCTGAGAAGGCTAGATGGGGCCCCTAGGACAAAGGAAGAGGAGGGAGGTGGCCACTCCAGAAATCTCAGCTGGGTCTGAAGCTGGCAGGGATAGACATGACCACCTTCCTCTTCTGGTCCTTTTTGGTATGGAGAAGTTATTGGAGGATAATGAGAGAGTTTCTTAGTCCGTGTCTTAGGCAAAACAGTCCTGGGGACCACAGAGGGCCAGACAACAATGATGAAAAGAAAGAAATGTGATCTTGCTAGTGGCACCCAGAGCGCTCAGGGAGGCTGTAGGCTTTTGAGGCAAAGAGTTTGATAAAGGATAGGATGGGGGCAAGGGGAGATGAGAAGATAGCACATAAAAGTGGTTGAAAAACCACAACCCAATAATGAGAAAACTCTATCCATATATCAGGGTGGTTCTCTGTAACGTGCCTGTCTCTTTTGAAAATACAACAGAAAAGTTTCCATCAAACTGTTTTCTGTCAAATGCTGGCCCCTGACAGATTGTGGCATATGGTGGTTTGCCTTTTAAGTCACTGGGGTTTTCTCACTCAACTTCACCAAATGGTGGCTGTAATTACGGCAGTAAATGCCTCTCAAATAACAGCTTTTTTCCCTCCTTAAAAGAGTGAGCATTTTAACAAGGATGTCGAGTTGACCACAAAGAACTATGTGCTGCATGGCTTCCTGGAGGAGAGGCTAGAGAATGCCGTTCGTCACTCAGAAAGGATGCTGATTTCCTCAAAAGGGCTGGAGTTCTGATCCAGGCTCACTACATGCTAAGCTTGGTGACCTTCCTCAGGCAACTCCCTTCACCTCTCTGAGCCCTGGTTTTCCTGGCTTGGAGTTGGCAGGATCACAAAAGGTCATCTACAGGAAATGGCTTCTTCACTGCCCCAGGGCACGCAGGGGTGGTTATCCTCATGACCTCCACAACTCACATCTCTCCATGACGGGTGAACTATCTACTGCCGGCTTATGAAGGGCTCGTGCTATGTGTTCGTGCGCCCATCAGTGACCTTTAGGTATTGGGTTCATGTGAATCCGATCCTCAGTCTCTTGCTTAAAATTCTTCCAAGAGCCCCATTGTCCCAGCCATAGCTTGGACGGCAGGGAGCGCCATAGTCCAGCCCTCCTCATACTCAGCCTCTGATCATGTTACTTTGCATGTCCCATCTAGGCCGTGGCCATCCCAAAGTGCTTGCTTGCCGTGTGCCACAGACACGACTTCCTCTCACTTGCAAGACCTGAGGCATGAGCACCTTTGGCACAGAACGTTCTCCCTCTTCCCCAGCTTCTGACTTGACTAAATCCTACTTTTTCATCAAGTCCCAGTTTGAAATTCACTTTCCTTGCGTTATGGGCTAAAACTGTGTCCCCTTTCAAATCCTTATGTAGAAGCCCTAACCCCTAGTACCTCAGAATGTGTTTGGAGATAGGACTTTGAAACCGGTTATTCAAGGGGTGCCTGGGCGACTCAGTCTTTTTAAAAGCTCAGGTAATGACCTCAGAGTTCGTGAGTTCGAGCCCGGCATCAGGCTCTGTGCTGACAGTTCGGAACCTGAAGCCTGCTTCAGATTTTGTGTCTCCCTCTCTCTCTGCCCCTCCCACGCTTGCACTCTGTCTGTCTCTCAAAAATAAACATTAAAAAAAAAAACCCTTATCACATGGAATTATCTCCTTTTTATATTTTGTCTCTCTCTCTCTCTCTCTCTCTCTCTTTTTTTTTTTTTTTTTTTTTTTTTTGGTGAGGGGAGAGAAACAAGAACGTTACTTTAACATCAACAATGACCCTCTGTGACAGTACAGGGAAGAGGTAGTGGAGAGAAGACACTCCGGCTTCCTGTTCCCTAACCAGCCTTGACTTGGATGGCAGAGCCCCAGCAACCTGGAAACACCGTACCTAGTCTCTTAATGGAGCGGGAAGGCGCAGGGAATTGGAAATCAGAGGCTCAAAACTTAGAGAAGTGCTGATGGTAAGTCTGAGGAGAGGAAATATGGCTGTGGAGAGGACCCTAGGACAGGTCTTTGGCCGTGAACATGCCCCTGGCCCTGGAGAGCATGGAGTCCTTGGCGGTGTGATACGGATGCTCCTTGGACAGGATCTCTGGAAGAGCTGGAATGGCACACTGGTGGGGCATCCAGGATGTTATCATACCATCTCTGTAATGTACTGGTCAATGAAGATGATGCCGTTGTCATCCCAGTTAGAGACTGCTGGGAAAGGTCTTCAATCTCACCAAAGGTTGTATCCTTCTCCACCACCAGGGAATCAGGATGATGGTTCTTATTAAGATTCCCTATGCCACCAGCAGCAAGCCAGTCACTCCTGGCTCTCCAGGAGTCCTCCTCTCCACTCACTGCAATTAGCTTCCCTCTACTAGCCATTCTCGCAGGAGGGCAGAGCTCAGCTGCTACAGCCTCTATATTCTGTTGCCCTTTTAAGGTGGTGAGTTTCTGTTGGTGATGAGATGTCTTGAGGAGTAGATGACTAAAGTTCTTGAGGTCACGGATCACATGTCTCTGCATCATCAAGACTGAGCTGATTGCCCAGAGGCATATAAAAGACATGGAGTATGTTTTCCATAAGCGGATGGAAATGAATGAAAAAATATCATGTCAGTTATCCAGATAATTTAGGCAAATGAAAATTCTCATTGAAGACTAGGCATGGATTTAGAGCTGCATTTTTCTAAGTAGTTTACCTAAATTCCTTAACTTCTAATCAAAGTATCTATACCTCATTGGACCTATGAAGTCATAGTTGTAGAACTCTTTGTAGTGAAAAAAAATTTTTTGGTGGATTTTCCATTATATATCTTGGTTCTCTGTCTCACCATTTCTGTAACACATTCCCCACAAGAGTCAGGATGGGGAAGATGGAAGAGATAAGAAAGATTCTTTGAGTAACTAGGAATCCACAATTAGGAAATTGTCAAGTATCTAAAGTCGGTACTTCCTGCAAGCTCAGTCCATTTATACTGATTCCATAAGAAAGCAACTGGTCACCATTTTCCACGTAACCGTCAGTCATAGTGCACACTGACAGAGTTTAAAGGAGTAAGTCCAAGATTAAAGAAGTTCTTTTAAAAAGTGGAATACCAGGAGCGCCTGGGGAGGTCAGGTCGGCTCAGTCGGCTAAGTGTCCGACTTCAGCGCATGTCATGATCTCAGGGCTCGTGGTTTCGAGCCCCTTGTCGGGGTCTGTGCTGATAGCTCAGAGCCTGGAGCCTACTTCAGATTCTATGTCTCCCTCTCTCTTTGCCCCTCCCCTGATCACACTCTGTATCTCTCAAAAATAAATTCAAAAAAAATTTTTTAAGTGGAATACCAATTCATGCTTTTAGTAATTGAAATTACCCAGTAATACCCAGGCTAGCTCAGCATTTTTGATATTTGGATAGCAAACAATTGAAAGCCATGATGGCCAGAGGGAACAATTAAAAGGGAAAGAAAATTAAGAGCTCCCAAGTACATTCCGTTTTCTCAACTTTGTCAGCTAAGTGTTCCCTTTAATTACTATTGATTTTCATAATAGTTTATTAACCCAATATGCCAATTCGAATTTGTCACAGATTATTGTGCATGTAGAAGAATCCACTGTATGGTACTGGAAGGGAGGAGAGGCCAAATGTTTTGGGAAATAAATGCATCTCCCTAAACACTTGTATCTGATTTTTAAAATTGTTTTGCTTGGGAAGAACTTTATTTTCTTTTAACTGAATAGATCAGTCATCTTGACAGTGTTTTAGCTACAAGCATTAGCTTCTGAAGTAGTGTACCCACTGGCTGTCTGGGGTGGCAGAGAAATGGAAGACAGAACTGATTTGATAAATCAAGTCAATAAAACCACCTTAAAAGTTTCATTATTGATATAGTATAAATGCAGCACAGGACCTGTATAGAGTTGAGAGAATCGGGTCAAGATTCATTTTTTGCCACTTAGGACCATTCTCGAGCCTCAGTTTCCCCATGCATTAAAATGGGGCTTTGTGATCTCTATCTCACTCTCCCTTTCAAAACTGACATGAGGCCCAAGGGAGATCGTAGAAGGGCTTCTTAAAGTTTAATGTACATTGCAAGCTAAGGCACTGTAGGCTTCTGTGTGTACCAAAAAGGATCAGTGAAGAACACAGAAGCCTCTTAGAGTAAACGCCTGGAACTAGAACTTGCCAAGATTTACCAATCCTGGTTAATAAAATAGAAATTAAACACCAATTACCACGGGAGGGAAAGTAGATTAACGTGGTGGCACTTTATCTGAATATTAATTATGAGTTGGGAGGCTCAGGCAGGTCATGCTTTATTGGTTCATCAGTAAGGAGCTCATGCTAATGGACGGGCATCCTCTGAGGAATCAGCCCTGGCTTTCCGGCCAGAGACCATAAACTCCCAATAATTTACATGGCACAAAATCTATTTCCTCCCGTCTGTAAAATAGTAATGAGAAACACCAGGCTGGGCAGAAAAATGAGGATTTAAAAGGGCACGGGTGTTTCTGTCTTCCATTTCTTTGTTAGGGTCAAAGCTGCTGATACCTGCCAGGCCTAGAATTCCCTAGAAGGCAAAAAGTGAAACGATGTGGGTTTGCACAGGGCCTCTGAGGCAGGGCGGTATGTACATGGTACCCGAGTTTGCCAGCCTGTGGGTCAGTTTCACTCCCAGGTCATGGTGACTTTGACTGCCTGAGGCAGGACTTGAGCCTCATCATGTCATAGTATGTTCTTGTACCCTAGCCTCCCCATGGAAACCACTGCCATCAGCTATTTGAGGACAGCTTTCAGACCCTGCTTCCTCCCTAGTGCCCTTAGTGAACACTGGCCACTGTGCCAACACTGGGCTTGTGTCCCTCAGCACCCACCCTGGTGTCCCACATTCTAGCATCAGTCAATGGGGAGAAGTCCCCATGCTGATGAACCTGGTCCCTGTGTCCCAAAGTATCCTGCTGGGGCACAGAGTCTTAGAAGTTCTTTCAGGAACTTTCTGGGATCTCAGGTGTCTCCTCTCTTTCCTGGGTCTTGAGATAAATTCATTGGACAAGGTTGGGTGACAAAACTCTCCATTGTCCACGTCTCCCCTTTGTCCCCTGCCTCTCCACACACAAACACATAAACAAATCCTCACTTTCCCTCTGCCAATAAAACCGAAGCCACCTAGGGGAGCCTGGGTGGCTCAGTTGATTAAGCATCTGACTCTTGATTTTGGCTCAGGTCATTATCTCATGGTCATGAGATTGAGCCTTGCTTTGGGCTCCGGACTGAATGTTGAGCCTACTTAAGACTCTCTTTCCTCTCCCCTTCCACACTCTCTGTTTTTCTCTCTCTCTCTCTCAAAAAAAAAAAAATCAAAGTCACTTAATAGAATCATTTGTGAACCAAATACCTACAAGAAACTCCAGCCCATAACCAAAAAGAGGGATGACAAATGTTGGTGAGGTTGTGGGGAAGCCAGATACCTCACACACTACTGTAAATGTAAAATGGCACAGCCACTTTGGGAAAGAATTTGGCATTTCCTTGAAATATTAAACATGGAGTTACAACATAACCTGGCAATTCCATTCTAGGTGTGTACTTGAGAGCATTAAATAACTAAATTAAGATAATAATAAAAATAATAAAAATCCACACAAAAACTAGTACAGTCATGTTGATAGCAATATTCTTCATAATCGTCAAGTAATGAAAGCAACCCAAATGCCCATCAAGTGATGAATGGATACATAAAATAAGGTATATCTATACAATAGAATTTTATTAACCTATAAAAAGCAAGGAAGTACATGTGGAAACATGCTACAACACGAACGAACCGTAAACACACCATGTTTTGTCAGAGAAACCAAGCACAAAGACACATAATGTCTGATTCCATTCATTTGAAATGTCCAGAATAGGTAAATTCATACAGACAGAAAGTAGGTTGGTAGTTGCCAGAGATTGAGGGAAGAGGGAATGGAGAGTGACTGCTCATAGGTATGGGTATCTTTGTGGAGTGAAGAGAATGTTCTGGAATTAGAGAGTGGGGATGGTTTGTACAACATTGTGAATATTCTAGACTCTGAAAGGTTAATTTTATCATATGTGAGTTACATCTCAATTTAAAAAGATTTTTTAAAACTGAAGACTCAGAAAAAAGAAAGAGTCGCTAGCTTCCCCAATTCTTTCTAGCAAAATCAGACTTGGGCTCAGTTGATACTTTCCACTACCCTTACTGAGGATTGCAGTTAGAAGCGTCACAAAGCTGCCCTGCCCCACACACTTTCCCACCTGCTTGCTGACGCCCGAAACTCTTCTGTGGAACTTCTTTTCACCGGAGTATCTTAATACTTGCCTGCTCTCCACATTCGTGGGGCCATCTGCAGGTCCGAGCTTGTCTCTAAATGAAGACAAGCATGAAACAGTACGTTCTCCCTCACTGGGTATCAAACTATAATGGTTTGATGGAAGGGTTGCAAAAACAAAAGAAAACACGCATACACAAATCATTTTACGTTTGACCTAAAGTCCAAGATTTTTTTGCTCTCCTTTTCTACATTTGAATAGGAGCTTTGAAAGATCTTGGACATGCATATGGCTCTTATGTAGTAGAAAATTCAAGGAAAATAGTGAGCATGACGTAGTCACTTAGTCGATTTAATACTTACTTTGAGAGAAGCCAGCGACAGAGAGATCTGAGTCAGCGAGGGCCGGGCATTATTCATCAAAACCATGGATTTGGGGAGCCAGAATGCCAAGACTTGAAGTCTGGTTCTCCCACGTGACTTTGAGCAAACTTCCTGGCCTTGATTTCCTCATCTGTAATATAGGAATACTAGTAGTACCTACCTCACAGTGTAACTGTAGAAATTCAGTAAGTTAATACAGAGAGAGATTTTAGACACTGCTAGCATAAGCTAAGCATTCAGTAAGCCTTAGCGTGTTGTTGTTTCTGAAAATAGCTAGAGTACCATCCTATCTTTTGCTGTATCCTTTCTGTGGGAGACTACGGGGGAAAGTCCAAGAGCCTGACATTGAGGTAACAAGGTGACCTTCCTCTCCCACTATGTTCCCTGTCCTCCCGCTGAGGCCTGTTTTGGGCAGGCCCCTAAATCAAGCAGAGGCCGGTGGCTCTTGGAACGTGGCATGTCCTGAGCCTCTCAGGGCTGTGTTGATAAGTTCCAAAAGAGAGTCAGAGAGGGTGACTCCAGGGCCAGACTCTCCCTAATCCAGCCCCAGCTAGATGCCGTGTCCCCATTTGTGCCCCCACAATATGACCAGCAGAAAGAGAACTGTAAAGAACATCCTGAACTCTATTTCACTTCCTCCTTTATAAACAGGACAACTAGAGCTGGGCACTATTTTTGGTACTTTTGGCCAGTGTGACAGAATAGGACACTCTAAATAGCAATTGAAAATAACTTTCCCACCACTTGACCCATCACCTTATACCAAATTGCCAATTTCTCTGCGCACTTACCACTATCTGAAATTCTCTTGCTCATGTCCTTGTTTGCTGAAATGTAGAATTTTTGTATGTAGAATGAGGCTTCCAGGAGGGCATGGCTCTTGTCTTTCTTGTCACTGCTGTATCCACAGCTCCTGGATAGACCAGTGCCTGGCACAAAATAAGCATCCAGTGAATAGTTCTGGAATAAATTAATGGTGCTCGCCCTAGCACTCGGCACAGTGCCTCTGTCCTAGACAGGCCTCTGCCGGTGGTAATCGCTCAGTCTCCACTCTCCCCTTCTGGGGGAACCTGTCCATGCCCTCCCATCAGCACCTGCTTCCGAGGCCCCTGCACGATGGGGGACAGGCTGGAAGGCTTCCCTTCTCTGACACCACCTCCTGATATAGTAGCTGACAGGAACAGCGGTAAACTCCTTCCCTAACTAAGACACTCATCATTTCTGTCTTGGAAATTTGGGTTTGGCACTCAGAGACTCTTTTTCATAAGAGTTGGTGCTTACAATGAGAGGCTGGAGAGTGTTCTGGTCTCAAGTATGATCAAAGCAGAAGAAGCCAGTATGCAGCAAAGAGAATAAAACTACCTGCAGAGAGGAAGTGAGGAGATAAGAGAGGATGGCAGTAGAGAGAGAAAGAGACAGAGTCTGGGCAGGTGGACTGGCTGACCTGAATGTGCTGATTTCTCAGGGCGCACCTAGTCCCGGAAGACCTGGCTGTACTTCCTCAGTTAGAGCCTTGGTTATTCTTTCAGTTTTACATTAGTTTGGCTGGGTTTCTATTTCTTGCACACAAATAATTACTAACTACAAAGTCCTAGCATATAGGAGGGATCCTCAAGCCCTCCATTGACTTGAATTCATTTTCCATTTATTCATTTACTCACTTACTCGACAAATATTTATTGAGCCAGGTACTGGGCAAGAAGACAGAGGCAAACAGATGAGCAAAAAGTAGACACCTCCCCTGCCCATGTGGGATTCTAACAAGGAGACAGTGATTAATAGGATTAAGAGAAGAAGAGCAACAGTGAGTTGAACGTAGCATCAGACACTGCCTGGTATATATCAGGAATGGTACTGGATTTACAGACACCAAAGTCATCATTGATATTATGGGGATCACAGTCTGCTCAGGAGGAACTGTCATATCGTCCTTTAGCAAAAATGATACATATTCTGTCTGATTGGACCCTCAGGCTGATTCCATGAGATTGATCTTAGAAGATGTCTGTCTTACAAGCGAGTCTGTACAACTGAGCCCCCAAAGGGTTGAGTGACTTGTCCGAAGTCAGCGAGGCTAGTCCGAGGCAGAGCCAGAACTTAACTGCTGTCTTCTGTCTCCAAAATTCTGTGTTTTTCCTTTTCAGCCTCCTACAAAATGTTGCCTCTTCTGTGAGACGGCAAGTGTGCAAGAACCAAACACACTGAACAGCCCTGCAGAAACTCAAGGCAGAAGGCCTCCAGGCGGGGCTCAGCGGTGCTATTTTTAGGATAAACTCTGCCAAAACAATGCAAGTGGCAAAGAGAAGAGGCAAAGAGAGAAGTCAGATCTCTCTGCTGAAGTTGCTACAGTGCGGTTCTTAGCGGGTCTATTTGCAGCACCGGACTCCATAGAGCCCTGGCCCCCCCCCCCAGGCTCAAGTTTGTGAGGCAGTCCCTTCCCCAAACCTCTCAGGGTCTGGGAGCCCAGCTGCCTATTTAGGCACCACAGGGAGACGATACACCATGAAGCTCAAACAAGGCTCATCACAATTACATTCAAGAACTCAACTAAACTGTCTCCCCCGCCCCAAGGGTCTTGTTTTCCTCCCTTCTTACCTCACGTCACTCACAGGTCGTAGATGTCACCTTTCATGAGGCAGTTTTTGCACTCAGTCCAGGCTCCCAGCTGAGGGCACCGCATTAAGTGTGCTTTGTTTCTCAAAGCACGGTCTGTGGAACACCTGCATTCAAATCAACTTGATCAAAATAAATGTTCAGATGGTGAGGCCCCACTCCAGACTGGATGAATCAATGTTTCAGGGTGTAGACTACTGGGTATTCAGCCAAAGAATACAAAAACACTAATTCGAGGGCATACATGTGCCCCTATGTTTGTTGCAGCACTATTCACAATAGCAAAGATATGGAAGCAGCCCAAGTGTCCAACAAATGATGAATGGATAAAGAAGATGTGGTATAGGGGCGTCTGGGTGGCTCAGTCGGTTAAGTGTCCGACTCCCGGTTTTGGCTCAGATCATGACCGCATAGTTCATGCGTTTGAGCCCTGCATGGAGCTCTGCGCGGGCAGCACGGGGCCTGCTTGGGATTCTCTCTCTCTCTCTCTCTCTCTCTCTTCTCTCTCTGCCCCTTTCCCACTCACACAGTGTGCCTCTCTCAATATAACTAAATAAACTTAAAAAAAAAAGATGTGGTTTGTATATGTGTGTGGATACACACACACACACACACACACACACACACACACACACACACACACACTGGAATATTATTCACCCATGAAAAAGAATGAAGTCTTGTCATTTGAAACAACACGATGGAGCTATAGAGTATTATGCTAAGTAAAACAAGTCAGTCAAAGAAAGATAAGTACCATAGGATTTTGCTCATATGTGGAATTTAAGAAACAAAGGAGCAAAGGAAAGAGCAAAGAGCAAAGGAAAGAAAAAAAGACAGAGACGATCCAAGAAACAGACTCTTAACTATAGAGGACAAACTGATGGTCACCAGAGGGGAGGAGGGCTGGGGGATGGGTGAAATAGTGATGAGGATTAAAGAGTACACTTATCATGATAAAGAAAGAAAAAATATTTCAGTGCATGAGGCCCTAGAACTTTCATTTCCAACGAGCCCTCTTGCTAATTCTTAAGTAGAATAAAGTTTGAAAATTACTATTCTATATTAAATGTTTCCCTACCAGGTGTCAGAATAGGCTGCTAATAAACCATGGATTCTAACATCTTCTTTTTCTAGGTCAATGGTTCTCAACCTTGATACTATTGACATTCGGGTCAGGGAATTTGTGTGTGGGGGGGAGGGGAGTTTAAAACCCATGTTGGGGAGTTTTCCCCCTCAATCCTCAAGTAACAGAAAGCCACTGATGCATTTGCTATCGTCGACTATACATTGACAATATTGTACAGCAGATCTCTGGAGCTACTCATCTTCTTTAACTGAAACTTTATGTCCGTTGATGAGCGCCTCCCCTTCCCCCTCACCCCCCAGCTCCTGGCAACCACTATTCCACTCTTCGATCATCGATTTGAATCTGACTGTTTCAGTTACCTCAAACAAGCAGAATTGTGTAGTATCTGTCTTTCTGTGACTGGCTTATTTCACTACAATAATGTCCTTGAGGTCCATCCACATTGTTGCATGTTGCAGCATTTCATTCTTTTTTAAG
Organism: Paguma larvata; assembly: GCA_030068075.1. Lineage (NCBI taxonomy): Eukaryota > Metazoa > Chordata > Mammalia > Carnivora > Viverridae > Paguma > Paguma larvata. Next base: position 32,171,401 of record CM057842.1, on the reverse strand, counting down.
GTTGTATAGTATTCCGTTGTCTGGATCTACCACATTTTCTTTATCCATGCCTCTATCAGGGGACATTCAGATTGTTTTCACAACTAGGCTATCGTGAATAACGCTGCAACGAACATGGGAACGCCAATATCTCTTCCAGACCCTGACTGCAATTCTTTTGGATACATACCCAGAAGTGGGGCTGCTGGAGCATAGGGTGGTTTTATTTTTAATCTTTTGAGGAACCTGCATACTATTTTCCATCAACAATGTACAAAGGTTCCAATGTTTCCACATCTTCACTTCCACTGGTTGTCGTTTTTGATACCAGCCATCCTGACAAGTGTGAGGCAATATCTTATTGTGGTTTTAATTCGCATGTTCCTAACCAATAGTAGGGCTGAGCATTTTTCACTCAGTTGTTGGCCCTTTGTATGTCCTCTTTGGAGAAACGTCTTTTCAAGATCTTTACCCATTTACCCAGGTTATTAGTTTTTTTGCTCTTGAGTTATAGGAGTTCCTTATATATTTTAGAGATTAAACTCTCATTGGATATATGGTTTGCAATACTTTTTCCCATTCCATAGCCTTTTCAATCTGTTGCTGGTTTCCTTGCTCTGGAGATAGTCACTGACGCATCTTAAATATAGCACTTTCCAGCCCGGCACGGCTTATTGATTGAGAATGATGTACAATCTTCTCCCAATGCCTTTTGCTCATCTTTTTGCTCTTTCCTAATCACCCAGCAGAGTAGACTGCCACAGGGTAGCATGTTCACACCAGGCTTATTAAGTGGGGCTGACAGGCAGAATGGTCAGGCTGACTTGGATTAAACCAGTTTCTACATCTTCTTTGCTTTCAGTGCCACAATGACAGTGACCACGCTGTCATCAGGACTCCACACTCAGCATTCTACCAGATACCCTGGCCCAAAGAAAGGAGTTATAAGACCTGTTGGATGAATGGCCCGGCTCAGATAAAACTGCATAACAAAAACAGCCTCCCAGGGATTTGTGAGACAGGTGACTGTGTCAGTACAGTGCAAGGCACATGCCATGTTTCCCCCACCCTGCCCACACACATGCACACACACATCTCTCATGCATGCACAAACATACACACACCCAAAAGGGATCTCAAAAGAGAGACAGTGGGAGCTGCTGGTTACCACCACCAACTACTGCAGTCTAAAACAAAGGGTCTAGGGGTGCCAGACTGGCTCCGTCAGAAGAGCGTGAGACTCTTGATCTTGGGGTCATGAGTTCAAGCCCCATGTTGGGTGTAGAGATGACTTAAAGAAAGAAACGAACTTTTAAAATAAATACATAAATAAAGCAAGAGATCTGTTAAATATTAAATAACTAGTGAACAGTCCAGGTGGTGTTGGGAGCGGACGGAGAAAAGGAGAGGTCCTCATTTACTACTATCTCGAAGTTTCTGAAACAGTCTCAGACTCATCCTGTTGATTGCTACTCTTCTAGATGCCTTATCTGATATTTTTTAAAGTTCATACTTTTGTTGTTCAAGCAACTCAGTAACTACTTTTTAACAAATTCATCTTTGTACTTCAAGTTGCTCTGCTTTAGAGACTTGGAGACAGGCCTTGGTCACAGGCTGAACTTTGGTCTCCTGTGCCTTTGTATTGATCTGTGACTGAGGCGACTATGGACCTTGGAAAGCCTCATGTTGGGGGGGGGTAGTCACAGCCTAGACACAACTGTGGTTGATTGTCACCTTCCCTAATCCTTCTGCCCCCTAGCCGGGAAGCTCTAATATGTACTAGCACGTAACCTTGGATAAATTACTTAACCTGTCTACATGTCAGCTTCCTTAGCAGTCCAGCAGGGATCGGAAGAGTGCTGGTAGAACAGTAAAGAAGTAGGCGACCCGGTTTGCCTGGGACAGTCCTGGCTTGTGTTGATTATTCTAGTGTCGTTATAAAAGGGCTGTGACTCTGCTGATAAATTACATAGTTGTTTAATTAAGAACATGGGTTTTGCAGGGTGCCTGGCAGCTCAGTCCGTATAGCATGAGACTCATGATCTCAAGTTTGTGAGCTCGAGCCCCACATTGGGTAGAGAAATGACTTAAAAAATAAAATAATATCTTAAACAAACAAACAAACAAACAAACATGGGTTTTGCAGTTAAACCAACTAGGATTTGAATGACAATTTAGTTCCTGAGTGTTGTTAGCAAGTTACTTAACCTCTCTGTACCTCAGTTTGTTTACGTGGAAAATTACAACAATAATCTTATCTTCGAAGGGTTATTATAGGAATAAATGAAAATCTAGGCAAGAACACAAGGAAGAGGAGCTGTTATCGCCCTCATCTTCCCCAGTGGAGACTATTTTTCAGGCTATGTTTGAGCTTCAAGTGTGGGAAATACACCTCAAAGTAACATAAGCAGAAAAGGACAGCTAAACATAAAACTGAGGTGTCTGGGGATTTCCTAGCTTCAGGTGCTGCAGGGGTTCAGGTACATTTTTTTTGTAATGTCAATTTGTTTTCTAGAGAGAAAGACAGAGCATGAGCGGGGGAGGGACAAAGACAGAGGGAGACACAGAATCCAAAGCAGGTTCCAGGCTCTGAGCTGTCAGCACAGAGCCTGATGCAAGGCTCGAACTCACAAACCACGAGATCATGACCTGAGCTGAAGTCAGAGGTTTAACTGACTAAGCCACCCAGGTGCCCCTGGAGTTCTTGATTTCAGAAGGAGAAAGATCTTCTGTTTCCCAGGGTTCCCACCACTCTTTGGAAAATTCCTCTGAGTGGCCCCAACCGTGGGCCACTTATCCCCACATGCAGGGAGAGGAAGCATGCCTAATGGCCTGCCCGGGCCATATGCCCACCACACATCAAGGGAAACAGATACCCTTGATTCATGGCTCCATCACGGTCTCTGAGAAAGACACAGAAAATTTATTTCAATTCCATGAAGTGCCAAGGAGAAGAAAATAATGGCTAACAAAGAAAAGTAACTTTTTTCCCCGCCATGGTGGAAACCTCCAGGAGCTACAGGTGACAGCAGGTGGCAGATCTTTATAACATGGTTGCCTGTGCTGCCGGTTCTCCCTTGGCTGCAGCGCGTCTGTTATCCTCTGCTCTCGGCACCGCTCTGGGTCTCGAGACCCATCTCTCAGGAGTGCCTAACCTGGGCTTCGCTGGGCTCAGACTGATGGAGGGGGAGAAAGCACAGTTAGGTAACTGTCTCCCCTACCCAGTCACTGCCTTGCCAACGTCTGTCTCTCTCAAGCTCTCTCCAGCCTCTAGAATCATGTTCCCATCCCTCTGGCCTTTTGTAAGACTGGTAACAGCTTCCCACTGTGCTGGTGCGTGGGTGCTTCCCATGCCCTGTTGGTTCCTTAACCCTGCCCACTCCTCTCCACAAAGTGATTTGACTTGATTCAACTCTGGGCACACCATCTGTTTATAGCCAAGACTCTGACCCACGGTTTGCCTGCCTTTGTTCTCTCTCCCCCCTCCCCTATTATTATACAAAAAGATGTCACTGTAGAATATGAAAATAGAAAAAAAGACAACTTACACCTAATCTTTCCCTAGATGTGATGATTACTTACATTTTGGGATATACCCTTTCACATTTTATTCTTTGCGTGTTAAATACAGATTTTTTAAAACAAAAGTGCAATGATAGTTAGATGTTTAAAAGAGAAATCTCAAAAGCAAAAAAAAAGTGTAAAATAGCTTACCTTTCCTGTTAAAACAGGTCATGAAGGTGATGTTTTCAGATGCAACTTCGATCGTTTAAAAATTAGGGGGATGGTGATTATAATTCCACCTTTTTCAAAACAACTACAAAATAGTTATTTTGAGAGTTTTCTCTCCTACAGAAGTGACTGAACTTTCAAATTTTACTCAGGCTGGGAAAATTCAACATAAGGAGTATTTTTTGACTTGACTGGTTTTCCACAAATTTCTTATGCTATCATGGAGAAAAAAGGGAGAGAATTGAAAGGAGATGGAACATTTTATAATTTCTATTTCCATCTGGAGTTGTTATATTTAGCTCTAAATGAGAGTATAACATTCTCCCTAGGTATTTCACTTTGAAAGAATAAAAAAGTTTGCCCAGTAATGATGAGTATTTTTATTTTATTTTATTTTATTTTATTTTATTTTATTTTATTTTGTCTTATTCTACTTTATTTTATTTTATTCTACTTTATTTTGAGAGTGAGCACAGGAGAAGGGCAGAGAGAGAGAGTGGAGGAAAGGCAGGGAGAGAGGGAGAGAGAATTCAAAGCAGGCTCTGTGCTGTCAGCACAGAGCCCGATGAAGGGCTCGAACCCACAAACAGTGGAATCATGACCCAAACCGAAATGAAAGTCAGACACTTAACGAACCGAGCCACCCACGTGCCCCATGATGATGACTATTTTTTAAAAACACAAGAGTTACAGGATCTGAATGGAATGCTCATTCAGCAATGCCTATTACCAGGAAGGACTTGGGCCTCTGTATCCTGCCAAAAGTTGTCTTATACCTGGCTCCCAGGCGTGGCTGACACCACTTGCAAATGTCCTCACCACTTGGTAGTTCCACAAACGCAGGTGAATAGGAAGGCCACATCAGAACCTGATGTGGTCCGCAATGGAGTGAATGTTTGTGACCCCAAAATTCATATGTTGAAATCCTAACCTCAACTGATGGTATTAGGTGGGAGACGCTTTGAGATGTAATTAGTTTATGAGACTGGAGCCTCATAATTAGTAATTAATTTCTGAGGCTGGGGAATGGGATTCACGCTCTTGTAAAAGGAACCCCAGAGATCTCTCTCGCTGTCTCTCTGCCATGTGAGGGTACAGTGAGAAGCTGGCAGTCTATAGTCTGGAAGAGGGCCTTCATCAGAACGCGACCACGCTGGTATCCTGATCTCACACTTGAGCCTCCAGAACTGTGAGAAATAAATATTTATCATTTCAGCTGTCCCATCTGTGGTAGTTCATCACAGCAGTCCCAAGTGACTAAGACAATGTCCTTTAAAAGGAATATGACCACGTTGGTGGGAAACATTTACTCATACAAACCTTATGGAGCATTGACTGCCAGTCAACCGTTTCCATGGTCTAGTATCTTTACCTTCTCCTTTCAGATGAAATTGACTGCCCCTCTCTCATAGTTTCTAATACTGCCTAGGGAAGACATGGCATATACCGATTTTCCCCCTTTGCTGAGAGACAGTTGTCTCCAGGTCCATTAATTCCGTTTTCTAAATCATTGACTTTACAGTCATTTCTGTTGGACTGCATCATCTCTGTGACTCACTCATGGCTTCAGACAAGTGTTGGCATGTTGTAAACCCTCCTTCTTAGGGTTGGCCTTCCCAGTTCAAAGAGAACTGCTAGGTCAGCCAGACGTCTTACTCTTGACTCTCTCTGGTCTCTGTGAATGCTGGCTGGAGCAGTGTCGTCCATAGTTTTTCCAGTTCCCAGAACCTGAGGAATAAGTTCGACACCTGGGAAACCCCAGTGTGCCATGTCCTACCCATTGAGAACCATGGGTCCGGAGCCTAAGTTACCTAGACAGTTTTAGCAGCTTCCTTCCAAAGAACACACCCAAATTCATATTGATCAGCAACGTAAAATCTTGGTGCCTTCCGCTAGAACATTAGAACGGTAACTAGGCTCCGGCCACACTAACCTAGTTTTGTTGTTTTGGTTTCTCAACCACGCCAAGTGCACTCACAACTCGCGGCCTTTGCTCAAACTGTCCCCTCTGCTTGGATACTCTCCGCGTAGATCTCGATGCTCTGGTTCTTTTGTACCTCCCAGGTCCGAGTTTGAATATGACCTTCCCAACTGCCCATCCAAAGGAGCTCACGCATTTCCAGTGGCTCTCTGGCATGTTGCCGCATTTTGTGTATTTATGGGTGCTTGGTGAATTACCATATTTATATGCTTACTGTCAGGGCTGGTTTCAGGGCGAGCGACATGTGTAGTCTCTCAGAGCGCCCCCCCAGTTTGAAGCACCCTTCAGGGGGTTTAAATGCTCTCCTGTTGCCATGACGAAATTTGTAATGGTTTTTATTTTACCAAGGAGACCTGCATTTTCATTTTGTACCTTAGGTTATATACTACTCCTGCCCATTTTTTTACTTTGTGATTAGAATATACACCCTAGGAGAGCAGCGATCTTCTCTCCTTGGTTCAATATTGTGTTACCAGCACTACAGGGAATATTGCAGGTGCCCAATAAATATGTGTTAAAGTTAATCATAGGATTATCATATGCCCCAGCTATGGTATTCCCAGGTATATAACCAAAGAATTGAAAACAGATGCTCAAACAAATACGTGTATCTAAGTCTTATAGTGGCACTATTTACCATAAGCCAAAGGTGGAAACAACATGAACATCCATCAACTGATGAATGGCAATGGAATATTATTCAGCCATGAAAAGGAACAGAGTGCTGATACATGCTACAACACAGATGAACATTTGCCTTAGTAAAATATTAAGTTAAATAAGTCAGACACAAAAGGTGACATGTTCTATAATTTCATTTATATGAAATACCCAGAATAGGCAAAATTTCTAAAGATCCTAAAGATAGGAAGCAAACCTGTGGCTGCCAGTGGCTGGGAGGGGTGAAAGAGGAAGAAGAGGCAGCTTAATGCATATGGAATTTTATTTTGGGGTGCTGCTGCTTGGAACTGGATAGAAATGGTACAACATTAGGAATATACTAAATGCTGCTGAATCATTCACTCTAAAATGGTTAATTATGGAGTCGCTGGCTGGCTCAGTCGTGGGAACATGTGACTCTTGATCTTGGGGTTATGAGTTCAAATCCCATGTTGGATGTAGAGATTAAATAAATAAAACTTTAAAGAATAAAATGGCTAATTATATGTTTTAAAATTATTAATTTCATGTTCTATGAATTTTATCTCAATTAAAAAAAAAGAAAACCGTGGGGCGCCTCGGTGGCTCAGTTGGTTAAGTGACCGACTTCGGTTGAGGTCATGATCTCATGGTCTGTGAGTTCAAGCCCCCCATGGGTCTCTGTGCTGACCCCTTCGAACCTGGAGCCTGCTTCAGATTCTGGGTCCCCCCTCTCTTTACCTCTCCCCTGCTCACACTCTGTCTCTCTCTCTCTCAAAAATAAATAAACATTAAAAATTTAAAAGAAAAGAAAACTGAAGAAATGCTTGTTGAAGTGCGTGTTGAACACATACTTACAAAACTACAAAACTTGTTTCAGGACTCTTTCCACAACTAAGTCCGGACTATTCTTAACCTAGTCTAGGGCTTCAACAATTTCATTTCAAAGCTTTTGAGTCTGCATGAAGATAACAACACATTTACACCATTATTTGGAAAAACATTTAAAACATTTGCTTCCAACAAGGTTACACAGGACGCTGTTATCATCATAAGGCTAACCCTATTACTACTTTTTGGGGTATTGTTTCTGTTTGTTGGTCTTATGCTATTTTTATAAAAAAATATTTTTGAGATAGTTGTAGACATCTGTGTAGTTGTAAAAAAATTTTACAGAGAGATCCCGTGTTCTTTTCCCTCAGTTTCCCCCAAAGGTAACATCTTACAAAACTATAGGATAACATCGCAGCCAGGAAACTGACATTGATAATAATCCATCTAGCTCCGTCACATTTCAGCAGTTTTATATGTACTCATTTGTGTGTGTGTGTCCTGCTTTCAAAGTGAAGTAGAACAATAGTTCCTTTTAGTATTGTAGTCTGTTATCTAGTAAGAAATTCCAGAGAGATTGTGGCACCACCAGAGTAACCACAAGTAAATGGTTCCAAATACAAGTTAAAAGAAAGAAATATTTCTAAAGTAGTGGCAGGGGCTTAGCAGTCTGGAACCTGTTAGTTCAACCATGCCTTTTATATACACTTGACCCTTTCAGCACCATGATTCTTAGAAGGGCTGCCATACATTCTGTTCAGTTCAAAAGTCTGAGCGACAGGGTACAGTAAGACTTTCTTCTGTCATTTGAGAAAATGGGCAACGTAAAAATTGACAAACATTGAGTGGTAGCCTTAAAAAGGTGCTAGTGAGATTGCTTTCACTTACAAATAACACTTGCTAGTTCAGCCTGCTAATATGTAATTGGAAGTAGAACCTCAGGAGAATTAAGAGATGTAAAAACACTTTTGGTGTTTACCGTAGGGTCTCTTTTGTGTGTTAATTATGAGTTCATTTGAAGATTCTAGTGAATGCTCTTTTCTTAATGGTATTGGTTGAAGGATTAGACATCTCATTTTTGCCTACTTGGCATCCAACCCACCATCTTCTACTATTGGCACATACATTTTCCTTTGGGGGGCTGCTCATCTCCTTTCCTGGTCTAGCAGTTTGGGTGGTGCTATCCACAACCCCCCCCCCCCCACCTTCTCCCAAACCCGACACACTCAGGGCTCACAGGATGAGCCCATGACTTAATCAACACATTCCATTCCTGTGGACACAACCATTAGTTCAGAAAATACACACACTCAAAACTGGTCAAAGGGATGTAATCCCTGATCTATTGCCAGAATGAGTTGGACAAAGAGTACTTTTCCACTGGACTTGAAGGTATTCACGTGAAGACGGACAGCATCGGTGAACACCAGCAGGGCCAGCAGACTGTATGTAAAGCCAACACGGAAGAGAGAAGACCTGACAGTTATACTTGAGCATCTTGAACCAGCTATACCTGAAAGTCTGAACTTCTCAATTACACGAACTAGTAAGATGATAAATTACTTTTTCTGTGTACCTAAATGAATCTGAGTTTGTTTGTTTGTTTGTTTGTTTATGCATGCATGCATGCTTTGTCACTCAGACCTCAGTGAGAAGGATCAGTGGCAAATAACATTTACCAGGTTACACCTGGGGCCATAAATCCTTAAGCTAATTTATTATTTGTCCTCTCATCATTCAGCAATTTTCTTATCTTCTCATCCATCCGAATTACTGCCTGCAATAATTTGCTTGACCCACTGGCTCTGGTGCTTAGTGTAAAAGAAGTATCTCAAGTAGAGTAAATGAAAGACACTGGGAGTACATTAATGCCTCTGACCCTGTAACACGCTCTTTTAAATAGGTTATGCATATGCCGTGCAGCTGACCGTCTGTACTGCTTATTTAAGTTCCGTAATAAAATGGCGGGGGCCCTCATTGTTTATTTATGTGATGCAGGCAGCCTCTCTCTAAATCCTAATTCAATCTGCAGTCACTGTTTTGGAGGCTAGGAGCTCTAATGACTGCACAAGAAATGTTTGCTGCTTCAGATGGTGCTATTAAAAGAAAACTGTTCCCAAAGAAATTCTTATCTCCTGACGGGGGGAGAGCTAAATCACTATAAATTATGGAAGAGGAAATTGCAAATGTGTCTTGCTTTCTCTTTATTGGAGGCATTGTTTTATCACAACTGTCAAGCAGAGCATACACCTATTTTGAAAAGCTTTTTACAGCTTTGAATTAAGCACAAATGGAGAAATAAGAGGCTGCATAATCAGAGGAGCTAACAGCACTGCTTTGCAAGGCAAAGGCAGCGCTTTGCCTGTTACTCTTTCATTCATGAATGGCACCAGCAAGGCACGGACTGTGAGCAAGGAGAGAAAGCCACTGCAAGGTACAGTTCAGAGAAACAACAAAGGAGATCGCCAGAGACCTGGAAGGAGAGTAAGAAGAATCTTGAAATGAACAGCAGAGACCTTTAGAATTTCATTCTCCTGGAGCAGAGAAAAACAACGTGACAGGGGCAGAGAAGGCTGATTTGTTTCAAATGAGTAAGCATGACCAACCAATCAATCCGTCAACGTTGATGTAAACTTTGATCTTATAAAAATTGCAGAAAGGGTGCTGTTTCGCTTTCCTGTCCATCACAGGTGATGTCAGTGGGTCTGCTGGTCCACAGCCCCTGCTCACATTAATCACGCTGTGGATGTTTTCCGCAAAGCCAGTAGAGGGAGTGCGAGTTTAATGGGTGGGTTCCAGGATCTACCAAGGGAACCATCCTCTGTATTCAGGACCTCCCAATCCAGTGTGTGAAAGTGACGGTCTCCATTGCCTCTTTCCCCACAGACCTCCCTTCATCTGCTTCCCTCTTCCTATCTGCCCCTAAACAGCCCTGCTCCTCCTACCCAAAGTGTCTGATTGGTCATTTGGAAACATTTTACTAAAGAGTTTACAGGTTGACGTTCTTGTTGGCAGATTCCATGATGGATGACAAAGAAAGGGTCAAACGTTAAAAATCATGCTGAATGAAAGAATTTTGAATGCTTATGACCTAATGGTAAGTGAAAATAACAAGTTACAAAACCGCACATGTAGTCGTATCTGAGGTATATAAAACTTATTTTTCCAGACTTTTTCTTTTTAAGTGTATTTATTTTGAGAGAGGGAGTGAGTGATCAGGGAGGAGTGGAGAGAAAAGGAGAAAGAGAGAGAGACAGAGACACAGAGAGAATCCCAACTAGGCTCCTTGCTGTCAGTTCAGAGCCTGATGCGGGTCTCAAACACAGGAACCATGAGATCATGACCTAAGCTGAAACCAAGAGTCAGATGCTTAAGTGACTCAGCTACCCAGGCGCCCACCCCCCACCCAGAGTTTTTTTTAAAGTAAACTCTATCCCCACAAATGTGGGGCTCAAATTCATGACCCAGAGACCAAGAGTTGCAGCTCTGACTGAGCTAGTTAGGTGTCCCAAAGCTTTTTTTTTAATATATATAATCGTAGGAAAAAACAGCTGTTAAAATTAACAATGGTTGACTTTGAGGTGTACTATGTGTGCATGGGGGGGTGTGAGGGATGATTTTGTTTCTTGCCTTTTTTTTTCTTTTAAAGTAAGCTCTGTACCCAACATGGGACTCGAACTCACCACCCCAAGATCAAGGGTCGCACGAACTACCGACTGCCAGCCAGGCACCCCTATTTTATACTTTATCATACAGTTCTATATTTCAAATGTATATGTTGTATGCAGTATATAATTGAGTGCATACAGCTTTATAGTCACAGGGAAAAATAAAAGGTTGTAAATGCTTACGTATACTTTGTGTTTGTATAGAATACGCTCTGCTTTATAATACCATAGGAAAACCTGTGTGACCACACTAAGTAGCACCCCAGAAGGAAAGAAGAAAGTGAATTCTTATTGAATCCTTTGCGCTAAGGACTATGTGAGATGCTGAAAGATAAGAAAATAAGGTATGTGGCTATCTGTACTCCATGACCTCAGGAAGCTTATAGTCACTTATATCATCTTATTTCCTTGTTGTGTGTCCAATGACTTGTATTGTTCCTCTGACTCTGAGATAGATAGTATTATATTGAGTGTGAGAAATAAGTTCCTAGAGGCAAGTGACCCAGGGCATTTAACTATTAATAACTGACTGGAATTGCCCTGGATTTTCACTTCCAAAGATTCTCCTCCTTCCCAAATGTGAGTCATCAATAAGAGTCATAATTTTTGCCATCTGCTAGCTCCTAACTATCAACTGAGTTATTGACTCTTCTCTTTAGGTCAACATATTTTTAACTGAAATTTATGTTTCTTATAAGTTTATTATTATTATTATTATTTAGTAATCTCTATACCCAACATGGGGCTCGAACTCATGACCCCAAGATCAAGAGATGCAAACTCTTCCAACTAAGCCAGCCAGGTAGCTGAACTGAAATTTATCTTAAAAGAAGCTTTATACTACTATCGTAAATGCAAAATGGAATTATTATTATCCATAAATGAAAGATAAGTGTTAAATAAGCACAGTAAAAAAAAATATATTTGCTGACTTTGCTGGGAAGGCTCTGAAGCTGTTGTTACAAAAAGCAGAGTGGCCAGGATGAGAGATATGTTAAAGACATACCACCACCTCACTGAAGGTCTTCTTCATAGAACCAGAAGGTCTGAACCAGGACTCAAAGGGAAGGAAGAGGTATGTATGCAATTTAACAAATACCTTAAATGATACCAATCAAGGCTTTGAGAAATGCATTTTCTTGATGCAAAACCAAGAAAAATACCATGGCCAATGTAGAACAGGGAAACCTAGCAGCTAGAAAGACAAGACTAGGTCAAAGATGATATAAATCTCATTTTGCAACCATGAATCTCAAGATTATGGAAATATGCTTTTTTTTTTTTTTGGATAACAAATAATTACTTTGCAACATCAGTATCAACTGAAACACGAAAAAGAAATCTTTTTTTTTTTTGAGAGAGAGAGAGAGAGTGTGTGAGCAGAAGAGGGGAAGAGGAAGAGGGAGAGAGAGAATCTTAAGCAGGCTACATGCTTAGCACAGAGCCTGATGTGGGGTTTGATCTCATAACTGTGAGTTCATGACCTGAGCTGAAATCAAGAGTCAGTCATTTAATCACCTGAGCCACCCAGATGCCCCAAAAAAGAAATTTTTTAGGGGATCCTGGGTGACTCAGTTGGTTAAGCATCCAACTCTTGATTTCAGCTCAGATCATGATTTCATGGTTCATGGGTTTGAGGGGCATCGGGCTCCACACTGACACTGTGGAGCTTGCTTGGGATTCCCTCTCTTCCTCTCTCTGCCCCTCTCCCTCTCCCTCTCTCTTGAAATAAATAAAGAAACACTTTTTTAAAAAAGAAATTTTTAAAGAATAAACATGTATTTCTCAAAAAGAATAAAAACGTACTTCTCAATGAGAAAGCAAGGCAATGAGGTGTTTTGTTTGTTTGTTTGTTTTTTAAATCATCAGTTTAGGAAACAAACAGACACAGATTCAAATCCAGCTCAGCAACTTATTACATATATACCCTGAGTTTCTCTGAGCTTCAACATCTTTGTCTCTAAGCCTAGGAAGAAGGATGAGTGGTTTACTATTATGCAATGGTCATTTGTAAAATACCTTAGGTTAAAGGATAATTTCCCCAAAAGGTAAAATCATAACTCTCGTATGGATATCAAATGAATACCTGGTAAATAATTTATTTAACTCATTATTAGTGAGAATCAGTGAAATGTCACAGTTCTTTCAAAGGAGATGTCAGGAATGCCTGGGCGACTCAGTTGGTAGAGCATAAGACTCTTGATCTCAGGGTTGTGAGTTTGAGCCCCTGTTGACTCTAGAGATTACTTAAAAACAACAACAAAAAAAATTTTTTTAAGGAGAGGCCAAAGAGCAGAGAGATATACAGATGGGAATGCTGAAATAAATTTACAAATAGACCAAAAAATGTCTTATTTCACAATGGAAAAGGGAAATCAATAGATGATCCACTGGACAGAATTTCTTTGCATGCCTATGGGCAAGAATTATTTGCATTACTGCAGCTTTCTCATCAACTTCTGAATTGTTCTGGTCGACAGAGAAATTTATACTAAAAGAGTTTTCTTGTAAAATAGTTCCTGTAGGATTACATGTTCTCCAGCGACTTCGGTATTCCACCACAAGAATATCTATTCAGACTGGTTATTCATTTCAGTCTTAAATTTTCCCTTACACTATATCAAGACTTGATCTGCAGAAGTTAACGCTATTTTTGAAAATAGCAGGTTTATAATATGGAAACGATCGAGTAGAAAAAAAAAAGTTCTCATTTAAAATATCACCTGTGTTGGGGCGCCTGGGTGGCTCCCTCGGTTAAGCATCTGACTCTTGATTTCGGCGTAGGTCATGACTTCTCAGTTTGGGAGCTCAAGCCCTGCATCCGGCTCCGCAAAGACAGAGTGGAGCCTGCTTGGGATTCTCTCTCTCTACCGTTCTTTCTGCCCCTGCCCTGCTCTCTCTTGCTTTCTCTCTGCCAAAATAGGTAAATAAACTTTAAAGAAAATTAAAAACATAAAATAATCTCACTCAGTAATCATCTCACTCATGGCCAAGATGGAATATAGAAGGTCCCTTTCAATTCTAAAGTTTTCAGATTCCATTATCTAGCTGATTACAACGTTTATTTATATTTCGCTAATGCTAAGTTTCAAAAAGGTTAGGAGGAAATTGAAAATCGACCTGAAATAAAAATAATTTCTGAAATGAAAATATAAGTTCAAAAAGAAATAAGTGTTGATAATAGAAAAACAAAATTAAAATAATTTTCAGTAAAATTTGAATTATATAATCCCAGGCTTTTCCCTACATAAGAAATACTAACAGAGAGGGATACTACCAAATATGAATGATGACACTACCAAATATGAATGAGGGACACTACCAAATACGAACAAATCCTTAACTGGATGTCCTGATCCATACACAAAGTTACGGTAAAACAATTTCTAAGACTTTCTTCAAAGTGACCTACATGATTTTTCACTCATTCCTAGCAAGTTCTTGAACACTGTTTCAATAACAAAGAAATAATTCATTTTATACAATAAAAAAGGAAACTCGGGATGTATTTTCTAAACAATCAATGTAGCTTGTGAGTTTTTGGAAGTTGATTTCTTAATTATATTTATTTCTTAATTTCACTGTGAACTCAGATTTCCAATGAAACACTGTAAGTCTTCTGACATTTCCCCACTGCTCCCAAATTAGTTGGTTCTTATTGTCAGTGGAAGGGCAGTTCTCAGTGACAGCCCAACAACTGAGTGTTTGTCTCTTCACTATTTAAACAACCCAAACCCTCAAATAAATTTAGTGAACAAAGCAAAGGAATCCCAATGACATTTCCTTCCATTCACAAAAACTTGAACTTTTATGTTCAGTAATTAATGGCACCGTTAACCAGAATGACATTACAAAACGGGGCAGTTGTTATTTACCATAGCCATGTAATAAAGTGTCAAAGGTTATCACAACAGGATATCTGTGTTTAAATGGAAAGAGATAAAGAGACAAAGTCAAGCCGGTTATCCCTGTTTTGTTTTCCAGCTGGAGGGAAGTCTGCTGAAATAGACTTCTAAATGTCTAAAGCTGCAATCTCAGCACAGACAGTCCATTTAATGTTCTGATTCCTTCTCTCCCTCCAATTTTGAGGGACAGAGGCCAATGTGAGAGTGTAACTATTTTATGTGAGTACCTGCAATGTGTAATATTTTACTGGCATCTTCTCCTGATCCGTATGGAGTATGCGTTTTCACTCCGACTTACAGAAAGAGGGTACGGAAGCTGTAGAAGCTGCTGGAAACAGGGCTGGTGAGCCTGTGTTGATGGCCGTTTGGGGAATATGTATGTCAGCAAGGGTGCACTTTGGCCATCTTCTCTATGCCTCTCATCTCAGGCTCTGCTTTCACAGATTCCCCAACATCGTCTTATGGTGATTCAAACAACCATCATTTCTTTAAAAAAAAAAAAAAAAGATTTTATTTTTAAGTAATCTCTACACCCAACGTGGGGCTTGAACCGACAACCCCAGGATCAAGAGTTCCATGCTCTACTGACTGAGCCAGCCAGGCGCCCCTAACAACACTTCAGCTGTATTTTGAAAGGGGCGTGTCTTTGGAGAACCACTCATCCCTCTCCCTTTCACTTACAGATCAAAGACACTGGAGCTTAGAGAGGTTTAGGCTGCATATGTAATAAATGGTCAGTTGGAATGGAACCCACATCAGTTTGGTTCCTCAGCTGATGCTCTTTCTCCCTTGTGTATTGCCTCCTAACTGAAAAATAATTTTGCACTCCTTTTAAGATTTATTTTACATGTTCATTCTAAAAATTATTCAAACTATATGGTAAAATGCAAAATAAGAAAGTAAAAATTGTTCAGATGCCCACCATATACCACTAATTTTTAGATACATTGTTTTGCAGTTTTTTAATGCAATTTAACCAAGTTGGAATCACCCAGGAATGACATTATACCATATCTGTCTTATTTTTATTCGAAATGATATTAATGCCATTTCTTTTTTTTAATTATTTACTTATTTTTGATAGAGACGGAGAGAGTGTGAGTGGGGGAGGGGCAGAGAGAGAGAGAGAATCCCAAGCAGGCTCTGCATTGTCAGTGCACAGAGCCCAATGTGGGGCTTGAACTCGCTAAACCATGAGATCATGACTTGAACCAAAGGCAGAGGCTTAACCAACTGAGCCACCTAGGTGCCCAAAGCCATTTCTTATTAACTATTTTAAGAACAGGGCTGCTGAAGGGGCACTTGGGTGGCTCAGTTGGTTAAGCGTCAGACTTCGGCTCAGGTCATGATCTCAAGGTTCATGGGTTCGAGCCCCACATCAGGCTCTGTGCTGACAGCTCAGAGCCTGGAGCCTGCTTCAGATTCTGTGTCTCCCCCTCTCTCTGCCCCTCCCATGTTCATGCTCTGTTTCTCTCTGCCTCTCAATAAAAAATAAACGTTAAAATAAATAAATAAATAAAAATAAATAAACATTGAAAAATTTAACAATATGGTTCCTAATGATTGCAAATGATTCCTTTATATTGATGTACCAATTTATTTAAACCATTCAAGTAACATTTTAAAACGATTTTGGTTATCAAAATCTTTCATCTTAGACATTTATTCCATAAGTGGAATTATTACATGAACAAGTTACAGAATTTATCACCAGCACTTGCAAGGGCAACAGGGTAAGCAGCAGGGACTCCGTAAGTAGAGAAGATCATTACCAAAAAAGTTATATGTAATGAAGACACTGGGGCCTGGGTGGCTCAGTCGGTTGAGTGTTTGACTTGATTTTGGCTCAAGTCGTGATTCCAGGGTCATAGGATCGAGCTGCACTGAGCATAGAGCCTGCTTGAGATTCTCTCTCTCCCCCTCTGCCTCTCTCCCCGGCTCACACTCTCTTTCTCTCTCTCTCTCTCTCAACAAAAGAGAAGATATTAACATGTCTGCATCCATTATAACACAGATTTCGTACAATTACAAAGACAAATTTTCTACCGAGGTAGCATTTATGCGATACTGAAACATCCATATAAAGAGTGAAATAGCGCCTGGATGTGGCGGTTTTGTGGAAATGCTGGATCATCTGTGCAATCTTGGTAACACGTGGGGTGACAGAGTAGTCTTTTTATTTATTTGTTTGTTTATTTATTTTTAAATGTGTATTTTTGAGAGAGAATGCATGTGTGCACGTGGGGAAAGAGGGGAGGGGCAGAGACAGAGGGCCACAGAGGATCCGAAGCAGGCTCTGTGCTGACAGCAGAGAGCCCAATGTCAGGCTTGAACTCGTGAATCATGAGATCATGACCTGACTCAAAGTTGGATGCATATGGGGGTATAGCTCAGGGGTAGAGCATCTGACTGCAAAGTTGGAGGCTTATCCGACTGAGCCACCCTGGCGCTCTTAGAGTACTCTGTCTTTAAAGTAAGAGGGAAACCCATAAAACACCACAACCTAAAAATGACATGTGCTAGAAGATGTTTTAACCATTTCTACACGGAACATACAAAGTCACTTGTAAATGTAACGAAAGATAGTATGTTATATCCAGGCTGTATCCGCAATGTTCACTGACGTTTTCCCAACCTCTTCCCTGTTGGTTTTCTTGAGAGTGGACTTGAATACACCTGCTGCTGTGAGGCTGGCCAGAAGTTTTGGGAGCCTGTAGTTGTCAACTTGTATAAATGTCTTTCTGTCTGTCGCACAAAGTAGATAAAGGATAAGTAATTCTAGCATAAAGGTACTGGGGGAAAAGAACTGGCAGCAAGAGACCATGTGTCAGCAGAGTCTCAAGAAAAAACAAATCCAATGACATTCGAATCCCTTCCTGGGACGAGCACGCCTCCTAGATGTAAAAAATCACATCTGCACGTAAGAACTGACTGACCACATGGGAGCCCTTCTAAGGCTGTGTGTGAAGTAGAACGTAACGCACAGAGTTTTGCCCAACACCACAGTTGGCTTCTTGAAGACAAAGCATGGAGCTCTCAAAATGCATCTTCTTTGGGGCACCTGGGTGGCTCAGTCGGTTAAGCAGCCGACTTCAGCTCAGGTCATGATCTCATGGCCCGTGAGTTCAAGCCCCACGTCGGGCTCCGTGCTCAGAGCCTGGAGCCTGCTTCAGAATCTGTATCTCCCTCTCTCTCTCTCTCTGCCCCTCCCCTACTAGTGCTGTCTCTGTCTTTCTCAAAAATAAATAAATAAATAAATAAATAAATACATACATACATACACATTAAAAAAAAAGCATCTTGTTTGATAACACCTACATTCACCAGACTAGCTTAAGAGTTGAAGAGAATTTCTCTAGAATTATTTCCCCTCTTATAAACTGCCCATATGTGGCTTATTTTGCTGAAATACTTTTTTCTGCTGTTAGGCTTTGCCAAGCTTTAAAAAACCCCAAAACTGCCCTCCCACCTCTCCATCCCATGATCATTTACCCTTAAAGGCAAGGAACAATGTCACCTTCTGCCATGCGTGAGGGAGAGGAGAGGACAGAAGGAAAAAAAGAGAGAGAGAGAGAGAGAGAAGCCTCAGAAGGAGAGAAGGCCCTCAACATAGCTTTGAGAGAATGTTCAGGAAAAATTAGATTTATCCCACATCTTGAAAACTGGATTTTACAGAACCGGGCGGACATGATTATACTGCTTCTTGTCCTGGATTAAATTCTAACCAACAAAGGATCAGTAAAATTGCAATGGATCTTGGCAAGATTGCCTCTGTTTTGTCATTCAGAGTTCGGCTGCTCAGGAGGGTGGCTTCCCTGACGTCTAGGTATAATATAGAATCCGAGTCCCTAACGCCTCCCCTTCTTTTGCTACTCTACACAGCACTCTTGACTATTTGTCATTTTTTGCTAGTGGGGGATGTGCGCATAGTGAGTGGGTATGCGTTTGCTTTCCGGTGTTCTGTTTGCACAGATGACAGTGACACTCCCACAGCACGGTCCCCGTTAGCCTCACGGCAGCAGGTATCGCTCGTTGCTTACACAAGGGATGCATTTCATTGTGCCCTTCTTCCTAATTGTGTTTTATAGAAGCAAGCAGCACACCAAAGAAAACAGAGCCAACAAACAAGAAATGTTACATTTCTCAGCTCCCTTGCTGCTACCCGGCCAAGACACTGGTAGGAAGAGAGAGACAGAATTGCTGAGTGGAGCTTTTCAGCAAAGCGTGGTCATCGGGCGAGGAGTCCTCTGGAATACACGTTTTCCCCTCTGCCATTCGCCCCTTCCTGCCGGGAATGCAGACGCTGCTTGAGAAGGAGCAGTCAGCTTGGGACCACGAGGCAGAAGCAGACAGGGTCCCTGATGGCCGCTTGGAGCCACTGTATGAGCAGTGCACTGCCTATGTCTAGACTTCTAATTATGAGAGGAAAGTAAACCCTCACTTGGTGTAAGCCATCGCGTTTGATGTTTCGGTCACTTCCTGCCAAAAGTCATTCCTAGCGATATACAGCAGCACTCCCAGTACACTCTGAACAGTGCCTGGCCCATGGTAGATGTTCAAGCTTTATGAGAGAAAGAGAAGGTGGGCCACTGAAAGCTGTTCGTATCAGGTCCTGACCAGGGTATGTTGGTCTTTGTAGATGCCAATTAATCATATTTTTCATCCCCGAGGATCGTAAGTCAATTGACAAACAGACACAGAAGATCCATAGAGATCTTTTTAAAATGAGTCTTCATGCATTCATTCAATATTTCTTGAGGTCCCGCTATGTACCAGACACCGTGCTGGGTACTGGGGATAAAGCAACAAACAGAACCAAATCCCTGCCCTCCTGGTGCTTCTGTTTGGTCAGGGAAGAAAGACAATAAGCAAGATACATAAGCATGTTAGAAGTTGGGGGGGATTTAAAGAAGGTGATCAGAGGGGCGCCTGGGTGGCTCTGTCGGTTATGCGTCTGACTTGGGCTCAGGTCACTGTCTCACAGTTCGTGAGTTCGAGCCCCGCATCAGGCTCTCTTCTATCAGTGCAGAGACTGCTTCAGATTCTCTGTCTCCCCTCTCTCTGCCCCTCCCCTGCACTACCTCTCTCTCTCTCAAAAGTAAACATTTTTTTATAAACTTAAAAAAATACAAATAATAAAGAAGGGGATCGGAAAAGGCCTCCCCAAGGGGTCATCTGAGCATAGACCTAAAAGAGTCACAGGCGAGTATCAGAGGGAGTGGAGTCCCAGGTGGGGGGAAGGGCAAACGCACGGGCCCGGAGTGGACGCTACACGCGCCTCGGGCTTTACCATCTCATTGCCAACCTGACGTTGAATGTCAATTACCAGCATCCACATCTTTTTTGCCTGAGGGCTTTCTCTGGGCACTCAAGCCTGCTCTGCCCACACATGCAGCCGGTAGTGCTAGATTAACGCCGACTGAAGACAGGAGATTGCTGGTGTATAAACGCCCCGGGCCCCCGGGCCTCTCTGGAGGGCTACGCCGAGGTGCACGTTATACACTGGCTCCCAGATTCGATGTCAGGGGCCCAGAGTGGTAGCTAACGCGGTAGCACACGTTTATTAAGAGCCTCCCCCTTCCTGTTTCCCTTCCCGAAGACCTAGGGGCATTTCCTTCACTTCGCAAATAAAGAATTGACACTCAAATCCTCTTCTCCAAGTCTATTTCTGGGGGGTGGGGCACGAACTGAGACGGGCACGTAAGGAGGCCAGCAATGCTATGGCTGAGCGTGGAAGAGAGGGGGAGGAGAATGATAAGACAGGAAGTCAGAGTGACATGAGGCCACTGAGCACAAAGCCCCTGGGATGCTGGAGATCTCATCTCATACCCCAAGTGAGATGCCCTGCCAACAGAGGGTTTGCAGTGGAGGAGTGACGTGCTCTGACTTACTGTTTTGAATGTTCGCTCCAGCTGCTGTGTTGAGAACAGATTGTAAGGGGATAATGTTGAGGCAGGAAGGCTTAGGAAATTATTCCAACGGATGCAGGTAATAGATGATGAGAGCTTGGATTGGAACAGTAGCTTTTGGTAAAGCTGCCTAGACAGGGTGCCAAAATTATCTTCCTGTCCCTCTTCACCTCGAATGAATTTATCCTCCGAGTAGAACTGGAAGGCCTCACAGCGCCCGGTACTGGGCAGACTCAGCACTCAGTAAGTTACACCCACCTGGGTCGGAGTCCCAACTCCCCCGCTTACCGCTAATGTAGCTTTGCACAAGGTGCCTAATTTCTCCAGGGCTAAAAATATTACCCACCATGTAGAGCTGCTGTGAAGACCAAATTAAATGAAAGAACGTTTGTAAATTGCTGAGTGCAATGCTTGGACCAATAAATTACAGCTTTAATATGATCATTCTAATGATCATATTTCAACAAATAGAAGACGCTAGTGTTGGTATTCCATTGTTATTTATCTCCCTCCAGGGAGAAATAAAAAAAATGCTGCCAATTAAACTATGACACTAGGCCTTAATGACAGTCCTGCATGACACCTGAATAAGACATACCAGCGTTTCGCTTTTCTGAAAATTCTTTCATCTGTTTCAAGGCATTTGGCCATTTCTCCTTCCTTCGGTTGCATGGCTTAATGTCGTGACAGGAAATGCTTTTGTGCATATCTGAGAAACAGCGTGAAGTCAAGAATAATTGGCAGCTTCATCTCCTTGAGGAAGTCTCATCTTCTTAGGTTCCTTTGACAAGCGTTTAGAAGAATTGATGTATTCCTCCCGCAACAAGTATCTGTTTCAATAATATCATTTGCACACTGCTACTCTGGTTCTGTATCCACAAAAAGTGTGGATATAATGACTTTTCATTTTAATGCTGAATCATTGTGTACTCTTTCATAAAGTGGATCAAATCTCAGTTAAATCCAACATGTATAACTCCAACAATGTGCAAAATGTTCCAGAAACAACAACGTTGAACAGACACGACCAAGTTAACAGATTCGCAGGTGAGAACAACTACATTATGACCTAACAGAAACGCCTATACATGTGTACCAAAACTCATGTGGTAGAATGTTCATAGTTGAGGGGCGCCTGGTTGACTCAGCTGGTTGAGTGTCCGACTTCAGCTCAGGTCATGATCTCACAGTTTTGAGTTCGAGCCCCACATCTGGCTCATTGCTGTCAGCGCAGAGCCCACTTTGGATCCTCTGTCTCCCTCTCTCTCTGCCTCTCTCTCTCTCTCTCTCTCTCTCTCAAAAATAAACATTAAAAAATAAGAATGCTCATAGTTTAGGAAAAAAAGAATAAAGGAGTGTCTGGCTAGGTCAGTCGGTTAGACATCCAACTCTTGATCTCAGCTCAGGTCTTGATCTCAGGGTTGTGAGTTCAAGCTCTGTGTTGGGCTCTGCACTGGGCATGAAGCCTACTTTAAAAAAGAAAGAAAAGAAAAGAATGTTCATAGTAACCCTATCCCTAAGAGCCTCAAACTGGAAACTTCCCAAATATCCATCAATAGTGGAATGGATACATTTTGGCAGGAGCATACTGTAGAGAACACAGCAATGAAAATGAATAAGCCAACACAAGCAACAACATATATAAATCTCACCAACTTATCAGGGAGAAAAAGAAGCCACGATCAAAATATAATTCTATTTATAGGATGTTCAAGAATAAGCAAACCCCATCTAAGCTGTTAGATATCAGGAGATTTACGACTTGGGCAAGGGATGGATAATAACTGGATTTGGGCAAGACAGGAACATCCAGGTGCCAGCAACGTTCTGTTTCTGGAGCTAGGTGCTGAGCACTGGGTGTGAACAATTTATGAAAATGAGGATTTATTGAACAGCACACTTTTGAGTTGTGCACTTTTCTGTAAAGATATTACAGATCAAAAAATTTTAAATATTGGGGCACCTGGATAGCTCAGTCAATTGAGCGTCTGGCTCTTGATTGCAGTTGAGGTCTTGATTCCAGCGTTGGGGATTGAGCTCCTGTTTGGGCTCGGTGCTGTCAACTTGGGATTCTTTCACCTTCTCTCTCTGCTCTTCCCCTACTCATGCTGTCTTTCTCAAAATAAACAAATAAACATTAAAAAAAGTTTTAAATACTGGGGCACCTGGGTGGCTCAGTCGATTAAATGTCTGACTTCAGCTCAGGTCATGATCTCGCAGTTTATGAGTTCAAGCCCCGCACAGGGCTCCTCACAGCCTGCTTGGGATTCTCCCTCTCTCTCTCTCTCTCTCTCTCTCTCTCTCTCTCTGTCCCTTCCCCACTTCTGTGTGTGCACTATCTAAAAATAACTAAACAAACTAAAAATTTTTAAATACTGAAAAAAATATTTTACATGCTGAAGCTTCAGAACATTATACATATATTCATGCACACAACAGGTGTGTATATATAGAAATGAAAAAAACTAGGTCTTTTTTTTAAGTTTATTTATTTAAATTTTGAGAGAGAGAGAGCATGAGCATGAGTGGAGGAGGGGCAGAGAAGAGGGAGAAAGGGAGAGAATCCCAAGCGGACTCCACACTCAGCACAGAGCCTGATGGGGGACTCAGCCCCATGAACCGTGAGATCATGACCTGAGCCAAAAACATGAGTTGGATGCCCAGCTGACTGATCCACCCAAGCACCCTGGATCCTTTTTTATTAGGCCAAGGAAGTGATGCCTGAGGAACAGATGACTTCTCATCCTGTTTATCATAAAATTGTATTTATTAAGCTTTATGGCAAACCAAACAATAAACACTTGATTCATTTCTTGCCTCTTGCAAGGAGCGTAGTTGCAAAGTAACATTTTCTTGGGTAAGAAATGATTTCTTTTTATGATTTTATAAGGTTTTCATTTTATTCCAAGGTCATTTCTTGCTCCAAACACACATCCACCCTGTGCACGGAAGTTGCTCCTTGTTCTCAGCCTTTATCTAGTGCCAGTTGTCCTCAGATGAGGTGGACCTCCCGCGGGTGCAAAACACGGCAAGCACACAGCCGACGAAACAAGCACTTGTGCCTGGAGAAGTCTGGAAAGCATTCTTGGAGAAGTGTGTAGAACAGCAGCTTCCAGCACAAAGATCCGTCGCTCATGAGGTCAAGGCTCAAGTCTTAGATGAAATGAGAGCCATGAGCTAGAGGAAACCTTATGCTCCGATGGGATTCTGTTTCCTCTGTACACTAGTAAAGTTGTCTCTTCTTATTTACTCTGCAATTTACCAAACTTCTGGTCATTTCCCCCCAACTTCTGCAGTAGCCCAGGGGGCTGAGAAGGCTGAAGGCTGTTCTCCAGGAATACCCAACCCTCTCTTCCTGCGCAACGCAGTGTAACTTCTTCCATCTGCTCTTAGACCCTTGGCTGCGAGATTCAGTTCAATGTCTCCTCAGTGAATACACAGTTAACCCTAAAACAACATGGGTTTGAATTGCACGGGCCCACCTACGCATGGGTTATTTTCAAAAAATACAACGCAATAATATAAATGTATTTTCCTTACAATTTCCTTAACATGTTCTTTTCTCTACATTACTTTATTGTAACGATACAGTGTATAATACAGATAATACGTGTTAATCGACTATTTCTGTATCAGTAAGGATTCTGGTCAACAGCAAGCGATTAATGGTTAAGTTTCAGGGGACACCAAATTTATACACGGATTATGGACTAACTCCTAACCCCGGTGTTGTTCAAAAGGTAACTGTATTAGTACATCCAGCAGCTGAATACCACTGATAAACTTCTAGTTACTCCAAGTGTATCTGAAGAATCACACATCCCAGCCCACACTCTGTACCCACAAATCATGAGATACAATAAAATGTTGGTGTTTTATGGCATGGTGTTTCCGTGAAGTTTGTTACTTTGTTATGCAGCAATGGATAAATGGAATAGTAACAATTTGATTCAAATGCTGAATAACTAAAAGTAAATCCACGGAATTTGTAGATTGGGGGAAAGACTGGGAAACTTATTAGCCCCATGAGGATCACAGAATTATGCAATGCAAATGAATCTTAGAAAACTATTGAGACTAACTTTTCACGTTCAAGTTAGGTGGTTCCGGGCTCAGTCCTTGGTCTTCTGCTCTTCTCTAAATGCTCACTGCCCTAGTAATCTTTTTTTTTTCCAGTAAGCTCTACACCCAACATGGGTCTTGAACTCATGATCCTGAGAGCAGGAGTTGCATGTTCTACTGACCAAGCCAGCCAGGGACACCCCACAACCCCTGAGTAATTACTTTCAGTCCCATGTCTTTAAACAACATCTATACACCGATAACTCCCAAATCCTATCTGTAGCCCAGGCTTTTGTCTACTTATTCAACCACTTACTCAAATTTTGGATGTCTAGGGGAAATGTTGACAGTAACACGGCTAAACTTCACTCGTGTTCCTCCATGCCACTGTGGTTCATTCTACATGCAGCCTCCCATTCCCACCAAGTTTCAACTTCCTCTGTCCAGTTGCTCTGGCCAAAACCCTAGGTTCATCCTCGCCTTCTCTCTTTGTCTCACTTTCCACATCCTATCCACCCGGAAATCCTGTTGGCTCTCCCAGCAGAATGTATCCATGATCTGCGTTCTTTTATGTGATGGTCGGTCAGGGGTGGCCACCAGAAGAGACACAGGAAAAGCTCAGAAAACAGTTCAATATACTCAGAGATCCTAGAAGCAGGAAGCATGACAGGCCACACAGGGCCATATGAGGAACACCAGGTTTTGGTCAGGGGAAGGAGATAGGAAGATGGGGAAAATCTAGATCAGAGATTTTCCAGTGCTTTCTGCAGGGAAGGCAGGGCAGGGCAGGGTAAATAGTTTAGGATTGCCGAGTTTGAATCATTTTTCAGGGTTTGAGCTATAAGGGTCGTTGGTCCCTAATTGGATATTTGTGGGTTTTTTAAAATTGCATTTATTTATTTTTTTAAGTAAGCTTTATGCCCAATATGGGACTTGAGTTCATGACCTCGAGATCAAGAGTTACATGCCTTACTGACTGAACCAGCCAGGCACCCTGGCCCCAGTATTTATTTGTATATGTGTGTGTATGTGTGTGAATAACATTTCTTCCTTTTCTGTCTTCCTCTAAACGGTGAAGGGACTCAGAGCAGATCCCGGCCTAGACAACCATCTTTTCTTCTTTCTTCATCCACCTGTTTCTCCAGCTGATCTCGCCTTGTCCCATAGCTTTAAAAATCTATCTCTTTATGGACAATTCTTGGTAAAAGCAAAACTAAAAATAGCAAAGTAATTGCTTAGTACTGTGCAGGGGCAGTGAAGGAGGGTACTAGTTCAGACTTTACTTGGGGGCACAATCTTTAAAGCATTCTTTGGTGAACTTAGAGCAGAAATTAAAAAGCCTTTAACCAAAGTAAAGACTCTATGTAGAGTAAGTGGCCTGGACTGTGAAATTGATTATGCTATCTTTTTCCAGTACATAGAGACATTTCCCACTGGAAGAATTTAAGAATATAAATGTGCTCCACTGGCCCACATGTAAGAGCAGCCTGTCCAACCCAGCTGAATTTCTGGGAAGTAACAGAACCTCTAAAGAAGGTTAGGGCCATTGTCCTCAACAAGGGCTCTTTTGTCTCCAGGGGTCATTTTGCAAAGTTGGACACATTCTTGATTGTCACAACTCAGGGTGGGGGGGTGCTAGTAACGTCTAGTGGGTAGAGGCCAGGGATGCTCCTAAATATCCTACAATACCAGAACGTCCCCCAGTACAAAGAATTATCTGGCCCCCAAATGTCAGTGGTGCTGAGAGTGAAAAATCCTGGGCCAGGGTAAACACCTTCTTTCCCGATTCCCACCCCTTGACCCCATCCCATGTGGATCTCTCATTCCTGCAACGATCTTCTAAATTAAACAGTTATGGCTCTAGCAACATAGACAACTAGCTTTCACAGTCTGGGTCTCAGTTTCTGAAGCAGCTCATTTGTGAAGCTTGCCACCAATGAAACACACCTCCTGGTATTCACACCCTCATGTCGTCCTCCACTCTTGAACCTCAATGGCCCTGTGGCTCGCTTTAACCAGCGGAATGTCACAAATGTGACACTCTGCTTTAGGAGGTGCCTGGTGGCTTCTGCTTGGGTGCCTTGGGCAGTTCTGAGGTGCCGTGTAAGAAAAGAAGTCAGCTACCTGGCTAAGGTGACCCAATAGAGAGGCTACATGGAAAAGACATATGGACAACGAGAGGTTCTGAAATTACAGAGAGAGAGACAGAAAGACAATCAGAGAGATGGGGTGGTGGGGAGAGAGAGAAATGGAGAGAGGAACTGAGAGAAAGAGAGAGGACAAGTATGCCAGCCCATCCCAGCCTTCTAGCTGTTTCTGCCATGCATTAGGCAAGTGAACCTGTTGAGGGCTGGATGCCTGCAGCACCAGGGGACATCACAAGGGACAGAAGACCTGTCCAGCAGAGCCCAGGCCACTCACAGACTTGTAAGAGATGACAAAAAGGCTGTTGTTTCAAGCCACTGTGTTTGGAGGTAGTTATTTATACAGCAATAGACAATTAGAAATGTTTATATTTTCGGGGCGCCTGGGTGTCTCGGTCGGTTATGTGTCCCTCTCCGGATTGCAGCTCAGGTCATGATCTCAGGGTTCAGGAGATCAAGCCCCAGCACAAGCGTCAGACTCTGTGCTGAGCCTGCTTGGGATTCTGTCTCTCTCTCTCTGCCCTTCCCCCACTTGTACATATGCACACTCTCCCTTGCTCTCACGATAAATAAATAAACATTAAAAAAACTTTTTATTTTCTTGAAAATGAGATGATGGAACAAGATCATGATATCACAAATTCTTTTTATTTTTACTTATTTATTTTTGTTTTTTTGTGCTTATTTATTGAGTTTGAGAGAGAGTGCATGTGTGGGGGAGGGGTAGAGAGAGAGAGAGGGACAGAATCCCAAGAAGGATTTACGCCCTTAGTCCACAGCCCCAAACAGGGCTTGATCTCATGAACTGTGAGATCATGACCCAAGTCAATATCAAGAGTTGGATGCTTAACTGACTGAGCCACCCAGGTGCCTCTCACAAATTCGTTTTAGCCTCAAAATCCTTAATCTAAACAAAATCTTATCTAGAAGCATAATCTGTATGTACCTGCTAAGAATGCTTTTTTTGGATGCAAGTGACAAAAACCCTATTGAGATAGTTTCAGCAATAGTAGGTTCCTTTCCTCATGTGGCAAGAATTCCGGAGCTAGATGGCAGCTAGATTTGGTTCAGTGGCTCCTTGAGGTCAGAGCCAATGTTTCTGTGATTTCAGGCATTCCCATCATGCTCATGGTCACAAGGTTACTGACATGAAACTGGCATAGGGAGGAAGAAGGAAGAAAGGGAAGGTCAGTAC
The DNA here is from genome assembly GCA_030068075.1 of Paguma larvata. Lineage (NCBI taxonomy): Eukaryota > Metazoa > Chordata > Mammalia > Carnivora > Viverridae > Paguma > Paguma larvata. The sequence goes on along the minus strand of CM057842.1, from coordinate 32,143,356 downwards.
CAGCCACGTAAGTCTGTTTTTAATAAGGGAGTCAACGTTTCACAAAACTTTGAGCATCAGGGACTTTTCATGTGTCATGGGCCAACACTGGGTCATGTGCCAAGCCACAACTGCCAACAAGACTGAGAAATTGAGGGACAGGATTGTTGTGAATGGCTTTGATCATATGCCATGGATTGGAGTTGGGCCCACTGCCACTGCACACAAAATCAGGATGTAGGAAGGAAGAAACAAGGGATGAATACTGAGCAATAGATAACTAGCTTCTGAAACAATATGGAAAGCGCAAGATGGAGATGATCTGACTAAATTAGAGGAGGAAGGTCTCGATTCCTGTCAATTCAGTTTCCCTTTCCTCACTATGTCCTCTACCACCATGAAACTCCAAGGGGGCCTCCAAGAAAATTTGGGGACTCCACAGAAAGCCAAGCCAAAAAAAAAATCACTTGACCATATCTTAACATTTCCTTCTGCTCTAGAAGGTCAGAGAATACCCTGGAAGAATTTGCATATAGGAGGAATCATAAGATCAGTGTGTATGGACTAGAAGGAGGGGAAGGAACTGTACCAGAGAAGCAAAAGCTTGTTCATTTGTCCACAGCTGCCTCCTTCTCTGACCTTGTCTTCCCCAGGATCCTTTTCCAGAACTCACTCTGGTTTCACTTTTGTTTTCTTTGAGGGTCGAGATCTAGAAAGGTCAGATCCAAAGGCTTGTTGAAGAGATGGTAAGAGAGAGTCAATGGATGAATCTTCCTAATGCTCTTTCTTTTCTTCCTTCTCATTTGGAGGCTGGCATTGACCAGATGAAGTATTTTCTTTGCGGCTAAGAATCGCTGACTCAAGAAAATATGACACTTTGCTTTATGGGACATACACTCCATCGGGAATATATCTATCCTGAGGCGGAGGGTTTGCGGAGCCACTGTGCTGATATATGCTCTAAAATATGAAGGGAGAACCCTAATGTTCTTAGTTCCACAGCTGCCGAATTTTTGGGATAAGCTCTTGGTTTCTATTAGAAACCAATGAATAGACTTTATAAGTGCCAAATCACAGTAAGCCAAGTGTAAACAAATTGATTAATGACGCCTGCTGGCAATTAGAAAGTCTGCAGGATTACTACCCTAACAAAGTCTGTTAACATGAGGTAGAAGTTTTTTGTTTTATTTTGTTTTGCTTTTTAAGTAAGATAAAGGATGGAATTTAAATGTTACATGCGCTCCCTTAGAACCAGAGCATCAGAAAGCTTCCATCAAGGGGCACCTGGCTGGCTCAGTGGGTGGAGCATGTGACTCTTGACCTCCGGGTCATGAGTTCAAGTCCCATGTTGGGGGTAGAGATTATTTTAAGAAATTAAAAAATTTTTAAAAAGCTTCCATCGACAAGGAAAATCTGTCCATGTGCAGGTGAGATGGGGCCTCTCCACAGGGTCTTCAACTATCCTAAGCACTATCAAGGCTTCCTATCAAGACAATGGGAGATAAATGAGGTAAACACACTTGCCTTTTAACGGGAGCGTCAAAATGCCTTTAAAAGGAAGTTTAATATGATGGCTGTATAATCTGCAACAAATCAACGATTGAAGGATGGACACTCAAGCACCACCCTTGCATGGCTTCATGCTTTATGACAACTGTCATTATCCCTTTAGGGAAATGAAGGGTCACTAAAAACCCTCAAATGTCAACAATATAGAACAATTTGTCAACAAATGGGGCAATAGTGAACCATACAATAAAATGATGATGATGATGATGACAGTGATGACCGTGACCGCTTCTGCCACTTACTGAGAGCACATTATGTGCCAGGAACTTGACATGTTTTCTCTCATTTAGCTATGATGATATCCCTGTGAGGTAGATAGCAGTATAGGAAGAGATGCTGTTAGGATACTAGATAATCCCCATCGTACAGAAAACAAAACTAAGAGTCTAAGAATTCTAAGCATGTCTAAGATGACCAAGATACTTAATTCCAAACCTTCTGATTCTAGAGGAAGTGCACTTAAGCCCTATGTCTCTTAAACAGCATTTGTGCCAATAGGATCAGATTTCTGTTTTTAAGATCCTCTAAAAACAGAGTTAGGGGTTTCAAAATCCACAGAGCCTGTTTCTTATTGGAGATGGGGTTCTTTCAATTCTGTTTTGATTAGGTAGGTTGTATTTATAAATTCACAGATTCACAGTAAACAAACATGTCAAGCTGAAAGACAAACTAAAGTATATACTAATTTGGCTGGCTAACTGTTCATGTTTCATGCCATTTGAATATTACTGGTTTTTCAGGAAAAAACCCAGAATGGAATTTAAGCTTCTTAACAAAACGAAGATAATCATAATAAATCTCCCTTCTGGAAGGATGGAAGGAAGGAAGGAAGGAAGGAAGGGAGGAAGGAAGGGAGGAAGGATGAAAGGAAGGAAGGATGGATGGAAGGAAGGAAGGAAAGGGGAAGGGAGAAAGGAAGGAGTGAAGGAAGGAAGGAAGAGGGAAGAAAGAAAGAGGGAGGAAGGAGTGAGGGAAGGAAGGAAGGAAGAAAGGGAGAGGAAAGGGAGGGAAAAACTCTCATAGTGTCCTAACTGACATCCATGGTGTGTGTGTGTGGGGGGGGTGTTGGCATGGAGTAGAGAGAGAAAATCCTCCATCGGGTTTCTGAGATGCCTTTGAAAAACATTGCTATATTGGAATTCTTGGTCAAGGATGAAGAGAGACTCCTTCTCCCTACCAGTCTCTTACCAATAAGCTCATTTTGTAAGGTACTGAGCAACAGACTCAGAACTTCAATAGAGTTCAGTTAGAGTTGAATTTTCAACAAAGCTCCTATTACTTTCCACTCAAAATCCCAGTAAGTAATGTGTTGGGTTACAGATCTTGTACCCACTGTCAGGTTCTCCTAACTGACCCTTCCTCTCTGGGCAGTGCCTCATTCACATGGGGTTAGCCTTCTACTTCTGGGGCAGGGGATCTATGTCCTGAGCAGTTGCCAAGGGGATGGATTATATAACATAAAGAGAAGAGAATTATTCCTCCCCCACCTGCGGCAGGGTAAGCCTTGACCAGTGGGAAACAGGAGCTGGGGAGGAGAGGGAAATATAAATTTCCCTTTCTTTTTCTCTTCCATGGACTACTTCTAGGGACAGTTCTTACTTGCAATCCTAGCAGAAAAGTACCGTGTACAAAGCAAACAAGCCCAGTGTGTAGTCCACGCGTCTCTTTATGGCTGGCACATAAGAATATAAGATAAAACATCACATGGTTTCACATCTTTCTTTGCCTGGCTTCTTTTTCCCTCACCATCACTTCCCTGGGTTTGAACCCTCCAAAATCAGAGTTGCAGTGCCTTACACGTGGCTGCACAGCTAAAGACCAAACCCTTGGAGCTGGGTGTGGCCATCTAAGTTCCTGCCAATGGGATGTGAGCAGAAGTGGCGTATGCAAATTCCAGGTACTTGCCCTTAAAACAACTGAGTACACACTTCCCTTCCTCCCCTGTTCTTCTCTTTCTTCATCATCTTTCCCCCCTTCTCCCACACTGGGTGGGAAGTAGCAATAATTGGGGCAATTTTGGAGGCTACAAATCAATGACCTCCCATGCCAGTATAGAACCATCTATCACTGAGTTTTCAAGGGAGAGAGAAATAAACTTCCGTCCTTAAAGTTAAAATGCTCTCGATACTTTCATCTTTGCCTCAAGCTCTACTTTCTAAAGAACTTAAGCTGAGACCAGTAATAATCACGTATCACCTGCATTTAATTTGCCAGGTATCTTCCGGTGAGCCCTCTTGCTTTGAATTGTACTAAACATCCAGGCTGAGCTGTAAAGGTGCTACTCTGACTTAGGAAGGTATTTACATCTGAAAATAAATACTTCCATGGCTGGGCATCACAGCCAAAACTTGGACCCGGGTTTTCCCCTTGCAGAGTGACTTTCTTTTAAGTTCTAGGATGATTCACGGATGACATCTGTCAATGCAGGCATCGATCTTTGGAGCAGTGAGGGCTGGTTTTCCTTTATTCTCAAATAAAGATAGGACGAAGATAAAAAGCACGCTCAAGTTATCCCGGTATAGAGAAAGACAAAAAGGCTGAAGAAGCTCTCGGGCTTCCATCCACTCCCCTAGTAAAAATTAGCAAAGTAACCCTTAGGAATGTAATAGCCTGGGCCTGGCACTGTCATGGCCTTTTCTGCCCAAGCCCTTCAACATAAAAGGAAGAGCTCTACAAGGCAAATGGCTAAGGACTTGGCCTGCTGAGCCAGGATCAAGCAAAAGTCTTCTGGCAAAATACCTAACCCTAAGGACAATATGTCTGGAAGTAGAGATTAGAAGGATTGTGAACATGTGATGAGAAGGAAAAAAATCCAGACATCTCCCTTTGATCAGCAATTGTACTTCTAGAAATTTACCTTGAGGACATTACTAAATGGTTACTCAGGGTTGCCATAAAGTGATATTTATGGCAGGATTGTTTGCGTTAATATGATACTACAAAACCCCCAATACCCGATTATTAGTAAAGTGGCTTTGCAAATCCTGGTGTACATATCCGATATAATACTGAGTAGTCACTCAAAATGATGAAAAAAATGTTTCTATTCCTTAACATGAGAAAGAAATCCATGAAAGATGCAAGCTTTTTATTTTTATTTTATTTGAGGGGGGGTGTGGAGAGGGGCAGATGGAGACAAAATCTTAAGCAGACTCCTTGCCCAAAGCACGGTCTCATGTGGGGCTTGATCTCACGACTTTGAGATTATGACCTGAGCCATGATCAAGCATCAGGTGCTCAACCAACCAAGCCACCCAGGCTCCCCATGATGTGAGCTTTTTATTTTATTTTTTTAAAGCAAAATTTAATAAAAAATTTTTAATAATATTTTTTATTTTTGAGAGAGAGAGCGAGCGAGTGGGGGAGAGGCAGACAAAGAAACTGAAGCAGGCCCCAGGCTCTGAGCTGTCAGCACAGAGCTAGATGTGGGGCTTGAACCTATGAACCGTGAGATCATGACCTGAGCCAGAGTTGGAGGTTTAACCAACTGAGCCACCCAGGCACCACAAGATGCGAACTTTTTAAAAGCATGTTTCTAATGACATTAAGATAGTATATGTATTCTAGGAGAGTGGTGTTCTCAAAGTGACCAGTAGCATCAGCACCCCTTGGGAAAATGCAAATTCCTGACCCCACTCCAGGCCGACTGAATCAGAACTTTTTTAGTGGATCCCAGCAGCCCATTTTATTTTTTATTATTTTTTTTTAATGTTTATTCATTTTTGAGACATAGAGACAGAGCGTGAGTAGGAGAAGGGCAGAGAGAGAGGGAAACACAGAATCCGAAGCGGGCTCCAGGCTCTGAGCCGTCAGCACAGAGCCCGACGCGGGGCTCGAACTCACAGACTGCGAGATCATGACCTGAGCCGAAGTCAGCCGCTCAACCGACTGAGCCACCTGGGTGCCCCCCCAGCAGCCCATTTTAATAAGTCCTCTAATGATTGAGACTAATGTACTCTAAAGATTGAGACTCACTGGTCTAGAAAAAAAGGGGAGGTTGTTATACATATTTATAAGGGAGAAATAAGGGCTCAGTTTCCGCTTTGTTATTTGATCACAGTCCAATATCAGGATTATTAGTTACACTGGCCAGTAACAGAAAAATCCAGCCCAAATGGTCTTAAACAATAAATGAATTTATTACTTCACATAAACTTAGAGCAGGTTTCAGAACACAGGCTCTGTCTCCATTTCCTGTAATTCTTTCAGGTGGATGCTTCGCCGTCAGCCTGGCAGTCAGGGAGCTAGCTGGTACAGTTCCACAGCCATCCAGAAATACCACATCCAAAAGCAAAAAGAGATCATTTCTTCTGGAATCTCCTTCTCCCTGACAGTAAGAAAACCTTTCCTAAGAGCTGTCCTCTTCCCCATTTCTCATTGGCTAGACCCGGCTCCCACGCACATTCTTTAGCTAATTACTCAATGAGAGGAATAGGGAAACCCTGATTAGCGTAGACTGATCAATCAGGATTCCCTCTTGAGCTGGAAATAGTTCACCTTCCCTGAACGATGGGTGCTGAGCAAAACTGAAGTCCTCTTAGTGTGGAGGAAGAGAGAACACGGCTTTTAAAAAAAATGTTCATTTATTTAGAGAGAGAAAGCAAGAGAGAGCATGCAAAGGGGAGGGGATGGGGAGGAGGGGCAGAGAGAGACAGGCAGGCTCCTTGCAGTTAGTGCAGAGCCCCATGTGGGGCTTGATCTCATGAGCCATTGAGATCATGACCTGAGCTGAATTCAAGAGTTGGATACTTGGGGTGCCTGGATGGCTCAGTTGGTTAAGTGTCCAGCTCCTGATTTCTGCTCAGGTCAGGATCACAGAGTCATTGGATTGAGTCCCATATTGGGCTCTGTGCTGACAGCACAGAGCCTGCTTGGGATTCTCTTCCTCCCTCTCTCTCCACTCCTCCCCTGCTCGTGTGCATGCACTTGTGCTCTCTCTCTCGAAATAAACATTAAAAAAAAAAAAAAAGTTGGACGTTTTAACTAACTGAGCCATCCAGGTGCCCCAGAACATGGCTTTTGAGTAGGCAACTATCAGCTACACTGAATCTAGACTAGTAATTGCTTTTTTAGAATTATTCATCACTGTTATGAGACTTGTCAGGTATGTTGGAAAATGGAACTGCTGGGGTTTTCTTTCCTCCTTTTCTCTCCTTCCTTCCTTCCTCCCTCCCTCCCTCCCTTCCTCCCTTCTTTCTTTCTTTCATTTTTTCTCCTCCTTCCTTCCTTCCTTCCTTCCTTCCTTCCTTCCTTCCTTCCTTCCTTCTTCTTTTCTTTTCTTTCATATTCTTTGCTTTGAAGATTGTCCCTGAGACTCAAGAAGAATTTATGTCATGCAAGGGTTTTCTTTTCTCCTTTCTTTACTTTTAAGGCAACTGAAAAGATTGACAGTATCGAGTGCTATAAGATGTGGAGTGACTGGCAATCTCATACGTTACTACTGGCAGGAGTACTGCCAGTACTAACTGAACTGGTACAGACACGTAAAGATGCAGTGTGGTAGTATCTACGAAAGCAAACCTTATCCTGTGACCTCACAGTTTTATTCCTGGGAATTCCAAGAGAGATATGTGCATGGACACGCAGGAGAATGACCAGGGCAGCCTTCCTCACAACCAGCCCAAACTGGAAAACCAGGTAGAAACTGCAATGCCAGCATTTCAAAGCCAGGTGTGTCTACTCCTAAGCCCAGGACCACCTCAAATAGGACAATTTGGACTTGTAGTTTTAAAAAAATGAATTCCAAGTCACTTTGCAGTTAGAGTTGTTAGAGTCTGTGGGTGGTCATGAGTTTTAGCTGTATTCAATTTAAAAAAAAAAAACCTAATTAAAGAAAAGTTTGTCCACTTAACCGTTCGTGAAGAAATGTGACTTCAAAGGTTTGGAAGAAGTCCTTCGAGCTGAGCTTTTTATCAGTTGATTCATTTTTCTCCTTTTTGCTAACTTTTGGACTTCACTTCATTAACTTTCCCTTGAATTTAACTTGAACGCCTTTCACTAATCATAATAAAATAATAGAACAAGTTCAGACAGACTCATTGTCAAGTCAACGGACAGTGACTAAGTAATTCCTTCGTGAAGTGCTTGTTTTGTATCTCTTTGCCATACTTACTAGAGATGGGCCTACGGCACCTCCAACGTGTCTTATTCCAATTAATCTGGGAAGCCTGAGACCATCTCACTCTATCCACGTAGCTAGCTCGCTCCTCTGTGACCAATAGGATCTGGGGCTTAAGGCTACAAACCTTCAAATCTGATACACCAGGGTCAATCCTGGCTCTGTCATTTTCAGTGGTATGACCTTGGGCAGCTTATTTAACTTCTCTGAAATCCAGTTTCCTTATCATTAAAGTGAGACCACTACCACGACCACCACCACCTATTACCTTGGTTTTTAGGGAGATAAAAAAGGTAAAGCATGAAAAACATTTTGCATACTCTTCAGCATGTCATCATAGTTAGCGCTTGTTACTATCTGGCATGAATCCAAGCTGACCGACATTCTATTTATTGTACATGTGTTCACTCCATGTATTTCCGCGGAGGACCTGCTATGCACAAAGCACCGTGAGGGATAGAAAGATCAATCCTTCCAGCATGTCCAAATGAAATCAGTTTACTCTGCAATTCATTCTAAAGGTACGTGATATACATCTACAACACGCCGGCCATTCTATCAGCTGTGGGGGAAACAGTGGCAAATAAAACTAAGTCCCCAGACTCCCGAAGTTTATATTCTATAGGGAGGAAGCAGACAATAAACAACAATGACACAAAGACACAGATGTGTAGAGTTAATGGAGAAAGGAAAGCAGGTTTATGTGATCCAGAGTACGGGTGGAAGCTGCCCATGGATTTTGCAAAGCCTCCTGCTCCTTGCCCTTCCTTCCCTGACCTTTCTGACTGCCGAACCGCTGACAGAGCCAGAGTAGCCACGTTGGATAATAACATGGAAGCGAGGGGCACAATCTGGAAGGGGCCTGGATCCTAGGGGCCACGCTGCCCCAGCTGGTCTCGCATAAGCCACTGTTATTTTGTGTTTTTGTGTCACTGATAGCCAGACTTCACAGTGACCAACACCACTACTTACTCTCTTCTAACAACATTTCTGCTTTCAACTTTATTAATATGGAAGTCTGGAAGAAATTCAGGATTTGATTCATAAAAGAGAGAATGAACAGAGACTATAGAGAAAATGGCAGAAACGATGAACCTGTAAAAATGTGTATTTTATATATTTTCTATTTAACATTTTTAAATGTTTATTTTTGAGAGAGAGAGAGAGAAAGAGAGAGAGAGACAGAGTGCAAGTGGAGGAGCGGCAGAGAGAGACACACACACACACAGAATCTGAAGGAGGTTTCAGGCTCTCAGCTGTCAGCACAGAGCCCATCATGGGACTCAAACCCACAAACCGCGAGATCACGACCTGAGCTGAAGTCAGATGCTTAACTGACTGAGCCACTCAGGCGCCCCTATAAATATTTTTTAAAAGTACTCACTGAGTTCTAATTTGTGAAGCTTCCTTTATACTCATTTATAAACATCACGGTAACTTTATGGATTATCTACCTCAACTCTCATTCAAAAGACAAACTCAATAGTCAAGCACCTTCTCAAAACCATGATAGCGAAGATTTAAATCCAGCTATGAGCAAGCTATGAGCCCAAACTCCCAACTCCTTCCACAAACTGTCTTTAAGGTCAGTGGGAAAGTAGGGTACATAAACAGAAAAGACAGAGGCGCATATGACAGGAAGCCCTATTAATTAAATGGTTTATGAATAAATAGAGACAAGAACAAGAAGAATGATGGAGATAAAGAATTGGTAGAAGATTTACCTCCTTGGCCCTCTGGACAGTGTTTAGTTCTAATTTTGTGGCTGGAGGCAGTCATATTTACACATTTTTATAACTTGAAAGCACTGCCCACAGTGGGATTCCCTAGTTAGAGAAGAAAGTACTCATACTTTGCTCTATGCCAAACTTAAATATGGCTCTAGGGCCAAGTCCTGCCCACCATCTGCTTCTTTTTTTTTTTAAATAAAGTTTTATTGGCACAAAGCCACTCCATTCATTTATGTGTTAGCTATGGCTGCTTCTGCACTTCAATGGCAAAGATGAGTAACCTTAAGTATTTGAGGCACCTTGGGTGGCCCAGTCATTTAAGCGTTTGACTCATGATTTCAGTTCAGGTCATGATCCCAGGGTTGTAGGATCAAGCCCTGCACAGGGATCCATGCCGAGCATGTAGGCTGCTTGAAATTCTCTTTTTCTCTCCCTCTGTCCCTCTCCCCGACTCATGCTCTCTCTCTCTCTCTCTCTCTCTCTCAAATAAAATTCTAAAAAAAAATTTTTTTTAAAGGCTTAAGTATTTACTATCTGGTTCTTTACAGAAAAGTTGGCCAAACTCTGCTCTATGTTATGGCGACCATTCAAGGATCTCCTAGTTACATGATACTAGCTCTCCTATGACATTTAAGCTGAAACATCAGTAAGAACACAAAAAATCCAATTCCAGGCTTTTTTTTTCTACTTCTGAACATACCCATCCAAGGGAAATGCTGGACCTTTGTATCCTAATGAAAACTTGAATTAAATGCTCAGCAAAACCACACAACGTACCAACTCGTTGAATCACTATGTTTTATACCTGAAATGAATGTAACATTGTGTGCCAATTACACTCAAATTTAAAACAGAAGAAAAACAACGCTTGGCACAGCTGAACGCATTCGGACCCCCTCTCCTGTGTGCGAGCCAGCAGTCTATACAGCAGAAGGCCCCTCCTGAACCGTGTTAGTGCATACAAAACATGACTGTGGCTTTAATTAAGTTTAACTTCACCAGACTGATGTTTTATCAAGTCACAATAAACTAAAGTGAATGAAAATGGGGGAACTTGCCACGAGGAAGGTGGCTTTTAGAACGCAATTGGTAAAGAGAGTGAGAAACAGCGTCTTGGCTATATTCTTGAACTGGCAGGAAACTGCAGTGATTACATTATTCAGCGAGTAATACGATGTCCTCACACGCGTATTCCCAGAGGGGAGAGCCCGGGGTTTGAATCATGTGGTAATGCGCTTTCGGTGAACCTTGCAGATTTGTCAAATGCCATAAATGAAGCACGGTTTTATCTCTCTTTTTTTTCCCCCTTGGGGCCTGATCTTTTGTTTGTCCACTGCACCAGTAACTTTAAACAGAGAGGACTGGTGGGAAGGGAAATTGTGCTTCTCGAGAAGTCCTGAGCTTCCGGTGCAGACCCCGTTGTTTGAGAAAGAACTAGGTGAAGGGCTTCAGACACAACCTATAACTCGAGGTTCCCTGAAGCAGCCTTTTAAACAGCAGAGGCAGAAGAAGCTGCAATTTTTCTGGATTCTGGTCTGGGGGCACCTGGGTGGCTCAGTTGGTTGAGTGTCTGACTTGGGCTTAGGTCATGATCTCGTGGTTTCTGAGTTTGAGCCCCACGGCGGGCTCTGTGCTGACAACGAGGATCCTGCTTCAGATTCTCTGTCTGCCTCTCTCTCTCTCTCTGCCCCTCCCCTACTCATGCTCACTCTCTATCTCTCAAAAATAAATGAATAAATATTAAAAAATTTTTTTCTGGATTCTCATTAGGAGAAGCCATTCTTGGTAAAGTTTGTTTTCTGTTCTTGGGTTGCAGTGGCCACACATACTCTTCGAGGCCTAACTCAGTGCCGTCCTTTTCCTGGGTAATTTCAGCCGCTTACTCCCGGTTCCTCTCGGCTCCAGATGCATCATGGCGAGGCTTTGTGGGAAGCTGGAGAGGATGGCGAACAATCAATTTCCCTGTGGATTACTCATTGGGGGGATGATACAGGGAATGTTTTTAATCCCAGCTGGGCTTTCACATGCCACCCAGCATGATCTCAGCAAAATCCTCCTCTGTCATCTTGTTCCTGGGAAATACAAGTCAGGTTGAATTAGTTAACCCTGGTCTCCGTCTAAGAAAAATAGTAATACTGGATCATGAAGAGGAAAGACTTGAGCAGTAAGACAAACTTGGATTTCGATATCACTTTGCCTCTTACTGGCTGTATGGCCGGCAGTCAGTTACTTAGCAAGCAGTTCTGAACCTCAGTTTCCTCCTTCTGAAAATGAGGCGGCAATACCCGCCTCCCAAGTGTGCTGTAAGGATTAAATGAGTGTACCTATAAAGAAGACTTACCTCGGATCATTAGAAAAGATGTTTATGAATAAGAATAAAGTTTCCACCCAGAAATTGTGAAGAAAAAATATGAATCGTGCAACAGAAATATGAACAAGAAACATTAACAGACAGGTCACAGAAAAATAAATATAAGAGGTTCTTACCCATATGAAAAGATGTTTGACCTCACTTGTAATAAGAAAAATGCAAGTCGAAACTGCACAAGGATATCATTTTTCACCTATCAAGTTGGCAAAGGTCCAATTCAAAAATTTTACAACATGCTCTGTAATAAATAGTGGAATTGGGCCCTCTCCTAGATCGCTGGCAAGAGCACAAAATGGTACAACCCTTTGGGGAGCACACTGGCAATCGCTATCAAAATTATAAATGCATTTACTTTTTTACTCAGCAATTTCACTCCTGAGAATTACTTTTACAGCTACACTTAAGCCAGCATGAAGTAAAGTGACAGATAAACTCCATTATTGATGGCGGAGCTGTGTGCAGGCATGAGCACGAGGCTGGGAATACCCAGGTGTCCATCTAGAGAGGAGTGGATAAATAACCCATGGCACCTCGACGCAATATTACACAGCTGTGAAAAAGAGGATGGCCTTCTCCGGCCCCTGTGGAAAAACCTCAGAGAAACTGTTAAGTGAAAAAGTTAGAATGCAAAAGAATCCATATAGTATCCCAACTTCTTTGTAAAAACGGGGGACATAAGATTGTATTTATTGTTGTTTATATTTGCCTGAACATAACGGGTTATATGAGAAATTAATAAGAGCGGTTAGATATAGAAGGGTAAGGTGTGAAAGTGGGTAGGTGGGGTTGGCGGTGAGAACGAGACTTTTCCAAATTTTATTTTTATTTTGAGCCATTGCACCTACGAGCAATTCAAGTAATACAATCAGAATAAAGAAAATAATTGGCATCTTTTAAAACGAGAAAGCCCTTCCAAAATCAGTTAGAGCCCATACTTGAATTCTCTGTTGTCTTGAATACACTTATGGCCCCATGCTGGGCTGTGGACCTGGAGGACAGGGCACGTCTCTGCAGCACTGTAACCTAGGTGGCTGTGTATCCTACCCTCAGAGGGGGAGTGAAATGCATGGTTTTCAAATAAACCCACTAATAAATGAAGGAGCTTGCTGCTTTCAAGTGTGGAAACAATGATCATTAGCTGACTCTACCAAAAACTATCAAAGAACCAAGGGATGATAGGAAAACAATGAAATTTTCATCGTAAGAATAGAAATGGAAGACAGACCACTGAAATAAGAGCTCGGTGACCTAAAAGTGGGGGAAAAAGAGAATATAAATGTATTTCTTCTCTGAACTCCATGGAATACTTTGATTCAGCCTCCTTTGAGGCGTTTACACTTGAAACTGGAAGCCAAATACAACAGCAAAGTTCTCTCAACAGGCTGGGAAACCTGTAGGTCAAAGACCATGTTTCTCCCCAGAACCTTGAACCCTTTCCTTTACCAACCCCCGAGGAAGAATGGGGGTGGGGGTTGATCCCCCCAGACAGGAGACTGATAAAATGACTTCTATGCCAAGAAATCAATAATAATTTGTTCATCCACACTTTTTACTTTCTGGATCCACAATAATTTATACAAAAATGCCATCTCCCTACTCCGGGGTGCCTGATTTATAGATTGGGCATCTGTTTCCTATAAAGGACCCTGAATGAAACAACAATCCATATTCTAACAAAACAGAGGCCTCATTTCATAAATCACTTCCAACCCATCACATATCTCACACTGAGTTTCTTTTAAATCCAGCCCCATTTTTCTTTTCCTCAGAGCCTGACCTGCGTGTTGTTGTCAAGACCAGAAACACACACATACACTTTGAGCTCTTAAAAGACTCCAAAATAGCAATAGCAAACCTAGTAATCATTCTATTTCTCTTTTGTTTTACCTTATAATAAAATCTTTTTATAAATGTTTTTGGGAGAAAATTGTCCATGTCCTCAGAGAGCCACTAGTTAAGGAATTTACAAACGCATGGAACTTCCTCGGCCTCTCCCTGATCCCTTGCTCATAGCAGACATTACTAATTGAGCAACTCTCCCTACTGAGCTTGCTTGAGGTCCTGCTGTACTTTGCAGCCCGAAGTTCTAGGCAGCCTCTATTAAGGAGCAGCAGCAAATGTGGGGGATGGAATAGCCCCATCAGTCACTTTTCAGACAACAGGACTGAACCACAGAAGGGGAAGGAGATTGTCTTGGTCCCACAGTGAATGGACTATGGACCTCAAACACACTCCTAAGTCCTGAACCCCACTGTTGACCTTTATCTCCACCAACGTGACTTGCACTCAGAACGTCAAGTACGAGCTTGTTTTGTGTGTGTGCGTGTGCATATGTGGTTCTGTTCTGTTTTCCAACAGAGTTGTTCCTCTTTTCTTCAAAAGAAACCCTTACCCACCAAAATGATCCTAATTAGCTCTGTTTCTCAAATAAAGAATTTACTAATCATTCCAATACAAATGATTCAGAAGCTCCTGGCAGCCTGCCACTCTAAATATCATTTTGTTTTAGCGGTAATCTTTTTTTCCCATCAAATATGCTTCCTCTTCAGCGAAGAAGGGATAATTGTTATTAAACAGGAAATTACTTTCCACGTGGGCCAGCACAAAGGACTGTGTGATGAGCTTCGATGCACGGACAATGCCCTCCGTCCTGTTACACAACGGCATGGAAAAGCTGCGTGGCTCTTTCATCAATTTATTACAATGTTTATTAAATTTCAACTGGGTTTTATTTTTTTTTCCTTCGGCTTCAACTGAAAATTCTCAGAATTACAGACTGTCAGAGCCAGATGGGACCTTACAATACATCTGATCAAACACCTATGAGAAAGTAGAAGGAGAGTGCTAGAAATGATTTGCCCAGGGTAAAGGAGCCAGGGCCAGGTCTCGTAATTCTAAGCTCCTTCTACCTCATTAGCCCACAACCCTGAGATCAAAATGCGCAATTCCCTGTTTAGCAGATAACCCAAAACGTACTGAGCTCTCTAATCAAAGCTTCTCAAACTATAATGTACATATGAATCACCTGTGGATCTTGTTAAAGACAGCTTCCTATTACCTAGGTCTGAGATGGAGCCTGCGTCTCTGCATTTCTAACTGCTCCCAGGTGGCATCGAAGCCGCTGATCTGTGGATCTGGGTCCGGCGGAGACTCTTCACTGGAGCCCCAACTAACAAGTCACATGTGACCGCGGTGTCAATCGGGTTATCTCAGGTTGTTAAAAAGTGAGATACAGTTCATCCAGGAATGAAGATTTAGGGGGAAAACTGTCTAAGTAAGTGAATTGGATTTGCTAAGATACGGAAGGAAGCTAATTCGTTTCTCCCACGGCTGTCTTCCCATTTTCTCTATCATTTTTTTTTTCTTTCTCCCCTACTTCAGGTCAGTACCTAGGGCAGACTCCATGGCTTCTTTAGGAACATCCAGGTATGAACAACCTCATTTTTGGGTATTAAATGTCCATTTCAGCTACTTCTGGATCCCAGAGGGCGGGGGCAGGGACAGAGAGAAGAGCTAAGGGAAGTGAACAATATGGTCTTATAGAACTGGTGACATAAAATCCCAAACACCCGCTCCTTCTCCTCTGGGGCTGTTTTATGTTCTTTAGAGACTCTCTTCCTCCTTCCCAGCCCCCACACTAGGGACTTGTGATAGTGTCCTATTTCCTTAGTCACCCACAGCTTATGTGTCCCCCCCCAACCCCATGACCTGTTATGGTGGTACAGCCCATACCGCCACTTCGGCCACAGACTTCTTCAGAGTGGGATCCTTTAAAGAGATTCAAACTGGGGCGCCTGGGTGGCTCAGTCTGTTAACGGTCTGACTCTTGATCTTGGCTCAGGTCATGATCTCATAGTTTGTGAAACTGAGCCCCGTCTCGGGCTTTACACTGACAGTGCAGAACATGTTTGGGAGTCTCTCTCTCCCTCTCTATCTCCCTGCCCCTTCTCTACTCGGCCTCTCTCTCTCAAAATAAATAAACTTAAAACAATTTTTTGAAAATAAAAATTGTTAACACCCTAAAACTGCTATGAATTAATGATAAAAGTACTATTAGACTTCTAGCAGATCGTACTGTAATTTTTTCCCCATGAAAAATGTATGGTATTGAACATTAATCTTGTGGTACATTTATATAGTGAAATATCTACCTATATATTTTTATGTAAAGAAGTCCATGATAGATTAAGTGAAAAAATGTTTATAGAATAAATACAATTTGTAAAGGTATAAGCTATAATGTTAACAAAAATGATGATTCAGGTTAATTCTTTTCTGTATATCTGACTCTCTTAAAAACTATTTTATGCTGCCTTTGTAATCAGAAAAAAAAGATTATTAGGAAACAAATGGGGGCACCTGGCTGGCTCAGTTGGGAAAGCATGGGACTCTGGATCTCAGAGTCATGAGTTTGGGCTCCATGACGGGTGTAGAGGTTCTTAAAAATAAAAAAAAAACTTAATAATAAAAAAAAGAAACAAATAATGATGGCATGGGATTAAATCTCCAGGTTTTTCCTTTAGAGGTATCTTTGGTGAGAACCTACAATATGCTAGATTAGCCTATCCAAAGGAATAGAATATGAGCCACCGATAAAATTTTATTCTCATGTTTGACTATACTCAAAACAAGGGAAAAAATTATTCTACATTTTACTTAACCCAATATATCCAAAAGATCCTAATTTTAATGTACAATCAACATCATACCACTGAGATATTTACATTCTCATTTTTCCCCCTACATCTTTGAAATCCTCTGTATATTTTACACAGCACATTTCAATGTGGCTTGTGATAGTGGACACTGTGGTGTTAGGTACCCATGTGCCATTTTTCCTGCATATATCAGGGAAGCTAATTGTGTTTTGGGGTAACTTTCCACTTACTTTTTTAGTTCAGACAGATCCTGAAATCATTTAACGGCAGCAACAAAACACCAAAAAAAAAAAAAAAAAAAAAAAAAACCCAAAGCCAAAAACAAACAACAACAATAACAATAACAACAACAAAAACCAGAAAGACACGGCCAAAAGTTAATGGGGGTTATTTTTAGGAAGAGAATGTTTAATTTACAGGTTTTTAATTTTGAAAGTTGTTTGATTCCCTTACAATGATTGTGCATTATATTAGTAATGTTTCAAAGACTGTTGTTGTTGGGGTTTTGTTTGTCTCAAGAAACCACTGCTCTCACGGGTGCCTTTTTGGGGTATCTGGTTGGCTAAGTCAATAGAGCATATGACTCTTGATCTCAGGGTCATGAATTCAAGCCCCACATTGGGAATAGAGCCTACTTAGAAACTAAAACTAAAAGTATACTGAACTAAAATACTATATAAAAAAAGGATGCCATTTTCTGAACAAGCACACCTGAACTCTTATCTCTCATCTTTATCTCTTTCATTCTCCACTGTTGACAGGGGCGGTCAAAAGTCAGACTCTCCAGTAGCTCCAACAGTTGCTTGTCCCTGGAAGGAGTGGTAGTGAGATGGCAGCAAAGCTTACACTTATCAGACCTCAATGACTGGAATTATTATCAAGCTGCTCTGAATAATCAACATGACATATCTCAAAGGTGTGACTGATTCTAAAGAATTACTTCTCCTTTTCCCACCCCCGCTTTTGTAGCAACACCAGCAAGGGGAAATTTTCATTGCCTGCCCATCAACAAGGACAGGCTGCAGTGTAGACATCATGGCACAGAGTAACCAGCTGGGCCTGGGTATGTGTGTCTCTGGGCTTCCATTTCCTCCCTTGTAAACTAGAAATCATAATATAAAACTTACTTCACAAGATTGTATTATAATCTTGTGAATATTTCACAATACTGAATTGATAATTTTGTATCAATATCCTATACAAGAGAAAAAATGTGCACATACCCTAAGTGTAAAGGACAGTGAATCTTCATAAATTAAAAATATAGCATGGCCAGGGTGTCCGGGTGGCTCTGTCGGTTAGGCATCTGACTCTTGGGCTCCGGTCATGATCTCAGGGCTCATGGGATGGAGTCTCGCATCAGGCTCTGCGGTGACAGCATGGTGCCTGGTGGGGTTCTCCATCTCTTTCTCTGTCAGCCCCTCCCCTCCTGCTTTCTCTCTATCTCTCTCTCAAAGTAAATAAAAATAAACTTTGTATAGCATCACCTAGATCAGGTGTCTCAGCAGTTCCCTTCCAGTCCCTACTGATGGGGTTCTTGAGCAAATGGCTAAGAAAGAATTCTTAAGACAGCTTTGGTGCAAAAAGGTGATTTTATTAAAGCATGGGGACGGAGCTGTGGGCAGAGAAGCTGCACTGGGGTTGTGAAGAGTGACTGATGATATACTTAAAGTTAGTGGGGGTTAGGGAGAGCATTAAGTCTCTAAGGAACTTGAAAGCAAGGCTTGCAGGACATTGAAGGGCTAGCTCTGTTAAGATAAGGTTACTTTTAGTCTTCAATAAAACAAAACACGAAGGAAGTAAGGAGGCCATGAGTTCCTTGAGCAAGGTCATGTTCGGCATGTTTCACGTGTCTGCCAGGGGGCTGCGCGCTGTAAGGAGATTTAATTTACGTTACATTTCTCTTGCCTTTGTTTCCCTCATCACCTACCATCTGTATGCCACAAACACACTTAATGGATTAAAACAGTACAGATTTCTTGTCTTGGTTTCCAGAGGTCAGGAGTCTGAGCATGGCTCAGCTAGATTCTCTGCTCAGAACTCACAAGGCGGCCATCAAGGTATCAGCCAGCTCTGGGGTCTCATGGGAGGCTTAAGCTCATTCAGGTGGTTGGCAGAATTCAGTTCCTTATGGCCGTGTAACTAAGGTCCCCACTTTTTGCTACTTGTTGGCCAGACACCACTCTCAGCTTCTATAGGCTGCCCATAGTGCTGGCCATATGGCCTCCATGGGCAGTTCACACTACTGCTTCCTTCTAGCCCAGCCGTAGCTTGGCTCTCTGACTTCTGTCTCTTGACCTCTAAGTGCTCTTTTAAGAGCTCATCTGATTAGGTCGGGTGCATCCAGCACCATGTAAGCGATCAGAGATCTCAATTACAGGAGTAATATTCCATCCAGCCCAGGCTCCACTTGTAGTCAGGGGGCAGGGATCATACGAGGGAGTGACACTGCTGGCAGACACGACGTGGCTGCCTTAGGATTCTGTCTGCCATACCCTCCTCTGCAGGAAACCACTGTCTGATGTCCAACAGAGGAGTTTTGCCTAATTTTGAACTTTATAAAAATAGAATCATTCAGTATGTCTCTTCTGTCTGGCTTCTTTTGCTCACCTTTATGTTTGTAAACTACACTCATTCTTCTGCATGTAGCTGCAGATGGTTAATTTGCACGGCGTCAAGGGTGAAGACGGCACAATGAATTTACTCATTGAGAAGTTGATAGGCATTTGGGTAGTTCCTACCTCGGGACTAGTATTAACAATGCTACTGTGAACTTTCTAGCTAAGCACGTGTACACACTTGTGTTGGGTACACACTGGGGAGTACAATTGTTGGGTCCTAGAGTTTACACGTGTGCAGCTTGGGAGATGCTGCCAGACAGCTTTCCAAAGTGGCTTTACCAAGCTGTGTACCTACCAACAGTGTGAGAATATTCCATCAGACTGTTTTGAGGGTAAAATACAGTCATGATAAAGAATATAGGACAGGGCCCGGGATACAGCAGTGACAAACTACAAGTCAGTATTCTCCAGAGAAATTAATGTTGAGTGTTATTTTCTGTTTACACAAGTGAAGTCTTTTTTTTTAATTTTTTAATGTTTTTATTTATTTTTGAGAGAGACAGAGAACAAGCAGGGGAGGGGCAGAGAGAAAGGGAGACACAGATTCCAAAGCAGGTTCCAGGCTCTGAGTTGTCAGCACAGAGCCTGATGCGGGCTCAAACCCACAGACCACAAGATCATGACTTGAGCCGAAGTCCGTTGTCCAACTGACCGAGCCACTCAGGTGCCCCACTAGTGAAGTCTTTAAGGTACATGTGTTCCAGCTTACTGATATTCCCCTAGTGCCCAGCCCAAATGTAGTAAATAGCCCAGGATACACACTGATATTGGATAGTTTCCTGATCGAGAACAGCTCCCTCAGACTTGCATTTTACTTTCCTTTTCCCTGGCTCCTATACCAAGGCACAGAATGAGAAGATACAGAGGCGTCTCTCCATTACTCAAAACTGAGATTAGCCTGGATAGGTCGCCCTGAGCAGGTAGTTTCTTTGAAAGGCAAGCAAGGTAGCAAGATTTAAACCTAGCACCGTAGTGTTCTTGCATGCCGCAGCTATTCTTAGAACAAGTAACACTCAGGTTGAGTCTTCCCAAGGCAAGATTTACAGAAAGGTAGTTCAGTTGCTGACACAGCAAACCACAAGAAATCCTTTGCTTTAAAACCTTGCCCAGGGAAACAGTTCCTTTCCTTTTGCAGGGGATTAAGAGAGGGAAACTCAGATCATTTACCGGCAAGCAAATACTAATCTTCTGTACTTGGCTTTTTTTTTTTCCTTTTTTTTTTTTTTTTAATCCCAGGGCTCAGGCAAGCTCATCAACACTTCCTAATTGTTTGTTTGTCATTACTCCTAATAGAGGCGATGAGTCACCGGGTTCAGCTGCTTGCCACAAGGCCTTAGAAGGCCAGATGGTATCAAAGGGAGTAGTGAAGCGGAGCTTTGCGAAATGAACTGTAAGTCAAAGTTCTCGCCTAGCCCAGAAGCTCTTCACAAAGTGGCCTGACTCTAATCGAGGCATTGAGTGCCTCTAAACTTTTAGTGCCTCATTTGTAAACAAGTAAACATTTGTATTAAACACGTAAAGGCATCTACTTTATAGAGTATCAATCATTTATTGATACAACAGACATATAATTTTCATTGTATGCCAGGCAATCACGTGTCGGCCATTGTTGTGATCCATGCTTAACAATGCGCATACCAACTATCCACCTCGTGGGAAAGTGTCTGAAAAGTTTGGCGTTTTAGGCTGGCTTATACTCCCCTCTCGAACCCACACCCACCCACAGGCACCATCATAAGCCCACTGTCTACCGCTGGGGCGAATCCAACTCCTCCAGCCTGGATCCTCAATTACTGTGGTTGGAAAATGCAAACTAATTTCATTACCCACCTAAGTGCTTCAGAACTAAAAAGGCATTATGCCACATTTCAAAGTCACCCAAGAAAGTTTTGGCTATTGGCTGTTATTTAATTATCTGCCCACATTTCCCCTTCCATTAGCTAAGAGCATGGCGGGGGAGAGGGGGGATAGATCACTAGGTATGTCTGAAAGTGGACAGATTTTTAGAAAAATTTTCTTGATGTTTATTTATTTTTAGAGAGAGACAGACAGACAGACAGAGTGCAGACAGCGGAGGGACAGAGAGGGAGACAGAATCCAAAGGAGGCTCCAGGCTCTGAGCTGTCTGCACAGAGCCTGACACAGGGCTCGAACCCATGAACCGCGATATTATGATCTGAGCTGAAGTCGATGCTTAACCAACTGAGTCATCCAGGTGCCCCAGGACAGATTCATTTTAATTTTTATTTTATTATTATTATTTTTTTTAACATTTATTTATTATTGACAGACAGAGACAGAGCTTGAGCATGGGAAGGACAGAGAGGTGGAGACACAGAATCCAAAGCAGGCTCCAGGCTCTGAGCCATCAGCACAGGGTCCAATGCGGGGCTCGAACTCAACAATCTGTGAGACCATTACCTGAGCCGAAGTCGGATGCCCAACCAACTGAGCCACCCAGGCGCCCCAACAGATTCATTTTTAGGGCAGATTCTCATTCCTTCTTATTCTCCTATACCTCCCCCTTCTGACTCTGCCCACCTTTATCCCCCCCATTCCTAGGACTCTAGGCGAAACTACTAGAGAAATAACATTTCTAGAATGCTGTTATTTCTTTGCTAGAGAAGTCTTCAAATTTGCTTTCAGCCTTATTCATATGGCTAAGGAAAAAAAAATGAACATTGGCAGAGTAACAACAGAAAGCCACAGAAGCAGGAGATTGGCACTGAATAGAATACTCCTCTCCGGAGCCAGAGTACTTGGGTTCGAATCCTGATCGCTCCATTTTAGGGTAAATAAAATCCAGGACACCCAGTTACATTTAAATTTCAGATGCATCACAAATACATTTTGAGCAAAAATATGTTCCAAATCTGCCTATCAGATATATTTATTCTAAAATTTATTTGTAGTCCTGAAATTCAAATTTAACTGAGCATCCTGTATTTTTCTTTGCTAAACCTGGTAACCCTACTCCACTGACTAGTTTTGTGACATAGGGCAAGTTATATAAACCCTCTCTGTTTCAGTTTTCTCATCCACAAAATAGTTACTGGAAAAGAACATTCTTCAGAGAAAGGTTGCAACTGTCATTTTAAACAAGTATTTATTTTTCAAATTTTACTTATTTACTTTTTTAATGTTTATTTATTGTTGAGAGAGAGAGAGCAGGGGAGGGGACAGAGAGAGAGGGAGACAGAGGATCCAAGGCAGGCTCCATGCTGACAGCAGAGAGACTAATGTGGGGCTTGAACTCATAACCGTGAGATCATGACCTGAGCTGAAGTCAAGAGTCAGACGCTTAAGCAACTGAGCCACCCAGGCGCTCCTATTTATTTACTTTTTAAGTAGGCTCCATGACCAACATGGGGCTTCAACTCACAGCCCTGAGATCAAGAAACTGAGCCAGCCCGGTGGCCCGCAACAGCCATTTTGTTGTTGAAGTCTGCTTCTTTTCCTTCCAGAAACATGACAGGATAACACTTCCTTGTCTTCAAGCTAGGTGACGCCTACCGCTTGGTCGTAGTCACTGAAAAGTGAGGAGAAGGAATGTACCACTTCCAAGCAGAAGTCTTTAGGAACTAGTACATCATAATAAAATTGAGACAACTGGGGAAATTTTACAAATTAAAAAAACAAAAGCGAGTGACTTGTGCCTAGTTTGCTGCTCTCTGTTTCCCTGCCGCAGCAGCCTGCTATTTGCGAGGTGTGGTCACGACTCCTGAGGGTGGACTACGTGGGGCAGGGCCCTCCGCACAGACGCACAGACACACACCCACCCGAGGAAGACCGAAGTGGAAGGGAGAAATAAACAGTTGCCGTTGTAAATGCTGAGATCTGAGAGCTGTTTATTACTGCAGCACGACTTAGCTTGCCCTGATCGACAGTCGTCGCAAAGTTTGCATGAATTAACAACTGTTAAGCACTGAGGACACTCCTGGCACATAGGAGGCACCCCCTCAGTATTTATTAGGTTGAGGAGATGATGCTGCACTCTTCTAGTGCTAAAAAGGGATTGAGATAGGCTTCGCTTGCTGGCCAAGTTTTGGTAATAAACATTTATTGCCCAGTTTTCTTTCCCTAAGCCTACGGAGTCGGATCTACCCCTTCTCCACAGTCTTTGCTCATAAACTCTGTAAAGTCAGCAGCACTCAGCTCAGGGAGTTTCTTTAATCATTAGACAGAATTTTTATGTCTACAAGACTCCTGATACGGGTCCGCTCAAATTGCAGTGTGGGTTCTAACAGAGCAGCGGACTCGACTGCAGACGACCGGGGCTGAGCAATGTGCGGAAGCCAGCCATGTGCGCAGTCATTCAGAGAGGGCAGAGCGGCCAGATCCAGGGGGGAAATCACGGGCAGTTAATGAGAATCAGATGCAGTGTAATTCAGACCGCAGTGCTCGTCCTGATCTCTGGGCACAGGGAATTACATCCATAAACAGACCAGACTTGATTTTATGCAGCACTTTCATCCCCCAAAGAATTCCAAAAGCGTTCCAAAAGAATGCTCTTGTTACTGGTAGCTCAGTGATGTGGAAGACAAACGGGGAAAATGCGTTTGTATCTCAGGCTCAGAACCTTCATTAGAATCTATGCCATCCAGAAGGGGCTAGCGTGACTGGGATGCCAGGTGACCCCTTCCTGTTAGGAAAAATACACGCACGCCCCCCACTTTCACGTGTAAATGGGCTCATAAAAGAAATCTCAGTGCGCACTAAAGAGGCTTTCAAACTCTGACCAAGAACCACACAGTAAAAGTACATGTCAGACTCACTACACTGATTTTATGTACATGTGGATATATATTTATTTTTATACTCAGCTGAGATGAAACTTCACAAAATATTACCTGCCCTTCTTATGTGTGACGTATCCTAATGTTATTATTTCTATTTCATTTATTTTAAAAAGCTGACCTCGGGGTGCCTGGGTGGCTTAGTCGGTTAAGCATCTGACTTCAGCTCACAGCCTTGTCTCATGATTCACGGGTTCGAGCTCCGTGTCAGGCTCTGTGCTGACGGCTCAGAGCCTGGAGCCTGTTTTGGATTCTGTGTCTCCCTCGCTCCCTGCCCCTCCCCTGCTAGCACGCGCTCTCTCTCTCTCTCTCAAAACTAAATAAACATTAAAAATTAAAAACAAAACAAAACAAAACAAAAACCTGACCTCTACCCAGGAAACTAATATTACATCTACTTATGTGTAGGATCTTAAATTTTGAAATTCATTTCACTAAAAGATAATGAGAGAGAGTGGAAACTCAGACCCCGTGGCACTTCAATTGTACTACAACATATGGCCCTGGGATAGTCGCTTCACTTCTTTCAGGTCACAAACATTCTGGATTCTTCCAGTTTTAACTTGCTGAGATTTTCATGGATGGTACCTGTATACAGATAAAGCCATATATGCCAAAACCATCTTCATGCACTGAGACTATTTTCAAATTCCTACATTGATTCGGAGTTGGGTTAAAGGGAAAAAAATCCATTTTCTTCCAGGACTAAAAGCACGGTGTTGGGTGGCCCCTAAATCAATCAGAACAATTCTTTTGATTGCATGCAACAAAACCCCTCTTCCACCCAAAGATACTCAAAAGAAGTTAACAGTTCTAATGAGTGGACTCATCCAGGGTCTGTATAGGTTTCAGGGTAGCTAGCTCTGCGAGCTGAGACCATGCTATGGTGACTTGTCTTCCTCCATTTCTGGGCTCTACTTTCCTCTCTGTTGACTTCATTCTCTCCTGTTATAGACAGGAACCCTCTTTGCAGCCAGAGAAGAGAGTGAGTAGTAGCTTTATACCCAAATTCTCCCAGCCTCCTTCCCAGAGGAAAGAGGGCACTTCTTTCCCAATTGTTTCAGCAAAAGCTCCAGGCTTCTCATTATCCCTGCTTGGCTCACATGCCCATTCCCGAACCAATCACTGTGACCAGGGATATGCACTGCTCCACTGGTCAAGCCTACCTCCCGGGAAATGGAGATAGATGGTGTCAGACTGACCAAACTGTATGAACCTGAGAATGGCATTATTTCACAAAGGAAAATCTAGGGATCATTTCCAAAAGTTAGGAGCAAGAACGCTGAGCAGATGATGAGAAAAATGGCCACTAATGACCTCTGTCCAGATACACCACCAATACTACCTCCTACTCAATCCTTTTTTTTTTTTTTTAATATTTATTTATTTTTGAGAGAGAGAAAGAGACAGAGGACGAGCAGGGAAGGAAGACACAGAATCTGAAGCAGGCTCCAGGCTCTGGGCTGTCAGCACAGAGCCCGACATGGGGCTCAAACTCACAAACTGTGAGATCATGACCTGAGCCAAAGTCAGATGCTCAACTGACTGAACCACCCAGGTGCCTCACCTCCTGTTCAACCTTAAGGTACAGAGAGAAAGCTGGTGTTCTATCACACTTGGAGAACACTTTCATCAGGAGAAATCCTGACATTTTCTCTCTCTGATCGCTTTTAGAAGTTAGAAGCTGCGGCAAGGGATTTTCTTAGCTTTCAAATGGAAAACTTAATGTGCCATGAACTTCTGGTCATAAGCCTAAGAAGTAAAAACTCTCTTTGGGCCTTTTAGAAATCATCTCTCCAACTTTATGTCTACGGTTTGTAATGTCATAATCGCCTCCGTGGTTCTACTGCAGCTGCCTTTGCAAACAAAGTTGAAACCAGCAGGTCACCTTGGATTAACCGATGTGTCGTGTGTTCTTCTGATTGGCCCAACTGCTGGAGTCCTGAACACTTGCTCTGTCTTGCACCGAAAAGTACAGGGCCCGGGAAAACACACACTCACTCAAAAACAACTTTGACTAAATCTGACAAAAAAGGAAGAAAGCATATTGGAGAAATATGGCTTGGGTACGATTATTTTCCTGCATTTTGCCGAACACCATTTGTCTTCTGGGAAGCAGTACAAACAGAGCTGTGACTTTCAAACTCTGCAAATATTAGTGCTGTGCATGTGAAGGGATTAACTCGCTGAAACATTGAGAAAGACAGAACACAAGGAATAGCACGGTTACCTTGTTTTGGCATACACCCTTCTCATACCAGATTATTCGAGCCAGAGTTCGGCTTTTCGGTTTTTTGCTTGTTTCAATTAGGGTGTTTTCCTTGTTTGTTTGTTTTGTTCGCGTGTGTGTGTGTGTGTGTGTGTGTGTGTGTGTGTATGTGTGTGGGGGGGGGCAGGCAGAGATTTCTTACAGGATAGTTCAATTCAAACTAATAAAGGGTTAGGGCATCTGGCTGTCTTGGTAGAGCATATGACTCTTGATCTTGGAGTTGCAAGTTCGAGCCCCACATTGTAGGGCAGACTATACCAAATA
This sequence comes from Paguma larvata, assembly GCA_030068075.1. Lineage (NCBI taxonomy): Eukaryota > Metazoa > Chordata > Mammalia > Carnivora > Viverridae > Paguma > Paguma larvata. The sequence continues at coordinate 32,116,981 of CM057842.1, read as the reverse complement.
GTACTTAAAATAAAGGTTTAAAATATTAAAAAAATCAACAACTGGGGCACCTGGGTGGCTCAGTTGGTTAAGCGGCCGACATCAGCTCAGGTCATGATCTCGCAGTCTGTGAGTTCAAGCCCCGCATCAGGCTCTGTGCTGACAGCTCAGAGCCTGGAGTCTGCTTCAGATTCTGTGTCTCCCTCTCTCTTTCTGCCCTTCCCCTGCTCACACTCTGTCTCTCAAAAATAAATAAAACATTAAAAAAAATAAAAAAAAAAACGACTGAGAAAAGGCAACTTTGCTATGATGCAGGCATATTTATCACCTTCAAGAAACTGACAGTTTCCCCCTTGGGTTTAAGATACAAAAAACAATAATTGTTACCTTATAGGTACCACATATGGAACAAAGAAACTAGTGGTTTTCCCACTGCCTAGTAACACTGTCCCTTCCCTCTTCTTTGGCTCTTTCTTTTCTTAGCCATCTGATCTTGGCTTAAACATCGGGCCATAGTTTCTTAAAAATTAAGCATAAGCAAAATTAAATAAGGTTCCCATATAACAAAGCAATTACATTTCTAGACTTGTGACCAAGGCAAGTGAAAACATATGCCCACACAAAACCTTGTACATGGATGTTCTTACCAACATTATTCATAAGAAAAAAGTCGAAAACAGCCAAAGATTTATCAACTGGTAAATGAATAAGCAAAATGTAGTATAGCTCTGTAGTGGAATATTATTCAGCCAGAAAAAGGAAAGAAGTACTCATTGATGCCACATCATGGGTAAAGCTAAAAAAACATTATGCTAAAAGAAAGCCAACACAAAAGATTATGCATTGTGTGATTCCATTTAAAAGCCAATCTATAAAGACAGAAGGTAGACTAGTGCTTGTCCATGGCTGAAGGTAGAAATAGAAGTTAACCATGAATGGGAATGGGGGATCTTAGTAGGGTGATGAGAACGTTCTAGATTGGATTTTGGTGATAGAAAAACTTAGTAAATTTAGTAAAAAAATCACTAAATTTTATAATAAAAATATAATAATAATAATAATAATAATAATAATAATAATAATAATAGCAAGCTTTTCTCAGCCTGAGATTTCATAAAATGTCCTTGCAATACCTTCCCTTGGCATTTACTTTGGAAAGCCTCAACACAATTCCAAGTACTTGGCTTTAGTCTCAGACACACACAGATTCCAGTCTCAGCTGCCACTTATTAGCATGATCTTAGACAAGTCCCTTGTCCTCCTTAAGGACTTTAGACTTCAGGGGACACGTGCATTTGTATTGAATTCTTTGTCACATTCTCAAAACGTTGTCTGTGCCTTTCTACCCAACTAGAGCATGAAATCAGGGCCTATTCTTTCATCTGTCTTGTCTCTTGCCCAGTGACATGGCCCAGATCATGGAGAGGGCAGCAATTTTGCTATTTTCATCGATGTGTCATTTGCAGACCATGAAAAGCATCACGCTTATTGTGCAAACACAAGTTCAGGGAAATACCTCAGAGTCTCACCGCCCCAAACCAACTCCTACCCTGAGTTTCCCCAACTTCGAAATTTTAGAGCTCTCATTAAAACATCAATCTTTGTTCATTTACTTATTTAAATCACTACAGTGGTGCATTTATAAAATGCAGAGCCACTAGTTGCCCTGAATCAGAATCTCCAAGGATAGAGCCCAGGCACGTCTATTCCTAACAACTTTCCTGAGGCTCAGATTACCTGGTTTTGAGAACGGTGCACTAAGCCATGGGTAGCAGGGAGGGAGAATGAGTTGAACTGAAGGTGGAAAGATCAGCTTGCGGGTGAGAGATGAGGACAGAGGGAGCCAGGCTAGGAGGGTGAGGTGGCCTGAAATCCTCCTAAGATTTCCATGTTCCAATTCCTGGACCTATGAGTGTTACCCAAGGTGGTCAAATGGACTCTACAGATGGGATTAAGGATTCCAATAGGAGGAGATGAACTGGGTTTATCTTGGTGGGTCCTAAGTGTAATCACAGTATACTTTTACTAGGGAAGGGGAAGGAGATCTAACTTTAGAACAGGGAAGAAGACAACATGGCGACGGATGCAGGGAGAGAAAAGGCAATGGGCTTGGAGGAAGCAGCTATAAGCCAAATAATGCAGGGGTCCTCCTGAAACTAGGAAAGATAGGAACTGGATTCTGCCCTAGAACCTCTAGAAGCAGCCCCTGGCACCTTGATTTCTTTTAATTTTTTTTAAAGATTTTATTTTTAAGTAATCTCTACAGCCAACATGAGACTTGAACTCACAACCTCGAAATCAAGAGTCACACGCTCCACCAACTGAGCCAGCACCCTGGCACCTTGATTTTAGATCTAGAAGCCTCGTTTCAGATTTCTGGTCTCCAGAGTTGTAAGAGAATACTTTTGTGTTGTTTTAAACCACTACTTTTTTGGGTTTGTTGTTATTTGCTACAGCAGCCATAAGAAACAAATACAGAGGGACCTGGCTGGCTCAGCCAGTAGAGCATGCGACTCTAGACTGCGGGCTTGTAAGTTTGAGGCCCTCTTTGGGTATAGAGGCTACTTAAAAATAAAAAAAACTTATTAAAAAAACAAATACAGAAATATGTAGAAGTGAAACCATTAGGATTTGGTAAGTGACAGGAATATAAGGTAAAATAAAAAAAGGGAGAGAGAAGGAGGAATCAGGATGAGTCTAGATTTCTTTTTAAAAATTTTTTTTAAGTTTATCTATTTTTGAGACACAGAGCATGAGTGGGGGGGAGGGGCAGAGAGAGAGGGAGACACAGAGTCTGAAGCAGGCTCCAGGCTCTGACCCGTAAGCACAGAGCCTGACCTGGGGCTCAAACCCAAGAACCGTGAGATCATGACCTGAGCTGAAGTCAGATGCTTAACTGACTGAGCCACCCAGGTGCCTCAAGATGAGTCTAGATTTCTAACCAAAGATGGATGCCATTGATATCAATTAAAATTTTTTTTAATGTTTATTTATTTTAGAGAGAGAGACAGAGACAGTGTGAGTCAGGGAGGGGCAGAAAGAGAGAGAGACAAGAATCTGAAGTAGGCTCCACGCTCTGAGCTGTCAGCACAGTGCCCCAGGAAGAGTTCAAACCCACTGGTCCTGAGATCCTGACCTGAGTCAAAGTCAGTCGCTCAACCAACTGAGTCACCCAGGTGCCCCCTAAAGCCAATTAAGAGGAGGAGGTTGAGGGCAAAAGAATGAGTTGTTTGAGCAGTTTCATGGGATATATGGATAAAGATGGTCACAGGCTGTTGGATGTAAAGTTTTGGTTCTGTCTTTTGTAAAACGGACAGAATAAAATATTCCATGTCAGGTAGTTGTGAGGACTAAAGAAGGCGGTGTGTGTGGAAGGTATCCAACAGAGATTAGAGAAAATAGTTCCACCACTACCTAGTTCCATGATCTGGGGTTCAATTCCCAGACAAGGCATGCTAGGAGACTCTACACCTTATCCCCACCCCACCTCTGATCAGTCCGTTTGGCAGAATGCAAAATACGAACTGAAGCAGTCGTTAAAATAATCACAAACACCAGCCGGCTAAGGTTTAAGCGCCTGGTGTAAAGTGCCTCTATTGACCACAGCGGAAGACACAGGCTAATGCAGCAGGTCAATATTTCCTAATTCAGTAAAGCATCATTAATTGGGACAGAGGCTCAACAAAAGTTTGTGTTTTCCTCTTTTTAAACAGAAAGAGTTTGTGAAACAAATGAAGAGTTTAACAAGGTTTCCAGAGGGAATATTTAAACTGCTTAGAAAAACAAACTGCTTTTAATCACCTTCAAACACTTGAGAAGCACCATTTGCAGTCCAACTAATTTGTGAATTACAAACTATTTCTGTTTATTTATTAAACAAGTGCTTGCAGCAGACAAGGGGAAAATTCTATAGCCTGGTTCTACTTCCTGAAATTACTGAATCTGTTTCCTTTAAAATATTTCATCATTCTGACTTTCCACTCATTCTGACTGGCTTTCCTTTGACAAGGAGTCAGATGACTAGGGTTTGATGGATCTTTTCCTCTAGAGTTGCTCCTATACCACCTGTTATTGCCATGTATTTTTGGGTTCCTGGACCAATCCCAATGTATGGGTGTGTGTTTAGAGAGGAGGGTCCCCCATACATGCCAGCTGCATGCCTTAAACTTCAACTCAATTCTGGGGCACCTGGGTGGCTCAGTCAGTTGAGCATCTGACTTCGGCTCAGGTCATGATCTCAACTTTCGTGAATTTGAGCCCCGTTGTCAGGCTCTGTGCTGACAGCTCAGACCTTGGAGCCTGCTTCATATTTCTGTGTCTTGCTCTCTCCCTGCCCTTCCCCTGCTGTGCTCTGTCTCTCTCTCAAAAAATAAACATTAAAAAAAATTTTTTTTTTAATTTCAACTCAATTCTGACAGTATCTATCAGGAGAAAGCATCAGATAGCATTCAGGCCCATAGGACTGCCCACCTCCCCTCCCCTCCACTTCAGACACCAGCCACAAACCTGTGCTTCTGAGTGGCCAGAATGGAGGTTCTAATGACGCCCTCTAATTCAGGATGCCAATCAAAGTTGTTGTCTGTATTTTGGACCAACTTGCTGTAAGTCAGAGATTTCCATGATCTCTTCCTTGAGTTAGATTGATTTGCTAGAGATGGCCACAGAACGCAGAGAAACATTTTACTTACTAGAGTGCAGGCATATCATAAAAAGGATATAATTCAGGGACAGCCAGATAGAAGACACACACAGGGCAAGGCATGGGGAAAGCATGGGGAGTTTCCATGCCTTCTCCAGGTGCACCACTTTCTCAGCACCTTCCATGGGCTCACTAATCCAGAAGCTTTCTGAACACCATCCTTTTGGGTATCACGATAGTCATGATTGACTAAATCATTGACCATTGGCAATTGATTCAACCTCTTCCCTCCCTAGAAGTCAGGGGGACAGGACTGAAAGTTCCAACTCTCTAATCACTTGGTTGTCTCCCCCAGCAACCAGGCCTCATCCTGGTTGGGTGGGTCCAAAAATCAACTCTTTAATGTAACAAGAGACACCTTTGTTTGTTCTCATTACTTGGGAAATACTGAAGGTTTTTGAAGCTCTGTGCCAGAAACAGGGGAAAAGACCAAATACCTAGTTCACACCATGCCAGGGGAAAATCCAGGGTTTATTTTCAACACTACCCTCGCTCGCATGTACCTATCCAATCCACTACTAAGACCTGACCATCTCTATCCACTTTCTTCTATTTTCATCCCAAATTTTCATCCCTAACATCCACTTATGACAAAAACTTAACCCAGAGTGCATATAGAAGGAACATACTTCAACATAACGAAGGTCTTATATGAGTGACAAACCCAAGGCTAACATCAAACTCAACGGTGAAAAAAATGAAAGCTTTTCCTCTAAGATCAGGACCAAAACAATGCCTACTCTCACTACTTTTATCCAATATAGTGTTGGGAGTCTTCGCCAGAGCAATTGGGCAAAAAAAGAAATAAACACATCCAAATTGGAAAGAAAAAAGTAAAGCTGTCACTATTTGCAGATGACAGGTCATTATGTAGAGAAAACCCTAAATATTCCATCAAAAAAAATCTGTTAGAACTAATAAATGAATTCAGTAAAGTTGCAGGATACAAAACCAATACACAAAATCAGTTGTGTTTCTATACCCTAATGATAAACTATCAGAAAGAGAAGTTAAGAAAACAATCCCATTTAAAATTGCATCAGAAATAAGAATAGGAATAATTTAACAAAGGAGGTGAAAGATCCATATATTGAAAACTATAAGACATTCACGAAAGAAGTTTAAGAAGACACAAATTAATATAAAGATATTCTGTGCTCATAGGTTGCAAGAATATTGTTAAAATCTCCATATTGCCCAAAGCGATCTCCAGATTCAATGTAATCCCTATCAAAAATCCAATGGTATCTGTCAAATAAATAGAACAAATAATCCTAAAATTACTCTGGAACTACAAAAGACCCCAAAGAGCCAAAGCAATCTTGAAAAGAAGAACAATACCCATGAGATACAGGACTGCTGATGCATAGGGGCACGTGTACCCCGATGTTCACAGCAGCACTTTCGACAATAGCCAAACCATGGAAAGAGACTAAGTGTCCATCAAAAGATGAATGCATAAAGAAGATGTGGTATATATATACAAGGGATTACTATGCAGCAATGAGAAAGAATGAAATCTGTCCATGTGTGGCAACATGGATGGAACTGGAGGATATTATGCTGAGTGAAATAAGTCAGGCAGAGAAAGACAGATGCCATATGTTCCCACACATAGCTAGGCTTTGGGAGACCTAACAGAAAACCAGGGGGAAGGGGAAGAGAGGAAGGAAGGGGGAAAAAAAGCCACAGAGAGGAAGGAAGACATAAGAGACTCTCAAAGACTAAGAACAAACTGAGGGGAGAGGGGGGTGTGGAAGGGGGGAGAGTGGGTGATGGGCACAGAGGAGGGCACTTGTTGGGCTGAGCACTGGGTGTTGTATGGAAACCAAATTGACAATAAACTATTCAAAAAAAAATAAAAAAAGAAACACGAATTCAAAATAAAACACATTTCTCACCTGAAAAAAAAAGTAAAGAAGAACAAAACTGGAGGCATCATTCTTCCTGGTTTCAAACTATATTATAAAGCTAGAGTAATTAAAATCGTTTTGTATTAGTATAAAAACAATTACGTAGATCAATGGATCAGAATACAGAAATAAACCCATGCATATGTGATCAATTAATTTACAACAATGGACCCAAGACTATGCGATGAGTAAAGGACAATCTCTTTAATAAATGGTGTTGGGAAAGCTTGACAGCCACATGCAAAAGAATGAAATTTGACCCCATCTTTACCATCAACAAAAATTAACTCCAAATGGATTAAAGACTTGAATGTAAGACCTGAAATCATTAAACTCCTAAAACAAAACGTAGGTGGTAAGCTCCTTGACATAGGTCATGGCAATGATTTTTTTCAATCTGACACCAAAAGCAAAAGCAACAAAAGCAAAAATAAGTAAGTGTGCTATGTCACACAAAAAACTTCTGCTCAGCAAAGGAGACCATCAACAAAATAAAAAGGTAACCTACTGAATGGGAGAAAACATTTGCAAATCAAATATCTGATAAGGGGCTAAAGCCAAAATATAAAAAGGACTCATATAACTCAACAGCAAAACAAACAAACAAAGAATCTGATTGAAAATGTGAGTAGAAGATCTGAAAAGGTATGACCTGCACATGGCCAACAGGTACATGAAAAGATGCTCAACAGGACAAATCATCAGGAAAATGCAAATCAGAACCACAAGGAGACATCGTCTCACACCTGTTAGAATGGCTAGTCTCAAAAAGACAAGAAATGACAAGTGTTGGTGAGGGTGTGAGAAAACGGAGCCCCCCCACACTGTTGGTGGGAATGCAAACTGGTGCAGTCACTCTGGAAAACAGTATGGAGGTTCCTCAAAAAATTAAAAATAGAACTAGAATTACCCTATGATCCAGCAATTTCACTTCTGGGTATTCAAAGAAATCGAAAACACTAAAAAAATATATATATGCATTCCCCTGTTCGTTGCCGAGTTATGATACAGAAACACTTCTCTCCCATTGCAGTTCCAAGATACAGAAGCAACCTAAGTGTCCACTGCAGGATGAATGAATAAAGAAGACATGGTATATTTATACAATGGAATATTATTGATCCATAAAAAAGAATGAAACCTTGACATTTGTGATGACATGGATGGACCTCAAGGGCATTATGGCAAGTGAAATAAGTCTGGCAGAGAAAGACGAATACCATTTTATCTCTTTTATGGAGTCTAAACACACACACACACACACACACACACACACACACACACACACACACACACACACACACCCAGGCTCATAAATACAAAGAACAGAATGGTGGTTGCCAGACGGAAGGGGTGGAGGGTGGGAGAAATGGATTAAGAAAAAGAAAAAAGAATCTTAAAAATTCTAGTTCCATTAAGCGTCTGACTTCAGCTCAGGTCATGATCTCACAGTTCATAAGTTCAAGCCCCGCATCGTGCTCTCTGTTGTCAGCACAGAGCCCTCTTCTGATCCTATGTGCCGCCCCCCTGCCCCTTCCCTGCTCATGTGCTCTCTCTCTCTCTTTCTCACAAAAATAAATGAACATTAAAAAAAACTAAAAAAAAAAAAAAAAAAAAAAAACAATTCTAGTGCCAGCTACCATTACCTCTTACCTGGACCATTCCTCCTCTAGATCACCGAATCCTCTCAGCGCCCTTCCAGTTCACCCTCCTGACAACTTCCAGGGAGATCTGTCCACAGCAAAGCGCAGCCTCTAGAGTCACATTGAAGGGGATCATTAGCTGTGGAGCTTTCAATCATTCTCAGCCTTTCCGAGGCTCCCTGTCTTCATCTATAAAACTGATGGTCGCAGGGACGCCTGGCTGGCTCAGGCGGTAGAGCATGTGACTCCTGATCTCAGGGTCGTAAGTTTAAGCCTCAGACTGAGCAAAGACTTTACTCGAAAATAAATAAATAAATAAATAAAATATTTTTTAAAAACCTGATCTTAATAGTCACCGCCTGAGGTTTCAGGTGAGGATTAAGTGAAAGAGAATCGCTTCCCTCTGTGCCCACAAATAGCAACGGCGCAGTAATTATTAGCTGTACTTACTGTTACCACTTGCCCTGGCCACCAGCAGCCAGTGAGCACAACATCACGTCAGGGATTGCAAACGGGCACACGTTTTTCATGCCACACTCATCCATCTGCTTATATAAAGTGCAAAAGGAGGCTGATGTCTTCTTTTCCATAATTTTTGAGGCCAGGACAATTGGGTGAAAATGCATACAACTTAAGTGAAACCAATCGTACTTATGAACACTTAAATCACACATATGAAAGGAATATTTAAAATATGAGTGGCTGGGGCACCTGGGTGGCTCAGTCACTTAAAGCTTCTGACTTCAGCTCAGGTCATGATCTGATGGTCCATGGGTTCGAGTCCCATGTCTGGCTCTGTGCTGATGGCCCAGAGCCTGGAGCCTGCTTCAGATTCTGTGTCTCGCTCTCTCATTGATCCTCCCCCACTCATGCTCTGTCTCTCACTCTCTCTCAAAAATAAATAAATACTTTAAAAAAATTTTTAAAAATAAAGTATCAGTGGCTGGACCATTTCATGATTCTTCCTTTAAGTAAGTTAATACAATTCCTTGGGATTCTCTCTCACTCGCTCTCTTTCTGCCCTTCCCCACTTGTGCTTTTGGTTTCAAAATAAATAAATAAATTTTTTTACGTTGAAAATAAAAAAATATATTTTTAAATGAAATAGTGTTTTATTACTTTTAAAAGACTCAGAGCCAGATTTAGAATTTTAAGAAGCTTTGAGGCTAGGAAAGATTAAGAAGTCTACGTCCCACACCCCATCTAGTATTTCAAAATAAAAACAACCTTAAAAGTTCCGTGAAAAGAAGTCCAAAGTTCTACTTTTCCCACAAATAGGGCATTGTTGATTTCCTTGAAATAGCATTTTTTTAATCCTTAAAAAAAATTTTTAGAGAAGTCGCTTTGCTTGTACCTGACTACGTTTAATTTGCCGTCCAGAAATTCAGCACTGCAAGGACGCATACCATGCAAACCAGTCTGGCACACAGTGGCCTAGCCGAGGTGGACTCAGAGACAGATTCAGTCCCTGCTGTGCCACTTAATAGCTGTATGACTGGGGGCTAATTCCTTCTCCTTCTCCGTGAGCATCAATCATCTTGTCTGCAGTTGAAACGTGGTTCTGTGGGGATACCAAGTAAATAGAAACACAATCCCCTACATTTAACTAAATAACTAAATAATAGTATACAGCTATTTGCAATGAACCCATCCCTTGTATATAAATAGGGAGTAAGCAAGGTACTATTGATTTCCTCAAGTAGGTTAAATGAACACCCTTACAACTATCTAGTTTTTAAAAATTTGCTTAGCATGCTCAGATGACAGACAACATTTCAAAAAGTTCACAAGTTTCAATTTAGCAGACTTTAAGTCAGGAAGTTCTTAGTATCCTATAGTGTGGAAAGAAGGAATGAACAAAGAAAACCCCTCAAAAATTTTTTTTCTGTGTAATATATTTTAAAATGGACCTGTGTTGGGGCACCTGGGTGGCTCAGTCGGTTAAGCCTCTGACTTCGGCTCAGGTCCTGATCTCACTGTTCGTGAGTTCGAGCCCCCGCATCGGGCTCTGTGCTGACAGCTCAGAGCCTGGAACCTGTTTCCAATTCTGTGTCTCCTTCTCTCTCTCTGCCCCTCCCCGGCTCACACTCTGTCTCTGTCTCTCAAAACTAAAAAAAACAAAAAAACAAAAAACAAAAAAACCCAAACAACAGACCCGTGTTCTTTAAAAATGTCATTGTCGTGAAAGGCAAGAAAGACGGGAAGAACTGATCAAAATTAAAGGAGACATAATAACAAAATGTAAAATGCAGTTTGGGTCTGAATGCTGCACCGGAGGAAAAAATGCAATAAAGGTTCGTGTGCTGGATCAGTCAACAAAATTGGAAGATAGACAATAGATTAAATAAAAGTCTTGATCAATGTTTAATCACACGAAGTAGGTAACTGTAGGGTGGTTATGTAAGACAATGTCCTTGTTCTTAGAAAATACACACCGAAGTATTTAAGGGTAAGGGAGCATGATGAGTGCAAATGACCAGCAAAGGGCGAGGAAGAAAATTTTAGAAATGAAAATGACCAAGGAAATGGTCGAAACATGAACGAGTGGTGAATCTGGTCAGGGATATGTGAAGTTTTTTGTATGTCCTTGTGACTTTTTCTTGATACTTGTAATTCTTTGCAAATAAAATTTAAATCTAAATTGTGGATCTGCCACACCACAAAGGTAAGGATGAAAATTCCAAGCGCATATTCTCGGCAGCTGGGTATCATTAAGAATGAAGTCCTGTTGTGACCAGATATTAAAAGCTTGATCTGCCATAGTGAATTTCTATGGATTTGGGCCATAAAATGGAACATTCTCCCAGTCTAGGATTTATTATCATTCCTTTGAGAATGTATACTTGGTCAGATATTCTTTATTTTGGCTCCAGGTCGCCCACGATTTCAGAACGTGTTTTTAAGTCCATTCATCTCTTAGGTCGTCCAAATATTGAAAATGTCATTAAAATATGGAGTAGAACTAAAACGATTCTTGTCTTGAAATTCTGCCAGTCAATTCCCATTTCCACTCTTCACTGGGGAATTTTTACTTGAAATCTAAAATCCCTAATGAGCGTAGTCTCTTGGTAGTGCAAACATTAGCTTTTCCCTGATTTAAAGTTTTCTTTAACAATGTGATTTATGGGCTAACTCACACATATCTTAGGAGGTGAGGGATTCAAAGGGCCGTCATGACTTGGAACTCTGGGAGAAAGAATTTTATGTAGGCTCAGTTATAAATGGGGAAAGTAATTCCTACCTCAGAGGGGATGATGTAAGAGATAATTATCATTTGCAAAATGCCTCAAGGTCTTGAGATGAAAGGAGCCATTTTGGTGTATCAGACTGTCGTTTTTATTACGGGCGCTCGTACGTTTCTTTTACAGGATGTAGAACACGATCATTTTAAATGGATTGTTTCCCTAGAAGTCTTTAAACGTGGTTGTCTTACTTCGACAGATTAAACACACCAAATAATTTGTCCTTGACCACAGGTCGTATTCCTATCAACAGAATGAATAAGGAAATTCCTGGCCATGTTGGTTCTCCTTCCTTTTCAATGGATTACTAAATGATCTTTTTAATTTTCTTTAAAAAAATTTTTTTAATGTCTGTTTATTTTTGAGAGAAGTTGGGGGAGGGGGTAGAGAGAGAGGGAGACACAGAATCTGAAGTAAGGTCCAGGTTCTGAGCTGTCAGTACAGAGCCCAGCACAGAGCTTGAACTCACAAACTGTGAGATCATGACCTGAGCAAGAAGTTGGACGCTTAACCAACTGAGCCACCCAGGCGCCTCTAATTTTCAATTTATTACTTAACTTTAATTATTTTCATGTTATTATTTTACTACTTTACTACTCCTGCCTCAGTACATTTTCATAATAGATATATGGCCAGATGAATTCAATTCCAGCCTTAATCTTGCTTGGGCTGCTAAAACACAGTATCATAAGTGGGTGGCTTATAAACAAAAGAAATTTATTTCTCACAGTCTTGGAAGCTGGGCATCCAAGACCAGAGTGGCAACATGGTTGGATTCTGGTGACCGCCCCCTTCTGGGTGGTAGGCTGCCCTCTTCTCACTGTAGCCTCACATGTAGAAAGTCGGCAAGGAATCAATCTGGCCTCTTCTTAAAGGGCACTAATTCCATTCATGGGGGCTCTACCCTATGACCTAATTACCTCCCAAAGATTCCACCTCTGAACTGCATGACATTGGGGGTTATGATTTTGAGGAAACACAAACACTGAGTCCATAACATCCACCAATATTTACTATACATCTGTCATATGCTTGAGGCACTGAGAAAAAAACTGATGGACAAATGGACCCTCTTGCTGATCTCATGAAGCTCAGAGTCCAGTGGAGGAGAAACACAAGAAATAATCATAAAATAAATATTTCCTTTTATTTTTTGGGGGGTTTATTTATTTACTTTGAGAGAGAGGGAGAGACAGCATGAGTGGAGGAGGAGCAGAGAGAGAGAGAGGGAGGGAGAGAATTTCCAGCAGCCTCTGTGTTCTCAGCACAGAGCTCAATGTGGGGCTCAAACCCATGAAGCTGTAAGATCATGACCTGAGCCAAAACCAAGAGTCAGATGCCTAACCAAGTGAGCCATCCCAGCGCCTCTAAATACTCCCTTTTCAAGTTTGACAAGAGACATAAACCAGAAAGTAAAGGATGATACTTGGTGTTATAAGGATGAGGCCTGCTAGAAACTAACTTCTGAAAAAGCTTCCTCCTCCTGTTTGTAATAAATGTGACCTCAGATTTTCTCAAAGGTAAGACATTTTAATAACATACTGATTTGTCAGAAACAGTGTATCTAGGTCACAAGAAGAATTCAGTCTCATTTTGTTATCAATGCTTCTTTCCTCTGAGTTTTAATATTTTTAAGGATATGATGGAATGGAACATTGCACGTGTAGAGAAAATTGCAAATGGTGAGACAAAATTGCTTCTTAAGTACTCGATGGTAAGAATAAGAGGAAATTAAACATTTTCAAAAAGAAAAGTACAAGATAAATAATACTGCAGTAATGAATTTAGAGACGAAATATTTATGGGACTCATTGTGATTCCCGAGAGAACATTTAGCTATCATTTTTGGAATGATTTGTATGTGTACAGAGTTAGGACTCAATAAATGATAACTTTTACTATATTCTAGGTGTCAGGCTCATATTGTGATAAGGATTCACTTATATTAGCTCAACTAATGAGGAGATGTTTTAAGGACCTGCAGAAAAATAAGGCAATCAGGAATTTCAGCTCGGTGGGACAATGATATTGCAGGGATCAAGAACATGGAATGTTCTGGCCTAACGGTAAGAGTAGGACCCATATACTTTACAGAGATTTAAATGGATGGGAGGTTTCTCTAGAGCAGTGATTCTCAAAGTGCGGTCCTTGGATCACCAGCATCAGCACTGACTGGGAATTTGTTGGAAATGTTGATTCTTGGTACCAACCCCTAGACTGACTGAATGAGGAATTCTGGAGGTGGGACAATCATCTGTGTTTTAACAGGCCCTCCAGGTGAGGACAGAAAATTGTCTCTGGATTTTCATCAACCTTACCAGGTAGGATGATTTGGCCACCAATCACAAGTTTCCATTTAAACAATAACATACAGAACATACAGGCTTATGTCCGGAAGCAAGAATGACCTGGTCAAGTCTGGGAACAATTGCCCCAGTATTAAGGCAGATACCTGGCCTGGTTAGTTTTGGGTAACCACTGGGTTTGAAAACCTTGACTACAGGACCTCAACAGTTACCTGACTCAGCCACTCCTCTCTTTTGGGTTTTGCTTCTTCAGCTAAACATTTATTCTGTTTTCTCTGTAGCTCAACTCAAAGGGAGAATCTGATTGGTGCAATGTTGTTAGCGCCATTCCTATTGGACAAAGCTCTGGAGCCCGGCCAGCTCATAGGCCACCAGGCAACCTATAAAGTGGCTTCCCTGAGGCCCTGTGCCGTCTCCTGATCCAATCGGCCTTGGCCAGAGAGCTAGAGCTAGAGCAAGAGCTAGAGACGAGGCTGGAGGGCATTCAGGCTTAATGAATGGCCTGGAGCTCTTTTTTGCAGGGAGGGATGACGCAGAAGCCTCTCTTTAGAAAGGGACTGCTGGTTCCTTGCTTTTTCTACTTAGAGATATTGAATAATCTAGCACAGAAATGACGCCTTCTGATGCAGGTCCACGAATGAGTTCGTTTTTGCTGAAGTAAGTGTGAAGCTGTTAACAAGCAAAATCCCTTAGATATTCTGATGTCTCAATAACCACAGAGAACTGTATATTCATTGGGCCTTCCACCTTCTTCTCAAATGAACATGTTATGTTAGGACTTTGAGGTGAGGACCCAAAATATTCCCTGGCAAATAGTGAGTGCTTAATAAGTATTTATTGAGTAAATGAACGATGGACCAGTGAATGAGAAAGAGGAGTTCATCTATTTGTGTGTGTGTAGGGGGGGGTTAAATGCCAAAAATAAGAAAGAAAGAAAGAAAGAAAGAAAGAAAGAAAGAAAGAAAGAAGAAGAAGAGAGAGAGAAGAGAGAGAGAAAGAGAGAGAGAAAGAGAGAGAGAAAGAGAGAGAGAAAGAAGGAAAGAAAGAAAGAAAGAAAGAAAGAAAGAAAGAAAGAAAGAAAGAAAGAAAGAAAGAAAAAAGCCAACAACAAACAGATTTTGAATTCTTTTGCTCAGGGTCCCAAATTTAAAACTTTTGGTTCAACAGCCTATATTTATATAGCCTGTTGTTGAGAACATTTTATACAGCTTTCAAACAAAGGAGCACACATAGGAGAATTTGTTACAGCTTTGTGTAAGACAGCTAAAGGTCACAGCCTCAATAACTCCCTATAGGAGCTTAGTTAAATACATTAGAGAACCAAAAACATGGAATAGTTTGGAGCTGTTTAATAATTTTAAAGGGTTTTCTGCAGAAGCCTGTGAAAGTTTGCCTCTGTCGCTTTACTACGGTGACTAAAGAAACCTAATTACTCCCCCTGTTTGCAGGTAGCAATGAAGTGAAGAAAAAAATTCCTAGCCGTGTTGCCATATTTAAGAAGCAGCTGGAATATTTCCTGATATGGAACAAACTCTGAGATAATATTTCTGAGCATGAGGGCTGACAGCATACAACACCATTCTGTCCACAAAAAGGGAGATCTATCTACAGAATCTCTAAGTATACACAGTAAGTTAAAATATGTAGTTAAAATGTTGCTGTGGGGCACCTGGGTGGCTCAGTCAGTTGGGGGTCCAACTCTTTTTTTTTTTTTTAATGTCTATTTCAGAGAGAGTGGGGGAGGGGCAGTGACAGAGGGGACCAGAGGACTCCAAGAGGGTTCCATGCTGACAGTAGAGAGCCCCACACAGGGCTCAAACTTGCAAACTGCAAGATGGTGACTTGAGCTGAAGTCAGACACCCTGAGGGTGGGACTCTTCAGTTCTGCTCAGGTCGTGATCCCGTAGTTTCAAGGATCACCTTGAACTGCCTTGGGCTATGTGTTAACACAATGTGGAGCTTGCTCCTGATTTCCCCCCAACCTCCCCTCCTCCCACACCCCCCTCCTCCTCCATGCTCTCTTTCTCTCAAAATAAATAAAGTTTAAAATAAAAATAAAATAAAACGTTGCCTTTGGAGAGGGGAGCTGAGGAGAGAGGATGCAGACTCTTCCTTTCCTGTATACCCTTCACACTGTTGGCATTTTTACTTATTAGGAATTACATAAACATATTTAAGGCATTAACTTTTGGAAGATTTCACTTAAAAAAAATGAAGAGAAGATGCATCTTGTAGAAGTTCCACCACATTCTGATTTTCTCCATGCAGCTATATTTTTAGAGGACACAAAATCGTTTCTGGATTTTCACCACCCTTATTATCTACGGCGATGTGGCCACCGACTACAGAACTCTTAATTTACACAGTAAATGGAACGGATGGACTTACTTCATGGAAGAGTCCAAAAACAGGGCAGAATTCAGATACGGTTTGATTCTGAGATCCACAGTGTTTGGGGGGCGGGGTGCTCCACTGCTCTTTCCTTTCCGTTCTCTCAACTCCGGCCAGCCGCCTCTGAGTCAGCGCTGGCCCCAGGGAGGCACGACCTATTGGTGGCCAAAAGGGCCACTGCCGTTCCAGGCTCTGTATCTGCAACACCACCGCACAGCCCAGAACGAAGGGAGCGTCTGTCCCAGCATTCCACGTGCAAGGCCGGGGTCACGTGCACAGCCCTGCACCTGCGGCTGCGGCCAGGTGAACCTAGTGAGGCTATCGGCTGCATTGCAGGGCGGGGGAGGATGGGGCCGGAACCACGACTCTGGGAAGGGGGATAGGGGGAGTGGAGGCTGACTGAAGACACAAGTATGAGGAAGGGTCTCCAAAATGTGAATCTTCGGGCTTACACTATGAGGACCGGCTAAATCTCTGCACTTTGTCCCAGAGTTATTATACTCTTTTTTCCCCTCACAGTGAAGACGCCCTGGCAATCAATATCCTGGGGAGGGTGGGGGTGGGGGGCCTCCAGGTACCTTAAGTAATACCACGCATGTTCTCGAAATAAAAGAACAAGATTGACTTCATATCTGACAGCTCTACTCTTTAATGCGGTGCAAATAAGCATACGTCCCAAGAAGGGCACGATGGCCAGGTGGAGCTGAGAGCCCTGCCCATCTCAGTATGGCTAACGCAGAAAAGTGGCACTTGGATTCTGCTTCTCAGTGGGGAGAGTTCTCCAGTGTCCTGGTCAGCTTTTATCTGTGATTTTGAAACAGAAATCACAGCTTTGAAGCTGCCGAGTCTGCTTGGTTTTTTTCTAAACCCCGAATCTGGCTGAGCCAACTGTGCACAAAATGTAAGCAGCAATTTCACTATTGAGGCTTTCAGATGGTTTGTTAGATGGCTGGAGATGGCAGCCAGCCAGCCAGCCAGTCGGTAAATACAAATTGTGCCTCTGCTGTGGGCCATGTCCCAGGGGCCTGCGGAGCTGGAGACACAGTAGTGAACCAGACAGGGTCCTGGCCCGCTGAAACTTGCTCCACAGGGAAGGTAGATAGTAAGTGTATTTACTTCAACAGTTGAGTAATTACAAACTGTAGAGACCCGGGTTGATTTGCCCCCTGCTCACATCTTCCAGCTCGTCAAGGATACTTTCCTGTTCATTCTCTGCAAGGTGGATGCCTGGACTTTTTATTCCTCAGAATGAGCCCTGTTCCCTTCCACCCCTTGGAATGCACACTGCTCCCTGTACAGGAAATACCCTCCCTAATACCCCAGAGTCTTATTCCTCTTCACCAAGCTAGACTCTCCTTCTTGTGTGGATTTCACTTTAAACGACAGTCCTCAAAAGAATCCTTCCCTCAGATTTGATCAGGTGTCTTTATAGGACCTTCCAGCCCCATCTGTGTCTCTCTCTTGGCATATAGGCCCTGCAGATTTAGACATCTACTTGGGAGATATTTGATTGCTGTCTCCATAACCATGGGACGCTATATTCCATGAACGTAAAAGTACTCTCTCTTGTTGTTGCCTTTGTATTTCCCGGTCACACCAAGCACCCTCCCACCGTGTGGCCTTTGTCCCTGCTGTTCCCTCTGCCTGGGACGCTGTCTCCAGGGCAGCCGCTTAGTCCACTCTCTCACTTTCATCAGGTTCCTGCTCAAATACGAGCTTAGCCAAGAGGTCTCCCTGACCCCAATATACACAATAGCAATCCCAAATCTAAGCATGACAATTGCCTTTTCCCCCATTGCATAGCACCTATGCTATTCAGAGATTCTATATCCTCATTTTTGTATTGCTTCGCTGAAATGTAAGCTCCGTAAGAATGGAGCCTTTGTCTACCTACTTGCCTACTTTTTCCTTAGCAGCTCAAATCCCTGACACGTATTAAGTGCTCAATAAATATTTGTTGAATGTAAGGCTGAATCAGTGCCCAGTGATTAGCAAGCTGTTGGTACACAGTAGGCACTCCGTAAATATTTTGGAATGAATTAATGCCTCCATGAAGAAGTAGATAGGCGCCCCTAAAACAAATACAGGGCATTTAACCTAGTTGGAGGAGTCAAATCAAGATACAGAATAAGGAAGTGATTTTCAGCCCTTTTGATTGTTTTGATCCAACAAGGCAGTCAAACTTGATTACAGTTGTTGGTAAGACTAGAATGTTTGAGTGGGGATGGGAACTTGGTTCAATCCTTCCCTCCTCAGATATCCATCTGCCTCCCCCCTCTACCAACCTTGGACGAATATTCAGTCAGCTGGCAAGTCTCGTGCTGCAGTTCCACGCCAAGAACGGAGATTGAGAATGGAAAATGGCCCATAGAGAAATCAGCACTGGGGTTGACCAACTGAAAGCCAAACCCCGCAGCTATTTTCCGGCATTCCTCAACTCCCTGGAGAGCCAGAGAGGAAAAGGAGCAGAGGCTAGAGGGCAGGGTTCTCGAAGTGTCATTGTCTTACTTAGGAAGGCTGAGTTGCGTGGGTGGTACAGTATAAGGGCAGAGAGTCTTGTGTTTGAACCTTTTGAGAGATGAATTCCCTCTGCCTCTTCAAATGTTTTGGCCTTTCTGTTACTAATGACACTAGAGGAGCTATATGCTTTCTTCAGGAGTTTTGTCAGGATTTGCTCCATAAATTACCTGGGAAGATGCCATATACAAATATAAGAAGAAATAGCAGTCTTCATATCCACAGTGACAGCTTAGTTATCCTCAAGGGGTAAGGAAAAGAGAAGCAGACATCTTTTTTCTCAATAAAGTCTTTTCTATCAACTCCTAGATTACATGGTTATTCTTACTTAATAATAGGTTGGGACCATCCTAGAAATTTTAGTAATAGCAATTTAGCCTAAATTTCAACATAACCTCACATAATAGTTATAGTGGATTGCTAATTCTCCTTTGGAAACTACTTTAAAGACCTGTTCACAGGATACTTATCCTAAAAGGTAGAAAGCCACATATGGCATAAAAATATGATTGTAATCTCCCCCAAACCAGATCATTTACTTTTAATATAATGATTACTAGGTAGAGGAGCAACCCTCAGTTCAGATACAAAGGAAAAAGAGAAGGAGGTATATGTTAATCATCAACATCATTTTTAGGCTAAGTGACAACTTCTATAAAAAGCATTTCACCGTAACTAACAGTAATAATACACAGTTCATGAATGAGGAGAGTGAATCTCAGACAGGTTATAAAACCCACTTAAGGATCTCTAACCATTAGGTGACAGCAACAAACAAAGCTTTGGTTCTAGAGTTGCCGGGTGTGAAAGTCCATGCTCTACAGCGAGATGCTGTACTGAACATTGGTCTTCATGTAATATTTACATTTTTTATTTTGTACATTATATTGTCTACTCCAGCACATTCCATATAAGTATATATTCCATATTAGTATATCACAGTTTTGTAATGCTATCAGAGTATTTTTTTTAACTTAGGTAAAAATTCACATAACATAAAATTCATCATTTTAATACTTCATTTATTAATTTATTTTTTATTAAAAAAATTTTTCCTCATTGTTTATTTTTGAGACAGAGAGAGAGACAGAATGGGAATGGGGAAGGGGCAGAGAGAGGGAGACACAGAATCTGAAGCAGGCTCCAAGCCATCAACACAGAGCCGACCATGGGGCTGGAACCCAGGAACCGCGAGACCACAACCCAAGCCAAAGTTGGACGCCCGACCAACTGAGCCACCCAGGCGCCCCCACCGTTCTAATAATTCTAAAGTATATAATTCAGCGGCATTTAGTACATTCATGATGTTGTACAACCATCATCACTATTTAGGTCTCGACCATTTTCATCACCCCCAAAGAAAATCCCAAAACCACTAAACAATACTTCTCCTCCTGCTTCCCTCACTCCTCCCCTTCTGATAACCACAAATTCATTCCCTCTCTATATGGATTTGCCTCTTCTGGACACTTCATATACATGGAATCATGCAATATGTGGTCTTCGGTATTCAGCTTCTCTTTTGACACCATGTTCTTCCATGTCATAGCATGGACCAGTTCTCTGTTTTTATAGCTGAATACTCTTCCATAATATCCATATTATGTTTTACATCCATCTGTGGGCCCTTGGGCTGTTTCCACCTTTGGCTACTGTGAATGTTTCTATGAACATTCGCGTACAAGGTTTTGTATGTATACTCATTTTCAATTCTTTTGGGTTATGTATACATACCTAGGAGTGGGATTGTTGGGTCATATATAATTCTGTGTTTAACTTATTGAGGGACCATTAAACTGTTTTGCACAGTGTCTACATCATTTATAGTCCCACCAGCAATGTATAAGTATTTCAATTTCTGCACGTCTTCACTATTTGTTATTTTCCATTAAAAAAAAAAAAAGTTAGACCCATCCTAGTGGGTGTATAGTAGTACCTTATGGTAGTTTGGGTTTGCATTTCCCTAATGGCTAATTAAACATTGTTCATGTGCTTCAGTGTTTTTTTTAATTAACTGTTAATTTTAGAATAGTTTTAGATTTAAGGACAATTTGCAAAGATTATACAACAACATTTTAATAACAGTCTTCATACCAAATGTACTGGGAGACATTTGTATACCTCATCTACTTCTTCCACCTTGGGTTTTGAACTTTTTGACAGAGAAATATGTTTCTTTTAATGTTTGTTTATTTATTTTGAAAGAGAAAGAGAGTGCATGTGCATGAGCAGGGGAGAAGCAGAGAGGGCGAGAGAGATTCCCGAGCAGGCTCTGCGCCCAGTGTACAGCTCACGGTGGAGCTTGATCTCATAACTGAGATCATGACCTGTAGTTAAATGCCCCACCACTGAGCTATACCCGCTGTGAGTTCACGACCTGAACTAAAATCAAGAGTTGAAGGTTTAACTGACTGAGTGACCCAGGTACTTCAGTAAATAGACTTTTTTAAAAAAGAAGTTAATAAATGGAGGGACATGGCATAGTGATCAAAAACATGATGTTAGTGGCGCATCTGGGTGGCTCGGTGGTTAAGCATCTGACTCCTGATTTTGGCTCGGGTCACGATCTCATGGTTTGTGAGATCGAGCCCTACATCAGGCTCTGGGCTGACAACGTGGAGCCTGGTTGGGATTCTCCCTCTCCTTCTCTCTCTGCCCCTACCATGTTTGCATCCTCTCTCTCTCTTTCTCTCTCTCTCAAAATAAATAAATACACTTAAAAAAAGTATGATGTTAGTCACACCAGATCTGAATACTCATATCATCTTAGGCAAGGTACTTAAACTCTCTGAACCCCAGTCTCTGCTTCTGTAAAATAGGATAGCATTGCCTCATTGTGTCATTATCAGGGTCCAATGAGAAAAAGTTTTGAAAGCACTTATATACAGTTTTGGGCCCTCAGTAAATGAGACACTTACTTTGCTTGCTTTTGAAAGCACAGAGCAATCACCTAATTTGTCTGTGTTCCCATAGTTGATCAAAATCATACGAGACCATCATCCTATCTCTGCATCCTTCATTCCTTCATGCAGGTTTTCATTCATGTTGCAAATACGCATTGGGCCCATGCTATGTGTCAAGGTGTGGTCAAGAAGCTGCAAATACCAGCAGTAGTAAAAATCACAGATCTGGAAGCAGAGAAGCCTAAGATCAAATCCCATCTGACACTTCCTAGGTGTATGTTTCTGTAACAGTTACCTAACCTTGTTAAGCCTGTTTCTTCATCCGTAAAGTGGGAATACTAATGTTTCCTGCCTCATTGAGAGGATTAAATAAATGCATCATCTAAAGCATTTACCAAAATGCCCAGCACGCTCAAAAATGGTTCACCAATTTCAGTTATGTTAACCATTTCTATTATGGTCATGAATTTGATTAAGAGAAAGACAAGTTAGTGTAAAGATTTAATGAGATAATAAATGCAAAGATTTAGAGGCATTCACAACATTTTGTAAATATGTCTGAATATAAATGTTATTCTCCTTTTGTTTTCCAATCATTTATAAAAATGTTTATTTATTTTGAGAGCATGTGAGACAGTGCTAGAGGGGGAGGGACAGAGAGAGAGAGAGGGAGAGAGAGAATCCCAAGCGGCTCCAGGCTGTCAGCCCAGAGCCCAACCCAGGGCTTGATCCTATGAACCGTGAGATCATGACTTGAGCTGAAACCAGGAGTCAGATGCCTAACATCTGAGCCATCCAGGCACCCATCAACCATTTAAAATATAAAACTTTTCTTAGTTCATTGGTTATACAGGGAAAGGTTAAGGAGTGAATTTGGCTGTGGGCCATATTCCCTGACACAGTGCATCCTATGTGGAAAGATCAATATGGGTTCATGAAACTTTTGTTTCTTATATACATATGTGTATATGTGTTGGGTAGTGAAACAAACCGCATTTCTTATTCTGAACAGCATTCAAAAAAGTTTGAAAACACTAGCCCAGTGAAAGATCTCAGCTATCTGGAGAGCAGTGTTAGGAAGTGCCAGCTTGCCTTAGCAAGTGGATCGTATAGCTTTAATAGTTTTGGGCTTTAGTGATGTCAATTAAAAAAGAAAGTCAGATTGAGATGATGATGTGTTAAATATAAAATTAATAACTGAAGGGAAAGTTGGGTCTACTGTGAAACAGCATAATGGAGGATGTAAGTGAAAAAAAAAAAAAGAATTTCTATCTGTCTAGTTTCTGCTCCCATCACTCAGCTGTGAGTGTTCCCAGAACTCTCAGGATTCCGGAGGAAAGGTCACAAGATCAAGGTCAACCATCTGAAAAATGCAGATGCTGTGAGTTTGGAAGAAGAAACATTCCCAAGCATATGCCAGCTTGTGCATTCACTAAAGCAGAGGACTAACTTAATAATTAAAACTGCCGTGTCTTCCAACACTTAGCTTAATTCAGCAGTTCCCTGCTGCATGTAAAATCCTTGGGGTACCAAACTCAGGCATGCTGAATTTCTCAGCCAGTTAGAGCCAAGAATGTTCTGGATACAAGGACTCCAAATTTGGGCACTGACTCCCTTTTGGGGGGGAGGGGAGTGTTGCTCATAACCACTCTGGGTTTGGCTAAGGCTCCCCTCACCTGGGCAACAGTCCATAAAAATGAGTTTAAAATTCTAGGAATGTGCTAAATTTGGAAAATGAATAATACATTTTTTGGGTCCTCATTCATCTGGCTACAATATTTTTGGGGGAACGATTTTCCAAAGATGGCACAGTTCAAGGAGCAAGGTTGTTCAGATTCCAGATTGCTTCATTATCCTGAGTCATCTTCTCAAACCCCACCTAGTGTTTGCTGGATCAGCTTCGCGGCAAGACAGAGTTGTGCTTTATGGAACTATATATTCGCATTGTGGGCGACTGAAACCATATGAGAGCTCTATGAATGGCTCCATAAAACACGTCTTCAAGTCACATAATGTGATCATAAAACTGGACTTTGTCTTTCAGTTCTTAAAATACCATTAAAATAAATTAGAGGGGAGGAGGCAAGGAGTTCTCCTAACAATGGCACCTTTAATTTCTGAAGCCATGTTTACAAATTACAGTCCTCCCTTCTAAGATGTCCTTCAGGGCCGCCCTGGGTCCCCTGTCACTGAACTTACTAAATACTATTGAACTGGTTTGTTTTTTTTCTTAAATTCCTTCCTTCCTTCCTGCCTGCCTTCCTGCCTTCCGTCCTTCCTTTCCTTTTTCTTTTTTTCAAGTATACTCTATGCCCAACATGGGGCTTGAACTCAATCCCTGAGGTCAAGAGGTACATGATCTACCTACTGAGCCAGCTGGTGCCTCTGGTCTGTTTTCTCATTCCAGTGTCTAATTAGGAGCTAAGCTTTATCCAGGAAAAGAACAGCGTGTCTCTTAGTTCTGTACCATCGGTGCCTAGAAGGATTGATGAAATAAGGATTTAATCTACATTTGTTGAATGAATGAACGAATGGAAACAATCTTCTGACTGTCATGGCCATCTTGGAATATTTAATTCTCTTTTTCAGCTTTGCCCCAGGAAAACTCATTTCAGAGCATTTGAAATTGATGTTAGGTAGTTGAACAACCCATCTGTATTAGACAGGTCTAACATCTGACTGGCTTCCTTTGTAAAGGGTTCAACCCTGCACTGTTGCCAGCTTCGGGATATCTTCAAACTACCCAAATGTGTGCCAACCACTGCGGCTTTGGTTGGAATCAAATCCCTGCAACTATTTGAATTTTTGGAACTCTGAGGTCACCATAGAAAAGGGGATGATGATAAGAGCCTGCAGAGCTCTTCATGCGGTTTCTTTAGTCCCAAGTTCACACACACCCTGCCAGTCTTCATCAGGTAGCTAATGATGTTTGTGACTCACTTGTGTTTATTGTCAAAGCCGCTGAAAGGTAGGCAGACTCTGCCTCTAGTCGGAACAATTGAAACTGAAAGCTTTAATATAGACTGAAATTTCTCGGCTTGTTTTTTCCATCTGTTAGTGAAAATCTCTTTTCTTCTGGGATTGCTAAGCCTGGATGGTGTAAGCTGCTTCCTGGCTGTCTGGAGAAGGCCAGTCTGTGTGTAGTAGCAGAGGATGAGGGCAACAGAGGAAAGCAGAGCCAAGAGACTGAGGAGAAAGGCGAGGGCCTTGCTTTGAGCCTCTTCATCTAGCTGTGCTGAAAACTTGCGTCACCTCTGGTTTTCTAGTTATACGGGCTAATCCATTTACTTTTTTTTTTAAGTTTTAAAATTTATTTCGAGAGAGACAGAGAACATGAACAGGGGAGGGGCAGAAAGAGAGAGAGAGAGAGAGAGAGAGAGAGAGAGAGAGAGAATCCCAAGCAGACTCCTCACTGTCAGCACAGAGCCCAATGCACGGTTCGAGCTCATGACCTGAGCTGAGATCAACAGTCAAACACTCAACCAACTGAGCCGCCCAGGTGTTCCCATATACATTTTTGCTTAAGCTAGTTCAGCTGGGTTTCTGTCGTTGGCAACCAAAACATCCTGATACAGATGATTAGTTCAGCCCCATTCAGAATCTTAAAGGATCATTAACAGGGCATTGGTTAAACACCTTTTGGAACATTGAAAGATTAAACATTGTTGAAAAAATAAAATATTGTTGAGCTAATGAAAATGAGAAATATATGTAGGTTTATGTTTACAAATAGGAAACCGATAGAATATTAGCAAGTGAAAAAGCACAAAAAGTATTATTTTATTCCATAAATTAACTATAAATCCCAAGTGGTCGGAGAGAGAACTTAAGAGGATAGACTCTGTACATGTGTGTGTGTGTTTGTATTGGCCAAAGTCCAGGAGAACATACATTCAAATGTAAAAAGTTATGTCTTGGTAATAAAATTTCAAATGACTTAATTTAATGCTGCCTTCTTAGTATCTATTTTTTAAATTGTTCTGCAAAGATGAGTATTACTAGGGTATTTTTTAAAATTTGGGCATCCCACCCTTGGCTTCAAGTGTATTTTCCTCTTCTCTCACTCAGTTCTGTTTTAGTGCAGTAAACTGCTAATGATTTAAAAGAAAGAAGGCATATAGAGCACGAACGACTTCAATAATAAAATCCTCTATTACTTAAGCATCCACCATATTTAAATGACTGTATTTTCAGAGTCGATGGGAAATGGAGAAGAGACACGAATGTCTGTTACCAAAGAATGCAAATATCCTATTCTCAAGGAAATTAACAATATCATCAGGTGTATTTCCAGTGGAATTACGCAGGATGATATTCAGTGTTTTATAGAGCTGAAACATTTGCCAACTTTTAGGAGAGATTCCCATGATAAATTCCCAGGTTTCTCTTGGTTCCTCAAACCCCAAATCAACTTTCAAATCCTGCAGTTATCAATATTTCTTTTTCACATGGAAGCGAACTACAACATTAGCTAGGATTAGGCCCTTTGCCTGGAGTTAGTCCCCAGGGTATTAAAAGAATAGCTCACTTGTGATGTTTCGAAAGAAACATTTTATTTATCCTTGCCTATCTAGAAGTACTGAAGGGAGGGATACTTTGGTCAGAGAAAACCACCCATTTGCCTCCCTGTTGGAAAAAGAACAAGTTATCATGGAAATCATAAAAGTGCCTCCCACAGATGACTCGAGAATGGACCTCCCTGCCATTTTCCTCCCTTCTCAAGTAAAGCGTTCAATCTCCTCTGTTGGTCTTCTGTTCTAAATCACCTGTATGGAGTCCATCGCCTTAATGAATACAGAATATTTATCCTGATACCTATAATTTATGCCTTTTGATGCATTTTTCAGAAATTAAAAGATAAATCAATTTATATGTCTTCCTTTGCCCCACAGCTGACCAATTCATTTTCTAGCCTCGTATTATCAGAAAAATGAAGTGAAATGCCACTTTAGACTGCAGTGATACAGTTCTTTAATCACAACCAGAACTCTTTGGGAAGAAAGGTATTTGGGAGAGAGAAAAGAAAGGCACATTTTATATTTGTGGGATTTTTTTTGTTCTTTCCCTTTAGTGGAATTGGCTATATGAAAATAAGACCTTAACTTGGATAGAGTTTATTGTGTTACAGTTTCCTTCTCATCTGAACCTACTGTGTTTATTAAGAGTTCATTGTTGAAACGCTTATGCAGTAACAGTGGAAGGGTGTCCGGCACATCACCGTACCACAGCCCACAGATCTCCAAATGCAAAGCATTTGAAATGTTTGCAAATTACTCCTATGTACCTTCCAGTGCGTTATTCGTGTTGAGTCCACGGATGGGGGAACAGGAGACTGGATTCCAAGGTGGATCACCATATTCTATCAGATTAAAAGGAAGAGATAGCAGGGTGACTGTGGAAGATTGAGGAACCCCCAAAATGCAATTACCCAAATATGCTAAACAGCAGGTGACCCCATCCTCCATTCTCAGTGCCATGGTTCTGAGCATGGACTTTGGGTCACGCCTATGGGTTCAGACCCTAGCTTTGTCACTTCCATGCTTGGGAGCAAGTTTTTCTTTTACTGGCTTCATGTTCTTCAATTGAAAATCAAGGTCATTCATGTAAAATCAAGGTCATGTTCCTCAACTGTACAATCAGGTTCATTCTTGCAAAATCCAAGTCATACCTACCTCACACCATTGGTGTGATGATTAAATAAAATAATACACATAATGATCCTGGCACATAGAGTAAGTCTCAAAGTTAGATATTTTATGGTATCCTTTTCTCCATTGGAATGTGTTGCCAAAGTCAAAGTCATAGCATAAATGAAAGAAGCCGAAACACCAGGATCTCACTTTACATCTACTAAAAAAATCTATTTCAAGATGAGATAACTTTGAGTTCTTTCAAGAAAACCATCTATAAATACCTTAATTCTAGCCACCAAATCTAAATGGGCTTTGTATTAGAAGTCACATATTTACAGTTTAATATCTCACTTATTTTCAATAATCTCTACATCCAACATGGGGCTTGACCCCACAACCCTGAGATCAAGAGTCACATGCTCTACCAACTGAGCCAGGCAGGCACCCCAGATTAATGTCACACTTTACCCATGCATTCATGTACTCATTCAACAAGTATGTGTGGTGCAGAGTCCAAGCAAGGCATGGATTTAGGTGCTGAGGACTCAAAGTATGGATAGGATAGATATGATTTCTGCCCTGAACTTACTTCTGCACAAGGACACAGGAACTGGACTGGGTGTAACAAGAGTAGACAGAAAGGGTTCGGAGGAGGCACAGAAAAGTTTGAGAACATCATAAACTTAGTACCTGGAAATTGGCGGTTTTAGCTGCTTTGGAGGTTCGAATTATTTCTTTTATGCTCCTGGATTTATAAGGTGTCTTTCTCTACCTCTCTCCATTCTGCTCCCTGTAGCCTCAGGCACCCCTTCTTTTCTTGGGCTTATTCCATATCTGAAATCTGAGTATGCTAAGTTTCCAGTCCTTTTCTTTCTTAGCTGGGGGGACAGCTGGAATCCTGGAGAGGGAAGATGGTACCGCTGCAGTGACAGGACCTGCAAGACACTGGGTGTCACTCTTCCTGCAGACTACTCCAGACTCCAGTGAGAGTTCAGTGGTAGGGAACTACTGACGCTAGGCAGGTGGGGGAACTCTTGGCAAGCAATCAGACTACTAGACCATGGAGAGGGGAACAGGGGAAACACACAAGATCAAGCTTACTAGTGATCTGTACGGGCATCTGTGACTCCACTTTCAGGTGGTATGCAAAAATGTGCCTTTTTGGGGGGAGATTCATTCAGCAGATACTTGAGCATTAATTAGGTACAAGGCATTGTTCTGGGAACCGGGGACAGATCAGTAAATCAAACCGCCTAAGTTCCCTCCTCCTGGAGCTTACACTCCAGAGGAAGATGGGGAGCTTAGGTTTATTCTCCAAAAGGTTCTGCACTGGAAAAAATGCTCAGGAATCAAGGTGCTGGACCTGTGGCCCTCAGGGTTGTGTACGGGCACCACTGCAAGGGAACCTTCTGAGTCCAGAGGACAGAGCCCATCCTCTGAGATTCTGATTGGATGGATCTGTTTTGGGCTTGGGAATAAAGTTTTGAAGCTCCCACTCATTCTGATCCAGTTAAGTTTCAGACAAACGGATCGCTTCTTTGAAAAGAGGCTGGAGATGAAGTTTCCTTCACCAAGAAGAGCCAAGAAAAATTGGCCGCTTCCCTCTTTCACAACTGCGAGGCAATGGGATTTTCAGTTCTGGATGTCTCAGGAAAGAAAGATCACCATTCTTCTCTTATTTTTATTAGCTTAGAATAGCACCCTACAAACAGTACTTCAAAAATATTTAAATGTGTGCCTCTATATTTTAAGTTTTAGAAAAAAGGGGACGAATTATCATCGTCATCTAACTGGAGACCCCAAATGCTCTCCTAATTGTTTTTCCAAATACAACCACTACTAATGTAAGTTTTTATTATATGTCTCTTTACAAGTATTCACTTTACAAGCTAGGCACTTTATAAGCATTCTCCCGTGTAATACTCCCAAGAACCTTGTGAGTTATTGTTATACTTACTTGACAGGGGGGAAAGGAAGGCTATGAGGGGTCACGGAGCTTGTTCAAGGTCGCACAGGGATTGGACGGGTGGGAACCCAAATACCATAGCCTGGTTCTCAACCCCAACCACTGCGGCATCCCCGGCCTTTCTGAGCCTTCTCTACTCCCCTCCCTTGTTTAGCCCTTGGAATCTCTTCTGTGACCAAAGAGGAACATGTATGTTATAAATCACTGAGGAAAAGAGATTGCTTGGGAGACTCTCGATTTTGCGGGGTATGTGGAGAGGGCAGCATTCCCGGTGCAGGATATTCTTTCTGTCCGCAGCCTGCGAGCTCATTCCGAAACCTAGCGGGCAAAGGCACTCGCTCTGTCCCCACCCCAGGGCGGCACAGAACCCTGGGTGTGAGCGCCGAGAGGTGCCTGCGCAGCCCCCGCCCCCGCGGGCGTCCGGGCGCGGGTGCAGATCGCAGACCCGGGGGTGATCCTAATCTCCTGGCCCCTGGGCGTGTCCGAAGCATTCTCGGCTCAGCCAGGAACTTGAGGCTGGAACAGATGACTGGCTCCAGAAGTCTTTGCTGAAAAAGCAGTTTAAAAGCTAGACCCCGTTTTAGACCCGAATCCCCTCCAGCCATTTGGCTCCATTCCCTTGCCTATATTTTCCCCATTGGCTTAAAAAGTTGACTCCAAAGTTTAAGGGGATCCCAAAGTTCACAGGGATCCAAGGTGTGGGGCCAGGGGACCTAGGGCTGCAGAGACACTGGCAATCCCAGTTCAGGACCCGAACCGGCGGGCAGGCTGGCAGGCAGCAGACGCGCGCCGCCGGGTCTGGTCAGGCTCTGGGGTACCGAACTTCCTCGGGGGGCGGGGGTGGACGAGCCGGGCAGGTGACCGACAGCGTGGCCAGCCACTGGCCGAGGGCGGCGAGGAGGCTTAGGCCGGCGTGAGTGCGTGCGTGTGTGCGTGAGTGTGAGCGCGAGGGTGAGTGTGTGTGAGCCTCCCCAACCCCCACCTGTTTGAAATGGGTTTAAAATGCCAGAGCCAGATTGCCCATATTTCAAAAGTTGCAAACAGTCGGGGTAAAACACGTGCGCGTCCCTCTGCCCCCAAGTGATTGGACGACTCTAGGGCAAGGAAAGAAAAGGAGGAATAAGAAGGGTGCGTGGAGGGGGGTAAGTTGCCTTCTGAAAGATCGGTTTTAGGACCCAACGGGAAGCACACTGGAATCTCTCCCTTCGGGAAGAAGAGGTGGGGCGGCCGGCAGGCGACCGTGGGGCGCATGCGCGCGCGTCTCCTCTCGCCGGCCGCTGCGCTCGGCGGCGCGGAATAGAATGAACTGTAACAAAACAAGCTGAGCCTTTGTATCTGCTTAAAGGGGCCGCAGGCACTTCCCTCCTGTCCCCCCCAACCCCCGCTCGGCTACCGCGTCTCCAGGGCTCCCAGCAACTGGCTGGAAGGGCTTCCCTCACCCTCAGGAACAGCCCGCCAGCGAGGAAAGGCGAGCCAGGCGGGAGGAAAAGAGGAGACACCGCATTTCTAAGAGGCAAGAAAGGAAGGAAGGAAGGAAAAAAATAACCCAAGCGGCGCAGAGTGGACTCTGGTCCCGGAGAGAGCGGTCGGGCGCCGGAACGTGGACGGAGAAGCACCGGAATGCAAACAAAGCTCGCGGGCGCCTGTGCAGGGCTCGCGGGGAAGACCAGAAAGTTTGTTTTATGATGGCTTGAGTGCGCGAGTGTGTGCAGGGGAGCGAGGCTGCCAAGTTTCTCTCTCCCGTTGCGTTATTTGGGGGGAGATGTCTCTCCCATGAACCAGTGGGGGGGCCCGGGGGCTTGTGCTGTGGGGGGCACCTGTCTCTCATTTATTATTTTTTTGTGGGGGGAGGAGGGGTGTAACAACCCATCATGTCGAGAGTGATCCAGAAGAAGAACCACTGGACTAGCAAGGTTCACGAATGCACCGTGAGACGGGGACCCCAGGGCGAGCTGGGGGTGACGGTGCTGGGGGGCGCGGAGAACGGGGAGTTTGCGTTTGTCGGAGCGGTGGCCGCGGCCGAGGCGGCGGGGCTTCCCGGCGGCGGCGAGGGCCCTTGGCTGGGCGAGGGGGAGCTGCTTCTGGAGGTGCAGGGGATCCGGGTGTCCGGCTTGCCCCGCTATGACGTGCTGGGAGTCATCGACAGCTGCAAGGAGGCCGTCACCTTCAAAGCCGTCAGACAAGGTAAGACGGGACGCGCCGGCAAAACGGGGAGCGGCCTGCGGAGTGCCCCCCGCCGCATCTCGATTTCCCGCGTTCCTCCTCGGAGTGCAGCCTAGAGGGGAAGTTGGGGTCGTGCGCCGTGTCGTGGTGAAATGAGCAAAGTTGTGGAGAGGTTGTGGGTTGTGTGCCCACCTGCGTTGGAAGGAAGGGGTCGGGTGTGCGCCGGGAAGCGGAGACACTTTTCCCAGGCCTGGCTTGCCAACCTGTTACCTCAGCCACCAAGTACAGCGCAGCTTGCCTGCGCGAGGAGGGGAGTTGGGAAACTGAGGCAGGGGCAAAGTGGACGGTCTCTGGGGAGTCATGCAGCAGGCGCAGCCGCTGCATTCTTTTGCCACTTATCTGTTGCCAGACCCGGAGAATGGGTATGAAGGAGAAGAGGGGTCTGTGGTTACCGACCTCCTTCTTCAGGAAATCTGCTTCCCTCCCGGGCATCCCTCCAGGTGGGCTGGGGCGTGACCGCCCTGCGGCTCCTATGCCCGCCTCCCGAAGATCCTGCATTCACCCCAGAGCTGGATGACGCATGTGTCTCCACCGTGTGGCCCAGCCCAAGGCGTGGGGGGGCGGGGAGCGAAAGAAGGAGTATTTCTGTCTTCGCGAAATCTAGCCCAAGTTTATGCCGCCTCCTCCACCACCACCACCATCATCATTGTGGATGACGATACTGGTAGCTACTATTCATTGTTAGCTTACTACGTGCCGTGCTCTGTGTTGAATCCTGACCTTGTGCTGTTTTGTTCTGATTGACAATTCCGTAATCGAGTTGTTTGTATAAACCCCATGTTACAGATAAGGAAACTGGGGCTGGTATTGCATAAGTTACTCGCCCAAGGTCACACAGATAGTAGAAGCGAGGGTTGCAGTCCCTGCAAGCCTTAAGCACTAGGGAGAAAGAGGTGCGGGTTGTGGGGGGGTGGCCTTCCTGGACTGGAGGGCTTGGTTTCTGGGGACGGAGTGAAGGCAAATTCTGCTCTCAGAAGCCAGGAGAGGAGTGCTAACCTCTCTGATGGTTGCTGGTGGTGGGGAATCCCTCTTTCCTCAGTTTCATGCTGGCAAAGGGCTATCCTTATATAAGTCCAACAGAGAAGGACTTGATCCCCTTAGTATCCCTTGCACCACGGAGTGCCATGGTGGAGGGTCTCCTGCATAAAAGCACCAGAGGAGGTGGCAAAGTTGAGCGTGGTGAAAAGTTCCCATATGTGCCTGTGGGCTTGGAAGGGCACGCAGCAGCTGGAGGAATGTGTTAAAGGAAAGGAAGGCTGGACTGGGTTGGGCTGGGCTGAGCTGAGCTGAGCAGATCCTTGGAAGCAGGCCTGTTTCAGATGAAACAGAGGAGGGGGGCAGGAGGAATTGTCAGACCTTTTGGTAGTTTGGGGAGCGATGGACTGATACTTACAGAAAGCTCCTTCCATTTACGTCCTCATCTTCCACTTGGACTCCTCCTCCAAGAAGCCTTCCAGCATCCTGCCAAGCTGAACAAAACCTTCTTCCTTTGGGCTCCCCTAAATGTGTACTTTGTCGTTTTTTACTTATTGGGAATCTGTGAGTTAGCTCCCTCCTCTCACGCCCACACAAGGTGGCAGGATTATTGGAGAGATACTGTGCCTTATTCATTGCGCATCTCCCCAGGATTTGCTTGAGGTCTAACACCTCCTTCACCTGAAAGTGTGTCCTCCTCTGTAAACTGGCTTTCATTTGGGTATTACATGAGGTGATAAGTGGAAAGTGTGCAGAGCAGTGCCTGGCACATAGTAAGTGCCCAGTAAAGAAGATACATTCTGTTTAATTCAACTTGACCAGTTATTTATTTCTCACTCTAGCTTTTAGTATTAGGAACCTGGGTTCTGAATTTAATGCTTGTACCTGGATTGTTAGGACTCGATCGAACTACAGAGAAGATACCGTGTCCGAGCATTTGGTGGGAGCAGCTACAGGTGTCAGCATTTTGGAGACAGGCTTAGAGGAAAGACAGGCAGGGGTACCTACCCATCTATTATCTGCCCAGCGGGTCCTATGCGGGGGCTTGTTTTTAATGTGCAAGATGCTGCTTGTGGCCGAACCTCCATCCACCAGTCATCAAAGATCCCAGAGGCATACTGCCAGTCCTCAGGAAGGATCGGTCAGATAATCAGGTGTGTTTGAAATCAGACACCTCTGGATTGAAAGGAAACTGTACTGTCTCCAAATGTTATTTTCCTTCATCTAGAACTATTCTATGTGCTACACAGGACTGTTCATAGCAGGTGTGTGTGTGTGTGTGTGTGTGTGTGTGTGTGTGTGTGTGTGTGTGAATCTACTTATTCTACTCAGGCTAGCATAAAGATGTGGATGAAATCCATTGCAGTGGGAAAGCTACTATTTTATGTAATAATTACATGGGTACAGTTCTTCCAGCATCTTCATTACAGAAGCATGGCACTAGAGAGCATTTTGCTAATCTTCTGTTCCCCTTCATAGCGAGAATATGATTTAAATTCTACGTCAGAATTGCTCTTACGATGTCTTCATTACTGTTTTCGAATCATAGTGGGTAGGCTCATCCTTGGTATGTGGTAACGGAAAGTGTTACTTTTTTCTGCACCCTGAACTAGCCACTCCCAGGGACATAGGGCACTTTGGGTGCCATGTGTATCGAAATGTCACGGCCTTCCTGTGGGAGAAAATTCTGTTTCTGTTTCATGGCAGCTCCCTGGAAAGATGCACAGACTAAAATAGTCTGCAGCAAATGGTATTTTATGAAGCAGGACTGGGTTGTGAAGGAACCAAGCTCCATGGGTCTACCAGCTTGGACTTGGTGCATTTTAGATGGAGAAGACAGTTTTGTTACAAGGTGCTTAAAAAAATGTCCGGATATCTGTATATGTTATATACAGGGTGTTGCTTTGTATCTATAATATAGCATGGATATACTTGTTATGCTTTGTAAATATATATTATGTTCATCTGTAGTGAAATGCACAGATCTTCAGTATGTAGTTTGGTGAGTTCTGACAAAGGTATATGTTTATGTTCACCCAAATCAAGATCTAGAATATACCCAGTACCCCAGAAACTTCTCTCCTTCCCCTTTCCATTCCTCACACCTCCTCCAGAGGCAAAGGCTGTCCTAGTTCTTTAACCATGGATTAGTTTTATTTATTATTAAAGCTCCTATCAATGAAATAAAGCCCTACACACTCTGGTGTTGGGCTTTTTTCACTCTACCAAATATTTTGGAGATTTCATATTGTTGTGTGTATCATTCTTCTTTTTTAAAGATTGTAAGTAATCTCTCTACCCCATGTGGGGCTCTAACTCACAATCCCAGATCAAGAGTTACATCTTCTACCGACTGAGCCAGCCCAGTGCCCCTCATTGTTCTTTTTCATCGTTGAGTAGTATTCCATTGTAGTTGTATATGAGTGTGTATACCAGTTTTTTTTTTTCAAGTTTATTTATTTTGAGAGAGAGAGAGAGAGAGAGAGAGAGAAAATCTCAAGCAGGCTCTGCACTGTCAGTGTGGGATCCTGACATGGGGCTCGAACCCACAAACTGTGAAATCATGACCTGAGCTGAAATGAAGACTTGGACACTTCACTGGCTGAGCCACCCAGGCACCTCTGTACATACCAGTTTTTAAATATTTTTGCTTGTCAGTAGACATTTGGGCTTTTTGTCCCTTTTGGCTATTATGAATTTAGATGCCAAAAATATTCCAGTTCCTCCACATTTTTGCCAGTCTTTCACCGTGTCTATCTTTTGAATTCTAGTGTACGTGAAAAAGAAAATAAGGTAATTAAGGATACTTTGCTACAGGATATAAGCTAAGCAATTGCTTTAGAATGTGCCAGATCCTTGGCTAAGCTAGTACTCTTTGGACATTGTGTTTTTTTTTCCTCACCACTGGAATCAGATGTCAGAAACTGAGGCCCACAGAGTTCGGGTAGCCTTTCCGAGAGTCATACAAGTGGCAGAAGTAGAGCTGGAACACAGCTGAGTTGGATTCCAAAAGCCCATGCTCCTGACTCCTCCGTCAGTGGGCCGGTAGGGCCTCCAGACCGGTGGCCATGGCATCCCCTGGGAACTGGTTAGACGTGCAAATTCCTGGGCCTCAGCCCAGTCCTACTGATTCTGAAACTCAAGAGGCGGGGCCTATGGGGCAGTTGTTAACAAGCCCTCGGGTGATTCTGAGGCTCACTTTTGAGAATCACTGCCCTAAGGCACAGCACAGGTGTCCTGGGCTCCCAGAACGGGCTCTGCCAGCTCGTGCTACCCTCTGTGGCAAGTCACCCTCTTTGGGTGTCAGTGTCTTCATTTTTTCTTCTCCTTTTTTTTTTTTTTTAAATGTATATGTTTTGAGAGAGAGAGAGGAGCAGAAAGAGAGGGAGAGAGAGAGAATCCCAAGCAGGCACTGCACTGCCATTATGGAGCCCTGTGAGTGCAGAGCCCAACGTGGGGCTCGAACTCACAAACCATGAGATCATGCTCTGAGCTGAAACCAGGAGTCAGATGCTTAATGGGCTGAGCTACCCAGGTGCCCCTCTTTATTTCTTCCTTGCTGAAAGTAAATGGGTGCGCCCTTGACGTCCTTTGCACTCATAAAATGTTGCAGTCCCATGAATAACCCAGACTCCACAAGTTGAAAATGGTGTGATTGTAGTTTCCCAAATTGCTCCTATTATAGGTCATGCTTACATATTTTTGTAGGTGAAGTTTGTGGCTTTGCAAATTACCCGGAAGCCCAAACTGTCCACATTTTAGACAGAACGGAGACAATAAATAAGACACAACTTAAAAACCACACCACCACTACCGGACCCTGTCCCTCACTGTCATGAGGGAATTATGACCGCATGCAACTGAATATAGTTCTTTGTGCCTTTTTGTGTTTCGTTTTGATGTTGTGTGTTTATTTTGACCGATTGGGATATACTACAACAGCTCTGTAACAAAATAATTCTCATTTTAGAACAGTGCCTCGCCTGTCTTGGTGTCCCGTGAATTCTGCTCCAGGGTCTCTGGGTTTGCTTTCTCTTCCCCCCAGATGGTCACAAGATTGATTCTTTTCCTGCGGCGTCAGGTGGTGTGCTGCTAAATGTTTAATAACCGGCCGCAGTGGAGACGAGCCCCAGATCTGTGGCATATCTGGGGTTGGGAAGAGATGTATGTCATTGATTCTCCAGGGCCAGGGTGCGCTGGTCCCAGCCCGCCACTGACCCTGTATAAGATGGCTCTGGAGTCACGTGCCATCCCGTCATCGTGTGGCCTTGTCACAGGTTCACATCATCTTGTTTCTTCTATTGTTAACATTTTATTTACTTTAAAGTGATCTCTATACCCAGCATGTGGTCACTTGAGCTCCTGACCCCGAGATGAAGAATCACATATACTACCAGCTGAACCAGCTAGGCTCCCCTTCTGTCTTCCTTATTGTCTGTCTCGCCTCCCCCTAGAACGTGAAACACTGTTTTCTCACTTGTTCACCCTTCTATTTCCCAGGGCCTAAAACAGTACCTGGCAAATCCTAGGTGCTCACTAAAATTTGTTGGACACACGAATGAATTTTCCTTTGTCGCTTCTCATTTGTAGGGTAAGATGAGGCGGTCTTGTACGTAGACTAGGCTGTCTCCATCCTTCCCCCTTTATTCTCCATTCATCTTTTATTTCTTCTGGTTTAGCACCCTGATACGTTTATTTTCCCATCACCAGATCTTCCAGTCAGCGGAGTCCCTGTGTCTAATAATTTATATTGAGCTATAAATAAATAAATGACCAACAAGGCTTAATGAATTACATTGAAGTGTTTCTGCCTGTTGACTCACTGGAGTTGAGTGAAATTTCGGATGCTGAGCAGGCAGGATGATAGGGGGCTTTTCAGTTTTCTGTTGATATGGGATCTGCTCTGTGTCAGAATGACACCTTACCTCTGTTTTCTTGTAGCATCGTCGCCGTGTACAGTTTTTGCAGCCAACAGCAAATCAGATCATCGCTGCAGAAAACAGCCCGATTTTTGTCCTCTCTTGCTCTTAAATCGTGCTTTGTGTTTATATGTCTTTTTTTTTTAACTTAAACTTTCAAAATCAATCTTTTTATTCTCCGTGCTAAAAGACCTCTCTCTGAAGGATATTTTTAGGTTCCACTGTGGAACATGCCACAGCTTCTATGAAAAAAATACTGTAAGGACAGGCAACCCAACTTGTCCATTGTTTCCAGCGGCCACCCTTTGCCAATGGCTATGTTATTTAAAAATAGATTAACTTGACCTTATGAGGCAATGTATACAGTTGGCTCACTGCATTTGTTGGCATTCATCGCCCAGCTAGTTTCAGATGGCAGGATTGATGATACCCACCAAGGGGAATTAAGTGGTTTATAAGAGAAAACATTCTGACATCTCCTTACCACAAGGGTTTACATGAAGGATGTTGCTTTATAAACGATGGTTATTTAATGCAAAACACCGGTCTCTGATGTTAGTGGTCCCTTCCTCAAGTTTGTGTATATGTGTAACAAGATATGCTGATTTTGTATACACTGAGAATAAAGGCTGTCAAATTCGTTAAGGGCTGACATTCATGTCCTAAAAAAGTAGGTTACGGCATTCTCGCCTATCTTTATGCAGCTTCTATGTGAGATCTATAACCTTGAAAAATCCCTCGTAAACACTGGAGCTTTGCTATACTGCACCCCTATGGATGTCCTGCTTCGATAGCGTATTTCTTGTGAGTTTGTTTCGATATTTCTGCAGCCAAGCTCCCATGGGTGTCAAGGACATGCCTATCATATTGATGTCTGCTTTATCATCAAGTGTGCTGCGGAGAGTCCAGTGTGTTCTGGTTGCTAACCTTTCTGAAGGCATGTAGCAAAATTAGGAGATGGAATTTGAATATTTTATGATTAAATAATCATCTTCTCTTTTTATGGCTAAGTAATTAAAGAATGGAGGAATCCATTACTTTTAATCATTTCTGTCATCCTTAGAGTGAAAGCCGACGTCCTCATAGTGACTCACAAGGTCCCACCACGATAGGGCCCATGACATTTCTTGTCTCTCCCCACCCATGGCCTCCTAGTCCCCACCTCGACATCTAGAAGGCTTGCTCCCTCATGAATTTCAGGTTTTTACCAAATGCCACCTTCTTGTTGACACCTCCTTTAACCACATTATTGAAAGCCTTGATGAAGGTTTTTCATTTGCAGTCTGTGGATGTGGCCAAGTAGAGCTTAGCTGATCGATCCGGGATTATTTTTCAAAAATTTTATCTATCTGTGTATCTATCTACTTATTTTATTTTTTTTTTGAGAGTGAGTGCGCATTCATGAGCCAGGGACAGGCAGAGGGAGAGGGAGAGAGAGAATCCCAAGCAGGCTCCTTGCTGTCAGTGCAGTGTCCAATGTGAGTCTTGATCTCCTGAACTGTGAGATCATGACCTGAACTGAAATCGAGAGTTGGATCCTTAACCGACTAAGCCGCCCAGGTGCCACCAGCAATATTCTTGAAGATGGCGTTGGCGGCCGGTTTCAGTTGGTCTTCATGCGAAGGGTTTTTGACAGCACCTTACTGACTATGTCAGGGAATTTCGCAAACTCTCTCATCCTCAGATGGACTGTGTGTACAGACTTTTTCTGTTACCACCTCCATTGTCATGAGAAAGAATTACATGAGAGAATTATATTCTTCATGCTAAGGTGTCAGCCCTACCATTAGTGCCATCAGAGGCCTTCGTGTGCTCCTTTAATGGGGCACAGCTATATTTTCCACAATAAGGCCAGTCTTTCAGCCTGTCGTGAGACAAGACTTGAAGCTCTCTTTATGGACAGTGGCATGATGGTGCAACTAAAAGGCGATTATGCCCTGATTTTAAGCCACGTTTCAAAATTATTGCTAGATCCCGTGGTAATAGGACACCAGTGCTGCTTGTAAGAAAACCCACACATACTGATTTATTGATGTACTGTAGCTGTGTAGGTTTTGGATTTGAGCTGGTCTGGGTTAGAAGCCACATTATTAAATATACTAGCCAGATGAATCAGGACAAGGTGCTTCACCTCTTTGTGCCAGGATTTCCTCATCTGATAGTGGCGACAATAATGATACCTACTTCCTAGAGTTGATGGAAGAATAAAAAGGGGGTTTAAGGAGTCCACATGGCACACAGGGCCTGGCACATTGCGCGTGCTCCGTAAATGTTGGCTTCTGTTATTGTTTGAATGTTCCTCCTTTGAAAGCACTCCAGAGAGAAGAAAGAATCTCTTGAGAGATAGAAGTTGTGGTATAATTTCCTGGAGAGCTTTTTAAAGTCTAGGAAAAAACTCTCATTTTTTTTTTTTCTGCCTGATTCAGATGCCACTTTTTGGAAAAAGGCTGTGGTTGGATTAGTTTAGACAAGTAAGAAGGAAACCCTGGACCTCACCATGTATTGATGGAACTTCTCTGACAATGTCACCAGTGACAGATTGATTCTAATTACTGTCATTTGGTCCCCAGTTGTGCGTAGATACAGAGGAAGGAGTCCTTTTTCTAACTTCCTGGGGGTCCCAGGGAGAATGATCTTTGAGAACTTGACGCCGAGGTCCTCTGATCTTCCTGGCACTGTATCTGGGTTCTCAAATCAGGAATGTGAGCGAAGCAGTGGCACTTGGGGTTATAAGGGTTTGGAGTCAGACTGATTGGGTTCAAATCCAGGCTCTGCCACTTCCCAGCTGAGCAACCACGGGCATTACAGAACCTCAGGACTCCCAGTTGAAAATGAGAATAATAGCTACCTCATCGGCTGGTTTCGAGGATTAAATGGGTAGACGTACGCAGAACACTTAGTCCTCTGCTTGGCATACAGGCAGTGTTTACCAGAATATCTACAAAATAGCAACCATGATGATTTTCAGTCGAGAAATGGACACCCTTCAGTGAGTTCCTCTAAAGCAGTGGTTTAAAACTGGGGGTGGTTTTGCCCCCTCAGGGGACATTCAGCCATGCCTGGAAACATAGTTGGTTGTTGAAACTTGAGATCTGGGATTGCTTCTGGCACTTAGAAAGGAGAGGCCAGGGAGCTTGCTGAACCTCCTGCAGTGTGCAATTCAGCACTGCCCCCACTCCACCAAGAGAGAGTTACCCAGCCCCACGTGGCCATGAGGCTGAGATTGAGAAACCTTGCTCTAACGTGTGACTTCAGGGTTGAGACTGGGAATCTGAATTAGGAGCGGTAAACTAATCGTACTATTAATTGATTGTCCCTATGATAGGTTGCTGAGACCCAGGTCAGGTGCAACTAAAAGGCGATTCGCTTGGGGGAGATGATGTCATTCTCATTTTAGCCACGAGAAAATGACCTGGGAGGTCAAGTAATGTATCCTCGCCCCCAGGTGGCTGACACAGGTGTGTTTCAAGCTCCGCTCTGCCCGCTTCCAAAATTCGGATCCTGGGCGTACACACTAGAGATGTGTTGACTTGGTAGCCAGGAGCCCCTGTGTCCTTTTCCTATGGTTGGGGGGGTCGGTCATCGTGGACGCGCCTCTTGCAGTTTGTACCCTTGCCGCCCGAGGGTGTACAGCACGCCTGGTGACCCCACTGAGGATAGTCCTAGAAACGAAAATGGATTCCCAAAGTGTTCGTGGGCCGGAACACCGAGCGTGCGCTCCATATGGTCAAGTTCTTCTACTTACTTGCCTTGCCTGTGCTCCCTCACCAGCACTGTTGCTTCCTTCCTCCTCTGTGCTCTCTTTTTCTCCCCCCCCCAAAGTACATCATGATTTCTAGACAATAGTGTCTTGTAATTGCAGATTTGCCTGCCTATCTCCCAAACCGGATTATGTGTTTCTTGAATTCTTCTTGAAGGCAGCTTCCTTGTTTTCCATCTGTCTGTAATCTTTGCCCTCTGTAGGTGCTCGAGAAATATCTGTTCACTTGCATTCTTTTGAGGGTAACGAGTGGGCATAACTTTTAAATAAATAAAAAAAATTCCTGCCTGAGATCTTGTTGGCTAGAAAACCCGTGGCTTATTTTTAAGGCATATTAAATATACTTAGCCATATGTCTGACTTTTCCATGATGATTTAAGATGGTTCCCTGCCAGTGGTTGTAGCATTTTGAACTGTAGAGAAAATATTGAATTAATTGTGTTGAAGGTCTTAGAAGGCCTTGATTCTGACCAGATGTGTGCAGTGACGGAGCCTGTGGCTTATGTAATGTGGCCACGGAAGGCATCACTTTGGCTCGATTTAAATAGAGTCAGGATTTTACCACCTGGATTCTTGGCCAAGCGTTAGGATTTACATCTGATAGGGAGTGCACGCTCGTCTCCTCCTCCAGCTATCAGCCTGGTTGAGTCTGTGTGGCTCGGTTAAGAATCCAGAACTCCAGATCAGGTCGTTGTAAAAGAACTTGCCTTGGTGTGGGAGCGTGTGGATTTTTTCTTAACCCAAGCATAGGCATCCAGGTTTGGGTTTCTGATCTTTTAAAGACTCAAATATTACCGCGACCTAGGACAACTGTCCGTCACTCTTCATAGTCAGCGTGTGCTTTCACAGCTTATATTTCTTTATTCTGTGAAATTCACTTTTTCCCTCATTTAAACAGTATGTGCAATACAGAAAGATGTGCATATGAAACTATAATCTACATTGTAATCACACTCAGAGATGCATGTGTTAATACTCTATTTTTATCAACACACACACACACACTTTTTTTTGGTAGTTTTTTTTGAGAGGCTCTTTTTCTTATGAAAATTGGATAATACAACACATGCTGTTTTGTGAAATTTTTTTTTTTCCTTTTGGTGCCTAACAGGATATCATCGTTGTTTTTTCTATATACTACACGTATATGTATTTTGTCATCTCCGTGGCTGTAGAACCATTTTTGGCTGTGCTATATTAAACCATGCTTGGAGGATGAACATTGAACATGTAGGTAGTTTTCCCTTTCTGTTTTACACAGCACATTGATGAATATCCTGATATTTACATT
This sequence comes from Paguma larvata, assembly GCA_030068075.1. NCBI lineage: Eukaryota > Metazoa > Chordata > Mammalia > Carnivora > Viverridae > Paguma > Paguma larvata. The sequence continues at coordinate 32,074,621 of CM057842.1, read as the reverse complement.
TTTTCGTGGACTTCTTCAGATATTTTCTTTGTATAGATGTTTAGAACTCTTGGCTCACATGAATTTCATCTTATAATTTTTAAACTCTTTTTTTTAAGTGTTTATTTATTTTTGAGAGTCAGGGGAGAGGGGCAGAGAGAGAGGGAGACACAGGATCTGAAGCAGGCTCCAGGCTCTGAGCCGTCAGCACAGAACCCGATGTGGGGCTTGAACTCACGAAATTTGAGTCGTGACCTGAGCCGAAGTCGGACGCTGAACCCACCCACCCGGTGTTCGTATCTTCTTATGACTTAACACTCACATCTTACTGCTCTTCGGACAGCGTATCAACTTCTGTCCCTGGTGCCGGGATGGGAGAGTCCTGTATTTCCTCACTTACCTCAGTAATGACACATACTACCTAGCACTAGAATTTTTTCTTTTTGATAGTAGTCATCACAAATGCAAATGCTGAGTAGGTATTTCAAGGGGCATTAGGGACTGGTGGGAACTGGGGTAAACTGGAAGGGCACGTTTGGTTCAGAGGGAGCAGCTGCTCTTAGCTTCAGCCTCTTGCCGACAGTGTGGCAATGTTGGCCCAGCGTTGCCAGATTTTTCAAGTTTTCAAGAGAATATGGAAGCTTGACTTGTTAAAAAACGAACTTTGACAATTTAAAAAACGTTGGTCCAAAAGCATGGATGAAGCCAACAAAACACATCTGGGAGCCATATTTGGTCCGGGCGACAAGCTGGCAGCCCCTTGTTTGTGTGTTTGTCTCTCTCACACTTCAAGAGCCGTCATCTCATTTCTTGCTCCCGTCTGTATTTTCAGGGCCCAGGATCGTGACCAGGTCACAGTGAGGGTCAGTAAATGTGTGTTGAAGTGAGTACTGAGTTCTAGAAGTGGTCCAGTTTGTGACTGTAGTCCGCTTATGTTTACTGGAGGCCCAACTGGTGACAGCCCAACTGGTGACTCCCCCATTCTAGTTGTGATGAGCTGGGGAGAGGGTATATTTTGATGGCTGATCATAATTCTTGTCATAGTTTGTCACAGAGTCCTGGGCTGTCATGCCTTTGAACTGGGTGCAAAGTGGCATCTTGACAATGACATTTATATGGATGTGTACTAGGAATGGTATACGTTCCCCGAGGTGATTTTACTGTGAAATATGTGGCCTTAGGAATAAAAGGAAATAAATGACTTTTATGTATGCCGCATAGGTTTTAAAGATAGCAGATAGCCCCCAATGACATGCCTTTCTTGCACATCCTGCAGATACATCAGGACCCTGACCTTTACTCCACGGGTAGATGCTTTCAGAACACAATTAGCCTCTAAGACCAGCGGGCCTCTGTGCTGCAGGGCCAGGGTTATATGGGAGAATTTTGGGTTTTGAAAACGAAGGCAGCCCTTCTTGCTTTTCTGCCCGCACAGTGGATTGTCCTGCGTTGCATAATTCATGTCACACCAGGCTTGCTGTGTGAGGATGGGGAAAGGGGACTTAGCTAATTCAGGTTACAAGTTTAGTCACTGCAGTTTTTCTGTCAGGGAGCCAAGCAAGAAAAGACCTCTATGAGATGAAAACGGTGAAGTGGGCAGCAAAAGCCCAATGTGGAATTCAGATTTTGCTCAGTTTCAACTTGAACTATTGTTTGTTTTCTCTCCTTCCCTCGTCCCCTTCCCTCTCTTGATACCTGATTCAGAATAAGAACATTCTAATAGACTGTGTAGGAATTTAAGTCTTAGATAGGATATTGTCCGTGTAATCCAGGGCTTGGGATGTGAGGCAGAACTCAGGAGAGGGGCTGGGTGGCTTAGCGGTTTGAGTGCCTGACTCTTGATTTCGGCTCAGGTCATCATCGAACAGTTTGAGCCCTGATTTGGGCTGTGCTGATAGTGGGGAGCCTGCTTGGGATTCTCTCTCTCTCTTTCTCTCTCTCTCTCTCTCCCCCTCCTTCTTCCCCCCTCCCTCTCTCTGTCTCTGCCCCTCTCTTCCTCCAAACTAAATAAATAAAATTAAGAAAAAAAAAAAAAAGAACCGAAGAGAGTTTTCATCTCGAGGCTGCTGTAAGCCCTGATCCAATTCCTTTGTTATGCTAACAGCTTTTGGGGCACCTAGAATTCCCCCAAGTTGGCATGAAATTTGGATTCTTTTCTACTTTAAAATGCAAGGTTAGGGACGCCTGGGTCGCTCAGTCGGGTAAGGGTTCAACTTTGGCTCATGCGTTTGAGTCCTGCGTTGGGCTCTGTGCTGACAGCTTAGAGCCTGGAGCCTGCTTTGTATTCTGTCTCCCTCTCTCTCTGCCCCACCCCTGCTTGTGTTCTCTCTCTCTTTCAAAATAATAAATAAACATTAAAAATTAAAAAAAATTTTTCTTAATGTTTATTTTCAAAGAGAGAGAGACCCCGATGTGGGGCTTGAACTCACAGACCACGAGATCATGCCCTGAGCCGAAGTTGGATGCCTAACTGAGTGAGCCACCTAGGTGCCCTAAACATTAAAAAAATTTTTTTTAAATGCTCAAGATTAAGATGTAGCTGGAAAAGCTTATATTCATGGTGTTTTAGCCAGGTGATTGTGATAGAATTCCTGCACTTTGGTCTTTTTGTAAAGGGGAGAAGAGTGTCTGGCCATACTGAATGATACTATAGTGCACAGACATAGGCACCTCCGCAGCGTATATGAAAAGTGCAGAGTGTTATCTCAATGTTGACGTGTTATCTATGTATATATCATTTTTTCTAAGAGGATAGTCAGAGAGATCGGATGTCCAGCAAAGGAAAAATTCATGTAGGTATTACCTATTTCTGTCTCTCTTAAGTGTGGGAGAATACTGCCCTAAGGAAGAAAGGCTCTGGCCTTCTTAAGCAATGTGAATCAGTTTCTGATACATTTTAGCTAAAAATGTAAGCCCAGGGGGTGCCTGGCTGGCTCATCAGTAGAGCATGCAACTCTCAGTCTTGGGTCATGAGTTCAAGCGCCATGTTAGGGGTAGAGTTTACTTACAAAAAAAGTAAGCTCAAGGTATTCTATGTGAAATAATTAGCTCTTAGGAAGATGATCGAGGGAAGAAGGCATTAATGGGAATGATAGTTGTTTTTTACTGTTGGAGTCTTTTTTGGTGGAAGGAGCCTATCCCGGGGGGTTTAATAAAACCTGGTGAGTCACCCTGTTGCCTGAATTCCTGAGGGAACAGAGACAACCAGAAAAGCCTGCAGGGGGTGGGGGTGGAGTTTATAGCCCTGTGCACCTGTTACCAGGCACTTATATTCACCTGATGTCTGGTAACAGCTTGCGGGCAGAGCTGCTTGGAGAAAATGATCAGCTTTGGAAACAGCAGCCCACAAATTGGGTTTGGGTGGATGGAAAATGCATCAGAATTACCTGGGAGTGTTTTCAAGCTTTGGGCATCTGGGGTTGACTTCACCAGTGATTCTGAGTCATGTCTTCCTGCCCAGTGGAGTCTGGATGCTCCAACTCTGAAGAACGGTCCACAGAACTGTCCCTGATTTAGAATCATCCTGGGTGCTATTCACCGTGGAGATTACTAGGCCCCAGCCCAGACCTGTGCAGTCATAAGCCGGGGGTGGGGGGGGGTGGGCCCTGTGAGTCCACAGCGTTTAAACAAGTTCTGGCTGGTTGTGGACAGTCCAAAGTCTGACGCTCCTGGCTCTAAAGCACCAGCCTTTTCAATTCCAGTTACCTAATAAATGATGGTAACAGACCCCATTCTGCACTTGAATGCATATTGGTTGGGGCAGGGAGTCAAGAATAGAAGGTCTAATGGAGTTATTTGAGTTAAAAGTTCTTCTGGAGTGAACCCTGGGTGCGTGTCTACGCGTTGGTAGAAGGTCGTTTTCTTGCTGCAGGATTCCCGCATTCGTCTGATAGTTTAGAGAGACCTCTTCTGCAGCACGTGCTTGCTGTTTCATTTTTTAATTTTATTTATTAAAAAAGTTTTTTTAATGTTTATTTTTGAGAGAGAGAGAGAGAGAGGGAGAGAGGGAGAATGAGTGGAGGAGGAGGAGGAGGAGAGAGGGAGACACACAGTCCGAAGCAGGTTCCAGGCTCCGAGCTGTCAGCTCAGAGCCTGATGCCAGGCTCGAACCCATGAACTGCGAGTTCATGACCTGAGCTGAAGTCAGACCCTTAACCGACCGAGCCACCCAGGTGCCCCTACACTTGTTGTTTTAAAATAGGAAAGGAATTCTGGAGGAAAGATGGCCCTCTCCAATAGAAATATCTGGGACAATGGAAATGATGGAAACGTTCTTGACCTCTGATGCCCGGTGTTGTATCCACTACCTGCTTGTGGCGACGGGTAATGTGGTGAGTGTGGCTCCATTTCATTAGCCCCACAATGGAAACGAAAAGTTGCATTTTATGTACACGTAATTAATTTAAATCTACTCTCAGTAGCCTCATGTGGCCAGTGTCTACTAGACCGAACAGCACGGGAGAAAGGGCCGTTCCAGATGTTGAGGACATTCACGGTTCTTTGGTGTCACAACCAGCCGCTGCTAGAGGAAGGGGCTGAAGTGTCACTTTGGGTCGATGCTCGTTAAATGTGGAAGCTCGGGATAAGTAGTTTTTTGAGTGCTTTTTGGCCATTTTTGTCCATGTGTCTACTGATGATGTTTCTCTTAAAGAACCTCAGTGTACGGCGACGTGCTGATTCCCCCAGAGTACTTTACGTGGAATAGCGACGTGCGGAGAGCCCGGGATGATGTTTTCCTGTGGACTGCTCTGTCTCCAGCACCTTCGGTGTTCGATGGTGGAAGAACTCATTTCAGTTTGAGTGTCTGGTCCCGAGAGGGAGCCTTTGAGTTGCCTTGGGGTGGCAGAAGCCATTTTATCACCTGGCTGCTTTCGATTACAAGTCATGAAAAATAACTTAAACAACAAAGGGGATTAGCCGATACGTGTAACTAAGAATTGCAGAAGAAGGTAAGCGCTTCAGGAAGGGTTTGATCAGCATCAAACCCCCTCCCCAGGGCACGTGGGTCACGTTTCCCTCATTTGCTTCAGAGTTGCCACTAGCCCTATGGTGACTGTTCAGACTAGAAAATGTGTCTCTTCTAGGCACACCCCATCCCAGCAGGGCCTGGAGAGCTGTTACGGGACAGCCTTGTTCCCTTCAGGGCTGCTGTCTTTGTTGCGCTGGCTGCGGCCTCAGGATGGCTTGTGTTGTTTGCAGTTGGGTGACTGTGGCAAAACGCTGTGGCCCGCCTGCTTATTTATAGGCAAGCAGAGAAGGCCCAGAGGAGTGCTGCCTGCTGTGTGCTGGGTGGCTCAGGTCTGCAATCCCTAAACCCATCACCGGGGCTTGAGCCCTCACCTCCTCACCTGGCATAGGCTCCGCCTGGTGGGCTTCAAGTATGGGAGGGGAAGCCTGGGAAAGAAGACTAAAACCCACGATGCCAGCGCAGCAGAGTGGTGCTTGGCACGCTTTGCTCTGAAGGCCACGTGTGCCTGATCTGTATTTAATCCTCAGCCAGAGCTCTGAGGTGTGGGTACCATCCTCCCATTTTAGAGGTGAGGACACTGATGCTTGAGAAGCTGTTGCTGGTGCCAGGTTTCCCGGCTGATGAAGTGACAGCAGTGAGCTTGCCTCGGCCTGGACAGGCTCCAGGCTCTCCCTAAGGTGCCAGGGTTGTGCCTTGCAGCTTGTGATGGGATCCCCTTCAGACTGCCCTGCACCATTGTGTGAATTTGCAGTATGGAACCTTCCTGAGCATGGTCTGGGGAGGCTGGGTGCCCTTCCTGACACTCTGGCAGGCCCCAGTCTTTGTGCCCTGGGGGAGGGGCTTGCCGCAAGCCTGGCCCCTTGCAGCTCAGGGTTTCTCTGTTTGTCCGTCTGCGGCTGCACCACGTGCAGGTCCAGACATGAGTCCAGATCTTCCAGCACTGACAAACAACGAATGTACTCCTCAGACATGGTTCTGGGTGATGCGACTTGCACTCAGGGACCTGGTAGGGTTCCAGTCAACTTTTGAGGAGTTGTGGTAAAATATACATAACACAAAGTTTACCATTTTAGCCTTTGTATAAACGTATGGTTCAGTGGCATCAAATACTCTTGCCACGTTGCGCAGTCACCATCCGTCTCCAGGACTTCTTCATCCTCTCCAACTATTCCCAGTGAATAGTTAACTGCCCCCTCTGCTCTCTCCCAGCCCCTGGCAGCCACCGTGCTGCTTTCTGTCCTGATAAATCTGGCCTCATGTGCGTGGAACCCTGTAGTATTTGTCCTTTTGTGACAGGCTTATTTCACTCGACCAGAGCCCTCAAGCTTCGTCCATATTGTTGCCTGTGCCAGAACCTTCTTCCTCTTAAGGGCTGCGTGATATCCCACTCTGGCTAGACCACGTTGATCCTTTCTTCCGTCCGTGAATGCACAGAGGTTGTTTCCACCTTTTTCTTTTGGGCTTTTGTCTTCCTATTGCTCTTAGGAGCAGGTGCAGTTAGGTTTTCTTGGTGTCTTTGACCTCCTTCCTCTGCGTTCTTCCTTTCTCATCGCTTAGCCTGACACTTCCCAGGGCTCTCGAGAGTACCACCTGCACAATGTCTCCTGCAGCTCTGAAGATGGGGAGTAGATTGCCCGGGGGGAGCGTTGCTGCTGTGTTTCCTCCTCACCTCTGTGACACTTAGAGCAGTTTGCGAACGGTATGTATGCTGGTCTTCTGGTCTTCGGGGCTTCAATCCCCCCATCAGCTCTGCTCTGGCCAACCTTCTGCCTCTCTGGGTTGGAGGCCATATACTACAGGCCCACAGGCTTTGCGTTTCAGATGGGCCAGTTCAAGTCCAGCCTCTCGGCTTACTTGCCAGGTGACCTTGGGTACGTGCTTTTCTACCTCTGTGACTTAGTGATCGTAAGTAAGAAAGTGGTTGTTGCAAAGATTATGCGCAACGTAGCAGTGAAGCTCTCAGCATGAAACATGGAGCAAAGGCAACGTTGAATAAACGATAGTTATTATTACATTAAGTTTGTCAGTTTTCCTCTTTTGAATCTGATAACTTTTGATTTTAGGTTCGTGGAGGCGCCGAATTGACTGCGTAATTGACTCAAAACACTTCTGTTTAACACTCTGGTTTTTAATCTTCTTTCTTGGCACTGCCACCTCCTGTTAGATTTTATGGAGCTGAATTTGTTGGACCAAATTATATAGAGCTGCTTTGATGGAAACACATTCTATACTATCTTTATGTCTTCATGTTATTTCCCTTAAATTTCTTTGCTTGAAGTAGAAGTTAGTCACCACCCTGTAGGAAGCTACAAATTATTACAGAGCAATTAAATGATTCCTGGATCTTTAGAACTCTAGAATGATTGGTATAAAGATAGAAGGATAGCAAATGCATATGGACATTTTCCAATAAACTTTATGCCAGGGTAATGGTCTGGTTTGGTTAAGTTTTCTGTTGATTATTCCAGCTGTGAATGGTATCAAAGTAGAGCCCCTGGCCATTTAATGCTTGTAGAAATTTTTGTGGGGGAGCTGGGTGGCACAGTCAGTTAAGCGTTGGACTCTTAATTTCAACTCAGGTCATGATCTTGTGATTTGTGGGATTGAGCCCCGTGTTGGGCTCTGTCAAGCACAGACTCTGCCTGGGATTCTCTCTCTCTCTCTCTCTCTCTCTCTCTGTTCTCTGCCCTCCTCCCCTGCTTGCACACACACACACACACACAGACACATATACTTTCTCATAATAAATAAAATAAAACTTAAAAAAAAGAAATTTTTGTATACTTTTATCTCAGTCCATAAAAGTCCTTATTGTGTGCTATGCTTCACTGTAAGTGCCGTGTATTAAGTCATTTACTCCTCAAACAACTGTGAAGGGTAGGTATTATAATCATTCCCATTTTACAGAAGAAGAAACACACCAGGTTCTCAGGTCCAGCAATGATGGATGCTCTTATCAGCGCTGGGAGGTGCAGTTATTAATGAGGAGAGGGAAGCTTGCAGGGTTTAAGGTCAGCTAAGTCAGCGCTTTATGAAAAAAATTTTTTGATTGTTTGCTTTTGAGAGAGAAAGAGAGAGACAGAGCAGGAGCAGGCGAGGGGCAGAGAAAGAGGGAGACACAGAATCTGAAGCAGGTTCCAGGCTCCGAGCTGTCAGCACAGAGCCTGACGCAGCTCGAACTCAACGAACTGTGAGATCATGACCTGAGCCGAAGCGGGACGCCAGTGCTTTCTGTCTAGGTCTTTGATGGTCCATCCTGAGCTGATTTTGATTGACCACAGCTCTCCCCATTTATCAGTTAGTACACATACGGTACGTCTTTCCATTTACATGTTTCTGAATCAAGAAAGACCGTGGTCTGCCTGACAGGGCCAGTGAGGGGAAGCCCAGCAAACGATGCAATGAATCAGTGTGGCTTTGTGGGGAAACATGGTCCTTCCTGGCTGTCTCACTTTGTTTCTTCTTTCAAGCGACCCAGGACTCTGCTGCTTTATAATGCTTGTGCCTCAGTGTCTTCATGTGTAGAAAGAGTAGAGTGCTATATTTATTCATGTAAAGGGAAACTCCTAGAATTCAGCGAACATTTATTAGTTGTGTGTCCACCAAGCCCATGCAGGCTGCCATGAGGACGTGGTCTTGCTGCTCCTTCAGTATCAGCAGTAGCCCTGCGGGGTGGGGATTTGCAGTAATCCACTGCGGGGCACGCGGTTCCTGACCCAGTGCTTGGGTGCAAGGCCCCCTGGGAATTGTTTCCCCAGACTGCCACGTTGCCCGGTCATGTTTGCTGTTCGGGGTTGGAGGAGTAGGACTTCATGACTGCATGCCTGGATCTGAAGGTCTCCCTGTGGGTCAGGTCCAGGATTCACTGGACTAGAAGAAGCCTTTCGTGGGCCTCGCCTTGGAGACCTGGGATTCCTCGTCACTTACACTGTTTTATCTGTCTCTGTCCTCTGCGCTCATTTTAGGTTTTTGTTTTTTTTTTAATTTTGAGACAGAGAGAGAGAAAGGAAGAGGGGCAGAGAGAGGGACAGAGAGAATCTCAAGCAGGCTCCGCACTGTCAGCATGGAGCCCGGCGTGGGGCTTGAGCTCATGAACAGAAGCACGATCATGACCTGAGCCGAAAGGAAGAGTTAGATGCTTAACTGAGCGAGCCACCCAGGCGCCCCAGTGCTCTTTTTTTTTTTAAAGTAAAGGTGTCGTTTTATTGCAGGGGAGTCCTGTGGGGGCTGGATGAGTAAAGGATAGGGATACCCTGGTAGTGAGTGTCCTAAGCAGCAGTTTTTCCCCTTTGAACATCCAGGCCTGTAGCTATAAAGGCATTTATATTCTATGGAAGAATTTGTATGTAGGTCTGAGATCTTGGGACTCTGTACTTCTCTCGTTAACATGATATTTGATCAGCGTGGGGTACAGCTTAAGGGCACAGATTCTGGAGCTGGTTAAGGGCTGTGGGTCTGAAACACCTATCCCCTCTTGCCTTCGGTAAGATTTGTAAACTTTCTAAGCCTTGGTTTTCCTTTCTTTCTTTCTTTTTTTAATGTTGTTTATATTAGAGAGAGAGAGAGAGAGAAAGTGCGAGTGAGGGAAGTGCAGAGAGAGAGACAGAGCATTCGAAGTCGGCTCTGTACTGATAGCAGAGAGCCCGATGCAGGGCTCGAACTCACGAACTGCCAGATCATGACCTGAGCCGATGTTAGACGCTTACCTGACTGAGCCACCCGGGTGCCCTAGCCTTGTTTTCCTTATTTGAATACTTCCTCCTTCCTAGAACTGTTCGTGAGGATCAAATGACATTATGCATGAGAAATATTCTTCAGAATGCTTAGCATATATACCACTTAATGCATATTGACTTTCATTATTATTATTATTCAATCCAGTGAGCAACTGTGATTAAACACTCCATTCAGCAAACACATATATCGTAGGATTTCTATTGCAAATTACTGTACTGGATTGCATAGGATTCAGCTGAATGCAGCTGCCCTCAAAGGATCAGTCCTGTTAAACAGTAATAAATTATTAGCATTCCTTTATCATTTCCTCTATGTTAAGGGCTTTCTATACATTTTCTGATGTAATTTACAAAATTATATAAAAATGGAAGTGCTTGGGGGAGGTACTGTTTTGTTTTTAGTTTTTTAATGTGTATTTATTTTTGAGAGCGGGGGGAGAGGCAGAGAGAAAAAGGTGGGGACAGAGGATCCAAAGTAGGCTCTATGCCGACAGCACACAGTGTGATGAGCCCGATGTGGGGCTTGAGTTCACGAACTGCAAGATCATGACCTGAGCTGAAGTCCGACGCTTAACTGACTGAGCCACCCATGCATCCCCGGGGTAGGTACTGTTTTTAAATCCCCGTTTTACAGCTAAGGAAACTGAGGCCTGGAAATTGGGACAGGTTTTTTCTGTGTGACTTTGTGCCTGTGCATGCCTGTAACCACTTGTGTCTGAGTCCTCATGATTTGTCCCCATGATTTAGGGGTGACTGTGGACTCTAATTCAGATAATGGGGGGGGGTGCAGCAAGGGAAACAAACAGTGGTGTGGGCATCCCCAGGAGGAAAAGGTGACGTGAAGACCGTTTGTAGCCAGTCAGGCTCGGGGCCAGGCCTGTGGAGGAGATTATATTTGTCATTAGTAGGATATTTATAGCGATGGCGTGGAATGTTATTGTAAGTGGAGGGAACAGCAGGAGCAAAGGCCTAAAGCAGGAAAATTCCAAGTACGCCCACGGCGCAGACTGTCTGGAGTTAAGAGAACATGTAAGGCAAGAATGGAATGAGTTAGCATCCTCCCTTTATCAGGCTTGGCAGAAATTCAACAGTGCTCATTAACTGTTGGTCTTAATGTGACTTGATTAAGCCTTTGTGGAGAGAGTTTGGAAAGAATCCATCAAATATGGCAACGTTTGGGGGAGCCTCAGTGGCTTGGTCAGTTAAGCCGTCGTGACTCTTGATTTTTGGCTCAGGTCATGATCTGATGGTTTGTGAGTTTGATCCCCACATTGGGCTCCATCCTGATAGTGCCTGATAGTGCAGAGTTTGCATGGGATTCTCTCTCTTTCCCTCTCTGACTGCCCCTCCCCCACACATGCTCCTGCTCTCTCTCTCTCTCTCACTTTCTTTCTCTCAAGCTCTCTCAAAAGTAAATAAATAAACTTAAAAAAAATGGCAACATTTTGACCTAGCATTCCCACCATTAGAAGCCCATTCTCTGGAAATACTCAAAGGCATAGAAGTTACACGCCCTCTAGCACGCTGCTCTTAATGACCAAAATCTGACATTGACTTTCAAGTGTTGTGGGTGATTGAGAAATTATGGCAGCACCCTAAAGTGGTGTATTCTGTAGTCTATTGGAAAAAATGGGGGCGGCTGGCTGGCTGAGTTAGTAGAGCATGCGGCTCTTGGTCTCAGGTTGAGAGTTTGTACCCATATTTGGTGCAGAGATTGCTTAAATAAATAAACTTAAAAAAAAGAAAAAAATGAAGTGGCTCTCTGTGCCCTGACATGTAAACATAGCGTAATGTATTAAATAAAAAAATGCAAGACACAGGACAACATCTGTAGGGCTACCCCATTTGTATAACTTGTTTGTAGCCCACCTAGGTGGGTGCGTCTGTGTGAGCCTTAAAAATAAAAATGTCTGGCCAACGTGGAATTGTTCCCTATGGCTACCTGAGTGGTGGTCATATGTCCCAGCGTGCTGGACAAATGTCTGGTTTGCACCTGTGGTCCTTGTACAGTTATTCAGCGGTGCTGCCTTTTCATCTTCAGTATCCTGATGTGCACGAGCAATTATATGGTTCCCCCAACCTTCCTCTGAGGATTGGGAGTGGAGTAAGAGCAACGAGAAGCTGGCTGTTACACAGGTGACTTGGCATGGTTTACAGCAGGCTGGTATTATTTTTACAAGGTAAGTGGAGAATTATGGCCCTAATACATTAGCTAGTGGTTTACAGCTGAGCCGCCGAGCATGGTCATTACTAAGGAAGACGTTGTCTTTGTTTCTTTTTTGTCAGATACCTGAGCATTTACTGTGGTTTACTTAAATAGGTCTTCAGTTAACTCACTGAAGATATTCGTTGTCTGAGAACAGTGCTTTTTACCATGTGCCACTCACTACCAAGGTTTTCAAAGACCCAGTGGGGATTTTTGCATTTCCTTCTTTCATTTGGCTCCTAGGCCATGAATTGAAATTCTCCTTTGGAAAAACAACACACCTTTTAAAAAAATGTAAAAATTGTGGCCTTCCCCACCCCCAGGTTCCTCATACATAAATTTAGACACAATAGAAGTCAGAATTATTAAAGGAACTACATGTAAACTATTGACCTAGAGTGGGCTTGTAGAGTTGGCCGGACTCCTCTTTTCTTTGCTTCCCAGTAAAATCCTAGAGGAAATGGGGATGGGTGGGAAATGGCTACAGTTGAAAAATAGCCGTGATTCACATTTACCAGACATTACAGGTACCTTTGATGTGCCAGGCACTGGGCTAGGTCATTTCAAATCTGTCATCTCATTTATTCCTTACCCAAGCTCTTGAAGAGTATTATCAGCCCATTTTGTACACCTGGAAACCTAGGCAGAGGAAAGGTAGTAAGTACCTGACCAAGATACCCCGGGATTCCAACTGGGATTCCAGCCTTTGTTTTGCAGTGTTGCCATACACTCCACGCCATGAGAGTTGTCACCGTTGACATCTTGCGCTGGATAATTCTTTGCCATTGGGGGCTGTGGTGGGCCTTGTAAGGTGTTTGTTTAGCCTCGTCCTTGGCCTCTCTACTAATTAGATGATAGTAAGCCCCTGACCCCTATTGTAATAACCAAAGAATGTCTTTTAGACATTGTTGAAGGTTCAGTGGGGGCAGAGTAGATCCAGGTTGAGACTGAGTACACTATACCCAAATTGAAGAACATCAGTAGACTCCAGATAAATCCAAAGTTAAGAAGTAGCAAGCAAAGATAGAGGCTCTTACCTGTGGCAGATTGTGTACCCTTGCAGGTGACACTTTCTTTGCCATTTTTGTTTATTACCTGGGGAACCAGGAAAAGTAGTAGAAAATGCCTCTAGTCGAAATGCTGAAAATGTTGAAAATATTGAAATAGAAGACTTGTCTTAGTTTATTAATCTCCTTCATCCTCTGTTCCTCTTTGCGTGCTCAATCGGGGGTGTGCTCAGGCCATGAAGGTGCTTATTCACGGATTCTGTTTGACTCCATTCTGAGTTAAGAGTAAGAGGTTTTTAAAAGACACTACTTAGAGCATTCTGTGAAGTTATTCGGTGACATTTGGCTTTTATGCCGTGCATTTCTCTGTAAAGACTGTACAAGTCTGTTGCTCAGCCAGTTAATGCCTCATTCTTGGGAAATCCCCTTGAAGTGAGCTAACAGGGTCCTACCATGACTGTTAGCTCTCATCCATTTACACCTCTGCTTTTTGTAATTATCTGGTTATTGCCGGACCTCAGGATCTCTGCTTTGTGTTTCCAGGCAAGACTGGTGAGAGGGAACTTTTTTTTCCTTTTTTTTTTTAAATAATAGTTTATTTTCAAATTGGTTTACATATAACACCCAGTGTTCATCCCAACACGTGCCCTCTTTAATGCCCGTCACCCCCTCTCCCCCCTCTCTCACGTCCCTCCCCCTCAGTTTGTTCTTAGTCTTTGAGAGTCTCTTATATTTTATCTCCCTCCCTCTCTGTGTCTTTTTTTCCTTTGAGAGGGAACTTTTAATACTGTCTCTTCTCATATTTATATTGATAAGAAAAACTTGGAATGAGTGCTTGCTAGATAAAGTATAGTTTGTATTATTTAACTCTAATGGATCATGGTGTAATTTCTTCGGTTTTGCCCTCTGCTAAGAAATGATTTCTAAGCTCTCACTTGATTACTTGTCCGTGAGAAGTTTTGCTTCAGTTTTGACAGATTAAAGCCTATATACATTTTAAGGGTCACTGTTTCAGGTTAGCTGACTATAGATTGTGTGACTACCTGTCATTTTTTTTTTTAATTGAAAGGATATAGCTTTCAAATACCTACTTTGCTGTTCATTCTAATGAAAACAAACAAAGGCAAATCTGATGTAGACCAGTTTGTGTGATACAGGGGGAGTTAGGATGAAGGCGAAAAGAAACGTGGAGTGTCTGTTGGTTATCATATCAGCCTTTTAGAAACGTTACCTTTAGAAAAGTTTTTTTCAGATATGCATTTCATTTAACCTTGTCAAAATGATAAACGGAATAGCATAGTATTGTGAACTGGTCATAGCTCACTGTCTGTCTGTAGTTTACTGTCTGTCCTTCTAGCTGGATGGAGATTACCACATAGGACTTGTGTCACGGAACGGTTTTGGGGTCCAGCTCTCTGGCGGGATGGGCCGAAAGAGAAGTTAGGTTGTGAGCCGTTCTCATTGGACACCCCAGCTGACCCACAGGAAGCTGGAGGTGGAGACGCTTCTGCAGTGTTGTCCTGAGTCCGAAGAAGAGGGTTAGGCTCTTCTCTCTACCTACCACCCCCATGTCAAGTAGCCATTGGAAGTGGCTCTTCTGGAAAGGGGCTGTGAGTTTGGGGAAGGTGACTCTCTGTAGTCAAGACAAGAACTGCAAGGGGGTGGGGTGCCCGGATGGCTCAGTCATTGAGTCTCCGACTTCAGCTCAGGTCACGATCTCTCAGTTGGTGAGTTTCAGCCCCGTGTTGGGCTGTGTGCTGACCACTCAGAGTCTGGAGCCTGCTTCAGATTCTGTGTCTCCCTTTACCCTTCCCCTGCTTGTGTTCTTTTTCTTGCTCTCTCTCTCTCAAAAATAAACAGATAAACATAAAAAAAAAAAAGATCTGAAGGGGGATTTTGGAGGCAGGACTAAGACAGTGTGCACTTCCTTTGAATATGGAATGCAGGTGAGTGTGTGTGTATGTGTATTAATTTAATAAGTGCCACTTTAGTAATTTGACCAACTGCACATGTCTGGAAAGTGGATGTGTTTGGATTTGAACTCAGGTTTGCCAAGTTCCCAAACCTACATGACAGGTATAATGCTAGTTGCCGCAGAAAAGAATACCTTTGGCCATCCCGTTCATTTTCCCTGTGGCTTTACTTCCGCTGCAGTGTGGGGACACCCTTGAAGTCTGCTGAATTGGCTTTCTCCAGCACACCTTTTGTCACAGGGGGTTGAAAGGAAAGGTAGAATCATTTGTCCTAAATGAATCATCAGCCAGAACAGAAGCCTGAACTCTAGCCCTCTATTATGTTCCCAGTCAGGGGTGAATTTGAGCAAATTGGTGTCTCTCCAGTTCCCTGGGGAAGCATTTGACTCAACAGGCCCCTTACCATTTAAATACCACAGGTAACACTTGGCTTCCCCCAAGAAAGCTGTCTAGCCCTGGACCTTCGCTTACAGCTGGCCAGCATTCTGCACACCCCCTACAGCCCTAGAATAGGGCCAGCCATAAACTACTTCCTCTGTGCTTTTATCGCTGCCTGGAAATCCTGAGGGGAAAGGTGGTTTGTAAATACCAAGCTGGTGGTGACTGTGGTGTGCAAACAATTGGGAAAT
This sequence comes from Paguma larvata, assembly GCA_030068075.1. Lineage (NCBI taxonomy): Eukaryota > Metazoa > Chordata > Mammalia > Carnivora > Viverridae > Paguma > Paguma larvata. The sequence continues at coordinate 32,059,122 of CM057842.1, read as the reverse complement.
AAAGGCAGTCGGTTCCTGGTTGGAATAAAGCAGGGGTTATGCAATTCCTCCAAATATCCCAAACAGGAACTTCCGAAGAGGAAGTTACATTTTATAGCAAAGCTTACTCCTTAGGGATTTGCAGGTAGCTAGTCTACTCAGGACGTTGAAGTCCAGCCAAGCCCAAAGGAAGCCTCTCTTTACTAGAAAGGTGTAACTCCTAGGAAGTGCACCTGTTTTAGCCTTTCTTACCATTCACCTGACTCCGAAGGCCAGATTCTTTTAAGGGCGGGTTTCCTTGATTCATGTTTTTACTTGGCAAGAATTTGAGTGCCACGGGCTTTGCTGAGCCTCAGTGAATACCGTGCTAAGGGTCCCGTGCTTCAAAGGAGCTTCACAGTGAGTGGCAGAGCCCTTGTGTGTGATTCGTGAAGCCTGCCTCGAACCCGGACTCATACTTAATGCCCGATAAGCTTTGTATCCTCTCTGCACTTCAGCGGAGTTATCGTGGTCACGTAAAGAAATAATAAACGTGAAGTGAGGACTTAGTATTATATCTTAAGCAATTGCTACATGTCAATTACTATTATTATTATTATTATTTTTATTTTTATCAAAGAAACCCTTACTTAACTTCAAGAGTTAATGCACACATGAGGACAGGTTAAGAAACACAGCGGAATATACAAAGAATGTATCTTTCGTCGAACACCTGTGTATTAAGTGCCACATTCAGGGCTTTGCAGACTGTACTTTGTTTCATCCTGTCGGTATTCTTGTGACGCAGGCATCATTATGCTCTTTGAGTAGATGAAGACTCAGGGACGCTACCTTGTCTAGATAGTGGTAGAACCAGGTCTGAATTCAGATATTCCTAACTTCTAACAGTCTTTTAAAAAAATTTTTATAATTTTTTTAACATTTATTTATTTTTTGAGAGACAGAGAGAGACACAGTGTGAGCGGAGGAGGGCCAGAGAGAGAGGAAGACACAGAATCCGAAGTAGGCTCCAGGCTGGCGGCACAGATCCCAATGCGGGGCTTGAATCCACAAACTGTGAGATCATGACCTGAGCTGAAGTCAGACACTTAACTGACTGAGCCACCCAGGCCCCCTAACAGCCTTTTTAAAAAAGTATTTATTTTTGAGATTCTTCGAATAAGCGGGGGAGGGGCAAAGAGAGGGTGCAGAGGATCTGAAGCAGGCTCCTCACATATAGCAGTGCACCTGATGTGGGGCTTGAACTCATGAACTGTGAGATCATAACCTGAGCCAAAGCTGGGTGTGCACCTGACTGAGCTACCTAGGCACTCCCCTAAATTTTAAGAGTCTTAAGTATGACTCAGCACTCTCAATACCCTTGGACAGCCATCCATGCTTATTTTCTAGCTGTGTGCTTATGTTCTTTTTGCTTTATTTTTGGGGTACTTCTTGCCTGTTTCTTCGGTAGAAAAGGGGCTTAGTTTGTCTTGTGGGTTTGTTGGGAGGCATAGCCTAGGGTCACAAGTGAGGGAAGTTGCATTGTACAAACATGGTTATCTGGGGTCTGATTCTTGCTTCCTTAGTGAAATCCCTCTGTTTATCCACTTCTCCCCCTGCCCCCCACCCATCCTCCCCCTCCTAACCTCCTATGACTGGCTTAAAACCTGTCAGGAGGCCTCCCTGTGTTCTTAGATTCAAATCCTTCATGGAACTACAAGAGCCTCCATAGTCTGACCACTGCCTTCCTTGCCAGTCCCGTTTTGGACATGCTCTTCCCTATAGTCCTTTAATATGTGGTCCTCCTTCTTGCCCCAGGGCCTTTGCCCATGCCTTTCCTCTCTGCCTGGTTGCTGTTCCTTTCCCTCCATACCTGGTCTTTTAATAGGTTGTGTGCTCATCCTCCAGACTCAATTCTGTCATCACTTTCTCTGATGCTTTCCTGAGACCGCAAGTTTCCCTTTTGCCTCTCTCATCACACGGTGATAATTTTATGCATATTCGAGGTTGTATGGGTCCTGTCTGTCCCGTCGGTGCTCACGTGTAAGCCATGTGAGGGCCAGCAGAGTTGCTGTTCTCTACAGCCCCTCTGTATCCATAGTGCTTGCCGGGACAGCGCCTGCACACAGTGGGTGCTCACAGTTTGGAGACGAACTGAAGGAAGAGATGCAGACAAGGCAGAGCCGTCTGGGCTCACCAGGCGGCAGAAAGACCGGGAAGTAAATCCAGGGCTCGAAGGTACATGTGAGTTGGGTGGGAATGCAGATTCTGCTTTGGGAAGCCCTGGTCAGGCGTCCGGAACAAGCTCCTGGGTGGTGCTGACGCCGGCCCTCGGACCACACTCTGAAAAGTCAGAGTCTCAGGAGCCGGAGCACAAGTATGGCCGCGGGGGCTTGACCGGCCTCCCACCCCCATTTTGTACCATTGCCACACTGAGGCTTGTCACATTTAGTCCTTCACTCTTTTCCTTCTTGTCTTTCCTTCTGCAGTTTACTTTCTCTTTTGTATGGAGCCGATCCCTGTCAGCCTCCCAGCACCCTTGCTAAATGCTCCTGAGATGGTCTCTTTGAAACACAGCACCAGCAGACCTTCCTGACAGCAGCTTCAGTGGGTGCAGTTAAGAATTTCTACTCAGGGGCCGCCAGGGTGGAGCTCAGTCAGTGAAGTGTCCCCCTCTTAGTTTCAGCTCAGGTCGTGATCTTAGGGTTCTGGGATAGAGCCCCTCGTCCAGCTGCGTACTGACAGCACAGAGCTTGTTTGGGGTTCTCTCTCTGCTCCTCCCCGGTGAACTCTTTCTCTCTCTTAAAATAAATAAATAAGCTTAGAAAAAATAGAATTTCTCCTCCGGATTTGCGCCGTTGTTCGTACCCCTGCACACTTCTGCACTTGCATTGCTCCTTCTTTCCTCCTCCCCTTCAGACTTGGACTGTGTTGGTGACATGCTCTGTCATCTTGTGATTTCTCAGGCACAGGTCCGTCCTCATGAGCAGTTGATGATAAGGGGCTAAATGAATCTATAGATGGCTGTGTACCTGGCAGCGTGATGTAGTGGCCAATCATAAGCTTTAGTGACAGGCAGAATTGACTTGTCGCTTTACCAGTTAGTGACCTCTGTGAGCCTCATTTTTCTCAGCTGTGTGGAACCCAAGGAAATCCAGGTATCCTGAGTGAGGGAGTCCTGGAGCTCATTCGAAGGAAAGGAGTCCAGGAGTCAACAGTACCATGGATTCCCACCTTTTGTCTCTTGAGGAACTCTTAGAGGAAGTCAGGTGATTCTCTTCCGCCGCACTTCCATTCTTGCCTTTTTATCTGAAATCTAGTTCGAGGTACCTCGTAGACTCCTTGAAGATGTCCTCATTGCAAGCTTCTTGTTCTTGACCAAATCTCTCCCTGACATCACGCTAACCTTCCTCTCATTTCTTCTTCCCTCTTGTTTATCTCTTAGTTAATATTTTCTTGTCTCCTCTGCTTTCTTGCCCTCCGCTCGTGTACCCAGATTGTCTCGCTACGCATAGTAAGACATAAGGGGGTAGGGTAGAAGATTTAGAATGGGGTTAGCACAACGGGCTTAGCATTGAGTGGGCAAACGCCAAAATTTTCTTAGCAGGTGAGGAGAGGCAGAGAGGCTGTGAATAGTGATGACTGAACAGCTGAGGTGGGATTGTTACTTACAAAATAAGAATGTTATTAGCTCGAAAGCTGATAGTGATGGTGGTCCTGGTTAGTGATGGAACCAGAAGCCCAGAAGGTGGGCCTGTTACATCCTTGAGACAGAAGATTCTTTAAGAATGGGAAGAAAAAGATACTGAAAATCAAGGTGTACGATATTCACTGTCATTCATCTCCTCTGCCTCCCTTCCCCTGCTGTCCCGGAGAACAGGACTGCTATGGGATGCTGCATTAGTGAAGGCTAAGGTCTCCCTTGCAACATGTCCAAAGATCCATAGGTCACAGCGGCTCGGAATTAAACCCAACCCATGGCTTTGCATATGCGGCTGCTTTATAAACAGCTGCTCTCTGCATTCCATTAAAAATTAAAAAAACCTGTTTAACTTGGTGAATTCATAGTTTCATGGATTTCATCTCAATGTCATCTGAACTTTGGAATTATAATTCAGCAGATGTTTTAATACTTTTGAACATTTAAATCAAATGTCAATGGGATACAGAAGGAACCAAGCTGTAATAAAACAGCAAAGGTATATAATATGCTTCGAGGACCCTTTTAATTGTTATCAGGACAAGTGGTTGTAGTCCTGGCTTTCAAGGAAGCTTGGGGAGGGGGGGCTTCTATGGCTAAAATCCCATTCCTCCAGTTCTTGGCTATGATCTTTTGACTATCACAGTATTTGCTTTAAAATCTCCAAGGGTCGGGGTGCCTGGGTGGCTCAATCAGTTGAGCGTCTAACTCTTGTTTTCAGCTCAGGTCATGGTCTCATGGTTTGTGAGCCTTCTGTTGGGTTCTCTGCTAACAGTGCAGAGCCTGCTTGGGATTCTCCCTCTTTGTGCCCCTCCCCTGGTCACACTCTCTCTCCCTTTCAAAGTAAATAATAAACATTAAAAAAAAATAAAGCTGCAATGGTCAAAAGATGCTTGAGGCCCAGAGTTTTGGATTTTTTTCTGTCAGCATGGCAGAGTGTAGTGTCCACAGGTGGCTGCAAATCTCTCTCCCACCCCATATACTCACTTTATATAGCCTGGACTCTCTTCCCAATTGAGTAGGGAAGATGCATCTATACCCCCTCCTCTTGAACCTGGGTAGACCTTTGTGGCTGTCTCAACCAACAGAGCATGACAGAAGTCACACTATGTGACTTTTGAGGCAAGACCATAAAAATGCCGTGTGCTTTTGCCTTGCTCTCTTGGGATGCTTGCTCTTGCAACCCAGCCGGCATGCTGTGAGGAAGCCCGAGCTAGCCCATGCAGAGACACCACAGCGGAGGCCTTGTGTAGGTGTTCCAGCTAAAAGCTAGTGTCAGCCTCCAGACATGTGAGTGAAGATGTCTCCAGATATCCAGCCCCCAGCCGTCAGGTCACCTCCAGCTGAGGCCCCAGACACTGCAGACTCCAGTCAGTTCCACTGTGTCCCATCCAAATTCCCAAACCCTGGAACCTATGGGCATAAAAAAATGGTGGTTTTAGAACTCAGGGTTTTGGGGCGGTTTGTTCAGAAGCATTAGTAACCAGAGAGAGGAGACCAGAAAAAGGCATTCCCTTCAAATGACATGTAAGTGGGATTTATATCCCCCCATGTTTATTTTTTGGGGTGCATAAAGCATCGCCTTGTAAATTGTTTTAGCTTGCCTCCCAAGTATAAAGCATGGTCAGATTTAAAAGAAGGTTGAGGTAGATTACGTGATGTACTCACCTTCTCTTGATACTGTTCTATTATTAGAAACAAATAAAGTGAGAATTTGCTCCAGGCAGTTACAGGTTAGCCTTAACAACAGTTGAGACTTCTCCCTAACTTGGAACTTGAAAGCATTTGGTTTCCTGACATCCCATAGGACGTGTTGTGTTCTTAGATTTGAGTCACTATCTTCCTTTGTATCCTCCCATGAAAACAATTTTTCTTTTTTTTTAAAGTTTATATATTTTCGAGAGGGATAGAGATAGCACAAGTTGGGGAGGGGTAGAGAGAAAGGGAGACAGAGAATCCCAACCAGGCTCCGCACCGTAAGCACAGAGCCCGATGAAGGGCTCAAACTCACGAAACTATGAGATCATGACCTGAGCCAAAACCAAGAGTCAGACCCTTAACCAGGCGCCTCTGAAAACAATTTTTATAAACCAGATTTGACGAATATTTGGTAGAAGACCATTTTCTGGTAAAGAGTCTTGGGGTGACAACGGGCCTTAGCGCTCACCTCATCTGTTACTTTTCTGTGACAGAAACCCATGCATCCAGATAAGTGACTTACCTGAGGTCACACAGCTCGGATGCCCCAGAGCCAAGAGACCCTAGCTCTCTTTCAGGTGGGAGTGGCCTTAGCTGGGCTTTGTGCCAACGAAGGCTCTTTACATTCACAGGAGATGTATGGGAATGAATACCTTCCTTTCCTGCTACCTGGATGAATAAACACGCTTAGGAAATTGTGTCTGTCTGTAAGCAATAGTAACAAATAACAACCGTTGATTTTCCCCCTTTTCTAATGTAGTAGTTTTCTTGCATGTCAGTCCCCTTTCAACCTTAGGAGTGGATGGGCAAATCTCCTGTGACGGGATTGCCATTGCTGCCTCTGTCCTTGTCTTCATGCACAGTGTGAATGGCTGGTGAGAAAGGAGAGAAAGGGAGGAGAGGAAGAGTTCGGATGAGACCTTCTGGCCCCTTCCGTGAATGCTGCTCGTCAAGAGGAAAAGGGCTTTACAGTTTGCCACTGACTATCTTGTTGACATCTTGTTTTACGATGTCAAAGGTATCATTTCTTCTGCCCTGTGTTTATGGTGGAGAGGTCCAAGGAGCTCAAGGACACGTTTTGGCTAATATACAAATATAGATCCAGTAAGTACCGTCTTAGTGTGTGTTTCCTCTTAATTCCTGCCCTGTACTAATTTTCCTGTTAGTGTCAGTCATTACGTGTACTGTTCCTTCCTGGGCAAGTACCCGTTCCCATGCCTGCCGTACCTGAACGTATGAGAGGCTGACTTTGAAGTGTGGTGACTTGAGACATATTACTCCTGAAAAATAGTCCACATGGGACAGGGGAGTCTTCAGTAGCACTGACCTACTTAGGAGAAGACACTCATCTTCCCTCCTCCAAAATGTCTTCAGCGTAGGCTCTTATTCTTGCCCACGACCTGTATCCTTACAGGAAAAATAAAAAAAGGAGCTATAGTGTTGCCTCCTGTGTGCTTGTATTAAGAGGAAACAAAATGTCAAGTGCTGAAAATTGGTAGCTTAGGGAGTTCTTTATTACAGAGACATCGAACATAGTGAGTTCTCACTACCTCATCCAAACGTATTTGTTCTTTTCTGCAGATTTGCTCTTTGTTTCCAAAAATGCTAATTAAAAATGCTTTATTTCTCAGCTACTTATTGAAGTTAATGGTTTGTCTGAGGAGAACTAACGAGAGAGAGTCCCTTCCCTGGCAGGAGATTTCTGTGCTGGCCATTTGTTTTTGTTGAGGGGACGCGCTCTACAAAGCAGAGCAGCAATGACTTCGGAGCCTCTGACCCACTGGGGCCTGTGAGACTTGAGGCAGGGGGTGGTTGGTCAAACCTGAGCTCTCTTTCGGGAACAAGTTCAGAGGCTAGGGGAAGATTCAGACCTTGACAGTCATCATACAGGGAGCCTTTTGTTCTGTATCCATGAAAGCTTTCAAGGTCCAGCTTTCTCTAAGGGTTTCCACAGCGTGGCCTGTGGGCAAGCAATTATTTTATTGAAATTGGCACAGATGTCCAAAATTTTCCATTTTTCTCCAGACTGCTTGTGTTTGATTAGGCAGATCCATTTTTATGAACTGGACGGGAAGCAAAATCTTAGGGGCAAGGAGGAGCAATCTTTAAAGTCCCTGATTATGTAAGTTTCTACATTCTAGAAAAATGAAGTCTGATTACTTACTTGCCGTGTTATTCTGAGCCTCCATTCCCCGCCCTGTAAGACAGGAATAATTAGAGGGCCTAGCTCCTTCCGTTGTGAGGATTAAAACAGATTGTACCTGTCAAGCATTTATGACAATATCCGGCACATAACAATCACAATATTTAGACGTTATATATCTTTTTTGAATATTCAAAGTCGATTTCAAAATTTGCTTTTTGAAAGCCCCGCTGAGGTGATTTCTTTCTTCTTGGAAGGTCTTTATCCACCCTCGCCCCCTGCCCCAGTCAAACCAACCGCTTAATTGTCCTTCAAGACTGAGCTCAAATATTGAGCCAGCCAAGGGACCTCCTCTGGAGATTCTGGACTTGATTCTCAGGTCTTACTACATTCATTTGTTGTCTGAAAACCTTTTTGCGTCCTCTGTATGGAGGTCCTGTGGCAGGACTCTTGAAGAAAATGAGCCTGTTTACTTCATTCTGCCATCTCTGCCATCAGGACAAGGTATCCTTATAATGTTTCACTACATGCTGACTGTCACTCTCGGTCCTCAGTTTCCTCCTTGCTCACTGGATCTGTGGGATGGTTAAATTAAATAATGGGTGCGAAGCACTTTAGACAGGCCTTAGCGTACAGTGGATTCTTCTTAACATTAGTAGACTGAGAGAATAATAGTTGCTGTCTTTTGACAATTATTTTTATTATTTTTTTTATATTTTGAGAGAGAGAGAGAAAGAGCAGGGGAGGGGCAGAGAGAGAGCGGGAGAGAGAGAATCCCAAGCAGGCTCGACGCTGTCAGCACAGAGCCCGATGCAGGGCTTGAACTCATGAATCGTGAGATCATGCCCCGAGCTGAAATCAAGAATCAGATGCGTAACCGACTGAGCCACCCAGGCGCCCCAATGGTTGCTGTCTTTGTATAAAAACCTGCCGTAGAAGACTTAGCCTATGATGCAGGAAATTGCCCTGTTGCCGACAGGGAGTAAAGCTTCCTTAAGGGCTGTGTCGGGCAGCTCCTCGGTGAAGTCCTGCCTTTCCAGAGGAGGCATGAGGGTTAAGACGTGTTCAGCCTACCTGCATCATTATTGAAATCCTCTAGTTTGGAACACTGTTCATCTTGTCTGGTCCTTGAAAACATTTTTTTTTTTAAATGTTTATTTTTTTGAGAGAGAGCGCAAGATGGGGAAGGGCAGAGAAAGAGGGAGACAGAGAATCTGAAGCAGGCTCTGAGCTATCCATGCAGAGCCCAACATGGGGCTCGAACCCAAGAGCCATGAGATCATAACCTGATCCAAAGTCAGATGCTTACCTCTGAGCACCCCCCGGGAACCCCTTGTCTGGTGCTTTTAGATGGTCTGAGGTTACATCGCCACAAGCCCATCCTGTGCCATTTTTGACTCTTGGTGAGTAACTAGGTTAGAAGCATCGCAGTGTGTATACCGGAAGTATTTATTTTTTCTCTAAACCTACTTTTGCTTCAATAAGAAAATTTAATTGGGGTTGGAAGAAATAGAAGGGAAATAAGGATTCAAACTCAACATTGGATCCCCACTTGGTATCTTAAGTCCCTTTCAAGTCCTTAAAAGGCCTTTGAGGAGGGAATCTCAAGTTGTTTTCATTATTATAAGAGGACAAAACCTACCGGGCAAGAGTACATTTTCTAAAGATATGGTTACCTAGGTTAACTAAAATGTCAAGTTTCTTTGCTTTAGATGGAATTATCTCAACTCTGCTGGTTATGCTGGCTCTTTCAGGGGCAGATAAGTTACTCATTAGTTCATGTGTGCAGTAGGGAAGCAAAGACTTCTTATGTATTTGTGAACCATGATGCACGTAGGTTTTGACAGCAAAAGGATTGTGGACCGCTGGTATATCCTATCAGTGCTTATAAAAGCAAATTAGAAACTTGATCATAAAGAAGGGAATAAACCAACATTACTATCATGTATCAGTGATTTGAGCTTTCTGACCTAGAAACAATGGTGGACTTCCCAAAGGGGCTTGGAATGCATTTTGAATTTGTCTGAATTTTAGGTCATTAAAATACATGTTAAAAATAGACTTGTTTTTTTCACTGAATATTTCACCATATATTCACCATAAGGCCTGGATACTCTGTTAGGTACTTCTCCCATATTTTTTTTCGCACTTGGAGGGGGGGGGAGGCATTGATAGATTATAACCATCTGCACATACGAAATTTTGTCATTTCATATGCTTGGCACATACAGATTAAGCATATCAATACCATAGATGGGAAGCATATTGGTTTCAGATTTTATTGGTCCTGTCTCTTGTCTTTCTATTCTCTACCTCTTTAAAATTGTAATTTCATTAAAAAGGGATTCTTTTATAGCCATTGCCTTGAGTGATAAAAGGTTAGAATGGAAAGGTACTTATAAAATGTAACATGGTTTTACCCCTATCTAGATGTGATTCTTTTCTCTGCTAAGAAATGAAGTAATTGTAAATACAATATTTAAGTGAATTGTAAAACTACTTACATTAAATGTTGAAAGTAGTGGAAATACATCGGTAGTAATCCGATGAAGCTATATGTCTTAAAAGTGTACCACCTCGATTTTATGAGCTTCAAGGCTTTTTGCACTAGATGAAAGGAATACTGCCCTATAAAAATTGGTATCTTATGAGCTTGAGCTTGAAGCTTTCACCACCATGTTTGGACAGGAGAGGGTAAAAAAATCCCATCAGCGGTTTCAGAGTATAATCTACAATTGGAAGAAGTGTTCATTATCTTTTGACTCTGCTTAAATAAGCATGGCCTCACATATCAGTCTTGGTCTGTTAAGCCCCCAATATCTGAAACTATTCTTTATTACACAGAGGAGTTTATTTCAAAGGAAAAACAAGGCCTAAAACCTGATGTCTTGCAGAATTGTCAAAATTAATGCAGTTTTGAAAGTACTAAGTATAGTGAAACTTTTTCATTTGATGATTTAACAAAAATATATCGATAGCCTTGCTGTATCAGTCATCTCTTGGCACAAGAATGCTGCATAACAAATCGCCTGACTCTGGCTTTCAGTGTATTTATTTTCTCCCTCTCTGGTCTGAAGATTGACAGGGGAGCTCTGTTCTGTGTGTCTCATGCTGGGGCCCAGGCTGGAGGGGGCAGTGGTGATCTGGGGGCAGGTTCTTTTATGGCAAAAATCAAAGTTCCTAGGGGGGGCAAGGAGGAACAAGTGGAGACAAGCCTGGTTTTGGAACTGACACGATGCTCATGTCAGCACATACCCAAAGCACATTAATGACGTACCTTCCTCCCACATAGGTCGGAGGAGAAGGAGGGAGAGAATATTTGCCAAGAAATAATCGAATCCACCACACTACTATTTGCTATGCCTTGTGCGACTAGACTTTACTATGGTGAACAAGATGGATGAAGTCTTGGCTCTCATGGGTCTTACATTCTTGTTTTGGGAGTGGGGGTGGAGGGAAAGGATCGTAAACACAGAGCTGGATACGATAATTTCAGATAGGGGGCAGAGCGATGTGGTAGAACATGACTCTTTGAAATGTAGCCTATATATTATATTTTGTCATTTTTATTGAGTTCTTTGGGGCTGAGATTCTTTTCTTGCTAGTATGACATTGCTGTAGTTTTATAAATCTTGGCACATCTGAACTTTGGTCTGTGGATAAGTTGGTGGAGGTTTTAGTGGTTTGGATCTTGAATGAAGTTTCACATATGCTGGTGAGTGTAAGTGAGGAAGTCTGCTGGCCGACCGTGTCCATCAACGCAGAGGTGTGTCCCAGTACACATTTCTAAGTACTCCCTAGGTCGGAAACTCTTCCAGGGAGTGGAAAGTGCTGGTGGCAATATAACCCGCAGGAGAAACTCTAAAGGACCATATATATCCCAATTAAATTTCCGCTTCCACTATGCACATGGAGTCGGGGGGGTGGGGTGGGGTGGGGAGTTCTTTTCAGGTGTGAGAAATTGGGAGCAGAACACCTAAACAAGGTGTGTTTTGGAGATGATGTCATTTGATACTCTGCACAGCAAAACAGGAGTTGCTTAAGACGCAGGTATGCTAATCATTTGGCGTTGGAATCTCTTACCCTGGCTGGCTGGGGCCCTCTCCCAGCTCAGAGCACTGATATCATTGGAAATACGGAGAAGGAATAGGAGGACGCCGTCTGCGTTCCCAGAGCTGAGACTGTCCCAGCTGTCCACATGAGCCGGACTGTCTCTTGCTTTACCTGGCAGAGAGTTCCCTGCTCAGAACAGGAAATGTCGGACTTCCACCCAACTCTGACAGGCGGGAGTGGGAAGGAGCAAAGCTTCAGGAAGTTGACTTCGTTTTCGGTTTTCAGACTGTCAGACTGGGAGGGTGATGTGAAGTTGGGATTTTTTTTTTTCTTAGTTTTTCATTTATAGTTATCACTAAATATATTCCAATGATGGAAAATTATGGCTTTTTACTTGCCATTTGGCAGCTGTGTCTGTATCTCTTTTTTAGTTTTTGGTGTATGTTTTAAATTCAGTTACAGTTGAATGGGGTGGAATTATGAGACTTAAAAAAAAAAGAAGTGTCTCTCTGTTAATTTAGGGTTAGGTGCGGTATAAAAAGACAAACTATAATAGTAGCCAGCAATTATTGAGAGCTGATGGGGTGCCATGTTCAGGGCAAAGTGCTTGGCTGACATGGTAGCATTTTCTTTTATCCTTAACCACACTATGAGGTGGCTGCTATTATTGTTCCTATGTTATAGGTGAGGAAACTGAGGCTCAGAGCGGTCCAGCAGTTGCCCAAGTTACCTAGCTAATGAATGGCGTATCCTAGATTCCAATTCATACTTGTATGCTCTGGGGCCCAAATTCTTATAACCGTCTTTGTTTGTTTGTTTGTTTGTTTGTTTTAAGAAAGCAGAAGGAGAGCCTTTTGAACCGGTGCACAAACTTTTGTCGGAAAGAAACTCTTCCCAGGATTCCCAGAGCGTGGATTTAGATAGACACGGAGTACTATGGAAACGACCGCACCTGAATAATTGCAAATGGGAATAAAGGTCAGCAGAGCCGTGCGCTCTCAGCTGGAAGATATTATGGGAGGTTGTTAAATTGGCCATTTTAGGAATGTGCTTGCTGGTTCCTTCATTTCCCTTCCTCCCCTGACTATAGCTGGAGTAGGATTTGAATTCATTGTTTGGAGCCTGGTGACTCGTTTTGGATCTGACCCCTACCTGGAATAAAACTTTGAGGGAGCTGTGAATCTCTACAGGGAAAACGGGTGCAAACCATGTGTCCTCCTCCTTCTGTCAGCGGTCCTGTTTAAAAAATATCTTCAATTTCTAATTAACTTGAGCTTGCAGCGGGGCCAAATCTGTCTTTTATTACTTCTCGGCTCCCCTGTGTTGGGACAACACGAGCCACTTGCCTCTTAATGACTCGGTGTAATTATTGGCTGTGGCCGAACCCCTCTGGACAGGCACCGCCTGTCCGGTAGCAAATCCATCCCGAGACCGGATTGCATTTGTTATTTATGTCGCTGCTTATCTCAGTGCCTTTATGGAAATGTGTTTCTTGTTGTCTGTCTGCACAGAGAGTCGTCAAAGCCAAGTGACTCATCAGAAGGTCATGTTTCCTTCCGTTTTGTCTGGGGAGTGCAGTGTGTGAGCACTGGGGGGGGGGGAGTCACTGGGGAACAAGATAATCTTCTTGCCCCCGAGAAGCTTACACATTGGTGAAGGAGCTTCCTGTCTAAGGACTCTTTGGCCCTCACATTTAGCACCTGAGTACTTCACCCTTTGTAAGCATGTCTACCTAGCCTCGGCGGTTTCCGCCGTTCACCCCAGGCAGGTGAGTGGAGAAGGCATCTCGGTTACTGCAGACTCAGCAGATGACAGAGGGAGCTGCGGTCCTGCTGTTTTGCCGTCTCAGTTCTGAATTAACAGAATGGTGAGAAATAATGAGATAGCTGTTGTTTCTTCTTTCTTTTTTAAAACTAATTTTTGAGAAAGAGAGAGAGAGAGAGAGAGGGAGAAGAAGAGACGGAGGGAGATAGACAGAGGATCCCAGGCTGATAGCGCAGAGCCCAATTCGGAGCTCAAACTTAGGAACCCTGAGATCATGACCTGAACCGAAGTTGGACACTTAGCCCACTGAGTCCCCCAGGCGCTCCTGTTGTTTCTTCTAAGCCACTAAGCTTTGGGTGGTTTGGTATAAGAGAGGTAATTGAAACAAATGCATTCAGGAGATACTTAGTGCCAACTGTGAGTCCATCACTAGGATTGTCTGTGTCAAGGAGCTTTAGTATATGGGTTGGAAGAAAGATACTTCATACATTTTTTTCCAAGTGAAAAATTTGGAATGGGCAGTGGGCTTCAACTGTGTGCTAAGTTCTAGAGCATTTTGTGTTGGGAAGGTTCACTTAAGCTTACCATTGACTCTTTTATGTTTGTTTAACTGTCTCCCAGTTGTGGGTTGTTTTCTCTTTTTCATGAGATGATAAACTTGAGGGCAGGCAGGAATTGCTTTCCTCCTATGAGAAAGGAATACAGGCTAAAGATTAAGAGCGTGGATCTTGCAATCAGGTGGGATTTTGTTCCACTTTCAAAGTATTGGCATTTATTAGCTGTGTTACGTGGAAGAACTTTACTTAACTACCTCAGGAGGTGTGTGTGTGTGTGTGTGTGTGAGAGAGAGAGAGAGAGAGAGAGAGATCTTAACTACAGACTTTTACCTCATGGAGTGTGAAACTTACCTAAGATGATGTCGCACAGGATTTGATGAGATATTTCAGCTGCCTAACTCACAGGCTTACTGCGATCAAATTTCATTACGTTTGATGAAAAAAAAATGATGTCTCAAGAATGTAAAGACTCCTGTGGTGAACAAGTTTGGGGGTTCAGTCCATGGAATCTAGAATAGTGCTTGGCACACAGTTAGGGCCTTGCGAGCATCTGTTGAATGATTAAGTGTGAAGTCTATCTGGATGTAAGTTACTCTTGGTCTTTAGGTGTTCAGTAAGGGCTTGCCGGTTCTCCTCACCGCCTGTAGATTCCTACAGCTCGTCACTAGCCTCCAGCTACGTGAGTTCTTGTTCTGCCCATGAAGGGCCGCACCCTGAAGGGTCACAGCAGAACTGTCAGTTTGACGCGTCAGTACGGAAACTGACATCAGATGGCTTGCCAGTAAAGTCGGGTGAAGTAAGGAAATTAGTAATGGGTCATTATAACCAAATTGGTAAGGCCTGTCACTGTGGTTCCCTATTAAATGGGGCATTCTGTTAGACATTTCATACCCTGCCTGGCACATCTGGAGCTAAAGCTGAAATGATGGCCAGACTCTTGGAAAGAGAAGAAAATTTGTGAAAATCCTGATATGATACAATCTATCCCCTTCCTTCCCTCGTTCTCCTCGCTGGGTCTGGAAGGCGTTGGAGTTGTTTAGGGTTTTGCTACTTGGAATGTGGACCGTCACATGTGTCATCTCCTGAGAGCTTATTAAGTACAGAGTCTCGGTTCCCTTCCCAGACCTATTAGATGAGAATCTGCATTTTAACAAGGTCCCCAGGTGATGCCTGGGCTCGTTAAACCTGTGCTTGGGAGTGTAATTGGGAAGTTTTGGTTAGATGGTCCTGGTCTTGAAGGGAAGGCAAAGCGGGGAGCCCGAAAGGGAAAGGACCTCTCTTGGACAGGAAGACACAACTACTGCTGTACAGTGAACTTGGATCACATTGCTGCTCGCTGATTTTTGCTCAGGTTCAAACTGGATGCAATCCATGTTACTTCATGGCAGAGAAGGAAGGACAAAACCCCAGGAGCCAGGGAAAGAGAGCAAATACTTGTCCTAAACTGTAAATGGGTTGAATGTCTTTGTCACGATATTGACGCGGTATGTGTCCCTAGCTGCGTAACTGACTGTACTCTTCAAGAGGGGGAATGAGAGCTGCCGTTATGAAGTGCATACTTTGCATCAGTTAGAGTACAAGGTGCTTTCAAAGCGTAGTTATTCCATTTACTCCTCTTAGAACGTTTTGAGGTAGTGGAGGTTTTGTGAGGTGAATTAACTTGCCAGTGAACAAACTCCACATTTCTCTCGAGTCTAAACCCTTGTCGTGCCTTCATCCTGCACTCTTCTTTCTCATGGCATCGGGATCTGTTTTTTAAACTGACGTCAACCTACCATTTAGGGAGGAATCTAAGCAAGAAAGAGTCTACACCAAGACTCAACGTTGAGTCGCTCAGGGCAAAGTCTTAAATGCAGTCATGGTTGGTAAACATTGGCATTTCATTGCATCAGAAGCAGGCCAGGAGTCCATCGGCTAGGGCTAGCTCATCCAAGTCATCTCTTCAATTTCCTGGGGACAAGAAAAATTAATATCTAGTTTTACAGTTCTGACACCTACATTTGGTAAACACACTGACGCTTTAAAACTTTTTATAATACCTTTGAAGAAGAACACCCAAACATGGGATCTGAAGAAGTCCTCAGACATGCATCGTCTGAAAACTGTCTTCATGATTTTTGCCATATACACGTATTATTACTATACTACTGACCAGTTCTCCCCAACTATTTCACTTTTAAAAAAAGTAAGTGTATTTTAAGAGAAAACTTCATATCACAATAAATGGAAACCTGAACTATTTGTCATGAATAGTAAATATAAGCTTCTGAGCCTGAGTCCTGTTGTCTCTTTATTAAAAGTGCTATTAAGTGCTAGTAGGAGAAAACAACAACAACAACAACCCAGTAGTTCTGTACTGTGACCTTCTGCGATCCAAAATCTGAAGGGGTGAAAGAGAATGAGAAAGGAAATCATTTTCTTCAAATGTGACTCACAGTTATTTATTTCTGTTCCTGTATACCATCTGAATTCTTCTTCCTCACCTTGGTAAATATAACTGAAGATAAATACATTTTTATCTTTTATGTGAAAAGAGTTGGACTTCTCTTTTTAGATCAAGCAATCGAGTTTACCCTACTTGGGCTTCAGGAGCATATTATATTGAGTTCATGTTAATTGGTTGGGAAGTACACTGGCCCAAAGAACGTAGGGCCATGGCAGGGACTGAATTTGAAGAATGAAACTTGACCCTGGTGCCAGAGAATGGCCTGACAGCTACCCTCCTATGGTTCTGGAAGCGTTGGCCAAAGAGAGTTTCCCTTACTGTGGGGCTATTCTTTGGCAGGCAGCCATGGTAGATGGTACCCTCCTTGAGGAAGTTGCAGAACTTTCTATGGGAAGAAGTTGGAGCTCTTGATTGAGCTGTCGGTCTTTCATTAATAACCCCTTTAATCTTGACCTTTTTACATTTCTGCTCATGGCGAAGTGTTTACTGAACACCTGTCAGGTATTTATGGTACTTGGAGCAAGATAGAGAACCTGACTGTATTCTCCTGCGCTTTGTCACGGTTGACCGTTGTTAACTCTTTCTTCTTCCTGCCTCAGAGCACCCTGCCAGTTCTTTCTCCTGTATCTACCCCTTCCCCCTCACTCCCCTGCCAAGACCCTCCCCCCTCCCCCGCAGCTTTCATCATCAGATACCTAGACTTTGGTCATTCTAGAACTACCTTTATAAATCTTTTATATGTGCACCATCTGTACTATGTTTTATTTATATTTTTCTTTTAATCAAAAGCTTTCATAAGAGTATGTAAAATCATCAAGTTTATATGACATCTATAACTTTTTCTAAATACTCATTTAAATAAACATACAACTGGAGGTGCCCGCGTGGCTCAGTTGGTTAAGCATCTGACTTTGGCTCAGGTGATGAACTCAGGGTTGGTGAGTTGGAGCCCTGCGTTGGGCTCTTTGCTGACAGCTCAGAACCTGGAGCCTGCTTCAGAGTCTGTGTCTCCCTCTCTCTCTGCTTCCCCCCTCAAAAATAAATAAACATTAAAAATTTTTTTTCTAAAACATGAACATAAAACCGTTAACTTAAAAAAATTGTGTATGGCATCACAGTATCCTTTGACATACCATTCCGTTTCTGTGTATTATTAATACCTTTGACCTATAGTAGTGGTTCTTAGCTGAGCATTACATTAGATTGATGTAGGAAGGTATTTTAAAAAAGCAATGTTCCAAGATTCACCCAGTTAAGCCAAAATGTTTAGGAATGGAATTACAGATATGAGAGTTTTTCTGAAGAGTTTCTCAGGTGTGTCTAATGTGTAGTCCAAACTGGAAAACACTGAACCCTAGAATATAGTAAAGTATTTTTACTATCATCAGTTTCTACTTGTTTTAATCCATGTTTTACATTATTTCTGTATTAATCCTCTTAAAAATGTCATTTTTTTTAAGAGAGAGATTCTTTTTTTTTTTAATGTTTTATTTATTTTTGAGACAGAGAGAAACAGAGCATGAGTGGGGGAGGGATAGAGAGAGAGGGAGGCACAGAATGTGAAACAGGCTCCAGGCTCTGAGCTGTCAGCACAGAGCCCGATGCGGGGCTCGAACTCACAAACTGCGAGATCATGACCTGAGCCGAAGTCGGACACTCAACCGACTGAGCCACCCAGGTGCCCCAAAAATGTCGTTTTTGAGACTTATTGGTTATACAGAAATAATTATACTCTGAATAGTGTCAGCATAGGGAACATTTCACTTTATTTTAAAATGTTTATTTATTTTGAGAGAGAGAGCAGACGAATGGAGGAGGGGCAGAGAGAGAGAGGGGAGAGAGAAAATCCTAAGCAGGCTCCATGCTGTTTTCTAGAGCCTGAAATAAGGCTCCATCTCATGAACGGTGAGATCATGACCTGAGCCAAAGTCGGACACTTAACTGACTGAGCCACCCATGCCCCATCATAAGGAACACTTGAAATTTATAGTTTTGTGATATGACTTTGGAATGAAGGTGAGTTCAGGTTATAGGTTCTGTTTTCTTGCTTATTAACTTGGAGTTTGTAGGCAACTCATGATGTCTTTCTGAGTTTCAGTTAAGTCAGCTGTCAGGTGGAGAGACTAATCCTCACCATGCATATATCCCAGAGTTGTGTGAGAGTCCCATGAGAAAATACCTTTTTCAAATGCCCTATCAACTTTCTTGTGAGTATCATTTTTGTAACTATTATTAATTAGTAAGTTGTAGGAGGAGATGAAAGGTAGGGTAGGAAGAATTTGAGGAAACTATTTGCACATTACTGGAGGTGATTAAAAATGACTTCTTGGTAATTATAATTATAGAATCTACCCCATATTTTCACTCTTGTACTGCTCATAATTCTCAAAATGGTACAGCTGGGCTTGTCTTAAGGCTTGAACTGAACAGTGGTGGCTAATTACAACTAAAACACAAAACACAAGCTGGTTCGATTATGGTGTCTAGAGGTTATTCTCCTTTTCCCTGTGTCTCAATGTGTTTGTTTTGTTTTGGCCAGAGTGGGTTTGCTCTGGATTTGCCCTCACTGATGGGTGGAGTCCTTGGAAGTTGTACATTTCCACATTATTGGTAGAAATCTTGCTTTGTGGCAGATGGTAGTTCTCCCACTGGATTTAGGGGTGCTGTCTGGATTTCTCCTTTACTGCTGTCATCAGCTGACATTGTCAAGAACACAATTATGCCTGATAGAACCTTTAACTCGAAAATAGCTAGCCACTCTGGCTTCTGGGAACTCTAGACTGGGGGAAAAAAAGGATCTCATTGACGTACGTAAATACCTTGAATTTGAGGACAAGTGTAGATTTGAGTGATTTGGAGAGTTTCCTAAATATTTCCATTACTTACTGACTTAGGTTTCTTATTTGATTGGAACGTCCTAAGTCTCCACTATGTTTTTCAAACATAAAACAGCATGCGGATAATAAGTTACACCTGTCTTATATCTTCAGTGCGTTTTCAGATCCATGATCTCATTTTATCCTTATAACACTATGAGGTAATTGGGAAAGGAATTTGCTTTATTTGACACAAATAAATGGTGCTGGCAAGTGAAGGTCCTGCTTCAAAGAAGGGAGTCAGAAGGTGAGTGTTGAGAATACTGCCTCCGCTTATTAGCTGTGTCACATCGGCAAATTACTTAGCCTCTCTGAGCCACATTTTCACGGATTGTAATAGTACAGGACATGGGTATACAAAGGATAATAGGGTAACTCGTGGAAAACTTTGTGAATTAGCACATAGTTGGTAATTTGTAGTTGAGGTTTAGACTGGTTAAATGATGCGTGTGGGACACAGCACTAGTTCGTACACAGGACTCCTCATGATTGGTCACGTGGAAAAAAGCTCTGGCCTGGGTGCCACCGAGTGCTCATTTACTAGTGCCAGGCCTGCTGTGGCCCGTCAATGGTCTCTAGAGCTTACCTTGCCCTGTGTTGATGCTACTTAAATGTAACTGATTACATGAAATGAATTAGAGTAAAAATTGACTTCCATAGTCACATTAGCCACATTTGAAGAGCTCAGCGGCCACACGTGGCTGGTGGCTACCATACTGGTTAGCTCGACTCTGGAGCATTTCAATCGTCCCTGAAGGTGCTTTAGGACAGCGTTGCTCCTGCAGGTGGGGGAACCTGATAGCCCACAGTTTGCCTTTTGGACGGTTGGTAAAATAGGGCCATTCAGAGGATGATCTTAGAGTTATTCGAACTTCCTGTTCTACTACTGGCTCTGTAATTTTCTGACTGACCTTTGACAAACTACCTAGCCACTTTGAGCTTCGTTTCGATCATCTGTGAAATCAAGATCATGAAAGCCCTCTTGCATACTTGCGAATATTACATGAGATATGGTATGTACTATGTTACTCAAAGAGGGTCTATATGTGTTTTGTGAAAAACGTAACCCTTGCCCCTGGTCTCATAAGGGAAGGGTTCTGGCTGCCTTCAGAGCCCCAGGTCTTCAAACACCACTGCAGTGTGGGCCTGCCTGTCCTTGGAGGAGACCTTAATTATGTAATTTAAAATAAGCAAATAAAGGGATATTTTTCCTGTAATACGGCTTTGGCTTGAGGTGGATTTAATCTGAAGATGAGTGCCTGCATCTCTTGGCCCCATCCCCTGGACATTTGGCCCTTTCTGCAGAGATTTGGGAAAAAATCTTGACTTAAGGAGAGAGTTTCCATGACTGCTTGAGCTTTTGAATAGGCCTGGGGTTGAATTCTTACCCTTTTGTCTAGAGTTAAACATGGGTGAGCTGCAGGCTTCTTGTCTTGTGCTAGGTCTCTCTCTCTCTCTTTTTTTTTCAGTGTTCCTAAATGTTTTATTTATTTTTGAGAGACCGAGAAACAGTGCGAGTGGAGGAGAGGCAGAGAGAGAGGGAGACACAGAATCGAAGTAGGCTCCTGGCTCTGAGTATTAGCACAGAGCCCCTATGCGGGGCTCAAACTCACAAACTGTGAGATCATGACGGACCTGAAGTCAGACGCTTAGCTGACTGAGCCACCCAAGCACCCCTGTGCTAGATCTTTATATGCACAGTTGTCTTCAAAGAGAACATACCTGTTCTGTGAACCTTTCTCCTCCTGGCCAATGAGATGCTCCATTCCTAGGCATGCGCAGAAGCTAAGAAACACTGGGGCAGCTTCTATGGTCCATTCATAAAGGGAATAAATGCCAAAACATGGCTATAAAAATGATGGTGTATTTTAAATATTTATGCCTAATCAACTAGTGCTTTTAATGCATACATAATGTGTCATGTGCAGTGACCACCATTAATACATAAATATGGTTTCCTAAAATGTATTACCAGTGTCTTGGAGGTTGTGTGGCCTGGCAGTGGGGCTCATGTGTGAAGCTGTAACGATTGCGCGGTAATTTCAGTCCAATCAATAGATGATAGTTAACTGTCATCTAAGGTCAGTAGGAGGCAGTGCCAGAAGTCCGAATCTGCAGTCCTCTGCGTCAGAGGGCCCAGGACTGAAAGCTCTCAGAAGTCCTCATGTTAGACCCTGAGAGTTCAAGTTCGATCTCAGAAGAACTCAAAAAAATTTTAACAGCAAGAAACTTATTTATTTTTGTAGAAAAAGTGAATAAATTCGGGATATATCTTAAAGAAAACTTCATTTGCTTTCTGGCATATTTGCTCCTCTTTTCTTTATTATGTGAACTTGTTTCCCCCACCTTGCTCTCTGCTTCAGTAGTTACTGATTTACTTGTCCTCCCCTTTGTAGTTGTGAAAATTATGCAGAGTCCTGGTCTCCAGATAATGTTGAGTGCAAATGCGGTTCTCCGAGGCTCCTGTGAAATGCCTTCAAAACCCCTGGTGAGCGTTGCAGTTCTGGATTTTCTATCTTTTAAAATTGGCTCACGTCGTTTGGATTAAAAGAATTTGAACAGATCACAAGATTTAGACAGCGTGATTCCAGATTTGGATGCTTTTCTGGAAATACCTTTTCTTTTTAGATTAAATGTGTGTTAAATCAAATTGAATGGTTTGGTGGTCATTGTTTTATTTTTTATTTATTTATTTATTTTTAAAGTTTATTTATTTTTGAGAGACAGAGCATGAGCAGAGGAAGGGCAGAGAGACAGAGCATGAGCAGAGAGAGAGAGGCAGACGCAGAATCTGAAGCAGGCTCCAGGCTCCGAGCCATCAGCACAGAGCCTGACGCAGGGCTCGAACCCACAGACCGTGAGATCATAACCTGAGCCGAAGTCAGCTGCCCAACCGACTGAGCCACCCAGGCACCCCCGTGGTCGGTGTTTTAAATGAATCCTCTCTGTGTCCTTCCTTCTTCTCCTCTTCCCCTGGACTATCTTCTTCATTCGTGCCTGTGCTCACACCCTCGCTCCCACTCTTAGAATGACTGGAACCTCAGTGGGGAGCATTTCCTACGTAGGTAACTTTGCCAGATCATATGACCTCTGTCTGTCTCGGTTTGGTAAAAGGGGAGAAGTGATGGTACTTTAGCCCCAGAAGGTAAGTGCCATAGGTACCATTTATAAGTTGGTGGGAGGGTTAAATAAGTTAATACATAAAAGTGCTTTGAGTAGTATCTGGCACCCACAGTGTGCTCCATATGTTGTCATTATTTTTTTTTAAATTAATTTTATCATCCTTTCATTCCCTTGCTCCCTGATTCTTCAAATACTAATTGAATGCCTTAAAATTTTTTTTTGATGTGTATTTATTTTTGAGAGACAGAGTGCAAGTGGGGGAGGGGCACAGAGAGAGGGAGACACAGAATCTGAAGCAGGCTCCAGCCTCTGAGCTGTCAGCACAGAGTCTGATGCAAGGCTTGAACTCACCAACCATGAGATCATGACCTGAGCCCCAGTCAGATGCTTAACCGACTTAGCCACTTAGGCACTCCATTGAATGCCTTTTTTAAAAGTTTATTTATTTGTTTTCAGAGAGAGAGAATGAATGAATGAATCCCAAGCAGGTTCCATGCCCAGCACTGGGTGCAAGGTGGGGACTCGATCACATGAACTTTGCGATCATGACCTGAGCTAAAATCAGTAGTCAGATGCTTAATTGACCGAGCCAACCAGGCACCCATATTTACAAAGTTGCTCCTTTATAAAATTTTTTAAAAATTGTTTTTATTTACTTTTGAGAGAGAGAGAGTGAGCACAAGAAGGAGAGGGGCAGAGAGAGAGAGGAAGACACAGAATCCGTAACAGGCTCCAGGCTCTGATCTGTCAGCACAGATCCCGACACAGGACTCATACTCAGAAGCCTTGAGATCATGACCTGAGCCAAAGTTGGTCGCTTAACCAGCTGAGACACCAGGTGCCTGCAGTTACTCTTAATGTATTGGAATTGGCACATGAAATGAAACCTGTATACTATTCATCTTACTGGACCTTGTTTTTTTCTAACGATGTGTTCCAGATTCTACCCATATTTAATTAACTTACAAACAAATGATTGCTTTATCTTATAAGAGTTAATATTTGCAGAGATCCTTAGGTTCAGCTGAAGAAATAGATTCTATAAATACGTATACAACTTACACTATTTTTATCCAAAGATGAGTTGGGGGCGTGCACCTGAAGTTGTCACTTGTATCTGAATCAGGGCCATACTTAGCAGAAGTATGTAATTAAGGTAAAGGGATTGGAACGGGCCAGTCGGTCCTAAAATTAGCACTTGCTTTGACGTTCCCCAGGTGCAAGTGCACACATCCCTGGTCCTTTCACCTTTCAGGCACTTGATTTCTTTTTCTTTTGTGTGTATGTGCTTTACCAGGATTGCAACAAGTTTGGTTCTGGCTCAGATTCGGGAACTGAGACGGCTTTCTCCTGTGGTTCATTAATCACATTTGAAACTTCATTTGGAACCTTAGAATCTTGTTTAAATATTCTTTTAAGGATAAGTGTTAGATTACGTACATTTAATTATGATAGTCCAAAAAGCTATTTCTTCTTTTAAGCTGTAATTGGGCTGATACTTTGAGAATTGTGTTGTATTCACTGGCTGCCCTTTCTTTTAGGTGAAGGTAGGCAGTGCCATCAAGGAAGGGCTTTTAAGCTTACCTGTCGAGGAGTACCAGGACAGCTACAGATTCCATGGTGGCTACTTAAAACTGAAAAACAAATGATTGCATTATCTTAGTGGAAGAGTTAATACTTGCAGAGACCCTTAGGTTCAGCCGAAGAAATAGGTTCTCTAGGTACATTTACAGCCTATACTAATTTTATCCACTTTTGGGGTGAAGTCTTTGGACTCTCCATTACTGGTGTGCACCTTGGGCAAGTTTCGCAAGCTATCTTGTGCTTTAGTGTCCTGAGTAAAATGGAGACTAGAGCCATACCTCTCCCAGAAGGTTGTTAGGAGGATTAAATTGAATGACACAGCAGAGATGAGTAAATCAACTGGCACAGGAAGCTTAAGATGTAAGCAGTTACTCCCCAGAGAAGGGATGTCAGGACAGGGAGTAGGCACTTTTGGGGGACCAACAACCTCAATAATCCAGGTAAACAGAGTTTGATGCAATATTTCTAAAAAGTCGAAATTCACCAAAAAAAATTCATGACGGAGAAAATAACAACTTTATTTTTTAAACTTAATTTTGACTTTTTCAAAATACCAACTTTTTAATTAGCTCAGGAGCCAACCCCACACCTATATAGGCCCAGCGTTCTCCTATCACTCTGTTCCCAATCCTGGCGGTCCCTCAGGTCACCCAGGGCCACAGGCTTGGCGGCTTTTTCAGGAATGGCCATCAGTTTGTGCTGACCAGTTCCTCTTGAGTCACCAACACATACTTTCAGAATGACTCTTTGGGGCCAAGGGTGCAGCTGAATGCTGGGATATTGCTGAGCTCACAGTTTGTAAGGAGACTAATTGTGTATCCTTGGTCTTATGGCCTGGTGCTAGTACTGTCTGAGCTATGTAGCTCTGGATTCTGGAGTCATTTCCATGTCCTAGTAACACATCAGGTATTCACTTAGTAAGAACTCCTTTGGACCCTGTATCAAATTTATCAATGTAGCTATTTAGACAGGTAAGGTTATAGCTCCCAGTTCCTAATGTTGACTTGCTTTCGGAAAACAAAAGAAGATGAGGAATAGGGAAAGAGAAAGAATATTCTAGAAGAGTCATCACATTTTGCTCATACTTCTCTGAGTGTTTTTTTTTTTTTTAATTTTTTTTTTTTAATGTTTATTTAGTTTTGAGACAGAGAGAGACAGAGCATGAGTGGGGGAGGAGCAGAGAGAGAGGGAGACACAGAATCCGAAGCAGGCTCCAGGCTCTGAGCCATCAGCACAGAGCCCAACGCGGGGCTCGAACTCACAGACCGCAAGATCATGACCTGAGCCGAAGTCAGATGCTCAACCGACTGAGCCACCCAGGCGCCCCTCTCTGAGTGTTTTAAGGCTGTAGTGAAACAGAGGTGTGCCATTACAGTTCCCTGAGGTGAAGAAAGCCATGACTTGTACAAGCACATCCTCATAGAAGTTAATCAGGTTTCTTTTGGGTTGCTGGGCTACTTTGCTTTGAGGAAAAATAGCACTACCCTGAAGAGTAAAAATAGCTGAAACCACATGTCCCAGGGAGCTTTTAGCCAATTGCTCCTGAAGGAAAGTGAATCTGACCGCTAGAAAGGTTTTTGTTGGATAGTGTTTTGGTTAAGCAACACACTTCCCAGACCTAGGAATGTGATCTCTTAGAGATAGAAATACTATGACCCGAATAGAAGCTGGAGAAGCAGGAAGGACTTGTAGGCTGAGGTTTGCCTTGTTGGAAAGATTACTTTAGAAAATTGGATTAAGCTTAACGTTGAATTTTTGCTGTTCCACAAATCTTGAGATCTCTGGGTATTACTGTGGCAAGAAACTGGCTGTTCTCTCCGACTTGACTTCTTTTTCTGGAATTAAAAAAAAGCGGGGGGGGGGATTGAATGAGTCAGGTGGATATTTGGGTTCTGTGAATGAAGAAACAGATGCTTTCTGGATTCTTAAAACTATTGCCTTGTGAATAAAGGCATGTAGAATGAGTCACCTGTGGTGTTTGATTTCAAATTACACTTGAAATGAAGATGATGGGTATATTGGTGGGGTGGAGGATGGGATCCCTAAGTTGGAAGGATTTGAGGGTGAGTAGAGAAGGCGGTTGACCTGGGGTTGGGGATGAGTGAGCTTGCCTCCTCTAGCCCTCTCTCTTAAGCTTTGTAGGATCTGGGAGATTAAGCACTGAGTAGAACACAGAGGGCCCCCGCTCTGATGGGAAGGCAGCAGGATGTGGTGATTATGAGCATGGGTTCTAGAGCCATACACTTAGAGATTTGAATCCTAGCTTTACCATCGAGTAGTTCTGTGTCTTGTGTGGATTACTTAACCTCTTTGTGCTTCATTCATTTGCATGCTGAGGATAATAACTGTTACCTGCCAAATTGGGTTGTTGTGAGAACTAAGATACTTAGATATATCCCTGGCCCCTACTTAAGTCTAATATACAATATAAGCCCTTGCTTTTATGAACTATTACTGTAGACCTTATACTCTGATGTGCACCCGTATGTCCGGTGATGGGCATGTTAATGAATGAATGCAGACAAAAATAACTGGATGTGCAACAGGGGATAATGGGATGCAATATCGTGTAGGCTGGTCAGGAAGGCCTCCCGGGCAACTCCATCTTTGTGATGGTACCTGGATTCCTAGGAGTCCACCTCATGATGATATGAGGGCGGAGGGAGCCAACAGAGCCCCTGAGGTAGAAAAGACCTCTAGTGAGTTTGAGGAAGAGCTAGGAGACCCTGGTGGCTCTAGTGGCACACTCAGGGACAGAGGCTTGAAGACAAGGCAGCAGCCACATGGTGTAGGGTTTTGTAGACCTTGGAGATGAACTTGGATTTTATTGTGAGGATAGTGGGACTTCAATTGAACATCGACACAGTCTGGTTTTTGAAAAAGCTCCTCTGGAGCCTCTCTACCTGAGAGTGCTCTCAGGATGAAGTCACGTGGAGTGCCCGCACATTGAGGGTGACAATGACCCTGAAAGTAATATTGGTAGCCTTCTAAGTATGCCATTTGTGGGGGTGGCATTTGGAGTGCCACCAGGTTAGACTTGATGAAAAACCTCTGATCTCTTCCCATGCTGAGATGCACAAATTAAATGGAAGGAAACCCTATAATGCCACCATCACTGATAAATAGGTATTGAGCATCACTATGAGGCCCAAGGTTAAGTGCTTTAATTGACATATTGGTTTCCTGGAATTAGAATTTGAAAGGTTGCCTCCTGGAGTGGTTTCCTTTTCCTCTTAACTTGAAATAGTCAAAGGATTTCTGCTTCAAAATGCCTGTGAGAGATGCCATCGAGAATGAAGGTGATGTTCGAGAATGAAGGTGATGTTCGAGGATGCCTCCTGCCTTTGTTTCTTGGGAACAAAGCAGGGGTACAAGTGCATGATTTGAATTAGGGCAGGGAATAAAGCTTCTACTAATTTAGGATCTCGCCGCACAACTCATAATGCATCTTCACGATTTACCTATCCTCCAAGCTAAGTATGTTTTGATTCATTTTTGTATGTAATTGAGTTTGGTTCAAAAAGTCAAATGCAAGAGTAATTAACTCTAGAACAGGATCAAAAAAATTTTGTTTTACCAGCAGTAAACTCATTGATGAGAAAGGTCTTTTACATAAATTTTGAACGACCTACATTTTAACACGCCATCCCCACCCTTTAAAAAGTAGTCCTGTACAATAAATTGCATCATTTGAAGGTGTTGGTGATGATTTAATTGTTAATATCTTATGACTGGACAGCTCTTAGAATATCATCTAGTGTCCCTTATGGGCTGGCCATGGAGGGGCAGCAAGGGGTGACAGCCCACACAGAGAGACACCGTTGAGTTTACTAGATGCTTCTGGCTTCATAGCACTGGGAGTAGAGCTATGATGAAGTGCTTGCCAAGGGCAATGTTGAAGGCACCAGGATCGGAAGCAGCCATGAATACAGACTGCTCCTCAGGATAGAGGCCCTCTCCATCACTCAGCTGACTGGCTTCAGCCTGGCATTTGTTTCTCCTTAATTCCAGCTTAAAAACATGATTTGAAGTTCTTTGTATTAATACATGCTGGCCATCACCACCATCCGGTGGAAACCTTTAAAATGAGGAAGAATGTGCCAACTGACGATATCTTAAGACTAGATTCAGTCACAGAAGAGCTCAGACTCAGGAGCGCCAACATCTGTCAGTTATGACTTAATTTTAGTTCCAATCTGAGTGACAGTCGATGACAGATGCAGAAACACAGAGAAATCAGTGCAAAGCTTTTGGTGATGTAAAAACCATCTTCCAATTCAGACTAGGGTAATAAGGCATTCTAGGGAAGTGTTTGATGCTATTTTATGCTATATGTGAAATGTAACGTGTTGATCTAAGGGCTGGAGACAAGAGGCCGTTTTTGTGGTCTGAACTCCTTTTTCATTTAGGATGAACCTCTGCTACAGACAGAGAGGGATGGGATTTTGGAAACGTGCCTTCTGGGCGCCAGTGTGTTTGCTGAGTCAAGTCCTGAATTTTTAGAATGAAAGTCATGATTGCCATGAGTTGAAAGTTAGGCAGCAGAAGCATTTCAATCTTTTTTGGATCAAGAAGAAAAATCAACGTTGACATTTCTCATAGTTACCTTTTCTAGTTTATAGATATATCTCTTTTTACCATAGCAACATAACTCAAATGATTTGGACAAATTTTTGCAGCCATGCAAAAATAACTGCCTGCGCTGCTGTGTTAATTTGTCACTGTCTGAGCTTGGCTTTAGGATTGGGAAGATTTGGTGATTTCAAAGTTTACAGTCTCCGTGAATGCATGATTCCCACTGATTCCTGGTATCTATACGCTTGGCCTCCTCCACATTGTCAGGGTTCATCTTTGTGGCCCATAGCATAGTAGACGTAGGTGATGGTAGGTCACTTCCAAGACGATGTTATGAAAGTTTGCCTTCTATCCTGGGCATTCTTTATCTTTCCCTCTCTCTTGGATTCCCTCATTCTGGGAAAATCCACTTGTGAGCAGATCTATGGAGAGGCTTACCATGTGGTAAGGAACTGAAGTCTCCTACCTGGAGCCACGCGAGTCAGCTTGGAATAGTATCCTACAGACCTAGTCATGCTGCGCGTGACTGCAGTCATCTAGCTCACCTACAGTTAGTGGGCCACTAACTGTGAGATAATAAATGTTTGAAGTCAACAAATTTGGGGCAATTAGTTATACAACAGTAGGAAACTAATACAAACTGATAACATTAAATTGGATAACCTATGTACCCATTCATCCATCCATCTGTGTATCCACCTACCCATCCACCTTTTTTCCCACTTCATCCATCCATCCATCCATCCATCCATCCATCCATCCATCCATCCATATTACTCTTCATGCTTTCAACAAATGTTTGAGGACCTACTCTGTCCTAAGCACTGTGCTGGTTATGAGGATGCTAAGGTGAATGTCATAATCCATGTTTTGTATTTTTTTTTAACATTTTTTGAGAGATGGAGAGACAGAGCACAAGTAGGCAGAGAGAGAGGGAGACACAGAATCTGAAGCAGGCTCCAGGCTCTGAGCTATCAGCATAGAGCACAACATGGGGCTTGAACTCATGAACTATGAGATCATGACCTGAGCCAAAGTTGGACATTTAACTGACTGAGCCACCCAGGTGCCACTTTAATCCATGTTTTCAAGGAGCGAAATACCTAGTTTTGTCCAGCAACACTATAGCTGAATGCTACCTTGCCACTTTCCTAGGATTAAATTTGAATTTTAAAAGTAAATAAACATCTAAAGAAAGTTTTTATTTTTATTCCCTCTCCTTTTTCAGTGTTCTTTATGATTAATTCAGAATAGAGAACAATACGTACTAATTTAAATCACATTTGGTGTACACTGTGAAAATGAATTTTTAGGTGAGCTTAATGCAAAATGTATTTTTTGACGTCAGTTTTTATAGATTGTATAATACTTTAAGTGGATTCTTTACATTCATTTTTTATAATTTTTTCCCCTGATTTTTTTGAAATGTTCGATAAATACAAAGGTTCTGGGATGCCTGGGTGGCTCAGTTGGTTAAGTGTCCAACTTCGGCTTAGGTCATGATCTCACGGTTGGTGAGTTCGAGCCCCGTGTCAGGCTCTGTGCTGATAGCTCACAGCCTGGAGCCTGCTTTGAATTCTGATTCTTTGTCTTTGTCTTTCTCTGCCGTTTCTCTGCTCGTGCTCTGTCTCTCTCCCTGTCTCTGTCTCTGTCTCTCTCAAAAAGAAACATTAAGAATTAAAAAAAAATGTTCTAAGCAATTTGAAAAGAAAATCTGAATTGAGCCAAATCAATACATAGTAGTCATTGCTAATATTGATAGGGCACCTTCTCTGTGCAGCTTCTGTAGTAAGCAGTTTAAGTATTTCCTCTGTTAATCCTCACAATGAATTATAATTATTATCCCTACTTTATTGGTAATGAAACTAAGGTTTAGAACAGTTATTTAGCCCAAAATCCAAAAGTCACTAAGAGTTGGAGATGAGTTTTAAACCCGTATCTTAAGATCTTACTCTGCCGTATATAAGTATATTTATGTTTGTGTACTGATAGACAATACCTTGCTAGATGTTTTAGGAGTTGATAGTTTTTTCAGTATACACTCAGTTGTAATGTTAGCTCTGTGTCAGTGGAACCCTTTTAAAGCATGGTTTGGGCCAGATTTGTATCAAAATATCATGGGGACTACAACAGTCTGAAATGTCTGGGTCTCCATCTAGATTGATGTACTTTCTTATTTACATGTAGTCAGAACTTGAAATGGGGTGTCTTACCACATCCTGTGCACCAAAGGAACTTTTCTGGCACTGCCTTTACTAAGGTGCCGAAATACTAGATTTACTTTATCTCATTAAATTTCCATCCCTGTTAGGAGGAGGGGAAGAGATGAGTGGGCTACGGTTTCGCCAGGTAGAGGAAAAGCCCTCTTCCCTTTTTTCTTCAGGAAGCTGTATTCACGTATTTAATAAATGTTAACTGTTAATGGTTGAGTATAGGGTCGCTTTTCTTCGTTTTGTTTTTCCTTTCTCTTCATTGTCGCCGTCATCAGCACCAGCCTAACCTTTCAGAGGGGGGTCATAATGATTTTAACAGGAAAATATGAGATTTCAGGCTGAGCAGAAACTTCAAATAAAATTCAGGGAACAAAATGGTTCTAGCCAAGTGAAGGTCAGATGGTGCTGACTGCCCGGGAAGTTACATAATAGAAACTGAGTTAAAAGGAATACCTACTTAACTAATTCATTTACAAGTGAGATGAAAGAAGCAACAAATGTGTGTATCAAATGCATGTGACATACACATAGGGCAGTGGAATGTTAGTGCATCAGAAAATGTTTAAAACTGCCAGCAAAATTTCGTCTTTCGGTGACTGTCTTTCTAAAGTATTTATATTCCGTGCTTGCTCCTTTTTGCAGTGGCTAATAATTTGAATTTAAAACAATGGCATTATGTCATAAATCTTCCTTTTCATGATCCGCTCTCATCTTTCTCTGCTGCCAATGTGTATGCTCTTCCTGTCTGCTGCCTTATGTCCCTGTCAATTTCCCAAATGAGGGACGGGAACTGCTTGGCCGTGTTATGTGGCAGAATTAGGGAGCTATTTAGCTGCGCGGATAGAGCGCACGAGCCTTAGAAAGTCACAGATAACTTCCCTTTCTTCCCCTAGAATCAGCCTTTTCCTGGCTGTTACCCTTTCAAGCACTGCATAGAGTCTTTTCCCATTTGCCCTTGGATTTCCTTCTCCTTCTAGCTGAATATAGCATGATAATTGAATGTGCCTAGAGAAAACTTGATTGAGCTGCGGGCATAGCTGGGTAAGAAACCATTCCCCGTCTTTAGTCATTTGGTTTAGGGATGAAAGGAAGCTAGAGTAGGGCATGGAGCTGCTCAAAGCCCAAGGAAGCACATCGGGCAAGAAGCTCGGATGCAGGAAGACATTCACGGCTTATGGAAGAGATGGTATGCCTGAGTCTCCTCCATGAATCTTTGTGGATGATGATAGGGCTTCGGGGAGTCGTGTGTTTGTTCATGGTTTGCTTTCTTTGAATTGCATAAAAACATGTACTTGACTTGGGTACACATTTTATTTCCTCCATGGGTGAAGGGTGTCAGATAGTGAGTATGTTCACTGCCAGCTCAGAAGGACTGCCCGGGACTACGGAAAGTAGAAATTTTAGAAGGAGAATGCTAAGTGAGGCCCCACGTGCTTCAAGGGAGCGTTTCAAGTTGGATCCTTTTGGAATGAGATGGTCTCCAGGGATGATGACAAGTTATGAGAAGTGCCAGGATCTGTATTCCTCACCTTCTCCATCACTTAAAAGCATAAGCCACAAGCCTTTAAGGAATGAAGCACAATTCTACATTGGGCTCCACCTTCTTCAAGGCTCTGAGGCCTAGTAGGCCTTCTAAATAATGGTTCATAACAGTTTATAGTTCAGAGCATTATATTTAACAGAACTGATACCTGTAATTCTAGAATACAGCTGATCTTGAAGCATGTGTGGGGCAGGTATTCATTATATTTTGATGATTCTCTTGGTGGCAAAACTCTGACCATCGGAAGTCATTGTGTCTGGTATCAGTATGCTGTGTAACAAACTGCCCTCAAAAAATCACAGCCTACAAGGATGTGCTGCTCTCAGACACAAGTTTGTAGGGTGGCTTTATGTTGGCTGTGGGTTGTTTGGTCTTGGTTCCAGCGTCTGACGTCAGATTTGGGGTTGAGGTTGGGTTTGTTCTATTTCCTCTTTCTTCTTTTGAGTAGCAGCTCCTTTGACATACCCTTCTCATGGTGAATCACCAGAGTGTAAGCCACTCTGTAAGTGTAAGCCAAGCCACACTGCCAAAGCACACTTGAAGTCTCTGCTTGTGTCAAGTTATGCCTAGTAAATTGCATTGGCCAAAGCAGATTGCATGGCCAAAACTGACATTCTTGGTGCAGGCAAGTATAGTCTATCAATATTGGACAAAACTGCAAAGTTCATGGCAAAGAGCATGGGCATATAATTTTAATACAGAGGCAACATGAATCACGAGCAATGGTTTGGTCTACCATACTGTATGAAGCTTTCCTGGTTCTTCCCTCCATCCTTGTTCCTTCCTCCCTCTGTTTTCTTTTGTTTCCTTCTTTTTTCTCTCCTCCTCTCTCCTCTTATTCTCTTCTTCCCTTTCCCCCTTCCCTCTCCCCTTCCCATCTATCTACATAATGTAAAAATTGCCATTTCTACCATTTCTAAATGTACAGTTCTTTCTGTGGCACTTAAGTACATGCTCATTGTGGTGCGACCATCACTTTCTAAACTGGAACTCTGTACTCATTAAACACTAACTTCCTATTTTCCCTCACGGAGCCCCTGGCAACTGCCATTCTAATCTGTGTGTCTGTGAATTTGACTACCCTAGGTAGCTCTTTGAGCAGATTTGTACAATAGCTATCCTCTTGTAACTGGCTAATTGCACTTAGCATAATGTCTTCAAGATTCATCCTTGTTGTAGCCTGTGTCATTTTCTTTCATTTTAAGATTTATATATATATCTTTATTATGTGTATATACTGCATTTCGTTTATCTGTTCATCCATTGGATACTTGGGTTATTTCTACGTTCCTGATTCTTCATTGCTGAATTTTTATTTTCCCTATGGCTGGAACAATCTGACTCTGTTTAATAATCTTTTCCATCCCCGATCTTGGGGCTAACCGTGTCCATTTATTTATTCACTAAATCAACAAGTAGTTGTTAAGCACCTACTGTGTGCCAGCAGCTGTTATAAAGGAACCTGAAATCACTCAGTACTTAGGATTGTGCTGTCCATTTGGTAGCCATTGGTTACATGCGGCTATTTAAATAGAACTTAACCAAAGTGAAATAAAAATTAAAAATATACTTCCTCAATTGCAGTAGCTGCATTTCAGTTGATTAATAGCGACATGTGGTTGGTGGCTATTGTATTAGTGCTGACTTAGTATAGGGAAAGCTGTGTAGCAGTGATTCAGTGAAAACTCTATCTGGAAACTTCTCTTAAATCACAAGACTATGAAAGGGGTCACCTTGTGAGTGCAAGCTTGCCATGGTTAATTTGTCCACGTTTGAGCAACAAGCCAGCCAATGAGAGCTATTTCTCAACACTTCGGGAGTGTAAATCGAACAAGTGACTGAGTTTTTCTAGGTCATTGACAATTTTACCTCCAGGAGGCATTTGGCAGGAGGTTGTTTTGATTGTCACAGCTTGGGGGACAGGGAGGTGTTACTGGCATCTTGTCCATTGGGTGGAGTCCAGGGATGCTACTAAACATTCTGCAGTGCAGAGGATCGTCCCTTCCCTGGCCCCAAACAAAAAACTGTATGGTCCCAAATGCTAATGATTTGAAGCCTGAGATTTGTTCCTGCTCCTGGTAAACTGCTTACAGATAGGGGCTGGGAACTGAGAGCTATGGCCTCCAGTGTTCAGAAGAAGCTAGTGTGCAGTGAGAGAAAACGAAGCACAGAGGTGGAGAGATTCCCGCCGGGCTTCCAGTCTCCAGTTCTCTTGTCCCCGAGACCAGCCTCTTTCCTTCACTTGGGTTTCGTGAAGGACCTCAGTATTACAAAGCTTTACTCTGTCACTCGAAATATTTTTCATTGGGATTAGTTAGCCTTTTCCTAAATATTCCTGGTGCAACGAAGTATTTAGCAATTCCTTCTTGGAGTTCTATCCTGTGTAAAGTGGGTATTATGTTCAGGGCAGTCCTATGACATGTCTGACACACGTGAGTCATGTCTTGGCGGCAAGGTCACCGAGATCTTAGGACTCAACTCCAAATAAACTGTAACATTCCCCAGGAATCAAATGCTGTTCCACACAAGCAGTGGAGCCTCATCATGTTTGACTGGTGGCCTCTCGGCTGGTGCGGATCTTAGTCCTACATGTTTTTAGTGGAAACCAAAGGGCTTCAGTAAAATGCCTTCTCAAAATTTTATCATAGCTTGCAGAGGCAGCCTGTGACGGCTCTCTGCATCGCATCACCTGTATGGACTGAAAGCCCTTTATGTGCTCTCAGGGGTGCCTGGGATTTTAATCAGTTGGAAACTATGAATTGCATGGGATTCTTTCTCTCTCTCTGTCTCTCTGAAAACCAAAAAAAAAACATTAAAAAAAGAAGAAAGCTCTTGAAATTCTTTCTAGACTTCCTAAAAAGAAAAAAAAAACATTTTTCTTCGAAAAAGAATATCCATATTTATTTTTTATTTAAAGTGAAAAAGGAACAGAGATGAATAAGAAATTCTAACAGTAGAACGAGGATAGAAGGAAAAGTCTCCAGTGCCCTGACTTCTCCCCTTCTCCCAGATGCGACCGTGGCATGGGTTCATGTTCTAAAAATTGTTTATGCTATATAAGCATATTCCTTTTCCTCTTCCATTGTCCTCCCTCCTATAAAAAGTGTACAAGAAAATATATAGAGAGAACAGAATGTGTGTACATATGTATATTATAGTATATTTATGTACATATACACGCGTACATACTGCATGTATTTTTTGATGATATGTATATACGAGTTTCTGCTTCTTATTATTTACAATTAATAGTTGGAACTCTATTTTGGAGTTCTTTTTATATTATGCCGAGATCAGCTTCATGCTTTGCAGTGACTTGGAGCTTGCCTTCTTGTCAGGGTTCCATACATAATTTATTTAACTGGTCCCCTGCCGATGAACATTAAGGTTCTTTCCAGCCTTTTGTTTTTACAAATCACGCTGCAGTGAGTAAGATATCCTTGTACCTTGATCTTTATGTACCTATAATTGTTTTTATAAAATAAAATCCCAATAGTTTTCTGGTTCAAAAGGTAGACACATTTTACGTTTTTGTTCTATATTGCCAAAATGCCCTCCTGAAAAGACGCGCCATTTTCTACTTTTACCAGCTGCTTACGGACATCCCTAAAATTTCATCTCTTTATTTCCTTACCATTGTGTCCTTCCCAGTTCTCTCTCCAACTTCTCTTCCTACCCCCTAGACCCAGTCTTATCAGTTAGGACCCCTTCAGATGAAGGGTTTACATCTAACGAAGCATGTAGAATACACATTGCAGTTGCGTTCTTGAAAGACACAAACGTGTCCCCTTTGTGAGCACTGAGAATTTCCTCCCAGGTATGGGTTTATGGTGCTACTGGGCTCTGGTCCCCCTTTAGGTGATGAGGCCCCGCCTCATCCCTGTGAGTTCCCCTTTCGCATCCTTTTTCCTCCCTTTCTTCCCTGGGAGGCTTTTAAGAGTTAGTCCTCATCCGGAGCGCCCCAGAAGTCAATATCTGCTCACTTGTCTTGGGCGCTTGCCAGCCCTTAAAGATAGGCAAGGTTGGACCCCTGCATTCTTGGCATTTCGGAAGAAGTGGTATCTGTTTGCGTGTTCAGTGTCAAGCGATGGTTTCCAGATGGCTGCTTCAGTCTGGCATTTCCATTAACGCTTTCAGTGGGGAGATGGTTTCTCTAGCTACACTGGCACGGGACCCCAGTTTCCATCCCACTTGCTCCTGTAACTTTCCTGGCCTTTGACCCCAGTTGGGGTAACCTGTAACTTGATTCTGTGTTCTGTGGAGTTGAACTGGGACGCTTAAAGAAAGAGCTTTCGCTGTGACACTGTTGACAAACCCTCTCTCGTGCTCTTCTGGTTTTGAGTAGGTAATGAACGACCTTCTGGGCCCTTCCTTGTTCTCTCTTCCCGACATTTTCTAATAATTTTAAATACATGGTACAGTCGAAAGAATTTTTCGTGAACACCCTTATGCCCGCTAATAGGTTCTGCCATAAACATTTTACTCTACTTGATTTCTTGCATAGCTGCCCCTCTATTCATAATTTAAGGCTCTTTTAGTGATTCCTTTCTGACACTTGGGAGGCATCGCAGACCGGCTTTGTTAGGAATGTGAGCTACAGAACCGATGGCCTGACAATTGTGGCATTGCTTTTTACTAACCCTGAGATGTTGCGCAAGCTACTAAACCTCTCTGTGCCTTGATGTACTGAACTATAAAATGGAAATAACAGTAGTGCTGAGTTCACGAGGTTTGTTGAGATTAAATGAATCCGTACATGTACAGCATTTAGGACAGAGACTACAGCATAGTAAGCACTTAGTACCTGCCGTAAAGTGCTAAATCCATTTCCGTGTCATGGATTTTTAAAATATTTTTTAAAAGTAATAGATTGCATGGGTTTTAGGGAGAAGCAACTGTTTGGTAGGTGCCAGACAGTTGATGTAGATTGCCTCATTTAATTCTCAGAACAACGTAATAAGCAGATTATCCCCATTTGTAGAAGAGTAAGCTGAGGCCTCGTATGTGCCAGCAATGGGACCTAGTCACAAATATATTTTAGTTCAGTGGTCATAACCCCCTGTTTTGCCCTTTCTCTTTTAATCACAAGATGGAGAAATGCCAGGATTGTGTCAGCTGGTAGAGGTTTCTGTGGTTGGCAACAAACCCTCGTCTGAACTCTGGAAAACAGGTGTCAGCCCCCAAGCTTTTATCCCTTTGGTGTGACCTTGAGCTGCTGAAGATCAGTCTTGCAGAAGAAAGAATGCTCTATGCTTTTGTATCTTGTTAAAGTACTTTCCTTGCCATTGGCATTGCCAATTCTCAGTCCTCTTGCTGTCTGGAGTTCTGGCTGACCTCACTGCATGGGAATTACCTTGGGGTTTTCTGGCAGTGCCATCATATGTCAACTCTTAAACATCTTCGATGCTAGAAATTTCTCCTAGTCTGCGGTCCAAAGTCGTTTGTGGAAAGCAGGGTAGAAAATGGAAATCAACGTGAATACCGACTCTCTCACAGGCCTGGGTGTTTTTAGGAGGAGCCTCGTCCCAGTTGGTCACTTCTTATTGGAAGTTGTGGCCCTGATAGCTAGCATCTGTGTCTCTGAGAAATAGTCCTCAGTAAGCTACGTTATGCATATACCTCAGACATTAAATAAGAGGTTGAAATAAATCCCTCAGCTTTTCTTTTCTCCCTGGAACTCCTGCCTCAACTCAGATTCAGTCCTTTTCCCTTGTGCATGAATTCCAGGTGCCGATGTATTTTAACTGCTCTGCTCATTTGCTCATTTCCCTTTCTAATTGAGAGGCGGGAGTTTTAATGACATCATTTTGCTTTCATCTTATTTGCTTTTGGAGTTACTTTATTCTCCTGGTAACTGATTCTATACATCTGCCTACAGAGAGAGACAGAGTGCAAGTAGGGGAGGGGCAGAGAGAGAGAGGGAGAGAGAAGGAGACACAGAATCTGAAGCAGGCTCCAGGCTCCAAGCTGTCAGCACAGAGCCTGACGAGGGACTCGAACTCACGGACCATGGGATCATGACATGAGTCAAAGTTGGACACTTAACTGACTGAGCCAACCAGGTGCTCCTGCCCTTTTTTTTTTTTTTTTAAAGCTAAAATGGAATCAGTCACACAGTGATGGTTCTCACGTGTGGCAGAAGTCACAGTGATGCGATGGAAATGATGGAGCCTTTGAAGGATCCTTGGGGCTGTCTGTCGAGTCTCCACAGACAGTGGATGGTCTGGGCAGAGGGAACATGTTTTAGTTAGTTGTTTCTGTGTTGAAGAGGCTTGGAAAATCATTTCCACCCTGCATCTATTTCTTGGCTAAGAAAAATGGATGCAGTAGTTTTGGCCTCTTTGGAAGGTTTTAGAGCAAGGCTAATTACACCTTTGGGCTTTGGCCAAACATGTTTGGTTTCATGAAACTGTCCTTGGTATCCTAAGTACCAGAATAGGTGAGTCAAATGCACAGGTTTGCAACTTCTTACTGAAATTCTTTGCTATTTTTTTTTTATGTGGCTGGACATTCAATAAATGGGGAAATGGATATTGTATATCTTTTAGACTTTTAGGCTTTGGGGGGTGCCTTCAGAAGAAGTCAGGAACATCAAAAAGGGACATTCTTAGGGAGTGCCTAAAAGTGAATCCAGGTAAACGGTTTGGCTTCCCCCAAATCTTCATGGTTTTTAGGTTTTCCTGTGGATTTGTGACCCTAAGGTAATGACTGAGGGCAGAGATACTCTGTGAAAGAGACAGAAAAAGGGTAGTGAAAGACACGAGCAGGGTGGTTACTGGGTTAATGGGCGAAGATGGTATTTGTTTCTCAGGCTGCAGGATGGTGTGTCATGGCTGCCTTGCAAAGATGTGATGCGTTAAGGGTTAAGGGTTAATCTTAACTCTGGGAAGGACCAGACTCAAGGAGTGCTTACGTGTCAGGATTCAGGAATCTCAGTGCCTTTCATTGGAAGCCTGGTTTTAGCCACTTACCAACCTGTGGTCTCGGACAAGATACTTAAGTTTTATGGGCTTCATTTGTCTAATACATGAAAAAATGTTGACCTTCGTCAAGAGATTTTCTTAAATACCTACTGTATGCCTGGCGTTGTGCCCGATCTTGAGATAAATGGATGAAAAAAGCAGACAGAGCTCTCTGCCTTCATGTAATACTCCTCCCCCTCTACCCCCCACTCATTTGGGATTGCTGTGAGATTTAAATAAAGTAGTGCATGCAAGAAGGTTCGTTGTAGGCTGTTCTCATAATTACAACATAATGATTATGGAAAAGTTAGGAAATTCCCATTCATTGGGCATATATTGGGTTGTCATTATTTAACTCTTGGAACAAACTACTTCATTGTTTTATACGTAGCATTAAAAAAATAACCATAATATTCTTCTAACATTCATTTTCAGCCTGCTCATGAGATGAAACCTGATTTCTCTGTTCATTGTGGCATAACTTTTTAATCAACATTTTGATGTAACAAAGCTCATCTTCCTCAACAACTGAGTTGAAAGTATATTTGGGGTGTGTGTGTGTGTGTGTATGTGTATAAAGCTTCTGGAAAAACTTGAAGACACTTGACTGATACGGTTCACTGTCCATGAGAACAAACAAGCTAAAGATGCTTACTTCTTATCCTGAAACTACTGATACGAGAAAGTTAGTAGAACAGCCTCCTGATGAATATCATGCCAACGCAAATCATGGAAGCCAGCCCAACTGGAGAAATAATATTTTCCAAATAATTGAGCTGATGGCTCAGGTGGTTCCCAAGCTTTAAGCTCCAACCAAGTAATTTGATGTAAGCTTCTTTCTTCTCAGCACAATAGAACATTCATGGTGTTTATCAGGCAGAAACTTTATTAAGGGAAACCTGACAGGAAGGTCAGGAGCGAGAGGAATGGAGTCTGTCTTTATAGGAAAGCTTGTGTTCTGAAACCACATAAAATGACATGAATGGATGTAGATCTGTACTGTCAGTTTTGTTCCTGACTGTCCTGGGAACGAGGATACCTGTTCTCCACAGAGTGCCTTTTGAGACACTGTGCGTACACTAGACCTTCCTTATCTCATTGGTATCTACAAAAGGGTTGGTTCCATTTTAATACTATTTCCCAAGGTTCTAGGATCACTTGTATACTGAGCTATTTCTGCTCTGTTAGCCAGACATGTGGAATGCACAAATTATTTTTCACAGGGCTTTTTTTGGTTTTATATGTGTGTGTATATACATATGTCTTATATATGGGCTTTTTTTGGTCTTATATGTGTCTATATACACACATATACATATGTCTTATATGTGTGTGTGTATATATATGTATATATATATTTGTTAATTTACATAAGGAATCTTCAAGATCCGAGTCATTTATTCATTGCTGACAGTGTACAGTTCACTTATGCGTGTTCACTGTCGCTTAAGGAACTTGACTTAAAGTTAACAGTAGTAGAAGGAATGGGTTGGGATGAGTCCCTGAATGAATTCAAACAGGAAAGGGTAGATACGTGCTGGGTAACTCATACCAAGCTCAAGATAACTTTTATTTCTATAGATTTGTGTGGAATATTTTTTTTGACTGTAGAGAGACCAGCCAGTTTCCTTTTTGTTTGTCCTACTTCTGATTCATCTCAGCAAGTGGAAATAGCCTGATGCAGGGATGTACCAGAGGGAAGCAGAAATATCCCCACCCCTCCTTGTCTCAAAGCATGGCGTCATGGAATTTCCAAAGGTTATTCTGGGGTTTCATGTTATTTCAAAGCATAAGAGGAACCTGATTCACCTCTTCATCCATTTAGCCTATCATTATTCGTATGTGTGCCATGTCAGGCTGGCCTATGTTCGGGGCTTCCTTTAGCGTGGAAAAGATCAATCCCTGCCTGCCAAGAGCTTATATCTTAGAGATGAGGTAGGGAAAGTCAGTAAAAGCAGCAGAGTATTAATAGACAAGGAAGGAATGCATATAACTGGCAGATTTAAATTTCTCAGAATATTTTTCCTTGCAGCCACATGGGAGGAAGGGTGGAAAATTAAATGGAGACCAAGGTGGGGAAATTGTATCAAGAAGTGGGAGAATTTTAGTGGGTGTAGGCTACCAAAAACCCACCCCCGCCCATTTCTACTCCAGGGCAGTCTTGAGTTGCATGGACCATGGAGATCCATAATTCTGGCTTCAACCCTGGGTGATTTTCTCCTCTGTGATTTCAGGGTAAAATATTGTAATCAAATCATGGCTAGGTACTTTTTCACTCCTTTGGAGTCATGCCAAAGGGCAGACCTCCTTTCTATTTGGTGACCACAGGGACCAGTGACATCCTCTTCTTCGTAGAATTGTTTGTACTTATCGGTTTGTTAGAAACCACTCTAAAGACAGATGTCTCCCC
This sequence comes from Paguma larvata, assembly GCA_030068075.1. Classification (NCBI taxonomy): domain Eukaryota; kingdom Metazoa; phylum Chordata; class Mammalia; order Carnivora; family Viverridae; genus Paguma; species Paguma larvata. Next base: position 32,017,517 of record CM057842.1, on the reverse strand, counting down.
ACCCTCCCCCCCAGCTCTACTCTCCAAAGATGTCCGAACTCTCAGGAGGAATCTGTGAAATGTGAACTATGACTTGGTTACACGAAGTTCAGTGAAATAGCTGGAGGTTTTCCCAGCAGACGGCTGAAGCAGAATTGTGTAGACATCACTTTCTTTGTATCTAGGCAAGCCTCTTTGGGAGCTTTTCCACGTGGGGAATCCAGGCTAAAAGAAAAACCAGCCTGACTGTCTAAAAACCCATCTGGGGTGAATTTAGATCACTCCTGAAATGTACCAGGCTGTGGTTCCCGGTTTGAGAAGAATACAAAGATACTTGCCTGTGTTGGTAGTGGCATTTATACATTTGTCTATTAAGACTTTATTAGGCATCTACTATGCACAGATATTGTAGTTTGCCCTGGGGAATTGAAGGTGGGCAGAAAAATGCTGTTCTTTGTGGTGAATCAAATAATTGTACAGAGAAAGGGTATAATGACGGTTTGAGTGAAGTGTTAACAGGAAACAAACAGTGTTCTTTTTTTTTTAAAGTTTATTTATTATTATTTATTTTTGAGAGAGGGAAAGTGCAGGAGAAGGGCAGAGAGAGGGAGACAGAGAATTTTAGCAGGCTCTGTGTTATTATCATAGAGCCCAGTGCATGGCTTAAACCCACAAGCCGTGAGATCATGGCCCGACCTGAAACCAAGAGTTGGACACATAACTGACTAAGCCACCCAAGCACCCCAAGAAATAGCATACTAAAGAGAAAAGTTGAAAGGATCCAACACAGGGGTAGTGGATGTCAGGGGAAACTTAGAAGTCATGTCCTTTAGGTGAGTCTGAAATATTTTTTAAGAGTTACTCAAAAGAAGGGTCTGGTTGTGAGTTTTGGGAGCTACTATGCCCTCAGAGGCTTCTAGAGAGTTTGGAACTTACTTGTGCTTTGGCAGATAGGAGAAGCACTGGATTCTTTGTATGCTTGGCCAAGAGACAAAGTGTGTATTTTTGCTCGGTAGGACCGTGGGTGTTGGCTTTTTACCTCACATATATGGGTCCTATTATGTAGAGCCGTTTGGTCTTTTGCAGGACTGTCAGAAGTCAGTCTACCCACGCTGAGGTCGACATTTGAGACCAGGCTAGCCTCTGTGTTCTTTAGTAGCCACTGCAGTGAATGCTCAGTTTTTGCCCTACTCAGAGTATTTTGTGCCAAAATACTAAATGACCTCATCATTGCAATGGGAGTGTTCTACCGTCAAACCGTAGGCAGTCTACATATAGGCCTCTTCTTGACACGGGGGTGGACATGTGTCTCTTTGATGCCACAATAAGCAGGCCTTTATTGAATATAAACGTAGTTTAAAATACTGCTCTGGTGATTTCCCTGCAGTGTTATTCCTGCATGGTAAGAATATTGAGCTCTGTTTGGAATGTCTTCAATTGTACCTGTTTTTTTTTTCCTCCCACCCTATGCTTGTCTTAAAAACCTGGTTTAGATTTATGAACTTCTTTGTGTTTCGGAGGAGGGAGAGGGAGCTAATCTGAAAGAGAATAATGTAAATCATAAGTGTACAATAAATGAGATATCAAAAGGTCAACCCCTCTGAGTAACAACAGTCCAGTTTGGGTCTAGAATATGTTGGCAACTGAGGAGCCCCCTTTTGTGCTCACTGTCTCTTCCCCAAAGGGAACCCCAGTATCCTGACCTCTGTTCCCACCGATGAGTTTTGCTTGTTTGGGGACTTTGTGTGAATGGGTTTATTCTTTGCACCTGACCTCCTCTCCTCCACCTTATGGTTGAGCTTCATTTGTTGTGCATATAGTGGTGGTTCTTTCATTTGCACTTTTGTGTAGCGTGATAGCATGAAGATATCAACATGTCTCCATGTGTTCCACTTGTTAAAAAAATTAAAAAAATTTTTTTTTATTTTGAGAGCACAAAGAGAGAACTCGCATGTAGGAGGGGTAGAGAGAGAGGGAGAGAGAGAGAATCCCAAGCAGGCTCGGCACTGTCCACACAGAGCCCCATGTGGGGCTTGAACTCACAAACTGAGATCCTGACCTGAGCTGAAGTGAAGCATGAGAAACTCAACCGACTGAGCCACCCAGGTGCCCCCCCCAGCCCACGTGTTCCTCTTTGGATGACAGTGTGTTACTTGTAGTTTGTGATTATTATTAATAATATTACTTTCATTACAGCATACATGTCTCTTGGTGCATATGGAATGTCCTTGAATTTCTTTGGTGTGTAGCCCGAATGGAAATGCAGGATTGGGTCGTAGAGTATGTATTGATGTAGTTCCACTAGATAATTCCAAGTAGCGTTCCAAGGTGCTTGCTCCACTATATGAATTTCTGTTGCTTAACATTCTCAGCAGTCCTTGGTATTGGCAGTCTTTTAATTTCAGCCATTTAGAGTATGCCTACTTTAAATGTTTTAAGTTGATCATTATGGTGTCAGGGTGTTGTTTTGAAACGCCACATAAGTTTAGCTTAAACAAGGTCTACTGGGTGACTGCTTGAAGCCTCAATGGAATGCGGGGCTGTCTTCTTCGATCTCAGCCTCCATCCAGATCCTGATGGACCAACGTCCCAAAGCCAGTGGCAAATTAGGTGAACTTACATAGTTATTCAACCTCGTGAGTCTCAGTCCCCTCATCTGCAAAATGGGAATGATTTTAAATTCCTCACTGAGCTGCTCTAAACAGTATATGAACCAATTCACCGAAAAAGCTCATAGTTCCCTGCCCATAGTTACTATAAAAAAAGAAGTTATGAGGTCACCGTGAGTCATAGGAAGAAGTGGCTGGCTACATTGCTTTGGAACACTCCTATATTTATTTTAGTTTATCTTTTTTTTTTTTTTTTTTAGGGGAAAAAAGGTTATTTCACTCAGAGCAGAGTGTTAGACGTCAAAACCCAATATATCCTTTCTGGATACTCCCTCGTTGTTTTGATGTTCAGGTGGCTCTGTGTGTTGTTCTGAAGGTGACTCAGCAGGACCATAAACACTGTGCCAGCCCAGGGGCCGCTCTGGATTTGTGAGCAGTTGACATGAGGGCAGCGGAGATGGAAATCATCCTCAGCTTGTGTTTTGACACAGAGGAGTTTTGGTTTTCCTTTGTCAGCTCCCTGCATCCTCCCCCGAAAACAAACAAAACACTCTAGCAATGGTAAATATTGTGACGGCAGCCAGCCCTGTTTCCTTTTCCGCCACGCAGGGTGGCATCTTAAAAGACCAGTGGTTGTCATCCTGATATCTGAAAGAGCACCGTAGCAGTCCCTAAGATGAAAAAGCGACGTACAGAAAACGAAGAACCACAAGACCGGTGTTTCTTCTGAGGGAAATCGGGAGGCATTTTCAAGGAGGAAGAAATGGAGGGGAGTGATGGGAACTCTTTGCCTTTCCTCCCCTCGGGCACCCGCATTTCTCTTGCCGCCTCTCCTGAGCCTTGGGAAAGACCCCTGAAGACCGGGGGTGGTAGGGAAGCCTACCATTTCAGGTGGCTTCAGTGGTATCTTCACTCTGAGTGTGCCCTCACTCTGCCTCATGTGCCCTGGCCCGGCCAGACTCCTCTAGAACTGGAGCACAAGCCAGGCCAGGAGGGTAGGGGAGGAAGAGGCCCTCAGCACGCAGCTTCCCAGAGTCTGACTGAAATGTTGCTGGTCATTAGTCAAGGTTACATCTTTGATTTAAAAAGCGTATACATGTTTTCTTTACTTTCCCTTCCTCTTTTCTTTGGAAAGAGACAGTAAGGAAAGAAGAGACAGACCAGAAAAGGCAGGTTAAGGTGGCTGGGGTCTGAGTTCACAAGCAGGTGTGCCTTCCTCGACGTAGTTTCTTTCTATATTTTTACTTTTTATCTCTTTATTTTAAAATACTTTTGGGGCGCCTGGGTGGCTCAGTTGGTTAAGCCTCCAACTTCGGCTCAGGTCATGATCTCATGGTCTGTGGGTTCGAGACCCACGTTGGGCTCTGTGCTGACAGCTCAGAGCCTGGAGCCTGCTTCAGTTTCTGTGTGTGTCTCTCTCTCTCAGCCCCTCCCCAGCTCACACTCTGTCTCTTTCTCTCAAAAATAAAAACATTAAAGAAAAAAAAAAGAAGTTTAAAATACTTTTATTTTGGAGTGCGAGGGTGGCTTGTCAGTTAAGCGTCGCTGACTTCGGCTCAGGTATCGATCTCACAGTTTGTGGGTTTGAGCCCCATATTGGGCTCTCTGCTGTCAGCAGAGCCTGCTTCGGGATCCTCTGTCCCCTTCTCTCTCTGCTTTCTCTCTCTCAACAAGAAATAAACATTAGAAAATACTTATTTTTATTTTGTTATTTATTATTATTATTATTTTTTAAAGTAATCCCTCTTTCTGACATGGGGCTCGAACTCATGACCCTGATACCAAGAGTCATAGGCTCCACCAACTGAGCCAGCCAGGCACCTCCATAATTTCTTTTTACTTGTATAGTTTGAGGCAAATTTCTTATTCTCAACCATGGAGGCAGGAATCCTACCACTGATTATGAGAGTTATGTTAATAATGACAAATGTCATGAAATAAAACATGAGAATTACGCTGACATTTTAACTGCTTGGCATATGCCCATTCATTAGTCCTTAGAGCAGCAGCCTGTGGGCCGTGTGCTCTACTTTACAGATGAGGAAATGGAGGCAGAAAGTGTTTGAGGAACTTGACTAATGCATATGATTCAGGTAATAAGTGACAGAGCTGGGGTTTGGATGGGAGGTGGTTGACTTCCAGAATGTGTGTCCTTAAGTCACAGTATTGCCTTTTTCCCACTGTTCCTCCAAACGGTGCATCCTACCCCTCCTTCTTCTCTCTGGATAACCCAATAACCATTCTCCAGTTTGGCATAACTCTTCCTAAGTGTTCTGAAGCAACAGAACTGGGACCCTGCCACCCGCTCTCTGCATGTGTCTTGCTTGTTGCATGATAGGCTATGTCCTAAACATTTCCCCCTGTCCATACCCATGGCTCTACTTAGGTAAAAAATTAACCACCTCGGCGAGAGCCGGCCCTCTGGCCCAGCCTTGGCGGGGTCTGGCTTTCTTTCAGGGCAGCCCGGTTTGAGCTGGCTTGCTGCCTAGGAACTGGCTTGCTTTCCCACAAAGTAGCTTCTGAGAAAAACTGTGGGAAACAAATGACTTCAGAAGTTTCTAGAAACAAAAGTGCAAACTCTAACAAATTTCAGCTGGCCCAAAAATGTTATTACCCAAAATCTTGAAAATATTTTCTTATAGGATTATTCCCTCAAGGTTGTTAATCTGAGAACGATCCAGGCCTATTAGGCCTGACTTTTTGCCCCCTGATATTGGAGTCCTGTGTATTTGAGCGCCAGAGTGTGGGGGCTGAGGTAAAAATATTTCTCTGGAGGAAATGAAGTCATTTTATTTCATATTATGGCGACCACTGGGACTCTATCATTTCAAAAAGAGGATGGCGGTTCACACAGCCAAGATGAAGGTTTCTGAATTAGTCCAAGAGAACTTTTCATAAGGTAGCAGTGGGTTTTTTGTAGCCACAAATATTTATTGATTGTATCTGCCCTAGCGATTCTTGCTGTAGTTAAGTTTTACCAAACAAGTCTTGTTTTTCTAGATAAATGTTCCTGTAACATTATCTGCCTCTTTCTTTAACCGGTTGGCATTCAAAGCCATTTTATTTTCAGCGTTCCAGAGTGGCAACTAGCTGACAAGTTTCTGTGTTGAGATTGTTGCGTGAGGGAGGCTTATCTGGCCCCGTGAGCCCAGCACAGCACGGAGACAATCCTTCATTTGTTCAGGGAAGGAAAGAATGTGGCAATGTAAACCCGCCTCCCTGGATACACCTGTAGGACTGGTTTCACTGCCGCGCTCCTGACACAGGCAGAGAGTTTACTCCGCTCTGGCAACCGAGTGTCAACAATGACTGGACCCTGAGGAGACGAGGCTTCTGTGTGCTTCTTTTGCTGTTAGGTCTCCAGTGTGGGTGGAATCGCTCTGAAGCTGGTGTGGTAGAGTCGAAACTTGGCTTATCACTAGGCCTAGATTCTCCTGGAACATAGTTTAGATAAGAGTAGAAAAAAAATGCCAAGCCCAGTAGTGTTTGCGTCCCTAGCATACTGAGGACCTTTCTTTTCCTCACGAAGAATGACATTGGGTTTAATTTTGAAAACTGCTTGTGAATAGGCCAGAAGATACAAGGCGGTCTTCCTTACCTCATCTAGCTTTAGTTTTTCAGTGAGCGATTTAGAAGCAGGGAGTGTGGGTGGTAAGGCCATAGACTTTGCTCACTTGTAATGACTAGGGTTTGAGGTTTCATTGCCTTGTCTTTGAAAACAGTATAGGCGGTCTCTGTCGGAAACCTAGCTGTGTGACCTTGGGCGAGTTACTTAACCTCTCCTGAGGCTCAGTTTTCTCACCCACAAAAGAGTATAATGCTAATAGTACTTGACTCACAGGCTTGTATTCAGGACTAAGGAGTTAATATTTGTAGTCCTTCAAACAGTACCTAGGACACAGTAAGTGTTTTAGCAGTGTTTGTAAATGAAAATAGGCCGCGAGATGGGAAGTACATTTCTCTGAAGTGCCACTGAAATTTATGTGGTCCTTCTGCTTGCTGAACATTGTGACACACAGAAATTAATCATTAAACCAAAAGAATTCACTTTCTGGTGCATAGTTAAGACCCTCCCCACCTCCTCCCCCACTCCCATACATCGCTTTTCTGCCTTTCCTGTTCCCTTTGGAGAGCCAAAGTATCAGGAAAAAAAACAGTGCAGGCGCTTCCTTATAATATTGGTTTGGTTGTAGTCAAAACAGGAATTGTGAGTCATAAACTCCAAATTAACAGGAATGAGCCAAGGTGAACCGACATCCTAAGGATGGGGGTCATCTTTGGCAGACAGACTCAGGAATTTACGAGGTGTTAAAACCATGTTCTTAACCTGGAGTCTCTGTGGATAGGAATCATGGGATGTGGACCTTGGGGTGAACTAAAAATTACATCTACATTTTTCCCTCGCTGCTAACAGAAGGTGAGTATTTCCTTCAGTTACCAACGTGGCAACACCACACAAGAGTGTAACGACCCCCGTGACTTTGTTATCAGTAGGAATCGCAGATATGTTGGTATGGCATTACGGTTTTGTTTCCGTGTATCATTACTGAGAAATTACGGTAGTTATTAGACTCACTACTCTTTATTTGCTATTTAGTGCCTTAACTAAGAAGAAACCATAATTATAAACGTCTTTTTAAAATATCGTGTTAAGTATATTTCAATATTAATGGTTTTCTCCATATTCTTTATGCATTTTATTTTACTTGTTTATAAACATCATTCCATCATTCTGAGAAGGGCCTGAAGATGTCATCTGTCTGCCAGAGGAGGCCAGGCACAAAAAAGATGAAGAAAGAGTTTTAGAGCTGAATATATTGGGGCCCCTGGGTGGCTCAGTGGGTTAAACGTCTGCTTCTTGATTTTGGCTCAGGTCATGATCTCCCCGTTTGTGAGTTCGAGCCCTGCGTTGGTCTCTGCACTGACAGTGCGGGGCCCGCTTGGGATTCTCTCTCCCTCTCTCTGCCCCTACCCACTCGCGCTGTCTCTGTCTCTCTCAAAATTAATTAATAAAAACTTAAAAGATATATATATATATATATATATATATATATATATATAACATATATATTTGTTAAAATTTATGTATATAAAATAAAGCTGAATGTATAAACTGATTTGAATCTCCAGAGCTGTTGAGTATAAACATAATATGAACAAGATGTAATTAAAAAATTTAAACTTTGAAAGGAACAAAATGGGACAGGCTTAATGCATATTAATATACCATCTTAGGGACGCCTGGATGGCTCGGTTGGGCATCCAACTTTGGCTCGGGTCATGATCTCACGATTCGTGGGTTCCAGCCCCGCTTTGGGCTGACAACTTGGAACCTGGAGCCTGCTTCCGATTGTATATCTCCCTTTCTCTCTGCCCCTCCCCTGCTCGTGCCTCTGTCTCCTTCTTTCAAAAATAAACAAACATTAAAAAATATTTAAATACCATTTTATTTTAATAAATAAAAATTAATTTTTAATTCATTACAACTGAATTCATTTTAATCTATTTCATATCTATTCAAAATATTACATTTCAAAAGGTAGTCAATATCATCTTACTAAGGAGATAGTTTACAGTTTTTTTCTTCATACTGCATCTTTGAAATTAGGTGTGTATTTTGCACTTAGAGTAACATCTCACTTTGGACACTCCAGTCTCAGTGGAAACACTCGATCTCTGTATACATTTAACAGGATTTATTGGAAAAGTAGATGCAGGTCCAAATACAATGATTCTGTTTCCATGAATTGCATTGCCATTTACATCTAAATCAATGAAGGAGAGACAAAATGCCAAATTCCATCACTCAGTCACACTGCCACCGCCTTGTCAGAGCGCCCAGCTCCAGTCCGCATGGACACAGAACCCTTGGGAGGGAGACACTTGAGCAGGGCAGTGAGGGAGGTTTCTTGAAGGTTAGCACATCCTCTTCTGTTACTTTGTTGAGTGAATCAGATCCTGGTCGAGACCCTCTTTCTTGAGGTTCCCTCGTCCCTCTGCCTGTCCCTGCGTAGACCATCACTGCAGTAGTGACAGCACAGAACCCAGAGCTCTGGCTGGGGCTGTGTGTGACTTCAAGGAGGCATTTCCATTAAGTGGTGACTTTTGCAGATCCCTGGGGGGTGGAATTTTGTAATTTCCATTCCAGCCCATTGAGGAGGGATTTACAAATTCTTAGAGAGGAAAGATTTTAATTTTTTTCCCCTTGAGCAATTCGTTGGCATAACAATGGAATTGAATTTACATCTGAATTTTTCGTAGCTGTTTGTATTTTTCCCCTCTCCAGTGGTGTCTTGCAAGGCTGGATTTAATGTCTGATCCTAGTCCTGACTTCCTGGATTCACTGGACGCCTTCTCAGGGTGTTGTTCACCCGCTGGGACAGGTGCAACCCTGTTTTAGTGTTTTGGGGCCTCAGAGAAGGTACATATGCTTGTGCAGCCATTACCACGGAGTTCAGCGAGGTTGGATGTTTCCCACTGCTGGCTACGGTTGAAAAAGTCTTTTTCTGGGGCGCCTGGGTGGCTCAGTCGGTTGGGCGTCCAACTTCGGCTCAGATCATGATCTCATGGTATATGAGTTCGAGCCCCGCGTCAGGCTCTGTGCTGACACCTCAGAGCCTGGAGCCTGTTTCAGATTCTGTGTCTCTCTCTCTCTGCCCTTCACCTGCTCACCCTCTTTCTCTCTCAAAGATAAATAAACCTTTAAAAAAAAAAAAAAAAGTCTTTTTCCTTCCAAAAGTGGATCTCTGCAGTTAAGCTAGGTTGTTTCAGTCCACACTAAGCTATCTACTTGGATGGTCTCACTGTACTTTCATATCGTAACTAGTGTGTCTAATTTTTTTTAAAGTTTATTTATTTTGAGTGAGACAGCACGATAAGGGGAGAGGCAGAGAGAGGAGAGAGAGAGAGAAGTGGGACTCAAACCCATGAACCACGCGATCATGATCTGAGCCAAAACTAAGTGTTGGATGCTTAACCTGACTGAGCCACTCAAGTGCCCCATGTGTCTAAGTTTTGAAACTGGATGTGGCCTTTTCATTTCTTTTGCTGGAAATTGGTAAGTACTGAAAAAAATCATGAACAAATGCAGCAACCAGGCCCAATTCAGCTTACTGTTTTCTAGAGCAACGTTGAAATACGTTGGGGTTTAGGGAGATATGGAAGGGCCATATATAACTGTCAGTAAATGAATTCTACAAATGAGTGACTCATGTGTTTGACACATTGGATAGATTGTTGAACTGTTTTGGGTCTTAGAAACCTGACCCCTGGGCCTGATGATGAATATTATACTGTGCTCATCCCTTCTGAATGAGCGTAAAAGGCACATTTCCTGCTCTTGAGGAGTTACAGTCTTGGTTAAATGAAGGGATCAACTTGGACAGGTCTAAAGGGTGATTGGGACAGAATGTACCTTTGTCAGTGGGTTCCGTTTTGTTTTTTAAAATTCTGTACCTAACAGAAATGTAGCCCTTTCCTGCCAAATCGTAGCAACAACAGAAATAGCAGTTGGCATTTATCGATTCATTTGGCAAATGTTTAACAGGTGCTTCCTGTGGGTCAAGCACTCTTCTAGAATACAGCGACCAACACAATGGGTACAGAGTCTGCTTGGGTTTATTATGCAGATGTGTAATAAAGTTTCTGATCAGACACGTGCACACTTGCTTCATAACGAGGGGAGTGAATAAATGTATATAACCACATGTCATCATGGCTGCAACGGAAAGTGTGTGCAGGAAGTGATAAAGGCTGTGAAGAATACCAAATGATGGGTCTGGGGAGGACGAACTGGACGGAGTGACAGTTGCTTTCTTTGCATTTCCTTCTCTCTGTGCTTCATTCAGCGCTTGTCATCTTCTTAGGTTGTTAGTGGGCACTTGGAGGAATCTGAATGATTCAGTGCCATCATTTTGCTCGGAGCCACCTGAACATGGACCGTGTTCATCCTCATTCTGCATAGGATACGTTTTCTTAGGGACCTTGAAGAGAGTCTCTGATGCTAAAATCAAAACAGCAAGTTGTTAAAACACAATTTCAAACCGTTTATATTTTAAGTAATTTAAGCTGTTGCTTTAATATTATTTCTAGACATCGCTGGCTTTTTAAATGTGTGGGTTGAGGATTGATATCTTCATGGTGACACAGGGATTTGCTTTACAAATACACTGAATGCATTACAAATACACGTAATTACAAACACACTGAATAAATAGAGCCACTTTGAATTGTGCCCTTATCTTTTAGAGGAAAGATTTCTAAAATTTAAGTATGGTTTTTGGTGGTTTTGAGTTTGCCCTACTAAACTTCACAAGAATTTTCAGGCTGTTGGGTCTAACACAAACCGGACTTTAGTGAGCCTGACTGGATGACTTGTAATCTCGTCTCAAAGTTACCGTGCACTCTATTTCAGCAGGTTGGACTCTACTATAATGAAAGAGACAATGCATCTGGGATTTTATTCATACTTGAAGTAAGAAGAGCTTGCATTAATGAGAAAGGTCTTAAAGTAGAGAGAGAAAACAGAGTTTTATAAAACAAGGGATTCATTGAGGAAAATGGAAGATGGGTCTTATTCTAGAATATTCCAGGACAGAGTGGTCCTTTGCATGGAGTCCTTTCTCTGAGTCCAAAAGGGACACAAAAAAGGAGGGGGCATGTCTTGAACAGGGCTCTTTCCCTGTTCAAGTTAAAGTTCAACATCGTCAGGGCCTGCTTTGGGAAGTATTTTTAAAAGGGTATTGCTGATTAAAGCTTTCCCTTGAAAGCTTCAGCGGTTAATCAGAAATGTGCAATTTATAATTAGTGTAATTTGAGCATCATGATTTCATGATAACTATCTTAGTGTAGTCATTTGGTGATTTGAAGATAGAAACATGGGGTTTTTAATCCTCACAAGTTATTTTGTGCCAGAATTAAGAGAAACGCTGTGGTCAATTTTCCCCAGTCCATCTTCGTACGCTGATCAGATGATTCTTCTGAGTTCATAATTATTTTAGGGGATACTTATGCCCTGGCATGTTTTGTTTGGGGTTTTACGAATTTGGATCCCAGCACGAGTGCAAAGAGAAGGAGAACTATAAAAAAGGACAAAGGCCTGTTATCTTAGCATTTTGTTGGTCTCCTCTCTGGAACTGTTCGCTAGGGCTTACAGATCTAATTCTCTTGCAACATTAGGATTCGGGTTTTCTTTAGGGAATGCAGGAAGCATAAATGGGGGAATTATTTTACATAACAATTAGGATAAAATGTTATTTATTTATAAGTTACTCAGGGCCCAGAGGCCTTAGGGCACCACGCATAACACAATATAGAAGACAAACCAGTTTTCCTTGACATTTAACTGTAAATTGAAATTAATTCATATAGAATACCTGAGATGAAACACTTGAGCAGTGGAATTTTGGGTACTGCTTAGCTCTCATGGTTTGGTCCTTTTAGATTTAACTTCAAAAGTGTGTCATATAAACTCATTTGCTGGATAAAATTCCCCGGCTGTCCACTTGTTACTGTACTTTCTTACTCTGTAGATGAACAAATATTTCGATATCCAAAATTCTTACTTTTTTTCCCCATATGGATTGTATGTTTTCTGTTTTTCATTGCTCTGTACCTGGACCTACTTACTCTGTAGCCAGAGCTGGCTGGGAGGGTGCAGTGCCCTGCTGTGTGTGTGTGTGTGTGTGTGTGTGTGTGTGGTCAGGATACCATTTTTGGGAAATGGATGACTGTCGAACAGTGAGGCCTGCCCACTTGTGGGCAAATGGCATAAGCAACAGCTTACTGAACACCTTGCCAAGACAAATAGGATTGAGTTGTCCTCATTGGTAGCTGCCCCCACCCTTGCTGAATTTCATTCCACCCTTGGCTCTGCCTTCCTGTAACCTGGAGAAACTTGCTGAAATTTGTCCCCAATGTGGGGGGCTGGGGGAAAAGACCAAAACAGGATGTACTGAAGTTTACATCTTCCAAATGAGGAAATAAATGATCGAATGCGGAAAAGGCAGGGAGCACATTCTACCCTATGTGCAGAGATCAGAGGTCAGGCATCGAAATCCAGAAGGAGGCCAAGAAGGACTTGCAAGTTGTAAAAGTTCCTTAATTTGTGTTGCTTATGAAATGAGGTGACACATTTTTTGTTTCCCTCTCACTGCTGTTTCTACTTTCCAGTAGTCACCCTTAATTCCCTGGGAAGGGCTTGCAGGAATGGCAGGAAATGCTCAGGCCTCATTTGCAGAGCCCTCTCCAGGTGGCCGCTAGCCCTGCGAGGCCTCCTAACGCCACTCCCTTCCAGTGTCCGTGCCGTAGGCTGACCTTCGGGCCAGAGCTGTCTCCTGTGTTTTTCCTCTTATATAAAAAATAAATTAAATGAGGAAATTTTGGCTATTGAATTGTTTTTTCATGTCCATTTGGGAAATAGTATTTTAAATTTAAAGAATTACCAAACAATCATTACCACCCTAATGGTTGTTTCTCAAATGTGGCTTTATTTACTGCTCTAATGCAGCACCTAGCACAGGACTTGGCATGTACTAGGTAGCCAGTAAATTTTTATTGAATGAGGGCCTGGTCCGTAGACCACGGATCTTAGAAGCTCCTGGGTGGTCCGTCATTACAAATGCAGACTCTCAGGCACCTCCCAAGCCTTCAGAATCAGAATGTCTAAGAGAGAGGCAGGAGAATCTGCGTTTTAAAATAGGCCTCTCTGGGGGCCCTTGGGTGGCTCAGTCCCTTAATCTCCAATCTTGGTTTCGGCTCAAGTCATGATCTCACCTCAGGTCACAATCTCATGGTTCATAAGCTCAAGGCCTGTATCGTTCTCTGCCCAGATAGTGCAGAGCCTGCTTGGGATTTTCTGTCTCCCCCTCTGCCCCTGCTGTGCTCACTCTCTCTCTCAAAAATAAATAAACAAACATTTTTAAAAAAGAAAAAATAAAATTTCTATTTATTTATTTATAACACTTTATTAAAAAATTGGGACTATGTGTGGCGATGGATGTTAACTTATTGTGGTGATCATTTCACAGTATGTACATATATGAACTATGTATATACATACAAAGTTAAACTATACAATCTTATATGTCGATATTTAAAATTTTTTTTAATGTTTATTACTTTTTGAGAGAGAGAGAGAGAGAGTGCGAGCATGAGGGGAGAGGGACAGGGCAGAGAGAAAGGGAGACACAAAATATGAAGCAGGCTCCAGGCCGTGAGCTGTCAGCATAGAGCCCGATGTGAGGCTCGAACTCACGGACTCTGAGATCATGACCTGAGTCAAAGTCAGATGCTTAACCGACTCAGCCACCCAGGTACCCCTGTCCCTGATATTTTAATAAAATGGGAGAAAATATCACCCCCAAATATTTCTGGACACTTAGAGCAGTGTCTGGCATGAAGTAGGTGGTCAATAAATATTTAATAGGTGACTATTAAATGGGCGACTCAGTCAAAAAATAAAAATGACTTTTGGAAGCTATTAGCTTTTATATAGCACTTTCCATCTCTGCTGTCTTACTTGCTTACCTCGTACGTTCATTTCTAAAGGAAAAGTCGTTCTAGTTCACATTTCATTAAGCATTACTAAGAAATTGCAAAACTCCTTACTGGTGATGACCAACAATTCCTAACTACTTCCCTTGAGGATGGCACAAGAGCTAGGTAATATTTCTTCCTGGGACATTTTCCCCCCCTTCCATTGAGAAATATAAAAATTAGCTGTGATTCCTCAAGCTATGAGGTGCTAATATTTAAAAATGGAGGAAGACAAGACCCCAGTCCCCAGGGGAGTTTGGAGCCTTTTGAGTTCTGCAGAATTAAGACATTTCTTAATTGCAGAATTTCTTAGGATTTGTTATTTGAGTACATAAAACAAACTGTCCCCCAAACTTATTTGACCTTAGAATCCTTTTTTTAATATCTCTTGAAATTACTTCTTCACAGAAGAGTCTCTGGGGAACACTCATCTGAAGCGGTGTTTTTCGGACTATAGGATGAGAGTCATGATTTGGATCGTGGAATTCCAGAATTTACATACACATAGGCACAAAAACACAGTTCGTTTTTCCTAAAAAACTTTTTTTTCAAATTGCATGTGTTCTGAGAGCTCAAAGATAGAAAGGTCCTTCTCAAAAGACTTTTTGTAGCTCCTCCCACTAAAAGAAAAGCAGAACAGCACAAAAATACAGCCTATTTGATAGGAAGTATACAAGCACGAATATCATATCTTGGTCAGATAACAGAGCAGGATTAATTTTATTTATTTAACATATATTAGTACTTACAAATATTACAAGTTTTCAAATATGAACTAATTTGATTCTCATTTCAACCCTGTAGGGTATGGGTGCTGTAATTATCCCCACATTACGGGTTAGAAAGTGAGGCTCTTGCTAGCATTCTCTATGATAGAATTAACTGTAAAATCAGAAAGGGACAGTAATGGGGGTACCTCGGTGGCTCAGCTGGTTACGTGACCGACTCTTGATTCCAGCTCAGGCCATGATCTCGCAGTTCGTGATTTTGCGTTAGTTTGAGCTCCACATTGGGCTCTGCACTGACAGTTCAGAGCTTGCTTGGGATTCTCTCTCTCTTTCTCTAAACTTTGGGAAAAAAACTGATAGTAATTCATATATATAACTTTGACTTCACATTTAATAATGGTAATTAAAGACCATAAAGAGAAAGAACTATATTATATTAGAGTTAGGATCATATCAAATGTTCTTTCTAGCCCCATGGTAATGGCGCTGGGAGGACAAAGCAAATTATGTTCAGACCCTAGAATGGTTATTATCTGAGAGCTTTTATTATTTTTTAAATTTAAATCAAAGTAAATTTTATCTTATTTTTAGTAGGCTCCACATCCAATGTGGTGCCTACTACTTTGAGACCAAGTGTCACACACTCCACTGACTGAGCCAGCCAGATGCCCCTCTTTGAGGGCTTTTAAAAGATAACAGTTCTCTGAAATGTGGATACAATATCTTCAGATATTATTTGCTCATTTGTGGCCATTTGGCCATTGCATACCATGGCAAGTCATCTGCTGTAAGAAATATTTTTGTTTTGTAAGTGAGCATTTCTTCACTGTCAGGATTGCTCCTTTTGCTGGCTTTCTACCTGTCTTTCCTGCAGATGGTATGAACCGTTTGTAAAGTAACACTTCTTTTTTTTTTAATTTTGTTAAATGTTTTTTATTGTTGAGAGGAGAGAGAGAGAGAGACTGTGAGTGGGGAAAGGAGCAGAGAGAGAGGGAGACACAGAATAAGAAGCAGGCTCCAGGCTCTGAACTGTCAGCACAGAGCTCTACACGGGGCTCAAACTCAAGAACCATGAGATCATGGCCTGAGCTGAAGTCGGATGCTTAACCAACTGAGCCACGCAAGTGCCCCTCAGAGTAACACTTCTTACAAACTGGGCTGTGTATATTGTGACATGCTGCGTGGCGAGGCTCCCAGCCACAGGTGAGGAATGCGGTGGGGTTCAGGACATACTACCCCAAAATAGCACACCTTGGTATAGTGAATATTTTAAGTTTAAAGAGTTTGAGAAATGGCAGGTGCAGGAGGGACTTTGCGAACTTCCCCTATCACACTTGATAAGACCTTCACGTGACTTACGTCCTTATACCCAGAAGAAAGGAGCACCCTTATCTCCTAAGACTTCAGGACACTAGGAGGAATTCAGATTAATAGGTTTTGCCAAGTTTCCCCCGATTTACCACCCTTAGCTCATATCCTGTTATGTTTGCCCGCTTTTTGCTCTTCATCAAACCTAGCTTAAGACATGCTCAGGTTTAACCACTTCTTGGATCTTCCTTAGGAAGACTCCTGGGCCTTGCAAGACTTGTATTGAATAAGTTAGAATGTGTTTCCCTTGGTTATCTTTGTTACAGAGCCCCAACCAAGAACCAAGAGGGGTAGAAGGAAAAATTTGTTACCCCTTCCCTATAAAGTGGCATTTTCTAATAAAGTTAATAGTCTCCTTTTAATTCCTCTGAGCCATTGAGAAGCACTTTTTATTTCTGAAGAGGTTTGTGTTGTTCACTTATGAGAAAAGCCACACCCAAGGGTTCTAGACTTTGAGCTGTGATTCTCATTTCAGTGGTTTTAGCGTTAGCAGTGGCTCTCAGTGCGGTCACTGTTGTCTCCAGGGGACATCTGGCAATGTCTGGGCACATTTTTGGTTGTCACAACTGGGAGGGTGCTGTTCACCCTCTAGAGGGGAGAGGCCAGGGATGCTGGCTACAATATACAGCACACTTGCCCCCCCACCAGAATTACTCAGCCACAAATATAAACCATGTCCAGGTCGAAAAACTCTGTGCTGGAGTGATTTGGTGCAGCTCTCTGTCTGTGAGCCATCTTGGTTTGAACTAAGGGCAGTAGCATCCCAATTCTTTGTGCCTTGATTCCATTAAAATTGTTTCTCTTAGATCTGTTCTCGTGACCAGCTACAAATGTTTCGTGTTTTGTGGTGGACAGAAGAGGCGAAAGATGGTGTGGGTTGCCAGAAAAAATGTGGTACATTTTTCTGATCACTAAATTTGGAGTAAGAGGGGGAGGGCCGTTGCAAGTTTGGACTTTGTGACGTGTTGGAAGTTCTTCCACTGAACCGTGTGCTGTGAACGAACTAAATCATGGTTCCTGTGTCTCAGGTTGTCTCTGAGTTGAGCAGTGTGATAAATGGTTTGCTTGTATTGTTCTGCTTATTCATGACACCCAATAAAATTCAAAACGTCACCTTTTTAAAGATGTGGAAACAATCTCGGAAGCACAGTAATTGTGGACTTTTCTCCTTGCTTGTTGAAGCATGGCAAAAATAGTAAATTCTTTGAGCGGCCATTCCTAGGGTTGCTTTCTTTGTGAGCTCTCTTCGCTTGGGATAAAGAGAAGTTTGGAGACCTTCTTGAATGTACTCTGGTGCTTTAAGACATCCTCTCCCTGCTGGCTGCCTCGCCTGGGTCCTGGCATCGGGTTGCCAGTGATGTGGAAGGTCTTACTCAAGGACGCAGGGGTGGAATAGACAACAGTTGGACAACTCGAAGCCTCGTCCACCCTGTACTTCAAGATTCTCCTCTGATCCTTTCCTTTTCGTCACTTAAGATTCTTCTTTCTCATCTTATTCTTCCTTTATTTCCAGAGACTATAAAATGATCCAGAAATTTAGTAATAGTATGGGTGACCATTTATCAAGTGGCCACAATCTGCTTACTCACGTTTAAGGAATATGAGACATGCCAGTTTTGTTTCTAAATCCTCGTTATCTCCAAACTGCTTGATATCGTGACTGCCTAAGTCTTTTTACTCCCCGAATCTTATCACCCTTTTTATTTTTTGTAGGGTGTTAGGTGTAGAGGATACACTATGGGGAAGATCAGACACTGGTTTGAGTGGAGATGAAGGAGATGGTATTTTATGTAGCCCGTATGTCTCCTTCTGAATAATTCAAATGGGCTCATACCTTAACATTCATCAACTGAAGTATTTTCTACGAATTTAGAAAATGAACCATCTTGACGACCATTTGACACTGTTTCTTTGGGATATTTTTTGTGATGACGTCTGTCTATGGGTAATTCAAGATCATTTGTAGCTGTCTATATCCAGCAATTTGTAATTTGTCCAGAATTAGCATTGGTGATCTGTCTGGTTATTGATTTCTTTCCCCCAATAGTATAAACATGAAAAAGAATAAAATAATGATCTTGGTGGTAAATGCAGTCTATATGTTTTTTAATAATAAAGAATGTACACTTTTCTATTAGACTGTTCTTCCTGCCCATAATAATACTCAAAAGGAAATCTGCAGGATTTGCAAAAGGCAATTTAAAAAAAGAGAAATAAATAAAAAGACTCTTCTTGTCCAGCCGTGGCCCGCAAGTTCAAAAGAGTGTATTTCGTTGATCTGGTCACGCCACTGGATTCGAGATCTGGGTTTAAAGTCTTAGCAGGCCGGTTTATGTTTTCTTCTTAAGCTGCGTAGCCATCATGAAATGATTTGAGTGGCGGTCACCAAAGAGTTACTAATGCTAGTGTTTACTCTAGTGTCTTAGGGTCTCTTAAATTAATGAGTTAAACAGGACAGGATATAACATCAGAAGAGAGTTCTGGCTGTTTACCTACATGATTGCATCCTCAGGGAAAAACATGCCTGCCCTCTGCTACGAAGACAACAGGCAAAACCTTGACCTTGCCTTTGAGGACTGGCTCCATGCTCCGCCCCCCTGCCCGTGCCCTCCCTGCCTACCACGGTGAAATGATTTCAGTGACGTGGTCTCATTTCAGGAAATGTTTAATGAGTCTCAGGAAAACCATAAGTGAATCTCTGTCGCTGTTACATCAAGGAACGAGTACTCTTCAGGCCCTAGATAATTAGGGTGTCCACCTACGTTCATTATTAGCCATCTGTATTTAGAAGGGTATACATGCCTGTGACTTTAATTTATTTCTTTCTGGGCTCTGAATTGTCCTGTCTAAATGCAGAAAAGGAAAAGGTCTCACGGAATGTGACTAGCAGAGAGATTGTCATTTGAACAATGTCATCAAAAGACCGAAGGGGGCATTCGGGGCTTGGTCATCCTGTCCGTTCCCAGCCTCTGTGTAGTTAGTACCTGGATCATTGAGAACAGAGCCTTTGTTAAAGAAGCGTGCTTCACAATTTCCCCTCTGAGTCATACTTAGCTAAGCTAAGTTGAAATAAATGGTTCATTTCCACTGATCGAGTTCTTTATTTCTCATGGTGACTCTAGTTTTATTTGTAACTTGCATAATTGAAAAAAATTCTCAATAGCCTGAAGTTTGTTTTCCTTGTATGTGTTTGAACTTGAGAGGAAGGATCATGATACTGATGTTTAATATAGAATACACTTCCTTTGATTTTACGGAATATACTTCTTGAGGTCAGTGTGTGTGGTTAAATATATTTTGTTCTTAGAAAAATATTATTTCATCATTGTTCTTTTGCTTCTGAGAACTGCTCTTTTTATAAAAAATGAAAAAACCAAAACATTGAACATGTTAAATAAAATTAAATAAAAAAATAGAAGAATTGCAGTATTTTGTGTTTCACTGAATTGACTGATATCCTGACTATGCTTATTTATAACTCTTTGGGCTAAAGTAATCAGAAGACTGTCCTTTTGATAAAAATATTATTTAATTTTGATGTAATTTAATTATCTGCCTCTTCCTTCCCTTTTTTTTAAATTAGTTTATTTATTTATTTTAAGAGGGAGAGGGAGGGAGAACTAGTAAGCAGAGGAGGGGGCAGAAAGAGAGGGAGAGAGAGAGAGAATCCCAAGCAGGCTCTGCCCTGTCAGTGGTGGAGCCCAAGGTGGGGCTTTGAATTCACCAAATGCGAGATGCTGACCCGGGCTGAAGACGAACGCTTAACCACTGAGCTACCCAGGTACCCCTCCTCTCCCTTCTTTGAATAAAATACCACCCTTTGCAGTAGCCTTCCCATTTGTCAGTAGTTAAGTTTCGAAGTAAAGAATAAAATAAAACAAAAAGTGTGGTCTTTAAAAAAAAATGTGGCCTAAAAATTCTGTTTAGCAGGTGACGGGTAGTGAGCTGTAATTTGTACATATCCAAAGCAAGCCACATAGCAGGCACACATGTTTACAGGTGCCTCTTGCTGCAAAGACCGCCTGTGGCCATGTGGTCAGACCACATGAATTGCCCATGAAGCGGCCGGCCAGGGGAATGCTCCCAGCTGCAGAGACACCCTCTCTCTCTCTCCCTGTGGGCAGCGGCCACCTCCAGGAAAAAGCTGACTTCCAAACAATTTCCTGGTGAGCCAGCTGGGGAACAAGGGGATTTCCTGAGCCGAACACTGTGCCCTGCCATTCAAAACAGACAAAGACAACAGGTCTTGGAAATTTGAGGGAAAAGGGCAAGGGAGATGGGACAAGGAGGGGCAGGCTGGGGTCTGTAAATTGGCTGAAAGCATTTCCAGGGTATTTGTCTGGCTTTCCATTCTTTTGACAGCTCTTGGAAATCTCAAACAGGAATAACTGGCTATTGGAATTTAGATTCCAGAATGTAGGTCTGCCTCTTTTGCTAGTTTACTTTCCTGATGAGATTCTCTTGCTCCTATAGCCACAGTGGTATAGGCTTTGATTCTCAAAAGCTCTATAAACTTGCTTGTCATCAGGATGAAAGACACTCTCTAGAGAAAATTAGGTAGAGACCTTTTTTTTTTTTTAAAGTAGTGTGACTCAGGTTTTGCTGAATCTTCTTTATTTTTGGCTTGCAAGGCAAACATAAGTTCTTTGCTTCATTGACGAATCAGCACGTTGGTGCGGTGAGCCTTTTGGTCTGTTTTCTTGTTACTTTTTTTTTTTAAGAGCAGTTTTTTAAAGTGTCTTTCTCTTTTTACTGAGTTTTTTTTTTAAGTTAAATTCAAGTTAGTGGGGTGCCTGGGTGGCTCACACAGTTAAGCTTCTGACTTTGGCTTAGATCATGATCTCAGGGTTAGGAGTTCGAGCCCCCCACTGGGCCCTTCGCTGTCAGTGCAGATCCCGGTTGGATCCTCTGTCTCCTCTCTCTGCCCCTCCCCCTCTCAAAAATAAACGTTTAAATTTTAAAAATTCAAGTTCGTTAACATATAGGGTAATAATGATTTCAGGAATAGAATCTAGTGATTCATCACTTACATATAACAGCGCTCATCCTTAAAGTGGCCTCCTTAATGTCCAGCAGCCCTCAGTTTGTTGTCTGCTTTTAAGTGCCTCTCATGGTTTGCCTCCCTCTCTGTTATTATCTTATTTTATTTTTCTTTCCTTCTGCTATATGCAGGTTTTGTTTCTTAAATTCCACATATGAGTGAGATCATAGGATATTTGTCTTTGACTTACTTCACAGAGCATAATACACTCTAGTTCCATCCATGTTGTTGCAAATGGCAAGATTTCATAGTTTTTGCTTGCCGAATAATATTCCATTATATATATATATATATGTACACACACACACACACACACACACACACACACACTATATTTTCTTTATCCATTCGTCAGTCGATGGCCCACTTTTCCCCCTTTCTTGATACACTGAAAAACTGTGGGCAGTGGGATGGGTAGCTGTCTTGTTCTCACTGTGTGTCTAGTACGCAGCACAGTGACTGCCCTGTAGTAGCTGGTGTGCAGTGAATACTTGCAGAACACAGATCAAATTGGTGAGTCTCCTTATTGGTGTTTGCTCATAGGATGGTTTTGATGTTCCCCTCTGGAATTCGGCCCGACGTCCTTTAAATCTTTCCCCTCAGTCCAACCATCTAACATTAAGACAGTAGCCCCCTAAAAGAGGGACTTGGTTGTACAATTAGGTTGCAAGCCTTTTTCTTAGACTTACTGAGGCGTAAGACTCAGTAAATCACTTAACATCAAGTGAATGTTTGGAAGGAGTACTACCTGTAGTATATAAAATAGGTGGTTAAAGATGCTAAGTTAATTAAGCCTTTGCTTGTAAAGAGTGGAGAAAGACATTCCCCTAACTTGTCCACCCTATTATTTCTTCCTTTTCTGAACCTGAATTGCTTTTAGAATCAGATTGTCACCTTAATTGCTTTCTAATTATTCCATGTGCATGTCTCAGCTTCTTGGCTAGACTCAACTCTTAGAAGGAATAGGAGCAAATTTTATACCCCATTGATTTTCTTCACTAACATAAATAACTAATAAACATCGGCTCATCCAAGATGTCTTCCTTCTTTCTTCTTTTATTCCAAGCACAATATTTGGTATTAATTTAAAAGCTTCAGTGAGTATATATGCTGGTCTAGAATGTTATGGTAGCCGCCTCTAGGAGGTCCTCCCCACTTCAACAATTCTCACCTCCTTGTATTCTTACCCTTGTAATAGTGCCCTCTCATAGACTGACAGTTGAGCCAGTACATTTTGTGTAAGTGACAGTCACTACCAGAGGCAGGTCTTAAAAGACATTGGGGTTTCTGCATTGATTTTATTATTATTATTATTTTTTTATTACTTGCTTTAGGGTAAGCCATCTGCCATATTGGGATATGCAAGGAGCCTTCTGGAATGGTCCACATGGTGGGGAACCTGGGTCTCTTGCCAACAGCCATATGAAGAAGCCTCTTAGAAATCTGTCACCCATTTTGCATTCTCACTGAACTCCAAGAAATGAACATGGCCTATGTCTGCAAGTACATTGACTGAGTTTAGCCCTGGAAGACACCTTCCTAGCCATACTGAAAGACACTGAAAGACACTGAAAGTACTGAAAGACACCTAACGATAACCTTTTCTGAATGTCCAGTTTTCAGTGGAATATTTGGTTAGGTGCTACTTAGAGGCAGAGTAAATTGTATTATCTTTTATATTGTTCATATCTTATAAGGTTAAAATTTTGAAAAGATAGAAATGTTAAGGGGCGCTGGGTGACTCAGTCGGTTAGGCCTCTGACTCTTGATTTCTCGCTCAGGTCATGATCTCATGGTTGGTGAGGTGGAGCCTCGTGTGGGGCTCTGAGCTGTCATTGCGGGGGCTGTTTGGAATTCTCTCGCTATCTCTCTCTCTCTGCCCCTTTCCTGCATGCTCTCTCTCTCAGAAATAAATTAATAAACTTAAAAAGAAATGTCAAGTAAATGATGTCTGGTATAGAATAATATAACCCAGTGCTTACCTACCTAAACTTAATTATGGGTCAGGTTACTTGGTTGTAAGTAATCGGTGCATGGCAGGAAGGAGAATTTATTCTATAGAAAGAGGAATGTCTCCTAGAACCTCGGGGTACAGAGGCAGTAGGACCTCAGGAAAGGTCTCCAAATGGAATAGAAAGTTACGAGGACTGGCACTTCACCTTTTCTTTGCTCTGAGTGTCTTTATCTCCATATAATCTTCTCTGATTTTCCATTGACAAGGTAGAATTTGGAAGCCTTGCAGCTCCCTAATTGATCACGTACAGTTTTAGTCACACAGACGCTCTGTGTTGTAGTTTCCCCCAAAGAGAGAATTCGATTGGTAGAGCTTCACTCAGATGCCCATTCCTGAGCCAATCAGCCATCACCATTGGGGGCTGGGGGGCGGGAGGGACTCTAGGGCTGCCAGGAGCACATTCCAAACAGTTTAAAGGCTTCTGTTCACACCGCAGAAGAGAACCAGTTTTAGAAACCATAATGTATTATCTGAACTTTATGAGGCAGCAAATTCTCAACCTGTTGGTCTACAAAGCACCAATTGATGATAAAACCATGAATGTAATTTTCCTGCTCTCCCTTATTCCCGCTCAGATCCTGGGTTATCAATTTTACTATCAAGAGCTTTCATATTTTAGAGTAAAACAGGACCTGATTACACATCCTGGAAGTGAAAATCAGACACTACATTGGTAATGTCCTGTCAGAGAGCAAGAATATTCTGTCCCCTTGAGCTCCTTCTAGCTGGACTAAGAATCAAATTGGCATGAGACAGATTAACAGGAGAAAATAAAACTTAATAGGCTGTGTATGTATGGGGAATCCACACAGACTTGGAAACTCCAAAGGCACTCAGGCACAATGAGGTATAAATGTCATTCTGATCTAAGCAAAAAGCGGTAGTGGCCTGGGACTTTAAAGGGAAGGAATGCAATTCACAGGAAGATGAAAAAAAGTAAATGTTTGGTAAACATATGTGTGGTGAGTCAATCGGAAACAGTGGGACATAGAGAACTTTGACCAGACAGGTCTCCCTGTCTACCATACCTAGTTCGTAGTAACATGCGGTTATCTATGGTGATAGCTCTCTCCTTGGGGAAGATTCTGTATCTAAATTCTTTTCAGGCAGTTGAAGGAGGAGGTCAAGAGCTTTTCCTGAATCTGCTGGGTTTTGATTGCTTTTTAACTCAAAATAATCTCCATGCCAAAGTGTCCCGTCTTGGGGCAGCCTGCCTTTGGCCCTTTAAAGTATTTTAATGACATCCATAAAGAGAGTCATTGTTCATGGCGATTCCAAATCATCACCTGTAAATATGCATTTGAAAGACTAGAGGAAGTAAATAAATGTCCTTCTTCTGGTCAGTGTAAACTCCAGCATTGTCTTGGAATTTGAGCTGAATACAAGTGGCAGTTCTGATGTCCTTATTTGCCACATACTTAGGGTTAGGATGTCTGAAATACTTCTCCTTGAACAATATAATGAAGTAATTTGAATAGAGCATAATCCACAGGTATCCAGCAGGACTTCTGCATTGTTTTAAGAAAAAAGGAAGAGAATATGAGCAAAAAAAAAAAAATGATGTGCCAGTCAGATTAAAAAGTGCAAACTTGAGGCATTCTTTGCTGAAAAAAGTTGAGTGAAATCTTTTGAGAAGTTTATAAATGTTTGTGTCAACAAAAAGATAATTTAATGAGGTTTCTTTTTATTCCAAAGTGCTTGGCTTCTCAATCTGTTCACTTCCCTCTGGTTTATTTTCTGGAATATTTGGCCACTTCAAGTGTTAATGAAGTATTTTTATATGTGATGGTATCCCAAGAGAACGGGATATTTTCTTTTTCTTTTTTTAAAAGTTTATGTATTTTGAGAGAGAGAGAAAGAGCAAGCATGAGTGGGGGAGGGAGGTAGAAAGAGAATCCCAAGCAGACTCCAAGCTGTCAGTATACAGCCAATGCCAGGCTCAGACTCAAAAACCGTGAGATCGTGACCTGAGCCAAAATCAAGAGTTGGAAGCTTAACTGACTGAGCCACCCAGGTACCCTGAGAATGGGCTATTTTAAAATATGGCTTAATTATTGTCATAAGGCTTTTCTATGACTATACAATTGTAGTTACTGTAGTTAAAGTGCAATGAAAAGTCAATCGTAAAAAAAATTTAAGTAGACGGGGTGCCTGGGTGGTTCAGTTGGTTGAGCGTGGGACTCTTGATTTCAGCTCAGGTCCTGATCTCTGCATCCTGGGACTGAGACCCAAGTCAGGCCCTGTGCTGTGCATGGGGAGATTATTTCCATTTGAGAGACAGAGATTCTCTCTCTCCCTCTTCTCTGCCCCTCCTGGTTGCTCGTGTGTGCATGCATGCAAGTGCCAAAGTGTGCATGTGTATGAGAGAAAGCATGCGAGTGCATGCTCTCTCTCTCTCACACTCAAATGAAAAAAAATTGGGGGCACCTGGGTGGATCAGTCAGTTAAGCGTCGGACTTCGGCTCAAGTCATAATCTCACAGCTCATGAGTTCCAGCCCCGCGCTGGGCTCTGTGCTGACAGCTCGGAGCCTGGAGCCTGCTTTGATTCTCTGTCTCCCTCTCTCTCTGCCCTTCCCTGCTCACACACTCTCTCTCAAAAAAAAGAATAAACCTTAAAAAAAATGAAAAAAAAATGTAGATAGAGATTTTCACCATGTCATATGCAGAGGTGGGTTCAAATCCACACTTAATGGCAGATTTTTGTGTGCCTTGGGGAAAAATGCAGAACCTGTCTCTGACCCTCTAACATAACTTGAAAAGAAGTTGAAGAGAACGTGAAAACACAAGTGGTCTCTGATAAATACTCAGAGTCCATGTGACTTCACAGTGACTAACAGTGAAGACCAAAATGCAGTTGGAAGAGCCTAATGTTTATTTTAGATACAAGTACTGTATATGCTTTTGTTATTCAGCGTTTGTTTTTAGAGAGCTTACAATGCCATATTTTAAGTGATTTACTCTTCTAGGGTAGGTATGAAATACGCAAGGGAAGTATATTTCCCTTTTGTTGATAGAAACTATACCTTGTCTCACTGCCTGCCCAAAGTTTGGAGCTATTAATTAGTGTGTCAAGAACGGAGTAGAACTCAGGATTTCTGACCCAGCCCTCCTCCCATTCTGCAGCCTTCTGGTGTGTCCAGCTTCTCATCCTGAATTATTACCCTGAGGTGGTTTGCTCTGAGGCCCCTCTGGTTTGTGGTTTGTGGTTCGTGGTTTGTGGTATGTTGTTTGTGGGGATTTGTTTTAGTTTTTCACCTTTATGGCTTTTGTAGTGTGGAAAGCCCTCGGTTACTAGAGGTAGAATTATACAGTATCCTATATGGATTACATTGAATTCTTGATAAAAATATTCTGGTTCCATCCATGTTTCTCTATGTGATCGCTGGGTTTTTGTCACTTTCGGAGAGGATTCTGTATGAAACGAATTGTTGGTTAGGTTGAGGAGGAAGGATGAGCCAGGTATAGCTAGTTTGAAGGTTGATGCCCTACAAACAGGTTCACTGTCAAAGGCTTTTTTTTCATTGAATACATTGAAAAGGCATCAGTGATAACCCTTGTCTCACCTGCCCATCATCTTGGTATCTCTGAAAACTCATGCTAATTACATCATTAATTAAAGCTGTTTCAGTCATTTTGAGGATCCCTTTGAAGAACCAAATGATTTCATTGTTTTGCCTTGAGGCTGGAATGACTGATAGAAACACCCTGAAAAGCATGGTTTTCCTTATGTGATAGCTCCGATGGTTGCATTTTTATTTGAAAGGTAGACTTTAGAAAGAGAAACTAGACCTTTTATACTTAAAAGAAGACCATTGGCCCATTTTCTCTAGAGATTAGAACCGGAGAAATTAGGCATAAAGTAGTTTAGGGCATTACAGAGTTTAAGAGTCTTGAGGTGAGGAAAACAATCCAATACAGTCACAATCCGAAGCATGCGTGCTGCCATGGCCGTTTGGGAGATGGGAGATGTGGGCTCCCAGAGGAGATGAGTCCAGTGGGAACAAAAGTGCCTTGATTACATGTCCTAGGCCCCTGACCGGCGATGTTGTCCGGTTGGTTTAAACATACTCTGGTTTCACTCTGAAGAGCTCTCTCACCTGAAAGTTTGTCCTTGTATTGCTGTTGCCCCTAATTTTGTTCTCAAGTGTCATCTGAGTTACGCCGGTTAATGGTTAACCTGCTCTGGGCAGGGAATATTGATTTGTAGCTTGCCAATTTTCCATGTGTAAATACTTCCCCCAAGGCCAGTAATACGTGACTAACGTACAGGCGCTGACCACAGATTTCGGAGAAGTCGTACACAGCTGGCTCTTTGGCATTCATACTGGTGGCTCCTGCCATCGCTGAGCTCCATACGCAGTAAAGTGTCATGACTGATAATATAATAACCATAAATGAGGATGGGTAATTTTTCATTGACATCAGGAGTTTTATTTTTATTTTTTTTTAAAGTTTATTTATTTTGAGACAGAGAGAGACAGAGCATGAGCGGGGGAGGGGCAGAGAGAGAGGGAGACACAGAATGTGAAGCAGGCTCCAGGCTCTGAGCCGGCAGCACAGAGCCCGACGCGGGGCTCAAACTCCGCGAGATCATGACCTGAGCCGAAGTCGGACGCTCAACCGACTGAGCCACCTAGGTGCCCCGACATCAGGAGTTTTAAAAGGTCTCTTATACACATTATCTTACTTCAGCACTACAGTAATCCTGGGAAATAAATGCTGTTACTCGCCCCTTTTAATATAATGTCTTAAATGACCGGATTCTCAGTCTCTTTTGGTGTTTCTATGAACTTTGAGGTCATCCACGTGCCCCGAGTGCAGCTGCTTAGAAGTGGCAGGTCCAAGATTCAAACCTGTATCTTTCCAGAGTCTATACTTGTAGTAGCTGTGATATATAAATCATTATTCTAATGTTTAAAAAGTGTGTAGCATGTCATCTAAGCTTTTTCTTTTCTGGGTGTAAGCATCCACAGTTCTTAGGAAACAATTCAGTAATTCGTTCAGCTTACTTAGCGTCTGTTACGCGTCAGGCACCGTCTTATGCAGTTGGTCCGCATCAGTGATCAAAATAGTAAAATATTGGGGCACCCGGGTGGTCCAGTTGATTGACTGTCCCACTCTTGATTTTGGCTCAGGTCATGATTGTGTGGGTTCATGGGTTCAAGCCCCACATCAGGCTCTGAGCTCACAGTGTGGATGGATCCTGCTTGGAATTCTCTCTCTCCTCTCTCTCTCTCTCTCTCTCTCTCTCTCTCTCTCTCTCTCTGCCCCTCCACTGCTCACCTGCATGCTCTCTCTCTCTCTCTCAAAATAAATAAATAATCTTTAAAAAACATCATTCTAAATAAAAAAATACACAGTAAAATGTCTTCATTCTGATGGAGAGAGATAAACAATAAATTCATTTAAAAGCAATGCGTGTTGCATGCATAGCCAAAATGCTATGAAAAAAAGGTAGAACGGAAGGGGGGGTGTTATGTATCCTGGAGGGACTTGGTTGCAGTTTTAAATAGGGTGAGAATATTCCTCAAATGGCTTAATTTTCAGACCTTTCACCCCTGCCGATTGCCTGTTGGGGGAAGGACATGCCGTGGTCAGTAGTCGTGTTTCCTGAGCGCCAGGTGCGGTCTTGCCGGCTCACAGCGGGGACAGGGCTCCCTTTCTTCTCTTGACTTGGTCCTTAATAAGTCAGAATTGCAGCCTAGGGCCCTTCCCTCTTCTTGGACGCATGTCACTTTCTTGGCTGGGCCTGATGCTGTGGTCATGCCTAAACCACAAGGCTCTTCCTGGAGGAACACCTGGCAGCCACTCCAGGTTTCCCCCAGCCTGTCATTTTACCATCGACGGACTGACTCTCGAAGTCGTATTTAACCTTTATCTCTGCGGTTTCTCATTCTGTGGAAAACTTACAGGGGCCACTTGATTTATTGGCAAATAAATCTGTGTTTGCGGCATCTCTCATTTGTAATGCTTTTTGAAGCAGTGTTTTCCAAAGTGTGGGACCACCCATGATGCATTGCGGGGCGGGGGGGGGGGGGGGGGGTTCAGCACGACCTGGCCTTGCCCATCAAGGTAAGGTGGCCACTCCCCCTCACAGTTCCCTCTCAGTGGGTGTGATTATGTTGGAGACAGTCTCATTCTGGTGCCAGGGAGTCTTTACTCTCTTTTAGCAGCTGTTCTATCTTTTCAGAAAAGAGAAAGACAGAAGTTTTGGACCTGCCTCCCATGACATTGTTTAGTTAGAAATTAATAATAATATTTTATTACCTTTAGGGCTCCCTTTTTACTTAGAGTAAGATGATACTGCTTTTCCTCTTATAATAAGGAAACAAAATTGACTTTCAAATTAAATCTATTCATGTTAAAAAATGTGTTCATTTAGGGGCGCCCGAGTGGCTCAGTCAGTGAAGAGTCCAACTTCGGCTCAGGTCTTGATCTCAAAGTTGGTGAGTTCGAGCCCCGTGTCAGGCTCTGTGCTGACAGCTCAGAGCCTGGAGCCTGCTTCGGATTCTTTGTCTCCCTCTCTCTCTCTGCCCCTCCCCCGCTCATGCTCTGTCTCTCTTCTCTCAAAAATAAATGAACGTTAAAAAAATTTTTTTTAAGTGCGTTCATTTAAAGAAATATGAAATGGACAGCTGGTGGTTTTCAAGTATGACACATGAGGTAGCTCTTCAGTGTCTGAAGTTTGGCTAATACTTATCTAGATAATTTTGCAGGTCCTTTTAAGAGCCCAGGTCATAAAATAAGTAACAACATTTTAAAACAGAAAAATATCTCAGCATAATTACGTATGTGTATGAAGAGCATGGCCTTTGGAGCCAGACTCTTGATTTGAATCCCTCTTTTGCTAGTTGTGTGATCCTGGCTGACCATCTCCACGTATGGTGCCTCCGTTGTGCTTTCTGAAAAATAGGTATGAAGCTGGCTCAGGCCATAGAGCATGCGACTCAGAATCTCCGGGTTGTGAGTTTGAGCTCTATGTTGGGTGTAGAGGTTACTTAAAAGTAAAATTAAGAAAAAAAAAAAAAAAAAGCATTCCCTCAAAGGGTAAGTGTAAAGATGAATGAGTTAATGCATGAAGGATGGTTATGACTCTAAGAGTGGGAGCTATTTTTATTTTTTTACAACGTCGAGTTTCTTCATTCTTATGAGCCTCACCAACATGTTCTTGTTGGTAAAGGAGTGTTACTTCGTGTTCTGAGCTATGTCATCTGAAAAAGGACTCAGCCATGCTGTGGTGGTTTTAGGAACAAAGTTCCTGTTGTTTTTCTCCCAGCGCTGCACTGAGACATTCTGTCTTCACTGCCTGTG
This sequence comes from Paguma larvata, assembly GCA_030068075.1. Lineage (NCBI taxonomy): Eukaryota > Metazoa > Chordata > Mammalia > Carnivora > Viverridae > Paguma > Paguma larvata. The sequence goes on along the minus strand of CM057842.1, from coordinate 31,986,931 downwards.
CTGTTTATAATTATCCTTGTCAGGTCAAGGTGGGCTTTTTTGCCCTGCGTCTGGGCGAGGTGCCCTGTATTGTCCTCTCACTTGACCTTTTAGCCAATTTCTTAGGTATAAACAACACACGAAAACACCACCTGGACTGAGGCCTTTTATTAACTTTGGAATTAAATTCCAGAGGAAGTATCAGGGACAGTTCAATAGTTGAGGAACCGGAAATTGAAAGGAGCCTTTACTTCTTCTGCCATCTCATGGTTAAAGTATAAATAAAGTCTCCTTTTGGATTACTGCAAATAAGCAAGGCAGAGCCCCAGATCCCATGGCGAGCCCTGGAGGACTTGGGTTCCCCTAGTGATAGGACATGCTTTGTGGGGACATAAAAGGATCCAGCGGCCAGGCAAATTTGGGAAAGATCTAATACACAGAACTCAACAGATTCATCTACCTGCATGTCTTCTTGGTGGGTTTTATGTATGGAAATCTGTAATAATGCTCTAAGAAGGAAAATAATAGTAAACTTTTACGTAGCTCTTACTTTGTGCCTGGCATGGTTCTGAGGGCTTTACATGTGTTAACTTATAAATCCTCATGTTGGCCCCCATGACTGTTCGTTCTCATTTGATATATAAGGAAATCGAAGCTTGGAATGTATAGTTGGTGGAGTTTCATAAGCTCATCTGACCAGAGACCGATTTTGACCTGAGCCTTGTGTGGTTGGGAGCAGTGGTTCAAGGCTCTGAGCCAGCAGACTCACAGGTAGATAATTGTGGACGTAGGACAGCCTCGCTCTGGTTTCTGTTCGGGGAACGATGGCTTCTCGGAGAATCCCCATGTTGGATACATTGGCCTCCCCATGATATTCTTGCTTGATTTGATACCAGAAATTCTTGAAGCGGGATGCATTTATCTTAAAGTGACAGGTTTAATTTTCCAACTCCACAGTCTCCTGGATGGGGAGAACAGGCCCCCTTTCTGCAGACAGATCCTTCTTCACGTGAGCATTTTCCTAGCTTCTCTCGAAGGCGGGAACTTGCTGTGTGGAAAGGGAAGACAGCTTTGAATAGGGCCCGGGATCCTGCATTAGTCGAGTGAGAGAGCTTCTGATTCATAAACCGCTGAAATCCTCCTCAAGTTAAAAGAATGAAAAAAGCTACATTTTTCATCAAGGTTTTAAATGCACATCAATTGGTAAAGAGCCAAAATGGCATTTTTACAGATGGTCTTCGCTTCAATTATTTATACATTTCTTTGAATTATTTCCGTATTACCCAAGTGATGAAATCGTGTTGGGTAAATTATTGCCTCTGCTTCCCTAGACAGCTGATTCTAATACTTTAAAAATTCTGCAATTATTTCCCATTACTCTTAGGATAAAATACAAATTCACTAATATTGCCTCCAAGGTCTGGCCCTTGTCCTTTATAGCTTCAGGGCCAGTGTTAGTTCAGTTTGCCTTTTTTTGCTAATAAGATAACAAAAGTGTTCTAGTTAGGCTATACGTATGGAGAGGGCTGTATTTTTAGCCCCTGCATATTCCTTGGCCAGGTCCCCTTGGATAGTGCACAGCCTGTACAGCTGCACATGCCTGACCAACCTCATCTTCTTTTCCCTATAACATCCTTCATGTCTTCTTGGTAATTCTCATCACACTTAAGATGACTTATGAATGTCTCCCATTCTTGCTAAAGGATAAACTCCCTAAGGGATGGGCCTCTATTTGTCGTATTTACTACAGGATCTCTAAAACTGAACAAAACGCCATGTTACTTAGTAGGCTCTTTATGATGTTTGTTGGTTGTGATGTTTATTGATTGCAGGTTTGACAGTTGGCATGCGTGGGTGTATGGATGACTAGGAAAAGGAAGCTTCGATCTTACATGGAAGAATTAGACATCTTTTGCCTAGAGCACATTAACCTGGGATTTTAGAATCGAGCTTCGAGGTTTGTGTGCAATAATGAAGTTTGTATAAGCAATTCTCAGCCCTTAGGGAGGCTGTATTTTGCACATCTCTTCTGTTGTGAATCTCTTGTGTTGAAATAACCAGATGTTCCTGCTATCAAGAAAAAATGTTACGTTTTCCCATTATGTGCAGTGCTCTCAGAGCTCATCAGAGACATAGCTGCAAGCCGGGGCTTCCAGTGACTGTTGGGAGGGGCTAGGAGCCCACCAGTGGTTGTTATTTAATACTAACCTCATGGTCTTCTGACATGCTGGGTTCCCATCACTGTCTCTCTGTTCACAGCATTTCTTTGGGATGCGATGCTACATTGAATCATTACATTCTCTTCCCAGCTGTATTGGTTTCCAACGGCTACCATAACAAAGTACCACATAGTGGGAGGCTTAAAACAAGAGACCTGTATTGTCTCACAATTCCAGAAGCTAGAAGGCTCAGATCTGTCTGCAGAGCCATGCTTCCTTTGCAGGCTCTCGGGAGAAACCCTCTCATGTCTCTTTCTTACTTGTGGTGGTTGCTGGCATTTCTTAGCATTCCTAGATTTATACCCATACCGTCTACTTTCTGCCTCTCTCTTCATATGGCTGCCTTCACTCTGTGTATCTGAGTTTCCTCTGTCTTCTTTTAAGGAGACATAGTGGATTTAGGGCCCACCCTTATCCTGTGTGACTTCACCTTAAATAATAATACCTGTAGTGACACCTTGGTGGCTCAGTTGGTTAAGTGTCTGACTTCAGCTCAGGTCATGATCTCACAGTCCATGAGTTCGAGCCCTGCATTGGACTCTGTGCTGACAGCTCAGAGCCTGGAGCCTGCTTCTGAGTCTCCTTCTCTCTCTGCTCTCCCTTGCTCATGCTCTCTTTCTCTTTCCCTCAAAAATAAATGAACATAAAAAAAATTTAAAAATTAATAATAATACCTGCAAATATTCTATCTCTAAATAAGGTCACCTGAGGCTGCGGTGGATTTGAATTTGGGGGAAACGGGGACACTATTTAGCCCAGCACACCAGAGTTCAGCCCTTTTCGGCTGCTAGTCTGTGAGTCAGGTCTCTGCTCCATTGGTCTTTGCGTGACCTTGTGCGTGTCGTGTCATCTCGTAGAGTCTCATTCCCTGTAAAAGGAAACTGGTTACAGTACCTGTAGGAGGTTTTCAGGATTAAATGAGATGGTACAGATGAATCATGCAAAACAGAGCCCGCACATGGTAAAAGCATTTAATATACTCATTATTATTTCTTTCCTTTCTACCTAACCTGAACTTAAAGCTATTTTCTAAATTTCTTTTTACTGATACCCCAAATGGTGAATTCTGCTTCTCTTTGGTGCTTTAAATTTTTTTGGTACTTTTTTTTTTGTTAAAAAACTTTTTTTAATGTTTATTTTATTTTTGAGAGAGAAAAACAAAAAGTGTGAGCTGGGGAGGGGGAAGAGAGAGAGGGGGAGACATAGAATCTGAAGCAGGCTCCAGGCTCTGAACCGTCAGCACAGAGCCCATTGCAGGACTCGAACCCACAAGCCATGAGATCATGACCTGAGCTGAAGTCAGAGGCTTAACCAACTGCGCCACCCAGGAGCCCCTGTATTTCTTTAATTTTTATTAGTAGTCTGCAGCCAGTGATCACTCATCTTGATTGATTTTGATTGAGTCTTCTTTGGGCAGAGGGGTCACTCCTTGAGAAGGAATGGATTACAAGCGAGGTACTACCTTTTGCGCTAGCTGGTGATTACTCCGATATAGTGGTAAAGGGCTCAAGAAACATGTAAGTCAATGCTAAAACAGAATGAATTAAGAAAAGTCTTTGCAGATCAGATTTTTTTTTTTTTTGATTGCACATTGGCTTGAACAAATATGATGTGGTAGGGTTCTTCTGACTTGGCAAAACCATGTTAAATAATTTCTGTAGTGGGTTGAAATGATAATAAAAGTCAAAATCATACGTTTGCATTTTCTATGCAATTATAATTTGAGCTGAACTTACTTTGGCAATGGAGTCGATTCTAAGTGTAAAATTGCAGCCTAGTCCCATTTTGCACTTAGCAAATGTAAATGTTGTAATATAAATTAAAACCCATGTATAAATAATCATGAGGGATAATTCAATTTAGTTAATTTTCATTTTCTTCGGAAATATAAAATTGAATAAATGTTAAGAATCTCTTGGAGAAGGGACAAAGCGGGATAAATTTAATCAGACTGTAATTGTTTTAAAAGTCTCAGGAAGGAATGAAGTTTATAAATACGGAATTCCTTGAGGTGATTGATCGTAGGAGAGGAGAGATTAGGTTTTACCTGTCTTTACCATGTATCCTAGCCTTAAAAAGACATTGTTTAGGATTAGAAATTCATACGGTGTTTGTATGTGACAGAATTTGATTGAAGATCCAATATGTTTTGTTCCACGCTGCTTAAAACCAAAAGGAAGGTAATTTAAAAGCCACTTGTTCTCGAATATCATTGTGTCTTTAATGACAGTCACAGAGCTCTCAGAGAAGACCACACAGTCTGGGATATTTAGTTGGAATAAAATAAAACAGAATGGATGTGGAGACTAAGACTTTAAATGGGTGGAGGCCTCATGTGTGGAAACGAAGTTCCCTTTGGTATCTGTGGCCCTAAGAGATGTGGACAGAACTGTGGGAGTAAGTGATGACATGTGAAACACTTAAAACAAGGTGTGGCCGCCTAGAAACGTCTTCCATCCATTGACATCTGTGCTCTAAGCCTACGTTGGTTGTTCTAAGCAGAAGCTTTGAGTTCACTCATGTTGGATGAGAGGTTGGACTTAGATCCCTTTCATTCTTGAGTCTCCAGGATTTTTAAGTTGATTACCAACAGGCGATGTTTGAAAAAGGTTCAAGGGGCAAGGCGATGGAAGGTCTGAGATAGTTGTCTAAAAGTAGAGTTTTGATGCTCAAAGTAGTAGGTGGATATTAGGGAGAGGCTACGAGTTATGTGTGAGTAGAATGAGCAGCACTTGGAAGTCACTGTTAGTTAACAAAGCCTCAGATGGAAGAAGAACGCCTTTTTCTAATTTGGCATAATGACAGAGGGTTGGGGGATGGAGTTGGAGAGAGGGAGACTGAGATGGGAAGGTAGAGAGAGTATGAATGAGAATATATCCAGGTTCCCTTGTGGACGCCTTCTCTTATGTGAGCATTCTAGGGGATAAGAAATGGAAAATCACGTTTTTCTTACATACATAATTTCAGAATGAGCAGTCAGCATTTTGTCTCCTGAGTGGAAAAGAAAATCTCAGATTCAGTGACGTTAATTCTCTCCTCTCCAGAGGAAAAGCTGACAACATTCTGTTGAGAAATGGTCATGAAAACTGAGAGTCTCTTTAAATCACTGTTTACCATATTACCTGATTTCGTGTGCAGTGTGTGCCCCAGTAGACACACTATTGTTGTCTGCCAGAATAATAAGGGACTCAAATTTTATGCCTGTAGATATTTTAATTTTGTTTTGGTTGTTTCTTTTCTTCTTCCCTTTTTTTTTTTTTTTTTTGAAAATGAAGATTATTACGCTCCTTTAATAAAAATAGGTCTCTGTGGAATACAGTGTAACTCTTAGACACTTTTTATAGGCATTCTCCTTATCTTGTATTTGTTAGTGAGACAGCTTGAAAAGAATACTATTTTAAATATTCTGATTTTAAGGTAACATTAAATTAAAAAAAATAAGTTTATTTTTGAGTGACACAGAGACAGCGTGAACAGGGGAGGGACAGAGAGAGAGGGAGTGAGAAAGAATCCCCATGCAGGGCTCGAACCCATGAAACCATGGGATCATGACCCAAGCTGAAACCAAAAGCTGGACGCTTAACCAACTGAGCTACATGGACGCCCCTAAGCTAACATTAATTTTAAGCTGAGGTGTTTAGTCACCAAGCAATAGGGTGAAAACAACTCATTTGCTACTAAATGAGATCAGTCAAAGAAAGTCGTGGAACTAGATATTTCTCTAGATCCTAAAAAGAGTGCAGCATGCAGGTGAACACTTTGAACTCCAGAGTTTTGTTTTGTTTTTAAAGATTTTATTTTTAAGTAATCTCTACTCCCAACCTTGGGTATGAACTCACAACTGTATTCCAAATTTTTAAGTCTGTTAAGAGTCTGACTCTTGATTTCTGTTCAGGTCATGATCTCACAGTTCATGAGATCGAGCCCTGCATTGGTCGGTCTCTCTCTCTCTCTCTCTCTCTCTCTCTCTTTCTCTCTCCTTCTCCCTCTCTCCCTCTCTCCCTCTCTCCCTCCATCCTTCTCTCCCTCCCTTCCTCTCCCTCTGGTCTCCCTGGTCATGCTTGGTCTCTCCCTCTAAAAATAACCATTAAAAAAATACTTTAAAAAAGTGCAGAAAGTTAACCAGATATAATTATTTATGTTCTTTTTAAAATTGTAAGTGCCCTTCTGGGCGTTTAATAAGAACCCTTAAGGATGGGAATGTATTTAAAATGATTCTGACCCTACCTCAGTATGTAGCCATTCTCTTTGTCACCATAAAAATAATTTAGTCTCATTCTGACATTTTTCTGTGTAGCCTTTTGTTTTTGGAGTAGATTTTATCTTTTAGAGCAGTTTTAGGCTCACTGCAACATTGTGAGTAAGGTTTTGAGGTTTCTCCTCTAGCCCATCCCCCAGGGCATGCACAGCCTCGTCAGTTACCAGTATCCCCCACCAGGGTGAGACATCGGTTACAACTGATGAGCCTACATTTTCACCCAGAGTCTATAGTTTACATTAGAGGTCACTCTTGAGGTTGTACATCCTGTGAGTTCGGATACATGTATGACATGAATCCATCATTATAGGATCATACAGAGTATTTTCGCTAACCTAAAAATTGCTTGCTCTACCTCTTCATCCCTCCCACTCCCCAGCCCTGGGCAACCACGGATCTTTTTACTTTCTTCATAGTTTTTCCTTTTCCAGAATGTTATATAGTTGGAATTATATAGTATGTAGTCTTTTCAGATTAGCTTCTTTTATTTAGTCTTGTATTTAGAGTTCCTTTGTGGTTTTTCAAGCCTCGATAGCTCATTCCTTTTTAGTGATGACTAATACTCCGTTGTTTGGTGTACCATAGTTGATCCATTTCCTACTGAAAGACATCTTGGTTACTTCTAAGTTTTTGCAGTTGTGAATAAAGCGCTGTAGGTCTTTGTGTGGCTATAAGTTTTTCACCTCTTTTGGGAAATACCAGGGAATGTGATTGTAGGGTAAGGCTATGTTTAATTTTGTAAGAATCTTCTAAACTGTCTTCCAAGGTGGTCTACCATTTCCTTTCCCGCCAGAAGAAGTGAGAGCTCCCGTTGTTCCACATCCTCGACAGCATTGGGTGTTGTCAGGGTTCTGGATTTTGACCATTCTTACAGATACATGTAGTATCTCAATGTTGTCTGTCTTTGTAGCTTTTTATTTTATTTTATTTTTTATTTGAAAAGCAGTATTATTTCAGGAGTTGAGAGAAAAAAGCAAAACCTCTAGCCCTGGGTAAGTCATCCTTAGAGTTTATGGTCTGTTGTAGAGTTTTTTTTTCAGTTTATATATAAAAAATGAAATATGGGGCACCTGGGTGGCTCACTTGGTTAAGCTTCCGACTTCGACTCAGGTCATAAGCCCCACATTGGGCTCTGTGCTGATAGTTCAGCACAGCTCTCTCTCTCTCTCTCTCAAGAATAAATAAACATTAAAAAAAATAAAAGAAATATCCCCAGATAAGCCTAAGAAATAAAAACAGATTAACTTAAACACATGTGACATTAGTAATTTCAAATATAAGAAAACACCTTGCAGTCCAGATAATTAAAAAACCAAAGATAAATTTTTAGGACCATTAATATATTCATCGGGGCATAATTTTCAAAAGATAAAAAGGGTATGCAATGAAGGGCTGCCTTTCCTTCACCTCCATCTGTGCCCATTCCTAGAGGCAGTGACAGGTGTGTGTGTATGTGTCTGTGAAATACATATATGTACACAGAGGACACAAATGGTAACATACCGGACACAGGTTTGCATGTAGCTTTTTTTTCTCCTGACGGCATGTTTTGACTCAGTTTAAATTCGAGCTTGATTTAGTAAGCCTTGAGCCTCTTGCTTCAAGGTTACTTAATTATTTTTAGAATTAAGGAAACACAAATGGACCAGGATGTCCATAGGGAGGAAAGCCAGGAAACAGAAAATACCATTAGTTCCCTGATAGTCATCATTTTGCCAAGCTAAACGAAGGCAGTTTTCAGGAAAGCATATGGAATATGGCTCTTGATGGAGCTACGCGCCGCTTGAAGGACACACGTGGATAACCCACAGGGATGATTCACTACCCGTGCAGCTGTAAACTTCTCTTTTAATTAGGTAGGAAGCACCTGCATGTTATTACTTCATCATTTCCCCCCTTCCCGGTCCAATTTCTTCAGGGATTAAAAAAAAAAAAGAGAGAGAGAAAATGAACCAACAGGTTGGTATTCAAGTTTTTCGTAGGGGAGAGCATTCAGTGCCTAACAAAGGGCAAGTCTGAAGATCATCTTCCGGAAGAGGAGGTGAGAATAGTAACATTCAAGGGTGTGAATCATGGAGGGCAGACGGCTGCATGCAAGGTGTTTGGCGGGGAGCTGTTTGTTAGCATCCTGTGTGTTTGGATTTGCTCTTTTGAGTGTTAAAAAATATTTAACAGAATTAATGCTAAATAAGTACAAGGTGTTGTTCAAATTTGAATGATACCAGTGTTTTAAAAATTTTGTGTGTGTCTTCTGGGCTCTGAGCATTTTCATGAGAAGGCGCCAGGATCTTTTTGTCGCTTCTGGAAAGTGTCCGTGATGGTTCACACAGTTAGGAGTGTCTTCCAAGGCTTGATCAGCATCATTTACCTCTTGATTGCTTCTGAAAATTCACTTTGTCCTTACATAAATTGTTCGAAACACTGCTTACGATTGTAACCAAGATATACATTGTAATAATGGCTACCCTTTAATTGAGCACCTACTCTATGCTAAGTGTGTTATGAATGTATTCCTGTAGAACCTTCGCTACTACCTAAAGGAGCTGGTATTCCCATCTTCATTTTATAGCTGGGGAAACCAAGGCCCAGAGAGCTGGCATACTTGGTCCAAGTTTACTCAACAGGTTACTTACTGTAAGACGTTCAACCCAGTTGTGCTGTGTTGGACGCATATTACGTTTGTACATACACCTGCAAATATTCATTCACTATAAGCATATTTATTTGATGCATCTGGGTTGACATTATTCTCAACTTGGTGATTTGTGAATTTAACATGCTCATGAGGCATTCGTAGAGGACTAGGTTCAGATCCTCTTAAGGATGGTGGCTTCCCAGAGGTCTCAGACTGGCAGCCTGAGAGCTGAATTCGGACTGCACCTGTTTGGTTTGGTTTTGGTGGGGGGAGGGGAGAGAGGAAGTCAGCACTGTGTCTTAATTGAACTGAGCCTGAATGCCTGGAGGTTTGGTTCTATCGGATTTCCCCTTAGTCCCCACAACTCCCTAATTCCTTAGGCCCTGCATGCTTCATTCATTAAAGTTCTTTGCACGGCCCCATGATGGCATTCAAATTTGTGCTTCCAGAAACCATTAAACCAGGAAGTATTTCAGTTAGAATGTGTTCTTTTAGAGGTTCAGACTAATTAACATTAATAAATCGATTTTTGCCCTGAAATAAACATTGCTGGTGTGTCCATTGGTCAGTATAAAACAATGAGTTGACTTTATTACCAATTCACTTTTAACATTTTTCACAAAAGGGCCTTTGTTGGTAGAATTCCCTACCTCCTTTATGTGTGCTGAATATCTGTCTGCTGACTTGAGGATAGAGTCATACGGTGCCTCTTCTGAAGGCTGATGTTTAAGAAGATACCCTGAGGTGATGTCATATCATAAGGTGAAATCTATTGAAGAAAAAAAAACAAAACAAAAAACAAAAGCAAGAGAGTTGTTTCTCAGCGTTAGTTGAAAATGGAGACACCAGGTTCTTTTTCTGTTCTTTTCTTCTTCCCTCTCTTCTGCTTTTGTAATTGACCCTCCAGCTTTACACAGATGACATTCTGTTCCCGGGTGAGTATCTTCTAGATTATCAGGAACATTCAAGAGCCTTAGGACTCCTTGTCTAGAACGCAGAGAAGGCAGCGCACTGGGTCCACACTGAATTCCAGTACCCACACGCAACGTGGTGTACGTTGCTTTCTCAAAGCACATTGTGTTTGAAGGAATTCTAATTCTAGGGCATGTGTTTCTCTGTTTAAAAGGATTCTTCCACATTTTCAGTGTGTTTTTCACGGGGCACTTGCCTGTAGGGTGCTCTCTACAAACAAGCTTGGGAAATCCTTTGTATTCTAATACCTCTGTGCAGGGATCTGAAACACACAACCGTACTGTATTCAAGGAATGTGTTTTGTTTTGCCTAACACAGCATTTCCCAAACTTAGTTGACTTCAGAATCCCCTCCAGAACCTGTCATTTCTGTACCACCTTTGTATCCTCCAAAACCCTTTATCTATGGAATGTACTTTGAGACTGCTAGTCCATATAAATTGCACAAAAGCGTGGAAACTTGTTTTTGGTGATTTGGGTGGGGGGGGGCATGTAATCCCAGTTCCACTGAAATGGCTTTATTTTGTGAAATACAAGTTCATCAGACATGAAACCATGATTAATGGAGAATTGAATTTCATGGCTTGGTAGTGTTTAAAATGAGCAGAAGTGAAAGGTGACATCATCCTTCCTGATGTCTGTTGAGTTTCTTGAAAATACAGGCATCATGTTTCTTTCGATTTTGGTGACATGTCGCTGATGCTGCAGTTGATAGTTTGCTGGACAACTGTGTCTAACTTTAGACTAGGATGGGCCTGCTCTGCCTCCTCTGGGCATATTTGTTACTCTCCTGTCTCGGTGGTAAACCTTTTCCCCATAAATGCCTCTTTTGGTTCTCCTAATGATCTTGTGAGCTAAATATACAAAATGTATTTCCCCATTTTATTAAGGAGTAAGTCCCTTGCTCAGGGTCCCCTGGTAAGTTAGTTCACAGGGTTAGGTTTTCCACCCATAGGTCTTTGTTCCCAAAATTAACCTTACTTTGTGTCTGACTTAAAAAACACCTTTAGATTACCTAATTTTTTTAAAGCAAAAAGTCAGAAGTTTTTATTTTTTGGCGCTTGCGTATGAGACAAAACAGGAGCCCAAATAAAACCTGACGCAAACTGTTTTTAACCACGCTCATATCTTAATGATTCACTTGTGAATTAGCCACCTGTAGCTAAGATTTCTTCTTGGTCTGGATTCTTCCCAGCCTCTTGGCCTACCTCTGCCCCTACCTTGTTTTTGTCAGAAGAGCTTAAAACAACCCCAGACTATAAGGACTCTTTTTTAAGAGGACAGAGTTGTATTTATTCTCTCACAGAAGTAATGGATTGTTCTATTCAACTCTACATAGTTTTCAAGACTGGGTTCATGGGTATTTAAAAGGGCAGAATTTGACACACACACCCAAGAGAGGTTATGGGTTTGGTCATCAGTAGCCAGTTAAAAAATAAAATTTCCCAAGAGGTAATTGTTTTCATACCATCTTAACCACTCTGTGCCTCCCCCCTCCAAGTATTATCTTCATCAGTGGTTGGTAATTTAGGTTTTTGTGGGAACACTTGGACTTAAATCCAAGTTCATTGATTTAATAGAAGTATATATACGCCTCTGGGCAAATTAACCTCTTTTAATCTTAGTGTGCTTATCTGTGAAATGGGATAACACCATCCAATATTCCCGCTTATAGGCAGGGAATGCATTCCAGGAACCCCAGTGGATGTCTGAAACTATGGATAGTACCAAGCCCTGTGGTTTTGCTATACAAAAAATTACGATAATGTTTAATTTATAAAGTAAGCACAGTAAGAGATTAACAGCTATAACCAATAATAAAATAGAGCAATTTTAATAGACTGTAATAAAAGTTGTCTGAATGTGGTCTCACTCTTTGTTAGTGTTTATTTTTGAGAGAGAAAGAAAGAGCACAAGTAGGGGAGGGTCAGTGAGAGAGGGAGACACAGAATGTCAAACAGGCCCCAGGCTCTGACCTATCAGGACAGAGCCCGACTTGGGGCTTGAACTCAAAATCCATGAGATCATGACCTAAGCTGAAGTAGGACGATTAACTGGCTGAGCCACCCAGATGCCCTAACATTATTGTTTATATTGAGTTACTCAGTGCAGTCGTATCCAAACACAGACATGGTTACGAACCAGCATTATGGAGATATACTCTGGGTTTGCTTATCTTGCTTGGGATCCCCAAGTCTCTGAAATAAATGACAGTAGCTACTCTGACAAGAGGTGGGCTATCGGAAATAATTCTGACACCAGCCCATCATTGATGGGGTCAGTGCAGGAAGAGAGATTTTATACATGTGAATACAATTTGAAGGTACGCTCAGGAGGAGAGGCACCCATCATAAGAATTGATACACTCCCCTTGGAAATAGTAACACTTTAACTTGATTGCCAGTTGTGCATGAGGTTGGCATCATACAAGGCCTAGAAAATAGGCTATTTTATCATAGCTGGAAGTCCTCCTCTATATTTTTAGACCATAAACTTACCACTTTTATTAAAAAAGTGTTCTGCATCAGCATAACATGCTGGGAATGAGCCGACTTCCGAGTTCCAGCCGCGCCGGGTTGCAGAGGGAAAGGAAGGACTTGTGATTGTTTTTATGGTTAATGACCAAGAGGATTCTGCCATGGTAAGGCCCCTGGAAAGTGGCCCAGATGGATCTGTTGGACTGACTTATCTGAGCTTTCCAGAGGGGGAGGGTTGCTAGGGAGTCCTCGTATATTTTCTGTTGGACAGCTTAGCTATCAGTTTTTCCTTAGCTGATTTGTATAAACTAACCGATTCCAGGCGGGAGGAGTACAGGAGATAAGTTGTAGCCACAGTTAGAAAATTGTTCATTGTAGAAACATTAAGAATCAGCGTCTTGGACGGTATTGGCGGCAGGAGGCGTGTTAAATAGCAGGAAGAAGAGGTTGATGTTTTGTTGTTTGTTGGGCATTTTCTGTGTCTACCATGTTTGAGTGCTTCTTACTGCGTGCTATACATGAACTAGCAAAATAGTCAATATTTAGTCTTGTTATTTTGAGTGTATTTACAAGGAATTTTCCCTCAGGGTGTGTTTGTTTATGATATGTGTGGCATCTCGTTTATTTTTTCTGGGTTAACTTCGATTCTTTTCTCCTTTTTCGAGCTTTGCTCATGCGGAGTTTGCATATCCAGCGAATAAGGATCTCAGCTAGCGAAGAGTGCTAGCAAGAACGGGAAACAGGGGGAGCCCATAGAGAGAGATAGGGTGGGGTAATATGTCACAGTCCTCTTGAAGCAGGTGATCTTTGAATGGAGACCCAAATACAGGGCCAAGCCTGGCATAAGGATGTTGGAGAATGAGCATTCCTTGCAGAGAGAGTGACAACTGTCAAGGCCCTGGGGCAGGAACACGTTTGAAAAGGCCAGGGAGGTTTGAGAAAGGTAATTGAGGTGGAGAAGGAATAGCTTTAAACAGGCTCAAAAGACATTAAAGCGAAGATACCCAGAAGGATTAGTGGTGATTCTAAATGAGGATTCAGGGCTGGGCAGTGTGAAATACCAGGTACACCAAAGTCTTCAGCCTGAAAACATGTCAAGACTTTTGATGGGCCATTTCTAAAGAGCAGAGTATTCTAGATTTTTAAAATAATAGATGCATTTGCTCTTAATGTGCCCTCTTTGCTTCCCAATTTCCTTATATTTTACTAGCCAACGCTTGACTGGCTGAACCGTTACAGAACCTAGAAAGGCACCAGGAGTGAGCGCACTTTGCCGGTGGTGAACTGCAGAAGTCTTGGCACCAGAGACGTGAGTTTGAGCCTTGGTTTTCTCACTGGCAACCTGTAGGACTTCGGACAAGTAAGGTCACCTCATTAGACTTCAGTCTGTCAAAGGATGGTGATACCCACCCACTAGTGTGGAGGAAGAGTGGGAATAAACAAACATACAGAGTGTTTAGTGTTAATAATATTACATTCATGTCATATTTGCAACTAGAGGGAGCTAAGAAGTAACATTCTTAGCAACTTGAAAAATCTAATTAAGGACTCTCTTCAGGCAGTAGAGCAGAACTAATGTTATTTTTGTAATTGAGCGATCTCTTTTTAAAAATCCTTAACTTTGCACCAAGAGGAGCTTTTTTTTCAATTTTCTTTAAAAGTAAACAAGAGGCAAGATTATTCTCACTGAGTTGTGCATCTGTGCTAGAGGCAGTAAGGAAACGTCATCTTTTTTACCATGCTTCAGGTACAGAAGTGCATTATCAAGTTCTTTTTAGCTTCTTAAAAATGTGTATTGTGGAGAGAGCGAGTATGAGGGAGAGGGGCAGAAGGAGAGAGAGAGGGCGACTCTCAAGCAAGCTCCACACTCACACTCACGGTGGAGTCTGATGCGGGGCTTGATCCCACAATGCTGGGATCATGACCTGTGCCTAAGTCAAGAGTCAGACACTCCACCAACTGAGCCACCCAGGTGCTCCTGTCAAGTTCTTTTTGGAAGACTGTAGGCTTTGGCTTAGATCATATTGAAGCTTTTCTTTGTCTTTGGTATTTCCCTTGAGAGTTTTGTGGGAGCCTTGACCCCGAGAAGGGCAGGACTTGGACCTTATGCTACAACTGGCCATCTTCATGCTGAAATCTCTCCTTGCCCCAATCTCCCTGCCTGACCCAAAGCCCCTTCAGTCCCACCCTTATGCTTCCTTCTCCTGAAGCGTTCATTAGCTCTTTTGACCCCCCTGGATCTCTCCCCTCCAATTATTTGTAGGAAGGAGTCTCCTCTTCCTAGTTTAGTCCTACTGCTAGTAATCTATTCTCTTTATTGATAGCTGCTCTCATTTTCAACATGTGCCGTCACGATAACAGTGTATCTTCAAAGAGAAGAACGACATCCCTCTACATTATTAGGTAATGTAAAACACATGTTCAGATATAGAAACGTTAAGAAAAAAAAAGTAGACAAAGGCAAGGTTATAGTTTTAAAAGGGGGATGTTTTAATTGTGCGTAACGCATCCCAGAAACTCCACAATTTCTGCATTCTGTCAGCACCGAGGGGACTCTTTTCCTTGTGCCCGGAAGCAGCACAGAAATCAGTGCGATGGCAAGTCTGCCCCGATCTTCACGGCACGCTCCCCTGTTTGGATATGTAATTGTTTACTGCTGTGGAGTATAATTCCAGTGCTCTGCAGTCCTCAGCTAAGTTCTTCGCCTACATTTTGTCCTTCTTCTGTACCCTCTGGGCATCGCTACCCTAAATGTCCTCCGTCGACCCATGCTGGGGTGCAAACTGTTTTTGTTACCAGTGCATAACGGTGTAAATACAGAAAGTGAGGGTCAGCATTTAGAAATTGAATAATAATTTCACAGAGCAGCTGTGCATCTGTTGGGTTTAATAATGAAACAAAATTTGAGGCTCGTATTTTGTACGTGTTTTCTTTGTATTTTTCTGGTAATTTATTTTTATTGTACTTTGATACTTTGGGAAGTAACAAACAACTCGTGCTTCCCGACAAACAGTACGAGGAGTGAGGAGCGGTGCTCCAAAAGAGATTCAACCTGGTTGCACAAGAGACTGACCCGGAGGAGTTTTATTTTATTTTAAGTTTTTTTTTTTTTTGTTTACATTTATTTATTTTTGAGAGACAGAGACAGACAGAGCACAAGTAGGGGAGAGGCAGAGAGAGAGGGAGACACAGAATCCGAAGCAGGCTCCAGGCTCTGGGCCGTCAGCACAGAGCCCAATGCGGGACTCGAACCCACAAATTGTGAGATCACATCTTGAGCTGAAGTCAGACACTTAACTGACTGAGCCACCCAGGTGCCCCATGGAGGAGTTTTACAAGATACGGCCATGCCTGGGATCATACCCCACAGCTCTGAAATCAGAATTGTGGGTATATAACCCAGGCATCAGTATTTTTTTTCTCTTTTACAAGTATTTTTTAGAGTTCCCATGCTTATAGTAATAAGTGGTTAAGGTTGGGAATCCCCTGTGTGAAGTACCTGACATTTTGTTGAGATGTTTGTGAATACTGGATTTCCACAGAAGTTGAGAAGTGTCCAAGATGAGGCCATTTTGTCTCATTTTACCTGCTCAAGTTGGGTCTCAAAATGCTTTCGGTAGAGGAGGTGGTTACCATCTTACAGCTTGTTCACCCAGGTGCTTTCTATAGGTGGGGTCCAACACACAACCCTGTCTTCACTGAGCTTCTGGTCTAGGAGGGGTGGTGTGACCAGCTGTAAAACAGGCTTTGGACTGAATGGGCAGGTGGTCCAAGGCTGGGAGACCGAGAAGGAGCTAGAGATGCGAGTAACAGAGATGGGGCATTCTGGGCTTGAGGGATGGTGGAAACAAAGTCCTAGAAGTGGAGAGGACTTGGAGGGTTGAATGGGAGTGGGCCCCCGGAGAGTGGCGGGAAGTAGTTTGGGACAGCCATCCGGGGCCCACCCACAGGGCCCTGAAGGCCATGCCAAGGGGTTTGGGTTTGGTACCAAGGCCAACTGTTGTGGGATTTTAAGCAGGCAGTGAGCTCCCCATCAGCCACATTGACATTTCAGGAGCTGGATCACCCTTTGGAGATGTGGCAGGTGAGAAGGACCTTGAGATTGGATGGCCTTCTCACCCCTTCTGATCCTGAGAATGTGATTTTGGGCCAAGCAGGCAAATGGAAAATAAAGTAGGGTTGGTCGGTGCTGGCTGCTCTGGCCCGTGCTAGCTCACCTCTCTGCCGGCTGCGCACTTGGCAGCACCATCAGCCATCAGTGTGGTGGTGTTGCTGTACTGTCTGGGACTAGTTGGACAGGTAAGACTTGAATCAGAAAGTTGTAATGATGTCCCCAAAGAAAAAGTGTTTGGTGCTCCTTTCTAGTTCACAAGATTTACACGGTTTCAAGGAATTTAAAATGAGTTTTCTCTGCTTGATTTTAGGCAAATTGAAAATTGGGCCATTTATAAAAAGCACTTAGGAACTTTGATGAAAGCAAATCAACTGGCAAGAATAAAAACAAAAAGTTTGCAGGCAAGACCTTCTTTCCTCTCTCTTTTTTTTATTATTTTTTTTAAACATTTAATGTTTATTTTTATTAATGTTTTATTTATTTATTTATTTTTGAGACAGAGAGAGACAGAGCACGAGTGGGGCAGGGGCAGAGAGAGAGGGAGACACAGAATCTGAAGCAGGCTCCAGGCTCTGAGCTGTCAGCACAGAGCCCGACGCGGGGCTCGAACTCACGAACTGTGAGATCATGACCTGAGCCGAAGTCGGACGCTCAACCGACTGAGCCACCCAGGCGCCCCTATTTTTTTAAATGTTTATTTATTTTTGAGACAGAGCATGAGTGGGGGAGGGGCAGAGAGAGAGAGGGAGACACAGAATCCGAAGCAGGCTCCAGGCTCTGAGCTGTCAGCACAGAGCCCGATGCGGGGCTCGAACTCATAGACCGCAAGATCATGACCTGAGCCAAAGTTGGACGCTCCACTGACTGAGCCACCCAGGCGCCCCTTCTTTCCTCTCTCTTAAGGAAACTGATCTCTGGGGAAGGGTGTGTATTTGCTTGTGTAGACTCTCTTAGGTTGTATGACACTTCATGATGACATTTCATGCATGCTCTCTGTGTGCTAGGGATTTCGTGCTCATTCCGCCCGATAGTAGGGGCACTTCTATCATCCCTGCTCTGTAGATGAGGGAAACTGCACCCTAGAGAGGAGAAATGACTTGCCCAAGGTCACACCCAACTAGGAAATGGCATAGTGGACGTACAAACCCACTTCCCGTCCCTGAGCTCTTGTTCACTGCCCCTGTACCATCTTAAGACTTCAAGCTAAGGACCCCTTGCTAAATGTGGATAAACTTAATTGCCTTTTTTTTTTTTAAACCCAGTTGGCCCTGTGGCCTTGTTCCAGCCATTTAAACAACCACAGCCCTTTTGTTCTCTTCCTTTGATCTTTAGTTTCTGATTCTGTTGAAGCTCCTTGGGGCAATTTTAATTTTCTCTCCTGCTTCCTGAGGTTAATAGCCAGGTTGGAAGGTCATTGCTGCTGGTCTGGTCTTACTCTCTAGCCCAGCACTTCTCCCTGGTGGGGAGCATGCGCTGTTTCCTGCTCTCAGGTGCTAGCAGAAACTCAGGCAGCCCCGCCCCACTTGCAGAGTTGCTGGAAGAGCCCTGGCTGACTCTCCCAAATTGGAATAAGGGGGAGGGAGCCGCAGGCTGGTACAGGTAAGAGAGCCCGAGCTATGTTTCTTCACTGCTAAAACTCAGCCTTTCTGCTTGTGACTTCAGCAGACACGGGTGCTTCCTGCAGGAGTGAATGTCTCCCCTTGGGGGTTATCTCGTACATCTTTAGGGGACCAGAGCTCTCCCTGCTGTGTGAAGTCAGCCTCTGTGGGCTGCTGTCTCCTTGTATTGCTTGGAATTTCATTGTGAAGGAGCCATCTTGACTCTCGTGCTTGGGTTCCACTCTTTGAAGCTGGGCTTCCAATTAGACGGGTGGCAGTCTGTGCCTTCTCTCTTTGCTGGAGACTCTGGAGGTAGCCATGGTGCTCCATAGTGTCTACGAAGACAAGGCTCAGAGATGTGGAAGAGTTCTTTCTCCTTCACCTTTGCTTGTCTGCCTGCCTTCTGTTTGTACGGTACTAATATACCAACCTGTAAATTTGCTCAGTAAGCAGAAGCAAGTCCAGGTACTTAGTCTCTGTCGTGCGATATTAAAAGTCATCATTAATTCCTATCAGAGAACTCTCACAAAGAGCTTTTACTGTTGTGTTCCTAGTGTTTTAGTATCATGGGGCAAAATTAAGACGTGTGTTGTCCTTTCGGGGAGAATAGTCGTGGTAGTTCTTTCTGTGTGGTGAAAGTGGTGTTTTTTAATAATCATGAATTCTGAGACCTGGTGGGTATCTTCTGAAGCAGAAAGAGCGTGTACTAGGAGAAGTGATAATTATTGGAACTCTGTGGGATAGCAGGCATTTGTGTGAATTTTTAGGCATTCTTGGAGATACAAATGCAAATCCGTGGAGGTCGCTTAGGAAATGAGAACAGTAGAATTAGTCTATACAAAATTTGCTGTTTTCCCAGAAACTAGGGATTGGACCAGAGCCCCGGTATAGCGTGAACAGAAGTTATTTGTGTATGTAGATAAACGATTTGCACCATTCCGAAGCTTAGCAGAAATATTTTTCAATGGGAAAAAACCCTCTTGCCGTTGCAGCTCTTTATTTTCCACAGCGGTGGCAAGCAGCGAGAGAATGTTTTTAATTGAAATCACAGAACTTGATCTCAGCCAACTTTGAATTGCTTCCCCTGTGCAGCGTTTTGCCAGAGTTTCAAACAAGCCTGTACAAGAAAGGAAAAGAATGTGGTGTTCACAGATACTAAAGCACGGTGGAAACAACGCTGATATCTCTAGCTCATGTAGTCACTGTGCTTCTCTCCCCAGGTCCTCAGAGGCTGAACAGAACTATAATTCATGCAACTCCCACATCTCCGATCTGGCCCTGCACGGTGGATCCTCTGTCTCTGCGAGGGCCACCCTGGCTTCCTGGCGCTTCTCTGTCTGTGGCCTCAACTTTTTCTTTCTTGCCTTGCCGATTATTTTTGTTAGAGAGTCTTTCCCATTGGACTCTGAGTTGCAAGCAGTACAATGCTCATGAACCAAAAAATAAAAGAAAAGAAAAGGTCTCTATCTAAGGGTATGAGGGTATCTGAGAAGTACCCAAGGTAAGGTATGTTGTTAAGCCTTAGAAACACCCTGGGACTCATGACTTTGAACTTTATCAGGGTTTTCTGTAGGTGTCTCCCTTACCCCTTAATGTGCTCTTGCTTCATTTTTCTGTTCTTCTTTGAAATTAGACTGATCTACCTTCCCCAGCAGAGGCTGGCTATCCATAACTGTCAGTACACATTTCTTCCTCTTCCAGGCTCAGCCAGACGAGGCTGGAATCTCTTCGTCCTTGTTGTAAATTGCAGGGAGAGGGACTGTGGTTGGTTCATAAGGGTCTGGACCAGTAAACCGTGGCCATAGCAGTGGAGTTCCATGCACATGTAGTGGCTGGGACTGTGTCTTTTTTAACCAATTGCTGGGGGTGAGACAGTGTCTAGGTAAGTGGAGGGATCGTAGTATTTGCCAGGAAACCCAGTAGTGTTCTCCCCAGTTGGATTTTATGCTGTTTGTTGGACTTCTTATTAATTGTCCCCTCCCCCACCATCTCAACTCCAGCTCCATCAGAACCGAATCAAAATGTGGTGAATATTTATATGCAAACTACGGCAAAGCATTTGTGTCGATATACTTTTACTGAATATTAATTGAGTATGCTAAACTGTATTTCTAGTCCAATAGGAGACAACTAATACCTGCCTCATTTTATTTTCATTCACACTTTCATTACCTCTTCCCAGTTATAATCCCACCCCTTTTTTTGTCTCCCTCTCACCCAATATGTTCATTATAGTGAGTGAGAAGTTATTTTGAACGTTGGTTAGTGGTGTTTGATTTATGCCTTTCATGGCTTGTTGGGTGTGATTTAAAGAGTTAATGAGTTCAAAGAAGCTTGACATAGGAAAGATCAGAGTAGGAAACTGCACATGTCTTTGTAATAATATCCAAGACACAACTACTGGGTATAAACTGCCCATCACTTGTCCCAAAGGCGTGCAGAGCAAAAGATGGAAGATGTTCCTGGAAGATGGAAAGCCCATTATAGTTTTGGTCCAGGTGATTGTAATCGTGGGGCACATGATATTTCTGAAATTCTTCTTGGAACTTTAGTTATTCTCTTTGATCTAGGTGTACTAGCGATTAACGCCAAGATATGTGATAAACATTCTTTCGCTTTCTTCTTTGGAAAACAAGTGTGGATTTCCATGGATATAAGGCCCCTTCACACTCTCATTTAGGACTTGACGAGGACTTGTACGGTATCTGGAAAAATTAATGCATCAGGGAGGGTCGGTTTTCGTTTGCATCCCTTAATCCATTTTTAAGTTTAATCCCCCTTTGCAAGTCTAATTCAAAATGTAAGCAAGTTAGCCAAAGTATATTAGAAATCGTATTAAATATCTCTGTGGGGTCTTTGGTGTATGTATGCTGAATTCACATTGATGCCAAGGTCTTTGCTATAAATTAATTTTCCAGCACAGAAAATGAGGACAGCTTGTAAGTGTTCCTTCTGTTTCCAAGCCCTCTTCATGTTATTTCTCTAGTATTGTTGTCCGTAAGGGGTTTTCAGCCCAGTCATCTCAAAAGGGATTGTAGCTTTGGGCATGGGCGGTGTTTCCACTATCCATTGGTGCTCCTGAAAAGGTCTTGTTTTTTCCTGAGGTTGACATTCTTCCGTGTTGCTGTGATTTGTTTTCATTTCATGGTATGCCCAATCTCTTCAGATGAATGATCATAAAGGCACGTGTTTTCAGTAAGAATTAGAGAAAATGGAACTCCCTAATTATGGACTTGCTACCTCTGATCGCTGTTTTCATGGTGTTGGATCCTCTTGGTGTGGATTTCACACTATAAATGCACTTTCTGTTTCTGAAAGGCATCCGTCTTACCTCAAGCATTTACTGGTAAGTGTTCTACAGAGAGCAAGAACTATTTGTGGCTGTATCTTGAGTTGAATATTTGGATTTAGGCTACAAGTTAATTTGGGGAGCAAATATTTATCTTTTCTGAAAACAGCATGCCTTTACAATGGGGTAGAATGTGGGGGAAGTATTTCAATGCTCTTCATTAATTTCCTAATGCAAGAGGAATGTATGTTTATTACAGAAATATTAGAATGAACAGACCCCCTCAAATTGCCTGCAATCTCCCCAATCAAATGTAACCAATATTATTCTCTTGGGATATGTTATTCTAGATATATTGTATATTGTGCATGAAGTTAAAATTTTTATTGAAGTGTATACATTTTGCTACTCGAATTTTTACTTCCTAATAAATCATGAACATATCGCCTTGTCAAAAAAAAAATACCCACATGACTTTACACCATCATTTTAAAGGTTCGCTTAGTATTTCACTGTAGGACATTTATGCAACTATTTCCTTATTTCCGGTTATCTTGGGTGTTTCCAGTTTTTCATGTTTTAAACAACTCTGTGATGAACATCTTTATAGCTAACTCTTTGCCCACATGATTAATAATTTTCCTGGAAGTGCTTCCCAGATGCGGAATTGCTGAATCCGTGGTTTTTCTTTTTTTAAATCACAGTTAACCAAATTTTCTTCTGTTGAGAACTTCCCATCAGCTCTAGCCATGGTTGTGCATTTACTGTTGTGACTACAGCTGCTGCTGTTCTTATTATGATTATTATTTTTAGCATTCCGGTGGTTTCAGTTTTGACAGGGATTCCGTTTTCTTTCTTACCCACTTCTAGCGTGCCTGATTTTTGAGGTCTGTTGCAACGTTGGCCTTTGGTCATCGCCTTGAGGGAGAAAAAAAATAGCTGGTAGAAATGTCCTCTGTCTGCATCTTCCTCAGCCGGGCTCCTGGGTGTTACTGATCTGATCTTCGAGTATCCCTTCTGAGTGTTGCAGGCATGCTGTGGTAGTGGGTCAGTGTTCCTCTCCACACTGGAGGAGCGCTAAGTAAGTGTTTGTATTGCAGAGCAAACAGGTTTCTCTGGCTTCGAAGGCAGCTAGGCAGTGCTGAATAAGTAATTGGTTTCCAGGGAGATATTAATTGCTATCATGGGATATTTTTTTGGGTTTAATGCCAGTTGTACAGTTTGATTGTTGAGAAATCCTTTCCAAGGATGAAAATGCTTAGAAGTAAATGTATTGGTGGCATAGATAGGCATTGTTTTTCAATGGTAATATGGAGGGTGACTTGGCTTAATTTTGGATAAGACTTGACCATTTAGATGACTTTGATTTTAGCCATTAACTGTGCACTTGGCACTTCAAACTGTAATTAATTTAGCTTAAGTTATTCCCTTTGATAAAAAAAAAAAAGCTGCAGGGGAGATGGTCATTAATCACATCAAGATTCTTTGAGGGGTTTGGAAAGAAAATTTGATTACTGTGTGCAGACAAAGGTAGTGATTGCTGTGCCTTGCCTTCTGGAATGAATGATACTAATTTTGAGAATTCTGACCTATGACTCTGAGGTGACAGTTTGATTCTGAACCCTCAAGAGGCTACTTACATAAACACAGACCAGCAAAATGCTTTTTTTTTTTCTTTTTTTTTTTTTTGAGTAAGCTCTCTGCCCAACATGGGCCTTGAACTCATGACTCCTAGATCAAGAGTCACATGCTCCCCTGACGAGCCAGCTCCGTGCCCTCCCGTTTTTAAAGTAAACTCCGCCCCTAACATGGAGCTTAGGGCTTGAACTCATGATTCCGAGATCAAGAGCTGCATGTTCCACCAACTGAGCCAGCCAGGTGCCCCCACATGTTGTGTTCTTAATGTCTTGGTCCAGGCATTGGGTGAAGAGAAAAGGGATTGACAAAGAGGTGCTGAACTTTTAAATACGGCATTCTGTCTGTTGTACCAGCTAGGAACCTGTCTGGGGCCAGTGCTGGCACTGGTCACGTTTATACCTGGAACTTTACTCCACCCCCTCATGAAATGAAGGACTAATGGATTTATTGCCAAGTTTTGTAAGATCATGTACATATTGCTAAGCCTCCCGTGAGGATACACGTATCTAAAAAAGAGCTGTCTTGATTTGTTCTAATTAATAACATTATTAAGTGTCACCATTTCTGGTGCATGTTAGTGTTCATTCCTATTTGGAAATGTCACAATGATGGGTGTGTGTTATTTTGACCTCATGCGAAGGTTCCATGACAACAGTAAACATTCGCACTGCAGGTTTTCATACGGCAATAAATCTGAATGATGCAAGCAGCCTCGGCCTGCAAATAAAGATGTGTTGTGAAATGGCTCATGCCAGAAGAGACACTCATAGCTGGGACTGGCACTTTCAAGGCCACTGATGGTGATGACAGAACTCTCCTTTTAGACTTGACATCAGATGGAGTTTGTGGCTCACTGGGTTCTTTGTGTTGCTTGGGTATGTTTTATTTTGGCTTCATTGGATGGTTTGCACCATGGATCTAGGTGGTTCCTGTTCTTCTCAAGGAATGGTCCTGTAGAATACTCTTGGTCTTTTTTTCTCCCCTTGTATACTAATCCTCAGTTAAAAAACAGAAAGCAAATTCAGGCATTCAACATCGTTGCTAAGGCTAAGAATACTGTATAGTATGATTTCCAGTCAAGATTGCTACCTTTCCAAAATCTGATAATTCATGTTTGGATATTCTTTTGCCATACTCTTCGTGAGATGATTTACTTTTCTCTATTATTTTTTAAATGTTTATTTACTTATTTTTGAGAGGAAGAGGGTGGGGAGAGGCAGAGAGAGAATCCCAAGCAGACTCCCAGCTGTCAGCGCAGGTCCCCACTTGGGCCTTGATCTCAGGAAACTTGAGATCATGAGACATCATGACCTTAGCCCAAATCAAGAGTCAGATGCTTAACTGACTGAACCACCTAGGTGCCATTCTTTCTTTCTTGAAAAAAAAAAAAAATATATATATATATATAAATACATGGGGTCACCTGGCTAGCTCAGTTGGAAGAACATGTGATCTTGGTCTCAGGGTCATAAGCTCGAACTTCATGTTGGGTGTAGAGGTTACTAAAAAAATAAATAAATAAATGTAAAAAAAAAAAAAAACCCCAAAAGCCACACGAATATCAACTTTCACCAAACAACAGCACAGTGTCAGTGGAATGCTTTACTGGTATGGTGTCACAGAAGTCATATATGATGTGGAGTCACATGGGCCTGCTTAAGGTCTTAGTATCATTGTTTATAGATTGACCTTGGGTAATTCGCATCACCCCTCTAAAACTCCACTTTTTCACTGTTAGAAATCCTAAAAGTTTTTTTAATGTTCATTTATTTTTGAGCAAGAGAACAGAGTGCCAGCAGGGGAGGGACAGAGAGAGAGGGAGACACAGAATCCGAAGCAGGCTCCAGGCTCTGAGCTGTCAGCACAGAGCCCAACGCGGGGCTTGAACTCATGAACTGCGAGATCATGACCTGAGCCAAAGTCTGGTGCTTAACCAACCAAGCCACCCGGGTGGCCCTTCATTGTTAGAAATCTCAATATCCATGTGTATTAGAGATCGTGGCAGAAGTCGTGGTGTCATTCCCATTCTCCCCCCATTTCCTTAACTCTAAATAGGACCAACCTTACTTCCCTCTAGACTTATTTTGAGAAATAGTGATTTAATACTTGTGAGGTTCTCAGTAAATGGTACTTGTCATCATTTTCTGTTAACCTATATTATTGGAAATTAAGACTGTATGGAGAGATTTATTTAGTTAAATTATGATTTTTAAATGAATAAGCGAAATAAATTTTGTGCATTTCTCTAGGGAAGAAACTGGTGGGACTTTTGGATATCCAAGTGTGAATGTAATTTTCATGAAATGAATAAAATAAAAGAAAAATGTAAAATAAATCTGTTATCTAGTATCAGCCATTTATTGTATACGTTTTACTAATATTGTATATGTCCAGGAAACTTCGGCTTCAGTTGATAGAAGGGGAGGCATAAATACTCTAATATAAGACATCAGTAGAAGAAGGGTTGAAGAAAGGGAGGTAGGAAGGAAATCTTATTTTATTCATATTATGTACCAGGAGCTGCCCTGTAGGCTTTTACCCATGTCTTCCACCTAGGGTACTCTGAGGCTGACATTAAAAAACAAATGGTGGGGCGCCTGGGTGGCTCAGTCGGTTGAGCGTCCAACTTCAGCTCAGGTCATGATCTCGCGGTCTGTGAGTTTGAGCCCCGCGTTGGACTCTGTGCTGACAGCTCAGAGCCTGGAGCCTGCCTCGGATTCTGTGTCTCCCTCTCTCTCTGCCCCTCCCCCACTCATGCTCTGTCTCTCTCTGTCTCAAAAATAAATAAACATTAAAAAAAAATAGAAAGAAACAAATGGTGTGTTACTAATCTTTGCTGTTCCTGAAATGAGGTTCGTTAGTATCCTCCTCTTTGGGGAAGGAGGAAGGACGAACTTGGCTGACGCAGTTTTATTTCCAGGCTGCAGGGGACGGGTCCTAGCTCACACAGTTGTGTTTTTTGTGCCTCTGACCCTTAAGTAGCTTTTGTGACCTCGGTAAGCCTTGGTTTCCTCACGTGTCAGATGGGTGGTTCCTTCTTCCTCAGGTTGTTAGGAGGATTTCATGGGATAGCCCGCTATTTCCCAAACTTGCCTGGTCATAAGAAGCACCCTGAGCATTTATTAACATATTGGGCCCAATTCAGAGTGAGAGAATCAGAATTTCCAGGGATTCTGTGACATTTTTTATTGAGGGGGGAGAGAAAGAGAGAATTCTTTTCTTTTCTTTCTTTCTTTTTTTTTTTTTTTGGTCAAGTTCACTAACATGCAGTGTATACAGCATGCTCTTGTCTTCAGAAATAGATTCCCGTGATTTATCACTTACATACAACACCTAATGCTCATCCCAACAAGTGTCTTCCTCAGTGCCCATCACCCATTTCCCCCCCTCTCCCGAAGCCCTCACCCTAATAAACCATCAGTTTTTCCTTTAGTCTCTTAAAGACAAAGGCTTGCCTCCATCTCTGTATCTTATTTTTCCTTCCCTTGCTCTATGATCATCTGTTAAGTTTTTCAAATTCCCTGTAATGAGTGAAATCATATGATACCTGCCTTTCTCTGACTTATTTCACTTAGCACAATACCCTCTAGTTCCATTCATGTTGTTGTAAATGGCAAGATTTCATTCTTTTCCATTGCCAAGTAGTATGCCATTGTGTATTTATACTACATCTTCACTATCCATTTATTTGTCGATGAACATTTGGGCCCTTTCCATAATTTGGCTCTTCTTGATAGTGCTGCTGTAGACATTGGGGTGCGTGTGCCTCTTTAAATCAGTATTCTGTATCTTTTGGATAAATTCCTAGTAGTATAATACTGGGTCATTGGGTAATTCTATTTTGAATATTTTGAGGAACTTCCACACTGTTTTCCAGACTGGCTGTGCCAGTTTGCATTCCCACCAACAGTGCAAAAGGGTTCCCCTTTCTCCACATCCTCACCAACATCTGTTATTTCCTGAGTTGTTAATTTTAGCCACTCTGACCAATGTGAGGTGGTATCTCAGCGTGGTTTTGATTCGCGTATTTCCCTGATGATGAGCGATGTTCAGCATCTTTTCATGTGTCTTTTGGCCATCTGCATGTCTTCTTTGAAAGGTGTCTTTTCATTCTGTCCATTTCTTCACTGGATGATTTGTTTTTTGGTGCTGAGTTTGGTAAGTTCTTTATAGATTTTTTGACACTTAACCCTTTATCTGACATGTCATTTGCAAATATCATCTCCCATTCCATCAGTTGCATTTTAGTTTTGTTCATTGTTTCCCTTGCTGTGCAGAAGCTCTTTATCTCGATGAGGTCCTAGTAGTTCATTTTTGCTCTTATTTATCTTGCCTTCAGAGATACATCAAGTAAGAAATTGCCACGCCGAAGTCAAAGAGGTTGCTACCTGTGTTCTCCTGTAGGATTTTAATGGTTTCCTGTCTCACATTTAGGTCTTTCATCCATTTTGAATTTATTTTTGTGTATGGTGTAAGAAAGGCCCTGTTTCATTCTTCTGCATATTGCCGTCCAGTTCTCCTAGCACCTTTTGGTAAAGAGACTGTCTTTTCTCCATTGGATACCCTTCCCTGCCTTGTTGAGAGACAGAGAATTTTAAGCAGGGTCCACGCTCAGTGCCGACCCCGATGCAAGGCTCGATCCCAAGACCCTGGGATCATGACCTGAGCCAAAATCAAGAGTTAGATGCTCAACTGATTGGATCACCCAGATGCCCCATGGGATCCTGTGATTTTTAAGTACCCCAGGTATGTCTTATGATTATACTTCTCTGGAGACAACAAGAAAAGAGACATGTAAACCCCATTAGTTAAGACTTAAAAAGAAGTTAGCTGGTATAGTCATTATACTTATTGTAATGTTCTAGGTACGTTCTTTTAAGTTATGTTCTGTAAATTACGTCTGTAGTCCTTGACCAATTCCTGAAAAAGAAACCAGAGAATGCATACAAATGTTGATAAACCAGTGAAATAAAATCTCTTACTGCTATTATTTTAATCTTGTTATTTTTCATTAAAAAGTTATGCTTTTTCCTTGTTTTTCTGGGTTATGGGCTGTAATAACCAAGTTAATGAGTTTCTTCTCAACTACCCAAGCCTTTTGAGGTTTGGGAGCACCATGGATTGAGATTTTTTTTTTCTGTAAGATAATTAAAGAAAAATAGCTTTGTAGTTAGGGTCACTGAATCCGGAGGGAGTTTACCCACCGGCTGCCCATCTGGCTGTGGCTGCAAGTCTTCCTGTTGTATGTTATATTATAATTAGATTGAGGATAACTATGTTAGTGACTCTAATTAGAGACAGTGTTTTCTATATAATGAGTAACTATAATGAATTTTCTATATAAAGACTATTTAGAGTAATGTGTATGTGTGGGGTGTGGGTGTGTATCCTGTTGTCTGTCCCAATCCTGTTATAACTGGTTACTGGTTACGGGTCATAAATTTGAACTGGAACAATATGGGTTTATATCGAAGTCTTTCAGCCTCCTAGGACTGTGCACATGTTGCTGAATACTTTCAAGTATGATTGCCTTTGTCGTCATTGGTTACATTGTGCATCATGTCTTCTGCTACGAAATGAGGAAAAGTAACTCTGATGTTATATATATCCTGAGTATATGTCCTTAGAAAGCAATGATTTTTCTGTCTCTTTACTTAACATTTTAATTTACTGGTTCTTAATGCTCTAGTGGCCTCGGCTTGTCTTATGTTTATTTTACTTCATCTTTATATCATTTTAAAATTTGTTTTAATGGTGCTATTGATTGTACTTCCCTAAGGCCTAGTTCAATGGTTGGCTGATGGTGGATGCTAGGGCCTGTCATGTTGCCAGATTTAGAGTGGGAGGTCAATAAATTATTTTTTGTCATCATAATTATTTGCTTTATTTTTAAAAGAACAAATCAATGTTTAAGAATTTTAAATGCAGGGGTGCCTGGCTGGCTCAATCAGAAGAGGATCCGACTCTTCATCTCTGGGTTGTGAATTTGAGCCCTACTTTGGGTGTAGAGATTAGTTAAGTAAATAAAACTTAAAAAAAAAAAGATGGAGCAGCTGGGTAGCTCAGTTGGTTGAGTATCTGAGTCTTGATTTCAGCTCAGGTCATGATCCTAAGGTCATGGGTTCGAGCCCCATGTCATGGTCCGTGTTGAACATGGGGCCTGCTTACGACTCTCTCTCTCTCCCTTTCTTTCTCTCTCTCTCTCTCTTTCTCTCTCTCTCTCCTTCTTCCCCTTTCCCTGTCTCCCCCTCTTCCCCTCTGCCCGTCTCCCCCATTCACTGTCTCTGTCTCTTCTTTAACAAATAAGTAAATAAATAAAATTAATTTTAAAAATTAAAAAAGAAAAAAATTATGATTGCATTATAGTAGGTTTTGTTGTCTAAATAAATGAAGTGATAAATTTATTCTATTTTCTTTCCAGGTTTATTCGTAGTGTTTCAGCTGCCTATTACCGAATGCCGCTGGGGGTCAGTCAGGGCTGTTTACTGCCATGGTTCTAAACCTGAGACTTGCGTTTCATTTCCAGGTGTATGAACGGCCTTGGGCAAATTCCTTCACCAGAGCGGCCCTTACTGTAAACCTCTGTAAGTGGAGAGGCCGTTATCTTGTGTTTACTTCACCTCTTAGTTCTTGGCTGTGTGGTTCAGCTTGCCTATAAAGTAGGGTTCGGGTTGGAAATAGTGTTAAGGTTGGAATGTTCCAGCAAGTGCTTTGGTCTTTTGGGAAGTTGGTTCTCAAATATCGGTCCTTGGATCTATGCTGGGACTTGTTCAGATGTCATTTTGTTGAGGTTGAGAGGCACAGGCTGTATTTCCGGGGTGTGTGTGTGTGTGTGTGTGTGTGTGTGTGTGTGTGTGTTCACGTTGGTGTGTATCCGAGGGCATATAGTGAGTTTTAAAGGTCATCAGGGGCTGGGGACTGACCTAACATTGCCAACTTTTATTTTTTACTTTTCCATGAACAGCACGTGATAGGTGTTGGGATTATAACCTGTTGAAAGGTGTGAAACCGCTTCCGCATTTGTCTTTTATGAGGAACGCTGCAGTGGACATCCTATATATGTGCACATCCTCACACATATCCCCTGTGGTCAGACATTCTGTCCGGTGTCATGCCTTCAGCGTCAGCTCAGCTGGTACCTCCTCTAGGAAGCCTTACCTGACAGCTTGTTCCAAATCGTCCTGCATTCCCTCTCTGAGCCCATTAGGTGCCCGTTGTGTGCTTCATTTTGCGCTACACATATCTTTATTAAAGTATATCTGCTTCCTCTTCGCACCCCCCACCCCAAGCCCGCGAGCTTTATCAGAGACGGCTTCCCTCATATTTAGTCCTGTGTGACACATCGTAGATGGCTGGATTTAAGGAATGTTCCCTAAAAGCTAACCTCCACGTCTGACTTTGCCTTCTCTTCTTTCTCTTACATATTACACTCTATTCATAATAAGGGTATTTCATCTTGAGGTTACTATTTTTTGCTTTTCTTTTTCTCATCTTGTTGTTTGAAATTCAGGGAGGTATTTCTCACACTGTTCCACTGAGTTCTTAAGAAATGTAAAGGGGATGGTTTGAATTATTCAGAATTGTATTGTTTTATTGACAGTGTTTTACTAGGAAAATGGTTAATAAAAGATTCGTTAATACCAATGTGAGTTTATTAACTCTTCACACATTTTCGTTCTTTCTTCTTGTAAAGTTTTATTGCAAGTTAGGAATTAATCAGTCTTATAAGTGGGTTTTGAATGATGATTCAGAAGTTTTTGTAGTCATTTAAGAACTAATGTGTCTTATTTTTTCTTACTATTAAGGTGATACAAACTGATGGACAAAACTGTAATTATCTCATATTTTACCACTCGGTAAAGATCAGTGCGAACACATTGTTTCAGCATTTAAGAAAGATACTCTTTCTTATTACCCTATCAAGATGTTCCTCAGAAGAATTCCGTTGGTAAACAGTTTTTGGGAGAGCTGCCTGTGTCTAGATAGCTTAAATACGCATTAGCTAGCCTCTGACCAGGGAACGCCAAGCCCCACCTCTCTTCCCCACTTGAGCCTTTATTAAAGTGCCGGGGAACCAGCATTCCCTGGAGTTGACTTCGAGAAATGTCGGTGTGGCAGTGCGTGTCTTTTCCGTGCGTTTTAAGCTATACGTCATGAGCACCCATAAACGCACTGTCATTTACTTTTAACCAAAACTGGGTTTATTCCTTGGGTACTGTTATCCATCTTGCTTTTTTATTTCATAATTCATCACTTTCTCTTTTGTCTTGTCAGTATATAATCTCCTACAATATAGTTTTTCATAGTTATGTAGGACTTTATTTTCTGGATTATTTCATACGTTATTCAAACAGTCCTCTCTTGTTGAAAATACAAGTCTTCAGAAATGTCTGCAGACAACTTTGTAGCACACATCGCAATTATTTTCTTGTTTCAAGCAGTCGTAACTGTCCCCTTATTTTACATGTATGCTAGCATTGATAGCATGTTGCTGTTTCAGCACTAAAGATACTCTTCTCAGTTTCATAGTTTAAGTCCTGATGCATTGGTAATTGGACTCGCCCGTTTTGTAGATGATTCACAATGCATTGCATTCCAGTCTGACTTTTCTGGACATTCAGTGTTCTATTTGGCCATTTCTGACCATGTTTTGGTATGCATGCAAGGATTGTGAATTTATTATAATTAAAAAAAGTTTTTTTAAACGTTTATTCATCTTTGAGAGACAGACGGAGTGCAAGTAGGGGGGAGGCAGAGAAAGAGGGAGACGCAGAATCAGAAGCGGACTCAAGGCTCTGAGATGTCAGCACAGAGCCAGAAGCTGGGCTTGAACTCATGAACTGTGAAATCATGACCTGGGCTGAAGTCAGATGCTTAACTGAGTGAGCTACCCAGGTGCCCCAAAGACAACTTTTAGTTTTAATTAAAAATCATTTTAGTAGTAGATTAATACACAAGATGAAATTCAGACAAGTGATATTCCAGTATTTGCTATGGGGAGACTTTTGAATAATACGCACCTTTGTTGTATGGGAAATAGCATTTGCCTGTCCTGTGAATTCTAGGGCAAACATTAACAAAATGGAGAGTCGTATCACATATGTTTAAAAGTTGTTTGGCATAAGTTTAGAATTTGATGAAAGTCACTAATGGTGTGCAAGAGCAGTCATTCACGGTGACTCATTGGGTAGCTGAACAGCCAAGAGGACAGAGAATTATGACCCTGGGCTGAAGTATGGAGTGCATTGCCAAGGCCAGGAATGGGAGGTCTCTGCTCATCCCAAACCCGCAGCACCAACTGGACCTCTGGAAACACTAGCAACAAAGAAAGTTTTTGCCTTTTTGAATTGATGGGTCTTTCTCTTCTCCTTTCACCCACTTTCCAATATGTATTAGATGATTGTTGCGATTGCGTAGTTAATTCTGCCATCTTACTCTGACCTAGGACTAATTTAATCACCGTCTCCATCTCTCAGGCCTTGTATTATCTAGGTCAGTTGAAGGACCACTCTGGATACGGGTGGTGGTTCCCAGTCTTTAGAGTCTGTATTTCAAAAACAGTTTTACCCACTCAGTATCAGTTAATATCACCTGTATTTTCTGAATCTGTTAGTTTTGGAAAACTACTATGAATCAGTGATGCCTTTTCTGTGTTACACATGTGTATATGTATGTAGATGTGTGAGTCTATATATAATACTTATATTTTAATTACACTATTTAGTATACAGATAATTTTTGGTGTACAAATAGAATCTCACAGCCCTTGGAATTACTGTTTTCTATTAGAGTTTGTGACCCACAGTTTATGGGAGCATTGGATTAGAGTATCTTAAACATCTTGGGCAATCTTTATGCTTTCTTGTTTCTTTTAGAATGGAGTGATTAAAGGCTTTTAGTTTTTTATAATCAGTATTTAATTTTTGAGGTTTTTTTAATCATCAAGAATATTATTTTGGCATTTTAAACTTTATTATCTGCATGCGTGTGTTTGCATTTAAGACCGTTGTGAATCAGTTTTCTGGTTTGTGGGTTCTGAAACTGATTTCTTTGATTTTAGAAAGGTCATATACTACTTGAATCATTTTATTTCCTTAACTTCCACTCATAGTAACAGACAGTGTATACCCCATTTTTTTTTTCTTCTCAACTTGGCCTCGTAAGAGTTCATTTGGACCTTGAGGTTCTGACGGGTCTCTTGAATACTTTGATTGCCTGCATTAGATATTTACTTAGTTCCTGCTGTTTGCTGAACACTTCGCTTGGTTTTAACTCTGGAGAAGAAAGATGAAGTTTTTCCTTTCTCCCCTTCTATTTGAATACCTGGGGCTTTTGTAAAATTGTGGAGATGGCTTCTTAGATGCCTAAGATGGCTCCTTTGACTGTAAGTCCCTGAAAGGTAATGAGGACTTTTTCCTAAGAAAACTTAAAAGTTGACTCTTTCACACACAGTCACATGGGTGTTCTTTGACCGTGAGATGGGGTTGTGGGACTTGTTTTCATAGTAATGAGATGTGATTAACTGAGCACCTTTTGTAAAAATTGGATGTTGCTGATCTAAAGAAGTGCTAGTCTGATGGCATCTTCATAAAATACAGTACGTCACATTGAACTACTGGTGGCCTGAATGATGTAGTCCGTTATTGACTCTGTATCATACAGGCTGCAATACATGCTAATGTTCAGGGTATGTGATGTTAACGCGTGATGTGCAGTGTTGTAGCTATGCCCTTCTTAGGTAGGAAGAAGTGCTTTGTAGGAATAACATGTCATTGCCTGCGTTTGATAACAGGTTATCCACCGCATCCTTCGGAGGTCTCGATAGCCTTCAGACATAGATTGAGTCCCAAGAAAGAACTGATTTAACATCCGTATGGAAAATGCTGTGTCTTTGATGCAAGTGATAGCCTGTGACCAGGAGTTTTTAAATGTCTTAACCAGACACAGAATGTTTTTCTATCTTTTAAATTTTTCATTAATTTTCTTTTTTTTTTTTTTCCTGTTTACTGTTTCTAAGAGAAACTGTGTTATTCTTTAAAGGCAAGGAAGTTAAAGAAATAGATTTAAGTTTCATGGTGTGCTGTAGTTTTTTATACACAGGAGAAGGTAAAAGTTTATACATTTACTTCATTGAATTCGGAAGGCTGCGGTTTTATTGGTAGATGGTGATTTCATTGCCTCCTCCTGGTCTCGCCTCTGCCTCTTTGTTGTTGTTGTTGTTGTTGTTCTGTCGTAACCTACAGAGTTCTAATATATGCTTTATTTTTATAATTCTTTATGTTATTAAAGTAATGCATGATCTTTTTTTGTAAAAACTCTAATAAATCATAGGTATATAAAAAAGAAAATTGCATTTTCTCTGTTATCTTCCTCTGTCCTTAACCTAAAATTTTGATTCTCCAGAGATAATCGATTTGACATGTATTTTTCCTTTTTTTTATATAAATAAAATATGCATATGATCTTTGGAGTTTTTTTTTTATCTAGATGACAGATATGCTTATTTTATTCTTGTCTGAAGTTCTTGTATCCAGCTGAGACTGTCCTTAATCAATATTTTATTGTAACTACACCTAGTATTTTATGTGTTTACACAGAAGCCCTTGACATTAACTAGGTACTCTATTTTCTTAAATGATTAAGAAGTGACAAGTGGCATATTCCCATTCTGAAATGTTTTTGGAAGAAGAGTTGCAGTGGATCCGGTTGGAGAAATTAAATAGCTGACTGGTCCCCCGTGTTCAAATTTTCTGTGTAGCAGCCAAAATACATTAGCAGATGCCACCAAATCACAGTGGCATCCCTATCATACAAGTTCATTTCTGTCTTACACAACGATCCAGCCCTAGACTTGTCCAGGGCTAATGTGGTTCTGTGGAATGGGAGCTCCCCTTACACCCTACTTACTGCTTGGCCATTATGCCGTTTGCCTTGGCAGTCCTGTTAGTGGGACAGGGACAAGGGGAGGGCAGGTCTCTTGTCTTCACAGACCCGTCTTGGAAAGTACACACTTCACTTCTGCTCACATCTCATTAGCAAGACCTTGTTCATATGGCCATAGCCAGATGCGGTGCTTTAATCTGGGCCACCATATGCTCAGTTGGGAGTTTGGAAGAAGGGGAGAATGCAGTTCAGAAGGCATTTAAGTCTTTGCTGAAGAGAGTGACTATCATTTTGCTTAAAAGGAAGCTTGAGACATAAACCCTTGTCTGAGATGAAGTGAAAAATCCCACTGATGTACCAAACTCAAGCTGAAAAGAATAGTTTTCCATTTAATTTTTTTCTTGTTTTTATTGATTTATGTAGTTTGGCAAAAAAATATAATGTGATTTTGCAAATAACGGGATCTTTACGTAGGAATAAGCTCCGTGGAATAGGTGCGAAGCAAGATTTTATGAAGTAATGGAACTTTGTATAGTAGGGAGATTTGGAATATAATAGTTCATTTCTCAAGCTAACAAAAGGTGGGTCCATTACAGTTCTAACCTTTACGAAAGTATAGCACATTATCCTGGCCAGGTTATTTTTGCATTAATTTATAGTTAGTAAAACGAAACAAAACTTTAACACCATACATTTGGTGTTTAAGTAGCATCATATATGAATGTATATGTGTATTTACATACACCCTTCGACATAAACCACCTGCAGTATGTGAACATTTGTCCCATAGATTTACACTACTTCATAACCTGAATTTGTTTCCCACATGATGTATATTTGATAGAGAATGATGCTTCCAATACCATTTTGTCACACTATCCGATGTATGTTTTATACATGAGTTAATAAGTTCCGTTGTCAAATATTTAGGTTGTGTCTGAGCCTCTGCTTTTATGAACAATACTATGATAAATATCTTTGTGTGTACATAATGTTATCTCTTTGAATATTTCCTGAGACCATACTGTTGCATGCAGAATTGCTTGGCAAAGGGATTTATACTTTTTTAAGGTTTTTGTTACACTACATGTTAATACAAATTTCCTTATATTCTGTCCACCAATGGAGTTTTATCTTTTACGTAAATATTTGCTAATTGAATAGGAAGGTTAGTTGCTTGATAGTTCAGTATTTTATTACTCAGGGGATTGATTCAAATTGTCTTCAATTTTTCTCTTTCTAGATTTTTATCCCAGGGGCGCCTGGGTGGCTCAGTCAATAGAGCCTCTGACTCTTGATTTCACCTCAGGTCATGATCACAGACAGGGTCATGGGATCAAGCCGCATGTTAGGCTCCGCACTGTGTGTGGAGCTTGCTGAAGATTCTCTCTTTCTCTCCCTCTCCCACTTTCCCCCGCTTCTGTGCTCTTACTCTCTCTCAAATGAACAAGGTATATATTAAAAAAGGGGCGCCTGAATGGCTCATTCGGTTTAGCATCAGACTTCAGCTCAGGTCATGCTCTCAAAGTTGATGAGTTCGAGCCCTGCATCGGGCTCTGTGCTCTCAGCTCAGAGCCTGGAGCCTGCTTTGAATTCTGTGTCTCCCTCTCTCTCTGCCCCTCCCCTGCTCATACTCTCCTTCTCTCTCTCTCTCTCTCAAAAATGAATAAACATTAAAAAAAATTATCCCAAACTCTGGAGCTATGTCCTTTTGTATTGGAAGGAAGTACCTTTTATTGTTCACCCATTTTGTGTGTTACTGTGTGGTAGTATAGACAGGTTCTCTCTTTATTCTTCCCCTCCATCTGGTACAATTGATTTGTTCATATTGGTAATGAGTTTGCATTTCCATACCTCATATTCTGTATGTTCTGTCATTAGTTCCCTGTTATATCCAGAAATAGCAGCAGACGGCAGGGCGGTGGGGAGAAGGGGGTGGTAGGCTTTACTTGGGCGTGTATTTCTTCCTCTCATATTGAGAATTCCGGATCATGTTAGTGACCGTCGCCTTTAAATCCCTTTAATACAATGTTTGGTTGGTGTCTTTTCTCTGTTTATCCTCCTCTTTCCATTCTTGTTCTTTTCCGTAGGTTACTTTTCTTACTTTTCTCTCTCCCTTTCTCTCTTTCTCTCCCTCTCTTTTCCTCTCTCTTTGCCTGTTTAGGAAACAATCCCGAAAGAATTCTTTCCTTCTTTATTTTCAGTAGACTCTGGAATTAAGACTGGAAAGCTTTTTTCTTCCTGCTGAACAGGAAATGTACTGGCCCCACTGGTTTATTTGGGGAGTCCCATTTTACCAGATGCCCGTGGGCAATTCACGTTTACACCAACCCAGTAACAACGTAAACCTTCGTTACTGTTGCGCCCAACATAAACCCTTGTTATTGTTGCAGGCGTCCTTTCTGCTTCTGTCTGAGGGTGGGAGATGGAGCGGGTGCGAACAGTCCCAGGATGTATCATTTGTCTCACACCTGGATATTCCCATGCTGATGGTTAAAGCAACAACTCTCGAAGAATATCTTTTGAAAGGTTTGGATATTAGTAGTTCAGCAGTTGACACATCGCATTTAAACTGGGAGGTCTTTCAGCAATAGAATCTTAGAGCAAATTGCCAGTTTCAGTGGAATTCCAAAATTAAGTCTTTGTTGTAATTGTTGCCAAGAATTATTTGTCTAGCAAGTATTAAGTGCTTCCTTGCAATGACGCAACCCACTTGTAACAGAGATACTCTTCATTCTTGGAGGCCACATTTCACAATTCCTGGGTTTTACCTCTTCTGCAGGAGTATGTTTATGAAAACACAATCTACTCCTTGTTTAGGCCACACAAAATCCAAGTAGTGCATTAAAGATTATGTGATGAACTACTTGAAATTTTTTTTAACGGCTTTTGTGGACTTTGTGGCTCATTTTTAAAAAATGTTTTATTTATTGAAGTAATCTCTACACCCCACATGGGGCTCACACTCACGATCCTGAGATCAAGAGCCCCATTCTCCCAGAAGGAGCCAGCCAGGCGTCCCATCAGCTCATTTTTAATAGCTGCATTTTAACTCTGCTCTTCTCATGAGCGTCCACTTCTCGACGTGGACTTCAGTGTTGTTTAGTGGAGCTCGACCCGCTGACTGACTGGGATGTGAAGCTGGGAAGAGAAACAGTAATTTGCTGTTGTGGGCCACCAGATTGCTTGTGAGGTGCACTTGAACTTGTCCGATACGCGCCTGGACGGGCTCTGTACAGTTTTCTTTTCTCGTGTTTTCTCTCACTTTCTTTCCGCCCCCCCCATGTTTTTTTTTTTTTTTCCCAATTGGGGATGATTTCTTTTTTTTTTAACTGAGGTATAATTGTTTCACAATATTCTATTAGTTTCAGATATATATCGTAGTGATTTGATATTTTACTACGTTGCCAAGTGATCCCCATAAAAGTCTAGTTACGATCTGTCACCACACAAAGTTATTACAATATTTTTGGCTATATTCCCTATGGTGTACGTTATATCTCTGTAACTTATTTATTTTACAACGGTAAGTTTGTATCTCTCCATCCTCTTAGCCATTTTTGCCCAACCCAAGCCCCTCCCCTCTGTTCTCTGTATTTATGAGTTTTGTTTGTTCATTTTTAAATTCCACATATAAGTGAAATCATATGGCATTTGTCTTTCTCTGACATTTATTTTTTTGTTTTAATCATTTCTTTATTTTTGAGAGAGAGACAGAGAGTGCAAGTAGGGGAGGAGCAGAGAGAGAGGGACACACAGAATCGGAAGCAGGCTCCAGGCTGTGAGCTGTCAGCACAGAGCCCAGTGCTAGGCTCCAACTCAGGAACCGCGAGATCATGATGTGAGCTGAAGATGGTCGCTTAACTGACTGAGCCACTCAGGCATCCCACTCTGATGTATGACACATAGCATAATGCCCTCAAGGTCCATCCACGTTGTCACAGAATGCAAGATTTCATTCCTTTTTATGGCTGAGCAATACTACATTGTATATATATATACCACATATTCTTTATCCATTAATCTCTTGTTGGACTTAGGTTACTTCCATATCTTGGCCATTAGAAATAATATTGCAATGAGGTAAATAGCTGGGATTACCTCAAACTAGAAAGCTTCTGTGTGGTGAAGGAAACCATCAAGAAAACAAAGAGGCAGCCTTCTAAGTGGGAGAAGATATTTGTAAAGTTTACATCCATAAGGGATTAATATCCAAAATATATAATGAACTTACACAGTTTAATATCTTTCAGTCTTTTTAAAAAGCTTTAAACATTTTTATAACATCACCTTTTAAAAAATGTTTTATTTAATTTTGAGAGCGAGAGAGGCTGCATGAGCAGGGGAAGGGCAGAGAGAGAGGAAGACAAAGGACCCAAAGTGGGCTCTGTGCTGACAGCAGGGAGCCGCATGTGGGGCTTGAACTCATAAACTTTGAGATTATGTCCTGAGCTAGAGTCAGATGTTCAACTGACTGAGCCAGTCAAGGAGCTCATTATCATTCAGTATTAATGGGATGGTCAACCAGGGTTCTGTGTCTAGCGAAAGAACATGAAATTAAAGCCAATTAGACACACTCTTCCTGAAGCTGAATATAGAACTGAGTGATGTCAAAACTATTCACTGAGAGGTAAGAAAAAACTGCTAGATCTGGTGCCTTGGTCTTTTGTTTGTTTGTTTGTTTTGCTCTTTGTTTATTTTTGAGAAGAGAAGCGTGAACAGGGGAGGGGCAGAGAGAGGGAGTCAGAGGATCTATCTGAAGCAGGCTCTGTGCTGATAGCAGCCAGCCCAGTCAGGGGCTCCAACTCATGAACCAGAAAATCATGACCTGAGCTGAAGTCTGACGCTCAACCGAGCCACCCAGGTGCCCCTCATGCCTTGATTTTTAGAGTTCTTTTAGAGTCCTTTCTAAGACAGTTTCTTCAGCTTTTTCTTCGATTTATGGCCACATAATAAACATCTTTTTCTTTTTTCTTTTAAGTTAGTGGAATTGGTTTCTGTTGCTAACAAAAAGTCTCTCCGAAATGTTCACTTGATGGTGGTTCAAGGGAAGCTTGTATAGTAGCCATTGGGCCTTACAAGTAGCCTTGGTCCAAGGACCAGGACCAAACTCACATGAATTCACCTCACAGAGAATGACACATAAATTAGAATGATCATCTCTGAATGTACTAAAAACAAAAACAAAACCTTCAACCATCAGGATAGAATGTTTATTGTAGCATTTTAATATGTTCATTTTTTTTT
Organism: Paguma larvata; assembly: GCA_030068075.1. NCBI lineage: Eukaryota > Metazoa > Chordata > Mammalia > Carnivora > Viverridae > Paguma > Paguma larvata. The sequence goes on along the minus strand of CM057842.1, from coordinate 31,946,623 downwards.
GTTGGCAAGCCAATGTAGGCAGTCATGATTTTCTCAAACAGAAGGGACTTCGTGAGTTACTTGTATGATCTATGATTGAAACATGATCTCCTTTTGACAGTGCTTGGATGGGTACTGCTAACCTATGGTGCTTTCTTTTGCTTGGTTTCCATAGGCCCTCATGACTTTGATCACTGTCTACTTAGGTGAGGGAAAGAATTTCGAGTTTCCTCTGTCACCTCGCTCACTTACTAGAAAAAGTACTCAGATAAATTCAGATACCAGAAGGTGAGGTCCTCCACTGTAACTTTGAGAATGCATTCTCCTGCATATGTAGATGTTCTTAAGGCTAAAAACAGTCATTTAACGAGTTTACTACAAGTGTGAAATGTGCTTGTTACATACTGGTCCTAACTTCCTAGGGTTACAACCAGACCACCTGGATTAGAGTTGAGGTGCTTCTGAATTCTTCAGTACGCATTAGAGACAACCTCATATTCATACTGTCAGTAGGCTTTTCACAGCCTTTGGCCAAGAGCAACAGCTTTATTCCTTGTCTCCTTTCCCTACTTCTCCTAAGTTCTTGGAGGAAGCCTGATGATAGAACACTCTAGATTACAGGTTGGTCAGAGGACCCAGCTTTCCCAGAAAATAGCTAGTCTTGATTTCCCCAGATCTCTTACATTATGTGTCCGAATCTGTGGAGTCTAAGGAAAAATTGATACTACTTATGTTTATTTTCTTTACAATTACCTTCCCTTTGCTCTGGATTTCTCTGTTGGCTTTACCTGGTTTTCTCTGATTTTAGTCTCCTCCTTTCAAGTAGTTTTGTTAATAGGATCGGAGTAGTTTCCGCAAGGAGTTGCTTCGATTATTGTATTCCCATGCTCAAGGATATCGAGTGACTCCCTTTTTCTAGGGAGGGACATTATACCATAGTGGTCAAGAGCACAGGCTCTGGTTGACCAGATGTTCCTTCAGGTAACTGACTCTCTCAATAAATTTTTTCATCTATGAAATGAGAAATAATAATGGTACTCACGTGGATATTAGGAGAATTCAACGAGTTAATACATGTTGAGGGTTTTGAATATCATTCTTTGTCTAGACTCCTTTTCCTGGCACAGTGAGTTCTATGCATATGGTTGGTGTTAGGTTAATAGTCCTTGGTTCTCCAGGTAGCCTACCTTGTTTTCATCTCTAAGGTTACGTCACTTACTACTTGTTGAGCTTCTGGGATGTGCCATGTACTGTGTTAAGTTTTGTTAATATATCTTGAAATTGTCCACAACTGCTGTCAGCAATGGCAGTCTCAAGCTCCATTTTCTACATGGGGAATATGTGTCTCAAAAGGTTAAGGCCCAAAGCCAAGCTAGTTAGCTGGTGAGGTGGTAAAGAACAGATCCCAAGTGCAGTCTGCCATTTCCCAAACGTAGCTGTCTGCTTCTCTCGTTACCACTGGACTCTGAAGTTCTGAAGCACAGGGTCATGATCATTGGGCCAGTAGTGTGTCTTCTTTTGGGTTTTCAATTGTTGCATGGCTTGTTGCATGCATGTGCTATTTTTCCAATTAATGTAAAAATGCTTTAGCAGTGATTTTCAACTATTTGGAAAAGAAAAAAAGACATGATCTCTTGGAATAACATCTTCTCCATTAACAGAGCAAACAACTTTTAAGTACTTTTAAATAAATTTTTAAATTGACTCTATTACTGAATCATTTTCAAGCAGATTCAGCGGTACATCCTGGCAGATCTCATAACATTCCGGTGTCTTTAAAAAACAGGCTCATTCTGGATAATCATTTGATACGTAGCGAAGCGAAGACAGAAGGTTGTTTATCAGCTTGCCAAAGGCCACCTGGTAAATTGACAACAAAACTGGTATTAAAACCCAACCTCCCCAAATCCTTCTGTGCAGTTTCTACCCTGAGATCGTCTCGTCCTCTAAGACAAGAAAGCAATTTTAAATTGATGTGTATTGCTTCCTGGGAGACTGTTGGGAATGGTGTTAGGGAGGAATTGATGCATCTGCCAGGCAGGATCAGGCTGCTCTATGTGGAGGGTAGTGGTGAAAAAAAGAAGATTGAAGGAAACTCAAAATTGGTTCCTTTCACAACTATTAGACACCTATGGCGTGCTCGTTACTTGTACTCTTGACTTCAGGTTTGGCGCGAACCTGCTGTTCCATACCGCTGCCGTAGCTTTGCTGGCTCACATCTTCCTCAGCCTACCTGCCCGAGTCCTAGCCACGGCTTAGATCTCCGTGTCAGACCACTCCTGGGGGAATGCTTTGCGTGTTCACGACTCTGATCCTTCCTCATTTGACTTTGATCATGTTCTTTGGACATGTCCTCCAGAATCTCATTCGTTTCTCCCTCCCTGTTTGGGTCACCAAAAGGTCAAAGTTTGACTTTAAATCTTTACTGTTTACTGCACTGTCTCAAACGTACTTTTCTTGTTGGTGGAGTCTCGGTCATCAAAATCTTGGCGTTGAATGCATTCTAGTGCTGGTACAAAACATTCGAAATGTTACCAAATGTTCGTGTCCACATGGAGAACCTTTTAGGAGGGGCGTTTCCATTACTTCTTGCTTACCGCAAGCATTCCTACCTACTAAAATACTGTACATTTTTCACTGGATGATTCTATACCATCCATCAGCGTTTAAATCATTAATTCTTGATGTAACTTTTCCCTTCTAAGAGTGAAGAGTGCATGGGGACAAGTTCCTGAAGTAGGAGCTTACTAAATCTTTGTCGGGTAAATTAACATTTTAATGACCACATGTCAGTGTCAGGGTGTGGGAGGCTGGGAGTGAATGGGAGAGAATGAGAGAGTAGGAAGATGAACCCAGCGCTTGGGGAGCTTCCAGTCCAGAGGACGGGAAAAGTGGTGAATGATAAAATTTAATACAGGATTGAGTGAACTGAGGGGTAATTGGCAGATCAAGGAAATGGCTAAGTCGTTGACGTAGAATAAGGAGTGCTTGATCTCATCTGGGCAGGAGGAGGCCGAGGTAGACCACAGAGGAGGTGACCTTTAATTTGGCCTTGGAAGACAAACTGATTTAGTGTGGCCGGGAATGTGCCAAGGCACGACAAATTACAATCGTGGTCAGGCAGCCCTGGACCACTCATATGCTGTCTCTCCAGTCAGGCTGGTAGGAACATTTTCGGATTGGGAACTGGGGGATCCGAGTTTGCTCCTGCCCATCCATGGGAACTTGCTCACTGCTCTGGACTTCATTTGATATGTCACAGAAAGGTGTCGCATGTGACCTTGAGTGCCTTTTCTCTAAAATTCCATGGATGTCACTTTTTCCTTGGTCACTAGCTCACAAGAGAAATGTGCTTTTGTATTCTTACCTTTCTCTTTGGGAACCACAGAAAATATTGGTGAAGATTTGGGGAGATGTCATTGTCTTCTCTGTGGCCTGTTGACTGGGGGCATGATTTAGGGTCTTTCTGGCTTTAGTTTAATAGATGAGGGGCCCCTGGCTGTGTCAGTTGGTAGAGGATGTGACTGTTGATCTCAGGGTCATGAGTTCAAGTCCCACGTTGGGCGTGAAGCCTACTTTAAGAAAAGAAATCAATGAACTATGTGTTTATCTCACAGAGTGCATGGTGGGTCACATGAGCTCTTGTTGGATCACTCCGGGCACAGACGCCAGGGTTTTGCCAGGTTGGGTTGGGCCCACTCGATTTGGGGGAATACTGACGGCCAGCAACCACATTTGTAAAGGCTTTTGTCTTTACCACTTCCTACATGCGGATTTGAGAACCCTGGGCCTCTTGACCTGCACCTGCTGAAAGACCTTCTTGTACAGGAATTCCTCAGAGAGATGTCAAGTTACAGGAAAAGTGGAAGCTGGGATATGAAAAAGGGATAAGGCAGAAATTGAGGCAAAACTGCAAGTATTTACAAGGTGTTAATGGCCTTTACAGATCTAAAGTCGGTTTGTGTTAATTATATTATATTCTGAGAAGAGTAAATGTCCTGGATGTAATTTTGTTTTCTCATGAAATGGCTACGTCTCTGCCTTTTCTCCATTGGCCCATTGAGAAGTTTGGTCATTAGGTGATCTTCGATATTGCTTAGAGTTGTAAAATACTATGAATTTCTTTTAGTGAAGATAGGAGCAGGGGTGAGTAAAATCAGCAAAATTGGTATGGGAGCAGCATTTCCTTTTCGTTAGAATATTATCAGCCATCCCCTCAAAGTAATAAACTTTAAAATTAAAATCTCATCCTTAGCATTCATCTGTTTTTCTGGCCAACTGGAAGTAGTAATCTTGGATTTATGTCTTCTCCAGTTTTGGCCGTCAAGGAGTTTGCTCTTCAGGAATAACAGTGCTGAGCTTTCAGGTTGTTAAAAAAAAAAAAAAGTCATTGGTTAAATACCTTTTCTACTGTGTGGTTTCTTTTGTCTTCTCTAGGAAGGAAATGTTCGATATATACACAGTAAATTGCAGGGTGTGTGTGTCTGTGTCTGTGTGAGTATGATTTTAGTGTGATTTAAGTCCTCATTTATGATGGCAGGCATCTGTTTGTGAAATAGTGGCAGATATTTTTTTTCTTTGTTTATTCATGAAGCACTTCCTGACTATGAACTTTGCATTTAAGACTTGCAAATCGTGGGGATCCAAAGAAATAGATTGATCTTTCGGTAGAGAAAAATAGAAAATAACGATAATCAGGCACCATTTATTTACTGAGTCCTTCGTGTTTGCCCATTAAGAGATTTAGATAAATGATTTATTCATTCAGTAAATATTTATTATCTACTTATTATGTGCTGGGCACTGTCGTACATACTGAGTGTATAGCCGTGAACAAGACTCAATCCTAGCTCTTTTAGAGATTAAGGTACAGAAGAAGAGCTAAAATCAGACCCAGAGTCATTTTGTTTCCCATAAAAATGTAGAAGATGAAAGTGTTGTGGCTTTGTTAAGATGTGTCTGTGGCCAAGAGTACTGTCTTAAACCTTTTTTTTTTTTTTTTTTAAGTTTGGGAGGTCACAACTCTTCCTTTGAATTTTACCTTCAGTGCGGTGGCTTTGCACTCCATTAGAGAAAAATCAAGGCCATTTCTTCCCTACCTTTATGGCTGTGCTGGGTTAGCAAAGACCATCTCTCTGTGATCTGTGGTTGTCAAGCATTCATCAGCTTCTCAAAAGTGCGGCGTGTGATGCTTGCTTTCATGACATGGGCGTTTGATATGCTGGTCCTTCCACCCCATCTGTCTTAAAGACCCTTGTTTTGGGACCATTCAGCAATATTTCTTTTTCATAATTGCCCTGCCAACATATAGCTCTGTTTCTGTCCTACCACATCCCCAGTCTCTGATGTTTTTGCTGAATTGTGCCAAGGGGAGGCTCTCCTAACCTGGTGTGTACGTGTATGTGTGTGTGTGTGTGTGTGAATATACACACTTTAGCCCACAGTGGCACACCATAGGGCACTGACTACTTACTACTAAGGTGATGACAATACCAATAAAAACAACCATTTCTACTACTACTGTTATTACTACAATCTGGGTTTTATGGGAGTTTTAATTTTTTTTTAAGATTTTTTTTATTGCACAGACAAATCAGTGGCTGATCTCACATAGGAAAGTTCCTTAGGAATGATAAGGGGAAAAGATTAGGGGAGAGGAGAGACTGTAATAAGAGCTGTGGAGTCCCTCAGACCCAGTGCTGTTACTCGTGAGCTCTGTAACTTTGCACAAATCTGTGATGTCTTCAAAGGCTGGTTTCGTTTTCTATAAAATGGGAATAATAGCAATAATAACAACCATAAAATGATGTTGACTTTTGTATGTGCTAGTGGTAGGCCTTTTATCTAAATTATCTCCTTCCAGCATTTTAACTCCCCCTTGAGGTGTAGGAATCATGATTATTTCCAATTCACTGATGACTCTGAGCACAGAGAGGTTAAGCACTTTGCCTGTGGACACACAGCTGGCATGGAGGAGAACTGGGACGGGGATATTGGCAGTCCAGTTGCCCATGGTTACTAGAACATGTGAAGCTTTGAGCACGATGTCCCTTAGTGCATTGTAACGTTTATTCAGACTCTAATAACATGGTCACAAGCTGGGTTTTACTTACTAAGGAGACCTGCTTCATCCCTAACGGAGGTGGTCGTGACTTCTCTCTGAGTAGAATCTTGATGTCTATCTCCGAATTCTGTCTGCTGCCCTTGGAGGTGGTTCTGCTCTTCTGTAGTCCTTAAAGCAAATGCAGAGTGATTGCTTTTTGGGAGTGTAGCTGTCGAGTCCCGGACTCCCAGTGAACTTAAATCGCTTCTATTCTTTCTCTGATTCTATCTTGATTTCTGCCTTAACATCAGCAAGTTGAGAAATTTTCAGCAAGGTTTCAACCAAAATCTCCAGTGCATTGGTGAGCTGACTCACCCCCAATTAGGCAGTGGATCTGCCTGGTGGGGATACTTTTGTTTACTCAGGAGTTTTTTTTTTTTTTTTTTTTAATTTAAGGTGGATTGATGGCATGGAAGGCATTCTAAAGCCAGATCTGTATAGACCTTGTTCACTCCAGCCTCTAGCAGAGGCAGGTGACACTTGCTCAGGTGGGTGAATGATGAACTTTGGAGAAGGAACCTAGCCAGTGGGAAAAACAGTTCCCACCCCTTGCTCCTCCCTCCACCGCCCACCGGTTACATAGATCCGTTGAAGGCAGGTTCTGGTCAGTGATGGTTATTAAATCAATCCAGGCAGTCTTTCTTTGGGCTGTGATGAGGGGTGTGGCTCTGAGCTATTTGGAAACAGGCTGACAGCCTTGAAGTAAAGCGCGATATTTAAAATGTCAAAAGTAATATGCAATCATGGGCGGAAACCTATCCATTTTGTATCTGGTCTGGTCTTTCCTTTACCTTTATTCCTTCCTTTTAATTTTGGGATATAATAAACCCATATTTGAGTACCAGAAAGAATGATAATTTATTTTTTTCTTTATTAGAGCAACTAAAGAATAGACCTACATTCTTGCATCCAAACTATTGACATGAAGCCTGAAGGTTCTGTTAAGTAAAGGTTGTATGCAGAGCCCGAGTGGTTTTGTGATGTTCCGTTGACTTATTTTGTTAGGGGCTGTGCTGTTCTTAGAGAAGTTATCAGATTCTTTTGTGATGACAAGAAAGCTTCTGAACATTAGTTAACTGAAAATCCAGGGGACTCTTGTGGTGGGAATTTCTCCACCTTACTGATTGCGTGCCTGAGAGGAAGGCGCTTTCTCCAAGGATGAGGCAGGCTCTCTGCAGCTAGAGGCAAGCTGAGGTGGTCTCTGGGGAACCTGTCCCCATGGGTGGACATGGAGAAAAACACATTAAAATATCTGCAGGCTTTAGAGAGATGCTCATACTTATAGGGACGCTGCCAGTGTTTCTGTCTCTGCTTTAATTTCTAGTGTTACTCATCTCAGTCAAGTGTTGGTAGAAGCTGTTGAACTGAGAAGGGTTCATCTCTTGTGCAGAATGAATTAACTCATATTAGTGACTATGTCAAAGATGACTTAATATATAAAGGTGTTTCCCAAGACCTCTCCAAGAACATTTTATATAAATTCCTTGGAGGCAAATGTCCCACAGCTGTGATCACAGAGTGTGGCTCATGGCTTGGAGTTTGGACTTTGACCAACGTTTGATTTCCAACTCAATCTTGGATAAGATATTTTGTATGGGTTTATCTTATTTTTTATTAAAGAGTCAATGTAATACATGGAGACAATTTTAAGCTCAAAAAGTACTTTGATTTACAAAAAACATATGAGTCCCCAAGGTCACTCTCCCCACCTTTGGATAGGACCCCTTAGAGGGACCATATTTAACCCTATAACCTGTTGCTTCTCATACTTCTCTCCAGATTTAGAATCATGTTAGTGTTTGTATTTCTTGCAGTTTCAAATGCAGGCACTATCTACCATTACCTATTATTTTCCCTAGTTAGGAAGGTGAGGATATAATATATTTTTTTTAATTTTTAACGTTTATTTGTTTTTGAGAGACATAGAGACAGAGTATGAGCAGGGGAAGGGCAGAGAGAGAGGGAGACACAGAAGCTGAAGCAGGCTCCAGGCTCTGAGCCGTCAGCACAGAGCCTGACTCGGGGCTCGAACTCACAGACCATGAGATCATGACCTGAGCCGAAGTCGGCTGCTTAACCGACTGAGCCACCCCAGGCACCCCAGGATATAATATTCTTACTCCACCTACAACTCACTTTCATTCCTCTCCGCTCTTAATCTCTGCCTACCATGTCAGCATGTCAGCATTTTTGGTTAAATATTCACAACTGAGCCACATAGTCTACTATAATTGTATTGCTTTTTATGACATTAATGATATTAGGCTTTGCTTTTTCTCCTGCTTAATTTTTTTTGTCCCCCAACTCCAGGGCATCCCCCAACTTCCCTCAGAACCGAAAAATGCTCCCACCAGAGCCAATCCAATCAAAGAATCCATCAGTTCCTTTCTTTAAAAACTTAAAGTTTATTTATTTATTTTTGAGAGACAGCACAAGCAAGCAGGGGGACAGAGCCAGAGAGAGAGGGAGACACAGAATCTGAAGCAGGCTCCAGGCTCTGAGCTGTCAGCACAGAACCTGATGTGGGGTTCAAACTCACAAACTGCTAGATCACGACCTGAGCCGAAGTCAGATGCTTAACTGACTGAGCTACCCAAGAATCCCCGTCAGTTCCTTTTTTCGAAACAGTCCTCTCTCTCAGGTTGTTTTCCATCTTGCTCTAACCTGGACTGGGTTCTTTCTGTGTCCAGTCCACAATTGATATTCTGGAATTTCCCTTCATAATGTCCGTGCAAGAGAAAATGTCTTAGGCCTTCCCTGCTGCACTTCATGTGTGGAGTGGGGATATTATGTATCTCAGGGGGTTAGTGGGAGAATCAAATAGGCTAATACTATAAGACAGTGGCATGAAGGAAGAGCTCAATGAATTTTAGTTACTGTTACTCTTTTTCTTTCTTCTTTTTCATCCTCTTCTATGATGATCACAAATCTGTAATGCATTTATAAGAATCAGGAAATAGTAGAGGTGGAGAAGTGAGACATAATCCTTGATTTCACAGTGAAACACAGAGGAGATATGCCTTTCCCAAGGTCACAGGGCCAGTCTGAACAGCGATGGATAAGGATGCCTGGGTGGCTCAGTCAGTTAAGTGTCAGATTCTTGATTTTTGGCTCCGACTGTGATCTCGTGGTTCATGAGTTCCAGCCCTTCACTGGGCTCCGCACTGCTGAGGGTGTGGGAGCCTGCCTGCGATTGTCTCTCTCCCTCTCTCTGCTCCTTCTCCACTCTCTGTCTCTCCCTCTCTCTCAAAAAAATAAATAAATAAAAACAAACAAACAAACAAAAAACCTAGCTTTAGGTCCTTGCACCGCTAACTGAAGTCATAGTCTTTTGCTCATCTAGCCACAGTAGCCCATAGGGTTGTTTTTTTTTTTAATTTCATAGCCATTTCTTTTCCCTTTTCCCAATTTCTTTCTTTAAAAAAAATAATATATATATGTATATATACATGGATATAGATATATAAAATAGCTATATGGAGATATAATTCAAATATGCCCTTTTACCCATTTAAATTTTATAGTTCATCGGTTCTAATATATTCACAGTACCATGTAACCATCAGCAAAATCTAACCTAACATTTTCATCATCTCACAAAGAAAGCCTGTACCCGTTCATGATTACTCCCCTAACCACCAGCCCTACTTAACTACAGATGGACTTCTATCTGTATAGATTTGCTTTTTCTAGAGATTGCATATCAGTGGGACCTACAATATGAGCTTCTTCGTGAATAACTTCTTTTACCTGGCACAATGTTAGGAGATTCATCCGTGTTATAGTATGTATCAGTACTCCATTCCTTTCGATGGCTAAGTATTTATTCCATAATAGATAGATGTTTGGTTTATTCATTCAGCACTTGGTGGACCTTCGGGCTGTTTCCACGTGAGGACCATTATGAGTGCTGTAGCTATGAATACTTACGTACAAGTTTTTGTGGGGACATATGTTTTCATTTTATTGGTGGGGAGAATATATCCGAGAGTGGAGTTGCTGGCTTATATGGAAACTCCGTGTTTAACTTTTTGAGGAATTGCCAGACCCTTTTCCAGAGCAGCTGCACTATTTTACTTTCTCACCAGCAGTATATGCACAACCCAGTTTCTTCACATCACCCCGACGCGTATTATCATTTGAAGTGTATGAGATCTACCAATGTCAAGTTTATGAAGTGGTATCTCACTGTGGTTTTGGGTGGTATTTCCCTGCAGGTTAATGATCTTAAGCATTTTCTCCTGTGCTTATTGAGCATTTGTGTATCTTGGGAGAAACATCTATGCAGATCCTTTCCTTGTTTTTACTTATTTTTTATTTTATTTTCAAGTTTGTTTATTTTGAGAGAGACAAAGAACGTGCAGCTGGGGGAGAAGCGGAGAGAGCAGGGAAGAGATAGAGAATCCCAGGCAGGCTTCATGCTGCCTGACGTGTGGCTTAAACTCAGGAAACTGCGAGTTCATGACCTGTGCCATAACCAAGGATTGGATGCTTAACCGATTGAGCCACCTCAGTGCCCTTCCGCAGTTTTAAATTGTGTTATTTCTGCTGTTGAATTAGTTCTATGTGTGTTGTGGACACAAACCCCTTCTTTGTTTTTTAATTTGCAAATACCTTCTCCCATTCTGTGGGACATATTTTAACTTTTGTGATGGTCTCATGACCATCTCATGACCTGAGCCAAAATCAAGAGTCTGACTCTCGACTGAGTGAGCCACCCAGGTGCCCCTTCTTCTTCTTCTTCTTTTTTTTTTTTTTAATTTTTTTATTTTAGTAGAGAACAGTAGAGGGGCAGAGAGGGAGAAAAAGAATCCCAAGCAGGTTTCATGCTCAGCAAAGAGTCTCATGCTCTTCTGTCTGAGCCAGCCAGGCACCCCCAGACTTATAGTTTTAAGTCTTCTATTTACATCTATGATAGGTTTTGAGTGAACTTGTATGTGCAGTGCCTGGAAAGGTTCCAACTTCATCCTGCATGTAGATATGAATTTGTCCCAGCAGCAGACTGTCACGCTGTCCTTATCTTCTACAAAATGCGTGACTCATGTAATGCTGTGCCTGAGAATAAAACGAATGGGTTCCAACAATCCCCTTTGTCTGAAACCTTTGTGACAAAGGAGAACTAACATCTTGGAAGAATGCATTCCAGGTCAGATAAGGGGAATGCAGAGAACCAGAGGATCATAATATACCAAATGAAACCCATTGCATGTGCCAGGAAATAGGAAATAGGAATTAATTTTGAGGGCTACGAAAAGAACATGATGTAGAATAAGCACAGACAGGCCAGCTGTGGATCAGCTTTTGCTGCAGGCCTCTCTGCAGGCCTGAAAGTTTGCTTTGAGGCCAAGAGATGCAGAGAGCAGCAGATGCGCTTGGCTGTGACCCCATTGGATGTGCTCTGGTCTATACCAGTCCCATTTCTGCAAACAGGGTTGTCTCAGGTCTCAGCTCAGAGGCAAGTCAGCACTTTTCCTTGGATAGCGCCAAAGCCGGCCATCTTGGCTACTGCCCCAGAACCCTGGAGACCTCTGCAGTGAGATGAATTTAGATATTTTTACCCCTTTTTGTTCTTTTTTTTTTTTTTTATTGAACCTTAGGATACATAAAATCCATGAAGTGCACTCATATTAAATACAGCTTTTTGACCTTTTAACCCATGTATTCTTGAGTAGCCATCACCCAGATCAAGATCTAGAAGCATCCCTACAGGTTCTCTTGTGCCTCTTGCCACTCAGCACTGCCTTTCTGAAGAAGTCACTGTTGTGCTGGCTTCTATTACCATACCTTTTTTGGGTCTGGTCTTGAATTTCAAATAAGAACTGTATTATATAGGCTTCTGTGCCTGGTTTAATTTGTTCAATATAGTATTTGTGAGATATATCCTTTTTGTTGTGTGTCTCAGTAGTCATTTATTATTGGTTGTGTGATATTCTATTATGTGAATATACACTAATCGATTTTTTCATTCTTTTATTCAGAGGCATCTGGATCGTTTGTAGTTTGGGGTTATTTTTAACAAAAATTCTGTATTTATTCTTGTTGGGGTGTTTTGGTAGACACATTATTTCACTTGTGTATTTACATAGGTGTGTAAGAGGTGGGTTGGATGGTGAGCATCATTTGGCTTTAGAAAACAGCCAAATGGGATCTGATTTTTGATCGTCTTCTCTTTTCAGGTCTCTCTGAGCTCTTTGGCTCAGAATATGTGTTTGTGTTCTCAGGTATGTGTAGGTCAGAAACAGAAGGGAGGAAGAGAAATTGATAGAGGCCTAAAGGAATATTATTTTAACATATTTTAAAGCAAGATAGTGAAGGAAGTGGGATGACCGGGAGAGAGTATAATTGTGAGTTCAGAACATGAGTTTTCAATCTGGATTCAGACTCTGGCTCTGCCAGTTACTAGCTGTTTAGCGTTGGGAAACTTACTTCTCTCCCGAGGCACATTTTTCTCATCTGTAAAATGGAACTAATATAAGCATTTGTAGCACAGGGTGATTGTGAGCAGTATATGAAGCATGGCCTGAAAGTAACCGCTTATATTTACCAAGAACTTCCTATGTGTTAATCACTGTGCTAATGGAATTAACTAATTTAATGTCTACAGCAACCCTGTGAGCTCTGTGCTATTACTTTCCCAGTTTTCCCAGTTAGGAAGCTGGAGGTCTGAGAAGATCAGTTACTTCCCCCAGGCCCCCCAGCTTGTAAGTTAGTAGAGTAAGAACTCTGGTTGCAGAGTATTGACTGCAGAGAGTCCATGCTAATAGACATGAGCACGTGGGAAGTAGTATGGATATTGGCAGGATCACATATGGAAGAGTGATTCTTCCAGGGTTTTCTAGTATAGCCCAAGAAAGGTCACTGACTACATGGGGTGAAGGAGATAGGAAAGGCGGCAATCCCTTTCCATATTTAGCCTCATCTCCAGAGCAAGGCTTTGAGTTTCTTTCCCAGCATTCATTAGAAAACTTTGCATCGAATGGTACTGAGTAGCCTAGATCCCCAACTTCTGCCTAAAGTCTTTCGTCCTGCTCTTTCTGACATCTGCTCCCTGAGTTTGGTCCCAGATGAAAGTGCCTTCCTTGTTCCTTTTTCTGCATCTCACTCCATCTACCAAGTTTTGGGCCGTTCTAGTCTGGCTGCTGACTGCTTTCCCCCTGAGATCTAGTACTTGCCCCCTGGGATGTACCAAGGATCCCCTAATTACTTTGTCCCTTTTTTCCTCTGCGTTGCCATGTTCTTTTCTCTCAGTGCTGTGGTCCCAGAGGGATGGCTTTGCTGCGTCACATGGTCCCCATAGCAAAGCAAGGCAGGCATGACAAAAGTGCGTGAAGAAAAGGTTCTGGCATTCTCTCTAGTCTCAAACCCTATGAGTCCCTCCCCAGGCATACAGGATTATCAGGTTGATGATCTCTTTACACCTATGGGAGGCATAAAAGCATGAAGATCATAGTCTGTTTTCATTTATTTAAAAAAATTATTTTCTTTGTCTAAAGTGGGAGTCTCCCTATCCACACGGTCCCATTCTCACTTCCTTTCCTCTTCTTCTCCTTCCTGTCTCCTTCCCACCCTCTTTCCTACCTGTTCTCCTTAGACATCTTTACTCTCTCCCTTTATGGTTCCCTCCCTGCTTCCTTCCCTCCTCCTCACTCATCTCAGTGAGTGCTACTTTGGTCCAGTCATCGTGCTGGGTACAGGGGATATAAAGATGTCCTGAGACACTGCCCTTACCCTCTGGGAGATCAAGTCTTACCCTCTGGGAGATCAAGATGGGGAGATCAGAATGTGAATACAGGCAGGTATTAGAGATATTGCGTGTTTGGTTTCAGATCACTGCAACAAAGTGAATATCACAATAGAGCAAGTCAAATGAATGTTTTTTGGTTCCCAGTGCATATAAAACTTAGATGGATACTATATTATAGTTTATTAAGTGTGTAATAACATTATATCTTAAAAACCATGTATATACCGTAATGAAAAAGTACTTTATTGATAAAAAATGCTAACCATCTGAGTTTCAGTCAGTGATATCACTGATCACCATAACAAATATAATAATGATGAAAAAGCTTGAAATATTTCAAGAGTTACCAACATAGGACAAAAGGGACCTGAATGAGCCAGTGGCTTTTGAGAAAATGGCGCCGATAGACTTGCTCCACACAGGTTGCCGCAAACCTGTGGTCTGTGAAAAGGTAGTCTCTGTGAAGCCCCATGGGAGGAATATGCCTGCACTTCGTTGCTACAAAGCTTTTCTCTCTCACTGGACACCCCTCCTCGTCCGCTTATGTTGAACCTGAGGGATCACTGGAAGCCCAGGCCAGCTCCTCCAGTCTTGAATTGACCTTGGGTCGTGGGAATTACAAAATAGATACATCCAGTCCCTCCCCTTCCCATATTTGTTTACTGATCATTATGGATATTTGTCAACATTATAGGCTCCTGTCTAAAGAATAAATAGACTCTCGGTGTCCTTGGTAGAATAAACAGCTCTTTCTAAAAGAGGAATGGCATTTAATGAAGAATGCCTTTTCCAGCCTCAGACACTGCTTGATCCATGGTAAGAGTAGGCAGTCAGTGGCTCAATCTGTGAAGCCAGGAACGGAACAGAACATGGAGTTCATTTTCTGGGTTAAAGAATAGGGAGGCTGTGCCAGGCCTCATACCACATGCTCCACACGTGTCTCTCGTCCTTGCTTTCTCGTGACGATGTATGGAGCAGGCAGCACCAGAGCCATTTAATCGAAGAGGAGGAATTTGAGGAACAAAGCAGCAAAAACCTTCATCTCAATTCAGCTTGGTTACAAGCATTTATTGAGTGCCACCTTGTGCCAGGCTCTCTTGCAGGCACTGGGAAAATAACGGTTAAAAACACACAGACAAATCGTCTTGCCTTTGGGTGGTGTAGTCTAGCATGGATAAGCAGACAGGGTAAGGTAGATGATAAGCTATCAATTAGTAAATTATGAAGTATATCAGTAGATAAGGGATCTGGAAAAAGAGTAGGGTCAATGCCTTGAAAACGTCCAGTGTTTAGCAGATGGTAGTATGAAATGGAATAGTCAGGTTGGGCTCACAGAGCTCAGGGATTCAGTAAAACATGCAAAATAGTAAAGAAGACCATTCCGTCCTAGAATCTAGCTAAAAGGGTTTGAGAACTCATTTAACAAAGCTTTGCCAAGCTGGGTAGTGCTGGAATGGTCTGTCATGTCACCCAGGCCTCTTGATGGCTTGTAGTTTTTGCTTTTTTATTTTAATGTTTTATTTATTTTTGAGAGAGAGCATGCGCGGGGGAGGGGCAGCAAGCTCAGTGGAGTCTGAAACTCATGAACTGTGAGATCACTCCTTGAGCCGAAGTTGGACGCTCACCTGACTGAGCCCCCCACTCCCAGGCTTGTAGTTTTCGAGGGAGATCATTTAGCCCCCAGGAAATGAATAACTGTTGAAGGGAATAGTGCAGACAGATTTTCAGTGGTGTTCAGAGGAGGAAAGACTGGATGTCCGTAAGCACTCTCCCAGAGATAGATGCTAAGCGCACGGTGTGCGGGAGGCCCTGGGACTGACACATGGAAATACTGAGGTGTTTTCCCCCAGCACCGAGAATCTCCCTGGGAAGTGAAATGACCAAGTGATTAAGGGCCTTGTCTTTGGGGTCAAACTCCCTTCTGAATCTGAGTTCTATCCTTTGACGTTTGGCATGTTCCTTCACTTCTTTGAGATTTGCTTTCCTCCTCTGTAAAATGGGAATATTAACACCTAGCTGAAAGGGTTGTTGTCAGGTTGGTGTAAGGATTGTTGACAGTGTGGAGTGTGGGGTCAGCCACATGTTGTCACAATCGCAGTTGTTATTGTATGCCCTGGTTTTCAGGATGATTTGAGGTTTTGCCTCAAGGCAGGGCTCACGGGCAAGATGGCCGATGTAACATTTGGTCTCACAAAGGCTCCCGAGCCTGGGCCAGGTGAGATGCCCATGGTAGGGAGCCACTGACATTTCTCACTTCTTCTTTCTGACATGGGGCCAACTTTCCAGAACAGCATATGGACCAAAAGAACTCTCGGGGATTTTTCTCAGCAGGGAGACTCGTAAACAAATGACAGGGCAGGGGGGGAGTGGCTTCTAGACTCCTGATAGATCAGCAGTTACAAGGAGTCCCCCCGGGACTGCCATCTGTTTCCATCTTCCCCACACCTTCCGTATCCCGAGTCTCCAACCAGAGTAGAATTCTAAAAATGCAAATAAAAGGTAGAGGCCCTGGAGGCGAGCCTGAGAGACGGCCTTACCAGGTAGCTGCTTACTGGGCAGCTGGGTCATGCTCTTTGAGATAAGGTGGCTCCAGACTGGTGATGCAAGGGACGCTTCGTGTACCCTAACTGTGTGGGAATTATTCCAGAAAACTCTGCTGCCAGCAGTGTGCTCACTAGGGTGCCCACCGTCATGCCTGTGGTCCTGAGCACACAGCTAGTGGAGGCCCTAGCCCTGTCCTCGGAGCGCCGAGCCATCAGGTAGTGGTTGTTCAGAGTGGCCTGTGGGAGGTGGTGGTTGGATGATGATAAACACCCTGGCTCCCCTTGGGCTAGGTAACTTTCAAAGTACTTTGTATGGATTAAATCATTTAAGTATCACAGCAGCCCTGTGAAACAGATATTGCTGTTATCTCCAATGTACACATAGGGAAACTAAGCCGGAGGGTTAAGTAACTCAGCCAACAGGCATCTGGCTAGGTCAGGTGGTAAAACCATGTGACTTTTGATCTCAGGGTCCTGAGTTCAAGCTCCATGTTGGGCATGGAGCCTATTAGGAAAAAAAAAAAAAAAAAGAAGACATAACTAACTGAAAGGTGCAGGCATTTAGTAATGACCACTGAAAATATCAGATTTCCCAGACATCTGAGTTTTCAGTTTCTCCTTAATAGATGTGAAGATGGGTAGACTCAGCTGGTCTTGTGTCCTGCCTGGTGACAGCCAGGGGTAGTTAGTGGCTGCTCATTCTGGTGATTGGCCCCAGTCCCCACCACGGACTGCTCTACAGTCTCTGCCTCTTTTCTCTTGTGCTGACCACTCTTTTCCTCTTCTGTGCTTGGTGAGCAGCCCAAGTTAGGTTGTTTTTTAGTTTACGTGATGAACCTGGCAGCACTCCAGCCTTAGAAAACAGCCAACCTTAGTAAGCAGTAAAGTTTGGATAGCTGGAGAAGGGGAGGGTTGGGGAGGGGTGATGTGGGAGGGTTTAGTGGGCAATACCCAGGGTGCAAATACTGTCCTGGCTCCGTATCCATATAAACGATACCAGAGTCTCTTCAAGTTCTTTGAGTCCCTAGCTCAATTTACACGGATTCTTCTTCTTTTTTAATGTTTGTTTTTGAGAGAGAGCAAGTGAGAGAGAGAGAAAGACAGAGCATGAATGAGGCAGGGGCAGGGGCAGAGGGAGAGGGAAACCCAGAATCCAAAGCAGGTTCCAGACTCTGGGCTGTCAGCACAGAGCCTAACATGGGGCTCAAACTCATGGACCACAAGATCATGACCTGAGCTGAAGTTGGGTGCTTAACCGATGGAGCTACCCATGAGCCCTGCAACTCATGCAGGTTGTTTTGACGGGACCTGGTTTCTCAGCTGGCTGTTCTCAATTCCTCTTCCTTTTTCCTTTAGAGTTTTCTTTTCTTGGTTCCCACCTTTTTTAAAGTTAAAAAAATTGTTCATATAATTTTTAAAGAAAACAATAGAAAATAAAAGAAAAATATGTAAGACAGCCACATCTGTAGCCCCTCCCAGCCATGATTACTATTTTCCATTTGTAGTATAACTTTTATTTGATGTTTCATGCATTTCTGTATTCTATATTTTAATATATTCATATTTCTTTTATATACATATAAAGTATATGTTTGTGTTTTAAAAATTGAATCAAATAATATATAGTGTTTCAAGACTTGTTTTTCTCTTAATATTGTATCATTAACATCTTTCTACATGAGCAGCTGCATTTGTGGTTTTAAAAGTTTACAAAGTACTCCCCTCTTTGCTATAGCATTTCAAAGTTGCAGTTTAGGCTATTTCCAGATTTCATATTGGCACACATCCTAAATGATTTATTTGATAGATTTCTAGAAGAAAATCGTTCCATCAAATGGCGAAGAGTATAAGCCTATGCTGGCTCAATTTCTCCTATTTTTGGTTTTTTATAAACTTCAATGTCTGTAAAATATACAGTGTGTACATGTGTATATCGCAAAATTATAGGTGTACTTACCTAAAGCAGCGAAGGGAAGGGTTTATATATACCGTTGTGATCATGATGAACATTTGCATATGTTCCTTTATCCCTGCCAGCCTTCCAAATAAAAATCTCGATTTTTCTAATTTTTGTAGCTTCAGTAAAATCTCCATTTTGAGCCTGTAATTTGAATTTGAACAGTGACAGAGTGGGTAGATGGAACTTCCACGTGAGTCCACCGTATCCAGGGAATCGTCATGGAAAGCCACCTGGTTCTCCCCTGAACAGCCCGGAGGGAAGAGGAAGGGGAAGGACACAAAGTACTTTTGCTCCATTCATTCTTCATCTCCTCCTCTCCATGGTGAACCGGCTCACGCTGGGAAACTGGAATAAAAGACCTGTTTTTCTCCGTTGTGATATGCAGCTCGCTGCGCGTTGCCAGATGTGGCTGGTCTGGCCACTCGGCTCATGCCCAGGGCTGTGCCATCTCACTGTGGCTGACGGATGGCTGGAATGGTCCATCTCCACTTTCCTGTAACAGCTGCTGTTTATTAATTGGCGAGCAAGGCAGGGAAGGGGGCCATTTCCCCCACATGCTCACGGAAGTGGTCCCTGAACTGGACCACGGAGGAGGAAGAGCCTGGATTCTTCTGAAATGGGTCAGCATTACCTCACACAGATCTTTTAATCTTTGCTAGAAAAATCCGCCATTGACATTTTGGCGAAGAACCTTCCAGAGGCTCCTCTGTGTGTGTGTGTGTGTGTGTGTGTGTGTGTGTGTGTGTGTGTGTGTATGCATGTGTGTGGCAGTTGGGTATAACATTTTTCCTTCACAAAGTAGGATTATGCCGAACAAACAAATATAGTCTGTTTTTTCATCCACAAGTACATTATTTTTTCACGTCAGTATTTGTTGAATGTTCGTTCATTTATTCTTGCATCCATTCATTTGTCGTGCTATTTAAAAATTGAAAAACATTCTTTCCACTTTCATTCACTTAGTATTTGTGAGAGAGACAGACCATAATCAAATAATCCTACAAGTGAATGTGAAGGAACGCCGAATGAAACTTACTTGGTGGGTGTATAGCGGAGGGGTCTTGATGCCCGAGGAACTGTCACTACAGGGGTATTCTGAGGACCCAGATGGAGACGATGAATTGGGATGGGAAGGGTGGGTCTCTATCAATTTTGACAGTTGTATAATAGTCCACTTATGGATCTGTCATTATGTAACACATTATTTTGAGGGTTATTTAATTCTAGTTTTATTGAGGTAAATGGGGGCATTTAGGTTATTGATTTTTTCATCCATTTCATCCATTTTGATGGTTGGATTAGAGGGTTTGAGCTCTCAGTCTAGCAATGGAGTGGATTTGCCTGAACTTACCAACATTCTCGTCTGGCTCTCTGGAATTCAGTGTTCTCAATCTGCAAATCCTAGACTGGGCTGTAGACAGATATAACGGACCTGCCAAGGAATTACACTAACCAAGTGGCCTCCCTTTTGGGCTATTGAGGCCAAATAGGTAACTCAGGCAGACCACCTAATGGTACCCGGAATGTGCCCCTATTCCTTTTCGTGTTTATGTATTTACTCGTAGCACATTTACCAAGTCCTTACTTACGCCAGCTAGTGTGTTGAAGGGTTGAGAATGTGAAGTTGAAGAGCTCTTAGCCTCTACCTTCCAGAAGCACACACTAGGTGTGAAAAACAGTGGCGACTTACCTGTATAATAAGTAGTACTCCTATACTAAAGGAGTGAATCTAGTCTCTTCTATTTATTTGGGGAGCCAGAGGACATGGTGACCGGGCACACATGAGCTTCTCAGAGGAGTGGTGAATGAAGTGATCCTTGAAGGCTAATCAGAATTTTGTCAAATATTAAGGAATTTGGGCTCTTCTGATAGAAGGGCCTCTAAAGGTAAGGATTTCAGGGATTGAGGGGGTCCGGTGATGCCTGGTACTTAATGCAGAGTATTAGGCACCATAGTGGTTTCTTGGTGGGAAGTGGGATTGGAGAGTAGTTTGGGGTTAGACTGGGGAGACCTTCATGCTGTGCTGGTAAGGTCCGGTTTCATTCTGTGGGTGGCGGGGAGAGAGTAATCTCACCAGATTTGATGATGTCAGGGTCATGTTAGCTGCTGTCACAGATAAACTCCAGAACCTCTGAGACGCCACATAGCAGAAAGTAATTTCTTCACACCGTATCTAGAAGGGATGTTTCTGAGTGGCAGGTGACTCTCCTTCAAGTGGCAGTTCAGGGCCCCAGCCCCCTCCAGTTTTTTTGCTCTGCCGTTTTCCACATGGGATGGGGCTTCCCTATCACTTGGCACATCTGTTAACACGCTGGTGGAGGAGGAAACAACTTGGAGTATCATGAAGTTTTTTATATGTCAAGTCTAGAAATGGCCTCAGGTCACTCTGTGCACATATCCACTGGCTAGAATGCAGTTAGCTGACCCCACCAAGCTGCACAGGGACCCGGAGTATAGGGTCTGGGTGTGGTACCCGGGATGAAGAGGAATCAGGTAGCTGACCCTGCTGTGTTGCTATTTTTGACAAGTGTGTTGTGGTGATGCTATTGAGAATGACCTAGAGAAGAGGAAGTCCAGAGGCAGGAAAGGAACTTGGCTCCAACGGAAAGAATTAGCAAATAAGGCAACATTGAGTGCTCCGTCTGTGCCAGGAGCTGTTACGTTCATAAGCATCAGTCCTACGAGGTAGGTGCAGCTTTGCTTCATTACTCAGGAGGAAAACCTGAGCCTTGATGTAACGTGCTGAGAACTGGAAGAACCAGGATTTCTCCCCAGTACATTAGCTCTTAACCCCTGTGGGCTGCCTCTTGCGAGGCATGCTCTTTCTGGAAATCTGTGATGTTTGTGCGACAGACCGTACCCTTTGCTCCAGATCGGCCGTCTCCCGGTGCCTGCCCCTGATTCAGCACGTGGACTGCACAGGCCCGTTAATTTCATGAGAAATGCTTCATAAGGGTTTGTATTGGTTCTGTATTGGTCATCAAAGGAAAGTTAGATGCGCATTTCAGGCCTGCATAGTCTCTGTGACTCAGCCATTGAATCATTTAGCCTTTCATTGTGGGAAGGTCCTCATGGGTGCTCCCTCCTCTGCAAGCTCCCACTCTCTTTCCACACTGATATCAAATGGCCTCTGGCTTTGACACTTTCCTGCATCCCTTGGACCGAAGTCGTTTTCTCTTCGTTCTTGCTGTGTGGTTAACTATTTGTTTACGATCATCTCTTCTGGAGTCTGTTTCTCCCTCTTAGGGTATTATCGTTTCTGGGGTTGGGACGGGGTGACGTAATTTTTGTGGAGATGAGTTGTTTTGTTATTTTCCCTCTGAAAATAGAAAATGGGGGGTGCAAACACAGAGTGTTTAGGGCCCAGGGAGGTGACGTGAGTGACACTGACCTGGCGGAGACAGTCACAGCTGGTGGGATGGTGACTGGGCGAGAGAGTGCACACCTGGTCTATGAAATGCTAACTCAAGATACAAAACAAAACAAAACAAAAAACTAAGGTTGCCTGAGTGGCTCCGTGGGTCCTTCATCCAGGTCTTGATTTTGGCTCAGGTCATGATCTCACGGTTGTGAGACTGAGCCTTGCATTGGGCTCCATGCTGGACATGGATCCTGCTTGGATTCTCTCTCGTTCTCCCTCTGCCCCTTCCCCACTTATGTGTACGCGCGCGCGTGCGCTCTCTCTCTCTCTCTCTCTCTCTCTTAAAAAAAGAGGAGTACCTGGGAGGCTCATTCGGTTGAGCGTCAGACTTCAGCTCAGGTGATGATCTCACAGTTTATGAGTTCAAGCCCCATGTTGGGCTCTGTGCTGACAGCTCAGAGCCTGGAGCCTGCTTTGGATTCTGTGTCTGCCCCTCCCCTGCTCATGCTCTGTCTCTCTCTTCTCTCAAAAATGAATAAACATTAAAAAAATTACAAAAATATAAAAACAAAAATACTGAAAAACATTGTGTTGGCAGACGATATATTTACAAGGGGTGCGTTCAGTTTCCAGGTTTCTACTTTGTGATCTGCGATACAGAATATAGCTCACTGGAGAAATCTTTGCAAACAAGGAGCAACAGTGAGAAGACATAGCCAGGTCCTCTCTTTCTCTGGAGGTGAAAAGCTGCAGTGAGGAGAGCTTGCTTTCTGTCACTCGTGAAGTGAGGGTGACCCTGATCCCATGGTCACAGGGCATACTGTGACCCTCTCACATCCTCGGAAATGCTGCTAAAATAAAGGACCTTCGTTATAAGGACAACCTGTGTCCCACTTATTTGAAAATTTTGTGTTACTTTACAAGAAATGAGAAATGAAGGAAAAATAACGATGATTGTTCGCTACTTTGGAATGGCTCATAGAATGTATTTGTCATGTCGAACCCAGTGTAAAACTAGAGAGGATGGTCTCCTTTCTCAAAGGAGCTGACGGAAATGGAAGGAGAGGGAACAGTTTTCCCTGTCAGCCTACCACACACACATCCTGCTTTCAGCCCCGGAGGATTTCCCTTCGGTGGCGCACTAGCTGCCTTCAGGGAGGGTAAGCTGGTGACTCGATCCTAGAGGGACCTTCCCCGTGGCACCTGGCTGAGGTTGCCATTACCATAGAGAATACTCCCAGCTCCTGTGAAAAATGGACCCAGAGATCCTCTGGCCACCTCCAATGACTTCCCCCTCATTTGAGTTAGTGTGGGGCGGGGGGAGAAGAAGTATGTGGGCTACAAAGCCAGATACCCCAGCACTCACGCTGCCCTGCTCCGCTGGCTCCCCTGACCAATGCCCTGTTTGTCTCCACCTGTAAAAATGGCTTCGTCAGTATCTGGTCTCGGATTCTGGAATAAGTGATGAGGTTTAGGGGTGACAGGGGTGGTCCGGAGCCAGTGGCCAAGAAAGAATTCTTGAAGATGTCTTTGGGGCAAAAAGGTGATTTTGTTAAAGCACGGGGACAGGATCCATGGACTGGAAGAGCTGCACTGGGGTCCTGATGGGTAACTCATTATATACCCTCAGGTTGGCAGGGGGTCAGGGAGAGAGTAAGTGTTTATGGAAGTTTGGAAGCAAGGTTTCCAGGACCTCGAAGGGCTACCGGTTGCTAGGGAAATGCCATTTTTTATTACTGTTCAGTAAAACTTCAGTCATGAAACCCTTCAGACGTATATGGGGTGGGGGCATGAGTTTGGAGTATGATTGCCAGCATGTATCTTGGGGGAGTTGAGATAAAGGAAGTAGACTTACAGGATCCTCGAGGTTGGGACAGCGTTAAGCTAAGGTTCTCTTTTGCCCCCAGCAAAGTGTCATTGAGACAGCTGAGCTCCTAGAGGGAGGTCACTCTTCCGGTTTCAACCTGTAGGCAGTAAAGGAATTCAGTTTTTCATTTGCCTTAGTTTCCCACATTACCAAGGCAAGCACTTAAACCCCTTTCCTTTGTTCTTGGGTAGGCAGGAGTGTCTGAGGAATATCACACGTATTCCACTTGGAGGGGGGGAAGGGTATGCCAGCCTGTATTTTGCCCTCCGCTTACCCCATGCTCTCTCATCATAAGGACTAACTAAAGTGCCATCTTTAGAGTACATAGCACAACGCCTGGCGTGTAGCCAGCATCCAGCATATAATTGATCCCTTCTTGCCTGTGGTAAGAATTTCTTGCTCTATAAGTTTGGAAGACTCCAGTTGTATTCATGGGAGATGCAGAGAAATTTGGCGTTAGCTCATTCAGAAGTGACAATGAATTAACTCTGAAATAATAATATCAGTCAATGAGAAAATAGGATTTGATTTATTACTCTTTTAATTTATATGCAGACAGAGGTGATCTATTTGCATAAAATAATTCTTGAAAATTGCAGTGTTGTCTCATGCCGCGTGATCACAGATGAGGAGTTTCTTGCAGAGATAAGAAGAGCAGGCCCTTGGTGGGTTTAAAAGGCAGAGGTTCAGGGTTACAGTGCTGTTCTCTTCCCCCTTCCTCTTCCCAGAGAACAGAGATGGGTACAATTATATCCCAAGAAGAAATAATGAGTACAATTGAATTCAAGGTAAAGGAATTTTCAGTTCCTGCTGGGAAGAAGCAGTGGTTTAGTTTTCTCTTATTAGAACGTTGTAAATCCTGGTTCTCCTCTTTTCACAATTTGTAATAGCATTACCCAGCCAAGCATTCTCACAAATGTACAAGTTTAAAAATTAGTTGAATGCCGCAGAGACCCACTGATGTATTGTCTCGGTAACAGCTGGCTTGTGTCGTACCTGTGAGGTACGGCACTTTTTCCTAATCACGATGTTGAGCTCTGTAAATGATAGGATGACTTCACATTACGGAGCAGCATGGAGCAGTGAGTTCTTTCTGAAGTCATCTGGAAGCTTCTATCTGTCATGAATTTTTGTTCTATGGTGAGGATCACCTTTATGCTTAAGCCATTATTAAAATATTGTGCTTGTTGTGATCTTTTTAGAATTAGTACTATTGAAAACATTAGTGTTTCGTGAATTTTTTTTTTTAACGTCCATTGTGGGGCTGAAACTCACGACCCTGAGATCAAGAGTCCTGTGCTCTGTGAACGTGAGAGAGCCACGTACCCCACGTGAATCTTTATTAATCACTGAAATGTGTAGTGAGGCCCGTTGGTTCCCTCCTGCCTTCCCTTCCTGTTTCCTTTTCAATGCCTAAGGGGTGTTTTCAGTGTGTGTCCTCCCCCTCCTCCCCCCGCCCCCGAAAAGAATGGAACACAGGTGAAGCAGGACTTCTTAGAATCCATGCCGTCTCTGTGGGTGGCAGACTATAGCACCATCTAACTAGCTTCTGGTGTAGAGCAATTTTCAGGATTTCTCGTACGGGAGCATCTCAGATTTATACCTGTTGAGGTTTGTAGGGGAGGAAAAATGACTTTCCCTTTACCGAAATCTCCTCTAATAAAAGATTAACAGGAGAAAGCAAACATGTATGTGTTTTGTTTAGAAGGGAGATATCCAGGAACACTAACCCCCTAAAATGCAAGCCACCACCTTGAATACCTTCTCCAGCTGGAGACAAAAACAAGAGGCTGGAGGGAGGAGAAGCCAGTTGTGGGAGGTACCAGGAGAGCTCAGTAAACAAGGGTAAGGTTGTTATGCAGATTTAAGTCCACACCTTCTTGATTGAGAAGAATTTCTAGTGGTTTAGTCCTTCCAGCTTCCTGGTCGGAGGGGGAGACACAGCTACACATAGCGATTTTCCTTCGAAATGTAAACATCTCTTACAGAAGGGTTGCTTCTGCACAGTTTTCAGAACTCCTTCCTTGTTTGTTTCTTAAAAATAATCAGGTCGGGATCATCCTACACCAGCGGCTTATGTGGGGGGGTGTTCTATTCTGCTCCCCTCAGCTTCTTTTCTGGGAGATACACTGAGCAAAGAGCCAAAAACCACAGTCTGGCTGACCAACTCCCTGTAGTGCGTAGAACACATATCCCTGCTGGGGAAGAGCCGCTGGCCTCTGAACTGTAGGGCTGGCCGTGACCCTCGGTTCTTGTTTTTCTCTGGTACGGATGGGGGATGGTGGTATCTGCTTTGTGCCTAGCACTGCAAGGATTAGCAGGTGTAAATTAGAGCTAGCGGGGAAAGGGTACTGATTTGCAAACAAACCTAAGGTGATAATTACACAATTTCATTCATTTTTAAGATGTTAAAATCTGAAAAATAGGACATATCCAAAACCATAGATTATGTGGCTTTGTTTTTGTGTTTTGATGGTTCATAAAATCTAAAACAGCCTTAAAAAATTTTTTTTAATGTAAACTCTTTGTCTAATATGGGGCTCGAACTCACGACCTGGAGGTCAAGGGTTGCAGGCTCTAGCGGCTGAGCCAGCCAGGTGTCAAATCTAAAAGAGCCTTCAATTTTGTGAGTGCTCTTGTGTTTCCTCCTTCTAGGAAACTGCTTGCTGGTGCTCAGAAAGACTAGCTCTGTTTTTTCTGTTCTGAACCCTGCTGACCATGACTTTAGCAACTGACCCTATGAACAAAGGCCAGCTCCCTTTGAGAAATAAGGCTGCCTCTCTGCCAGGGCTACTTTGCGTGTGCAGTGGCCATGAGACCGGCTAAGCCCCATTACCTCTATTTGGGCTGGCCAATTCCTGTCTAGTGAACAGGGCAGTCGGGTTATACTGGTTTACATATGATTGCTGAGTTTCTGGTGGCTGGTTGACACTTTCTAATGTGTCACTCAGTTGAGAGAACAGGGAGCTGTGGCCTCAGGGGTGATTTGAGTTCCCCTCCATTAGAGGTCTTGTGGACTTGAGATTGCCCCCACACTCCATGGAAAGAGAAGGGACTGTTGGTTCTCGCTGCTGACTACAATGTCAGCCATTCCAGCTTTGTGCAAGGGAGGGAGACTCTGGGCTCCCAACTTCTGTGGCCCAGGTGTCACATACTGGGGACAGTATGACCTCTTTGAAAAGTACTATTGACATGAAGGCTTAGCATATGACATCTGTACTCCTTTGAAATATGTCAGAGCAAAGCCTGGTGTCTTCTCTTAGATTCCTTGTTTTCTTCAGTGCTGCAGCCGTCTGTCACCTGATGTGAAGGTGACCGTGTAATTCTCCACGCAGGCATGTGTGGGAAGGACACAGTACCAGGCAGTGTGCGGTTTGGATGAGATTGGTTTGGGTAACCGAACACATTGACTCAGTGCTCTCTGGCAGACACTTGAATGAACGACCTCAAGTGTTCATCACCATCTGCCAGTCGTTTTTAATTTCTAACACCTGAGAAGGCCATTCCAGAGTCGGGCGGGGAGAGGGTAGGAATGGAAAAGGTGAACACATGAGCTGTTCAGTTGGCGCACCGAATTATGAGTGGGTAGGCGCGTGTTGTGCTGAGTCCTGCAGTCCATTCCTCTGGGGTCTGCCATTTTCCTTGCTTGTCCTTCTTCCCAACCTGAGGGCTTTGCCGCGGACATGCCTACACCTGCACTATCCAGTGTGATAGTCAGTAGCCACATATGGCTACTTAATGTGAAATATAAATTAATGAAAATGAGGGGCGCCTGGGTGGCTCAGTTGGTTGAATGCCGACTTTGGCTCAGGTCATGATCTCACGGTTCCTGGGCTCGAGCCCCACGTCAGGCTCTGTGCTGACAGCTCGGAGCCTGGAGCCTGCTTCAGATTCCGTGTCTCTTTCTCTCTGTCTGCCCCTCCCCTGCTCGAGCTCTCATTCTCTCTCTCTCCCTCAAAAATAATAAAAAAAAAGACAGAAAATGAAACAGAATTAAAAAACAACCACCCAATCTTATGTCACAATAGCCGTGTTTCCAGTGCTCTGTCACCACCTGTGGCTGCGGTCTAGGACAGTACAGAAGTAAAATATTTTCCGCATCGTGGAGAATCGTTGGACAGAACTACAGACAGTCAGCCAGCTGTGGAAGAACAAAGGGAAGGAACATCCGTGCGCGCATGCGCTCACCATCAAGTCTTTGTTGGTGAGCGAGGGTGCCTCGCCCGTTAGGGACTCCCCAGGACTGTGGGTTGCATGAACAAGGGCAAGAATGAGTGAGTGGAGGTACCTGAGTAAATGGAGGAAGGCGTGTCACCGCCCGTGTTCTTTTCCTCACCCGCGCTGGGGTGTTTCCAGTGCTCTGTCACCACCTGTGGCTGCGGTCTAGGACAGTACAGAAGTAAAATATTTTCCGCATCGTGGAGAATCGTTGGACAGAACTACAGACAGTCAGCTGTGGAAGAACAAAGGGAAGGAACATCCGTGCGCGCATGCGCTCACCATCAAGTCTTCGTTGGTGAGCGAGGGGTGCCTCACCCGTTAGGGACTCCCCAGGACTGCGGGTTGCATGAACAAGGGCAAGAATGAGTGAGTGGAGGTACCTGAGTAAATGGAGGAAGGCGTGTCACCGCCCGTGTCCTTTTCCTCACCCGCGCTGGGGGTAACGGCTATCCAGACTTGGTTCTTGGTTGCCGTGTGCCATCTGCCCCCTTCTGGCGTCACTTATTGAATTAAGTTTCCTCCCACTTCTTGAGTGCTGTTGATCTTGTCCCTGCAGGTCTCAAAGCAAACATTTCACAAGCCATTTTCCGTCTTTTGGACTCAGATGGGTTTCTCCTCCTTAAATATCCTCTTTCCCTGAGCTTATCCTGTCTGCTGGCTGCGGTGCTGAGTGCTTCAGGTAAACAGTTCGGTGTGATCCTCCCAGGGAGTTGTGTTTTCCTAGAGCCTGGAGCCTCTGCGGCACAGCCGGGGCCTGTTGGGTTAAGAAGCCTGCCCAAGGCTAGCACCCTAGAACCAATGATTCCGAAAGCCACCAGGTCTCCCCTTTCACTCTGCCCACATTGCTTTCATTTGTATCAACATTCTGAATGATCTTAGACGCACTTAGGGCTCTGCATTGTTCAGAGATTGCATTGGGATGACAATGCAGAGACTGTAGGATAGTAGCCTAAGCAACATTGGTTTCTCCCAGGAAATGACCACTAGTCTGGGAGAAGACAGTCCAGTGTATTTCAAACCCATTTCAGCCTCACAATTTTTATTCTCTGTTCTGCCATCCCTAGGTCAGGCTCTTGTCTTCCCCCTTGAGTAAGGCTCCTACTCTGAGTTCAAGGCAGGAAGAAGTGAGAAGGACAGAGGGGATAAGATCACATGACAGCTGTCTTCCTTCTTTTGAGAAACTTTTCTGGAAGTTACCTGCACGAGCTCTACTGGTACCTCACTGGCTCCCCTGCACTGTGCGGGAGGCAAGGAGACATGGTCTTTCACCTGGACACGTTGTGCCGCGGTGAAATTAGGCTGCTGTCCACCAGCACAAAGAGAAATAGAGTATTGAATGGGCACCTTGCAGCTCGGCACAACTGCGTGTTTGTAAGTCCATTTTAGAGGCTGTGAACTCCTACCCTGTGCAGTTGGGCAGGTTGTATTTTACTAGCCCAGAGCCTAACTATTGATTTTTATCCTTGAGGTCGGGCATATCCTCTCCAGCTGCAGTGAGTGCTGTCCCCTCAAGTACGTTGCCCAGCAGGTGTGTTTGTTTAGGTTACTTTCCTGGTCCCAGCAGACACTTGCATCTCTAGCCCCTGATCAGAGGATGCTGTTCACATCTCCAAGGTGCTGTACGTCTCCCTCATGTGGGGCCCCTTAGTAGGTATTTCCTTCTTCAGGAGTGTGACCATCTGCCATGGCTTGTCACCGTGGGAGGTGTGCAGCAACTGTGCGTTATGGTGGTTGACCTAGAGCCCATGGAGCTGGCAGGCACCACAGCCGATGTCTGCTTTGTAAAACCCACGTGGCTGGGCTCTGCTGGTAGGACATTTTGTGCGCATTCCTTCAAACAGGGCTTCCTGGAGTGGTATTTGTCAGGCTAGCTTTGGGTGTTTTTATGAATACATTTGAAAGTTATCCATTTGCAGAAAGGATGTTTCTTCTAACTCTGACCTTAGAAATCACTTTTCTTCAGCTCTTCATAGAAGACATATGGGCGTGGTGATTGTGAAGCTGTTGGCATAGGAACCCCTGAGCATTTTGAGAGTAGACAGACACATGCTCATCATTCACTCATTAACTCAACCATCCATCCATCCATCCATCCATGCATTCATTCATTCAAAGATCGGATGTTTTGTGTACACAAAGTACTGATCACGTTACTGGCATGGCATGACCCTAAAGTGAAGAAGAGAAAGTTTGTTGCATTGCTTTATGTTTCTTTGTTTCTGTCTGCTTAAAAAAATGATTATTAATTATATTATAGTTTATTAATAAATAAACTTTTTTTGAGTTTATTTATTTTCGAGAGGGGCAGAGAGTCAGGGGGACAGAGAATCTGAAGCTGGCTCTGTGCTGACAACAGAGAGCCTGATGTGGGGCTCGAACCCACGAACCTCGAGTTCATGACCTGAACCCAGCCGATCCAGCCACCCAGGCGTCTCCCAAAATTATTTTTAATAAAAGATTAGAATTTTCACACAACCAACCTATTTTGTTGTCTGTTTCTGAGGGTTCTTGGTCCAGAAGACTATTTTCTCCCAGTAAGTTAGCCTCTCTTAGTGTTAGCTACAAAATGTATCAGGTAAGCATTTTGGGTAGATAGAGACTGTTTTTGTTCCCTTGTCATCTAGCTGCCCTTTCTGGAAACACCTTAAGGTTTATTATTGATCCGGAAGTGCACTGTAGTTTTCTGGAGTAGTAAGTTGATGGGGAAGACTGTCTGGGTAGAGCTGAGAAACAAATAAGGGTTCGAGCCATCAGAACTTCCCTGCAGTGGAGAAGAGTGTGGTGTGTGTTTCTGACTTTTGATACGGAGGCATTTGAGGGATGGAACTTGTGTTAAAAATTTTATCAGCACAGGGTATGCATTCAAGAGTGAGGGAAGATCTTGACCCTGCCAGGAACTCACTTGCCAATGCATTAAGCATGGACTTGTAGAACTATTCATATCACATAAGCAGGGCAGTGTTTACAATTTCCACTGATCTTTTTGCTACAGCTGTGTTGAGTTGAACTATCTAGAGATTGTTATAAATCTCACTTCTTTTTAAATTTTGAGTTATGAACCCACATAGGATGCTGGTGGTGGGCATCAGAGTAGTAACTTCAAGTATTTTCTAATACTTTGCCAGCTACTTAAAATAAGAATGTCAGACATGTTTCTTTATGTCTTTTTTATGGTAATGGTGTATGTGTATATACATGCATGTCTAGTTGTCTAGTGGGTTTTTTTTTTTTGTCGTTATTTGTTTGTTTGTTTTACCTATTTGGTACAGTTTTACATTTTGATCCATTATCGTAAACACAAAGTCGAGGCAGAGGTAAAAAGTAAAATCTGTTTGTTTGCTATTGTTCTCTTCCCTTTCTGGGTAGGTGCAGATTTGTGGCTGGCCAGGGCAGGGAGCTTCTCTTAGACAGCATGCTGTTCCCATTACTAGATACTTACTCATCTGGTGGAAGCCACCAGAATAATCTTGGCCTGGATTTCTTCCTTAGGGTAACACCAAAAGGAGGCAGATAGAGGTAGTGTTCATTCAGGAATACTTGGCGTTTAGAGCAGTCATAGCCCCAGCAGGTAGGAGAATGACAGGCTTGCCTTGAGCCCAGCTGCTCTTGAGCCCCCCACCCCAGCTCAGTGTATTCTTTATTATCCCTGCTTCAAGACCTTCCTCGTACACTCTCAGCTTTTGACTGTCATCCACCTTCCTCTCACTTTCTTTCCCTCTTCCTCCTCTCACACATCAAAACTGCACAGTCTCTTCCTCTTTATGATGCTTATATCTTCAAACTTTTTTGATTGAGCTTTGTTTCACATTAATAAGTACAAATATTTGACTTCTATCAACATAATATATTTTAGAAAATATTCCCACTCATACATGACCATTTCTGTGTGTATGTGTATGTATATGTGTCTATACATATATACATGGACTGATATATAAACTTAGTCTGGAAGATTTTCCCCAATTTCAGTTTACAAGTGTATACCCATCATCACTACCCATCAAAATCCAAATAAGGCAACAGCATAGTATCCATAACTCACTGAATGGGAGAGAATAAGAGAATAAAGAACTTTGTAGGGATGGCTGGCTGTCTCAGGCAGTGGGGCGTGTGACTCTTGATCTCAGACTGTGATTTCTATCCCCATTTTGGGCGTAGAGATCACTTGAAAATAAAATCTTAAAAAAAAATTTAAAAAAGAGCTTTGCCCTTAATTTTGCAAGCACTTCCACTTGTGTGATTTTTGACAGTTTCTCTGAGGCTCACATGGGTTAGAGATTTACTCGTTTAGTAAAACAGTGAGCATGTCTGTGCACCAGGTGTAGTTCTAGGTACAAGATGCCTGGTACCTAGATACCTAGTGAACAAAGCAAAGTCACTACCTTTCTGTGGGAAGTGTTTAAAAATTAAAAAAAATATATTTTTGTTTATTTATTTAGTTTGAGAGAGACAGAGACAGCATGAGTGGGGGAGGGGCAGAGAGAGGGGGACAGGGAGAATCCCAAGGAAGTCCTGTGCTGCCAGTGCAGAGCCTGATGTGGGGCTCGAACTCACAGACCGCAAGATCATGACCTGAGCCGAAGTCAGATGCTCAACCGACTGAGCCACCCAGGCGCCCCCACCTGTGTACTTCTTAAAAACGTAACAAAAAGCTCAACATTACTTGGATGGCTTGAATATTTTCCTGAACGTTCATCCACGGTTTATATAGTACTCTATTACCTATCTGTATTTTAATATCAGACTCTTTAGATGATGTAAAGTCTCTCCCTGTGTCTTAACACTCCAGGAAGATGTGTCTTGCTTATTTGACACTTGAAGGATGTCTCTGCAATAGGGCGACCAGCCACCCTGGTTGGTCCTGGATCCACCGTGCTCCTGGGGACGTGGAACCTTCTTAGAAGTAAGGCAGTCTTAGACTGTCCCGGTTGATCTGGGACTGAGCGCTTTCCTGGGTGTGCAGCACTTTAGGTGCTAAAACTGGGAAAGTGTCAGGCCAGATGGGATTAGTCATCCTAGATTATATACTGGAAATTTTCCAAAATGTAGAGCACAACACAAACACACTGCTTCAAGTCCTAGAATATTTCCTGAGTAGTTCTCTTAAAAAAAATTTTTTTTTAATGTTTATTTTTGAGAGAGAGAGAGAGACAGAGTGAGAGTTGGGGGAGGGGCAGAAAGAGAGGGAGACAGGATCTGAAGTGGGCTCTGCACTGATGGCAGAGAGCCTGATGCAGGGCTCGAACTCATGGACCTCGAGATCATGACCTGAGCTGAAGCCGGACGTTAACGAACTGAGCCACCCAGATGCCCCCCAAGTAGTTGTCTTTAAATTAGCATTATTCTTTTTTTTTTTAATTTTTTTTTAATGTTTATTTATTTTTGAGAGACATAGAGACAAAGTATGAGCAGGGGAAGGGCAGAGAGAGAGGTAGACACAGAATCCGAAGCAGGCTCCAGGCTCTGAGCTATAAGCCTGATGTGGGGCTTGAACTCACAGACCGTGAGATCATGACCTGAGCCAAAGCCGGCCGCTTAACCAACTGAGCCACCCAGGCGCCCCTAAATTAGCATTATTCTTGTAAAGACACTGGGTATCCAAGTGGATTTGGCTGGTGATATTTTATTTCACTTCTGGTATCAGTTATTTAGAAGAAAAATAGGTGACTCTGAACCATCGTAGTGCATAAGTGATAAATTGATTTATATTCATACTTTGTACCATACTATAAAGTAACGTACATATCTGCATTGCAGAGAAATTTTCTAGTGTGAAGCTGAATCTGGAAAGGGAGAGTTGGTTTCTTTGGAGTTAAATTTCTTCAGGTTCCTAAGTATTACCCTCAAGTCTTTAGTGAAACCTAAGAACAAAGAAAAAGATTTTTTATTGATTTATATTTTAGTTCAGTTAAGTTCCTTCTTATTAGATGTGAAGAAGAAAATCTATCTCCAGAGTACCCTGGAGTTTCCACTTCAACATTTTGTACCTGTCTAGGAGAGATGCTTGTTTCCTGGGGGCGGGGAAGTCATTCACTGAATACTTAGGGGCATCTTTTTTTTTTATGTTTATTTTCAAGAGAGACTAAGAGAGAACAGGGCAGGGACAGAGAGAGAGGCAGATAGGGTATTTTTGAAATGGGCTCTGTAGAGAGCCCGATGTGGGGCTTAAACTCAGGAACCGTAAAATCATGACCTGAGCCATAGTCAGACACTTAACTGACTGAGCCACCCAGGTGCCCCTCTACTTAGGGCATCTTAACAGCGTTATTTCATTTGGTCCTTGCAGCCTGTTTATGAAGTAGCCATTTAGTCCTTATTGTCAAAAGTAACAGGCATAATCAATCCCCAAATACCAGTATAGTTAAAAAAGCAAAGAGGTTTGTTTTCGGCTCAGAATTCTTGTGCCTCACATGCATCAGTGCGCGGGGAAGCGGCCTGCCCCTCACGGTCATTCAGATCCGCAAGAGGCCATTTTAACCACAGTCATTCAAATCCCTCCCAGCATCCCTGGTTGCTGTCCAAAAGGGGAAAGAAGGTTCTCCATGGTCTTGATCCTGCAGTTAAGTATTTGTTCTGGACAAGACGCACCTCACCTCTCGTACAACTCATGGGCCAGAACTAATCATATGCTTCCATCCGCTCCAGAAGGAAGAGGCTGGGAGAGGTGTGACTTTTCCACATTGCCAGTTACAGAGGACTAGAAATATTTGGTGAACTGCTCCCTCTGATGACTACCGAAGCAGGAAGTCTATTACATTTGAACATGAGGAGTGTGAAGCTCAGAGAGTTTAAGTACCTTGACCAAGAGCAGTACCCCCTGCAGGTGGCAGGCCTCAGACTCAGGACTACCTGTGTAGAAGATCCGGGTTTTTAACCACTAAGCTTTCTCTGCTGCCATTCCTCCCCTCCTCCCTACACATTTTCATCTCTTAATGAATTATAAGGTTGTTTTTTTCCCTGCAGTGAAAACTGTCCACTTAGAAGGAAAACACATACACACGAAGAAAAGTGGATGTAATATAAGTTGGGTAACTCTACCAAAAATCCAGTTATTTCCTATGTCCAAGCTGTGCCTCAAGTTACTTTCAATTCATTCTAATTAAAGATCGCCTCTCAGCTGTTTATAAGTATTGAATTATCTCCAAGGCTGAGAAATAGTGGGTCCGTGGGGCTAGGAGTGAATGTACTTCAGCATTGGTGTGAGTTCCCAGTCCACAGGATGTCATTCTGGGCATCTTGCTAAAATTTTCCAGAGCCATCGTGGGGCATGGAATATTCCAGGTCACTTGGGTTCATTTTGCTGACCTTTTGAACTCTCCCAAATGCTTTCAATTTTATTTTTTCTATCTGAAATTTCATTCGAGATTTTTGTTTCCATTGTCACGATACTTACTTCTAGGAGCCTTAGAGACACATGGTCGGACAAGTGGACTTCTTCTGACTTGTTTCTTCTTAATCCTGGCTTTAAGTTTGACAGATGCCCTGCCATCCTTTGGGTAATCCTTAGCCTCTGGTTATCTCCTTTGGAAAAGTTTCTGTGGGAGGAAGGTATTTAGTGCTTCAGAGCTACCCAAGGTCAACTGAACTTTCAAGCTAATGAACAATTGTTTGAGCATTTGTTCTGTGTCCAGTACAGCTGCATCTTGACTTAGTAGGATTTCCAGCAACGGAAAGTTTCAGCATAACTGCTATTAGTTAATGAGGTTTCAAAGTGGAACTTTTCCATTTTCACGCAAATATGTTAGGATTAATCAGCATCATCTTGTCATGGCAAAGGCGGATGAGATCAGAGCAGTGAGGACTACAAGAACAGGTAAAACTGTATTTAGAAATCCCACCTCCTGGGGCACCTGGGTGGCTCTGTCGTCGGTTAAGTGTCCTAGGATCTCAAGGTCTCAGGATCCAGAGTTTGAGCCCCACCTCGGGCTCACTGCTGTCAGCACAGAGCCCGCTTTAGATCTTCTGTCCCCCTCTCTCTGCCTCTTCTCCACTTGCACTCTCTCAAAAATTAAAAAAAAAAAAAAGAAAGAAAGAAAGAAAGAAAAAAGAAATCCCACCTCTGTAAGTTACTAGTTCTGGGACAAGTTCCTAATGAGCCTCAGTGTCCCCACCCATAAAATGGTGAAGAGCCCAGTGCATATTGGAGTCATATCATCAAAGGCACAACTCACTCACACACTTCTGTGTCCTCAGCATGGATGAGCGAATGGTATGGGAAGTTCCCGCTGCTGTGGTCAGGGTGCACACTTGGTAGGGTGTGAGTCACTGGGGGATTTGGAACTCTCCTGTTTTGTTATAAGTTCTGTCTTTAAGAGAATGCTCTAGAGATGAGACTATCTCCATACGGAGAAAAACTAAATTTGTTCAGCATTTAATTAGAATTATCTGAGTAAGATGTAAATTGAAGATTGCCTGCCTTTTAAAACAATGTTTATTTATTTATTTATTTGAGAGAAAGAGCACAAGCGGGGGAGGAGCAGAGAGAGAGGGAGGGAGTTGAACTCAGCAACTGCGAGCTCATACCCTGAGCTGAAGTTGGATGCTTACCCGACTCAGCCACCCGGTTGCCCCAAGATTGCCTGCTTTCTTATATGGATGACTTTGACAACAAGAATATCCTCCAGATTGTAGTTTGATGGCTCATAGGGACTTAGGAGGAAAAAAGAACCACCAGGTGGTGCCAGCCATTTTCTGATCTAGAGAGAAGAAATACAAACCCGTCTCAGGAGCTTCTATTGGGGATACCCCTAACAATTTGGGATTTCTTACAGCCGTGAGCCGTCTGCCTCAGATTTAATGTTATTAAGTACATTGAAATTCTTGAGCTTTAAATCCTCACGTAGAAGGCTCTGTCTCTGATTTGTGATTTGTCATGCTACACTTTGTTGGCCTGTCGGATTTTTGTATTTACAAAGGAAAAACTGCCTGTAGCTAAGAGCTGTTGTTTTTTGCATAGCGATGTCATTAGGCGGTAGTGTTTAACTCAGGACCTACCCTCAGGGTAGCAAAAATATGGTTCAGGAAATAATTGTCTTAAAATCAGTACAAACACATGAGCTCGGATTTTAGCAAGAAGCAGGCTCCTCTTGGAATCTGCAGGGAGAACATATCAGTGTTTTCCTTTTGGTTCGGAAATAAAAAAAACAAGTCCCAGAGGGTGAAAACGCAAGATAATTGTGTTTGTCAGCCCATCCATCCTATCACAAATATGTATTAAATGCTTCCTCAGGGAGGCAGTGTGGTATAATGGCTAGAGCCTGAGGCCCTGCAGTCAGGATTTGAATCCCAGCACCAACATTTCCTGGCAGTCTTGCTTAGTCTCTCAGCCCTACAGTTATCCCATCTGTCGTGGGGATAATAACAGAACCTACGTCGGGGTTGTTCTGAGGCTGAAAACACGAAACACATTTCTTACAGACTAAATGCTCCAAACACACTGGTGACCATGAGTGGTGGTACTTTGAGCGGATTGCTACTTCGGATTAACAGAAGGCCTCCGGGGGATCTGGAGGACCCAGCCCAGGTTCACTGCCCTACTGTGCCCTTGGTGGCAAAGCATCATTTAACTCTTCACAACCCAGATGATCCAGACCGTGATCCAATTTTGCAAACAAAATGTTGCTTAGAGAGTTAGTTAAGCACCTCGTTAAGGTCACTCACAGGCCTGGGGTGGATCCGGTGTCTTGACGTTGCTCTGGAGTTGCAATGTGAGAGAGCCAGGGGTGACCGTTCCGTTTCCAGCTCTTATTCCCCTGAGACTACGTGACATCAAGGCTTGTATCCGGAATGATACCAGTTTTCAAGCAGCCTGTAGTCAACTTGAGAGAGTCTAGGGAGCATCTTGAGAAATTAGCACTTTTGCGGAACCGCTGTCTTCTGTGAGAGTTAGGACGGGGCTGGCAGATGCTGCTTTTATGGCCGCCTGACCTCCTGTTCCCTTGCTCTGTGTCTGTGCCCCTGCACCAAGTCAGTTTCTATGGGTTCTGAACTGACCAAATCAAAGTGCTCAGTGTGGAATTGTTACTCCTGGCTTGCAGCTCTGATTCCCAGATTTTATGAAAGGAAGATTGAAGCCTTTGTATCTATCTACTTTTCATCTTTGAACTAGGTAAGGACACAGGATCTGGTAGGTTTTGCAGGTTACTGTGTCTCTTAAACCACTGGGCCAGTAGTAGCATCTTGAGTGGCATTTTGAATCCTATTGGTAGCAAAACAGCAAAGCCTACCTTTAGTAGGACACGGTGACACTTCTGAAATTGAGGTGGTGGTGATGGCACCATCTGGAGGTTGGAACCTGAGGAGGTCGAGACAGATGTGGTTGGAACAGGTGTGGGTAAAGAGCTAAGAGGCATCCCTTGAGAGTGGAGTGAAAACGTCAGGTTCGTTAGCCTGGCAGTGCAAAGGGATAACAAGGACACGAAATCTGTGGAGTTGTGACTGATGTGGTTGAAGTGTGTTGAGATGATGGGAGTCTGTCAGAAGCCACCGTGGCTATTTTAAGATCTGATGCACCAGATGACGATCACAGTAGCAGTAGGTGGCATTTATTGAGTGCCTGCTCTGTGCCAGAAACTGTGCCAAAACTAAACATAAATTATCTCCTGTCTTCCAGTGAGTTAGGTATTTTTAGTCCTGTTTTACAGATGAAGACGGTGAAGCTTAGCAAGGTTAATTGACATGTGTTTTAAGTAATGGAGACAGAAATCAAGTTCAGAGTTACTCCGGGACTCATCGTCTTTACTACTAGACTGTGTATTCTCCCAAATCCCACTTGGCAGGAAAAAAAAAAAAAAAGTTGAGCAGATTTATACGTGGCCACATAGAGAATGCTGAGGTCTCTGTAACCTTTAAATCTG
The DNA here is from genome assembly GCA_030068075.1 of Paguma larvata. Taxonomy (NCBI): domain Eukaryota; kingdom Metazoa; phylum Chordata; class Mammalia; order Carnivora; family Viverridae; genus Paguma; species Paguma larvata. The sequence continues at coordinate 31,907,989 of CM057842.1, read as the reverse complement.
AAATGATTGTGGACTCTCGGTGCTCTGGCCTGTCCTTTAGAGGAAGATTGGTAAATGATTATCAGTATCTCTGTATTAGAAATTTGATTTTCATGCTTTTTAAAAATTTTTATTAAGTTTACTAATTTATTTTGAGAGAGAGAGCCCAGCAGGGATATGCGCACGCATGGGGTAGGGGCAGAGAGAGAGGGAGAGAGAGAATCCAGAGCCTAATGGGGGGCTTGATCTCATGGAACAATGACATCATGACCTGAGCTGAAATCAAGAGTCGGATGCTCACCCGACTGAGCCACCCAGGTGCCCCTGATTTACACCCTTTTAGAATAGGATCTGTTTTGCATTGGGAAACATAGTTTAAAATAAGACCCAAGACTTGTGCGAATTGGATTTTCGCTTCCTTTTCAGGCCACACTTTGAGAACAGCTCTCTGGAACCCTGTTCTACGAAGTATGCCATTCAGAACGTTACCTCGGTAGGATCTTAATAAAAGATTGATTTTAAGCAGAGGTTTGTTGTAGGTTTTCTCAGAGCTTTTAGTGGGCTAAAGAAACGTTAGGGATCTCCAAGTAAAGTGTATAGCTTGTGTTCCCAAAACATTTCTTACCCTGAAAATCTCTTTTCTCGGGGCTTTTTTGAGACGACTGTTGAAAAGTGACCCCGAGTCTGAACTTTACTATCTCTTACTTCCACTGTAGTTTGGTTGCTTCAGTGTGAAAAACATTCCACACAGTTGAAGTCAACCTAATGAGGGGAGCTGGCATAAGTGGTCCTCTGGACTCAGAGGCTCTTTGGACATGAGTTAGTTAAACGGCTATTTGCTAACTCTTCTCATGGCTATAGGTGTCTGCAGCTGGGAAGGTATATTAGGTATCTACTGCTGCGTAACAAATTATCCCCAACTTTTTCAGTTAACAGCAGTAAACATTTCGTGTTTCAGGGGGTCAGTCATCTGAGCTTGGAAATTGGGCTCAAGATTTCTGATGAGGTTGTAGTCCAACTGTCAGCTGGGGCAGCAGTGTCATTTGAGGCTTGACTGGAATGGGGGATGGTCTTCTTCCAAGATCACTCTCATGGTTGGCAAGCCTTGGTCCCTTACCATAGAGATGTTTCCACACAGTGGCTGCACAGTATGGAGCCTGGCTTCTCCCCGAGTGAAAGATCGTGGAGAAGGTGAGACAGAGAATCTGTGACAGAAGATAGTCATCTTATAACCTTATCTTGGAAATGGTATTACTTCTGCCCATTTCTTTTAGTTAGAAATGAGTCCCTATGTTTGTCCCGCGTTCCTAGGGAGATGATTATTCAAGGACGTGAACATCAGGAGGAGGTGATGATCACTGAAGGCCATTGTAGGCTACTTATACCACAGACGCGTGAAGAGGGGTGGATAGGGTTTTCTTGATACAGAAGACACGTTTCGATTTTCACTTGTGACGAGACAGGACAATTTCACAAAAAAGCCTCCACCTCCCACTGTGAATATATTTCATAACAGAAGAGTGAGGAGAGAAAAGTTAGGTACGTAAGAAAGTAAATCAGGAACAGTTGGGCACCGTGATTTTGCCCCCGGGATACCTGTGGGCTCTGACACTTGCTAGAAGGAAGAAAGGAAGGAAGGAATTACAGAGAGGCATTTTTCTGTAGTTCAAATATTTCTTTCAACAGGAAACAATATTATGTTAAAACTACACATTTATAAAATTCTAGAGAAACAGAGAAAGAGAGTGAGTGAGAGAACAGGTGTGAATTTTTTTTTATTTGATTAAATAACCTTTTATAATTCCTCCCTTACTGGAATGTAAATTGTGGTGTTCCAGAAAGGTGGTATTGTTTATTTGCTATCTCTTAAGACACCCAGGAGGGAAAAATCAACTGCTTCCTGCTCTAAAAGAAACAGCTCTGTAACTCAGGGCTGTGACATCTGTTTTGATGTTAGAGAAACGGCAATAAAAATTTGATTGAGGTGAAACCCTACCATGGAGGGGGGGAGACCTGGAACAGGAAATGGAAAGGTGGAATGATAAAAATGCTCACACTGTTTAGCTATTGAAATATTTCATTACTGGGATTGGCTGTTTTGTGTGTCTATATTCTCAAACTCGATAATGAGCCTGTTTTTGAGATGAACCTCCGATGTTCCTCAGGCATTTTGAGCTGGCTCACGTCAGGCCAGTTGTAATATGGGTCATTTGCTCCCCAAATGCGAACCACCCTCCCCTGCCCCCACCCAGGAGGGTGGATTTTGTAAAGTCTGGAGAAAGTTTTGGTTGTTACAGTTGATGGTAGAGGAGGGTGATAGCGTAGAGGCTAAACATATCATAGTGCACAGAACAGCCGCCACAAAGAGTTACGCAGCCGCAAAGGTCAGTGGTCTGAGTTTGAGAAACCCTAAGAAAGCGTGAGATTTGGGGTTATGCTTTTACAGAACCAGATAATACTATGAGCCTGGACACAATAGGTAAGCATAAAAGATCAACAAAGAGGAGAATGCTGACAAAAACCGTTCCTGTGAATCTAAAGAAGAAAAAGGTATGGCATCAGGGAGAGAAAACAACACCTCAGAGTTCCTTTGTGCTTTACATCCCTGTGTGGTTTTTATATCAGAGGTAAAATGCTCACTGTTACCAAGCAGCAGGAGCTTGGCTGGAGCCTGGATGAACAGCTGGTTGCAGCGGCTGCATATTTTATATAAGCAAAGGACGGAGGCATACACTAGCTGTGGTATTCTCGCGTGGTGAGCTGGAGGGACAGATACAATGGTGGTCTGACTTGGCAGGTGTGTGGGCTTTGGTGAACGTGGCTGGGAGACGTCCAGGAGCCCTGTCCTACCTCTGGGAGGTTGTTGTATTTTACCTCTCTTTCTGTTTCATTTATTGTGCCCTATCTTCCCTTAGCACGCATGGTAGCTACAGCTGGTGTTGACCCGAGGGGCCGTTCAGCCAGCTGCTGCAGAGACTACAGACAGGGCTCCGGATGGAGGCGGCCAGGCTAGGGAGGCACACATCTGCCTTGGGAACCACCTTTTGCCTGGGATTATTACTCGCCAGAGCTGGCTCTCTATCCTACTTATCTCCACAGAGCTAAAATATCTTAGCATTTCAGGAGAGACCCTATCTGATTCCATCTTCATCTCGAACTTCCTTACCTCTGTCCTTTCTTTGCCATCACTGACACTAAGCCAGCGGCCTTCACCCTGTGTTTAAGAGATCCCTTACAGACCTAGAAAATCTATAGGAACATTACCCTATGTCTGCAGAATTAGATGACTTTCTTTGTTACCATTCAGTTTATCAGCGGATAGAACTGTTCAGTGTTCTGATGGTAATCTCTCATGTATTTATGGAGCATAGTTTTCAGATTTTCCAATGAAGAGATTGTCATTCCTTGACTTTGTGATGTCCTGTGTGGTACCTTTTACCTCTCACTAGGGACCAAGTATGTTTCACCCTTTTCCTGGTTGGTGCAACTTGTTAAGGCAATGTTGAGCTAGTAAGCCAAGCGATGTGTGTCTGAGGGAATGTGGGTAACATGGCAAAAGCTAGCAAATTAGAGTGTCCTGATACTGGGTCCTCAGTTGACCAGGAGCCCCCAGATTGTAGTGACGTGGACTTCAGTTGCACTTTCATCTAGATGAGAATCCAGTCTTCTAATAAGAGCAGGAAAACAAGAAGCCTAATGTCGTCTGTAATGGAGAAACAGTGCGGTTCAATAGAAGGGCTGCATTCTGGTTTCAAGCATAGGGCAGGAGAGTCTATATATGGTGCAGCGGGTGCTAAAATTATAAATGTAAGTCATTAAATCTGCCAGATTAAGGCCTATAAATACTTAGTGTAAAATAAGAACGTTCTTATTTACATTTAAATAGTTCGAGTTTCTTAGATTTCACTACGAAAAATGTAATATTAATGCAAATATTGCTTGGCAATGACAGGAAATACACCAGACAGAGTTATTAATTTCTTGTACACAGTCATCTATTTTCAAATATTGGCTTACCGTGAATGGCCTTTATCATCCTTATGAGTTCTCTTTGTTCGAGTAGTAAGAATCAGAAACTCATGACGTGCAGGTTCATGGAAGTAGATAATGCATTGGTTTTGGGCTGAAAGTGAGTCTTTTCTCCAAATGCTTGATGTAATGAGATAAATTAACTTGCTGGTACATTTGCCATTGCTATTAAGAGTCCCTTCTGACACTGTTTTCTTTTCCTGCCAGACACATCAGAACCAATGAAATTTCAAATATTTTTATGATATAACTGTAGCCTCTTGTTTCCTTGATGTATTTATATAGTATTTAGCACATCAGTCCCTAGAAAAAAGCAAAATGAATGTACCAAAGAGATATACCCCAAAATACTAGAGACAAATTAAAATAGAATTTTCAAATAGTGTTCAAGTAGACCACAGGAAGGCAAGAAAAAGAAAAGGTAGAAAAGGAAACAGAACAAACAGAACACACAAAAATAAAATGCTAGACTTGAGCCGTAACACATCAGTAATTTCATTAAATGCTGATGGTCTAAGTTCACCAGTTTCAGGTTTGGCACAGTGGACTGAAAATGTGACCCAACTGTTGGCTGCCTTTAAGAAACTCGCTTTAAATCAAATGATGCAGGCAGGTTCAATGTAAAAGGGTGGAACAAGGTATATCGTGGAAAGATTAACCAAAAGGAAGCAAAAGTGGCTATATTAATATCAGATCCAGCAGACTTCAGAACAAATAAATATCTGTGGGGCAGGGGGTGACACATTTTATAATGGTGAAAGGGTCCTGCCACCAATTTGACAGTTCTGGATGTCTATGCACCAAACAGCAGAGCTACGTACTCTATGAAACAGAAACTAGTAGAGAGGCTAGGGGGAATAGACAGACCCACAGTTGAAGTTCAACACCCCTGTCTCAACAGTCGAGAGAATGACTAAAGAGCAGACCAGTGAAGATATGAAGGAACTCAGCAAGACCACGAACCATCATGATCTAGTTGACATTTATAGACTACTTTACCCAGCAAAAGAGAATGCACCTTCTTTTCAAGCACCCATAGAATGTATACCACAATTGCCTATATCCTGAACAATAAAACAAGCCTCACTGAATTTGAAAGATATCTGATTCATCAGAGTGTGTTCTGCAGGCACAGTGGAGTCAAAATAGAGGTCATTAAAAGAAAGAATGCTCCATCCACTTGGTCTTCCTAGATTGTTTCTTAAACGTATTAAGCCCGTTCAGACTGTTTGTGGTTCCTGTCTAGAATGGTCTTCCATCAGATTTTTTCCTGGCTTATTCCTTCTGACCTCTAAGTTCAACAGCATCTCAAAAACTTCTATAGTCACCTCTCTAAAGTGACCTCAACGCGGTCCCCTTTTGTTACCATCTTGCTGTCTTCACCACTCCCCGTTATCATCCTGTTATTCTCTTCTAAGCACTTAATATCTAAAGTTGCTTTTGTTTTTTTCATCATCAGTCATTGTTACACACATGAATATTAGTTCCAGGAAAGCAGGAATAGTATATGTTGAGTACACTACGGTCCCCCCCGCCCCCAGGGCATTAGGTACAGAGTAAGAAATTGTTACATGGAGGGGAGCCTGGGCAACTCAGTCGCTTAGGTGTCTGGCTTGGTTTCAGCTCAGGTCTTGATCTCCTGGTTGGTGGGATAGAGCCCCTCGTTGGGCCCTGCTCTAATAGCACAGAAGCTGCTTGGGATTCTCTCTTTCTCTTCCCCCAAATAATGAAATAATAATAATAAAAAATAATCTGTTATATGGATTATAGATGTCTCTCACCTGGCTAGCCACATGTACTAGATATGTAAGGACGTTCTTACTGCTGCAGAAAGCCACCAGGGAGCTTGTGCAAGTCTGTAAATAGGCTTTTCCTTGCACGCCAGCGACACAGAGAGAACTAGCCTTTCTCTGTTTAGCTAACCTTTGGTGTTACATATTTGTTTCCGCAAGTGGGGGAACTCTTGTGGGAGCTTGGATTGAAATAGGTTGAACGTGCTCAGGAGCTTCCAGAAACTGGACTTAACCTGTGGAAAAAAGCTTGTAGTTCCTTAAAGCTCATTGTGCTAATGAAGTAAAACATCTCACTTACATCCGGAATTCAAGAATGAATATTCTTCATATAGCATAGCAAACCTTACAGATAGGTAAATGGTTCCCAGTAGTGGCTGTGCTCTCAAGTAGACATTTGAAAACACATTGGCGCATTCAGTGGAAAGTCCTCCAATTGCTTGGTCTTTCTGTTTTCCGTTGGAGACGTGCATATCCTTGGGTAACTTGGAGAGGTCGTCTAGCATGAGTATTGGCAGTTGGGTAGAGCTGGGTTCCAGCCCTTGCTCTGGTGCTGATTTTCTTTTTGGGAGATGTTAGAAAAGTCATTTACCCACCCAGGGCCCTAATTATCGCCCTTAGAAGAATGGGAATGATAATATTGCTATAGTGTTGTTGGGAGGATTTTGAGAATAACAACAATAATAACGCATGTTTCCTTGACACAGCCGTATGCTGGGTGAAAGCAGCGAGGAGGGTTTAAGCCTCCCCCACAGGACATAGAAATAATCAGACGTACATACTCAACAATATCCATAATGGTGTGCCATTTTCACCAAAGTGGATAGAGACCCTGATGGTTACATGTAAGGCAGATGCCTCGCTTGATTGATAGCCATGAAAGTAAAAATTACATATCTCTTGTGTGCCTGGGGTGGGAGGAGGCTGAGGAGGTAGAGACATGAGCAGGAAGCGCAGGTGTTCTGAGAGAGATGGTCAGAAAAAGGAACAACTACAAAACACATACTAATTGCTAGAACAAAAGCTGTGGGCTGGGTGCTTCTGTGGCAGAGAGAAAGAGCTTCACCCGGGAGTCTCGAAGGAGGAGCGACTCTTCCCCTGATCAAGGCGGAGGAATCTGGAAGAGGGTACCTGCAAGGATGATGAGCGTGGAGTGCCCACTCAGAGAGTTGCCAGCAGTTAGGTTATGAAGAATCGCCTGTAAGCTTTTTCTTTTTGTGATTTCCCTGTTCATGAATTTTACTTTCCATGTGTAAGTTTTACTGTATGTGATAACAGCACACTAAAAGGCTTTCACTATTGTTTTGAAGGATCTTTCTGAGCTCCTCCCTGAGTCCAATTTTTATTTTTATTTGTTTATTTATTTTTAAATTTTAATTAATTTATGTTAGAAAGAGAGGGCAAGCAGGGAAGAGGCAGAGAGAGAGGGGGGCAGAGGATCCCAAGCAGCCTCCAAACATCAGCACAGAAGCCGAAGTGTGACTGGAACCCACAAACCTTGAGATCAGGACCTGAGCCAAAATCAAGAGTCGGATGCTTAACTGACTGAGCCTCCCAGGTGCTCAACTTTGGCCTAATTTTTAAAGGGCATAACCAAATTATAAGACACAAGGAGGCTACGGAATCAGCTGCTTTTGCAGGCGCTGGTTTGGGAGACATCAATTCTGCCAATTAAATGTAGCAGTTAGTGGATCTGCATGTGATCTATGCTGATGGCTCTGCAGCCGTTCCGTTCCCATTCCAGCCGCACGTAAACATTTGTCTATGGGCAGACGAGAGAGAGGTGCTCTCACGAAGAGGGATGGTTGGGAGCATCAGAGACCAAAAGGCACTTGGGAGTGATGACAGCAAAAGTTAAAGACCTATTGATAAATGACAGAATGAAGTCTCACAAGGGTGTATTGGCACAGTATTAAAAGCAAGGCCTCCACAATTAATACTCACCATGCAGTAAGTCAAGGAGCGGATAAAATATCCACATGAGAATTCTGGCAGTATTCTCCTCACTGTAACCTTGCGTCTCACATACATGGGGGCAAGTTTCAGATTTACCTTTTCAATTTCACATCTTCAGTAAAGACTTTGAATACCAGGCACCTTTCCTTCCTTTCTTTCTTTTGTTTTCTTTTTTTTTTTTTTTTAAGCCCTTCTAGTTCAGTGTGGCATATTTTCTAATACTGCCATTCATGCGAGTAGATTTTCGCCAGTAGGTGCTTTTCAAATTCTCGCTTGCCAAAAATCTTTGTGGAATTTTGTTTTGTTTTGTTTTGGCTTTCCTGCCTGAGACTGAAGACCAGAAATCATTTAGTTCTTTGCTTTTTTTGTTCAGAAACTTGGCGTTCTTTATTGTGGTTCCATGCCAACTGTCAAGGGTCAGAAGCCATTCTCAAATCTATTTTATGGATTAAGTGTTCTATTTTGTGTACTTTGGAAGAAGAATGGCAAGTTCAACAGTGTATTTGGTTTACAGTGAGATGCTTTATCTTGATACTTCTCCCCTCCGCACACCCCATTCTTGAAAGTATAAAGGAAATCAAAATCTCTAGTTTTGAGTTTTAGTTTTTGCTTATTTTAGTTTTTGTAAACAGTAATGCTACTTGCGTTATATAGAAGTTTCTCCCCAAGTGACTTTATTTTCCCTCAAATGTAAAATAGGAAGCTGTCAGCCAAGAAGAAACTGAGGGTTGCTGGGGACCACACTTGAGGTTGTTCATTAAATCAGGGGCCCGGTTCAAAGCAGTGGGCTGACTTCTAGCTCACTTTTAGGAGTAAGGAACCAAAGGTCATAGTTAGGGACAGTGTGAGTTCACATAGCATCCATGAATTTAGCATGTAGAGTTAAATGCAGACCAGTTCCCTCATTTCACAAATGAGGGGGGGAAATCATTTTAGCTCAGAGAAGTCCAGTTACTTGCTTAAAGACACACAGCTGATTATTGGCCAAGTCTAAATGCCAGGCTAGTGTTTAGTTTTTAAAGATACCGCGTAACCTTCCTAAAACCATCAAATGCCACCCCTCTCTCCAGTTTTACATGCTTATTTGCTTCAGTTTTAATAATATAAGCCTTTTTCTTTATCATCATCCAATGTCAACAAGAAGGATTCATGATAAACAGTGGAGGTATTGTCATTTCCTTATTTTACTTACCCCTAACATTGAAGTAAGATTATTGCAACTTTGATAAGTTTTGGGTAAGTGTTCCAGTGTTTAGTCACATGGACATGTGATTATTTTCAATGGATTGCATAGTGTAATACTGTTAACCATAAACGACATTGGAAATTGATTGCCGGTGTAGGTCAGCCTCGAATCATTTGGCGGTGCCATCAGGAGCCTGAATTGGTAACGAGTCTGATGCAAAGCCTTGCCTGAGAGTCTGGGGAAGTCACGTCTACTGAGAGAAAATGTGATGGCAACATGTTCTCCCACATATTGGTTTTCTGTGGTTTAATATTTAGAAGAATAATTGAATCCATTTACTTTTTTTTAATGTTTACTTATTTATTTTGAGATAGAGAGAGAGAGTGAGTGGGCATGAGCGGGGAGGGGCACGGAGAGGGAGAGGGAGAATCCCAAGCAGGCTCTGTGCTGTCGCCATGGTGCCCGATATGGGGCTCCATCCCATGAACCGTGAGATCATGACCTGAGCTGAAATCAAGAATTGGATGCTCAAACAACTGAGCCACACAGGTGCCTTGAATCCATTTCTTTTCTAAAACTTATTATATATTTTCCTTGTAAACTTTCCCTGGAGTCATGGTTGATGATAATCTAAACCATGGCAAGTGTAGCTACCATGGTTTTTTTTGGGGAAGTGACTTTTTTTTGACAGTCATTCTTTTACAGTATTTTTTCTTCGTGTGCCTTTAGCAGTACATAAGTAACCTTTGGTGGACTGTGATTATTCAAAAGTCCTTAAAATATTAAGGGGATTAAAAATCCTTAAGATATTAAAAATATGTTCACACTCATCCTTATGATAGAAAGTAGAAAAACTGTGATGTTCCAAACAGAGGTACTCTCTGACATGGTATGTGCCAAGACCCTAATGGTTTCCATGTTATGACGCTGGTTTTCATATTATGGGTTTGAGCAACGCTGGTGATCTCAGGGTCCAGAAGGATCTTTGAATCCATATGTGTATTGGACTTTATTTGCGTATATAACTATCTCACTTTTGTCTGGAATGCAGTTTTTCACCTGTGTGTAGATGCTATTGTGATTAATAAGATGCCAATTCATTTGCAAGCATTGGTGAATCTAGAGTAGATTTGAGGATTATATATTTTATCACACCAGGCTTACTGAAAGCCCAAGGGTTCATGTAGGGGTCATTGCCTTTTTATTTTATTTTTATTTTTTGCTATTTTCAAAGTTCCGTATACTTGAAAAAAACTTGGAATTACTGATCAAAGTTAATTATCTTTGCCTTTTAGAATAGACTGGAATGGTTTAATACCTTTGGGAATAGTATCTTAGAGACTTTGCCTAACACCAACAGCTGTCCTTGGTTTTGCAAATATGGTCCTGCAGCAACTCCCGCTAAACATTTGTAAACAGTATACACTGTGTAACCAGTTCCTTTTGACTTCAAAGACTGAGAGCCTAACAAGACTTTCAGAAATGGGGTTCATTTTGCCTGAGCCTAAATATTAGTTTTCTCTTGCTGCCGTAACAAATTATCACAAACTTAGTGTCTTAAAACAACACAAATGTATTTTGTTTCTGAAGCTCACAAGTCTGACACGTCTTACGGGGCTAAAATTAATGCATTGGCGGGGCTCTGTTCCTTTCTGGAGGCTCGAGGGGAAGATCTGTTTCCTTGCTCATTTGGGTTGCTGGCAAAATTCAGTTTGTTGTGATTGCAACAGTGGGATCCCCTTTTCCTCACTGGCTGTCAACTGAGAGCTGTTCTTAGCTTGTAGAAGCCATGCACATTCCTTAGCTAGTGGCCATCATCTTTTTTTTTTTATTCAAAAAGTTTTTTTTTAATGTTTATTTTATTTTAGAGAGAGAGAGAATGAGAGACAGAGCCTGAGCGGGGGAGGGGCAAAGAGATAGGGAGACAGAGAATCCGAAGCAGGCTCCAGGCTCTGAGCCATCAGCACAGAGCCCAACGCAGGGCTCCATCTCACGAATGGCGAAATCATGACCTGAGCCGAAGTCGGTCGCTAAACTGACTAAGCCACCCAGGCGCCCCTTATCTTCCATCTCTAAAGCCAGCAGCAGCGGGTTGGGTTGTTTCCACTGCTGAGAACTTTCCTCCTTCTTCTGTCTCCGCTCTCTGACGATAACCCAGGATAATCTCCCCGTGTCAAGGTCCATACCGTCGTATCTGCAAAGTCCTTTTGTGGAGTATTTGCTGGAGGTCAGGATGTGGACATCTTTAGGGAACCATTATTCTGCCTACCACAGCCTGTCCACTCTTTGATTTTAAAGTTTGAAACCATGTTACTATGCTGATTCCCGCCCTTTGAGTTTGGAGAGCACAGCATTAATCATTAACTAGACAGCCATATGTGTGGTACTTACCCTGTTTCTTCTAGGACCCCATTTTCTACTCACTCTTTCAAGGAGAGCCATCTAAAGAGATTAAGCCAAAGATTTGAGAGCGTGCTACCCCAAAGAACAACAATAAAGTGTAAGCTGAGGCTTAGCTGTGAAGAAGTGTTTACATTAAGATTTAATGGTGAAAAATTTTGCTGTGGGCTGCGTCTTCTCGCTCTTGTGGAGGTTGAGCTCCAGAGTTAGACCCCTCTGCTGGGTGCTTGCTGTTCACCCTGGTTGTGATGGAACTTGATGAATAAATAGGTTTCCATTGAAGAAATCTGTTACAATGTTCTGAGTTAACAGTGAAACGTAGGGGTAGAGGAGAACTTTCCAGATTAATGTGCACATAGAAACATTCCAGGCTCAGATCTCCCTAAAGCTGACTTGCAATCCATCTGTTCTTTGGCGCCAAGAAAGCAGATGGGCTCTTGTCACTGCACAATGAAGCTATGTTAATTAATATATTATGAAGCCAACTCTAGTTGAAAGTGCATTTTGCATAAGTGAGTGGTGTTACTGGTTTATCTGGAAGGAAATTCTCAGGGCATTTTTTGGTCACCATTGTCATGATAGATGAAAAGATGGTGTTTATTTTTATACATGGCTCTCTTTTTTTAATTGTACTGCAGGCAATCGGAAAGATTTGGTGATAAAATAACTTACACGTTGGCATCGGTGTAAGTAGAGTAGAACTGTACTTCTGGGTACAGAAATGAGACAGGAGAAAGCTTCTCCCTCTCTGTAATAATTATGTCAACAATCTTACATAACCTCCCGCATACCAAGAGCACATACCCTGGGAATTAGGAATGTAGCCTGTGGCAGTGGGAGTGCATATGAATAGGACTTGAAGGTGAAGCTGCAACTGACAAGCCTGTGTGGGACCCTCAGCACTCAGCCATCCTAGGTCAAAGGCATTTTAAGGTTGAGACCTGGAGCTGCTTGGAAGCTGAAGAGTTCTAGTGCATAAGAGAAAGGGGTTTGGAACAGGGTGATTTGAGTCTAGCTAGCTAGACCAGCTATGTGTGATTTTGGCATTATCTCATTTTGCTGAGTCAGTGCCGTTGGATAACATTGTCTCCTAAAGGGATTTTTGAGCTTTGAGAGACTTAAGAAAAATGAATATTCTTTGCACTGTGCCTGACATGTGGTAAAGTGATCAATAAATGGAAGTGGTTTTCTTCTTCCATTGTCTTCCCACTTTCTGTCTTATCCCCCAGTTTAGCACTAGGCTTTCTAATGTTTATTTTGAGAGAGAGCTCACACGTATATGCACGCACAATTGGAGAAGGGACACAGAGAGGAGGACAGAGGATCCATAGTAGGCTCTGACAGCAGTGAACCGATGTGTAGCTTGAACCCACAAACCCCGAGACCATGACCTGAGCTGAAGTCGGATGCTCAACTGTCTGAGCCACCTAGGCGCCCAGCACCATCTCTTAGGCTCTTGGCCATGAATACTGCTATCTCGCCCTTATATCAGGGAGAGGAATGGAATACAGGAAGGGTAAAAAAGAAGAGCTACCCAATAGTTAGTGGTGAAGACTGAGGTTTATAATCAGCTCCAGGTTTCTTGGGACTGGATGAAAGAAATCCTTAATTTTTAAAAAATACTGTTTCGTGATTACAACCCCCTGGGGCCATGCAGTGTGGGAACCCTGAAATTGCATATGTTTGTATAGCAAATCTTAGAGTCTTACAACTATGGGGCAACCATCGAAGCTAGGAAAATAGAAGTTTAACATAAATGAAATATTCCTATTTAACATAGCGGCATATGCACTTTGAATGCCTGAGAAAATCCTAGATCTTAGTTTCTCTTATTTCGGTGTAGACTGAAAATAGAAATAGCAACAAAATAAGTAATAGTTTTAGATTATGGCCCAAAGAAGAAAATGAATATCTGTGAGTTCACAATGATTACAATAAATGATGGAATAGATAAATAAATGGGCAAGAAGAATCAAACCTTCCTTACCGAATTCCAAATACTACGTATTGATGCTTTCACCTTCGGAAGGGGGAGCTCAATTCGCTTCCTCTGAAGAACAACATGGACTTAGTGACTCCTTTCCAAAGAATGGGGAGTGGAAAATAGCAACTGCATCGTGGATACCCCTGGCGTATATAACCTTAACTAAGTGATTCAAGGTCACCATTACCAGTATTAAGTTGACATCACGTACTCCTAATGTGATGTGATCAGAGGGGCATCTCACCCTTTGGTATTCTTTTGAAAAACTTATAATTTTAGTTTAATCATGAGGAAAACATCGGACAAACCCAAATTGAGGGTCTTTTTACAAAATGTCTGACCTATACTCTTCAGAAATGTCAAAGTCATGAAAAACAAGACAAATATGAAAAACTTGAATAAGGAAAACCTTATTTTAAAGACTTTTAATCAGGTAGTTCTCCCGGAGTAGTGCAAGGGAACCCCCAAGGGAGATGGTGAATCTCCTTGAGAAGGAAGAAAAGCCTCGTTATGATGCAAGGCGCAGAGAGTGGTGGCACAAATTCATATTATATCAGAGCAGGTCAGGTAATGTAAGGAGAAATTAAAGACTGTTGGTAAGGGCGGTGCTAATAGAATGGGTTAATTTCCTCTTACTCCCTTTTAAAGACTTTCTTATTCCTCTCACTAATGTTACTATTGACAACATGTTTGAAAGCCATCGGGATAAACCTCAAAATTTGAAATGGGAAGTTGGTCCTGTGCTCCATCTTCAAAACCTACTGCAAAGGAATTCTGGAGGATATGAGATTGTTAGAGCTTCCTATTGGCAAGAGCATTGATGTCTCAATACAAGGCCCTTAGTATAATTAGAGAATTAAAAAAAGAAAAATCCACGCTGCTAAATGGCAGGTTGGTCTGGTCTTCTACATTAGGCACAACACTTACCAAGTGTTGAAAGATGTAGACCAGTGCATGTAAATGATAGGAAAGGTCACTAAGAAATACAGGCTTCTCAGTTATATATTAATTTATTTTTCAAAGTTTTATCAAACTGGGCGGAAGGCCATACTTAATTAGCCCAGAAGCAGACCAAGGCTCATTTAGGCAAAAACAGCTTTTGAGAAGTTACACGGAACTCTGATACCTAATTCATTGCAGCATGTTTGAAAAATAATACTCCATTCTACTTCTAACCCTAGTCATTTTCAGTTTTAAGTAGCTCATAATGCTACCTTTGAAATGAAAATGCTCATATTAATATATATTATTATTTCTTTTATTAATTTCTTTTTAAGTTTTATTGTGATCCTCCACCCATTACGAAATCATTTTTATTCTAAAAATGTTGGAAAATTTAGAAAGTAAGGTTAAGAAGCTAGAACTTAATCTTACCATTCATCGATAATGCTTGATGTATATGTTTCCAGGTTTCTTCTTGTACGTGTGTATGTAAACGTACACATATATATATATATATATATATATCTTATTGAAATGGCATGATATATATAAAAATACATGCTTATATATGTCTGTAGCATTTAAATTATATGTAATCTTATTTTAAAAGTACTGTGGAACTTCCTCATTAACAACTGCATAGTTCTGTATAGTTGTCTACCTTCCACGGTGTTTAGGAAAACCATCGTACAATCGCGCAGTAATTTATTTAACTAGTCCCTTTTGGATGGACATTTAGCTTCAGTAGGATGCTGCTAAGTGTCATTTTAACAACTGACTCTCTAGGGAAAAAGAGCCAGATTTGTAGCGTGTCCTGCTTTCTATGGTGTCATTATACCCACCATGACGAACCCCAGCTACCAAACTGAGGTCACTGAACAAGGATTCCGGAAGAGATACTCTCGTGAGCCACTACTAGCCAGCTTCAGCACTTCTCTGCTAAGGTTAAAGTTTTGAACAATTGACTTTAAAGCTTTTTGTTTGTTTGTTTAAATGCTAAACAGATTCTAAACATGGTAAGAGCCCCTCCCCCCCTTAGTTTGGGGATAAAAAAGAATGTTTAATTGACAAGCCATAAGCTCTTTTCTATTCATTGCTTCTCTTAGCTTTCCAGAACTAAACTCAGGCTTAGATTTTTCAAAGATTATCTTTTTAAAATCCCTTAAACCAGTATGTTCTTTAAAAGTGGTTCATGCATCTTAGTGCTTTCTGAAGATAGTACTGTCTCCTCCTTATCTTAGGCCATTTGTGTCCGTTCGTCTGGTGGTTTGGGCACAGGGAGTGATCTTGCATCTCTCTGCGGACATCTGTAAGTACTTAGTATCCATTTAAGCTTAAAATATTTTTGAATATTCCCATGGATTTGTTGGTGTCTAGGAGCAAAAGATATTTAGACGGGGAGGAACATGGCAATTTTCAGCAAGCAGATATTGCCCATAACTTAGCAAGAGTTTCAATTATTGATAGGCAAGAGAAAAACCAGGGCTTCTAGTATTATTGCCTTCCTGAATAAAATCGCAAGCCCTAAATGCTGCATTAGACGTGAAAGGTATTTAGGTGGCCACTTTCAGGAGGAAATGGAGGGCTCTTGTGTCCGTTTCTTTGTTCACGAATCCATTAATGGTGGAAAGAGGATGGGTCAGCTGAGAGCAAAGGGCTGATTTATTTTTGAAGATAATGAACCCTACGCAAAACCCTTTCGGCAACCCATTTGGCTTTCATGTGCAGCTTTCTTAAGGTCTCCTTCCCCGGTCATGGGTTTTTTTAACAGCTTGAAGTTCGAGAACTTACCGAGGGCCTCTAGGCCTGCTGGGGCCCTTCTTTTCTTCCATCCATCCAGCGGGACTCGTTTCCCTTGTGCAGCAAGGACACAAGTAAGCCATACTGCTGTGGGACTTGTCAAGAGTTCTTGGCCACCAAGGAGTTGTTGGAAAGGTTTCCAGATGTGATGGGCAAATAAGTACCACTGTTTGCACATCTGCAGCTCTGGCAGGTAGCCGCTGGTCTCCTCCAAGATCCCACAAGGACTTAGGGAAGAGGCAGGACAGGTATATTCCCCCAATTATGTCTGCTTCTACATTTACAAGGGTAGCGGGTAGACATGGTGGCTTGGACAAATATCCTCTAATCCTCTTTTAATTAAAACAAATTAAAATTTAAACTTTTTCTAGGGAAGAACACTGGTGCAGTAATCAGTAATTTTAATGACTGTCTTGTCCTGGGCGTTGTGATAAGCACTTTGTTTAATCCTGACAGCAACGCTAGGATGTAGATTTTTCAGTGTTCTCCACTTTATCCGTGACGACACTGAGGTGAAGAGAGTCGAAATAATTCATCTACTCTCCCATTATCTGGTAATCGATAAAAATCAGGATTCATACCTGGTCTCTTGAATTCCAGAGCCCAGTGTGCCCTGCTCTCTCTCTCATGTGGTGAGAAGGGGAGTGCTAGGCATATGCCCATCCTTAAAGATGCGAGTGCAGGGGGAGACTGGGCGGCTCGGTCCGTGAAGTGTCTGACTTCAGCCCAGGTCATGATCTCACGGTTTGTGTGTTCGAGCCCCGCATCGGGCTCTCTGCTGTCAGCACAGAGCCCACTTTAGATCCTCTGCACCTCTCCCACTCCTTCTCACTCGCGCTCTTTCTCTCTCTCAAAAATAAATAAACATTTAAAAAATTGTGAGTGCATGAAGCACCCTCAGTACTTAGATCAGTTCTGGCACATAGTACAGGCTCAGTAAGTATCCATTGTTTGAAAAATAAATAGGTCACTTTGGGAAAGGTGTTTTTTTTTTTTTTTAAATCACTTTTACTGCATTCGCATAAAAATGGCAACTATGTACCTACTGAGCTGTCACTACTTCGAGAAGCCACCTCAAGGGATAACAGTAGTGACAGTGAGGGGGAGAATTAGAAGCCGCTGTTGACCACAGCCATGTATGTGATGTGTGTGTTTGCAGATGCAGCCTGGGGAAGATTCCATTTAGCTTTAGATGCCACCCCACATTGCTGCCACTTCCTTTGGATTCGTGGACTGAGTAGTATGAACTAAAAGGACAGTATGGACTAGTGGGAATGTCGTTTCCTTCCTTCAGCAAATATTTATGAAGCCCTTCTTATGTTTTCCTTCTCAGATACCTTCTCCTTTCCTGATGAAGCTCGTTGTTTTTCAGGAACTGTGTGGGAACTGGGCACAGGGAACCAGGTGGCAAAGATCCCTCCTTTTGTGGAACCTATTTTCCCTCTTGTCTCCCGAGAATAAGATAGAACACAGAAGGAGCAGACAGCATGACAGAATGCGCCCCACTGTGCCCCCATCCACCCTCAGTCCTTCCCTCCTTCCTGTTTTATTTTGAAGCAATTCGTAGATGTTATATCACTTTGCATATATTTCAGTATGTGCTGAGAGGGATTTTTAAAAACTAATTAAAAACTTGTAAGTGAAAACAATTAACTGTAACTCCTTAGTCATCAAATATCCAGTAATTGGTCACATTATTAATGATCAAATGCCATAAAATATTTTTTTCTCTTTGATTGAATAAGGATCTAAATAAGATTCATGTATTGAGATATTTTGAGTGGTTCATTCATCTTTTTTTTTTTTTTTTAATTGGCTCCATCCCCAAACTGGAGCTTGAACTCATGACCCCAAGATCAAGACTCCCTTGCTCCACTGACTAAGCCAGCCAGGTGTCCCAAGTATTACGTTTTTTTTTAATATCTGTTAAGTTTCTTCTCTATCCTCACTCCATACCCTCCCCGCACCACTGTCTCCTCCCCCATGCTCTTTATCTCTCTCTCTCCCTGCTATTTATATATTTATTTGTGCCAAGACATTCTTTTTTAACATTTATTTATTTTTGAGAGACAGAAACAGAGTGCAAGCAGGGGAGGGGCATTGAGAGGGGGAGATACAGAATCCAAGTAGGCTCCAGGCTCTGAGCTGTCAGTACAGAGCCCAAGGCGGGGCTCAGACTCACAAACTTCGAGATCATGACCTGAGCTGAAGTCGGATGCTTATCCAACTGAGCCACCCATGCGCCCCTCTCTGTAATTTATTTTTGAAAAACCTGCTTTGTCCTATGGTTTCCCAGTGTGGAGTAGCCAACCCCATTCTTGTGGTGTCAGTTGACGGTTTTACATATTCCTCTGCTTTCTGTATTTCCTCTAAAGTTGATAGGCGTAGACAGTTGATGAGACACTAGAGAGGCATATAGACACTTGATGCATTCCTTCTTTGTGTGAATGAAGATTGTGATTTGGTCAGGTGGAGATGGTTTTCTTGAAATATAGAAAAGGAATTCTACAAAAGATTATTTGTCTCAGTGTTTATTAATTTACATAAGCCATTTTCCCCTTGGAACATGCCTTAATGCGGCCTGAGTTTCCTCACTGTTACGTACCATCTGACTTTGTCCTCTGATGGATCATAGGTGTTTGTCTTAAATTGTGCCCCAATCTGAATATGTTAAGTCACAGGGGCACTCAGAAATCCTTTTCCCAAGTAAATAACGACAGACCATACTGTGATTATGTTGCTTGTTTTGGTTTGGCATTTACTGTAGGTTGTGAATAATTTTTATTCATTGTTATAATATCTGTTGGTGCTCCATGCGGATAAGAATCAGGGCTTTGATTATATAACATCTTTGCTGAGAAGGTTGGATTGAGAATTTTTTTAGAGGTTCACTTGATAAGAAAGAGCATTTGTGGGTAAAGATCCAAGAAAGTATTCAGGTGTTCTAGTTGTGTTGTTATTTATTTGGTTTCTCATTCAAGAAACACTTGTTGACTTCCAGGAAGTGTGCCAGATGGGGGACACACTGTGAGGAGAGGTGCCAGTGTGGGTGTTGCCTACACGGAGCTCATAGCCTTGGGCAGAGTACCAGTCATGCAGACATCTACACTGTGGCTACAGTACAGGAACCCTCGGTACCTGAACAGTGCAGGAGAGTGACCCAGTTCTGGCACATCCAGAGAAGGTCTCAGGATCCTCCAGGGCTCCACGTCCACACTTGGAGAATTACTGGTCTAGATCACTATGTTTGTTTCCTTGAGTTCTGAGCTTCTGTGATTCTCTGATTCTAGTGCAACAGATTAGTGTACTTAAATTCTGTGTGTAGATCAGAAGTTTGTAACCAGCACCGACTTCACTGTCTTCCAACAAAAGCCTTTTAGATTTTCTTCGAATCGTCACCACCACCACCACTACCACTGCCATCACCACCACCACCACCACCACTCTTTCCTCTGCCTCTTCGGCCCCCAGTTCCTGGAGTAGGCTTGTGGCATAAGATTGACCAAAGAGAGAATGGTGTTTCCTTGGCTCTGGTGGTTGATTCAGAGATGGGCATGTGACCTGATCAGAAGTCAGTAGAGCTAATCCTATAAGTATCAGTGCAGTAGGAAAAAGAACACCATCTCCTTTCTTTCACATTGAACTGGCCATGCGGTTTTCCTCTAGCTGCTGGCTTCCATGTTACTATCACATGGATCCTAAGAAGGAAGTCCATGGAGATGAAAGAGAAACAGTCTTAATGATGCAGACTGTACCTCCTGATTCGTATTGTGCCGTGTTATTCAGTAACACGTTAAGCATGTTATTTCTGTAAGAAAATAGCATCCTGGAGGGTGGGGCGACTTGAGTTAGTGTGGCTTAGATTTCCTGTTTCTTGGAACCCAGAGAATCCTTACTGATCTAGATGTATTTGAGGGCCTGTGAATGAGCTTCAGAAGTTCTATTCAAGATTTTGTCATTTGAGGGAGTCATGACTCTATAGACTCTTGACCAAAGGGTAAGGCTCCTTGATGAAAGTGTTTCTAAATTAGAGTGGAAGCTGCACTCTTGACTTAGACAGAAGAGACCACTTTCTTTGCATACGTGGGCTCCTTGACAGATTCACCGTTTTAAAAATGAGTGAGTTTTTGACTTAGTTCAGGGGAAGATCTCTGTATCTCTAACTCTGACCTGCGTGTGGTTGGGTCCATTGATCACTAGGATGCCCACTGTGAGGGTGGCGGAAGGGAGGTAGAATGCCTAAAAATCAGGGCAAGCTAATTCAGTACCATAAGACCACTCAATCCCATATTCTTGTTGAGGAACATAATACGTTGTTACTAAAGTGATAAAAACATATTTTTTTCTGAGTCAATAGGCAAATGGTGGGTATGTTTTTCAGTGTGAATTAAGTTGAATTGGCATTAGTGATCTTGCATTGAGCCCCTAAACTGCATTCTGGGAAACCATCTGCTAGGGGAGGCTTCTGCATTCTGCCTCCCTTCAGACTGCCATCTCTTCTCTCCGCGGCTGCCAGAACACTTGTTCTGTAGGCCTGAGGTCTGGCTCCGTCCTGCTGTCAGGATACAAGTTGAAACTCCTTTACAAGAGGTTCCAAGCCCTTCAGTGGTTCCTTCTATCTCATTCTCTGACCCCGTCTTGAACCCATTCCCCTCCCCTTGAGTTTACTAAACTTTGGCCTCTCCTTCATGCAGTGCTCTGCCTGTCACTGAGCTGTTGGACGTGTCATTTCTTGGAGCAGCACTGCACTTAACTTTCCTGACCCCTCCTTTGCTGCTGCTTCTGTTGGCCAACTTGGATTCACTCTGTGGGTCCTATCTTCTGGAAAGCCTTCCCTCACTCCCACATCTGGGCTGGATCCTCCTCCTGTATGTTCTGATACCACCCTATACTGACTACTCTTTCTAGAACTTACCAGCACTTACTCAGCTGTGAGTCTATGTATTTTTCTTTCAGACCACTAAACTTAATCATGTTTGTGGTCAGATCTTCACCATCTGGTATGGTGCCCAGCAGTAGAGCCCCAGTAAATACTTGTTGAATGAAATATGGTGATATGGGCGCCTGGGTGGCTCAGTTGGTTAAGCGTCCAACTTCAGCTCACTGGGGTCATGATCTTGCTGTTCCTAAGTCTGAGCCCCACATTGTGCTGTCTGCTGTCAGCTGTCAGCACAGAGCGTGCTTTGGATCCTCTGTTCCCCTCTTTCTCTGTCCCTTCCCCACTCTCTCTCTCTCTAAGTAAACATTAAAAATAATAATAAAAGAAATGCAGAGATAGATGTACAAACTAAATGCAAAATAGCGTAATGAGGGGTGTATGGGTGACTTAACTGGTTAAACATCCGACTTCGACTCAGGTCATGATCTCACAGTTCGTTAGTTGGAGCCCTGCATTGGACTCTGTGCTGCCAGCTAATAGTCTGGAGCCTGCTGCAGATTCTCTGTCTCCCTCTGTCTCTCTGCCTTTCCCCATCTTATGCTCCATCTCTCTCTCTCTCAAAAACAAACAAACAAACAAAAAGGCAGTGAGTACTTTGATAGAAAAATGTGTAAGATATCCCATGGAGGATTAATTAGCCAACACTTTCTAGATCAAGGCAATGTTCGAATAATATAGAATGTTGTATTAAAAAATAAAAGACCGTAAGTCTTTTAAATTCAATTTAAAAAAGGAAAGAGTGAGAGAGACAGACGGAGACTCCTAATTGCACTTAGTTATCCTTTGCAGTTAATGTGTTACATATTTGGCTTTTACTGTATAACTAGAAAGGAACAATTAGGAGATAACATGGTGTCTTGCATTGGAAATGACTATCTCAGGCCATTATGATCGTCCAAATTTCTTTTAGGGTTTGCTTTTCTTTTTTATTAGACCACTGTGTCTTGTCTTATTACATTTGCTAAGTCATTAGCTTAAAAACACGGGCAGACTCTTCCTTTTCATTACTGCCATAAAAATGGTATTTGCTAAGGCCAGAGCAGTTAGTTGTTACTTAGATCATACAGAGTAGAATAGGAATGGTCCAGAAGAGTCCAAGCAACTGATCCACTGAGCACATTTGACACGTGTTCAGTGTCATTGATCACTTGCTCTCTCTCTTTCTATTAGCTACTCCGTTGTTAACCTGGCTTCATTTTGGAAAATAGAAGAAGTTCAAGTATAGTATCGGGTTAATGAGAAGTGTATCAATAAGTGTTTTGGTTTTTATCTGCAGACAATTTAATTTAGCAGAAAAAACTTTTGTTTTCATTTTAATTGGTTCCATGCCCGGCCTTTACCACTATGGGATTGGAAAGGTAAATTTAGGGGCACCTGGGGGGCTCAGCAGTTAGGGGTCTGACTTCGACTCAGGTCCTGATCTCACAGTTCAGGAATTCGAGCCCCGCGTCAGGTTCTCTGCTGACAGCTCGCAGTCTGGAACTTGCTTTGGATTCTATGTCTCTCTCTCTCTCTGCTCCTCCCCTGCTTGCACTCTATGTGTCTCTCTCTCTCTCAAAAATAAACATTAAAGAAAAGGTAAATGTAGAGCCACAGATGAGGTTTCCTTTTTGCAAGGGCCGTTCAGAACATAGTAAATCATTTCAAACTATGGAGGCATTCCCACGTGCAGTTAGCTAATTATAATTTACTGCAAAGCATTTCTTAAATTAAATTCCAGTATAAAATATGTCAACATCTGATATGCAAAACTCAAATAATAAGAGACTTTTAAAAAAGCATACCATTTTCTGGCAAAATTTGGGGAAATCGACACAACTGGCTTAAGCAGGATTGAATTTGAATGCTCTTCGCAGGTGTTGTGTCTTGAGAAAAGGACAGGCCTGGTGGAAACTCCCTTCTTTAGAGCAATCAGCAACCAGCGGTTAGCCGTGGGGGAGGCCAGTCCATCTCATTCTGGGACCACCAAGCCCAGTCTTGTCAGATTTTGAGGAGAGAAACTCTGTCCAGTTCTTTGAGTCACAGAGACCACCACAAGATTGGAAGGGGAGGTTGTGAGTGAGGGGCAGATACCAAGTCTGCTGTTCGCTGCTGACTCCTGGAACCCTTGAGAACAAGGGCCTGTCCTGGCAGCAGGTGGCTGGGGACTGTATTTGGTAGGACTTAGCCATATGTCAGTGGATCTCTGGGTGGAGTGTCCCAACTGGATGATGATCTTGCAGTTTTTCCCAATCAAAACTAAAATGCAGTTAAATTTTATGGGCTCCATCCATCCTTTTCCTCTCTGTAGACATTAGTATTTTGTTTCGAAAGATATGTTTTCATAAGCCACCTATTAAAATGCCAAGGCTCTTAGCAACTGGTTGTATAAATGAGTCGTTTTATGTCTGTGTTTTAAAATGATCAAATCAAATCACTAAAGAAATGAGACGTGAATTAGCACCATTTCTCAAAGACATAAAAACCCGACAGCCATCCTCTTCTCCATAAAAGCTCTCAGTAACATTCCGTGATGCTCTGGGTGTTCTTTGAGTAGCCCTGTGGTTGTGGGAGAGATGAATGTCCTGTTGGGGTTGTTCGCACGGTTACGCAGTTGCTTAAGAAATGACGTGCTTACATCTTCAGCTGAAAAAAAAAAACACCCCACAAAAATGTACAGTTCAAAGACTAGAGTCTTTTGGATGAGAGCAATAATTTTTGACCATTTAAAAGACTTGGTTTTATGGTTGCTTTCTAGGAGGTCTGTCCTGATGATGGTTTCAAGTACTGCACGGATGTGAAGTGAGGGTTACATACTGGCTGCCTGTGAACTTCTCAGCTTTAGGCAGATGTGTATCAGAAGGGCTTCCATCATGGAGTATTGTGTACTAGACATGGAGGCAAAACACTTCTGCATGCATCCGCAATCAAATTTCATCACCATCTTAAGAATGAGATTTTATCATTACTGCCTCATGCAGAAGTAATTAAAAGGTTACACCATTATTAAGAATTTATTAGGGACAAGAACACTGGTGTACGGCAGGACAATCTGTGCCTTTAATTAGTGGATATTAAAGACCCAACCTTCCCTGGAACGTACTAGATACTTGGGAGCTAAGTATCCTTTTTAGTTCGTATATATTTTTATATAACCTGATTTATAACGGTTGCGTAATAGTCCTTATTATCCAACCATATTTTACTGCTTAGGCAGTAGAACCATTTCATGACACACAGTTTTAGGAGGATGGGATTGCCGGTTATGTTTGGGACGAACTGGGAAGAAACACACCCACTGAAATTCTCTGGTTGCTTTCGCAGGGAACCTTTAGATATGTTAGCCACTCCTGGAGCTTTTCAGAGCAAAGTCTGAAGAACCGGACTTCAATATATGTGCTGAATTTCAGGGAACCATTCCATTAGCGTGGAACGTTTGGATTGAGGACATTTTCTCTCTGTTATAAGGCCATTTTTTGGTCTTTGTTGTTCAGAACACCTGTGTGCCCAATGCACTGTGCATCTTTCTGCTTGTTTCCGTAGCATAAATTTCTAGCAGCCGGTCTGCTGGGTCAAAGACGATGTGTATCTGAAGGACTTGAGAATTGCCAAGACTCCCTCCAGAAAGGCTGGTACAAAGTTCTCTCTTCCTAGTTAAGTATGGATCAGTTTTTCTTCTACATCTCTACCATCACCATTGAGTATATATTTTTTCTGAATAACTGCCATCCAATAGACCTCAAGTACGATCTCATTGTTTTGGTTTGTTTTGTTTGATCGTTAGTGAAGGTGATCACAAAATCTTACCACTTTCCTGTTTTCCTTTGTTGCCCCACTTTGCCTTCCATCTCCTTTTGTTTGAGGATACTCATGCTTTGCTGTAAGATTTCTCGGAGCAGGTGGGTAGTGAACAATTAAAGGGTCATTACCTGTCAGAAGTTTCCTCCCAGCCCATGCTAGATCCACGAAGGAGCTGGAAGGAATGGGGTGTGAGACTTGGTGAGGTACAGAGGAGGCAGCTTGGATGGTGATCCCGGCATGGGCACGAATGCCATGCTGATATCTTGCACCTTCTGGATTTTTGCCAAAGAGCAAAGATGCTTTCATTGTCTCGAATGCCAGTGTGACTATATATTTTTTGTATTGCTTCTCTTTGGTAGATAAAAATTTACATAGTTTTCTTTTTAAAAATGTAAACCAGTATCAGCCAGTCTTTTTATGTCATTAACTTTATGTCATCTACAATTCTTGTGGAACACAGAGTGCTAAATTTCTTTGCCAATTCTTACAGTTATCCTGTAGTTTTAATCAATCCATGCTCAAAGAAGGTGTTTTTAGAGTCACAGCAATGTGTGCCCCCACCTTGCCAGCCCCACTGGGGAGCACTGGGTTAGGAGCAGGTGATACGAATAGCAACATTAGCAGCAATGATCATTTCTGGAACACCCACTTTGTGCCAACTCTTTCATTGCACTTACGTTGCATCAGAAATGGGGTAAGATTGGCCAGCTTGGGGCACATTATTATTTTTCCCCTCTGCTTAAAACAATTATCATTTGTCTAGAAAAGTATGTTTCCTGAAAACCCTTTAGAAAGCTTGGCTTTGAGTTGTAATGATACACCGATCAGTTTCAGGCTGGATTAATTCAGAGATCGTGAGATGGCCTCTCCTCTGCCAGAGTTTCTGTGGGAGAAATAGTTCGTTATAGCTGAGTATATGCCTGCACACACTTGTGTATGTAAATATACAAGAGACTTTCATATTCTCAGGAAATTAAAACGTACATACTAGGTTATAGTACATGAACTAGCTAGCAGTGAAGCTGACCTAAGAAAAAGAAGGAAAAGAGGGAAGCTTTAAGATGCAGGGCTCTCTCGCTCTCAGGGTCCGGAATGAGCTGGTACTTGGGAATGGACCTGGAAAGCCAATCAGCACTTTATTTTTCCCTCTTGTTTCTGCTTTCTTGTTTTTGCAACATTCTCTCTTTCTTTGCAGAGAAGCTTTCATGTGGAAGAAAACATGAATAACCCCTTGCTCCTTGTGCAGCCACCCACGGAGACTGGCTAGCTGACTCGCAGTCACAATTCCACATTCCCTGGAAAGAGGTTCTGCTTTGCCAAGCTCGGGTCACATGATTGCTCTTGGCCAATGAGCGGAGCTTGGACTCCCAGCCTAATCATGGCTGCCTAGGGCCCCCCATGGAGATCTGGCAGGAAGCTTCCCAAGAAGAGGGTTGGCTTCTGGGCTTGGCAGACATTCTGAAAGATGTCCAATGTAATAAGGAAAAAGCAAACCAGGATTTAGACATTAATCTCCTAGACTCTAACCAGAAAATGTTAGCAAATGTAGATTTAATCATTTGGTCATGTCAGTAGCGGCTGAATAAGGCCGAGAAAAATGTTCCCATAACAATAAATGCTCAACAAATATTATGAGTTATGATTATTTTGTGAAATTACATGGAGATAAGTAATGAAAGAATGTGTGGTGGTGTTTTACTTTCCCATATGCATACATATTTTCTACAGTTAGTTTCCAGTAGCTAAAAATCAGTTATCCATAGAGAAGAAAAGCTGTCTGTCCTTTGTCTATATGTATTATGGACCACATGTTTCTGTCCTCTGCAAATTCATATGTTGTAGCCCTAACCCCTGATGTGATGGTGTTTGGAGGTGGGGCCTTTGGATGTAATTTGATTTAGATGAGATCGTGAGCAGGGGTCCACTTAATGGGATTAGTGTCCTCATAAGGAGAGAGAGACTAGAGCCTTCTCTGTCTCTCACCATGTAAAGACCTAGTGAAAAGATTGCCATCTGAAAGCTAGAAAGAGAGCTCTCAATAGAAACTGAATTTGTTGATACCTTGACCTTGGTCTTCTCAGCCTTTAGAACCATGAGAAATTCCTGTTGCTTAAGTCACCTAGTCTGTGGTATTTTATTATGACATCTCTAGCTGACTGAGGCAGTATGTAGCTCTTCATTAAATCATTCACGAGTCCTTTGTTTAAAATCAGTAGATTTTGGGCATCTGGGTGGCTCAGTTGGTTGAGAGTCTGACTCTTGATGTCAGCTCATGTCATGATCTCATGGTTCATGGGACTGAGCCCCTTGTCGGGCTCTGGGCTCCTCACTGATAGAGTGGAACCTGCTTTGGATTCTCTCCCCCCCCCCTTCTCTCTTTCTCTCTCTCTGTTCCTTTCCAGTGCATGCATGTGAGTAAATAATAAACTAAAACAAACAAAAACCCCCCAGTAGATTAATTAGCAAAACAATTGCCTTCCCTATGCCAGCTACTTGCAAGGTGATGAGGGCATTGCCTGGATTCATCCTGAAACATACAGTTTCATGGAAGAAAAAGGGTGAGAGACCAAATACATGTGCAGATAACAAAGCAGACACAATTAAAAGGCATATAGGTGCCACAAATGACATAAATGGGTTGTTGGAGTTGACACTGGAACTGGGGAGGCAATAGGGCTGTTTTTCATACCACTCTCTCCAGGCCGTGAGTAAGTCTTCTCTGACAAGGTAACACTTGAGGCTGAAACTGGAAGAATGACCAGAACCGGGCAAAGACCTTTCTAGGTCGAGGGGAAGGCAGTGTGGTGTTGCTGGGTTACGAACGAACAAGGCAGATTGTGGTGCAGGTGAGCCTGTGTGATGAGGGCCCGGTAGATGGTGAGTTTTTATTTTTTTCCCAAATGCATCATGGTCCATTTTAGAATATTAAACAGAAATGGTGACAAGCAGATGCATCTGGGAATGAGAGGTCCAGGGGTCTGTGAGGTCACAGCAGAGGCAGCATCTATATTTCTCTGGAGAGAGGCTAGCATTAAAAAAAAAAATCTGTATACCTTAAGAAAATAACGTGAACAAATATTTAGTGAAATTACTAAGAAGGCCAATTTGCCCTCCCAGTGGTAACATTATTTGTGAGCTCTTCTCCAGTTTGACCAAACACATATTTGTGTGTTATTGGACTTGTGGGTGTTATGTTTATATGTTGTGTAAGTAGCAGAGTGGCGGGGTTTGAACTCGTATCGCCTGTAGTTTGTCGAAGGGAAGAGATCTGCTCCTTCCCATATGTTGAGAGTGGGTTATCCCCGCTTTGGCTGATTGAGGAATGCCAGAGCTCCAGCCCAGGGCTGCCTTCATCTTCCCCCGAGACCGACGCTTTCGTATCACTGACAGAGAGGCAACCTTTGCGGGGTCCTCGGAAATTAGAGAAGGAAAATGCCCGTCAGTTCATTTGATTCTCTCCGGGGAGCCAAGTTGGAGTTCATTTTCCATTTGTTGTTGTAGTTACTAGTTTCTTGTCTGGAGCAGTTTCTGACTTGTGTTCCTAATCAACACTCTAATGGAATTACTCATGTTTCATTTAACAGTCTGTCTTGAAATAACCTTTTGGAAGTATTGCTTTTCCAAGTAGAGGCATAACGGGCACACTAATTGGCCTTTTAGGTGTATGGCTAGAGATGAGATGGAAGAGAGTCTCCTGCTGGCGAGATGTCAGAGGCATTCTGTATTTCCCTAGGACGATTTCAAGGCCATTAGGAGGAAAAAGGTCTCTTACTCTCCCCAAAAGTGCCGGCAAAGTCTGCGATTTTACCAATAGCACGCATGCCTTCAGGTTATAACGATCTTACCTAACGTGACATCACAGGCAAGGATGTCACTGGTAGCACCTTTTGATGAATGAATTTGTGTCCTGGCTCATGTTTCTGCTATAGAGGAAATCAGAAGGTACTTGGGAAAAGAGATCCTGAAATGAAGGAAAATGAGAGCGTTAGAGAGGGATGTGTGTTGGAGGGTGGGGAACGACTGAAGAAAGAGCAGCTGTGCAGTGTTCACCGTTAAATGCACACGACAGGAGCGACCTGAATGTGCGGTGGACCTGTTCTTGCCTGCACTGCATCCGTTCTCCGTTACCGTGGTCACCGGGTACCACTTTTCCCCTGGGCCACCAATTCTCTTTCTTTATAGTTTTATTTTTTTATATAATTTTTTAAACTGTTTATTTTTGAGAGACGGAGCACTTGTGAGCGTGCGCTCCTGAGAGCGGGGGTGGGGCAGAGAGCGAGGGGGACGGAGGATCCAAGGCGGGCTCCGTGCTGACAGTGCAGAGCTGGACATGGGGCTTGAACTCGCGAACCACAAGATCATGAGCTGAACCGAAGTTGCATGCTTACCCGTCTGAGCCATTCAGTTACTCCCTCTTCTCCTCTGCTGGCCTCTTTGGCTTCCAGGCTGCAGGTCTTGGGTGTGTCACTAGGTCAGAAAATGAGAGTATCCCATCCTTAGCTTGAGTTGGATTTTCTATCATAACTAACAGGGCTTCTGCATTGTTCAGGATTTCTGCAGGATACTGGGACTGGGCGGGACAAGGCGAACAGGATTTCTGGGACTGGGCGGGACAAGGCGAACAGTCCAGTGCACAGTGTTTCTGAAAGACCCCTGAGTTTAAACTGTTCTTTAATTTAATGATGTCTCCTCACTGTCTATCCATGTCTCTCTCTGCCGCCTTTATTTTGCCCTCTGTTGTCTGAGTGGCATGAGCTTTGTTATTTCCATATTGCAAGGGAACATAAAGTGGATGCCATCTGAGAACTGGATTTCTGTGATCCAGGTAAACGTTTGTACAAATTCCTCTCACCTACTTATTTAACCTTCTCTTGGAAACGGTGACAATTGTTACTGTGTCCTAATGGTCTTAAATTTAAATTTATCTTCCACATTTGAGCTGCTGAAGTGTCCAGAAACAAGCTTCGGGTCCCAGCGTGGTCAATTATCCCAGCTATTAGAGCCCATCGTTGCTGTGTGTGATGGCAGTGCTGCGGAAGACCACAGACAGGACTTTTAACATCGCTCTGGTGTGTGTATGTGTGTCTGTAGCATTGTATTTCAGTGTAAATGCACTTCTTAATAATAGCCCGTGGGTCCTTCTGGACCATAATCATGGGCTCAGTTCTCCTTTGGAATTCCCAATATCCAAATATTTCTCTCAGATTAAATATCAGTACTGGAAGATTATTCCCACTCTGGGTATTGCTCTCATTTTCCCACCATAAATCTCCCTTTGTTTCTTTCCTTTCCCCTTTGGATTATCCATGAGACACGTTGTTCGTATACCTCACATTCCCAGCTGAGCTTCAGCTGTGAACTTAATATTTTTGCGAAGTGAGAATTCACTTAACCAAAAAAAAAATCATAATAATAAATAAAAAAATCTGGATCTACTTAAAATGAGACCTTAAAAGCCAAGAGCCAATATCTGCTAGGTAGATCCAGAGTGACAGAAGACCGCAAGAGTTCCCAGCTTGCGAGGTGATTGGAGCATGAGGTTAGGGTTCAGTTGGTCATATGAAAGCCTCCGTACACGATGGGACCCGAGAGCATTTAACCCGTGTCAGTCACTGCTAATAGTCTGTTGGTATGTTGGTTCTTTATTATTGTTGCTCAGCCCGTAAAATCATTGTGTTCCAAGCACTTGAGTTTCAGCCATCAGGCCGATCTTATTTTAAATCTTTGCTCGATGAGAAAACCCTCCTATGTGAGTTCGGATAATTTACCCCAATGTCTTGGTACTCAGTTTTCTTACCTGTAACATAGGACTACTGGTATCTGTCTTGAAAGGTTGCTCTGAGGATTACGGAGATCATAGGTGATGCGTATGTTTTTAAAAGAAGTGACATGAGAGTTTACTGTCCATTGGTGGCCTGCTTGCACTGACACTAGATGTGGCTTATTATATTTTTGGGTACCATGTTCCATATTTACCGGTTTGGAGTAACCTGGTGCTTTGTTCAAAGGGCACTCTCATAATTTTCTGTGTGGAGCTGGCAATATGTATTATGCTACTTATAAAATTATAAATTTAAAAGTTAGGCTTAGATTTGAACCTTGGGTCAGCCTCTTCCTAACTGTGTGACCTTTAAGAGGACAGTTTACTTTTCTGAACGTCATTTCTCTTATCATTTAAATGTGGAAAATTACATAGTATTTATCTCTGGGTTGCTCTATAGGATGAAGCTGATATAAAGTTCTCAGTGCAACAGCTGACGTAGAATGCTGATAGGTGGAGTTCGTTTTGTTTATTATTATTATTATTATTATTATTATTATTATTATTAGTGCTATCTTTATAACTGCCATCACCACCACCACCACCACCACCACCACCATCATCAGTGTCATCATTTTTCTTAAAGTTTATTCATTTTGAGAGAGAGAGACAGAGAGAGAGAATCCAAAGCAAGATCCATGCTATCAGCACAGAGCCCAATGCAGAGCTTGAACTCGTAAACTGTGAGATCCTGACCTAAGCCGAGAACTGGAGTTGGATGCTTAACCTAGGCTCTCCTCATTGGTGACCTCATTATAAACCATTGGTTCTCACCCAGAGGTTATTTTACCTCTCACAGGACATTGGAAATGTCTGGAGTTGGTTTTTCTTTTGGTAGCGACGGCATGGTGGGGATGCTGCTGGCATGCAGTGGGCAGAGATCAGGGATGCCATTCTATATCCCGTAATGCCCAGAGCAGCCACTCCTAAACAAAGAGAGAGCTGGTCCCAAGTATTAATGGTGTCAAGGTTGAGAAACCTGATATAAATAAATTGTCCTCCCCAGTCAGTGATGTCATCTGGAAATGTTTCCTCTGTTTTGATGTTCTGGCCTTAACGAGTCCCTTTTACTAAGCCATCTGAAAAATTCTCTGTTTTCCAAAATGATGAATTCTTTGGAACTTTGTGATTTTCTCACTTGGGTACTGTGCCAAGCAGAGTCAGTGCCAGGCTATGTCGAGGAGCTAATGGTGTGATTCTTCTCTGGGCTTCTACATTGATAAGACAAATGTTTGTTTTTCAAAGTTCTGGAGTGTTATATATGGGACTCGAGTGTTCTTGGACTTGTCCCAGGGAGAGATCTAGAGTGGATTTTAGAGATGCCCCAAATAGTTTGTACAGGATTCTTTTTAATTTATCATTATTACCTTAAAGCTTTGAGTAGTCTCTCTGGACCTTAGTTAAATTTTTTTTTTTGGAAGCTCTCACGTTTCCTGTGGAAGAGAAGGTCTGAGGCGTTTTGTCCTTTGCAAAAGTTATTTAACAAGTTATTTTGCCTTGTGACATTCTCAAACAGTGGACGGAGCAAGGTTTCACAAAGGGAACAATTAGAAGATGAGAATTGTGAGGGGCACAGTGGGTCCCATCTGACGTTTCTCAGGTGAATCTTTTTTTTATAGTAAGTAAACATGTAAATTATAATCATTTAAGCATTGACTATCAAGAAAGAGGTATTTCAGTTAGAAACCTTTAATACATTTTCCTATCTATAATACCTTTTACAATAAATGTCACCTGCATAATTTTAGTCCAGTGTTAAATTTTAATCTCCTTATAGAATACTGCTAGAATCCTAGTACTATTTTTTGTCTCTATCTCTTTCTTAAAGATTTTTGGTTTCTCTAATTAAAAAGTATGAGCTTCCTAGCCATTGTCTTATTCAGAATCTCTTTCACTTTGCAAATAGTAGAAAAACAAACAAAACAACAAGTAGGTGAAAGTGTTATTAAAACGGGAGAAGGAGGCCATACTGAAGGAGTCTTTTGGGGTATGGGAAGTGCCTCTACCTTCATCTGCTTGATAGTTGCATGGGTGTATCCATCAGCAGATAACATCCTGGTGTAGAATTGAAATTTATGTTGTTCACTATGGGTAAGTTAGAGGTCAGTGAAACACACACATGCACACACACACACACACACACACACACACACACACGGTGATCCTTTTAAAGGGAGTCTTGGAGAGTGTGTTGGAGTTACCACAGAAGAAAAAATGGCCAGGCATTCAATACGTGAGGCAGGAGACCAAGTTTTTCTTCAGTCAGACTTTGAATAATTACTCATTTGCATGTTGGTTAAATGCCAGGTATTGTCTACTTGATGGAGGTTACAGGGATGGACAAGAGAAAGATGGTCTTTGCTGGAGCACTGACATCGTTTTGTTAATTCTCATTGTTCTCTACGTTTCGGTAGAGCCCCTGGTTCCTATCCCAGGTGCGGTGTGGGGTTGGGTAGTACCTCGTCTTCTTGGGGAGTCTTGAGGTAATTGCAATATACTTTCATATTTTTCTAGACCTCTCTTACACAAATGCTTCACTCTTTTTCCGTTATTTTTAGTTACATGAGTAATTCATGAATGCATTCATAAGGTCAAAACTTAAAGCCCCAAAGACAAAAGAAAAATTGCCTCCATCTACTTCTCTCTCCTCCCTCCCTCAAGCAAATAGAATTTAGAATTTCCCTATCATGAGTAACCATTTTGTTCAGACCACCTCTGAGAGGGAGGAAGAGCGAGAAGGACAACAGATGCTTTGGAAGTTAATAAAATAGGAACTCTTTTAGTGATTTTCTTGACAGTTTTAGTTTATATGTATTTTCTTTCTTATTTGTTTTAAATATAATTACGATCACATTAGGTTCCACTACATTTTAAAACTTATCTATGTCCGGGGCGCCTGGGTGGCTCAGTTGGTTAAGCACCTGACTTCAGCTCAGGTCATGATCTCCCAGTTTGCGAGTTCGAGCCCCACATTGGGCTCTGTGCTGACAGCTCGGAGCCTGGAGCTTGCTTCGAATTCTGTGTCTCCTTCTCTCTCTGCCCCCTCCCCACTCATGATCTGTCTTTCTCTGTCTCTCAAAAATAAATAAATGTCAAAAAAAAATTAAAACCTATCTGTGTATTTGGAAAAGTTGGGAGTCATTAGGCTGAAGCCCTGGATGAGTGGTGAATGGGGGTTGTTGGAAAGTGAGGCGGGCTGCCTGGAAGGTGGATACCTAGATGTGTAGAGATCTTCCTTAGATTTTGATAATGTGAAGCTTTCTCCAGCCAAGTTTGCCTACGATGCTACATTACCTTAGTGATCTAAGTGAAAAGATTATTTCCCTCCCAAATTTGGAAGTTTTCTTGATGGACTCTAATATCTAAGCATCCTGGGATTTTTCTTTTCATTTTTGTTAAGTCGTGTTTTTTTTTTTCTTTCTTTTTTTGAGACAGAGTGAGAGAGAGAAAGAGAGGGAGAGAAGAAGAGAGAATCCCAAGCAGGCTCTGCTCTGTCAGCATAGAGCCTGATGTGGGGTTTGATTTTCCGAACCATGAGATCATGACCTGATCTGAAATCAAGAGTTGATTGATTAACTGAGTCACCGAAATGTCCGCATCTTGGCGTTTTTCTAGAACTTTATGACTTTGTATCTGATCTCAAGACCTAGCTGCTTTTATCAGTTCAAAGCTTGAGATATTTGTTATTGTTCTTGTTTTTAACCAGTCCTTTGAGTGTCCAGTTATTAGACCTGGGAATATTCCAGCCATTGCCTTTGACTGTATCAGTGTTTTTTTATAACTGGATTCTAAATGCCTGCTGTTTTTGAAATAAAAAATTCCCCCTGCCTTTCTGTAGTTGTTCCTCGCCATTTCAGAAAAAAAATTCTACTGGAAACTTTAGACCCATAGCATTAGCCTAGAAATGATTTTCCTCAGAGTTGTTCTTTCTCTCTCATTTTCATAAACATCTGAAGTATAAACCAGTGTTCCTTGGCAGTGTGTAAATAAAAGGAAGGTAACTAATGAGAAGAACTAAGTAAGAACTTCCAGAGAGATGTGCCTGGGGTTGCCTAATTTATCCAACCCTCTTGCATCCCAGAAGAGACAAAGAACTTTGTAACAAACAGATCTGTTCAAACACAAAGGAAATAAATACAAGAATAAAATGTCAAGAAGTTCCTGACAGAACTAAGAATCTCAAATACTTGGAAACCATAGGAGTGGATACATTTTCATTTTATAAAAAATTGTGTTTATTTACTTATTAATGTTTATTTACTTCTGGGAGAAAGAGAGCGAGAGAGGGAGGGAATCCCAAGCAGGCTCCACGCTGCCAGTGTAGAGTCTGACGCGGAGCTTGAACTGATGAACTGTGAGATCACGACCTGAGCTGAAACCGAAGAATCGGATGTTTAACTGACTGGGCCACCCAGGCACCCCTTTATTTTTTATTTTTCTTTCAAGGTTTTTATTATTACTTCTTCCCAGTGACAGTAATTTTGCTGATTTCTTGTATGGCTTTTTTTCTCTGTAATTAAAAAACATTTCCCATTATGAGAGTACCTATCATCGTAATGGATGCATTTTACATGTTTTGAGGCTGTTCTGGTTTGCCTCATTGATGGTATCATTCTGCCCAATGAATGATAAGGAGAAGACTGTGATAACTTTGATTTAGGCTAGTTGATCCCCAGGTATGGTCTTTTGTAAGATTTCCCTATATCTCCTTCTAGGGATAAGAAATAGAAAATTACCAAAGAATCGTCTTCAGGTTTTAATAAAATACTTTGTGGTAATGAAGGATTTATTACATTTAATACATAACACTTTACCCCCCAGATTTTACCTACTCTGACATTGAACCACTATGGTACGTTTCCATGTGAAGAGTGATAATTAATGATGGTAAAAGGGATGATGGTGACTGGCACTTAATAAGGGCTGACGGTGTGCTGGGTGTTATACATGGTCTACACGTATGAAGCCACCTGTTTGTCCTACTCAGGACAGGTATTCTTAGCATCTCTATTTACAGATGAGGAAGCTGAAGCATTGGAAGATCAAGTAACATACCTATGATCACTCAATTAAGTAAGGGGTAGACCTGGAATTAAGAATCATGAATCTTTGTTCAGAATGTCAAAAAGTTGGAGAAGATGATTAGAAAATTATTTTTGAACAGTGTGTTAATTGTCCAGATAATATGGTTACTTTTTTTTTTTAAGTACCAGACAACTTTTCAAGTGAAGAACATTGAAATCTAAAGCAGTAGGTACTATTATTAATCTGGGGGAAGATGTGTAGTACGTGATAGCATTTTCAAAGATTCTTGAAACACTAGCCAGAAGACTGTACTTTTAAACTATATATAAATATGGGTGTTAATATCAATTGAAAACTACAATCCACTGACTTGTGAATTGCCCTTTTAATGTGGCTATAGCATTACTGGAAATTCTTTTAATTAAAGGAAACCTCACTTTGCAATGAGGTTGCCTTAGATCTTGGGAATATTTATTTTGACTGCAATCAGCATGAGTCTGTAGGGTTTAAAGAAACCCAAGGCATTCTTCCGAAGCCTTGAGAGAGAGGCAAGAACTACCGGGCTATACACCCATCTTGGTATGAGCCCT
Organism: Paguma larvata; assembly: GCA_030068075.1. Taxonomy (NCBI): domain Eukaryota; kingdom Metazoa; phylum Chordata; class Mammalia; order Carnivora; family Viverridae; genus Paguma; species Paguma larvata. The sequence goes on along the minus strand of CM057842.1, from coordinate 31,871,768 downwards.
ATCGCTGAAGTCTTTCTTCGGAACTTCTAAGTTGCATCTTTGATCTGTGTTTCAGAATGATGTCTGCCCTGGGGGTTCTCATGACTTATGTTTCCTGTGAGGTAGAAGGACAAGGGAGGTCATTGTTTAAAGCTTCTGTGGACCTGTTTATGAGGCAAGGAATTGAAGATGGGTTCTAGAAATTCAGTCATGTTATATCCCTTTCGAGAACTGTAGCTAAAGAGGCATATATATACATATGTGTATGTATATATATATATATATATATATATATATATATATATATATATATCATAGGTTCTTCCCATCCAAGGATGCACTTGGCCAGAGCACCGCATAACTTCCCAACATGCTGAATAAATTCCAGGAGACACTTGTTATTTTTCCCTGTCTCTATTTTGGTTAAAATGTTAAACCAGATGTTTCAGTGTTTAGAATGTAAAAAATATCAGTTAAAATATTAATATTTACAGAAACCGGGGTTCTGTTTTCTTTGTTTTTATTTTAAATCTGCTTAATCCGAAGCAGCCATTGCCAGGCGTATATCAGAGTAATTAAAAAGCTTTTCTAGAATAATGCTGTTAATCCTAGATTCTCTCAAGGCACCTTGTCCCAGTTAAAGCTTTTCTAGGGGACTTTTACTTAGTGTCGTTTGTGCTACAGTCTTTATCTGTCTCCACTCTTTCTTTTGAAAACTTGAGAGACCATTGAAGCTGGGTAATGGCTTGTATTGTCTCCACTAATTAGGCTTGGTTTGTATCTCAGAGACTGAGGATTTACATTTTTTTCCCCCTGAAGTTCAAAAATTACCAGCAAATAATCACTTCAGCTTCTGTGTATAATGAATAATCAAACTCATGAGGCATAGCCAGGGTTTTATTTTTGCATCCTTTATTTTTCTAACCCTTGCAAAATAGCTTTCTCTATTATGACATGCATGGAAGAATGGCCATTGCAGGCTGGCTTTATGGGACGTTACAGCAATGGGGCCATAACCAAATACCTAGAATTTGTGTCTCAATTCCGAATAGTGGGGGAGAGTCTCATGGGTCCAGCTTGGGCCAGTCAGCTTTGATGGGGGGCTCGGGGGGGAGCCTGTGTTCCTTAAATTGAGGTGGGGTCTGTCTTCAGGAGCTTGGTGTAAGGAGACATTGACAGTAATGGAGGAGTGAATGGCCAACACTTGAGAAATGTCTTCGCAAGAGGATTGTATGTTAGTTAGCATGTGGATTCAAATATTGTTTTCCTACACCTCTGAACCACCATAGAATTGAAAGACTCTTCAGTGCTCCCCAAGGAGGCTGAGGTTTTTAGGTTGAAGTATCTTGATGCTTTGAGTCCAGGCTACCATTTTCCTGCTATATTAGTTTAAACTTAACATTGTTTTATCCTGAAATCCACTTAATAAGACAAGTCAAATGTTCTTCCATCGAGATCTATGTGTTTTGGGAAAAATAGGCTATGGTTTTGTCTGACGTTCATATCTTCTGCTTAACCATTAGAATGACTACCCATTTGGCTTTTAGTCAAAAGAAGGGCCATTATTAGACTTCAGAGGGGTTGGCTTACTGAGCCTGGGTTAATAAAAGACTGATTTAGGAAGAGCCATGCTGGGCAAATATTTTGCAAGGAGGCCCCAACGGGTTTCCTTGTCCTTTTCCTTCATTCCTCCCCAATTATGTGAACTGTTGTAATTAAGAAGGCAGTAAGATCAAAAGGTCAAACAAAACCTGTTGTGTTTTTCTTTTTCCTTATTGTGGTCCAGTGGCCTTATAGTCATTCTTGTTTTTGAAGATTGCATCTTAATTTTTATTTTTTATGTTTTTAAATTTCGATTGCAGCATAGTTAACATACAGTGTCCTGTTAGCTTCACGTGTACAGTAGAGTGACTTGACAATTCTGTACATTACTCAGTGCTCATCATGACAAAGGGATCTTGAGTTTTTTAAGTTTTTCAAATTTATTTTGAGAAGGGGGGCGGGACAGAGAGAGAACAAGGGAGCAAGAGAGAATCCCAAGTAGGCTGCACACTCAGAGTGGAGCCTGATGCAGGATTCGATCTCATCACGGTGAGATCATGACCTGAGCCAAAATCAAGAGTCAGAGGCTTAACCGACTGAGTCACCCAGGTGACTTGGGATCTTGATTTTTAAATGTTGGGTTTATAGGGGGCCCCAGGGTGGCTCAGTTGGTTGAGCAGCTGACTTACGCTCAGGTCATGATCTCCCTGTTCATGCATTGAAGGGTCACATCAGGCTTACTACTGTCAGTCCAGAGTCTGCTTCTGATCTTCTGTCCCCCATTCTCTCTGCAACTCCCCCAGTTATGCTCTCTCTCTCTCTCAAAACATTAAAAAAAGTTGTGTGTTTTTTTTTTTTTTTTTGGTGAAATTGGGGTGAGTATAAGTTTGCTTTGGCTCTTGGGAAAGTTAGAACTAGTTTGCTTCCTAAATACTTACTTGCTTTTTAAAAAGAATAATCTTTCTGTTAGTTCATCTTGATGCTACAAGTTCTGGAATGAAAGGTATGCAATATGTTTATTATTTTAATAATGACTACATATGCTTATGCTTATAATAATAATGTTTCTTGTGCAGCGTGGTCTGGGAAAGAATATAATTTTGAGGACTTAAAGATTTTCCTTTGTGTGCAAAATGCTTCCTTTTTGTGGAAAATAGAATAAGGACAGGAAAATTTGATGATGTTATTGAAACTGTATATTATTCAAAGGCTTTTTCAAAGCAAGGTTTGAGATTTTTCAGCCCCATTTGGAAAGTACTTCATAAGTCTTATAGATTCCTCACCAAATGTGGGGTCTCTACAGCACTAGGACGCTGAGAGAGTGCAACCTTGGCAAAATCAACCTCCTGAGGTAGTTCTGTCTCATCACTTAATGTTTAGTGGGCCCAGAAGGTACTTTCTGGGACCTTCCACAAAACGAGCTTTCTATAGTGGCCTGAGAGATTGAACAGGTGGATGTACCTTCAATGTAAAATGACAGAAGTGACTCCGGAAGTTAGGACTCACTCAGAGACTTGGGTTTGGTATTTGAATTTTCTTCAGACTGGCAAATTGATTTTATTAAAAAAATTGTTTTTTAATGTTTATTTATTTTTGAGAGACAGAGAGCATGAGCAGGGGAGAGGCTGAGAGAGATGGAGACACAGAATCTGAAGCAGGCTCTAGCCTCTGAGCTGTTAGTGCAGAGCCAGACACGGGGGTTGAACCCATGAACTGTGAAATCATGATCTGAGCTGAAGTCGGACCCTTAACCGACTGAGCCACCCAGGTGCCCCCTAGCTAGTCGATTTTAAAAAGCTAACCTATCTTTTCTGATGTTCAAATGTCTTGAGGGTAAAGTAGGACTCACTTAATTCAACCTGTCAGGATTGGTTGAAGGATTAATTGATACCCAGTATTTTGTGGAATTGAGAGGTCTTCCAGCTAATAAGCAAAATGTTGTATGATTTGTGACTACAGATTTTAGGAGAGAATTGTAGCATCTGTGCCAATTGCGTCACTGCAGTCTGACTTCTGAGGCCTTTGGCTAGTCTGCAGGAGCTCAGGACTGAGGAAGATGAAGCCTCCTTCCAGAGTGCGGCAGAGGGAAGAATGCCTGGGACTGGCCCGGCTTCACTGGTCCACCCACCGCCTTGTTCTGCTTCCTTGCCTGCTGACAGGAAGTATTTGGTCCTTGTTTTATTGTGTTTATTTAAAAAAAATTTTTTTTGGTCAGGTGGGTTCTTGGGGAATAAAATAACCTTTACAAATGTTCCTTTTACTCTCACTGAGCACCCCCCCACCCCCCCCCGCCGCACGTCATCGTAGAAGACATCTGAAACTAATGTTATTTCCCTTGGAGGATGCCCCATTTCTCTGAATATTGATTTACTTTCGGAAATGTTTCAGTTTGGCCAGAGGAGCAATACAAAGAAAAATGCAAAGTAGAATTCATTTTGCAAGAGCCCCCGTAGAATTGATTTTCTTACAACGGAAGGTGTGAATGCAAGCCAGGCTTGGAACTCTGTCTTTGTGGTCCATAGCCCTCTGCACATAGCTGGCCATAGGGCCTACGGGGAGTGAATGCAGGTAGAGCAAACTGGAAAAAAAAAAGCAGCTTCCTAAAATAGCTTAGAAATGAATCATCTGAGATGCATAGGGAAGAAGGGTCATAACTTATGTTCATCCCGGAAACTTGTTTCCGGGGAGAAGCAGCTGTTACGGTAGCAAATAAACAACCAATAAGAGAAACCAGGGTTGGATTCCAAGTCTTAGCCCTGGCTAGTCCATTTCTCTTTTTAAACCTCAGTAATATTATTTGTTTCTAATATTATTTATTTTTACAATTGGGATGCAAACGCCTAACCTCTGAAAACTCTTTGTAAAACTTCAATGTGCTTTTAATATACACATGAGTTGGGAGTTCTGCTCAAATGGACTTTTGGAAAATGTCTCCCACTCATTTCCCATGAACTTAACTTGGGCGCAGTTGAGTGACGATGTGCGTTACTTTTTAAGGTTTCTGGTTTGACCTCTAGGAAATTGTAGAGAGTCTAGAAGATGTAGGGGGAAGGAGAAAGGCAGCGTCCAGACTTGCAGGGCATTGCAGGGATGGCTCGCTAACGATTGAGCCTAAACGAACATTTCTCATGATTGGCCTGCCCTTACCTACTTAACTCCTGTCACTCTCTGTGCCATACTGTGTTTCAGTCTTACTGAACTCGCTCTGATTTCTTGAACTGGCTAAGCTCTCCTTCTACACCTTTTGCACAGGCATTTCCTTCTGCCCAGGGTACTGTTTTTTACCTTCTTCATTGACTAGTTCCTGCTCATAAGTTTTAGCTGTATTATCATGTCCGTTCGTAGCTACTACTAGCCACCCAAGGTTAAATTAGGGGTTCAGTCTCTGTGTTCCCATTGCACCATGTACTTCTGACATTCCAATGTTTCTCGTTAGTGCCCATTTGTATCCGTCCATCTGGTCTACCAGGCCACGAGCTGCTAGAAGGCAGGGAATGTGCCGTTTGCTGTTGTATCTCCCTGCACCTAATGTAGTCCCGACTTAGTTACATGGAATACTTTTTAGGTATATAAATGAATGATGTGTGAGAAGTTAGTTCCCTTGTCGCTCAAGTACAATGTGTTTTGGCATTCTATTTAAAGTTTCTGGGCTGCCTAGAACTGGCTAAGCCTAACATCTTTGTTTTGACAGTAGGTTGTTCACTAAAAAATGGTAGAGGAGGACTTTTCAAGTTGAGTTTATCATTTGGTGATCCGGTTTCTTGTAGAGTGTGTTGTTATGAAAATGCTCCGTTGCCTGATGAGGTCAAGGTGCCTTAAAGATGATTACGGCCTGTGTGTGCAGTGGCTCACCCTTCACTCACGTCTTCAACCGAGATGCAAAATCTGCCTAAAAATCATGCATAGTTTTTATCGTGACTAAGAGTGCAATAGAATGTTTGCAGCTGAATATGGCTTCTGGGGAGGAAATACAGCCAGTATTATTACAGCTACAGACACTGTTCTGGTGTCAGATCATGTGAAGTGTGAGCTGGTTGGAGAGGAATGTGGTTTCTTCTAACGAAATGTTCTGTGCCTGTGGTTTATTAAGAGGTGCCTTGGGGCGCCTGGATGGCTCAGTCGATTAAGTGTCCGACTTCGGCTCAGGTCACGATCTCACGGTCTGTGGGTTCGAGCCCCGTGTCAGGCTCTATGCTGACAGCTCGGAGCCTGGAGCCTGCTTCGGATTCTGTGGCTCCCTCTCTCTCTCAGCTCCTCCCCTGCTCATGCTTTGTCTCTCCTGCTCTCAAAAATAAATAAAACATTAAAAAAAATTAAATAAAAAAAAAGAGGTGCCTTGATTGAAGAACTTTAAACAGGAAGGGCAAAGATAATGCACGGAGAGAGGTGTGTCTGTCAATATTAAGGGACGCCTGGCCAAAGGAATGATATTTAACATCACAGAGTGTCTCTGTGAACTTGTTTGGGAGATATTTATTCAGCGACATGCCTGTGATGTTTTATTCATTTGTGGTATGGATCCGGGGAAATATTTTGATCTTGTTTCCAAAGCATAAGTAGATAAACATTTTTCCCCCTGAAATTTAAGGAATGTGAATTTCACTCATTTTTTTCATGTTCTGATTCATTTAATAAATATTTATGGAGTGCCATTTATACTAGGCTTTGTTCCAGGCTTTGGACATGGAGAGCAAAAAACCAGAGACTAAGTATTTATAACATGTTTTGTTACTTGTAATGATTTCTCTTATCTGGATGAATTTTATGCTAACTAAATAACTGTATAATCCCTTGTGTGACAGGAAAGGAAGGATGAGTGCCATGTAGTGTCATCCACAGTTCCTGTATTATTGAAGTGTAAACATTTACTTTTTATCCGTGTTTGTCATGATTCTCTCAATCTGTCATCAGTTTGGGTTACACTGTTGGCTTAAATGTAGTAGACAAAACCTAACACCCTGCCCCCTTCCCTGGCAAAAAGAGAGGCATGAAATCAGACTGATTAAATACTACGCAGATAATTTAGATTCTTCTGGTTCTGTTGCTATGAACATGGCGCCCTCTTGCGGTTAACCATGGTTGTTTTACATTAGTTCTCCACTATCCGCTGCCTTCTATAAAAACTGTGTAGTCATGCATGAATATATATGGAATATAGAAGTTCATTCATACTGGAAGCAGATTTATTGAGATACAGTTAATATACCATACCGTTCACCCATGTACCATGTAGAATACAGCATTTTTGATAGATTCACAGTGTTGTACACTCCATGAACCATGGTTTAATTTTAGAAAGTTTCTGTTCCTTTCAAAAGGAATCTGTCCTCAGTAATAGCCACTCTATGCTCCTGTGACCCCAAGTCCTAGGAAACCACTCATCTACTTTCTGTCTGCCTCGATTTGCCTGTTTGGGACATTTGATATAAATGGAATCTTAAAACATGTGGTGTTTTGTGACTGGCTCCTGTCACTTTTCTTGATTTCAGGTTCATCATGTTTTTAACATTATCCTTACTTTGTCTCTGTTGCTAAATAATGTTCCATCGTATGGATATACCACATTTTATTTATCCATTCATCCGTTGATGGACATTCGAGTTGTTTATACTTTTTCACTGTTAGGAATAAGGCTGCCACGAACATTTATTTATAAGTTCTTGTTTGTATATATGTTTTTATTTCCCTTGTGTAAATATCTAGGAGTGGAATTGCTGCTAATTTTATGAAAAGCTTTTTGAGGAATTATCAATTTTTCAAAATGGCGGATCCACGAAGGTTCCCATATCTCTACATCCCCAGCAAAACATGTTATCGTGCAATTTTATTTAAGCTGTCCTAGTGGGTGTGCGGTGGTCTCTCATTTTGGTTTTGATTCACATTTTCCTAATGGGTAATGATGTTGAGCATCTTTTTATGTGCCCATTGGCCTCTCGTATATCTACTTTGAAGAAAGATCATTTTTCAATTTTCAAAAGTTTATTTATTTTGAGAGAGAGAGAGAGAGAGAGAGAGTTGTGTGCACGTGAGCAAGAGAGGGGGAGAGAGAGAGAGAGAGAGGGAGAGAGAGAGAGAGGGGGGGGGTGAGAAATCCCAAGCAGGCCCCATGTCCTTAGTGCAGGGCTCCATCCCACAAACCGTGAGATCATGGCCTGAGCTGAAATCAAGAGTTGGACGCTTAACTGACTGAGCCACCCAGGCACCCCTGAAGAAATATCTATTAAAATTCTTGACCTGATTTTAATTGGGCAGACTTTTTATTGTCGAATGGTAAGAGTTTTTTTTCGGTATGTATTCCATTGAATAGATCCTTATCAGATACATGATTTACAAATATCTCCCCCTTTCTGTGGTTTGTCTTTTCACTTTCTTGATAGTATCCTTTCTAGCGTAAAAGTTTTAAATTTTGATGTAGTGCAGCTTATCTGTCATTTATCAGTGAAAACGAACCTTTCATCTAACTAGTGGTTAAAAAAAATCCATATAATTTTTTTAAATTACTTTCTATTCTTCCTTGTCCCAAGAGACTTACAAAAAATTCAGTAGTTACTCCCTGGATTCATCTTCTTTTTACTGCTTTAAAAAATTCCCACAAACTGTCTTAAAACATACAAATTCCTTGTTTATTACCCTTCTGTGGGTTAGAAGCCTGATGGAGCTCCCTGGGCTAAAATCAAGTCGTTGACTGTGCCGTGTTCTTTTCTGGAGGCTTTGTGGGAAAACGTGCTTTCTTGACTTTTCCAGCTTCTGGAGGCTCCTTCTTTCTATCTTTAGAGCCACCGGCCCTGTGCCTTTCTTCCCTAGTCACACCTCCCTCTGGCTCTTCTTGTGAGCTTCCCTCTTCCAGTTTTAAGGGCCCTGGTGGTATAGATTTGGACCACGTGGATGACTCAGGGTAGCCTCACTATTTTAATGTACCTGTAATTAGCAACCTTCATTCTCCATTGCCATGTAACATATTCATAGGGTTCTGGGGGATAGGATGTAGACATCTTTGGGGGCCATTGTTCTGCCTAAGATGTTTCCTAAGTATAATTTCTGCCAACTGCAGGGTAGTTCCCTTGGATAGCCATGGGTTCTAGACTTGGAATGTGTGATGAGCTGATGCGAAGTACATCCCATCCCAAACTCTGTGGGACAGTGAAACCTCCCACTCTGCCTAGGAGAATGTTCTTTTTGCATGTGTCTCTTTTTACAGAACAGTCTTAGGTTTGCATTGAGGGGCCCTTCAGCCAGATGGTCTGCCTCCCCCTGACCCTGTGTCTTCAGGAAGGCCAGCTACACTGTGTTTTTGCAGCCTCGCAGGGAGGGGCAGGGTGAAAGGGATTAATCAGAATTGAGCTAGCACCATTATCAAGTCCCTTTGGTGCTAGTTGTCCTTATTACGATATTGCCAATATCGGCCCCCGGAGCTGTTAGGATTCAGTAACAGCCTCTCAGTCATGAGATGTGACTGAATTATCTCTAATATGAGTTTAACGTCAAGTCGATTTCATTGTATCCTTGGTCTTTGAAAAGCTGCAATTGCTATATAATTTATATAATAATTCTTTTAATGAACCTGTTTCTGTGAAACAAACTATTCAGTTAAAAGAAAAAAAAAAACTCACAAACTAGTCTATTCCCTAATCAGGGTAGATAAGGCAGTCGGGAACATGAAACCATTAAACGCCCAGATGATTAAATGAAGTCCTTAGCCCAGTGCCTGGTACGTACAGGGGCTCAGTGAGTGCTACAGAATATCTTATCATGTACCTATATATATATATATTTTTTTTTTGAGGATGCTCTTAGCGAGTACTGTTCTGTTTTCCTTCCAAACTTTTATATTTTTTAAACAATTTTTTAAAGTTTATTTATTTGTTTTGAGAGAGAGGAGAGAGAACATGAGCAGGGGAGGAGCAGAGGGAGAGGAGAATCCTAAACAGGCTTTGCACCATCAGGGCAGAGCCTGGAGTGGGGCTCGAACCCACGAACCGTGAGATCATGACCTGAGCCAAAATCAAGAGTCAGGTGCTTAAGCGACTGAGCCCCCCCAGGTACCCCTTTCCTTCTAAACTTTAAAAGAATGAGCCATGGAAGCGCTGGAACCTAAAAACTGAAAAAAATCGAGAAAACTGAAAATCATCCATGGTCACAGCCCTTAAAAAGGATAAGCAGTGCTAAGCCTTCCTTCTGCCCCAGGTGGGCTAGATTCTTTTCCTCTCTCTCATCAGCCCCCTCCTGTGAACCCCTGTTAATAATTTGGTTTCCATCCTTCCTGAATTTTTCTAAGTTCTTACAAACAAACCCACACGTGTTCTTAAAATATGCAGTGGATTTATCCATCCAATTGATCAACGTAACAACCTATTTTAAATGTTAGAATCTTAAAAAAAAAGAAACAAAACTGGATTCTTCCCTCAAAAAGGAAACTGTAATTCAGCTGTTAACAATTTCTGGCCATGTGTCCTCTTGAGTACGAGTATTAAACGTTGCCGTGAATAAATGCACACGTTAGCCCTCCAGACTCTTCTTTTCACTGGGTTCAGGTCTGGGTGTTCACCGTTTCAGTCTCCTTAGTATTGTGGTTATAGGAATGTTTACTTTAAATCTTCACTTTTGCAAGTCTTTAGGGCAAGTTTGTAATTTGAGAATTAAGTACGGATTTTTTTTTTTTTTTGTTAAAGATTTCTTTATTTGTTTTGGGAGAGAGTGCACAAGCAGGGGAAGGGCAGAGACAGAGCGGGAAAGCGAGAATCTCCAGCAGGCTCCACACTGTCAGTGCTCAGAACCCGAAGTGGGGCTTGAACTCACAAACTGTGAGATCATGACCTGAGCTGAAATCAGGAGTTGGATGCTTAACTGACTGAGCCCCCGGGTGCCCCCAGAATTAAGTATTGATTTAAAATAGATCAGTATGTTTGGAGGAGAAATATTAGCGCCCTCCTCCCTGTGTATTTGGTGATGATACCTTTGAGTAAACAGCCTTCTTTCTTCCTGCCTCTTCTTGTGACACATTAAGATGGCAGCTTGGTCTCAAACAGCGTCTCCCCCTTCTCAGATTTGTCATATGTGTCACTCTTGTCATTTTTTTCTCTCCTTAACTGCTGTCATTTGCTTGACAGTTCAAGACCCCTTCACAGGTAATCAGTCACAGATCTAGCTAGTAAGAAAAAGGTTACCAGTTGCTACTGCCTTGCCTTAACAACATACTTGTCATTTCAAAAGTATATTGATCTTTTTTGGAGATCTTAAGCAATCAAGACCTTTTTCCTCCTTGGTGGAAGTAAAATTCATTACACTATGACTTTTAAAAAAGGCTTCTCCTCCCGTAGGAGAACAATTCATCCACGTAGATCCATACATTTAAATTGAAGACTTTTGGGAGAGGCAGAGGGTATCAGATTAGGGGATATATCTATCAAGTGGCTGTACAGCCCCTGCTCTTAGCAGAGTCAGCTTTACCTGTCTAAAGTTTAACTTTAAATGGCTTCGTAGTTCCTTATGTCAGGAAAACACAGGCAAAGGAGAGCGCGTTGCTCGTTTGAAGATGTATTACATCCGGGAAGACATGGAGTGTGGTCATGCTTTTTGACATGTGTAAGAGCCCCCTCCTGACCCTGTTTGCCTTGGGCTGAGCCCCTCCAGAAGCTATTAGGGGACCTTCCGTGTCAACTGGAAACCGGCATCAGTCCACGTGTTCAAATCTCCGGGGAGGAAGAGGGCCACCAACACGAAGGTTGGCTGAAGTCAGGCTGGGATGGAGGGGCCATAGAGGCAGTGGGGCACGCTGAGGCATACGCTTCACAGTGGAGAAAAAATGAACACACTAAGTGGTTATTCCTGTGGAATTCTAGGACGTGACCACGGACAGTACAGGTTTTTAGAAACTGGGAAGATTTTCATTCATTGGTTAATACATGGTTGTGTGTGTGTGTGTGTGTGTGTGTGTGTGTGTGTGTTTTTTTTTAAATACCTTGGCACTATTGATGTTCTGGACGGCTAATCCATATTTGTGGAGGGCTCTTCTTCGCTTTCTGGATATTTAACTGCATCCCTGGCCTCTACCCTTAGATATCAGTAGCAGCTCTCTAGTTGTGACAACCAGTGATGTCTCTGGACATTGGCACTATTCCCTTGGGGGCATAAATACCACCAATAGAGAACCTTTTGGAAATATTGGAATCTTTGGGGGAATTTGTTAATAGCTGCCTGGGCTGAGCTTAGAGTTGCCTTTTTAAAAATTGCTAAAAATGGGGGCGCCTGAGGGGCTCGGTCTGTTGAGCATCTGACTTTGGCTCAGGTCATGATCTCACAGTTCATGAGTTCAAGCCCCGCATTTGTATCTGTGCTGACAGCTTCTGTGACCAGATTCTGTGTCTCCATCCCTCTCTACCCGTCTCCTGCTCATGCTCTGTCTGTCTGTCTCTCTCTCTCAAAAAGAAGAAATAAATAAAATGTTTTTAATTAAAAAAAATTGATAAAAATGAAGATAAATTTTGACTGGCTTTATTCATTTTTGTATTTTTCTGTTCAGCCCAGTTTAGAGAGATAGGCATAATTATGGTCAGGTAGATGAGGGTTTGTATTCTGGCTCTGTAACTTGCGTGGTTTTGGCAAGGAGTTTAACTGCTATGTTCCTCACCTGTGCAGGTAAAGTGGTGGTATTTATCTTGGTGTATAGCGGGAATGAAATTAGAATATATATAAAGGACTCTAGCTGAGGCGTGACATATGCTGGGTATTCAACAAATGTTACCTTTCTTTTAAGCCCTTTTACGCTTCTTGAAAGCTTTTCTTTTTAAATTAATTTTTTCTTTTTAAAAAATTTTTATTTTAGAGAGAGAGAGAGACAGAGCATGAGTGGTGGAGGGGCAGCGAGAGAGGAGAGGAGAGAGAGAGATGCAGAATCCGAAGCAGGCTCCAGGCTCTGAGCTGTCAGCACAGAGCCCACTGTGGGGCTCAAACCCACAAAACCGTAAGATCGTGACCTGAGCTGAAATTAAGAGTCTGATGCTTAACTGACTGAGCTTCTCAGGTGCCCCACGACTAAACATATTTTTCAAGTCCACCTGGTATTTGTGCTAAGTGTGATCCCTTTGTTTTAATAAAATGGCGATAATGCTTATTTGCTTTTATTTACTCTCTTTCTTTGACTTGTAGCATTTATTCTGTTTCATTTACTCTGCTAAATACAAGCGATAACAATTTAACTCTTATGACACCTCGCCCTAAGGCACGTACTGTAACTTTCTCCAATTTATAGATGAGGAAGTGAACCACCTAAGGAACATAGGGTTCCTCCATAGGGTCGCACAACTATGGAGCATATCATCTGTTTGCTACCTTCTAAAAGAATATAGAGACCCTCAGAAACTTGAAAGTACAACCACTAAGTGATCTAGTATATTTTGGGAATATAGTCAAAGGAAATGAAAATACTAATTCGAAAATAAATCTACAAACCCTGTATTCGTAGGAGCATTGTTTATAATAATGGAAACAACTCAGGTGTCCGTCAATGAACAAATGGACAAAGAATATGTGATACACAGACACAGAGACACACACACACACACACACACTATTACTCAGTTATTGCAAAGAATGAGATCTTGCTATTTGCAACAACATGGATGATCTGTGAGTGTATTATCCTAAGTGAAATAAGTCACGAAAGAGAAATACTATATGATCTTACTTACATGCGTAATCTTAAAAAAAAAAAAAAAACCAACTTGAAAAAGAGATCAGATTTGTGGTTACCAGAGTTGGTGGGTGGGGGAAGGGGGATTGAAGAAGGCGGTCACAGGGTGTAATCTTCCAGGTATAAGTACTAGGGTTGGAACACACAACATGATGACTATGTTAACACTGCTGGAGGGTATATATCAAAGTTAAGAGAGTAAATCCTGAGAGTTCTCATCATAAGGAAGAAAAGATGTTTCTCTTTTTCTCTTGTATCTATATGAGATGATGGATGCAAACTAAGCACATTGTAGCCATCATTCTACCATCTATGTACGATATACCTCAAACTTACACAGTGTTGTGTGTCAGTTGTATCTCAGTAACCCTGGGAAAAAATGGAAAATAGTAGAATATTTGCTTTTGTAAATGAAGTAATTTTAGAATCCAAGGAGTCTCTTAGTTTCTGACATTTACTTTTTGCTTCTGCATTCTTGATCCATTCACACTCATTTGCCGGCCACCCTGTCCACTCATATGTAGCCTTTTGCTGAATATCTGTTGTGTTTCAGGCACTATACTAGGCTCAGGATACCCTTTGGGGACCCCTAGAAAATTAAAAGCAAGGAGAAGTTAAGGGTCTTGTCGGAACCAGTGGTGGAAGTCAGGAGTACCATTAGGCACAGATATAAGCAGGGTATGAATGAAATAGCCCCTGATGGGCTTAAATGTAGCTGAAATGCAGACAAGGTCTAATGGAGGAGTTTGAATGATTCTTTGTTCATGAATCACACAAATGTCTTTCAGCTGCTCTAGGCTAAGGCCCCGTGGATTCATGTTTTACATTAAATCCGTGGTTACATTTTGGGGGAGGGGTACCGTTTTTTTGGTTGCTGTCATGATTTTTTTTTCATTATGATGCCTGCAAGCTGGCATTAATTATTGTAGTGGTGTGTCTGCCCAGAGATTTCCTGCAGCTGCCAACAAAGCCAAATATTCGAGGAGAGTCAAAAATCATCCCAGATGTGTTCTATTATAATTTAGAATTACATCTTCACAAAACTGATGTCCAGTTTGTAATTTAATATGTTTGACAAAGAGATCTTGTGTGTGTAAGTGAGTGTGTGTGCGTGCATTTAAATAAGTATTACCATGAAAAATTTTTTTTAAATGTTTATTTTTGAAAGATGGAGACAGTGCGAATGGGGGAGGGTCAGAGAGTGAGACACAGAAGCTGAAGCGGGCTCCAGTCTCTGAGCTGTCAGCACAGATCCCGACATGGGGCTCGAACCCATGAACTGCAAGATCATGACCTGAGCTGAAGTTGGACGCTTAACCGAGTGAGCCACCCAGCCACCCCTAAATATTACCATTTTAAAAATTGTGTTTTCTGGGACTCAGGGACCTTGAAAAACATTTTGGAAATATATCTTCCGTTTTTTCACTTCATCATTTTCGTTGACATTAATGTTTGTGTGCCTTTTCCCAAAAAAATTGAGAGTAAGGTTTAATTAACGGAAGGTCAAACATTCAGAAGCCATGAAAACCTCAGCTGTCTACTGCCCATAGAGTTTCCTGCAGCAGGTAGGAAGGAATGCTGTACCGATTTCTTTTATTTCTATACCACCTGTGGAGAAGACAGGCCAATGAGTGCTTGCATTTCAAAGAACTGGTAAAAACTGCATAATGTGGATGGTTGTGAGGGTGACCAAGCCAAAAAGCACTCATGTAACATAGTCCACTAGATTTTGGGCTCTCTGTAAGTTGGTTATTTATGTTTTATTTCTTTTTTATGGAAACAAAGTTGGTTTATTTCCAAGGTAACATATGTTCACCAAACAACAATTACAGCATGCTGTTAAAAGACCCATAGTCTTACCACTCCTTATAACCCCACCTAAAACTAGGGTGTAGATTAATGCGGATGTCTCCTACGTTCAGCCGTTGGCTTGCAGTGTTTTTTATTTTTTTTTTAAGAAGCCATCTATTGTAATGTTTATCAATGTTCACCAAAGTGAGCAGCAGTATTTTTGTAGGATGGGGAGACAAGGAGAAATTTGATTATATCACAAGATTTCAGAAAATGAAAAAAAAATGCGTGTAAGGTGAATAAATCTATATGTTATATCAATGTGGCTCTTTTGGATGATAGTAAGAATGATAATGGTAATACAATTATAGCTACTAGTATTGAACTCTTGCTATATACTAGGCACTCTGAACTTCATAGAATTGTTTCAATATGTTTTTACCACTATCTTGTGATGATGGTAATATTATTATCCCATCTTTATAGATGGGGAAACAGAAGCTTGGAGTGGCTAAGTAATTGATTCATCCAGCGAACCAGTGTCACAAGCAGGAATCAAACCTTGGCTTATCTGGTTCCAAAGGCTGATTTCTCGATACTGTCTCTCTGCTGCCCACATTGAGTGATGTGTGTTGGGACCCTTGTTGGGATCCAGTTGGCCCTTGGGTTGAATTTCTTGGCCATCTTTTATATAACATCCCTGGTGATCTTTAAGTTCCATGTAGTTGTTCGTTATGGAAAGGGGCAAACATCTTGAGTGTGCTCTTTCTCGTAGTGTGGAGCAGAGGAATGTCGGGGTAAAGAATGGGCGGACATCCCTAGACTCTGAACAACAACTCGATGGACTCTGAGTTTGTAGGGAACACGTGCCGAGAGGGTTGTGAGGAAAGTATGTGGGTGCCGATTATGAATCATGTTCCATTAGAACCTGGATATTCCAAATACAAAGAAACTCTTGCCTCGTGAGAATTTTAAATGTAGGACCAATTTAGACTCCAGAAACCAATAATCCCAGAAGTGTTGAGGGACAAAGACTATGCTCATTTTAAACACATTTTCAGTGATTCATGGGTGAAATTCAAGAGGTAGTGGAGGCAATATGGATATTGTGATAAATACCTTCTGCGCCTTTGAAAGCAATGTCAGAGAGGATGACCACCATTTCACCCTGCTCGGAACTCCTGTTTTGTCAAAAACTGAATTTTAGTTCAGCCACAATTCTGTGTTGTACGTAGAAATTCATAACAATTAAAAGTTTCACCCAACATTAGGAAAAAAAGGTTATTATATACAGAGTATTTTACTCTTGTATATTAGCTAGAGGGTCTGGGGCTGTGAAAACAAACGTCCACATGCCCCTTAGTTATCGGGTTGGTTACATTGTCAGATTCTGTAGTGTGTCATTTCCGCAACGAAGCTATTTATCCTTGAGAATTTTCTCTCTTCCTGTGAATTCTTCCTCCTCTCTGTTCTTTGGAAGAAATTATTCTAATTTATAACTTGTTCAGCAACCACAAGTAATTTGTATTGAAAGACAAGTATAAACGGATATGAAAATTCTCATCTTTGTATCTAATTATAAAGCTGTCATTAACATTAATGACTTAAGCGTAATTAAGGCATAACCAGCCTGGTTAAGGCAATCTGAGACCCGAGCATGGTAGGTTAGAATACGGTGATATTTTCCTTCTGAATTCACCATATTCTCCAGAAGGCAGCGAACTTCTAGATCGTAGAGCCAGTTCAAAGGTGTTTGTAAGTTAGAGTTCCAAGGCTTTTCGCACCAGCACCACAGCTCGGGGAACTTTCCAAGCCAGTGGTTGGCTTTAAACAATCAGGATGATAATGTTGGACCTGGTGCCAGAATATTCTGAGTTTATCTGCCAATGTCCCTCCCTCCACCCCTTCAGGTGATTAATCTTTTGGAGGTTTTGGTTATTGCTTTAATATATTGTTCTGTGGTCGCAGTGATTCAGGGTCGGTGAGAGCTTGGGAGTTCATATTTTTTCTTTAACTTTACATTTTACGGGGATAGAGTAATAATAGCTAGCATTTATGGGGAACTGCTCTGTGCCAGATACTTTTCTGAAAACTTCGTACATATGATTTCATTTATTTCTTATGACAGCCCTGCCAGGCAGGTAGACTTCCCCCTTTTAACATATGAGGAAACTAGGTCCTGAAAAATCCGATACTTTTGTTTGTTTGTTTATTTTTAAAGTAAGGAGGCAGTGACTGGTATGGGGCGGTTTGGATCTGAACCCAGTTCTGCAGGCCGCATGATCTTCCAGTTCCCATCACCCTCCTTGTTTCCCCTTCCTAAGTTCTCGTGTTGTTTACTGCTCTCCGTACGTCTTTTCTGTCATCCTCGAAGGCAGCGAATCCTCACCGCCCTGTTCATGAAACAGAAGTGGGTCATAAAATCAGGCCCCAGAAAACATGTCTTGTCCCAAACAGACTGGTTTCCAAATGCCACCTCTAGTTTCTCCGAGTTTGCAAGCTTCCTTGTTTGTGAGGTTTGGTTCAGGACTCGCCAGGGTTCTTCCCTCTGCTTCTGTGTAGTTCTGTGTTGGATTGTATCCCGGGAAGGTGTTCTCCATGTGACGGCTCCTGGCTTACTTCATTCTCACACCTGATGATCACAAGGCATGAGGTATCCCTCCCTGCCGGCATCTTTAGCATTTTCTGAGTAGACCTCAGTTGACTTAGTTGGGTACCATGCTTAGATCGCAGTTGGCTAGTCACCCTGGGTCCCACGTTCAGTTCTGTGGCAGGAATGACAGAATCCCGAGATGGACAGCCCTACCAGAGTCCCATAGAGTCTGGGCAGAAGAAATAAAGAGGGAACGAGCTTTCCGCATAGTCTGTCAAAACTAACGGGTAGACCTTCGAGTACAGAATCATAAAGCCTATTTCGATAAGGAAAGAAACTGACCCCTGCTGCGAAGGAGTCAGGCCTAGTGAGTGAGATTCTTTTAAAATATTCAGAACCATAAATTAAGATCTTACATGATATGGAATCATAAAATAGACTTCAGATGCCATCTGCTTCCTGGTTGTCATGGCGTGCTGCAAGCAGCCCTGGGGACCCAAGACTTAGGCTGGAGTAGCGTAAAACAGTGATGGTCTTACTGAATAAAAATTAGATCCATTCAACTTTCCCTTTTATCAAAGTGCCTTAACATTTTGGTGCTTACTCTCGCTTATTTACTTTGGAAGGCTAGCAGGAAATGATACGTTATAAGCCAATAGCAAATAATTATTAACACATTTGAAGAAGGCTGGTCCTGTCTTCTTTTGATATCCAGTTTTTTTTTCTAATTACAGACATAGAATCTGATAGTTGTGATTTTACACTAAATAGTTATAAAAGTTTCCTTATACTTATGATGAAACAGAATATCTCAATATTTCTTCCTGTTTGTTGAATAAAAGGTTATCTCCAGGTACACAGCCACCTGAGAAGTTTGAAAGGCACCTTTAGAATTACTTTTCCCATATTTGCATATCATGATTGATATTTGGTTAATAATAGTCTTTATTTTTTAAATTTTTTAATATTTATTTTTGAGAGAGAGAGAGAGAGAGAGCAAGGGAGGTGCGGAGAGAGAGGGAGACACAGAATCTGAAGCAGGCTCCAGGCTCTGAGCTGTCAGCACAGAGCCTGATGTGGGGCTTGAACTCAGGAATGGTGAGATCATGACTTGAGCCGAAATGGGATGTTTGACCGACTGAGCCACCCAGGCGCTGCTAAAAATATTTTAATTTTAAGTAAACTCTGCATCCAAGGTGGGGCTCAAATCACAACCTGGAAATCAAGGGTCACCTGTTTCACCTCCTGAGCCAGCTTGGTGACCCCAGATTGGCAACTTTTAAAGAGTGTTTTTTCCTATTTCTTTCCTTCAACGATAAAGCACATTTTCAGTTCATGATTTGCAAGTTTATTTTCAAGGCACTCCTTCTTGTTAAGGAGGTGTTGGCTTTAAACCTTGCAGTGTATCGATTTAAGTCACCAAGAGGTTGTGTGCTGGTTTTAAGTTTCAAGGAGTTCTTAGCACTGATTCTGGATAGATCTGCCTTTTCAGACTCCCAGTAGGCTCCAGTGAGGTGGAAAATTCGCCTTGTCCCGAGAGTTGAAAGGGGAGAGTATTATTCCGTATATGGTACAGTTTTTATCTTTTTAAAACGTGTTTCTCACATTTTCCAAAAGATAATGATTTCTTTAAAGTAATGCCACTGTAGAGTTGTCTAAAGCAGAGATGTTGAAAATTCGACTCTAGGAAGGTTCAAACCCACACTCCTGTGTGCGCTATCTTAACTGGGAAAACGGGGGCTCCGTTGCTACATTTCATCTTTGTCATTTAGCGAATAGATATGAGTAAAGTCTTTCTACCCCACAGCTGGCTTTATTAGGTGAACCCTGCGGGAGTGATTAGTTTTTCAGAAAGCATTCTAACGTTATGCTGTTTGATTTCAGTAGTTTTTTTTCCAATAGCTGTGTGCGCGTGCACGCATGCATACTTTACTTAAAAAAAAAAAAAAGATTGAAAAACTTGATTGAGGCAAGTGACCTATGTCTTACCAGTGCTTGAATTGGAAAGTGTGGAACCAGTGTCCTTGAGTAATTTTTTCCTGTAGTTTGTTTAAAGGACTTCCAGCCGGAAGAGGGTGCTTGCCTAAATCTGTCGTCAGAGGTTCATTTTGGGGTGTAGTCTCCTTGGTGGAGGAAGTGGATGGCTTTGTGCTTTCTAATGCTATAAAAATATTCTCCAGGTTAGGATAATGAGAATTTTGAAAGCGGTTTGAGAAAAGTATTTAAAAAGCAACCAGAATGGTAGATGACTCAGGGAGAGAAACCATGACTATTTTTGGATCTGGAAGAAATATTCTACAACTTAGGGATCACACAAGGGTCAGGCAGGAGTGTGAAGTGTCTGAATGCGTGATCATTTGATAAGATGGAGAGGTCACAGTAGTGGGGATCTGGTGTTCATGCTAGCCAAACAAAATATTTGATGTTTTTAAAGTTTATTTATGGGGCGCCTGGGTGGCTCAATCGGTTAAGCGTCTGACTTCGGCTCAGGTCATGATCTCATGGTCTGTGAGTTCAGGCCCCGCGTCGGGCTCTGTGCTGATGGCTCAGAGCCTGGAGCCTGCTTCAGATTCTGTGTCTCCCTCTCTCTCTGCCCTTCCCCTGCTCATACTCTGTCTCTATGTCTCTCAAAATAAATAAACGTTAAAAAAAATTTAAAGTTTATTTATTTATTTCGAGGGAGAAATAGAAAGCGTATCTGCACATGTGTGGGGGAGGGGCAGAGAGAGAGGCAGAGAGAGAAAGAATCCCAAGCAGGCCTACGCTGTCAATACGGAGCCTGGCTTGGGCCTCAGTCTCAATGAACTGTGAGATCATGACCTGAGTTGAAACCAAAAGCCGGATACTTAACCCACTGAGCCACCCAGGTGTCCTAAATATATGTTTGATTTCGCACACCATGATTCCACCATCCTTCCTAGATAATCTAGGGCAAATACTCATAGATGAGAAAAGGGAGAACTAAACCTCAAAGAGGAAGATACGACCTACCCAAGACGGTGGTCTGTTGCCAACCGGGTGAGGACTAGAACCCTGGCCTCTCTACCCCCAGTGGGGAGGTGTCTGTCTCTATCCATCAGTACAGTGGTTGTGATAAAGATTCTTTTACATTAGTAGGCCACATTCCCCATACTTTCCATTTTACCAAGAGAGCTCTAGTATGTTCTTTTCTTCTATGACGAAGCTCTTGTTGGTGATCAGTAATTGCCAACCATGTAGCTGGGATTAGATCATAGATGTCTAGGCCACGTAAAAAACTTTAGCTAACTTTTCCCTAAACATATTCATTAGAACGTGAGTATTTGTTTTTAACTCAAAGAGGGAGATATTTCTAACATATCATTTCCAACTGTTCGACTATTAAGACCTATGCCTGCCATGTCTTTTCCTTTTGGTGTATCCCTTTAAACTCCTATTTTAGCTAGGGGCACCTGAGTGGTTCTGTCGGTTAAGCGTCTGACTTCGGCTCAGGTCATGATCTTCTGGTTCATGAGTTCAAGCCCCACAGCAGGCTCTGTCTGACAGGTCAGAGCCTGGAGCCTGTTTCAGATTTTATGTCTCCCTCTCTCTCTCTGCCCCTCCCCTCCTCACACACACACATACTCTCTCTCTCTCTCTCTCTCTCAAAAGTAAATAAACATTAAAAAATTTTTTTTAAAAACTCATATATCTTCAGCTGATTTAAGGAACATTGTTTCAGTGTGCGTGCGTGCATGCGTGCGTGTGTGTGTGTGTGTATACTGTTTGAGGCGGCAACCATAGACTCCCTTTCAGCCTGATTTCAAATCTCGTTCATCCATATCTCCTCTGGACACACAATTCAATTTGTGTCCCTGTTAACGTGGAGCACCCAAGATGGATTGTGGAGTTTGGATGTGTTTTAACTCTTGCCCAGCAGAGAGGACTCCTCCTCCCTTCTTCTAGATAATATACTACCTTGAATGCAACCAAAGCTTATTAAAAAGTCTCTGCTTCTGAGTTGAAGCAGGTATCCCCCAATACCCAAAGGAAGTTTTCCGAGGATTAATTTGTTAACTTGTGCTATGCCTTATATAAAAAGCTGTGCTAAATCTGTGAGGTTTAATTAGTACTAAATATGTTAGGAGGGAAAATGCAAATATCCATAGCTGTTAATTAAACAAGCAGGAAAATGTTAGGCGTAGCTCAGCCCTGCCTCTTCATCTCAACTTAATAAGTAGTGAGAATAAAGCCACAGACGGGACTGTGGCTTGAGATGGTCAAATTAAACTATTGAGTTAAGGGCCACAAATATTTTGGTTCTATGATCAGGGTCATGTACATATTAACCGTTTAGGCAGGTTTTGCAGAAATGCGAATGTTGGATAAGAAAAATCATTGGTTAGAAACGAGGTTGAGAAGAACAGAAAATCTGAATAAGTCCGCCCATGTGGAAGATTACCCATTGACTTGCAGATGGAAAACATGAATTGATTTCATAGGGAAAGAATCACTGGCATGCCCCAGCTACTAATTAAATTCTCCACACAAGGCTATACAGCCTCTAGTTGAATGTATCTAAAGACCACCGCAAAACTTTTCCAGACGACTTTTCAAGGCATCTCCAAGATGGAGGAAAGGCACAGTAACTTAATGGAGTTGGTATTAGGCTGTCTTGGCCTTGAATCCTGACTCTTTCAACTCTCTAGCTAGATGACTTTGGGTAGATTACCTAAATATTTTAAAATTCAGTTTTATTTATTATATAAAATAGAGTTAGTGATACAGAGTTTCTAAGTTTGTTAAAGAGCAGTAGTGAGACCCTTGTGCTTAATGAGCACGCAAATATTTCTAAGTGTATACTTTTACCACCACTGGCAATCGTTGAGATATTGGCGCGGTGTCAGATAAAAATCAAACCCTCTAATATGCAATCCTGTTTTGGGTTGGGTAGCCTTTCCCCTTGCTATCAGTCCATTCCCGAACACCAGAGCTATAAATGGGATGCATTGTATTTGTCAAAGATATTCATTCTGCAGGTGGTGATCTCGTGTATTGTAATTTTTAAAGGGAACAAACAGATAAGTCTGTTGTTAGCTGCTAACTATGTAGGGCTAAGGACACCAGGTGGAGGGCTATCTGTTGACCGCCATGATGGAACGTATGCATTGCATCCTTGCGGTCATAGCCCTTTTATGAAAACCATCCTCATTGTCTGGTTGACTTAATTTAGCTCCTGTAGTGCCTTTTGAAGAATGAGTGTCCATTTCTCTGCGTGTTTTTGGCTCAGTGGTGAAGCTCTAAGGAAATGGTGGAGTCTGTTGCTGTGTCACTTTGTTGTGGCCTTTTGGAAGGCCACATGAAAAGGATGTGAAAATGGACAAAGCAAGAGGTGCTGTTTTTAACGGCCAGGAAGAAACCTGCAGGCCCAGGCACACGCTGAATCTGTGTGTACACATAGAAACAAATTAATTTCCAAATTTATTAATTCTCTTCCCAGAAACAAATTAATTTCCAAAATTCCTTTCAAAAGTCATATTAAATGATACTGTTTTTTCTTACCATATCCTAAAGAGGATGATTTTCTTTCTTTTCTTTTTCTTTTTCTTTCTTTCTTTCTTTCTTTCTTTCTTTCTTTCTTTCTTTCTTTCTTTCTTTCTCTCTTTCTCATTCTCTCTCTCTCTTTCTTCCTTCCTCCCTCCCTCCCTCTTTCTCTTTCTTTCTTCCTTTCTTTCTCTCTCTTTCTTTCTTTCTCTCTCTCTCTCTTCCTTCCTTCCTCCCTCCCTTTCTTTCTTTCTTTTCTTTTCTTTTCTTTCTTTCTTTGTTTCTTTTTCTCTCTCTCTCTTTCTCTCTTTCTCTCTCTCCCTTCCTTCCTCCCTCCCTCTCTCTCTTTTTCTTTTCTTTCTTTCTTTCTTTCTCTTTCTCATTCTCTCTCTCTCTTTCTCATTCTCTCTCTCTCTTTCTTCCTTCCTCCCTCTTTCTTTCTTTCTTCCTTTCTATCTTTCTCTCTCTCTCTCTCTCTCTCTTCCTTCCTTCCTCCCTCCCTTTCTTTCTTTCTTTCTTTCTTTCTTTCTTTCTTTCTCTCTCTCTCTCTCTCTCTCTCTCTCTTTCTTTCTTTCGAAGCTGATTTATGGTAGATGTCCGCTGTCTGCAACATGTAGGGCTTTTGATGAATTTCTCCTCTAAGCGCTCTGTCAAGTGAGGTGATCTTTCCAAAAGGCCTCAAGTTGTCAGGCTTTCTTCAAAACTTAGGGCAAATTGAATTTTGATTTAGATAAAAAGTGAACAACCAAATTAAGTAAAACAGATATTTCCTTTCTTCTTTTAAAAGGTTTGTTGTTTTGGAAACATAGCGAACCTAGTAAAATAGGACATCAGCAACCACTGCAGTGTCAAAGCTAGACATTCGGGTTTTCCTTTCCTTCTTTTTTTTAATGTTTTTATTTTATTTTGGAGAGAGAGACAGAGTGTCAGTGGGGGAGGGGCAGAGAGAGAGGGAGACACAGAATCTGAAGTAGGCTCTCGGCTCTGAGCTGTCAGCACAGAGCCCAACGCGGGGCTCGAACTCCCAGACCGTGAGATCATGACCTGAGCCGAAGTTGGATGCTTAACCGACTGAGCCCCCCAGGCGCCCCCTTTCCTTTTTGATTAGTGAGGGAGGGAGCAGGGGAGAGGGGGAGGAGCAGAAGGAGAATGAATCACAATAATAAGTAATGTTACACTGGCTTGCATTAAATGTTTACCTGAGACTCTCTTGAAAATTCAGTACCGTTTTGACATTTACATCCTTTTTTAGAAGGAGGGAGCTAGAAATTCTGCTAGTACATGGTCATTGTAAAAAGGAAGAGAAAGACCTCAGTACCCAACTATAACCGTTGTTAACAATCAGGAGGGGTTTTTTTTCCTTAAAAAATATACTTTTCATTTTATTATTTTTTAAATGTCTATTATTTTTGAGAAAAGAGAGAGCGTGAGTGGGAGAGGGGCAAAGAGCGAAGGAGAGGGAGGATCTGAAGCAAGCTCTGTGCTGAGAGCAGTGAGCTGAGAGCAGGGCTTGAACTCGCAAACCGTGAGCTCATGACCTGAGCCGAAGTTAGAGGCTTAAGTGACTGAGCCCCCCAGCTCCCCCGAAATATATTTTAAAATATAGTACGGAATATGCATACATTCCCAACCTGGAGAGTGTGCTGTTTTGTTACCATTAATACAGAGTAATGCAAAGGAGCATAGACTTGAAGCCAGACAGGCCGGGATGGGAATCCCAGCTCTTCTACTTAGTAGCTATGTGATTGGCCAATAACTTTGTTCCTCTGCCCCGCAGTTTTCTGAGTTTGTTGCGAGGATGAAATGATATCTATAGAAGTGGCTCCTGAGTAGTGAGTACTCTACAAATACTGTCACTGTCACCTCACTTAGCTCTGCGTTTTCCTTCCTCACGGCTGCATGTATTCCACTTCGTGGCTTTTGCATCATTTATTGAACCACGCCTACTTTGGGGAATAGATGGTGTTTCCATTTTTCTGTTCCAAATTGCGCTGCAATGAATCTCCTTGTATGTACATTTATGCCTCCATTTAGACCACATTATGGAGGTGGTAGAGTGATACATACATTAATACTGTACAGAGAACGCTGCTCTATTTCTTCTTCTAAATTCAGGCAAGAGCGACTGATAATATTGTTGCTTCCCCAGAGCCCTGCTCATGTTCTCCAGTGATGGAATAAATGAGCAATGAGTGGTTCACTCTTTTCTTAGGATTATTATGAAGTAAAGTAATGGCGTCCTTGCGAGAGCTGTGCGTTTTTGCTTCCTGTGTTTTTTCCGTCCTCCCTCTCCTCTGTACCTTGCTCTTCCATCTCCTGTGCCGTAACGAGATTCCTAAGAGAGGCTAGTTTTTGGGGAATGAATAGGTGCCCCAGAGTCAGCTCTGCTCTATGTGTCTCTTTTCCATCATCAGAGGTCTGTAACCATGGTACAGAATTTCTGGTTTGGAGAAGAGAGAAATGGAAGGTCAAGGAGCCGCCCGTGGACGACCCCTCTGAGGACACAGTCCTGGCTCTTGCTGGAGACGGATGAAGGGAAACCATGTGAGCTGTGACTGTTCACCGACTGCCTGTCTCACCGACTGCCTGTCTGAAAGGACCCGGGCATTTGAAGCGGTTTTTACCTGTTGAGATGCCAACATTCCGGGGTGTTAGGAGCACTGGGTAAAGACGGTTTCTGTAAAGAAAAAGGGGACATTTCCCACCACTGCCCCTGGTGACCTCCCCAAACCTTCTGGGCCCGTATCCCAATCTGCTCCATTTCAGTGTGGACCGTGAAGGGTTAAACAGTCTCCATTTCGTGTCTGTCCAGGCTCCTTTAGAAACAAGATGGAAAATGCGGCTCTTTATCACGTCAAGACCATTTTTCATTTCTTGTAGCACCATTCCCCCACCCCGGGCTTCTTTTCACAAACACTCGGAAGACCCGCAGCCCTTGGGGGAAAGAGTTGAAACAGATCACATTCCCAGCAAGTGCTTCTGAGAGGCAGAAACAATCAGGTTTACCTGCAGTCATCATGGGCATCTGTTTTCCGTGATTACCACGAAATTGTGCATTCCAGGCTCGTTCTCGGCTGCCTAATGAGGAGCAGACTGGCTGCGAGAAGAAAGACTTCTTTTGTGGCCTTGTGTATTTGCTTTGTGGCTTGTTTGAAGCAAAATGGCTTCTCTCCTCTTAACCTCTCTGCCTCTGCCACTAGAAAAGACACTAACATAAAAGCGTTTGGAGTGGTTAGAAATGAAACCTCATGTAATTACTCTAGGAAATGGCTTAACAAGGTTGGGATTGGATATTTTGCTGTAGAACCCTTACGACAAGACGACTCCTGTTGGAAATACGATTTATTCTTTCTAAAAATGTCTAACAGTGTTCTTCATTTGACTCCATTTGCCTCCTCCAGCTGTCTAGGAGTCTCCTGTTACAGTTGTGCGTCAAATAATTATTTCTCTGAGTTTAGTTTGTGATCAGATGGTGAAGTTGTATGGGTGTGAAGTCATGATGTCTGAAAGCAGTCTTCCCTTCCCAAACATACCTCCTTTTCCCTTCTGCGTCTCAGGGACGCTCTGGAAACTGGACTTGCCTACTGAGAATCCAGGGGAACTGAAGGTCTCGAGTCGCACATGTTATCATGGAAACACTCTGCCCTTTCATCCTTAAATATCTGTCTTTTTCTGGTGCCTGGGATCCCTGATTACAAGAAATTTCTTAACCTCACTTGCTTCGACTCTTCGGCTGTTATAAACTTGTTTTGTGTGGTAGCTGAGGACATAAGCCCTGAGGCTTACTTCCTGGGCTCGGATAGCAGCTCTGCTCCTTGCTAGCTGTGTGACCTTGGGCAAGTTTCTTAATCTCTCGGGTGTCCAAGTTCTTCCTTCTTTAAAGGGGAGGATACTAGCAACTACCCGATAGAACATTGTCTGGCAAAGAGTAAACAGTTATTAAATGTTAGCAGTTATTAATCAGATGTTTATTGTGAGACTTCTCTGAGCGAGGTATAGAGCTGGGCATTGTGGAGGCTGCTGCTGATGTTGGTAACAGCAGCAACTAAAACTGTGCTGATGAACATATATTCTACATGTTACAGGGTTCTGGAACCTCTGTTAAGAGTTTGACATGCGTTATATCCCTTGAATTTCAAAACAGTTCTATGAAGGGAAGTAGTCTTGTAATCTTCCGTTTTTGCCGAGGACGTGGAAGGTTAGCAATGTTATGTAACGTTCTACTGGCCAGAGCTACTGAGCGGAAGAGGCAAGATTTGAATCCAGGCTGTCTGTTTCTAGGACCTGAGTTCTTTATCTTACTATTTTTTATTTTTTTAATGTTTTATTTATTTTTAGAGGAAGCATAAGTGAGAAAGAACTAGAGAGAGGGCGGGATGGAGGATCCAAAGAGGGCTCTGCCCTGACGGCAGTGAGCCTGACGTGGGGCTCACACTCACGAACTATGAGATCATGACCTGAGCTGAAGTCAGATACTCAACTGATCGAGCCAACCAGGTGCCCAGGTGCCCCCGGGTCCTGAGTTTTTATTTCAGAGCCACACCACTCACATAAAAATGAGCTCCATTTTGAGGCAAATTACCTACTTACTTACTTTCCCTTTAAATGAGGAGATTTGGACTCATTTGTACTGGAACAGAAATCTCCACCCATACGTTAGCCAGAATTTTGCCCCATGACTTTGTGTCTGTAATGGCAGAAAAGGAAATACCGATGAATGGCAAAGACTTTTGTTTGACCTTGTGCCCACTGTAACCAGTTACAGTGGCCTGTTTGCCCTCCTTGCATTCTCCTGCTTGCTTGGATAGCGTTTTGCAATAAATATTTATTGTGTTGGCTGTCTTCTCCCAACATTTTGGTTGCCTGCTCAAATATCATCTCTCAATAATTGCACACATTGGCCTGGGGTCTTCCTAACAAGAATATCCACAGCACCTGCTTGTTCCTGGGGGCTCATTTGGTGCTAAGTGTGGACCTGAGGAGCCTTATCTCATTTACTGCTCACACGTTATCCCCAATTTTCGGGTAAGGAAACTGAGGCTGGCAGAGGTTAAGTAACATCTGTGAATGTTTGGCATTGGGTGAGGATGGTTACAGTCTTAGCAGCTCAGTTCCGTATTTACACAACTGTCCCGAAAGGTGGGCGGGGCATCGCTGCAGCAGGAGAAGGAATGCCAAGGTCAGAGACGAGATTGAACTCTGCCCTCCCGCACGTGCCCTGGAGAAACCCACTGGCTTTATTCCCAGCATGCTCAGTGTTCTTTTCTTTATAGTGGGCACAGCACTTCTTTGTGGGGCTGTGCTAACGTTTCTGTAGGTACGGGACGAGGGAAGGTGTAAGGAAACTTGTGCGTGTTAAACAGATTTAAAATGTGAGTGCTGCTAACATTCACATGCATATGTGTTCACCCAGCATTTTAGTCTTTAAATGCGGGAAATAAGTAAAAATTTGCCTATTTTTTCAGATTTCTTGTTGGGATATTTTGGAGTCATTGAAGACTTTTGAGTCAGATTTTACCCTTTCGAGAAACCTGGCTCTCAGCGAGTGCAGGCGGCACAAATGCGGTCATTGATTGCTCCGGTGCAGAGTCTCTCAGCCTTGACACCGTGGACGGTTTAGGTTGGGGACTTCTTGTCATGGTAGGCTCGTGCATTATAGGATGTTTAGCATTTTTCTTGGCCTCCACCCATTAGATGCCAGCAGCATGCCCCAAGTTATGACAGCAAAATATATCTCCGGACATGGCCACTTGTCCCCTGGGGAGCCGTCCCCACCAGTTGAGAAGCTTGTTCTGGGATTATCTGTTGGCAACTAATTCATTTAAAAATAAATAGACTGCAGGCTGGGTAAAATGTGATCATGGGCCCATGTGGGCAGTTTGCAAAACCCGGCTCACTGTAGACAGAAGGGATTTGTGTGTGTGTGTGTGTGTGTGTGTGTGTGTGTGTGTGTGTGTGTGTGTAGGCATTTCAAGAGTGCCTTTCTTGGGAATGGGCTTTCCGTGGTCAGAAGAAAAACAAATGAAAGTGAGACGGACTGGCTGTCTCATGTTTGGAAAGTTTTGAAGAAAACCAAGAGCAGGTAGCATCTCAGGAAAGGAGAAATAACCTTTCTTTCTCCCCCTTCTGTGAACTTTGTTTGTAAGTCTTATTCTGTCCCCTCCCCGTCATGCCCCACGTTGTTTTCTTAGTATGAAAGGTGATTGGTTCAACGCCCATTCTGGTGGTCCTTTCTATCCCTTTCTAAGAGACTCAGAGATTGATCTGGAGAGTCAGTATACTCTTAAGATCAGTAAGTGTCCTAGTTTTTGGTTAGAACACACTTAATCAGGCTCTAGGATCTTAGGTGCCTTCCAGCCCCGTGTGTGTAAGGTGCCCAGACATCACATAAGAGGCCTCTCAAGCCAGCTCCTCCTGACTGTTTCTGGCAAGAGAAGAAATGCTCTAAAGTTTCTCCCTGGAACACAGTGTCTACCGCTATTTTTCAGAAGAAATTAGGTGATTGATTTAGTTAAAATTCAAGTGCGTTTTGCTTTCTGTTTCAAAGACAAAAATCACAATTTCTAAACCAGAGGAAGAAGAAATGAGTATTCCCCGCCTCTTGATAATTTCAGAAATAATTCATTCTAGGGTTCCTTTTTATGGATTGGGTGGCAGAGAAACTGAAAACTAAAGTTCTTAGTTGTCCCTGCATAATCAGAAGATGGTTTAAGTCACTAGGAGGGTATGGTTCTATTTATAGAAATTTATTTTAGACTACACTGAAAACCTTCCAATGATTAGATGGTTCGAGTGGAGTCTCTTTGTTCTTATGTTTCAGAAAATCTCTTTTCTGTAATCTCTTTTCTCCCTCACCCCTAGCTTTGGTCCTTCAGAATGCTTCTAAGTCGGTGCTTGTTGTGAGCCCAAATTCGGTGGAGATTAAAAGAGACATAGATAATCAAGTATGTTTTTCTCTCCAAGTTACTGTTAAAAAATACAAGGAAAGCTACATAATTTGAAAAGGGGTTTTAAATGATTATATAAAACGTTGCATTCAACGAGGTGGCCACCCAAAGCTATGGTACATTCTGAGAGTATGAAGTATATCTCTTTTTTTAAAATTTTCTTTAGAGAGAGACCGCCCATGAGCGGGAATGGGAGAGGGGCAGGAAGAGAGAGAGAATCCCAAGTAGGCTCTGCGCTAATAGCGTGGAGCCCAAGGCAGGGCTCTATCTCATGACCATGAGATCATGACCTGAGCCAGAATCAGGAGTCAGACACTCAACCGACCGAGCCACACAGAGGTCCCTGAACTGACACGCCTTTAAATTTGGCCTTCTGTGTACAGATTCAGCTGTAAGTTCCTTATTACCAAAGAAGTTCCATTTGTCATCAAGGGTTGGTAGTAGAATTACGTATCCTATTGGTATGATGGTGTGTTTGTGTACATTATTTTTAGTGAAGACTGGAGTGGAGACACTGCATAGCTTTCATTTTACCTCTGTTCTCTGAGTACTCTTCGTGAAGATAAGACTATCTCCCAGTGACCTTAGAATATGCCATTTAGGAATATGACCATAATTTTTCATAAATGTAATTTACAGAGGGAGACCGTGCCGCCATAATTCACCTCAGAATGTGTACAGTGGGCAAAGGACATATCTCAAGATGAACACAGAAAGGCTTGACAGCAGGTGCCAGAGGCCGGGACAGACATGTACTGTTTATAAGGCCATGCTCTTGCTGTCCAGTCCTCCGGTAGTGTTGAAAGAAGCTTAGTCCCAACAAGTATTGTTTTTTAAAGCTTTTATTTTATTTATTTTTAAAGTTTATTCATTTAATTTTGAGAATGAGAGAGAGAGAGAATGAGCAGGGGAGGAGCAGGGAGAGAGGGAGAGAGAGAGAATCCCAAGCAGGCTCCACACTGTCAGTGCAGAACCTGACGTGGGGCTCAACGTCAAAATCTGTAAGATTGTGACCTGAACCGAAACCGAGAGTAGGACACTCAACGGACCCAGCCAGCCAGGCGTCCCTTAAAGATTTTATTTTTAAGTATTCTCTACACCAAACGTGGGGCTCAAACCTACAACCCCGAGATCAAGAGCCATGCAGCCTACCACCTGAGCCAGCCAGGAGTCCCCCACAGCAGGAGTTTTGACCTCTACTTAGGTCTTTATGAGATATTACAGGTAATCCAAAATTGCTCCCTGCATGATGCTCTTACTGAACTCTCCTGGCTTCTAACTGACTCCTCGACACTTGAGAACTTTTCTGTCTTTCATGCCGTCATATACCACGCTTTCAGTTTCTGAGCTGTGCTGCGCAAAAGTGTGCATGATTTCTTCCCATTGGGTCGTAGTCCCCCAGCGGAATGCAGTCTCCATTTTGTTTTCCCTCTAGGATCCGATAACGGAAAACTATAGATGGCCGTTTTCCTTTTCAGGAAGTGGGGGTGGACAGGAAACTCTGTTGGAACAGACCGAGGAAGAAGTCCATGAGCCCACCTCCACCTCCCGTATTAATGTTTTTCCCACATGAATATTGTGTAGATGTTCCCAGATTTAGAATATCTTTGGAATCTTTTATTGTGAAAGTTGAAAGTATTTAATTTAAGGGGTGAACTTATTCACAAGTGGAAAAGTGATAGTGGTAGCACTATACGAATTTTAAATGTGAAAGATCAAGGTGGCTCAGTCGGTTGAGCGTCCATCCGACTCTTGGTTTCGGCCCAGGTCACGATCTCAGGGTCATGGGATTGAGCTCTGCATTGGCCTCTGTGCTGAGTGTGGAGCCTGCTTGGGATTTCCTCTCTCTCCTTCTGTCCCTCTTCCCCATTCTCACTCTTGCTCTCTAAAATAAAAAAAAAATTAAGACATCCCAAATGACAGATCTTGAATTACCCAAGTTCAGATTATTCATTACTTGTATAATAGCGTAATAATGCATGAAGTTGCCTCTGGGGTAACAGTTTTCTCGAATTGTTGCTATCTGAAATAAGTTGGCCGAGGATTAATGAGATTTTATTTTAATAATTATGGTAACTATACAGAATAGCTGTTGCCTTAATTTTTTTAGACTTACTCGATTGTGGTAAGTCAATTTCATTATTCACATGAGAAAATACTAAAGCATTACATTAACGTTCCCGTAGGCCATAAATATATATCCTTGTATCCTTGAGTCTCATTTACATTTTCTTAGAAGACATTCATTTTATATGCCTATATGTAAATTCCTACCACCTCATGCTGGATCCCAGCACAGACCGTCTGGAAGAAATTCATTCTAATGCCACCCATACTCTTTCTCTGTCTCTATGACTACACAAAATGGTGATTCTTACTTAGAATAAACTGCCACACGCTTGTGCAAATATGCCAGTAGCAGGGACCGCAGATACAGGGCACAAAGTAGGGCTGGACCTGGGCGGAAATGACCATGAACCCAGCCAGATTCCTTTTCAAAACTCTTTTTGTTTAGTTGTCGAAATGGGATAATGACCTCCTTGGGTGAACTGTTACAATATTATTTGAATTAATGTGTAGACTGGTGAAGCCACTATAGAATACAGTGTGGGGATTCCTTAAAACAAACAAACAGACAAACTAAAAATAGAACTACTCTGTGTGATCCACCAATCTTATTTCTGGGTGTTTATCCAAAGAGAAAGAAACCACTGTCTTGAAAAGATATCTGCATGGCATGTCCATTGCAACATCGTTTCCAAAGCGAAGACGTGGAAGCAACCTAAGTGTTCGTGGACAGATGAATGGGTAACAAAATGTGGCCTACAGACACCCTGAAATAGTCTTCAGCCATAAAAACGAGGAAATCCTGCCATTTGTGACAGCATGGATAGAATTTGAGGGCATTATGCTAAGTGAAACAAGTCAGACAGAGAAAGACAGGTACACAATGATCACATTTGTATGTGGAATGTAACAAAAGCTGAACTTGTACAAATTGGTGATTTCCCGGTGTGGAGGTTGAGGGGAGGAAAATGGGTGAAAAAATTGAGATAATGTGAATACACCGTATCCTGGGGGTGTAATGGGTGTTGAAGAGTTCTCTTTCCCTCTCTCTTTACCAGGAAAGGACTCTCTTCTAAGCATGCAAAACAGCAGTCAGGTTGAGCTTCCAAGATACCATCCAAATTGATAGACTAGTAATTTGTCATGTGTTTATCTGTAACCAGGCAAATTTAGTTTCAAATAATGAGAAAAAAAAATTTGAAACCCAGTGGGACTTCCTCACCGTTTTGGGTTTTTGACCTGCCTGGCACTAACACTGCCTTTGAGGGGGAAAAACCGGTTTACACAAAACTGTTTTCCTTAACAATGGCCCTGATAGAAAGGTAGACTCAACATTATCAACAAGCACATCGTGAAATACAGCTAACCAAGTGCTTGTTTTGAGAGCTTGTGAAGTAACTTTCTTGTTCTTGAAAAATGATGATGAGGGTAAAAACGCGACGACCAGAACTAGTGTGTGAACATAAAATGGGGTGAGTATGTTTTTGTCTACCCTGAATATTAATAAGTCTTTCAGAGATGCTTTAAATACTTAATTTTTTCATTTTGTCACTAATTAGCTCTTTATTTTTTTCCCTCCTGCAACTGTCACTTGAATGGGGAGAGGAATTAATTTTTCATGTGCCATTGTTTTTACATTAGATCCTGGCATATTTGCTTGGCTCAGTCTTTGTGGTGGTGATCAGGATTCTGTCTCTCAATGATAAGTAGGAAATTTGAATTTTCCTTTGAGGCTTTAAAATAATTGGTAAAACGTTACTCTATTATAGCAGTAGCCATTACCGGGTAGATTTCAAGTGAACAGTCAGTGGGGTGGGAAGGAGGAGAAGATTCTTTTGGGAAAATATTCAAGAACAATGAGAAACATTTGTAATTCTACCTAATGCGAAGTGCAAACTGATTCATTCTATTAGACTTTCGGTGTCTGTTCAAAAATTGCCGGGCCCCTGGGTGGCTCGGTCGGTTAAGCGGCCGACTTTGGCTCAGGTCATGATCTCTTGGTTCATGAGTATGAGCCCCGCGTCAGGCTCTGTGCTGATGGCTCGGAGCCTGGAGCCTGCTTGAGATGCTGTGTCTCCCCCACTCTCTGCCCCTCCCCTGCTCGTGCTCACTAACTCTCTCTCTCTCAAAAGTAAAAAAAAAAAATTTTTTTAAATTGCCTGCATTCATATGGCCAGTTCTCGTGCTCTTGCTGTTGAACTTAGGTGGTTCTCTGGCGCTAGGCCCCCTGCTTTTCCTGGAATTGCAGATTTCCTGTTCCTCCTTTCTCCTGGATATTATTCCTTGGAAGTCACTTTCGTGTAGTAGTGACTAGAATGGGCTCAGAAATAACCTGCCTGGCTTCG
Source organism: Paguma larvata (assembly GCA_030068075.1). Taxonomy (NCBI): domain Eukaryota; kingdom Metazoa; phylum Chordata; class Mammalia; order Carnivora; family Viverridae; genus Paguma; species Paguma larvata. Next base: position 31,837,313 of record CM057842.1, on the reverse strand, counting down.
ATTCCAGGCTCTGACAACTTTCTAGCTTTGGAACTTGGTACAAATTACTTTCCTAATTGTTAATTTTATCACAAATAAAAGGGGGATAATGATCATATCTATGCTAAAAGATAAATTGAAGCAAACATTAAAATTTTTACAAGTTTATTTGAGCAAAAATTAATTCGATTTGGGCATACACAGTCTGGAGGTGTTGAGGAGCATCCTACCAACAAGCTATGGGGAGCCTTTTAGAAACAAGAGGCAGGAGCAAGACAAGGAAATTGTTTGATTGGCTGTAACTTAAGCCATGGTCTTATTTAGGAAAGGCTGGTGGGCTGTTTGTGGTCAGTTGTCTTTCGGTTTCAATTTCTGAACTTTGAGGCATTGCAGACTTAGGTTTTAGGTAGCTTACCTAGGTTAAGGTTTTACAGCCAAGTCAGGTTTCCTTGTTCAGCATAATATTGAGTTCTTAGGTTTTCTGTGATAACTTAGTAAAATAATCACGTAAGAGTGGTTTTCTACTAGTATTTTCCCTTGGTTTTTCTCATTAGTTGATGATGGCAGTGTGTCTTGGCTACTGCAAATTCCAATGAGCCTGGACAGTGTAGACCTCATGACTCCACTGAGTATATTGTGTGTGTGTGTGTGTGTGTGTGTGTGTGTGTGTGTGTGTGTGTGTTCGAAAATGCTCCCCTACAAGTCTCAGGCACTCATTTCTGTTCAGGATGTAGTGGCTTTTCCTGATGTTCTGTCTGTTTCTGCCATCTTTGTTGCTGCCCTATGGCATAAGCTAATGCTTTGTCTCCTTTTTTCCCTTTTATACACTGTTAAAGAAAAAATATGCTGATACTCGTTAAAACCTTGAGGAAGACTTTATTTAGGACTATTGCAATAAGAGTTCGAAGTATAGGTGTAAGAGATTGAGCTCATCTCTAAATACGAGAACAAGTGGGGATTTATATAGCCCATGAGCTGAGTTAAGCGGGGTCAGTGGATGGAAAATTCATAGGGGACATCAAGGGTAGGGGGATTCTTGCTGAACCAACTTAATAGGATTCTGGCTGAAGTCAGGTCAAGGTGATCAGATATCCACGATGGTGGGGTGACTTAGAGATTTTTTGCGGAAAGGATGCTACACCTGCCAAAGATAAGACAGGGCCCAAGATGGAGGCCTAGTCCAAAAGTGGGCTCAAGGAGCCTACCTAAAGTTTGGTGAAGGAGAGAGGCTTTGTCAACACACAGGAGTTCCCAGGCCTCGTGCCCAGCCAACAGTCGATGCCTGCAGGATGCCGACCCCACAGGAGTGTGGTTCTCTGTGCTTAAGAATCTTCCTCTAGCATTGCCCTTGTAACTTGCAAGGTCATTTCTAAAATTTTGTGGAGAACAATGGTTTCAGATTGATTACATGATTAATTTTGACTTTCAGATATATTTATGTGATTGGTTGCCATTTGTAAAGCACTTTTCCATACATTATTTCATTTACTCCTCACAAGAAACATAAGTAGGCATTGTCCATCTTAGAGGAGACAATGTAATCGAAGAGGCCAGATGACTTGCATAACAGCCTGTGAAAGTAAATGGCAAAACTTGAGTTTTGAATCCAGGTCTTAAGAATTACCTTTGGGGCACCTGGGTGGCTCAATTGGTTGAGTGTCCAACTTGATTTCAGCTCGGCTTGTGATCTTGTGATTGTTGGGATCGAGCCCCGTGTGGGGCTCCGTATTGGCCGTGTGGAGCCTGCTTGGGATTCTCCCTCTCTGCCCCTCCCCGACTTGTGCATGCTCTCTCTCTCTCTCTCTCTCTGAAAATAAACTTTTTTAAAAATTTTTTTTAATGTTTATTTTTGAGAGACGTAGAGGCACAGCATCAACAGGGGAAGGGCAGAGAAAGAGGGATACACAGAATCCGAAGCAGGCTCCAGGCTCTGAGCCATCAGCACAAAGCCCGACGCGGGGCTCGAACTCACAGACCGCGAGATCATGACCTGAGCTGAAGTCGGCCGTCCAACCGACTGAGCCACCCAGGCACCCCTCTGAAAATAAACTTAAAAAAATTACCTTTAAGTATCCTTAAAGATAAATTATTGAAAAAATTCTCCTATAAAAGAATTTGTAAAGTATTTGTAAAAGACCAAGCAGAACGAAGAAGGAAATTAAAAAAAAACAAAAACAAAAACCGGGGAATGAGCAAGTCTTTTGACTCTAAAGATTATGTCTCTTCTAAACTCTTAAAGGGTTGCATGAACCTAATAGAATTTGCATGTATTTCATTTAGGGAGGAAAGTGTGTCTGGTACACGCCTGCATGCAAATGCACACACACATCCTTACACACACACTGTCCACATTTGACTCGGCGATACTTGCGAAGACCATCTTCAGTGACATTTGGAAACTGTCTTTGTCATCTCTGACTCTCTCATGCGGCCGCTATTCAGTGACACTATCATCGTCTTGTCCTCTTTGTGAGAAGTACTCCTAGCCCCTAGAATGTGTTTTTTAGAAGTCAGCTTATCAGAAGCGTGTAGAACACTGCCCTTTTCTCTGGAGGTCAGTGCGACATCATAGTCTTAGATTGAAAAGAGGTATCAAACTAGACAAAGAGAGACACTGTTGGCTCTTTGGAGCCTGATGCTGCCACACAATGCACGCACCGTCTGGTCTTTCTCTCGCTGTGAATACGTCATTGCCCAGCAGGGGGCAGGACAGTTTCTTTCTTCTTGAGGTGCCGCCAGCGGAAGGATCCTTGCTTTGACTTCAGACTGTCTCCAAGCCAGTGAGGGGAAGTTTAAGGGCAGAAAGGTAATTGATGGCGCTTCTCCTCTTTTGAATGCAGAACTATTTTATACCATTGTAATCGGATGTTTTAACAAATAATTATATGTTCTGTGCCTGGCACTTTGTGCTTAGTCCGTGTATTAGGTCAATCCTCAAAACAAATTTATGACATTATTTCTAATTCCCAATTTAAGAACGCAGAAACTGAGACTCACAGAGATTAAATAATGTTCCCACTGCATCTTAGGTAAGGGAAGTTTCAGACATTTTTATAAGCTTCTTGGAAACTCATTTCAGTGCTTTGTAGCTTACAAGAAATCCGAGTTGTCCTGCGTTTTAGTTCTTATATTGACTGAGAACAGTTGAGTGTGTGAGAGTCCTTCTTTCCAGGTCAGCTTGCTTCTCTGCCACCCCTTTCCGTGGCGTTCAGATTTCATTATATGTAAAATGCCTTGGAGAGGCTTGTGAGAAATTCACATTCCCGTGACCCGAAGATTTGAATGGGCTGGATCTGAATAAGGGCCTCATTATGGGCACTTCTCACGAACACCTCAAGTGAGGGAGGTAGAGGCTGTCCACTGACCACATTTGGAGAAATTCTGACTCACAGAGCAAATTTTGAACAAATTCGGATTCTCAAAGTCACTGACTGTTGCACAGATTTCTAGAACATGTATAAACCAGCAGTTGTTACATAAATCACATTTTAGGGGACCCATGCTGTAAGGTCTTTTATAAACTCTCTGAACTCATTCTGCCTTTCATCTAGTTTGTTAATTGAAAAAATTCTTTTAATGTTCAATTATTTTTGAGAGAGCATGAGCAGGGGAGGGTCAGAGAGAGAGAGAGGGAGAGAGAGACGCAGAATCAAAAACAGGCTTCAGGCTCTGAGCTGTCAGCACAGAGCCTGACACAGGGCTTGAACCCATGAAAGTGGAGATCATGACCTGAGCCAAAGTGGGATGCTTGACCAACCGAGCCGCTCAGGCACCCCTGTTAATTGATTGTTAATGTCCGATTTTGTGTGGGCAGGAGAGGAATCTCTATCTGAGAAGCAGTAGTAAAGATCCCTTTGTCACCTCAGTAGCCATAAATCCAAAAAGAACTCTCGGCCTCTCCTTGGGCCGGCATTTGGTTGAGGAGTAGCTCTTCCTGGTTGTAACCTTCGCCCTCACTCATGTAATAGACGATTGGCCGACAGCACAGTTTTACAGCTGATTTCGGTCATGTTTTACATAGAACAGAATCGACGTTCATCTTGTTGATTTGGCCTGATGCTCCATCGTAAGGTGGTAACAACAGCTGTTATGAATTGCATTTATCAGACACTTACAGGCACGGAGTATTCTCTTATTGAGTCACCACCACTAGGGTTTGCTGGCCGCACCGAACACCTTCACCTCTTACGTGACTAGGTCTTGGCAGCCGTTCGGCTCTTGCACGTGGAGCGCTGGTGGTTCATGCTGTGTTCTCTCTTTCATTCCGTTGTATCCAGTTGTCCCCAGAGCCCTGAAGGTGCAATTCCCGAGTATCTGTGAACCTGTCTCCTCTCATTCTGCTGCTGGCCCGGTTGGGGATGCTGTCTGGACTGCCATCATCACTCCTGTCCATTCTCCTGCCTCTGGTTCCCCCCCCCCCCCCGCCCCAGGGCTGTTCTGGGATCCTGTGTTAGTTCTGCCCCTTGGCACATGTGGTCCCCCGATCTCTACAATGTTGTTCATTCTATCCTCTGCTCCTCATTTGCCCAAACGGTATTTGTCAGCATGGCCTCAATTTTGACAGCATCCTCCCACCCCCAAGACATTTTGCTCATGGCCTTCTTTATCTCTCTCACAACATACATAAAACTCTATTATTGTGGTCTTATTTTGGTTCTTCCAGCTTGATCACCAGCCCCTTGATGTCAGGTCTGGGACGGAGGAGCTGTTTAATAAAATATCAGCTGTAAGAATGAACGGACAGCTGAACCTAGCCCCATCTATGCTGTGAACCAGTAAGAAGCAACAGCTATAAATAAATATCATCCTATGTCTGAAATGATACATTATTGCATTTCCCTTGCATCCTGCACTCTCTGGTGATTACTGCGTAATTTTTAAAAGTCTTAACCCAAGGGCACGTCGGTGGCTCTGTGGGTTAAACCTCTGACTCTTGATTTCAGCTCAGGTTATGATCTCGTGGTTCGTGGGTTTGAGCCACCTCCTCACTGACCATGTGGAACCTGCTTGGGATCCTCTCTCTCTCTCTCTCTCTAATTAAACTTAAAACCAAATAAAACACCTTAATCCAGAAGCGAACTGGAAGTTCCAAAGGCTCATACACTGATCTGGGCCTTCATTAATCATCTCCGGAAGACTTGAACTTGAAAATCAAACGTCTCTCCACCCATAGCTGTAGTTCCCTCCCTTTGCCACAGGAGAAAGCAACTTTAGTGGACATGGACCGACTCAGCACCATTCCTTTCAGTGACTCTTCAAGGACACTTGTCGAGTTACCTGGTATATGTTAGAACAACAGCAAAATCTTCATCTTGTTAAGAGCAAACCTGAAAAGTCTTAATGTCTAAATTCGGCTACTAAGATGGGTGCAGCCCATGTTTGTAGCTTGACTGTCTCTGAGACTTTGAGGTCTTCTCTGTCCCTCTGGCTGTCATTACAGGAGAGAAGAGAGTTCTGCTTCTGGCAGCAGTGCTGCGAGCATTATCTTGGTGACAGGATTCTTTAGAGCTCCATCTGCGTTCAAGTCACCGTCACCTGTCTCACCTTGATTAGCTGGCACTGTGTTCCCCGGTTTCTCTGCCCACCTCCGTCCCGAGCTTCCATTCGGCTTTTCTCTAAGTCAGAAATTCTTAACCTTTTTGATCCCAGGACTCTTTTATACCCTTCTCTAATGCTCTTGAGTTTTTAGAGAACTTTTAAGTTTTTAGCAAAAATGCACAGAGATCACATAGGGTTCCCACGTCCCTTTCTTTGCTCTTCCCACAGTGATGTTGTGTTAGTACGTACGTTTGGTACAGCTGATGAACTACCATCAACGTGTTATTAACTAAAGTTCCAAGTTTCCTCCATTACACTTGGAAATATATTTGAGGACACAAAAGGGCTTTTGTTTCTTGTATATTCACCTTTCTAGAAATTAAATGTCAGAAAATTTTTAAAAAGTTGTTAATGGCATTTCTTCACATTTTTGCCAATCTTGTTCTGATCTGGTTTAATAGAAGACAGCTGGATTTTCACGATTGTTTCTGCCCTTGGTCCGTTGTGTTGCCACTAGTCACATAGCTTCTGGAAAATACTGCCGTACTCTTGGAAGAAAATGCTGGTGAAAAGGCAGGTGTGCGCTAGTGTTATTGGGAAATGGTTTGAGCTTGTGGATTCTCTGGATGGGTCTCAGGAACCCTCAGGGGTTCCCTGGCCACTCTTTGAAAATCACTTCCATATACCTAGGCAACATTTCCTGTAGGTTTTAGTTTAGACGTGGGTCATCAAGGAGGCCTTCTCTCATCTCAGACCACATCTGCCGGTTCTGCTCTTCCACCCCACACACGAATAGAGAGTATATGTATTTGCCGTTGGACTGTAAGTTCCCCGAGAGTGGGCGGTGGGGCTCTGTTCTCTGTTCTGTCGCATATTCCCAGCACGAGTGTTCTGAGCACACTTACTGAATCAATGGTTGACTAAGCAGAAGTAGAAACTGATGCAGTTATTTCCCAGGAACTGACTAGTAAGGAGAGAAGAGACTTGGACCTAGTTTATTTCAACATTAGACTGTACTGTTTTTATGGCTGGAATCACGCTTTTTCTACACGTATCATCACCGGACATACGTTTGTGTTCATTAGATGTCATGCTGACTAAATGGATGGATACTCAGCTAACAAATAGACAGATGCGGGGGCTGGACGGGGTTGCAAGTGGGAGTTGAGGGTCCATTCGATTATGTGATTATCGTGTCCTGGAAATGACTAATTGCACCGTTAATAATTGCTGTCAACTCTGGGTTATGTTTGATGCGGTGATTTCATATATTTGCATTAGGAGCATTACCAAAAATACATCTGAGATGGGAATGTTTACATCAAAACAGCCTTGAATCAGGGAAAAAATGCGCATTGAATTAAGAATTCAATATCCACTTGCTGTTGCCAGTCTGCCATGAGAAGAATGAATAATTGATTAAACATGTGGCTTAAACTACTAAGAAAGATATAAAATTATGCCAATTGAATTTTAATATGTGTTATGTGTTTATGTCTTTCAGGTAAGGAATTACATTTGGTTCTGCCTGGTTTCCTAAGGAACCTGACAGATGCTGTCTTCTTGTGTTCATTTGTAATCTGACAAATCACGCAGAATACACTCGCCTGCGGTATTAGGACTTCAATTGTAAGTAATACGCTGTGTGCCTCTGTCAGTGGAGCGGATCTTGCGGTAAGAGCTGTACAAGACATTGTGGGTTTTATACGGATTCTCTGTTGGGCTGATTGCAGAGGGGCCGTCTGCCTTACTGACCGGCGGGCATCAGCACCATCCGCACAGCGCCGCGAAGACTGCACTGAGTACCGTCTGCCCTCTGCACCTTTGTCTACTCTGTTATTCCCACGTGGGACGCTTTTCTGCTTCACTTCATTGCCTTCATTATTTATTTATTTATATATTTTTTAAGTTTTTAAAAAATTTATTTTGAGAGCGAGCGAGAGTGCAACTGGGGGGTTTGGAGAGAGAGAGAGGGAGGGAGAATTCCAAGCGGGCTCGATATCATGAACCTTGAGATCATGACCTGAGCTGAAATCAAGAGTTGGCTGCTTAACCGACTGAGCCACCCAACGTGCCCCTCTCTCTCATTAGTTAAAACTGCTACTGATTTCCTATATAGAACATTTCCATTGGAAGACAAAAAAGTCAAATGTGCAGAAATACATTTTAAAATTCAATTGTTAATGAACCTTGAAGATGCGATGCTACTTGATATAAGCCAGACACAAAGGGCCCAGTAGGACATCATACCATTTAGATGAAATCTCTAAAATGTATACATTTATAGATACAGGAAATAGTGTAGAGATTACCAGGGTTGGGAGGAAGGAGTGAATGTGGAAGTCTTGCTGAGTAATTAGAGAATCTCTGTTTGAAGTGATGAAAAAGTCCCCCCTCCCTCCAGTTCGAGGTGTAATTGAAAGAGTTTTGGAAATAGATGTTGGTGATGGTTATACAGGATTGTAAGTGCCACCCAATTACGCACCTAAAAATGGCTAGAGTGGTGTATGTATGTGTCTATATATATGCGCGCGTGTGTGTATATATACACACATATCTCCACAGTTAATAAAAATATAGAAATCAGCCATAATCCTACTCTTCAGAGATTTCACTTTTTTTTTTTTAAAGTAATCTCTCCACCCAACATGGTGCTCAAAGTCATGACCCCAAGGTTTATAGCCACATGCTCTTCCAACTAAGCTAGCTGGGGACCCCTGGAGATTTCACTCTTACTATGTGGGCACATTTCCCTTTAAAAAATTGTTTTAACATAGTTAACATAGTTCTTTCTGATTATGAGGTTAAGATGATAGAGTATAATAAATTCTACATCTTACAGTTCTTTAAAAAATATTTTTAAAGTTTATTTTTGAGAGAGAGAGAGAACACACGCAAGAACAGGGAAGGGGCAGAGAGAGAGAGAGGGAGAGAGAGAATCTCAAGCAGGCTCTGCACTGCCAGCACAGAGGCCAGTGTGGAGCTCGAACTCATGAAATACATGAACTCAGATCATGACCTGAGCCAAAATCAGGAGTCAGCTGCTTAACCAACTGAGCCACCCAGGTGCCCTGATATCTTAGTTTTTAATCAACCTTTTCTCGTATGTACTTTTCCCATACCACTGGAACCTTCGCATCAGTCATTAACTACATCAAGATTTCTTTCTAATCAGATACACTCATTAAAGACCAAGAACCATCATGGTCATGATCTATCTCAGCCTGCTCCCGTCTATACGGAACTCTCTGTTTCATTCATGCGGCAGGTAGTTCTTGAGCACTCACCATGTGCCGGTCACTCTTCTGCGCCCTCTGGAGGGGGGAAGGCAGTCAAGGGGCTTCAGCAATGGAGTCGAAATACCTAACCTGTGCAAGCTAGTTCTGGAGGGCGTCTTTTGGGAAACACTGTGCCTTATGATCTATGATTCCATACCATTCTTTGAATCCCAACATTCTCTGATAGAGTGCATTCAATTTTGATTCCTGAAAACAATCCGAAAGTCCCCTGGCCATGCACAAAATACTGTGTAAGCCTCTTCCAAAGTCTGTCTTGGCTCATCTCTCCGTCAGTGATATTCAGGATGTTTTTGACCTGTCCCAAAAACTGATTTGCAATCCAGTTGACCCCTGCACTATGTGTGTCCTAGAGGTGCAGACCTCCCCTCCACCTCCAGTCAGAATTGTGAGCCTAAATTTTGATCCCCCAAACTTACCTAATGCCGTTGGCCAGAAACCGTACAGTTAACATAAATGGTTGATTCACACTTTTTTGTATGTTACATGTATTATATACTGTACTCTGAAAGTAAGTTAGAGAAAAGAAAATGTTATTAGAAAATCATAAGAAAGAGAAATACATTTCTAGTATTGTAGTCTAGAAAAAAATCTGTGTATACGTGGACTTGCTCAGTTCAAACCTGTGTTGTTCAAGTATCAACTCTATAATGAACAATTTGAAAGAGTTATTTAAAAAAAAAAAAAAAAACCCAAACCCAACTGCAATCCCTTTGACAGAGTTCTGATAAAGGAGTGTGAAGTCTTAATTTTTAAGAAGTGGCAGGACAAAACCCGCTCACAATAATGGTCTTGGTGAATATGCATCTTTCTTATGTGTAAATTAATTCTCCCTAGGCTTTCTTTTCTTATATTAAAATGCATCCCACTCAAGATTTGAGAACAAAACGTAAAAAAAATGGACATATACTAAATATATCGTAGATTAAGAGAACCTTACTTTAACAAATGAGACTAGTGGAAATGTTTTTTAGGCTTTATAAATACTGACAGAGGCTAGGACTGATTCAGAAACATTTTTCTTACTTGACTTAGAAGGGGGATGATAGAAAATGAAGACATGGATGGACAAACTCTAGGAATCTTCCAGATTGTCTCCTCCTTGGATACCACGCACATAGTAGAAATTTGATTTGCAGTTGAATAAATGAATGGATTTTGAAATGATAGAACTTTATGCTAGGATATGAATATTTTCACCACAGGAATAAAGATATATTTTTTGTTTTAACACATGATCTGAAGAAAATCGGAGCCTTAATAACGGGATGGTGCGAATCGTGTATATGCCTGCATGTATGGGGCAGCCAAGAATACGTGCAGATACCTTTGTGTATAGAAAGGATATAGGATTTTTTTTTTCATTTTGGATAAAATAGGGCCTCTTTTACCATACCTCCATTTACCCCCTTTCTTTAATGTATACTCATTGTTGAGAGACAGAAAAGAAACAGCATGGGCAGGGGAGGGGCAGAGAGAGAAGGAGACACAGAATCTAGTGCAGGCTCCAGGGTCTGAGCTGTCAGCACAGAACCCGATGCGGGGCTCAAACTCACAAGCCTTGAGATCATGACCTGAACTGAAGTCGGCTGCCCAACCGGCTAAGCCACTCAGGCGCCCCGCCCCCTTTCTGTAAAAGCTAATTTTCCTATCTATTTTGAGACTTCTATGTGGGCAGAGGTTTCACAGTTTGTTTGCAAACATCACCCAGACGTATTGTCAGTCAGCAGGTTTCTTCAGTTAACAGCAGCTTCTCAAGCCTGTTTTCCCGATTTTCATTGGAGGGCAAATGCTATAGGTGTTGGTAGTTGCAGAGACAGAGAAGTTCTGCTCAGCAGAATCCATGGGACTTCAGGTGATGAGTCTTAGGACATTTTGTATCGAGTGGATTCATTAAAATGAATGAGTGAGAACACCCGGTACAGTTTGGTTGTAGGCTTGTCTTGAGTAAGATAATGGTTAGCTGTTGGGGACCAGTAAGGGCAGGTCCTGGGCAAGGCACGCACGCATTCACACACACACATGGCACCTTCTGCAATCCTCTGGAGAGTTCTGGGAATCTTCATTTCATGGATGAGGCTGGAGAGGTGCAGAGATCGTAAAACTTGCCAGAATCTGCTTGACAAATTCTAGTGCAGCTGTCAACCACACCTTGATGTGCCGGGCTCCAAGCACCTGCTTGCTGTATAGAAAAAAAATTAAAAAATAATAATAATAAGGATTTATTGACCAAGAAGCATATTCTGGAGTGTGTTGGATTTTTGTTAACGGGAAAAAATGCATTGTCTTGAAACATGGGCACAGGGGTTCTGAGAATCCTCTCTTAAAATTACTTGCGATGACGTAAAATATTCGGCATGATACCTGATGGACCCTTAGTGCTCCATGAGTAACGCCTGCTGTCGTTGCCCTCTTTGTTATTGATACACAGAGACCCCTTTGAAGGACAGCCTTTGTCTTGCAGTTGGTATAGTAGATGGGGCGTTTAGAAAGACAGGGGTTGGAGTCTCTTCCAGGTTCAGATCTTAGCATCTTAACTTGCTGGGTGTGTGACCTTTGGCAAGCACATTAGCCTTTCCAAGCTCTCTGTACCTGTGTAATGGGGGTCGTAATTTTACTTACTTTGCTAGGATTTGTGCAAGGACCCAAGGAAATATTAGGGTAATGCATGTAATATGCTTTGCACAATGTCTGACACTCAGAAAATACCATTAGTGTCATTATCGGTCATTATACAAGCCTAAGAGGCACCCTTCCTGGCAGAAATAGGAAACTGATGTGTGTGTGTGTGTCAATCCGGTGAATGCTAGTTCCAGTGTAAACGTGTGATTCAAATGCTCGAGTATTATCTGAGAAGATTATTGTTCATTGGCACAAAGAGGAAACAAAACTGGAGAGCTTTTGAAGGCATTATCGCTTACACCGAGTTTTTCTTTTTCAGATAGAAAATTGTAAGGGAATGCAGAATCTAAATTTAGAAGGCCCAGTGAGGCTGGTTTCATAGGCTAAGGGTACGTGTGTGGGGGTGTGTTTTTTCAGTTACTGGTAAGTGATGCTTCAGATTTCCACCTTCACCTCCTTTTAACCTGTTTGCCTCACGAAGCTAGAGTGATATTGATGCAGTGGAATCTGATGACCTCTCTTCCTTGTTTGAAACCTTTCATTGGTTCTGATTTGTATGACTTATCTGAGCCTTTGTGATGCGACTCCAGCTACCTACTCATCTAGGATCTTTCCTTCCTGCCTTTCGGAAGTGTTGTAAGGGCTGGCAGCATGTAGCAGAAGTTGGTTGTGAGTGAGGAGGGGCTGGAGCCCTTAGCCTAGGCATTGAAGTCTCACAGTTCATTGTTGTTACTTACCTGTCTCTGTAGACATTGGCCACCTATGAGAGAAGGTGTCCTTGGTGTCTTTAGGACAAGCCCATAACTCCCCCTGGCTCTGCTCCCACAATACTCTGCTTACCTCTACTGGAGCAATTAATACAGTCGAAGTAATATTACACACTTGGCTTATAGCCTGTTGGATCCCCAGTGGCTAACATGTTGCTGCATTATAAGTCAAGTCGTTTGGTGAATAAATGACGTGGGTCCAAGGACTTTCTTGTCGTTTACCTGAAGAAGTTGCTTTTATGATTAATATTGGGACTGATCTGCCCATCCATCCATCCATCCATTTTAAAAGACCTGAAGTAAACAATATTAACAATCAGTTCTGGTTAGGCGGGAATACAGGTGTTTATACTATTTGGTGAATCAAGTTGACTTTGAAATTGCTAGTATTCTATTAAATTGGAGCTCTATTCTTGTCGCCTGGAGCTCTGTTGGTTAAAAATCACCCATCATATCCCAGATAGGTGAGGCTACTGCTGTTTCTGGGAACTTTTCTTATGGGTTTGAGACAGATTGATGGAAATGAAATCCTTTTGTGGTAAGACCCATGTAAACCCATGGGAGAGTCAAATGATAGGAACAGACAATAAGGGGTGAATGGCCAACCATTTGGTCTCTGAATTCACTTTAAAATATGTCCATGTGATTGTTGAAAATTCATTATCTGGAAGTTTTAATTGATGGAGAATCTTAGGTAAGAGAAATGACTTTGGAGGTAAAGATGTGGGGTTTGCTTGTAGCTTGGGTATTCACCGGTGGTGGTGTTAACTCGCTTGAGCCATCTTATCTCTGTGGGCATTGTGGGCATCTGACTATGGGGTTAAGAGCAACAACCTCAACAAAGACATCCTGAGGGCACCATCCCCGTAAAGTGCTTGGCACAATGCCTCGCACATTTTAAACATTGAATGGATGTTGACAGTTCTCATTGTTGAACTATTTGTATTAAAATGTCTAATTTCTTTTGTTGAAGTGAGAATTAGCCAGATTGTTAGTTGTGGAGCTTCCGTGGTCACCACCTGTTGCTTTTTTGGGGGCGGGCCTTTAAGACGCTGTTGGTATTTATCAGCATTGGTTTACTCTTCTGGGGTTTGGGGGTTGTGTTTTTACACCAGCTCAGGGAAGCCGTGGAAACCATATTGTGCGCTGTCTGAACATCAGTTGAGTCTACAGATTGCCCTTGACCTTTTGGCAGCATTACCGATGACTCTCATTCATGGAGTGCACACAGTACAGCAAGTTCATAGAACCCCACTGACCCTGAACTACTTCTGGGCCTTTGTTACTGCTTCCCATGGTCTTACCTAACCCTAGGCACCACTTCCAATATTTGTATTTCCTCTGGACCTCCTGTCCTTTAAAAAGTTTTTTTTTAATGGGTTTTATCCACTTTTCAAATGAGAGGCCAAAACAATACACAAATTCTCCTTCCCTTTGCCTATTATTAGAACACTTGCAGACAGCAATCAATAGAAAATTTTAAACAAAGCAGTCTGCATGGCTGTCATTCATTCATTTTCAGGAAAAAAAATTAAGTGCTAGGAATATAACACATTGCCACAGGGATCTCAGGAAATCTTTGGAGGTTAAATGACATCCGTGGGCCTTTAGATTTAACTTTCTATCTCCTTCAGGAATAATTTACTATTAAATAATCAATAAAGATTTGGGCAGATTTGCAAGTAAATTTTATGCACAGGCACATACATCCTTTGATATATAGAGATGAACTCTCATGTGAATTGTAGCAATCAGTAGGATGATTTCAGGATTTGTTCTCTCTCGCTCTCTTGCTCTCTGGGTCTCTCTCTCTTCCAGAGTTGTAAATCCAGGTATGATGCTCACTTTAGCCCCCGGGAGTCTCCAATAAATGCATAAAAATATTCAAAGGGATTGGGTCCCTTTATTAAATTTTAGGAACTCCACTTCCTTCAGAAATTTTCAAAGGTCATATATTTGAGTTGGGAATAGTCACTAAGGAGTTTTTAATGCTGCCGAAATAGATACTTGACTAATGATAGCAAAGGTTATATAGATGAGACCATGTATTTAACCTACAAATGGAAACGAGCTGGCATCTTGCCAGCTCATCCTCATTTACTGAATCTATTCTACCTCCTTTGGTCTGTCAGCTATGAACAAAATGGACCGAGAGCATGTTCTTATTTTTGAAAAAGATAAATGAATATGAGGAAGAAAGGCCATGATGCCAAGACAGTAGGTTTTAAAGAATTTAAATTAGACCCAAGATGGGGAAAACTAGCATTAGAAATTAAGGCTGGAACTTCTGTGTTTAACTAGACCTGCGAGGCTCTTTCCTGGGAGAGGACTCAGAATAGCTGTAGTGACATGGTCTCCTGCAATTGTCAAGTCTGTTCCGTTGTCTCCATTTCCTCCTCGGGAATGTCCATCTGACTTTCTCCTGAGTGTTTGGACTGTGCCAGCAGGGGGAAGAAATAGCCCAGACTTTTGGCGTGATTTATTTATACTTTAAGATGCCATATAAAGCCACTTTGTTTCAAAATTAAGATGAAACACCCAAGGAAGGGACTGGCTAAAGATTTAAGGAGTCTTCAAATTACCACATCTGCTACATCTGTCCCGATTAACCAGATGGTTTTTTGATAGGATGAATCTCATTGCAGGAGAGATGGATGAATTTTCCTTCTCTGTTTTTTTTCCCCCTTGGTTAGCAGTTGCCATCGACAGATGATCTCAGAGCAGAGATGTCTGCCATGGCGTGTTAAATCCACATCTATTGTCATGATTTCCTTTAACCTGCAAAGTGTTTTGAAGTAACTTAAACATCTAAAATACGGAGATTTTACAAAACAACTATCTTTTTTCTTTAAAAAAATCAGCCGATTTTGTTTGCAACCTTGGTCCCACATAATCACCAAGAACTTAGTAGATCCTCACTCCTTTAGTGGGCGTAAGATCTCCAGTTTGCCACAGTCCATGCCATTCCCTAATGCTTTATACCTAGCTTATTTCTTCTCATTTGAGTTTCTAATCAATGAATTTGGAAATCATTGAGTTGTTGTTTTTTTTAAACTTAGAGATACTTTTTAGAGAGCATATCTTAGAACACCTTCAGTTAATGGACATGTAAACTCCAGAAAGTAGATCAGAGCTGGGGGAATGGGTTAATGGGTTACATACGCTTAATTGTGATGTTTAGTTTGTGGCAAGATTTTTTCATGGTTTCCTTACAAGAGGAAGGGCCATGTAGAAACCGAAGTCTCTAAGGAGTTCTGAATCTTACATGCCAGAAATCTTCATTTTATTTTATTATTAGTTTTTAAATTTTGTAGAGACAGAGAACATGAGCAGGGCAAAGAGAGAGAATCTTAAGTAGTCTCCTTGCTGAGTATGGAGGGGTGGCACCGACCTGGTGTGGCAGACCCACAAACCTGGGATCGTGACCTGAGCCGATATCAAGAAGTCAGATGCTCAACAGACTGAGCTACCCAGGCGCCCCAAGAAATCCTTATTTTATTTATTTTTATTTTTAAAATATGTTTATTTATATTTGAGAGAGAGAGCGAGTGCCAGCTGGAGAGTGGCAGAGAGAGAGGGAGAGAGAGGGAGAGAGAGGGAAACAGAGTTCCAAGCCAGCTCCATGCTGTCCGCAGATCCCAACACAGAGCTGGAACTCAGGAACCGGGAGATCATGACTTGAGCAGAAATCAAGAGTCGGATGCCTAATCGACTGAGCCACTCAGGTGCCCCGGAAATTCTCATTTGAAATCAATTTCACATCCTTGTTTTCTAAGTCATCAGAAATAAGTGAAGAAGCGTGCGGTGATTTGGAAGTTTAGTAGCCGGATTTTTTTCTTTTCCTGCCATAAGATTGAGATCCTCTAGAGGGCAACAGAGAGCAGCTTGATTTTAAAGTCTGGGATACTGGTTGGAAAAATTTAAAAACCTTTCTTCTCCCTGATTTCTCCCATGGCAAATCCAGAGGAAAGTTGTGTTCTCAGCTGGGCATTGTTTATTAGTCTCCGCAGGAATCGTTAAATAAGAAGTGTGTGTGTACAAAATATTTGCAAGTTTTTGTGTCTTTTAAAAGTGTAGTAGCCAGAGATGATGTGTGTGTGTGTGTTTTGTTGGCTGCCAAAGCCACTGGTCTGTAATCCTAACATAGAAATACTGAAAAGAGAGGCAGGGACTTTTCCTCTCTAGATTCTTTTTTTTTTTTAATTAACATTTTTTAATTTATTTTTGAGAGACATAGAGACAGAGCACAAGTCGGGGAGGGGTAGAGACAGAGGGAGATACAGAATCTGAAGCAGGCTCCAGGCTCCGAACCATCAGCACAGAGCCCGACACGGGGCTTGAACCCTCAGACTGTGAGATCACGACCTGAGCCAAAGTCGGCCTCTCAACCAACTGAGCCACCCAGGCGCCCCTCCTCTCTAGATTCTATTGTCTCTCTTAGCTTTGTGACCTCTTCTTTTGGCCGAGAATTCATTTAATTCCTGAACAGGTTGGCAAGAACTAATTTGTTTAATTGATTTACATGGTTATTTCCTGCCGGGAAGCAATGTAATTTAAAGGGGAAAGATTTTTCACATAACTTGCATTAGAATTGTTTAATTGTGACATTTTATTATCATCTTACTATTATGTTTGCACCCCACATAATCCCTGCCAATAATACTGCATTTGGCACCTTCTAAAATCTAGACACTCATTCTGCCCTGTGCTTGTACACTTAGCAAGAATGGAGATTACACCTTACATAACAATTTTGCCTATTGTCACCATTTAACATTCATCCTAGCGTCAGTCCTTGGTTCCTGGGTATAAATATGCACAGTTTGCTTATTGGCTAAGTTTTAAGAAGTGCCATTTACTATTTAAAGCACTAAAAATTGCTAATTTATGCATGATAATGTAAATTTCTTTATATGCTGCTATATAAAGAAATGTATGCTAGACTGCAGCCAAATGTTAAGGTTGGCTGTGTGATGGTGTTTTTAGTTATAACATGGAAATCACTTGTTTGTGTGTCTGACTTGGCAGACAAACATCCTCCTGTTTTCTTCGGAGCAGTGACACTCTAAGGACAAGTTTCTTTCATGAGAATATTTGTTAATATTTTATCTTTTCTTTACATACCACTCATTACATCATTGGAGTATGTGTTAACGCATTTAAAATGGACATTTAAATCACCTTCCAGGGAAACTGGTTGTTTCACTGTGGTTACCTTTTGAGTTATCCAATCCCTGAATTTTGGAGCTGTAAGGTATTTCCAGAGGTGACTTGATTCATCCTGCTTCCTTTTGGTGGATATGGTAAAACTTAGTTTGGAGATGACCACCTTCCTTGTTAAAAACAAAGACCTAGGGGCGCCTGGGGGGCTCAGTCGGTTGAGCATCTGACTTCGGCTCAGGTCATGATCTCACAGTTTGTGAGTTCAAGCCCCATGTCGGGCTCTGTGCTGACAACTCAGAGCCTGGAGCCCGCTTCGGATTCTGTGTCTCCCTCTCTCTCTCTGCACCCCCACCCCCACTTCACTCATGCTCTGTCTCTCTCTCAAAAATAAATAAACATTAAAAAAAACAACAACAACAAAGACCTGGGGCACCTCAGTCTTTTCGGCATCTGACTCTTGATTTCAGCTCAGGTCATGATCTCATGCTTTGTGAGATCAAGCCTGGTGTCGGGCTCTGTGCTGGCACCGGTGGAGCCTGTTTGGGATTCTCTGTCTCCTTTCTCTCTGTCCCTCCCTTGCTCTCTCTCTGTCGAAATAAATAAATAAACTTAAAAGAAACAAAAAAAAGACCAAGCAATTCAAGGATAGTCAGACAGTCACCATTCTATTCTACAGCTCTGACAGTACTTCAGCTTCCCACAATATTCAGGCTTCAGAGGAAATAGAAGATATGCTATTACTTTTCTTTTTTTTACTCTTTGCTTGTTTATTGATAGATACTTCTATTCTGCAAAACATTTGTGTGACACACAATTATCCTTGCCTTCCAGCAGCTGTCTCCCCTTGGTCTTATGAACAGAACCCTGATTTTGTGTTTAGTCCGTATAGTTACTTGACCTTGGACAAAGCAGGCCTGATGAGAGTCATGCTTTATGAATCCTGCTTGGACTCAGCTGGTCACATCAGCCCTTCTGCTTCAGCAGTGATTGGTCTAGAGTTGTTACAGTCGTGCATGTGACCCAAGTGTGGCCAATAAAGCATTGATGGGAGTGGGCGAGATTCCCTTCCTGAGTAAAACTGACCAGACGCCCATGGAGGTTAATCCTTTTGCCTCGCCTTCTTGCTTCCTGCTCCGAGTGGGGATATGTTGCCTGGAGATATGGCAGCCATCTTGTAACCATGAGGCACAGTTTTGAAAACCTGCTGAGAGAGGGAGAGCTGTGTCTTTGACAGCATTGTTGAATGGCTGAATGAACCCCAGGGACCACCTCCCTCCCAAGCTTCTATGAGAACAATAACTCAGTAATTGAACCACTGTGGCTCCAGGATTCTCTTATTTGCAGCCAAAAGCATGCCTAACGGACAGACCACGTCAAAGGCTCATTACGTAATGGAGCTGATCTTCAGTTCATCCAGATGAAAAGGCAGCACCGTATTTTATCTCAATCTGCTCTTCTGTAAATATTATTTCCTTTTGGCCTTGAATGAAAGACAGATGTTGAGAAATGTAATTAGA
The DNA here is from genome assembly GCA_030068075.1 of Paguma larvata. Lineage (NCBI taxonomy): Eukaryota > Metazoa > Chordata > Mammalia > Carnivora > Viverridae > Paguma > Paguma larvata. Next base: position 31,818,431 of record CM057842.1, on the reverse strand, counting down.
CTCTTGGTATACGTGGCCAAGTTTTAATTTTTAATTGAACACAAGTCCCCGACGTGTTTGGCAACAGGAAGAAAATAATCCGGCGTTTCTTACTTAATCAAGTCATACTGTACTACTGTATAACTGAAGATCGCAGCTAGCAGGATCGCATTACATGGTGATTTTAGCGTTGCTGTCTTTTGTTGCTAACCACTCGGTTTAATATCTTGTCCCGTCTGCCGCTTCGACTGCAGTGCTGTGTTTACAGTAGTGCTTCAGAGATTCTCCCAGGAGACACTGGTTATGGCTGGACTCCCAGAGCAGCCGGAAAGGGCAGGAGGTAGGGTTCACTTTCGCTGGTGATGGACGCCTCAAAGATGAATTCCAGGGAGGGCGAACACAGGTTTGCTCAAGGAATTTGGCCTTGCTGGCCTGTTGCTGTGTTTAAATAAAGCAGCGTTAGTGATAGCTCCTCTGTGAGTTAGATCCGGCGTCCTTTCTAAACCTGAAAGACTGGAGGTAAATCTACTTATAAACTCAGATTAAACCGAATCTGTAACCTCAAAGTAAGCTAAAAATATAGTGGAGATCTTTACCTGGCCTGCTGTGATGAGCAGGTAAGCGATTTGTAATTAGTGTGTGCTGGTTTTGTATAAATATATTCCTGTTTACTCTGTTCCCTTCAGATTGAATACTGCCCCTCCCCACCTTGTTTGTTAATTGCTAATTCGTAAAGCATATTTTTAAAAAACTGGGTAAAGCAGGAAGTAGATTCGGAATACCCAGGTCCAAATTTTTACAAAGTCTGATTTAATAGGGTCAGAATTAATCAGGTTTTATTGTGTGTCATTTTTTTTTTTTAACTACAGGAGTTATTAAACATGGTAAGTTGTCATTTTGTGTGGAGATATCAGCTGGGTATTGATTAAGAGTCAAGTAAAGCCTTACTATTTAAAAAAAAAAATTAGGGGCGCCCGGGTGGCTCCATCGGTTAAGCGTCAGACATCAGCTCAGGTCCCAGTCTCACTGTTTGTGAGTTCGAGCCCGGCGTCAGACTCTGTGCTGACAGCTCGGAGCCTGGAGAAACCATGTCATGGCATTTTCCTGCCAAAAGCTGCCTCATAGCCTCTCTTAGATGAACACCTACGTTCCTTCCCGGGGCCTCGGTGGTCCACATAATCTGTTTTCTCCCGGGTCTGCAGACTCCTCTCTCTCTCCACCCTTTCTCTCTCAGATGGAGCTGTAGCTGCTATTGTTTTTTGTTGTGTGCCCCCCCAAGTGGGTGCTGTCTCCAAGCCCTTGCACCTGCCGTTTGCCTGCTAAGGAAATCTCTTTTGCCAGGTCTTTGCTTGGCTGACTTCTTCTCCTTGTCCCTGACTCGGCTCCCTGTCACCTCCTCAGAGTAGCTGTGCCCATTCTTTCTCCATCACATTACCCAGGTTGACATACCACACTTCACAGCATAATGGAATTTCATTTCTGAATGTATTTTTTCTATCGATATTGCTTTTGTCTGTCTCCCTTTAAGAAGATGGCAGTTTGATGTTGTCTCCCTTGTTCGTCTGTCTTGTCTGTCTCCATGAGGGGAACTGGATTCCTCAGAGGCTAGAGCGCATGGTAGGCACTCAGAAATATCCCTTGAATAAAATGAAACAAAGGAAGTACACAGTGTAGAAATACACCTGGAAGATTTTAGAAGTCAAATGGCAGGGGACGCCTGGGTGTCCGACTCTTGATTTTGGCTCAGATTGTGATCTCGTGTGTGTGGGATCCACCCCTGCTTTGCGCTCCATGCTGAGTGCAGTGGAGTGTGGAGCCTGCTTCAGGGTTGTTGTCTCTCTGTCTCTCTCTCCCTCCCTCCCTTTCTCTCTCTTTCTCCCCGTTTCTCCCTCCCTCTACCCCTTGCCCCCCTCATGTGCACTCTTCCTCTTTAAATAAAAAAGGTCAGGGGCACCTGGGTGGCTCTGGTCAGTTAAGTGTCTGACTTCAGCTCAGGTCATGATTTCACGGCCCCATGAGTTCAAGCCCTGCATCGGGCTCTGTGCTGACAGCTCAGAGCCTGGAGCCTGTTTCAGATTCTTGTGTCTCCCTCTCTTTCTGTCCCTCCCCTGCTCACTGTCTGTCTCTCTCTCCTTCAAAAATAAATAAATATTAAAAAAAATTTTTTTAAAAAGGTCGAATGACAGAATTTAGGTCATCCAAGTATATTATTGTTCTTTTTTCCTAGATCACATTCAGTCCTTTTTATCCTAAAGCACCTATCTTTAAAAAATTTTTTTTTAAAAATGTTTATTTTTGAGAGAGAGAGTGAGGGAGGGACGGAGTGGCAGAGAGAGGGGGAGACATAGAATTGAAGCAGGCTCCGGGGTCTGAACTGTCAGCACAGAGCCCCACACAAGGGTTTGAACTCACAAACCAAACCATGAGATCAAGACCTGAGCCGAAGTTATGTGCTTAACCAGCTGAGCCACCCGGGCGCCTCCTAAAGTACCTTATTGGGAACTCACCCTTTCTTTTTTATTGTTTTTTATTTTTTTTTAATAATTCAGATGTAACTCACATGCCTAGTGAAGCCCCTTCAGCAGATGACAGAATTCAAATGCTTGAAGCAACAGTTCTTAACCTGTATTGTACACATTCTTTAAAATTTTTTTTTAATATTTATTTATTTTTGAGGGAAACAAAGCATGAGTCTGGGAGGGGCAGAGAGAGTTAGAGACACAGACTTGGAAGCAGGCTCCGGGCTCTGAGCTGGCAGCGCAGAACCTGACATGGGGCTCAAACCCACTAACTAACTGTGAGATCATGACCTGAGCCGAAGTCGACGCTTAACCGACTGAGCCACCCAGGCGCCCTGTTGTACGCATTCTTAATCTTGATGAAACTGCATTAAAATGAGTGTGCTGTCAAGTAAGTTGAAATATAGCATTGTCATATTCCATTAGCATATTAAGTAATTTTTAAGATTCTTCGATAGAGAAATCTCTTATTTCTGTTGCTGTTCACTATATTCATAGGCCACAAACTCTCCTCCAGCCCCATGTGTTGTGCTTTCTTCCAAACTTCTGTTAACTTTGCGTAGAACTCTGTCCTCTCCGTACGTCTCCCATCTTTCCCAAGTCATGACTGAAGTAGACTGTGGTGATAGCTGCACGGTCCTTTGGAGGGAATTGAGAGCCCCAACAGGTTGCACATAGGATGAGACCATCTTGGGTAGCAGCTGCCTAAGTCTCCATCCAGGGCCCCGAGGGCCAAGGGCATCCATGTAGCTAGGAACCCTGGTTGAGAAGCTGTTCTTTGTAGCCCATTTATGGATGAGGGCCTAGAGAATTATGGCGTCCTTGCAGATCCGTGTATATAGAAGACTTCTCTCTGGCTGAGAACAGAAAATGGCATTCTTCAGAGATTTCTGGGCGTTTGAATGTGGCAGAAGCTTGGCGCTCTGGCAAGAAAACATGGCAGTATCAGGCTGCTTTGTGGTATGCTTATCAAAGATTGGTAGCGTTTCTAAATCGACTTCCCAACTGTAGGAAGATTTCCATTGCGACAGTTAACCAGTGTCAGAGACTCAGCGTTTTTTCCAGATTGAATGGTTACGCGTTGAAGACACTGAGTATTCTATTCTCCTAGACTCCCACTTTGGCATAATTTAGTTCAAAAAGCAAGCTTTCTTATTGTGAAATATTAAGCCAGGGTGTTTTATATAAAAAGCGTCGAATTATTTTATTCTCCAGGTGGCACAGTTTAAAGAAGATGGAAGTGCAAATCTAATCAACTGCGAGACTCTATTTTATACTGTGTAGCTTCTTTATAAAGACTGGCTCACATGCAGCAGTAATTCATTTAATCTCAACAAGTTTTTGCATAACTTTATATTCCTCTACTATGCTTGCTTTGCCAGGAATATGTTCCCGTAAATCACTTTTCCCCTGCTAAACTGGCTTCAGAAGGTATTTGAAAACCAATGAGGCTATTAACCCCTTGCATAATAGTTTCTCTTTTCTTTTTTTTTCCTTTATTTTTATTGCTAATTAAATTACCTGGAGTCAGGTTTTCTGAGAGGCTGAGGGTTGTGTTGGTTTTTTTCCCCCCATGGTGCACAGACTTTTCTAACGTCAGCGCATCCAGCTTGGAGAGCCTTGGGATCCGTTCTTCCAGATCTTTTTGTCTGTGATCATTGGCTGAGGCTGTACTGCTTTCATTTTTTTTAGTTGGCTGGAATGAAGTGTGCTGCTCCTCATTCTGGGATCTGGGCAGAGCGCGAAAGAGGAGACTCCTGAATTGCTGGCTTTCAGCCCCTTTAGCTTGGTCTCACTGAAGTCTTTTGCATTTCTTCTTTCCTGGGGTGTGCCAGAGAGGATCAGAAAGCTAGCCCAGGTGTTTGCTTTCCAGCCTTGGTTTCTGAATAGCTGATGAAAGTGTAAATCTATTTATTATGGTGTAATCTGCAAAGACTTGGTAGGGTTTCTAAATCCACTTCCTAAGTATCCGAAGATGTATACCAGCTTCTGCATAGTTCAGACAGAAGTGTATCTCATTATTGCCGTTCTGCTTCCTGTTGGGAAGAGTCGGATGTGTATCAAGATACATAATGTCGTGTGGGTGATGCAGGAATAAGAAGTTGGTGCTGTTCACCCTGTTACCTATAGGGTGCGCTCAGTTACAACAGCTAACATTTGAGGTAGGTGCTATCACTCAGCTGTTCATATGGTGACAAGGGGGCACACAGGGGTTAAGTGATTCCTTTAAATTAACACTCTGATCGAGTCTGGATTCAAACCCAGCCTTTTTTTTTTTTCAGAGTCCACACACTTAACCTTTGTACTTTCCTGTCTCAGTTGAGTGACCTAATGATAATCAGAAGGGGTAAAGAATCAAACTCTGTCACCTAGGAATCTTATTTGGAGTTATTCAAAGCAGACCGAAAAATTTGAGTTATTCTGACCCAGGTCCTCAGCCTTGTGACCTTAAAGTAAAGAGGGGTGCCTGGCTTAGTCAGTAGTAGAACATGTAATTCTTGATCTCAAGGTCTTGAGTTCAAGCCCCACATTGGGCATAGAGCTTACCTCAAAAAATAAATTAAGTAACATAAAATAAAGTGCATCCATTGGAAAAAAATAAAGTATGGAGGTGTTTTATAGCAATCATTCGTTTATTTAACGGATGTTTATTGAGCATCCAGCGTATGCGAGGCATTATCCTAGGTAATAGAGATTCAGCAGAGAACAAAACAGGGGGAAAGCCCCTCTTCTCAAGCAGCTTACATTCTAGTGGGCAGTCCTGATTGATCTTCTGAGCCAGGTATGTAGCAAAGCTCGTTACACAGAGACTTGGCAGTTATGGCTGTACACGGGTGATTCAGGACAACCGGAGTCCTGTGCCTGAAGGACTCTGCTCCGGATGGCTGATGGATAACTTGAGCAAGTCATTCTGGCAAGAGCCTGAGAGATGAGATGGAATCACTCAGATGTCTCCAGTGTGGTGGCGATTTTTTGTTGCTATGGTAACCCCTTCTCTTAGCATCCCTGTCCTCCACTACATCATAGTTTTGACAGGACAGTGTGAGTTTATGTAGAAACACATGCGCTTTTATAAAGCCCGACTGGGGTGGAAGAAAGCTCTAAGACATGTATTGTCTTTCCACAGGTACACAACATTCAGGCTAATTAAACCTGTCCGCGCAGGCTTCCAAGTGTCGGTGCTTCACTTAGAGGATCAAATTTCTGTGTTTGACATGATGGTGCGCCTGCAAAAGATGGGCTTTTTACAGTATATGTGTTCACAGATACATCTAGCAAATTCTCACCTTTTCCAATCCGAAAACATGCTAATTTTCCACACAGAGTTCGCTGACATTCACAGTGCCTCACGGTGAAGACGAATCCTCAAGGCTCTAATGAGGCCCTCCTCTGTGATTAAGATTTCATTACTCTCACGTTAGTGGAAGTTCTTCACCAAAACTGTGATTATGATGTGTATTTCACATGTCAGAATTACTAATTTTGTCGTTCTGTTGGTGGCGGTGGCTCCCCCACAGTAATGAGGAAGCACTGCTTGAAGAGGAGGTATGTGCTGAAGAGACAGAGACCCCAGTATATGTTGCCTCTGATGGCTGAAGTCACGGGTATGTTACACAGGTAGCCCCTGCAGAATCCGGTCCCCTTCCTGAGAAACACTGTGTGCAGAGAAAATGGCTTGGGAGAGCAATTTGGAAGAGTGTAAGGGGGTCCTGAAACTTTGAGGATGGCTGACGTGCCAACGTGTGGCCCCTGTTGTTTCTGCATTCTGGAGGTTCCCAGCTTTCTTTTGAAGCCACCCTGGGGTGGGGGCGCATCAGATGCTGGACATTCTGCATGAGAGGTCCGGTATGAAAGCTCTTGGTGATGCAGCTCTTTTTCCTCACCCACACCCACCCATATGCATATGGTTTCACTCTTTGTGGTATCTGTGGTGCTATGAGGCAGTTCACTCCTAACCAGACTGTGTCCTGAATTGTCCCTCCTCTCCGTTCATCTGGGTTTTGCTGAGCAGTGGTCATGAGGCTAGACTCTCAAGTGGTTTTTCTCTTGGTCCTCCCTGACATTCTCTTCTGACAACCTTGTGTCATCAGGGCTGTTCTACAATCATCACGCCTGCTTAGGGATCTTTGGGATTCAAATTCTCCTTTACGACCTTCCTTTACAGCAGCGGATCCCTACTTCCCGCGTCTATGAAGTCAAAGATTCCCTTCAAGTGTCAACCCACCCCGTCCCCCCCGCCCCCCCAACCAGTGTCCCATTCTGGAAACAGAAGCCGCTTGGAAACTCACACAGCAACCTTCCTCTTCCTTTCTGGAAGTGTCATCATATGGGGGGCGAGTCGTGTTTGCTCATGTGACGCTCTCCTAACGTCGAGTAAGAATTCCGTGAGGCTTTTCGGGTCATGCTAACATTTTGCAATTTAGATAAAATCTAGTCTTGATTATCCAAGAGTTTCACGTCCGGGTAGAAGGAAGATGGGTCCAAAGTAGTTGGTTGAGTTCATCCGGCTCCGCAGTTGTTTGCAAGAGCTGTTGTCCTGTTCAGTTGGTCATTTAACTCTTAAAAATAACACCCAGACAAGAACAACAGAGAAGACCAGGTAGGGTAGACGCTGATGAGTACACCGGGGTTGGAATGCACATGCCACAGCTTACTAAATTCAATTTCATAATCTGCACAGTGGGGTGCTCTACTTCCTTCGCAAGATCATTGCACCAACTGGTTGACTTAGGTCTCAACCTGTGGAAAGAACTTTCATTATGCGTTAACACGGGGGAGTCCTCTGGAGGGAGCACCTGACCGTGAGTGGGGAGATGGGGGGCGCCAGGGGAGGGCCATCAACAAAGGCTTCACAGTGGAAGGCAAGAGCTTTGAAGGCAGACTGAGTTGGTAGGAGGGCATTTGAGGAAAAAAAAACAACAACAGCGTGAGCAAAAGCCCAGATCTGAGAAACACCGTGGCCAGTAGGAAATTACAACTTGCTTAGAGTCTTCTAGTATGGGCTGCATTTTACTTCAAGCCTCTAGGGTAATTTTCTAGTCTTTTGTAAGCCCCCTTCCTTTCAATGCAACAAGAAAAAACAAACAAAGAAACCTAAGGCATTCACTGAGCAAGTGTGCGTGGATGTTCCTTGCTACATTGTTTAGAAGAGCATAAGTAAGAGGGTGAATTTTGGGTTCATTAATATGCTTTTCTCTTTTATATTTGTGTCTGTGTGTCCACCTTCCCCATCACCCAGGGGCAACCATTTGCCTCAGAAGATTAGGATTCTTGAAGCAGGAAGGCAGGAAAAAAATCAGTGTTCAACTTTTTGTCTACCAAATAAGATTTTCTAAATCCCTTAAGCTTCCATTAGCATATCAAGAACTAGGTCCGTGGGGCTTGAGTGTTGGGTTTAATGTAACTAGGGTGACCACACTTCTCAGCTTGCCTGGGACACTTCAAGTCCGTGTCCATTGTCCTGGCCTAATGATTCACTCTCAGATGCATTCTGGTTTGGATGATAAATTATCGGGAAGGTCAGTGCCTGCCGCAGAGGAGGTGGGGCGAGATGAGCCCACCCCTTCAGGCCTAGTGGAGTGTGGGAAGGGGGAAGGAAGATTGGGGGGAAGGGCAGTCAGTGTGTCAGTGTGGTATCCTTTCTCGGAGTCAGAGTTCCAATGCTTGTGTGTTTGGGGTGCTAGTGGACACCTTAGCTAAAGGCAGCAGGATTTTTTTGCCCCACAATCCCGGGTGCCCTGGCAAGGCTGCAGTACGGGGCTGCCCCTTGCAAGGCAGGTTGGCAGTGTCATAATCAGAATAGCACTACGCTGTGCTCGGGCAGAGAGAGGGGCCCAGAGATTTTATCAATTCTGAGCTTCCTGGGTTCCCACGCACATAGTGTGGAAGAAAAGCTGTGACGTGTTCCTTGGGGGTTGAATAAGGTCATGAGGAGAGAACTATGCAACTTGCTATGGGGGTCCCTGTATCCAGGTTGGTACAGGCCAGATAGGCCAAGATGGGTTGGTTGGAGGATGCAACTGAGGCGCAGGTTATATGTCAGGATTTGAAAGGGTTCAGGCAGGAAGGACTTGAAAAAGAGGGATGCAGGGCTCAGTCTGAGCTTGGAGAGCAGAGCACATTCACCAGTGACCCCGGAACACTGAGTAACCTGGTAGATAGGGTGCCTCCCAGCTAGGAGCATGTGACCTGGGCAGGACCCCACTCCCAGGGCCACGTGGTGGTGTAAGCCTCCCGCACACCTGCCTGTCATCTCAGGGAGTAGCAGGGATGGGAGGAAAAGGGAGGGGCAGAGCTTACATCCTCTCGAGGGAGATAGATTCTTTCATTTAAGATGCATTTATTGTGCACTTCCATGTGGAAGGTACTGTCTACATCCTGCGGATTGGCGCTGGGTAATACTGACAAACATCCCTGCCTACCTGGAGCTCACTTTCTGCTGGCTTTATTCAAGGACTGCATTTGTTTATTTAAAAAAAAAAAAATTTTCCTGGGGCACCTAGGTGGCTCAGTCGGTTAAACCTCAGACTTCAGCTCAGGTCATCATGATCTCATGGTTTGTGAGTTCGCACCCCGTGTCTGACTCTGTGCTGACAGCTGGAACCTGCTTCAGATTCTGTGTCTCCCTCTCTCTCTGCCCCTCCCCTGCTCGTGCTCTGTCTCTCTCTCTCACAAATAAACACACATTAAAAAAAAGAGTAAAAATAAACTTCCCATGTTTGTTTATTTATTTTGAGAGGGAGTGCACATGTGCGTGCAAGCTGCGGAGAGGCAGAGAGAGTGGAATTGAGAATCCCAAGCATGCTCCGTGCTATCAGCACAGAGCCTGGTGCCGGGCTCGATCTTAGGAACCATGAGATTGATCTGAGCTGAAACCTACAGTCAAATGCTTAACTGACTGAGCCACGCAGATGCCTCACCCATAGATTATACTTAGATTGAAACACTTAGAATACTGTTAACAACGCATTAATACTACTCAACCACAGCTGGGGAGGAGAACTCTTAAGGGGGCTAAGTAAACTATAGAAAATTAGGAAGCTGTCATTTAGTTTTGTCTGTCTGAATAGTAGCATTTTAAAATTTGACACTACAGGGGCCTTGGCTGGCCAAGTCAGTAGAGCATGTGACTCTTGATCTTAGGGTCGTGAGTTCAAGTCCCATGTTGGGTGTAGAGGTTACTTAAAAATAAAAGCTTAAAAAAAAAAATCTGATGCTATAATGATGAAATTAGCAAAAACGTAAATATTTAAGAATAAGGGATTGAGTAGGTAAATTATGGAATATAATCTTTAATAAAATACTGTTTATTAACAATGCTGTCACAGAAGATTACTAATTGGTATAGAACACTGTTCATGGTGTGTAGTGTAAGCTGTTAGAAGCAAGTTACAAAACACATAATATTCTGTTGTTAACCAAAAATATTTAATGTGTGGCACACCTGGGTAGCTCAGCTGGTTAAGCGTCTGGCCTCTTGATTTAAGGTCAGTTCATGATCTTAAGGTTTGTGAGTTTGAGCCCTCTTTCGGGCTCTGTACTGGGCTTGGGTCCCTCTGTCCCTCTCTCTCTGCCCCTCTCTCTCTGTCCCCCCCAAAAAAATAAATAAACATTAAAAAATTTAATGTGTTCATTAAATGTAGCATATTATCTCTGATTTATGAAATTGGAGATATATACAGTAAGTCCACATAGATGTATATGTATGTTTTGAATATGTTTTGTATGTGCTTATGCATACAAGTATGGATACACAGAACTAATGTATTTAACATATATATATATATATGTTTAACATATAAACATAATCTTTGTTTATACTGATTAGCTTTATATATTTAGATTTCTTTGTATTTATGTGTATCTTCTGGTGTTTTTCTTATGAATATATAATATTTTGGTTTAAAAGTTATTTTTCAAATGATTTTTTCAAAAATCATTTTTAGTATGTAGCAATTTAGTGCCTGTGCTCTGTGACCTTGCCTTTGTAGGGTCTTGTGCTACTTGATGGATGTTCTGAAAGGCAGTATGTAGGGTGGGGTAAAGAGAAGAGAAAGGGCAAGCAGAGGAGTACAATATCTCTTACTGATTTTTGGAAGAAGGAAGAAAAGGAGGAGAAACAAACGAAGGAAGGAAAAACACTTTGTCCCAGTTTTAAAGAAGAGACGCAAATCTGTAAATGATGCCTGGTGATACCTGACTTGGGAAACTTGAATACAAACGTGATAAATATATGGGTTCTGGGAGACTGACAGGAAAAAAAAGAGGATTTTATTCATCTCATTTTTTATGTTGTCCTCCTTAGTGTTATTTTAATTCTGAGAATCATCTATCATGTTGGTGTGTGAAACCTCTAGTAACTGAACTTCACCATGTGCTTAGAAACTTACATCATCCTTGATCATAGGTCACTTTGAGTATCCACAGTTTTGAAAATATGAAGAAATTTGAAGGCATGGCACCTTACTAGTGCTTAACTACAGTGAACCGCCTCTGCTTTGCAGAGAAAGGGTGTTGGGGGAAGTAGATTTGAAAAGGTCAAGCAACCTTTTCAGCCCTCCAACGTTTCAGGGCTTGGATTGGAGCACTGGGGTAATTTCTCTTTTTTCTGTCTATGGGTATGACTGATCAAAGGTGGGCTCTAGAAACGTGTATAGTGAAGAGAATTGCATCAGCTTCTCGCAAAACAATCCTTTTTTCATCATTTTAGGAAACATTCTTTTGGATCCAGCCACAAGGCTGCTGGCAAGTTTCTAATTAGTTTAGGAATCAGGGAGTGACCCGACCTGGGCCCGTAAAAATTGAGGGATTTCTGAGATTGAAAGTTGTGGGCTTAAAGCGATTTGTAGCCACATTGCCACCATGTGGGGAAATCTTACCTGAGAATAAAGCCAAGCCAAGCCAAGATGTAAAGAAAAAAGGTGTTCAAGTCAGAGGACTATTGACATTCTGGGCTGAATACTAAATTTTTAAAAATTAAAAAAAAATTTTTTTTAGAGGGAGCAAGCTTGAGTGGGGGAGGGGCAGAGAGAGGGAGATAGAGGACCTGAGGCAGGCTCTGCACTGTAAGTGCGGCTCAAACTCATGAACCATGAGATCATGACCTGAGACAAAATCAAGAGTCAGCTGCTTAATGGAATGAGCCACCTAGGTGCCCCTTAGCTGAGTAATTCTTTGTTGTAGGGGGCTGTCTTATGTATTTTAGGATGTTTAGCAACCCCTACTTAGTGGATGCCAGTGTAGTACCATCCCCAACCCCCCAGTTGTGATAACCAGACAAGTTCCCAGGCATTACCAATGTCCTCTGAGGGAAAACACTATTTCCAGCTGAGAACTAGTGGTTAAGCAACTAGGTCTCACTGGATTTGAAGTCAACTCTTTGACTTTTTATTTGTTTGTACTCTGTTTGTTTCTTTTGCTGCTATCTGTATGACTCTACTTCTGTTGTCGTGTCTTTATGAAAGGAATAGGTTTCCTTTTTTAAGGATTCATGTGAGTACTTCAATCAACAATACATTAAAAGGACCATTCACCATGGCCCAGTGGGAAATATTCCCCAGATGCAAGGATGGTTCAATAGTTGCGAATCCATCACTGGGATACATCACATCAGTAAAAGAAAGGATAAAATTTATATGATCATCTCAGTAGGTATAGAAAAAGAATTTGACAAAATTCAACATGGTTCATGAGAAGAACTCTCAACAAAGTAGGTTTAGAGGGAACATGCCTCAGCCTAATAAAAGCACGTTTCCTCTAATGTGAAAAACCCACAGCCTAACATCAACCTGAGTGGTGAAGAATTGAACGCTATGCCCCCAAGATGAGGAATAAGACGAGGATGTCCATGCTCCCACTTTTATTCAACGTAGTGCTGGAATTCCTAGCCAGAGCAATCAGACAAGAAAAAGAAATAAGAGACATCCATATTGGTAAGGTAGAAATTAAACTGTCATTATTTGCAGATGACAGGATTCTATACATAGAAAACCATGAAGACTCTATCAAACAACTGTAGAAGTAATAAATGAATTCTGTAAAGTCGCAGCATACAAAATTAATACTCAGACATTGATAGCATTTTTATACTAATAATGAATCAATAGATGGAAAAATTAAGTAAACAACTCCATTTACAAATGCATCACAAAGAATAAAATATCTAGGAATAAACTTAATCAAGGAAGTACAAGACCTGACCTGTGAAAACTAGAAAACATTGATGAAAGTAATTGAAGATGATACAAACAAATGGAAAGATACTTCATGCTCATGGATTGGGAGAATTGACCTTGTTAAAATGTCCATAGTACCCAAAGCAATCTACAGATTTAATACAACACCTACCAATATACCAACAGCATTTTTCACAGAAGCAGAACAAATAGTACTAAAATTTGTTTGGAACCACAAAAGACCCTACATAGCCAAGGCTACCTTGATAAAGAATAAAGCTAGAGATACCACAATTCTAGATTTCAAGATATACTACAGAAATGTAAAGATAAAAATAATATGGTACTGACACAAAAATAGACACATAGCTGAATGAAACAGAATAGAGAGCCCAGAAATAAACCCATGCTTCTTTGGTTAGTTAATCCATGACAAAGGAGGCGAAAAATGCAATGGGGAAAAGATTGTGTCTTCAGCACATGGTACTGGGAAACCTGAACAACCACAAGTAAAAGAATGAAAGTGGACCACTTTTCAACACCATATATAAAAATAAATTCAAAATGGATTAAGGGGTGAAATGTAAGATTTTGGAACCATTAAAGCTTAGAAGAGAACATAGGCTATAATTTCTCTGACATTAGTTGTACAAACCTTTTTCTAGTTATGTGCACTAGGTCAAGGGAAATAAAAGCAGAACTAAACTATTGGACTACATTAAAAAATAAAAAACTTTTTCACAGCAAAGGAAACCATCAGCAAAACAAAAAGGCAGCCTACCAGATGGGGGAAGATACTTGCAAATGATATATTCAGTAAGGAGTTAATATCCAAAATATTTGAAGAACCCCCACACCAAATAATTTGATTAAAAAATGGGTGGAGGATCCAAATAGACATTTTCTCGAAGAAGACATACCGATAGCCAAGAGACACATGAAAAAATGCTCCACCTCACTAATCAGCAGGAAATATAAATCAAAACTACAATGAGATATCTCCTCACACCTGTAAGAATAGACAGGTTAAAATAGAAAAGACAAGAAATAACGAGTTTTGGCAAGGACGTGGAGACATAGGAACCCTTGTGCACTGTTGGCGGGAAGGTAAATTGGTGCAGTCACTGTGGAAACATTGTGGAAGTTTCTTAAAAAATTAAAAATAGCAAGACCGCGTGATCCAGTAATTCCACTGCAGGGTATTTACCCAGAGAAAATGAGAACGTTAGTTCAAAAAGATAGATACACTCCTATGTTTACTGGAGCCTTGTTTACAATAGCCAGGATATGGAAGCAACACAAGTGTCCATCAGTAGATGAATGGATAAAAGAGACGTAGTGTGTGTGTGTGTGTGTGTGCGCGCGCGCGCGTGCGCGTATGCACAGTGGAATATTACTTAGCCGTAAACAGAACAAGATCTTGCCATTTGTGACAATGTGAGTGGACTTAGAGGGTATAATGCTAAGTGGAATCAGTCAGACTGAAAAGACAAATACCATATGATTTCACTTATATGTGAAATCTAAAAAAACCAAACCAAAACAAAAAAACCCCCAAATGAATAAACAAACAGAAAGCAGAATGAGATCTTTAGGGGTGCCTTGGCTCAGTTGGTTCAGCCTCCAACTCCTGATTACTGCTCAGTTCCTGATCTCACAGTTGGTGAGGTTGAGCCCCACAGTGGGCTCTGGGATGACAGCACGGAGCCTCCTTGAGATTCTCTCTCTCCCTCACTCTCTGCCCTTCTCCACTCGTGCGTGTGCTTGTGCTCTGTCTTTCAAAAGAAATCGGGGCGGCTGGGTGGCTCAGTCGGTTAAGCATCCGACTTCAGCTCAGGTCATGATCTCACAGTTTACGAGTTTGAGCCCCACATCAGGCTCTGTGCTGACATCTCAGAGCCTGGAGACTGCTCTGGATTCTGTGTCTGCCTCTCTGCCCTCTTGTCTCTGTCTCTGTCTCTCTCTGTAAAATAAATAAACATTAAAAAAAATTAAAAAAAAAAAAAGAATTTCAGGAAACAAGGCGGCACGTTGGGTGGCTCACTCAGTTGAGCTTCGGATCCTCTGTCCTCCCTCTCTCTGTCCATCCTCTGTGCTTGCACATGCATTCTCTCTCTCTCTCTCTCTCTCTCTTTCAAAAATAAACATTTAATAAATAATAAAAATTAAAAGAGAGAGAAGAAAAGAACTTAAAAAAAAAAGAATCAGACATTTAAATACAAAGAACTATCTGAGGGTTTGCCAGAGGGGAGGGAGGTGTAGGGATGGGCAACACTGGTATAGGGGAGAGGGAAACACAGGCTTCAACTTATGGAATGGATAAGTCATGAGAATAAAGAGCACAGCATAGGAAATATGGTCATTGATATTGTAATAGTGTTGTATGGTGACAGGTGGTAGCTACACTTGTATTGAGCACAACATAGCATGCGGAGAAGTTGAATCACTGTTGTACACCCGAAACTAATGTGATATTATGTGCGCTTGGAGTATAGGTGTGTACTCAAGAAAAAAGTCACATGATTAGGTTGGCCCTTCAAGATAATCCAGAATAGCCTTTCCATCTCAAGGACCTTCACTTTTTTTTTTTTAATTTTTAAATGTTTTTATTTTATTTGAGAGAGAGAGACAGAGCATGAGCGTGAGAGAGGGAGACACAGAATCTGAAGCAGACTGCAGGCTCTAAGCTGTCAGCACAAAGCCCGATGCGGGGCTCAAACTCACAAACCGTGAGATCATGACCTGAGCCAAAGTTGCAAGCTTAACTGACTGAGCTACCCAAGCACCCCTCAAGGTCCTTCACTTAACCACATTTGTAAAGTCCCTTTTGCCATCTAAGGCAATTCACAAGTTTGGGGAGTAGGACACAGACATCTTTTGCGGGGGGGCTGTTAGCCTGCCTACCACATGCACTGATGAATTTCTGTTTTGCTTGAACAAGTGTGGCTTGACTTTCATTACCCCAACCAAGAATTGTCAGGAAAATGTTTGAGATCCAGTATTCAGAACCTCTTTCTAAATCCTGCTACGATTAATGGAAACATGTTTTTCCTTAAACTCCCATCCCCTAACACAAAGTCTGTTACTCAGCGGGCCCTCCATGTGGACTCGCCGCATGGGGGTTTATCCTTTCCATTTGTCTTGGGTCCCATGAAGAAGACTTATTAGAAACTCTACCCCATGAATTGTTAAGCAGGGCTCTGGGAAGGAGAGTGCAGAAGAGAAGTAAACATTCCCTGCAAAGATAAGCAATTAAGTGATTTTAAAGAGCTGGGGATTTCAGAGTCAGGTAGCAAGGAAGTCTTTGCAGCTCCCCACTGTTCCTACTGCTCTGTGAAATAAGATAAGTCTGTCTCTGTGTTGGCCTAATTGCTGTGCTCTTCCTTCCCTTTGTTTTTGGTTGTGTGTGTGTGTGTGTGTGTGTGTGTGTGTGTGTGTGTGGTTATTTTTCTTTGTGCCTTGCACATCGAGCTAAGTGACTGATAAATCAATCCTCGACAGCGAAGAATTTATTATTTTTTATTTCCTCTCTCAGAGCATTTTCTCAAGATACAATATATTATGTTCTTAGCCTTGTGTTCTTAGACTTCTGGAGTCTGCGGATTTTCTAACTGGGAGATTACACAAATCTCTTTGGGATTACAGTTCTCTGGCCCATAGCAGATCTGGCGGTCCCCGTGATGCCTTCTGTGTCCTAAGAGACTTTGCCATGTTTGCAGGCTGGTCCTGCATCTGATGGAGTGTGTCACTCCTGGGAAGGTGGCATCTGATATCAGCCCCAAAGATGAGGACCAGGGGATGCTTTTAATTTAAAACAACCCAAAGGAGCCTTGAATGGTTTCATTTAGAAAATGCTCTCTCGGATTCCCATTTTTCATTTTGTTTTATTTTCCAAAGCCTTAGAGAAGAGAGAGACCTCAGTCTCACGTACCTTTAACTGTAACCCAGAACTTTTGAACATCCTAACAAACCGCTTCCAGCACCGCTGGCTGCCCAAAGGCCATCTCAGCTGATAGGGGAACAGTCCTGGCTTTAGTTTACTAAACGTAGAAATCCAGACCACAATGAATTCTACAGCCTAAACCTTTCCTGTTTTTTTTTTTTACTTAAACAGCACAATATCTTGGTCATAAAACAGTGTTTTCCTATAATGAGCGTACATAAATATTTCATTGATGCAATTATCTTTGACGTGAAATAATTCCACAGTGTGGCTAGTGCCTGGATGAAGTGATGAATCTGCTTCCTTTCCCCAAGTGATTTCTTGTTTTAAACAAACAAGACGTGTGTCTGCAACTGTGGTTTGTATGTGTACGCATGTCTTTGTACCTGCTGTTTCATTCCCTGGAATGTGCACGTGACTCCTAGGAGCAAGTGGTAATGAGGAAGGAACGCCGCGTTGCTTTTTGGCAATTAATACGAAACAGACAAGTGCTGGTTCCATCGGAATTTCCAAACTCCCAGCAGTGTACTTAATTAAAAATGCATTTCAAATCCTGAGCTTTTGCCACATATAACAAGAGTTAGCAAATTCAACTTACATCTTGGCTCTTAAAAAATTTGGCCTGGAGAAAAGGAAGAAAATGCTATAAGGGGCCCAAGAAAACCTTTATGACCCTGCAAAAATTTTAACTGCTGCCTATGCATTTTTTTACTATACTTTGGGATACAGAAGATTGTTATACGCCATTTTTACCACCTGATAAAAGCGATAGGCCCTTGACAAAATGCCTTTTTGCACAGCGTTGCTGATTAAGACTGACTCACATGAGATCATTTTTCTTCCTATATAGGTCTACGTTTTGAGAGCAAATCTGTATAATATACGATACTTGCAAATTGGCCACCTTCTTTGCTTTTCTGATTGTTTGGCTATCGCTTTCTCTGTTTCTCTTTTTCATCTTACATTCTGACACCATCCCGTGTGCTGATTCTAAAGCTTCGTTTGTTGCCCCAACTCTTTCTGACTTTCTGGGAGAACAAATACCTGTAATAGTTCTCCAGTGATGAGGAACACAAGAAACTGCCAGGCTCATTGGTAGTGGTATACAGAAATTCGGGATGATTTGGTTTGATGGTGTGTTGTGTGTTGTGTGTGTGTGTGTGTGTTTCATCATGGTACCTAAGAACTGTCATCGAAGGAAACTAATGTCAAGGATTAAGTGACTGAAGAATTGACTTATGAATATTAAACTAAGTTAAAGGTCATTGGTGATTCTTGAGGGACACTGTCAGGATCTGGGATATTAACCCTCCTTACAGGCTAAGGCATTTGCTTATGACCATTTTGTGCATGCTGGCAAAAACTATGTGACTCTTGAATGGGGGATAAAGGACTTTATCACTCATAGCACAGCAGACAACAGAAGCATTATGTTTGTGTCCATTCTCCAAGCTCCCCACATCCCAATGGGTCAATTTCAAAGGGCCTATAAGGATACTGTGTATACGGGGTTTCCATCGAAGTCAAGGAACCCTGAGCTTGGGGTATCCATCTATTTTATGACAAACCTTCTCTTTGCCCTGGAGGGAGGCATGATCTTATTCCTCAAGATTGCTTACTCCAGACACAACCCCGAGTCATGGCTGGGGGAAAGAGCAGTCAGGGCCTAGCATTATGTATAGGGCCAAGCAGAGCTCAGGGCCCATGGTAGATTGTGACTGTCAAGAGTCACCCGATATACTTTCATAAATGATATTAATAGTAACACTAGCTGCCATTCACTGAATATCCGTGCCTGCCAAGCATGATGCCCATGCATCACATGGATTAATTTGCAGAAAATGAGTATAGTAATACCCTTGTTTACAGATAGGGAATCTAAGACTTACAGAATTTAAACAACATTGCTTGCTCTGACCACTGTCCTAAAGTAAGATTCTATTTTTTTTTGCTCTTTTTAAAAAAGTTTTTATTTAAATTCCACTGGTTAACATACAGTGTAATATGAGTTTTAGGTGTACAATATAGTGATTTAACACTTCCATACATCACATGGTGCTCCTCACAAGTGGTCTCCTTAATCCCCATCACCTATGTCACCCATCCCCCCACCCACCTTCTCTCTGGTAAGCATCAGTTCTCTATCATTAAGAGACTGCTTCTTGGTTTGCACCCCCCATCTCTTATTTAGACTCTTTTTTTTCTGTTTTAACTCCTTGTGTGTCTCTCTCAGGGCTCTTAAAACAATATGTCATTTTATTTAATTTTTTTTCTCTATCTCCACTGCTAGAATGAAAGCTCTTTAGAGGATTTGGTTTGGTTCACCTGTGTTTTCCCAGCAGCTAGATTAGTGCCTGGTGGTATGTGGTAGCCATGAGGTAAATATTCCTGGTCTGTGTGTGTTTTGCACCTAAAGGTTCTCTCTGTGTTTAGCAAGGGATCCATGACCAAGTAAGTACATAAAATATTTGTTGAGTGAATATATAAATGAGTGAATGGATTTGCTCAGCTGCTGAATAATGGGATCAGGGATTGAAGCTAGGTCTCTGTGGCTCTGACGCCTCGTATTTAACTATTATTGTCATGATTCTTCTTCATTGGTGGTGGAGCTGACCCGGTGCTCAGAAATCCTTGGGGCTTCGGATTCTCTCTGGCTTGTTTCAGTAGTTCCCACAAGCTAGGTCCTCAATACTATTTTGGAAGTCAGGTAGAAATGAAAATTTCATTTATTTTCTTTTTCCTTTTTTTTTTTTTTTTTTTTTTTGAATCGCTTGCAGCCTAATAGGGAGAAAACAATGAGAGAAAGCAATGAGTGTCTCTCAGAATCAGAAATAACCATTTTTACTTAAATACAAGCCTCTCCTTCCGGAGCTCCCTGTGGGTGACAGCATATATAGAGGGTTTGACCGCGAATGTTGACTTTCTTCCCGGGCTGGTTTCCATGGTGATGGTTGCATCTTTGCTAGGGTCGAGGTGACAGGGAGAGGAAGCAGAAGACAGGGTGATGTTGCCTCACAGCATTGTCCAAATCCTTGTGACCGCACACAATAGGGTCTGCAGCCAATGATAGTGGACAGACGCTTGCTCATGAGCAGAAGGAATGGGTCCTGACAAGCTGTTTTTGTCTGTCAAGCTGCTCTCATTCTTGCATTTTTGAGTGATTTCCCTGGGTTAGAGGTCAAGAGTCAGTAGGCTTATTTGTCTGACTTCGATTTGGCTGGATGCACGTTTAGTTGGAGAGTTGGCCAGCACAAGAATAAAGGTAGTGTGATGCGTACCTGCTAAGGGTCCCAGAGACATCTCCAAGCACTCCGGACAGCGTTTGTGGAAATACCCCAGGAAGAATTGCACTGGGGACATATTTATAGAATGGCGTCAATGTAATCTATTTCCACATAAAAAGCCATCCCAAAACTTAGTGTTTTAAAATGATAATTTTATTATTATCCACTTCAGGGGATGCTCAGGCTCGTGGCCTCTCGTGTGGTTGCAGTGCACATTGTCCCTGGATCTGTCCGGCCAGGTTCCTGACTCACTGGGCCGGCTCTCGATGCTGGCAGTGAGCCGGGCCCTCCGCTGGGACTGTCAGCCGGAACACATGCGCTTGCCTCCTCACATGGCCTGGTTTCCTCACAGCCTGGTGTCTAGGGTCCAAGAGCGGGTATCCAGGAAACAGGAACCACAAGTCTCTTGAGCCCTCAGCCCGAACACCTGGCACAGCATTGCTTCTGCCGTATTCTGGTGGTCGTGTTGCCCAAAAGCCCGTGTTAAAGGGGAGGGGACACAGAGCCTACCTTTCAGTGGAAGGAGTGCAGATAAATTTTTAGGTGGTGTTTTCAAACCACCACAACTGCTAATTCTCCCCCTCTTTCTGTCCTCATGCAGCTTATAGCCTAGGAGGTAGACTTGAGTCTATGATCACACCATTACAGATAAACTGCACGATGACAAGGGCCAGGAAGGAGACATGGTCTGAGAGTCTAAATATGGGCATTGTGTTAGTTTGCTCTGGCTGCCGTAGCAAAATCAAACTGACGGGACGCCTTAAACAATACAGATTTATTATCTCACCGTTTGGGAGGCTAGTTGTCCCAAGATCAAGATATTGGCAGATTTGGTTTCTTCTGAGACCTCTCCTAGGCTTGCAGAG
The DNA here is from genome assembly GCA_030068075.1 of Paguma larvata. NCBI lineage: Eukaryota > Metazoa > Chordata > Mammalia > Carnivora > Viverridae > Paguma > Paguma larvata. The sequence goes on along the minus strand of CM057842.1, from coordinate 31,797,665 downwards.
GACTGCTTTCTCACCGTGTCCTCACATGGGCTGTTCTCTGGGCATATACTTCTGTATCCTAATCCTTTCTTTTTATGAGAACTTGGTCATACTGGATTATGGGCCACACACATGACCCCATTTTGCCTTAGTTACCTCCTTTTTGAAAAAAAAAAGTGTATTATTTTGTTATTTAAAATTTTTTATTGTTTATTTTTGAGAGAGAGAGAGAGAAGGAGAGCAAGCAGGGGAGGGGCAGAGAGAGAGAGGGAGACACAGAATCCGAAGCATGCTCAGACTCTGAGCTGTCAGCACAGCGCCCGACGCGGGGCTCGAACCCATGAACTGTGAGGTCATGACCTGAGCTGAAGTCTGCTGCTTAACCAACTGAGCCACCCAGATGTCCCTTACTTATTTTGCGAGGGGGTGCAGAGAGAGAATCCCAAGCAAGCTCTGTACTTTGAGCATAGAGCCAGCGCAACACAGGGTTCAAACTCATGAACCGTGAGATCATGATCTGAGCCAAAATCAAGATTCAGATCCTTAACCGACCGAGCCACCCTAACTAAGGTGCCCCTACCTTAGTTACCTCCTCAAATGTCCTGTCTCCCATTACAGTCACATTCTGAGGTTCTGGGGGTTAGGACTCCAACATAGGAATTTTGGAGGAACACAAGCTCATGTGAGGGATATGAATATTTAATGTGATCTTTTTGTCTGTAGAAATATCTTGCTAGAGATATAAACTCATTTTACCAAGTTATAATTTACTTGAGAAAGTCTTTAGTTTTAGGGGTTGCCTTTTAATTCAGTTTTGTTTTACATTTAAATGTTTACGTAGTCTCAAAGTAAAACCTTGAAAGGAAGGTCAATTCAAAGAAGCCTGGCTTTCCCTCATTTCCTCTGGAAGTCATTTTTAGATTGATCCTGGCTACCCACTCATAGAGAATCTGTTCTGTCCCGTGAGGATGACGTGACAGAGTGTATAGTAATGGCTTCTCCCCTGCGTCACTGCGAGTGCCATGAGGGCAGGGACTTGTCTTCTCTAATTTCTAGTATCATCCCTGAAACCTAACACTGTGGCTAGAACGTAGTTGGCATTTGGTGAATATCCATCTAGTGAATGTGGTGCTGGAGTCGGGGTACAGGTTGGAGTCATTCGTTTGAAAGTCCTTTGCACCGAGGTCATGGAAATGGACATTTACTACAGAAATTGTCTCGTGCGGTTATGAAAGCTGAGAACTCCGATGCTCTGTTGTCTGCAGTTGCAGAACCTGGAAGCTGGTCATGTAATGCAGTCCGAGTCCAAAGAGCTGAGAACTAGGGGAGCCATTGGTGTAAATCCTGGGGTCCAAAGGGTCAGGAACCAGGAGTGTGGATGCCTGAGTGCAAGGAAAGAAGGACATCCCAGTTCGTGAAGAGAGAAGAGGAATTTGTCCTTCCTCTGCCTTTGTTCTTCTATTTAGGGCCTCAACAGATTAGATGATTCCACCCACGTTGGTGAGGGCACATCTTTTTTACTCAGTCTTCTGAATTAAATACTAATTTTTTTGTGGAAACACCCTCGTTGACACACCCAGAAATCATGTTTTCCCAGCTATCTGAGCATCAGTCAAGTCAATGCCTAAAATTAACCATCACGCCATGTGGAGGGGATAGAGTAAGGAGAGTGAGCAAAGAGAAAAAGCAGCAATTAGAGAGACGGCAGGGAGGTAGGACTCCAGGAAGGTCTGTGTCCGTGGCCGTCTGGGAAGGACATAATCGTGATAGAGCCATTAGTCGGGAAGTGTGTGGCTGAAAGAACTGCATGATTGGAAATTAGAAGACATTGGTTCGAGTTTTGCTTCTACACTTGATTCATTATGTGACCTTGGGTAAGCTAGGCTCTCTAAAACTCAGTGCTGCTTAAGTGAAACGAGAGCCATTGTATCTATCTGCATTGTCTGCCTTATAGGGTGAGGGGGCTTCAGAAGAGGGTAGTAGTGTTGAGACCATCTGGAAACTACCAGGTGCTCTGGTAATGTAAGAGGAAAATGATACTCAAAGGATCTTCTAAACTTACCTGTTCGAAGCCTTCATCTTTTCAGTTATGCCTTACATGCCTCCTTCCTGTAGTATTCTAAAACCAAGGCTTATGAAGGTTTGGGGAATGACTTGTTACTATACTTCCTTTAATGACAAAGTGATTTACCGAAGAGAACTTGCACAAGGCAAAACGTAGGCTTTTGTGTGCAACAGTTTACTCTTTTCTCATCAAGCAGGCTTTTTAGAGTAGCTTTGATCATGAGGTTACTGGTTTTGGACACCGTTATGCCTCATAGCTTCTAGACAAGACTGTATCAATCACATCTTGATTTATACCAGTTACAATTAGCGTTTCAATTAATAGAGAAGCTAATGCTAGAAGTAGAGCTATTCTTATTCTTTTCATCTTGCTCATCAAAAGCATATGGTGAATTTTAACCTGTCACATGCAACACCTAAAATGAGCACCGCTCATGCATCCTGACTGAAGTGGCAAGTTGGGCAGCAGCACGCTTGAGCCCATCTCTGATGGATGCGATACCGAAAGGAAGGTATTCGATGCATCCGGTCTTGCTAAAAGCTGATATTGGCAAAGCAATGTCGTGAGGAAGCTGTTTTTCCTTGGTAATTGTGTATCTTCATTTTCCCAAAACTCATCTGTGGTGTTTCTAAAAGAGGGTCAAATATTTTGTCCTCCAGTCTGTTTTTTTTTTTTTTTTCAGAAGCTCTTCAAGACGGAAAGAACCCTCAGAAGTAGGAATAGAGGTCGATGAATCCACTCGCTTTTAAAGACAGACACTTGGCAAAAGACATAGCTTCAAGGATAGGTTTTCATGAAACTTCTGAGGACTCTAATCCAGTGTGCTAAGCATTGGACTGGAGACAAAGAGAGAGAAGGTTTTCATTTTTGGCGTGTCACTAGCTGCCTCCGCCTCAGAGATGGGTTTAAGAAATGTGTCAGGCTGCATATTCTTTCTCTCATCCCTTTTCGTACTTGGGAAAAACTGAGAGATACTGATGGGAATGCAGAGCGCGTTTCTCTCCCACAAAAAGGACGGAGATCTATTACGTATAATATATACATCTACGTGTGTGTATATGTGTGTGTCCATCCATCTTTATTTAAAAATGGCTGACTGGTTTTAAACTTAATTTCTGTCATGCCAAAGCTGAGGTGTGTGTTTCGTTCATCTGCTGAGGTCCAGTTAAATTAAAATAATTTGTTAACTCTTAGGAAACTGAAGATTTTCCTCTCTAAGGCCACAGTTCTTGGAGAGCTTTGACAGGGTGAGCGTCATTCGAAGTCATTCTCCCCTGTCGTGCTAGATTTATCCTCCTTCCTTACCCCTCGTATTCTTCGGACACCTTGGCATTTGGTGAGGAAGAAGAGAAAATATGGGAAGGGCTAACTGAGATGAATCGCAGGGTCTCTTTGGAAGCTGCCAGAAGGAATGGCTTTCTCTTTCTTTTTCTTTTCTCTTATTTCTTCTTTTCCTTCTTCCCTACTCCCGTCCTTCTCCTCTTCTTTCCTCCCTTTCTCTTCTCTGAATTTATCTTCCTTCTTCTTTTCCTCCTTTTCTCCCCTCTACCAATAACCCACTTGCCCCCCTCACTCCTTACTTCAGCTCTAATGAGAGGAAATAATTGATTGAATATTTGTTCACAAATTTATTTTTGAGAAGATAAAGTTTTTCTGGATTAATGAGAAACTGGCAACTCTTAGCCAGTTTCCTTTCACTTCCTGTCTGAGAGGATTCTTTCTTCGGTCAGTGAGCAGTCGTGGCTACTCCCCTGACCACATGATCTCGCTTTCCACAGGAACAGAAGGGCTCTGCCCAGATTCCTCACTTTGACTTGCAGGTGACCAGGTCCCCTTCTGACCCTCACTCTCTTCATCTGTTTTGTTTTTAATTTCCATATTTACATGGGATTTTTTTTTTTTTTTGTTTTGTTTTAAAGAGAAGAAAAGCCAGGATGAGTCTCGTCTGTCAATGGTTAGAACAATCTCGAACTTCAGATTAGAGAAAATTTAGTCATGGGAACAGTATTGGTTTTGTCAGACTGATTCTAAAGATTCTTTTCCAATGTATAGAAAGTGGGTTACATTTATAGGGTCGACATTTTGGGAAAGAGGCCATATGTAAAACATGTCCAATTCGGTATTCTTTGATGATGAAATATTTTTTATATGTGTCTGTTGATGCTTTGTGAAATGATCCTTAATTCTTTGAACCTGTTGGTTTCTGTATATTTTTTCACAGAGTCACAAACCCCTTGGGTTGGCATGGCCACACTTTGGGTTTTTACAGGCCTTCTAATTGTCAATATTTTATGGACTTGATCTCTTCGCGTTCAGCTATTGATGTAGTTTTAAATATTTTACTGAGAAAGAAACTTGAGAGGGAAATCTGAAATCCATGGCTAGTGAACTATCTTTTATCTTTGTGGCTTTAATAACTCTGTCTTCTCCAGGGATGCCTTTGCCATCTCGATCGCATATTTTGATTATTTACAGAGTGCTTCCATGTGGCACAACCTCAAGCCTGAAGCATATGAGTAATGAAATATTTAATCTCTAAGTATGAAATGGAAGGTTCAGTTTGAAAGTTAGGCCTTAGGAACCTTGCCAGTCAGCACTGAAGAAAAGTTTCCTGAGCCTAAGGTTTGGTCATACTTTGGGGATAGACATCCCTACACTATCTACAGTAACTACAGCAAACACATTTCATGTCTGATCAATGAGCCGTCAACCCCTCAAATCCTTTGCCAAGTCTTTAGTTGGCATTGCCTGCGGCTATGCTGAGACAGCGGTCCACTTGAAATGATGAATGAAATCCACAGGTGGTTTTGGTATGGAAATTTTTGTTTATGCCTCATGAAGATGGAATTATAGGATTGGATTTAGAGCAAATTGAGCATCCTGAATGAGAGCCTTCAGTGTCTTCCTGTTGAAATGATAATAATATGCAGAACCTCATAGTCATGATCACCGTGGTCCCATGATACTTGGCGCCTTCCTGCTTTTTTCATTTCTATCCAGTGCTACTCTCTCCACCCACTCAGCCATTATATTGTAATCAATTAGGAAGGCAGTAGTGCTGTCTGACCTACTTTGTCTTAGGAGCCTTGCATTTCCATTTCCTCCTTCCAGAATCTCTCCCTTCACTTCCCATGCCTGGATCCTCCTCATCTTTCACTCCATGCAAGGCTATACCAGGTCTCTTCCTAAAACCCCAAGCTTCCCTTGGCCCGCATCACTTGGCAGCTTCTACTGTAATGTCTCTCTCCTAGCTCATGGAAAAGGGAACCTTGGCTCACATTTGACAATTTTTCCATTTGCAGCCCTAGGCATGGCACCTAGGAGGTACTCAGTACCCAATTTCTTAAATCATTGAATGGACTGTGATAATTACATGGAAGACAGAGGCTGTGCTATGGCTCCTGTTCTTTCTGGAATAGTCGCTAAATAGTCCAGTGAGGCTTTAAAAACTGCTGCTCAGATTCTGCTCATTCATGTCAACAGTTGCCATGGTTTGCTATTTCAGAGCCTTAAAAAAAAAAAACAACATAAATTTTGGGTCTTTCCGACAGAGCCATCAATTCAATAAAGATTATATTGTTTTAAATCCTATCTGCAAAGCTAGGTGGAATGTAAGCTTACCTGTGTACCGTCTACTAATGGTTTTCTCAATAAAACGTAGCAAAAGTGCTCATGTTTTCAATATATCTATTGGAAAAAAATTGATTGGAGAATTCACTTCAGACCTTCTGAATAGTTAAATAGAAAATACTGAAATGCATATTACTACAAACACATTTAGAATTTTTATTTTTATTTTTTTATGTTTTTTTCTTCGTTTTTAAATATTTATTTTGAAAAGGAGGTAGGCAGAGAGAGAGAATATGTGTGTGTGTGTGTGAGTGGGGAAGAAGCAGAGAGAGAGAGAGAGAGAGAGAGAGAATCATAAGCAGACCCTGCACTATCAGCCTGGAGCCCAATATGGGGCTCAGATCCAGAACCGTGAGATCACAACCTGAGCCAAAATCACGAGTTGGATGCTCAACTGACTGAGCCACCCAGGCGCCCAGGAGTTTGTATTTTTAGAGAATTCGTGAACTCATGGATTCAGGATAAGGTTTTATGCTAATACAATTCATCCACAGAAATACACTGCAATTAGGCAATACTCTCTCCACCAAAAGAATTTTCCTTTTTGAATCAGTAAGAACATCAGTGCTAACCTCCCATTACGTCCTCTATTGAGAGGACAGGTGGTCCCGAATCCGCATGTTAGCCCTGTCTGATCAGGAAACTGAAGTTTCGTTCTACATGAGCTCAAAGTTCAGTAGCCATTTGATTTTGAACTCCCTTTCCACATCCAAGTAATATTTAGAATGGGACAAGTTAAGATCTAATCATCTAGGGGCATCTGGGTGGCTCAGTCGGTTAAGTGTCTGACTCTTCATATCAGCTCAGGTCATGATCCCAGGGTCATGGGATCCCAGGACCCTGCATGGAGCCCGCTTAAGAGTCTCCCTCTTGCCCTCTACTGCTCTCACATGCTCTCTCTAAATAAATAAATAGATAGGTAAATAAATAGATAAGTAAGAAGTTAAGTAAGTAAATAAATAAATAAAATGTCATTCTATCGTTTTAAAAATATGTAATCATCCAGGCAGTGTGAGGATGCCTCAGATCTATTATGATTTAGTTGGGGAGCATTATTCACAGCCGTAAGTTGGAGGATCTGTGATTGATTGTGACAGGCCTAGGCCGAGACCCATGTGAATGAAGAATCATCATCATCAGACTTTGTTTAGACTTTGTACCTTGTACAACCGTGTTTTTTAAAACTTGAGCTTAAAATTCACGTAACATAAAGGTAATCATTTTAGTCCAATTCAGTGTATATACACAACTGCCCTTTAAGGAATTAGGTATTATTAGTATTACTCCCTTTAGGAGTTTACCAAGACCCTTCTCCCTTCAGTTAGAATGTTGGTAAATTCCAGAAGCACCTCCTAGCTGGCCTTGGCATGCCACCAAATGCTAACCACCCTGTGAAACTTCACAGGGGGAAAAAAAAGTTCAGTTAACAGACTCTAAAAAAAGTAAATTACTTAAAATAACGCTTTATTATCCAAATGTAAGCCTAGAAATCACCTTCCACTACTTCACATAGACCTTGATAAGGACGTAGCTTGACTTAACACCATGAGAATGAGAGTTTTTATAAAATCCCCTGAAATTCTCTGCATCAGTGTCCTACCCAGTATTTGTGTGAAAGTAATAGGAGATGAATTATGGCTGATCCTTAACCTCAGCAAAGGTCTCTAAAAGTTCAGCCAGGCAGAGCCGTTTTTAATTGATTGGGGATTTGGGAAAGCCGCTATGGAGTTTGTGCAGCATTAGAAAGCCGCGTTTTGAGTCTAGAAGAAAAAGAGGGAGGATTGGGAAAGGCAGGTAAACATGAGAGAGAGTCCACATTGTGCATCTGGAGAAGGGAAGGACGTGGTGTCTAGTGCATGACTCTCATGGAGGAGAAGGACTTAGCTCACCATATTGCCTCATTTCTACAAAGTGTTAACACTCTTGCTACTTATACCATTAAGAGATGGACCTCAACAGGGGTGCCTGGGTGGCTCAGCTGGTTAAGGGTCCATCTTGGGCTCAGGTCATGATCTCACGGTTCGCGGGTTCAAGCCCCACATCAGACTCTTGGCTGACAGCTCAGAGCCTGGAACCTGCTTCAGAGTCTGTCTCCCTCTCTTTCTCTGTCCCTCCTCCACTCATATAAAAAAAAATATTTTTAAAAATGGACCTGTACATAGTAATGTATTGCAATGCACAGGAATTTGCAAGAACAGATTAAAATGACTGTTGGAAAAAAAGAAAACCGACCTATAATAGAATTCCTAAATTTAAAAACCACATAAACCCCATTGACTCTTGTGTCAAATGTGCATGTTTTTGATGCTGAGTTCGATAAGGAAAAAATATGCAATTCGAAATAATCCGTCTGGACAAAGATAAGTAGAACCAGAGAAGATCAAGGGCACCAGAAACTTGACAAGTGGTGATGTCCAAAACTTCCCGAGGAAGCGTGTGAGAATGAGGAAGTGCAGGACGGTCGGTCTGGTCGGAGCCTCCCACTGAGAACGATGGGTGGACATCCCTGGGGAAGGGGGCCTGAGTTGATAGCTGGGGTTGGCGCTTGTTGGCTAACACCTGTGTCTAAGGAAATGGGAAAGAGTTAAAGCTCACAAACAAACTGGGTCTCCTAAGGACAACAGAGCTCTGTGTAGGGTTGGGGCTAACTCAGCCTATTTGTGTTGGTGAACTAGAACATAAAGGAAATGAGGCAGAACCCACAGCCAGCTGGACTTGTGCAGTGTTGCTTGAGCAGTGGTATTTGCCCGTGAAGATGATTCAAAGAAAACAGTGGATTGGGGGCCGCCTTCCTTCTTCTACCTCTCCTCACTTTCTGTGATCCTTCATTAACAGAGACTTACAAAGCAAAGCGAGCAGTAGAGAGGGCTGTTCAAAATGTACCACCACCTTCCCAAAAATCTCACTGAATTCTAGTTAGTTGAATGTTTTGAAACACCTTTAAGCTTCTTGTCCAAGAAATCCCCAGCTAACCCTGAAGTTAACAACTCTTAGGTTAATGGGAGGTTGGGTAACATTTCATTGACAGACTTGATTACCATGTCTGCTCTAGAACTCATTTCTCTGAGGTCCATTTACCCAAGCAAATCAGTATAGCCACACCCTCCCTTCCACCCTCCTACAGGCGTCCCCATCAATGAGAGAGAAAGACTGTATGTGTTCTTTGGTGCCATCGAAACCTGAAATCAGCTTGTCACTTTCTATCAGTATGAGCTTGGGCAAGCTTTGCACGTTTTGAGTGTCAGAGGCCTGCACGATATCCAAGTGGCAGTGTTCAAGGGGCATTTGGCTCTGTGGGTGGGGAGGGGAGAACACAGGAAAGATGTCCAGTCTGGAAGACTCACATGGACACCTGACATGGAGATATTAATTGAAGCCTTGGGTTTGGATAGAATTGCCTAATGGCACTGCATCTAATGAAATAAGAAAAGGCACCAGGAGTGTATTTAAATTTTCTTAGACAAGTTTTTATTGGGTCTTTATTCTAATCGTGAGAAATGTTTCTGGCATTTGGATAGATGATTGACTTACCAGTCATGGGTCCTCACTTAGTACCCACTCCTGGGTTCCGTGAATGCCCTCCTGGTGTTCCTTGCTGGAGTTAAGCTCACTTACCACTGGAGCAGCTGTCACATTTGCTCCTCTTTTGGTTTCTTAGTCATACGGCATGAACCACAGCAGAGTGAACGCTTAGCCACCCTCTGCCCCAGACTCTAGAGGGAAGCACATTCTGTCCTGAGGCTTGGGTGAGGCAGATTGGCAAGTGTGGTGTGGGGCTCCTGAACTCGGAGGGCGGGTTGCCGCTCCTAGGGCCCTCCTCTCGGGGTCTCTGCTCCAGATTCTGCTTGGAAGTATTCTAGGAAGGCAAGTGCCTTCCCTCATTGTCAAAAATGGGCCAGCCTTGCAGTTCGGGGCTGTAAGGAAGAAGGTTTCTCCACCATATGTGGAGCCTGAGCTTTTAGGAATGGAGATACAAAAGGGAGGTGCTTATTTACTCTTTTATTTGGCAAGCATGCATTAAAGACCAAGGCTTTAGAGATATCCTCAGTGGCGGCACAAACAAGGTCACTGCTGTTAAGGAGGTGAGATTCTGGAAGACTAGATAGAGAGGATAAAATAATGATAGGTGGTTGATATCTGCTAGCAAATGATTGGGTGATCTGTAGCCAGGGAAGACTTTTCAGAGGAGGCGATTTTGAAGCTGAATCTTGAAGAATGCAAAAGGGATAGATGTTGGAGGACCAGCCCTGTTACAGAATAAGAGGAGAGGCCTTGGTGATTCTAAGAAGTATGAGGACTATCATGGGTGAGAGATCTCCTGGGGTACGGGTACACGTTGCTCTGTGACAAATTACAGCAGTGACCCAGAAGGCTACAGTGGCATTAGGCTTTCCTTGGTTTCCATTATAGTCCTCATTTAAAAGGCACTGAGTTCACCTGTGAAAACCCTTTCTGGTCTAATGAGTGTGTCCAGGAGGTGGTTTCTTTTACGCGTGTGTGTTCATTTTCAAAGAAGCAGGGTGGCCAGAGTCTGCCTCAAACTGGGCCGAGGGCTTTTCAACTGACACTTAAAAAGTATTTGTATACAAATTCTTCTTGAGGTTCGGATTTAATGCTGCCATCATAAGAGACCAGAGGGTTCGATTGTTGAACCCATGTACCAAATGCTGATCAGAAATTTGCTTCAAATGTGTCCTCCCCACTCCGGTAAATGTTCCATCCAGAGCACCGAGCCAAGAGGGCAATCAGAGCTCTGTTGTTTCTGCTTGGATTTCCCAAGGGCCACATCCCAGGGAGAGGGGGAGAAAATGACAGGCCTAAGGGATATATACAGGCACTGTGTGGACTCTGCATATGATTTGCATAGTGCTTGATAAGCTGAAATCTGGTCTTAGAAAATGTTCAAATTAAAATTTTATCGTGGCTACCAGTGCAGACATTTCTTAATATCCCACCCCCACCCCGCCTTTTTGGAATTCTTTTGCTCATATTGACTGTCTGTGCTTCATATATCTTTTTGGTGGAAAGTTACAACTGTGATTCAGAGCATCAGTGAAGGAAAATGGGAAAAATCTGGGTTTACCAGAGACCTTTTTTTGGTAAATGAAGTTTGTGTTCAAGCCCTTTCTAGGCATATCTTTCCCAGTCTTCTAGTAAAAATGCCTTTATTTGGGGTCTTAGAGGCTCAAGGGAGCCGTATGTGTGTGATAGGAAAAAAAAAAGGTAAGTCTTGCATTTGAGAACTATCTGGTTTCAGTTCAGGCTCTATTCTTATGAACTGTGCAATTTGAGATAAGTTACTTTGTCTATCGGGACCTCAGTTTCTTGTAGCTGGGGATGGATATAACCTTCCTAGGGCTTTTGTGAACATAAAACAATGTGTGTGTAACACTTACCACAAGACCAAGGATTAGTATTGCTAACTTGTTTATATCAACCACACTAGAGCCGTATTATGAGCATAGTTTTTGTCTCTGAAAGTTGGTAATGAGTGACTGTGCATTAAGAAGGGGCTGTTGAGTTAGTGATTTGGGGACCCCAGCCCTCCGTGTTCTCTAGACCCAGGGAACGATCGAGCGCTGTGGTGCTCTGAAGAGCCATGATGCATCTTATAAGTTCTCACGTTTGCACTTAATAGTTAATTAACACATGCATTGACCTCATTAGAAGCAATTAAAGCAACAGCTTCAGGTAAAGACATTTTGTGAAATTTCTGGAGGCAGGGCTCTTACACATTCATGCTTTCTGTCCTTCGAGGCTTCCTTCTAGGACATTTTACTGTCATTTTTTAATTTGCGGATTCCTGCTGATTATCAGAACTGTTCCCTGAAACAATCGCATTAGGGTGAAATTAGATGCGGTTGTTCAGTTTTATTTATTAGTAGTCCAGCGCAGGCCTGAAATACAAAGCTTGATTTAAAATATATATTTAAGATGTTAGCTTCGTTAGTGTACAATTGCTAACCAAAATGACAATTTATTGCGATGATGGGGTAAGATTTGCTGTTTATTATTTAAGGGCTTTCTCACTTACCGAAAGAATCGTGTTTTTAATTTCTAAGCCAAAAGAGTAAAATCGTGCCTAGTCAAAATAAACTTCTAAAATTGCATGCCTTCAGGGTGCCTGGATGGCTCAGTAGGTTGAGCCTCTGACTTTTGGTGTCAGCTCAGGTCATGATCTCACAGTTCATGAGATCGAGCCCCACATCGGGCTCTGCGCTGCCAGCATGAATCGTGCTTGGCATCTCTCTCTCTCTCTCTCTCTTTCTCTCTCAAAATAAACAAACTTAAAAAAAATAAAGTTTTTATTTAAAAAAAAATTGCGTGTCTTCGTTCAGGATATTAGTTCTCAAAATCAAATGAACATCTGTCCTTTGGAGGGCTTGTAAAAATACAGATGTGTGGGTCCCCACCTTCAGAGTTTTTGATTGGGGGGTTCTAGGGTAGGGCCCAGGAGTTTACATTTTCAGCAAGTGCCCTTGGGGTTTTGATGCTGAGTCCGTGGACTTCACTATGAGAACCACTGCTTTAGGGAAAATTTATGAAGGGCTATGCAGGAAAGCTTTTCCTCTGTCTTGTTTCTTTATTACATGTGTTCCAAGGTGAGATCTATTGCTTTTTTGCTGAGAATCCAAATGTGTTTTTCTAATTGGCTTTTTACCACAGTTGTTTCAAATTAGGCAATTGAGTTTATGTTACCTGGCAGGGGGCTAGCAGGAGAGGAGGCACATACAGACATGTTTTAATGGGTAGATAAGTTGTTCTTGAGATGAAAATAAACCTCAATCATTTAAATTATCCTTGGAAATTCATTGAGTCATTCATTCAACCCTTACTTGATTAGGAACTCCTTATGTACCAAGTATTCCTCTAAGCGGTTGCTCCGTAAATAAAGGAGATGAAATTCCTTCCCTAATAGGATTGTAGGGACCCAAAACAGGCCACCCCAAGATGGACCACTTTAGCCTGAAGATGATTTTGAGTTAAAAAGACCTCAGCCCGGCAGATCCAGGAAAAACTTTTTGCTTCTTCCATCAACTACCAAAAAACATTTTGGAAGAGAACCTGCTTGGGGAAGAGAGCTCTGATCATAGATAACGACATTATGATATAATCTAGGCATGGGGGACAGGGAGGAACCTAGCAAGGTCTGATTAATCAAAGTCCTTTCTTCGTCCCACTGTTCCTGAGTCACCCAGCAAACATTTGTTTATGAAACATTTACTCTTTTTCATCTGCGAATTGCGTTCATTCCCTTTGAAGTTCCAGACCCCAGCAGCCCTGTCCTTAGTTTAGAATGGCATGTGTACCTCATTTTGCTTTAGTCTCTTTAGACTTTGCACATCCGTGTGGATTCCTCGTAGGTACGCTGTTAAATTTGATTTTCTCCTTTTAATCCATCTCATGTCAATTTGATTCTTAGTTCGGCTAGAAGGACCTTGAGGAGGGGACAAGATACCCATCTTCCCTGACAGGGTTTAGGTATAAGATGGGATGTGGTAAGGGGTGGAGCAAGGGTGTGGACAGTCAATAAATAAAGTTGGTCCTTGAAAGACACAGGTTTGAGCTGCACGGATCCACTTATACCTGGATTCCTTTCACTAAATACAGTACAGTATTGTGGATGTATTTTCTCTTCCTTGCAGTTTTCTTAATAACATTTCCTTTTATATAGTTTCCTTTATTGTAAGAATATAGTACATAATACATATCCCAAATGTGTGCTAATTGACTCTTTGTGTTGGTGGTAAGGATTCTGGTCAACAGTAGGCAGTTAGTAAAGTTTTGGGTGAGTCCAGGTTAATACATGTACTTTTGACGACATAGGTGGGGCAGCGCTTGTAATTTCCGTGGTGTTTAAGGGTCAGTCATACATGACAAGTAGAACATGTTACAAAGGGACGCCTGGGTGGCTCAGTTAATTAAGTGTCCCACTCTTGATTTCAGCTCAGGTCATGATCTCATGGTTGAGGAGATCAAGCCCCTAGTCGGTCCTTGTGCTGACAGTGTGGAGCCTGCTTGGGATTCTCTCTCTCCCTTCTCTATGTCCCTACCTTGCTCATGTTCTCTCTTAAAATAAATAAATAAACATAAAAAAAAAAGAAAATGTTATAAGAAAGAATAAAGATGGAAGAAATTACAGACAGTGATAGTGAGGGAGGGCAAGCAAGGGAGAGAGCTTGGATAAAGTTGAACCTGCAGGAAGTAAGGAATCTGTGCTCGAGGATATTGGAGGGGGAAGAGGGTACTTTGGTTGGAGGAAAATACTCCACAACAGGGAAGCCAGAGAGTCCTTGCTGTATTTGAAGAGGGCCAGTGCAGTTGGAACCCATTGGATAAAAGAGGAGGTGGATAATGAAAGACTACTTGATTTTGTTCTAAGTTAGAAGAGGTGTCACTGTAGGGTTGCTTTGCCTCAGAAAGACGAACATTCTGGCTGCCTGAATAGAGTGGACACAGGGAAAGCATCCTTTGTAATAGAGGATGAGTAAAGGGTGAGTAAAACATGCACCTACTTGTTGCCACACTTGTGGCAGACATCACAAATCGATTGCAGAGCCCTTTCCCACTGGTCCGAATACTGACCGGGATGACTTCCCAACACAGTGTGCAGCCAGAACTGAGCTCCTGGATGCTGCACATGAAATGAGATCTCTTTCTGTCCATCCCAACTGTTCATATGTCATCCGGTTTTCCAGTACCTTATCTATCCTTGCAAGAGGTCTGGGCATTTGCTCCGGATTCGTTCACTCATCAGCAATATATATTGTGCACTGTGAAGCAGACTTTAAAAATCTCCAAATAAATGAACTTGATAGTTTCAGATCGTATGGACTGGGAAGAAAATGATGTGATCGAGACCTGAAAAATGAGGCGTTGGCCTTTTCACTAACAGGGTAGGGCATTCCAAGCAGAGGAACAGCAGGTACCGGGTCTCTGTGGGAAGATGGGCCACAGGGCATGTGTCGAGGGCACATTTCCTGTCTTCTCACTCGTGTCTTTACAGCCCATGTAGAGTGTGAGCTCTGCAGTGCTCTCCCTGTGACACGGTTGGCAAGTGTCTGTCGCTTGATGGGCGTGATGCCAGAATTAGTTCTGGGCTTTCTCTTAACACTCTCCCATCCTAAATATCTCTCTTCGCCTACACTCACTCTATCTTGTCTTCCTTTCTCTAAGCGAACTATCTCGTATCCACCTCTTTTCATTTCACCAGTTACCTTTGTTGAAGAGGATTATCTAGAGGAATATGTGGGAATGGATTTCACATGGCATTTTATGTATTAATAACCTTTTTAGCTTGGGAACTTTCCTCCTTCCCTGTCTCATTATTTGTTTTTTGTAATAAATGCCCATCTAACTTACTGAATTTCTCTTTGAGCACAGGCAACCTTGTCCACAAGAGAAATTTCTCATTTGGAACCCTGATATGGTAGTTGCTAAAACATACACAAAGAAAAAAATCGCTCAGTAGGAAAAATAAAACATAAAGGAAACCAATTATTTTATCTGTTTGAGAGAGCCATCCGGCCACAGTGGTGAGTAGTAATTGCAGTATTTTGTCATGGAAGCCATCGGTTGTAAATAATAGATATCTGCCTTTGCCTACATTTGTTTTATTGCCGATTAGCGGGGCCTTGTGCAGCTGAGGGTTAGTCACAGGAGCTGGGGTTAGCGTGACATGTTAGGGCAACTGTGTTTGCAGTGGAAGAGTTTCCAGGTGTGCCTGGGCAAGAATAGAAGACTCAGCGAGAAGCACCTGTCTTTGTTGTCAGCATCTGTGTTGACCAGGGGACTTGGTCCTGGTCACTCTGCAGTCCTTTTCACTCTGCAATCCCTGCGGATGGCTCGCCGAGCTTTGGTTTATGTGTCTGTGAGATGGAGTTGATCAAACTGACCTTTTGCTTGGAGGGTGAACGCAGGGTGGTGGTGATGAGAACCGTTCACACTTTGAGCGATTACTACCTGCCAGGCATTTTCTGAAGCACATCCTTTCGCGTAAGCCTCATGATGGCTGTTGAGGTAGATACTGCTTTCCTCTTTTCCTGTTGAGAAACCACAGAAAGGTGGGCTCCTCAAGAACATGCCCCTTAGGCAGTGCTGGACACACCTGAGGTGTTTATATCAAGGGAGTAACTGCAGCTGCTACTGTTGTATTAAAAAAACAACACACATAGTTTGCATATATTCCACACTGTAGGAGATCAGATTCTTAATGCCTCTTGTTTTCTATTTGCCTTGTTATCTGGCTCCATTTCACAGCACTGATTTATGTCTCTCTTGTTTTTCTACCGATAAAAAAAGTTCTGTTAAAAGTTTTTAAACCCATTTTTCCGTCCTATAGATGGTTGGAGTATGGGAATCCTGTCAAAGCAGAGTCTCTGTTGGCCTTCTTGGATCAGGTCTTCGGGCTCTCCAGGAAGACTCAAGTTGATTCCCCTTTGATGGTAGGGGAGTCAACATTTCAAATAACTCAGTAAAACCTTTAGAAATTATGATCATGAGCATCCCCCCACCCTTCTTCACATTTGCATTGTTTTCAGAATGTCACTTGTATTTATTGAAAACATGGCCAATTTTTGTGTGCTGTTATTCATGTTCCAGGAGCCGTGGAACCCAGTAGTCTTAGCTCTGTGTTTGAAGATTGCCTGATCTTAGGCAAGTCTCAATGTTTTAGAGTCCCAGCCCCCATATCTCCAGAATGAGCATCATGATGGTGATGACGATGATACTCATCTCATAGGGTTATGTAGATTATATAGACTAGCTTGATGAAGTCAGGACCACCATAGACTTTTAGTGTTTTCTCTCACATAATGTACTTCATTTTCTATGTGTTCTACTTTTCCCTCAATATCTAGTTTTCTTCACAGTGTTCCTACCCTCACCCCAGTCTCCATTCTTCCCATTCTTCCATCTGTCCCAGCAGTCCATCTAACCACCCATCCACCACCCTTTCCTTCCTTCCTCCTCTCTCTCTCCCTCCTTTCCTCCCTCCCTCCCTTCCTCCCTTCCTCCCTTCCTTCCTTCCTTCCTTCCTTCCTTCCTTCCTTCCTTCCTTCCTTCCTTCCTTCCATCTATCCATCCATTCATCCATCCATCTATCCATCCGTCCATCCATCCGTCACTCTACCCATCCTTCTTTCCATCTACCTAATTTCTTTTTATCCAACCACCCTTCATCTTTCCCTCCTCCCCCCGACCCTCCTTCCCTCTCTCCGTCTCTCCCTTTAACCAAATGCCCTTTTGAAGTCTGGACCCCAAATGGTGAACAAAACACATACAGTTTTTACCTTCATAGAGCTTACTTTCTTTTCCATTTGATCCCCTTGTACCTAGTATTGAAATAAAAATTTCTTCCTATGGGTCAGGGAACAAATATGAGGATGCTGACCCGTTTGATGCTTTTCCAAACAGCTGGATTGAAGATGGGACTATTTGCCATGACCCCTCAACCAGAAGTGCTGAGCTAGCTGCTTCATTAGGAGTTTGAAGAGCAAGGGGAGTATTATTCAAAGAATAACAAGCACACAGTAAAACATTAGGAGCAGAGGGAAAATAGAGAAAATAGAGACAACAGGCATGCCTACTGACAGAGGGCACTTAAAATAGAGATGGAATAAGCGAACAGCAATGTACTTGGATGAAGCAGTGAAGGTTATGATAAAAATGAAGATCATTAGGTGCAAGAATCTCAGGGAGCTGGTGTAGTATGTTACCAGCCTCAGGCTGCGATGCCAAGACGTGAGATACGCTTGTCATCAGTAGTTACAAGGTCATGGCCAGATAGATGTTAATCTATATCATGATCATCTCTAAATACATTTCTGTCACTTTATTTTGTTTATTTTCTGTCTCCTGGCCACACCCCCCGTTTTTCACTTAATGCTGTAAGTGCAGCCGTGTTCCCAGGGCCTAGAGCAGCGCCTGGCACACACACAGCACCGAACACATCCTTTAGATGACATGAACTGAAACTTAACATGCAAGCAAATTGAGAAATGCATGATGCTACAGTACATAAGAACCTGGTGTTATTTAATGGTTTTGGCCACAGAGAATCAGAGAATTCTCCTATAAGAAGGTAACTATGAAGAATTTTCAAATTAGGGTCTCCGTAGATGAAGGAGTTTCTCGTAAGTGTGTCCAAATGGACTGGGGTTGGAGGGAGAGAGAAATGCAGAGCTGCTGGTACTCTGGGCCTCCTCACCTAGTTATTCAGCGTGGCTCTGCTTCTGTCTGGTTTATCAAGCTTCTCCTTAGACTCCAATTTAAAATATGGTTTCCTCTGCTGAAAAGTTTCCTATTAGATGAGGAAATATTCTTCAAATGTGGCACTGCCATGGCAGTCCCCTCTTTGGGTCTCCACTCTGACCCCTTGCAGACATTCTCTGTGTTGGAGCCAGAATGATCGTCACAGTGTAAACTTGACCCATCATGTCGCTCCTCTGCTTACAACACCACAGTGCATTCTCATCAGTAATAACATGGATCTACCATGTATTAAGCTTTACTAAGTTCCAGCAGCCTTCCAAGGATTTTGTGTGTAGTGACTCATTTGATCCACCGTATTGGATAGAGAATAGTATCAGTTCCCCGCTTCACTGATGAGAGAACCAAGGCTTAGAGGTGTTAAAAACTCACCCAAATGAGACATGCTAGTATTCTTCTTCGAATAAAAACAAAACAGGATTGGGGCGCCTGGGTGACTCAGTCAGCTGAACGTCGGACTCCTGAGTTTGGCTCGTGTCATGATTTCCCAGATCGTGGGACTGAGTCTTGCATTGGGCTCCATGCTGACAGTGTGGAGTCAGCTTGGGATTCTCTCTCTCCCCCCTGTCTCTGCCCCTCTGCACTTGCATATGGATGTGTACACACTCTCTATTTCTCTCTCTCTCTCTCAAAATAAAGTTTAAATAAACTTTAAAACAAACAAACAAACAAAAATACCAGGAACCTTAAGAGATCCTAAACTTTTGTGCCTGGACCTCTTCTGACAGTCTGGAAAAGCCTTCTCAGAGTACTATTTTTAACTGCGTGAAATAACATAACAAAGGAAACAATTATATTTAAATATAGTTATCAAAATATTTTTAGTATGTGCTACATGGATCATAGAAGTAATATATAAACTTCTTTAAATGCAATAGGAAGGCATTATAACTTTATGATTTCAAAGCAATAATGAACATAGATGAATTTCAAGATGTCTACAAAAACCCTAACATGATATGAAAATACTTCTAATTTCTTTTGGTAAGAAAGTTGCAGATACTGCTATAATACTATCAAGATTTGTTGCTAAGATTCTTGACAGATGGAAATGTTGAGTTTTCACTAAAGGTTAGTGAAAAACAGAATGTAATTTTTTCCATCCAGGTTCTCAGACCCTTGGAATATGATTGTAATAAGAACTCCTTCCTTATCTTGAACAGTGTGGCTTAGCCTCTTCCTGTCTGCCAGCCATATGTCTCCTACTGCCCCTCCGTGCTTTCTGCTCCCCAGACACACTCCTTGCCTTTGGTCCCTCATGTTCTCCACAGGGCCTTTGCACATCCTGGTTCTTCTGCCTAGAATGTACGTCTCATCCCTTCTCACTTTGTTAACTCCTCTCCTTCCCATCTCAGTTCAGGTGTCACCTTCCCAGGGAAGGAAGACCTTCTAGGTCTCCTCTACTGGGTCACTCTCCTCCGTTTTAGCTCATTTTGTTGGGTCCCACTGCACCAAGTCAGAGCTACACGTTTGGGTTTATTCGTGTGGATACTTGATCTAAGGTCTGGCTCTCCAAGTAGAGTTTAAACTTTATAAATGTGTTAGTTTGTTGTATCACAACAAAGTATCACAGAGTAGGTTGCTTAACCATCAGAAATTTATCTTCTTGCAATTCTGGAGCCTGGAAGTTCAAGATCAAGGTATCTGTGGGATTGGTTCCTTCTGAGGCTTCATGGCTTCATTCCGGGCTGTCTTCTGTCTCTGTCTCCATATGGCCTTGCTTTTGTGAATGTCTGTGTTTCAATTTTTTCTTCTTACAAGGATACCAGGCATATTGCAATAGGGCTCACCATTATGAGCCCATTTTAACTTAATTACTTCTCTAAAGACTAGTAGACTGTCTCCAAATACAGTCATATTCTGAGATCCTGGGGGTTAGGGCTTCAATACATGAATTTGCACAGGTAGGGTTGGGGGCACAATTCAGCCAGGGACGTGCAAGAAAGGGTGAGTCTGATTTTGCTCACCACTCTCTCCCCATCACCCAGCTTAGCATGTAGCCCAGGGTAGGCCATCAGTAAATATCTATTAAATGGATTAATATGCATACAGGTATAATGAATGATATCATACCTTGTTGACTGTTGAGACATTTAAAAAACATGCATTCATATCGCACATACTGACATCAAGTTTACTCTTTGAGCTCTGTTTTTTGCCATTTCTCGATCTGATCTAGGAATACCCAGCTCACATTAAAAAAATTTTTTTTTCTCTGCAATATCCGTCTGCTTGATTCAGCTCAAATAGTGTTAGAGTCATGTGATTCCATCACAAGTACAGAATATTTAAATTTCAACTCTGGGGTAATTAGCTGCAACCTGAATTTTATTCTGTTTGGAAATGCAGCCCTTTGGCTTTGATTATTAAATCAAATACTGTTGGGTCATAACATGCAGAGTTTTCGCTTCTATGACAGAGTAATTAAGTTGGAATTGCTTTTAAGCACTCATTTTCTGGGGTGATTTCAGTTACCCATACCTTTTTCTTTTTGCTCATATGTTAGCACCAGTAGCCATAATAGCCCCACATACAAAATTAATAACTGTAACACAGTGCTGACAGCATAGTTTCTTGAAGTGTATTATCGTGAGATATGCTGAGATGGTGGGATTTACATTCTCTTAGGCTCCGAAAAATGAAGGTTCTTACGTTTTTACCAATACAGCAGCCGTCTGGGAAGAACAAGAATAGCGATGGATCCGGTGGGTCCTTGAGCGCAGTGATTTCCTCCTGAAGTGTTACTGGGCATCGCTGAAAATAAATAAATAAAAGTTATAAGAATAAAAGGAGTACAGAGAATGCTGGGAAGCAGGTTTCTTAAATGCATGACTTCCTTTGCTACGAGACACCCTGACTTTACAAGTGGGGAGTACACTCTGCAGACTTGCACCCACATTTGCCTCCAAACCCCTTTTTCCTTTTTTAAATTTTTTAATGTTTATTTATTTTTCAAGACAGAGAGAGAGAGAGAGAGAGAGAGACTATAAGTGGGGAAGGGGCCGCGAGAGAGGGAGACACAGAATCCAAAGCAGGCTCCAGGCTCTGAGCTGCCAGCACACAGCCCGACGCGGGGCTCGAACTCACAGACCATGAGATCATGACCTGAGCTGAAGTCGGATGCTCAACTGACTGAGCCACCCAGGCGCCCTGCACACCCCTTTTTTTCTTAAGGGACTGGTGATATAGCAGGACTCTTGCACACTGGGTCATGACATTGAGGCTTTTCTTTCCAGGAAGCAACTTTTCTCGGGCCGGCACTGCTCAGTTGGGTTCACACCCGAAGAACTGAGCCCTGAAGTCACGCGGCGTATTTTTTTTTTAATTTAAGTTTTTCTTCCTTTGTCTCCTGTATATGGTAAGAGACAAACATGTAGTCTGTTTAACTGGTCTTATGTTACAAGGTCATGAGGGATGTTGTCACATATGTGTATAACCGGGTTGCCTTTGGTTTTTTGTTTTTTTTAGGGAGGGGGGACCCTACCACAGTGTCTTGAGAAAAACTCTCTGAGAATGGTCTCTCCAGACACTCTAAAGTTAGTTCACACATGTTGCTGGTTTGGTAAGGGGGTATGGTTCTCAGAATTTCACCTCTTACCATACAGAAGGTAACAGTGTTAGAGCTTAGGATTTTACAGGATTTAAAAACTTCAGAAGATCAGTTTTTAACACAGACCATTATAGTGGTTAGAGTTATATAGATCTGGCTGGAAGTCTATCTGTCTGTCTATTTATTTAAACTCAGTAGTTAAAAGAAAACAAAACTCAAAGCGTTTGTATTTTTTGTTGCAAGTGTCAGAAAGCCAACTCCAACGGCCTTTGGCAAAAAATAGTGTGAAAGCGTCCGGAGAGGGGTTTGCTAAGAATGTGTCATCAGGAGTCAGCCCCACTCTGTCCACTAGGTTCTCTTTCCTCCCCAGTCTTTTGATTTTTAAGCAAGATCTCTCCCTGTGTGAGCTAATGGATGCCAGTAGGTCTACTCAGCATTCGCAGTGGAAATTAGACTTCTCTTGGCCGTTCTTTCACTAAAGTTCCAGATTTAAATCTCTTCTACTTGAGTCCTATTACTCCCTTCAACCCATCCCCTCTTAGTCCTGTGGTAGGCATAGCTAGACGGTGTGCCTCTCCTCTGCCAAGGAGTAGGGTCAACTCAATGGAAACCACATGCACTGAGCCAGAGAAGGGACATGGGACATGCATCCCTAGGAGAAAACAGAAGTGCTGTGACCCAAAGAGGCGGAAATTTGTGTCCGACTTGTGAAAGTAATGGATATGCACTTGGCTGCCTTTAGCTTGGTGGCTTGTGAGAACCTCTTTTCCTGTAAGTAGAATGAAAAGGGTTTCAGTTAATTGAGCCTCTAGTTAGTAAAGCTGCAGCCGATTCAGTTTGTTGCCTAACTGCGTGCTGAGAGAGCAAACAAGTGGTCATTCACTGAGATAACAGAGCCAAGGAGAAAAGGCCGGTTTAGGAGAAGATACTTAGTGTGACTGGAAAATAAAGTGTGTGTTGGAGCTGCTGGTGGGACAGTTGGGCAGTTGGGAACCTGGAACCCAGGTCCCTTGGACGGTATCCTGGGAACATCCCATCTTGTTTTTACTTCAGTTCAAAACAAAACTTCCTGTGATCAAAGTGTCGACTCACTTTCCTGTGAGAGCCCTAGGCGTGGACTCCTTTTTCATGTAATAAGACTCTTCCGGGGAAGGGTTTATGGAGTATTTGTTTCCCTTAAAGACTCTGGTGTCCGAGTCTCAGAGGCATTAACGTTTCCAGATGTAAATTTGTGAGTGCAGATTGCACTCAATGCCACATTTTAGTGACATAATATCACTTGGTCCCAACAAGGACAGTTTGGGGCGCAAAAATCAGTCGAGGGAAACCCACATTGGTTTCTTTTGTAGTGAGCTGCAATTCAACTATTTTTCTAGGGTTAGGGTCGATGTAGAAAAACCGGACTAAAAACAGCTGGCAGTGTGTAACGGATGTCTTACTCAGTACTTCTCAACTCAGCGACTCCCTATTTTATAATAAATATTTTTAGTGTTCCCTTTATTCTCCTAAAATGAAGTTAAATGGATAATACATCCTTTAATACATCCAATTCCTTAAATCCTGTAGGGACCTAACTATAGAAAATAAAAATCAAAGGAAAGCATTTGTAACAAACGATGCTTATTGAAATATGTATACATATGCCTGGGCGCAAGCTCAGGAGAACAGTGTTTCTCTTAAGAGTCTTGTTAAGATGCAGATTCTGGGGGCACCTGGGTGGCTCAGTCGGTTAAGCGGCCGACTTCGGCTCAGGTCATGATCTCACGGTTCGTGAGTTCAAGCCCCGCGTCAGGCTCTGTGCTGATGGCTCAGAGCCTGGAACCTGCTTCAGATTCTTTGTCTCCCTCTCTCTCTGCCCTTCCCCTGCTCATACTTTGTCTCTATGTCTCACAAAAATGAATAAACGTTAAAAAAAAAAAAGAAAATTAAAAAAGATGCAGATTCTGATTCGGCAGCTCTGGTAAGAGACCTGAGATTCTGCACTTCCGGCGAACTCCCACGTGAGGCCAGTAGCGCCGGTCTCAGGCCCGACTTTGAGCCGCGCGGCTCTAGAGAACCTGCGGAAATATCAGCTGCTTGCGCTTATACTCGGAACCCCTGTGAGTGCTTCAGCTGTCCAACCCACTGCTACGGACGCATTGAAGCGGCTGCGGAAAACTGAGGCTCTATCGCTGTTTTCTGAAACGGTAAACAATCCTTAGTAAAGTTCCCAACAAGACAAAGCAGCGATTTCTCCTCCTTCTGTGCAAGTTTGCATGCAGTGTGTATTAAAACCACAAAGACAACACAACGAACATGCTTAGAGTTTCTGTGAACCGAAGGAAGGTTCTAGGCTCGGATTCTTGGCGATCCATTTACCGACCGCTAAGGCAGTCCTGAGTTACATATACCGTAGCACAAATCTTTGAGACACCCTGACCACCAAATCCCAGTTTTGCCTTTCAGTTGTTGTGACAGCTCCCATTCTCTCTGTGCTCAGAAAACACCCGCGCAGATACCCAAGATGCCCTGCCTGAAGAGGCACCATCTGTTGAGAACTATGGAACCCAAAGGCCAGCCAATAGGAATAGGTCACAGGGTGGTTCGGAGGTGTGCTATGGCCATCTCTAGTTTATTTCGGCAAGCTGTCCCGCAAGCCAGGGCTCCAAGGAAGTAAGAGAGTCTCAGCGATCGCTCAACACATGACAGCAGTGTGGTATATTCTTTTTGGAGGTGTTTTCTCTGCTGTTCACTTTGTTGCCCTAGTAATTGGGGAAAAAGTTGCTATGGCCATATTTGCAGCTGACAGATTTGTTTTGCACTGTGTTGGGAGAGGGTGTTAAATGCAGGCCTGGGAAGAATCTGAAGCAAATGGTGATAATTTTGGGGGAAAAAAAATTCGTGAGTCTAACTTCCTACTGTTAAAAAAAAAAAACCCACAAAAATCCAACTGAGTAAATTTAAAGATCAAATTGGCTTTATCTGTGATTCATGACTCAGGCAGCATCCCATGTAGCAAACAGAAAGGAGCTCCCAGGAGCCACAGGAAAGGGAAGGTTTTTAAAGGCAGAGAGGGAGGGGAAAAAGAAAGTTTATTAGCAAAGGGTGGATTGTTTCAGGCTTAGGTAACCTGCCCCTGGGGGATGGAAGGGATGCTATCAGGGATTACCTCACTGTGCTGGCTAGGTAAGTCCAGGTTGACTGGTTCAAGGCTACATTCCTGGGAGACGTGGAAACTGCAGTTAGGTTGAGTATGAAGTCTTGGATTGCTGACGTGAGGCTTTGCACTCCACACTCGTTGGGTCCCTTGTTTCTTTTTAACACTAGTAACCACAGGCTAGATTGTCTTTCCAGCTGTTGCTACCATGCCCAGCGGTCCTGTATTTCCAGTGTCAACCAGTTGGCGTTCTCCTGACACCAGAAAGTTGAGAGCTGTTTTTTTTACTTATTTATCTTAGAGAAGGTGATTTAAAGTTTATTTATTTATTTTGAAAGAAAGAGAGAACAGACAGGAGGGGCAGGAAGAGAATCCCAAGCAGGCTCTGCACTCGGGGTGCAGAGCCCGATACAGAGCTCAAACTCAGGAACCAGTGAGATCATGACCTGAGCCGAAACCACCAGTCAGATAGATGCTAAACTGACTGAGCCACCCAGGCGCCCCGAGAGCTGTTATTCAGAACTTCGTAATCCTCTGCAGGTGTGCAGTCACGTCTTCGACTTCGACTGAAAGTCTTATTTCTAAAACAGAAAAGATGGGATTCGCTGAGTGAAAATACGAAACACGTGCAATGCGTTTCATTAATTGTGTCACAAGAGATATTTCTATTTCAAGGGATTACAATTTCTAAATTCAACTTTCCCACTTAAAATAGCTTCTCAACTGAAAGTATTTTAACCCTCGGAGAAGCTACGTTCTTTTGATATTGTGCTTGGTAAGAAATACACAGAAATATACATGATCTGGATGATTTCTTTTTCCCCTTGGAATATCAAGTATTTTTAATATTACTGGAGCGTAAAAGCAGTATGTTTGTGATAGACTCTTTGAAAACTAAATTAAAATTTTGAGAAAAAATTAAGTATGTAACAGCATGCATAAAAACCAACACTGGAAAATGACAGCCAACACTTGAAAATGAAGTATTTCCTTTTTTTCTTCTCTTTTTAAAGTTTATTTATACTGAGAAAGAGAGAGAGAGAGAGAGAGAGAGCGAGCATGAGCAGGGGAAGGGAAGAGAGAGAGGGAGAGAGAATCTCCAGCAGGCTCTGTGCTGAGCCTGACGCAGGCCTCAGTCTCACGACCGTGACCTGAGCTGAAATCAAGAGTCGGACACTCAACCGACTGAGCCGCCCAGGTGTCCCAACAACTGTTTCCTTCTAATCTTTTTTTAATGTAGAAATACACAGAGTACATGTTTAAATTGTAACAAAACTAGAATAGTTCCACTGGCTTCCTGGTAGTGTTTTCACTTACTGCTATAAAGGAAACATCTTAATGGTGCTGCATATTTTAACCCTTTTTTATTAACAGAAAATTTCTAGGAAATGTATACTCACGCACAGTGTCACGGAATAGTGGGATCCCTTGTTCGTTTTTCCTAGTTTCCTCCCATAGTAGTGTTTTGTGGAACTATAATACAGTATTGACATTGATGCTGTCTTCCAGTGTCATTCAGACGCCTCCACTTTAACTTGTACTCATTTGCGTGGGTGTATACATTCGGTTCCGTGCACTTTTTTCACCCCCCTATATTTGTGTGTCTGCCTCCACAGTCAGGGCACTGAGCAATTTCAGATCACAAAGTATCACCGGGGCTGCCCTTTTATGGCCATGCTCACTTCCCTCCGGCCTCCCTGGCCAACTGTTCTCAACTTCTAAAAATTTGTCATTGCTAAAAGTTTATGTTAATGGAGTAATAATACATGTAAACCTTTGAGATTGATCCAGAGATTTATATAAGTTGTTACCAGTGTCAATGGTCTGCCCCTTTTTCATTGCTGAGTAGGTATGTCTTCACACACCCCCACACCCCAGTTTGCTTCACCACTCACCAGTTGAAGGGTGAATTCAGTTTTTGGCTATTACAGATAAAGCTACTGTTGGGGCGCCTGGGTGGCTCTGTGGATTGAGCATCTGGCTCTTGGCTTTGGCTCAGGTGGTGATCTCCTGGTTCCTGGGTCAGGCTCCATTCTGATAAAGCAGAGCCTGCTTGAGATTCTCTTTCTCCCTCTCTGTCTGGCCCTCCCCCTCTTCTCTTAAAATAAATAAAAACTTAAAACAAAAAACAAAAAACAAAGCTGCTGTGAACATTCCGGAACAGGTTTTTGGTGGTTTTTTTTTTTCTTTTTTTTCTTTTTGAATAAGAATTTCCCTTTTTTTTCTGGCATAAATTTACACGAGTGGTCCAATGTTTAGTTTTGTGAGAAATTCACGAACTGTTTTCTGGAGTGACTGTACCGTTTTACATTCCAGAAATATCTGAGTGTAATCCAGCTTCATCGTACCCTCACCAGCATATGGTGGTGTCCCTGTTTTCATTTGTCACTATTTCTGATAGGTGCGAAGTGATCTCACTGTAGTTTAAATTTGCTTGTTCTGAATGCAGTAATGTTAATAAAAAATAATGTAGGCACACATAATAATAATGTTCAGCTGCTTTTCCTGGGCTTGCCATCTGTACATCTTCGTCAGTCAGATGTCTGCCCATGTTCCTAATTGGTTTTTTGGTAATCATGAGGTTCAAGAGTTCTTTATAAGTTCTGGATAGTAGTCCTTGGTCACATATGTGGTTTGCAACTATGGCTTCCAGTCTGTAGCTTGTCTTTTCCATTCTCTCCACATGGGCTTTCATTGAGTAGAAGTTTTTTGGGTAAGATTCAGATAATCAAGTTTTCCTTCTATATATTGTGCCTTTGGTGTCAGACATGGTAACGCTAATAGCACTAGCCCTAGATCCTAAAGATTTTTCCTTTTTTTTTTTCCCTAAAGTTTTTTATAGTTTTACATTCTAAATTTAAGTTCATGATCTGTTTTGGAGAAATTTTTGTAAGAGGTTTGATGTTTAGGTCAATATTGTTTTTTGTTTTTTTTCTTTTTTGCCTCTGAATGTCCAGTTGTTCACCATTTGATGAGAATACTGTCCTTCCTGCACTGAGTACTTCTTGCACCTTAGTCAAAAATCAGGCGTATTCGTGAGGTCTGTTTCTGTGTTCTGTGTTTTGTTCCATTGATGTATGTGTCTCTCCCTCTGGAGACACACCACACTGTCTCGATCACCGTAGCTATGTCATAAACCTGAATACTGGGTAGAGTAATCCCTCCCACTTTATTATCTTTGTTTTTGCCAGTATAGGGCCAGACGGCTAGCTGTGCTTGGGTCTTTTCTAGTTTTGCATGTCTGACCGTGATACTCATTTTCAACCCTGGACTCATTTTCCAGGTACCCCCAGAAAATATTTTGTTTTACTCTTTAAAAATTTTTTTTAATATTTATTTATTTTTGAGACAGAGAGTTGAGAGAGAGACAGAGTGCAAGTGACGGAGGGGCAGAGAGAGAGGGAGACATAGAATGTGAATCAGGCTCCAGGTTCCGCCGAGCTGTCAGCACAAAACCTAACACGGGCACTCCAACTCTTGAACTTTGAGATCATGATCTGAGCTGAAGTTGGACACTTAACTGACTGGGCCACCCAGGCGCCCCCTGTTTTACTCTTCGAAAACAAAATTTGATTGAGTAAATTTGAAGATCTGATTGGCTTTATTGAATGATTCATGAGTTGGGCAGCATCCCAGCTAGCAAGCAAGGGAGAGCTCTGAGGAGTTGTACAAAGTAAAAGATATTTATAGGAAAGAGGGTGGGGCAAGAAAGTTATTAGCAAAAGAAAAGGATGGTTCAGGCAAGATGGCTTTCCCTCAGGGGAAAGAGCAAGAGGTCTTATCATGTAGATGAGTCATCTTCCCTGGGGGGTAGAGAGGCCAGTGGGGTAGATTTTTTGGCACCAATCTGAAAATTGCTGACTGAGCTGTTGAGACTCATTTTGAGGGGAGGTTGAAAGTGCACTTAGATTAGGCATCAAGCCTCGATTTGTGACTCACCCTAGGTGACGCCATTTTAATGGGGCCTGTGGTTTTCTTTTTAACATTTAGTAAGAGAACATTTTCCCTTTTCCAAGGGATTTGATTATTCTTTTTTTTTTTCCTCTCTCTCTCTCTCTCTCTCTCTCTCAGTTTCCTAAAAATTAAAGTTGTGGGTATGAATGATTGTCTTTATGCCCACCTAAACCTGCCGGACTCTTAACACCTTGCCATGGACACGTTCTGCTCTTAAATCACATACTCACAGGGGCATCTAATTTTTAAATTCTTTTCACTTGGTTCAGGTTTATCTATGTGATTGTGAATGGGAAGAAGGGATAGGAATTACTCACTGGCCATCTACCAGTGTTCCGTTCAAAAGCAAGATGACTTTGTGTTGGAGTCTCAATGAACTTGAACGTAAATATAAGTGCACAGGGTCTGCCAGTGTTTGTTTAAACAAAGTTTTTTGAAGTTAGCTTCTTTGGAAAATGTTTCCAAACACTGTGACAGCAAAATGATAGTATAAACTGTAATGTCTCTTGCAGTTGGGTATATAAACATATGAAGAGTCTTTTTCTTAAAAATGTTTGGGTTGTTCATGTAAAGTGAAAACTCATTATTCAAAAATAATGGCAGGATAAAACAATGACTTTATCTTTCAGAGTCATATAGGCCCTTTGTTACTTTTCAGGGAGCCTGAGGGGAATAGCTTGTTTGGGACAGATGTTTCTAGCCTGTGGGCTTGAGTAAGCCCAAAGCCTTTGGAAGAGAGAAGGGATAAATTCAAAGACAGAGATTTAGAATTATTCTCAACATCGTAAATAATGGAACAGATGCTCTTAAATGTCTCTCATGTAGTTTTAGCTGAGGAGTACCTAAATTCTGTTCTCAAAGTTCCTGAGATACTTACACAGAATGATGAATCAAAGCACAAGAACATGAGATGCTTTGTCCCCCAGCTGCACTACAGATTTTGATTAAGCCCATCTGGACCTACAGATTTGTGGAGAACACCTTCCTTGAGCCCTGTCAGCGAGCCACAATTGCTTAAAAAACCAACGTAGGCCAAAACTAATCCTCTGTCCTTCCCAGAGTTCCAACTTGAATATCCAATCTTTCTACTCTATTAT
Source organism: Paguma larvata (assembly GCA_030068075.1). NCBI lineage: Eukaryota > Metazoa > Chordata > Mammalia > Carnivora > Viverridae > Paguma > Paguma larvata. The sequence continues at coordinate 31,767,984 of CM057842.1, read as the reverse complement.
GAGAAAACTCAGACTATAATTTCCTAGTTTGCCTGGGACAGTTCTAGTATATATCTTTAGTTGTTTCAGTATAGTTATTAAAATACCCTCTTGGGCCCTCAAGAGTTTGACTGTTTGGATGATAAGTAGTCTTAGCACACTCAGAGACAAATCCAAAAGAAGGAATGAACGACAGCCCAAGGCTTTGCCTTAATGGTGAGGGAGAGCTACCTGAGGCTGCTGTCCTCTGGTCTGCCTCAGCCATGGGGACTTTGGGATAGGACATGGGAATCCAAGGGAGATACCTGCAGAACTATTCTACCTCATTTCTTGAGGCAATAGAAAGCATACAAAGAAAAAAGTTAAGATGTAAGGCCTTTTTCTATAGGATCCCATTCCAAGCTCTCTTACCCATGTTTAGATGGGAGAAAGCTTTGAGATCAGGATGGGAACTAGACTCTGTCTCCTTTTCATCCCACTTTATCAAGAGATGAAAGAAGGCCAGAATATCTCAGTCATCTGGGCTTGCCCTTGTCCTATAACAGTCTAAAATCTGCTATTGCCCAAGAACCTCGTGGAAACTAGGGAGATAGGAAAGATTCCACAGCCTCCTGGACCCAGACATGCAGAATGAAACACTACCTGGTTTGGAGACTCTAACCTGCTCTTCACCCTCTCCAACCACTACAATACTCTTCTTTCTGGAAGGTAGAGGGAACGTGGGGGAAACGAAGGGTTTTCTTAAAAGCCACACATCTCTCCTGCTCTTGATCAGTAGTCCCGGATCCTGGTCATTCTTCTGCCTCTGAAGAATGTATGACACGGTGATACATTCCCATGGCAAAAGAAGATTAGGGTAGCATCACCCTTTTTAGCTATAAAATTTTAACAGTATTTTTTAAGCACATAAGTAATGACACCAACAATTTGTGTATCTCAAAAAATTTCGTTTTAGAAGAAAATGAAATTGGGATCTTGAAATTTTCATTAGGAAGTGTTTGTTACTATGGATCCCAGCATAACTAAGGACTCTGTGGAACATTCGACATTTTAGTTATAAATTCATGCATTTCTCATTTAGCTCAAGAAGACCTCTCGGAGTGCAGAACTGAGCATACCTTTTTAATAAAAATGCCCCCACTTCATAGGGAATGAAATGCTCCCTACTTTATAGGGAAAAATGCCCCCACTTCATAGGGAAAAAATGCTCCCTACTTTATAGGGAAAATTGCAAATAATTTACAAACCTGAACACTTGATTATCAAGTTTCCCGTGACATTCTTCCCACTCTCGTGAGTAGTCAGTGGGGTTTGAGAACCGCTGGCCAGAAATAGAGACATGACCCAATTGTGGGCTGTGAGTCACCTGTACGGGTAGGTAACATGCACAACTGTCAGAAGGAAAGCTCCCTCTGGTCCTGTGCTTTGGATTTGTTCTCTTTTCTTTCTTGTGAGTTTTTAAAAGTGGTCTGGGGGAGCCTTTCATTAGTCTGTGGGAATGCTTTTAAGGAAATTCTAAGATTTATCAAAGATTTATCACCAGGGAGACATCAACCATAGTTCTTATCACTAGGGATGGATGCCTGTACAGGGACAGTCCTGAGACGAAGTCATCACCACAAGTTAGATTTTAAGACCTGGCTCATTCTGTGTAGCTTATGTGTCAAACACAGTGCACATGCAGAATATTTGAGACCGTTGAGTCTACCATATTCATGTTTTTGAGCTAAAAGATATTGGAAGTAAATGGACAACCTTCACTGCAGAAATGACACACTCTAGGGAACAACCGCTTTGTCCACAGATCTGCTTAGCTGGTGAGAAATTAAACAACATGATAGAGGAGGAAAAATCTAAGCGAGGGAAACATGACACTAGAAAAGAGTTCTATCACCACGTAGGCCGTTATTCACCTTGGGAGACTGGATAGCTCTTAATTATCCATTTGGGTGTCCGTGAGGATCGAAAATAACTATCCCAGAAGTAAAAGTGATAAGGTGAAGAGATTCTCAAAAATCACAGACTACGTGTGGGCTTTGGCAGATTTTCAGAAGCCTGTTGAGTTTCAGGGCAGAAAAGAGATACTACGCCAATTGATAGCTTTCTAGTTCAGTGGTACCACAAGAGGCTAATGAAAATCTGGAAAACAAAACAGCGCCGATGAGCAAAGAGAGGAAAAGATGCCGGTATTGCGCATCCTCCATTAGCAAGGCAAGCCGCGGGTGAGTGACAGCAGAACCTAATGTGTCTTTATAAAGTCTGAGAACAGAGAGTGGACACGAGGATGTGTCAATTATCCATTCCCTCTACTTAGAACCGAAGGACTCCTGTGTGTTTCCCTTAATCCCATTATGTTACCGGGTCTCCTGTTAACACTCACTTTTATTTTCTTAGCAAGGAAGAGTTTGATTTAATTTCTTGGTCCACAAGGTGGATACTTAAAATGCTATATGAGTATCTAATGTTTTTTTTTTAACAGGAAGGAAACACACGCAGCCTACCGTTGATTAATAGAGTATCGAGCTTTTGTCCTAATACGACATGTTCCCTGATGTTCTGTTCTGTAGTTCATGCCTTTGCAGACTTGGATGAGGCAAGTCTGGTCACTTGACATTTGAAGGGTTGAATCTTTTGACGTGGGCACAAAGAATAAGAGATCTGAAAGACTAAGAGGAAGTGGAGAGGGGGTCTCCCTCTCTTTGACACTAACTGCAGAATGCTGTGAGGTGTGGAAAGGGAAGAGGTGACGCCAAATGGTGATTCCTGCTCCTCAGTGAGCAATCTGGGTCCCATTGGACTGGCTTTTTTTTTTTTCAACTAAGCTGTATGCCCAACGTGGGACTTGAACTCATGACCCCAAGATCGAGTAGAGCATGACTCCATGCCCTATTAACTCAGAGCCAGCCAGGCGCCTCCGACTTTGCCTTTGTAAACTGCCTTCCTGTGACCGTGTCCTGACGTGGTTTCTTCTACATTACCTTAAGCATCCTTCTCCGATCTAGCATTTTCCTTCCCTGTTCTTGCCCATTGTCGAAACATCCCCTTTTGTCATTGAAGCCCAAACCTCAGTGACTAGTCTGTCATCAAACCAGGTCAGGCCTTCCTTGATATGTCTGGGCCGCAGCCCCAACCCAGCTGTCCCTACAAGGTGCTTCAGTGACTGCAGAAGCTTCTTCTTCGTCTTCCTACATATGCCTTGCTGTTCGCCCTGGCCCCACATTCCAGGCTTTCCTTTCCAAAGCTCCTTGCACCTTGTTGGCAGATAGGAAATATCAAAATAGTTTTAAAAATGGGGGCACCTGGGTGGCTCACTCGGTTTAGTGTCTGACTTCAGATCAGGTAATGATCTCGTAGTTTGGGAGTTCAAGCCCCACATCGGGCTCTGTGCTGACATCTCAGAGCCTGGAGCCTGCTTCAGATTCTGTGTTGCCTTCTCTCTCTGCCCCTACCCTGCTCACGCTGTGCCTCTCTCTCAAGAATAAATAAACATTAAAATAATAGTTTTAAAAATGAAGACCAAAATAATAGTAAATTTTTTAAAATGTCATGAAATTTCTCTTTCCTCACCCTGTTTATCTAAGTCTCAGCTCTGAAGATCTTGTTCATGGTTCAATAATAATAATAATATTATTATTTTATTAAATCTTATATTATTATTATATTATTATTATTGAAGAGTGCACTTCCCTAATTAATCTTGAAGAACCCTGAATTGTTTATCTCCTTGTTACCATATTCTCCCTCCCCACCATGAAATTTTGTATTTCTAAAGGGCCCTCCACGGCTCATAATAAAATACCAAGTGCATGGGAGACACTGAACTAATACTTGCTTTTGTTAAATTAAACACATCTGGTAGCACCCCTTTGAATAGCTCATTAGTAATGAAGTCTGGTAAGTTTCCGTGTGAAGAGCAAACTGGGATATGTCATTTTGTATTGTCAAACACAATATTGTCCCTCCAGAAAAATGCCGGTGGTTTTGTGTGATTCATTGACAAATTCAAAGGATGATGTGACCATCTGTTTTCTATAGCTCCTGAGGAAAGGAGAGAAGGATTGGGATTGGAGCTGCCAGTGAGGAGAAGGGAGGAGATGAAAGGCATGTTCACTGATGAAGTCATATTGCAATTGACGGGCTTATCCGGGAACTCTGCCTTTTTGTTCCCCAAAGCCTTCATAAAAAGGAGCGTTGGGGCACCTAGGTGGCTCAGTCTGTTAAGCACTTGATTTCAGCTCAGGACATGATCTCACAAACCATGAGATCTACCAACGTAGAGCCTGCTTGGGATTCTCTCTCACCCTCTCTCTGCCCATCCCCCCTCTTGTGCTTGTGTGTGTACCCACAGGTGCGCACGCGCACCCCCCCTCCACACACACAGACACTTGCTCTCTCTCTCTGTCTCTCTCAAAGTAAATAAACTTAAAAAACAAATTAAAAAGGAGCATGGTGTTTGATGGAAGTGGTGGATGTAACCTTCCCTAGGTGACCTCTCTGGGCTGGTTCTCATTCTGTTTTTAATTCAAGTTTTGTTTTTTTCCTTATTCTCCAGATTTATATTTAATTATAAAACAAATGTGTTCATTAAAAATACTTGAGATTTCAGAAATTCAGAGAGTAAAAAGTGGAAGCCACTGCCTCAATTTCTTTGCCAGAGCTAGCCACTAGTAATTGTTCCTTGTATGTCTTTTCGTGCTTCTTGCTTTAAATATAGACACATATACATGTACACGTGTCATGGCTTTTATAAAAATGTGACTGTAGTTTTCATCCCGTCCTTTAGGGTCCATTTTCTTCTCATTATTGTGAGTGCATAAGTCTTGTTTTTTCTTTATTTTCAATTAAAAAAATTTTTTTGAATGTTTATTTTTGAGAGAGAGAGAGCACGAGCAGGGAGAGGCAGAGAGGGAGACACAGAATCCAAAGCAGGCTCCAGGCTCCGAGCTGTCAGCACAGAGCTCGACACTGAGCTTTACCTCATGAACTTGGAGATCATGACCAGAGCCAAAGTCAGATGCTTACCTGACTGAGCCACCCAGGTGCCCCGAGTCTCATTGTTTCTAAAGGTCATGCAGAATCTCTCTGTTTAGATAGGTCCTCGTTTTGTAACTGCTCTCATGCAGATGTATATCCGTGTTGTTTCCAAAATTCATTATTAAATATACTGCTATAAATGTCCTTGTGCTGTACAAGCAGTGTGTCCGGAGTATGTGTTTTTCAGACCTCAGCGGATCTTTTTATGCGCTTTTCTTCACTTTTCGGATTAAGTACTACTTGATCCACGGTGGGCTTGATTTTTGTTTTGTTTTTAATATACCATTGAATTTTTTGTGCTGCAATTTTTTGTACGTTCATTCCCTTGAGTTTATCTCTGCATATTTTTTATATATTCCATAATATGTAACTTTTAAACATGGAAGTATAATTGATATATAGTATCCTATTATTAGTTTCAGATGTACAATATGTTACTTTTATATGTGTGCTATGATGTGCTATTAATACTTTCAAGTAGTATTTTTCTGGCCCCTGTTTTTAAACTGCCATTCATGCTCTGGCAGAAGTTACTTTGAAACTGATGACGGCAAGTTTTCTAAATTGGTTTATTCTAACCAAGAATCTTCCCTTATCCTTGAAGTTTGGAGGCCACTGGGGTTTCGTTTTTAAGGCCGGTGTGTTGCTGTTTCAAATTACACCACAAACTCCAAACATATGGCGTTTTTCATCTACCCTTCCATCGCCCATGTCCCTGAATATCGTAATTTTATTTTTATTTGGCCTCATGAATCTCAGTGCGCACACGACGTGATTGAAGCTGACGGTGTGGTTGAAGATTCGTTAGGGAGATCAGAGAGCATCGGGTCAGGATGTTTCACCCCCTCTAATTTTGATTCTTTTATCTTATAAGTTACAGCAGAGCCGGCTGCTTGAATACTTGGGTCGTGCAGGCTTAGAATATCAATTGAGCTCTCCTCCTCCTTCTTATTAGGAACCAGGAGCAAAAAGCAAATTGGGAATGCACTTTACAGGGTCTGCAGGAAGTTTGACATTTATTTATTAACAGTAAATGCATCTGTCAGGCTGCAGTGATGAGATTAATCTTCATTTTTAATATCTGATTTGTAACTGATTAATCTCTTGAAGCTTTTGCTGCAGTACAGATTTAGACTACTGATCTGACTGGGAAGTGTACCAGATTTTGAATTATACAGCAGGGTGCGTGGTGGGCAGCCTTCAAACTGGAGAACTGGAAAGAGGCTGGAGTGGGAGGGGAGGAGTACTGAAGAGGTGAAACACTGGGAGTGTGTGTGTGTGTGTGTGTGTGTGTGCGCGCGCGCGTGCGCGTGCTAACTGTAGGGGAAACGCTGTGTTGAAGCTTGTCTAGAAATAGCTGCTATAGAAACTGGGGAAGCTGAACTGTGTCTCTGAAAGACAGAAAGAAGGGGTCAGTCTCGTGATACCCAGTCTCTTACCCTTTGACCTTTTTCCTGAAAAAATAGGTCCCATATGTAGTTTTACAGGCACTTCATGGAACTGGAGTGTCTGGGATCCTAGAGAAGAAATACGATGACTGATTTTGTTCTTGAAAATACATTTGAGGGGCACATGGGTGGGTCAGTCAGTTAAGTGTCTGACTTTGGTTCAGGTCATGGTCTCACGGTTGGTGAGTTTGAGCCCCCACATCAGGGTCTGTGCTGACAGTTCAGAGCCTGGAGCCTGCTTCAGATACTGTGTCTCGCTGTCTCTCTCCGCCTCTCCCCAGCTTCTGTTCTCTTCCTCTTTCTCTCTCTCAGTAATAAATAAATAAACTTAAAAAATTATCAAAAAATAAGAAAATCCATTCGAAGGCTTGCATCCTTCAGTGTTGGCAAGCATCTTAACTGAGGGCCTCACGCTAGTCGCGCTGCAATTGGCTTCTCCATGCCGGTGCACCATCTTGTCGGGCTTGTCAGAGTGTGAAAAGTCAACAGGCCACCAAGTGTGGAAATCTGAGCTGCTTAACATCTTTTATTTATATATATTTATACATACACATATTTTAAAGGGTTTCTTCTTCAGAACAGTTTTAGGTTCACAGCGAAATTGAGAGGAAGACAGAGTGACTGTATACTCCCTGCCCCCACACATGCATAGCCTCCCCCTCATCAGTGTCCCCCACCAGAGTGGGAACTTTTTACAGTTGATGAACCTACATCGATACGTCATTAGCACCCGGAGTCCATAGTTGACGGTGGGGTTCACACTCGGTGTTGTACATCCTGTGAGTTTGGAGAAATGTGTCATGACATGCCTGCATCATTGTAGGGGTGCTTAGAATGTTTTCACTGCCCTACAAATCCTGTGTGCTCTGTCTGTTCATATTCTTCCCCCTTCTCCAACCCCTAGCAGCCGCTGATCCGTTTTCTGTCTCTGGAGTTTTGCCTTTTCCAGAATGTCGTATCGTTGGCATCATACGGGGTGTAGCTTTGCAGATCAGTTTCTTCCCCTGAGTCCTATACATTTAAGGTTCCTCCATGTTTCCTCGTGGCCTGATAGCTCATTCCTCTTTAGCACTGAATAATATTCCATTGTCTGGTTCTACCCCAGGTTATTTGTCCATTTACCTACTGAAGGGCATCTTGCTTGCTTCCGTGACTTGGCGGTTATGAATAAAGCTGCCATAAACATCTGCGTGCAGGGTTTCACGTGGACATCATTTTTCAGCTCCTTTGTGTGAATACCAAGGAGTGTGATTGCTGGATAGTATGTAGCAGTATGTTGAGTTTTGTAAGAAACCTGCCAACTGTCTTCCAAAGTGTCTGTACTGTGTGTGTGGTAACTCTAGGGGAAAGGCTGTGTTGAAGCTTGTCTCCACCCAAGCTTCACACATCCTTGCCAGCATTTGATGTTGTCTGTGTTCTTGACTTTGACCATTCTAACAGATGTGTAGTGGGGCCTCCTTGTTTTAGTTTGCGTTTCCATGACCACACACGATGTGGCACACCTTTTCAAATGCGCATTTGCCATCTCTGCATCTTTTTCTGCTGATGTGTCTATTAAGGTCTTTGGCCCATTTTTAGTTGGATTGTCTTTTTATTGTTGAGTTTTTAGAGTTCTTTCTTGGAGACCTCTTTAATGCGGTCATGGCTTTGGTCTTCAGCACCAACTTCTTCCTCACCCTTTAGCGCTAAGTCTGTCCTTACTGAGTTACAGTGTGTGCCTATGAGGTGACCCCACATATAAGGCTTTTTCCCATTTTGCTAATGAGAAGAAGGGAGGGTTATTTTGCCAACTTGAGTGTAAAAGCTTTTAGGAATATATATGAAATAGGGAATGTGTATTTACAATATTTATTAATTTAATTTTATATTCTATAAAAGAATAGAATCATTACATTTTTCTGTGGCTCATTTTATAAGAGTGTGCACCCAGGACCCGCTAGTAGAGAGGGAGGAATAGACCTTGTGTCTGCAAGTCTGATGGCCAGTGTTGCAGAGGCTACCAGAGCTGGAAGTACCCTTAGAGAGATCCTGTCCAAAATCTTTCCATTATCCATAAGGAGCACAAGGCTCAGTGTAGGCAAACAGCAGACTGTGGCAGAGCAGGGCTGGAGTTCATGCCGATTCTTCTCAAATTGGAACGAGAGTATTTCTAGAAGTTTAACGTACCCAGAATTACCCGAAACCAGAGACTAAATATGATAACTCTCCAGTGAATCATCAACTTATACTGGATGTTGGGTGGTAAAACCTAGGCACTCAAACTGTAAATACTTTTAAACATTTTCACGTGGAACCAAACATGGATTACTCCAGTGTATGGTACAAAATTCATATGAAATTTCCAGATAAAATGAGACATCAGGAAATTTGAAGCAATTATTTTTTAGGCTTTACTCCCAGATCATTTCAGGGAATTCATTCATTGGCCGTATAAGGGGTAAAGACACTATTAGAAATATTTAAGAATTTCTGTAGTATACCATTCCGGATAGTATAAAGATGCTTTCCCACATGTAAAACTTCGAATAAGGAAGTTTGATCCAATGTGAACTAAGAAGCCTGCAAGTCTGAGTGAAAGTGCAATCCCGCCTACCACCAACAGATGGCGGTAGAGGTCACTTAGGTGATGCCCTATTGGGCTTGGGAACAAGTATTCTTTTTTTTTTTTTTTTTTTTTAATCTTTATTTATTTTTGAGAGAGAGAGGGAAAAAGAGAGCAGCCGAGGGGCAGAGAGAAGGAGAGGAAAACACAAAATCCAAAACAGGCTGCAGGCTCTGAACTCTCGGCACAGAGCCCAACACAGGGCTTGAACTCACCAAGCACGAGATGATGACCTGAGCCCAAATAGGCCACTTTATCACCTGAGCCACCCAGGCGCCCTGGGAACACTCCCCTTCTCGGAACCTATCTAACATATCACATGAGAAGCTGGGATAGAAGAAAACAGTTTTTCATTCATGATCGTGGCCTATTGACATCTCACTTAAGATCAACAGATTCCCTTCTTCTTTACTTCTATATTCTCCCAGAAGTGGGAATAATTTATCACTTTAATACTGAGTAGCCCTCCCCTTGATAGACTGTACTAGTCGTACACATTTAAAGGAATGGATTGAAATTACAGCTACGGATCTGTTTCCTGTGCGATCAGTTTCTAGTAAGTTGATTTAGCATTATCTGATCATCTCTTAATTGATACCATGCAATTTCTGGGCAGAAGCCTGTATCATGGTCTTCTAATTCTGGAAATTTCCCCCTGCGGTACCCATTCCCCCTGCAATACCCTTCTCTTCACCATTCTTGCAGGGATTTTTTTTCCCTCTCTCCTTCTTGAAGAATAGTTATTCTCATTTTTGCTTGAACAACTCCGACACTTTCGAATGTAACCATTTTCATTTCATTTTTACAAACAGGCATATAAAGTAGAAGTGACCTGAACTGATGTAACCTGCAGATTATTCACAAATTGCTAGCAGCAAAGGAAAATGTCTTCTTTTAAGCTATTGGTTTGGGCCATCAGCAATGGTCTCATTTTGGGCTTAACTATATACAGATATTGCAGAGATGGTTGGATTACTTGTCATGGAATGAATTTTGTCTGGTTGGGAATAGGATCTTAGATTTTCAGACTTAGGTCTGCACATCCAGGGTGTAGATAATTCCCACTTTTTTCTTGTGCATTTTCTTTTCAAGTTTTGTTTTTATTTAAGTAATCTCTACACCCAATGGGGGCTCGAACTCAGAACCCCAAGATCAAGAGTTGCATGCCATCCTGACTGAGCCAGCCAGACACTCCTCTTTTGCATTTTGTTACATAATTAACATGAACACAGTTTATGAATCCAAAAGCACGAACACGATTTAGTGTCACTTCAGGTCAGTGATTTCTAGTGAATACACATTGTGGTGATCCTGGTTTGAGTTTTTTGTGTTTTCTTTTTCCCCTCGTGCGTGCAGCAAACATTTTCCATAATGGGGAGATGCATTTCTAATTTTGGATTAAATTTTTACTCCCTCAGCCTTTTTCTAGCAATGATTCTGCGCTGGTTTTGTGTCTACAATGAAGAGATTATATTTCTGTCAGAGAATCTGTTCTTGGCCAGATCGTCTCATAGTTATATAAAGATTAGAGTGTACACTTTTCCGTTTAAGGATTTGACCCACTGTGTGCAGTGTAGAGCGATGGAAACTTCTCAAGGAATAAAGCGAAGGGTATCAGGTAATTTTGCAGAACGGGTTGTTAGCTGTGGAAAGGTCTTACAGTCACTCCAACTTTCTCCATTCAGCTTATAAATACAGAGAATTTGAGGCAGGTTAATTTCCCGCAGTGACGTGACTCGTTGATGTCAGATGTCTCCCCTAAGAGTTTTTCCTGACTATTATGGTGGGCCCTTAAAATTGTCATTTTCTGAATCAGTGGTAGGGCCTGGCATCTGCATTTTTCATCTCATTTTTAAATGTATCCCGTAGGCATTTCTAATATGTAGCCAGACTTAGGAATTCCTGTCCTCTATTTCTCTTAATTTTTACAGAAGTGGTTCTCAGCCAGGGATGATTTTGGTTCGGAGTGAGTTTCCTTCTTACTGAGAACACTTAATTGTTGCAAATGGGAATTGCTCCTGACATCTAGTCTGTAGAGGCCAGAGATGCTAGCAAATATCTGTAATGCACAGCATTCCATACAAGGAATTACCCAGCCCCGAATGCCAGTAGTGGGGAGAGTAGAAGCAGCGGATTTATGGCGTTGGAATCGCTCCAACTCCAGATCAGTGTTTACTTCTCCCCTGCTCTCCGACCCAAGGCAAGGTTACATAAGCTCTTAAAGCTCCATCTTGCAATCTGGAAAATGGGGATGTTAACAGGATAGGTCACAGGGCTGTGAGGAGTAATGGAAAGTATTTAGAAGAATGCGTGGCTGATGGTTAATTCTCAATAAACTTTAGGTGTTACAATTCTCATTAAATGTAGTTAATGGCTTTTATACATCAGAAGACGTAGCTAAAGACTGTAGATGAATAGCTTCCAAAGGCAGAACGTTACAGAAAGCACTTTGACACATTCTTGGGGCTAAGCCAGGCTTGTCGATTTTTATTACATTGAAAAATGTAAGCATGAGTGAGGCTGGGGTGTTTCGTATGTAGCTAGTAAGAGGGACGAGGAGCCAGTACGCACACTTCCAGGGCAATGGCTGTATTTGTCCTCGTTAACTGTGGAGATAGTGGAGATTTCTGGGGGCGGGGAGTGAAATCAGACAAGCTGCAGGGGTGCTCACGCTGATCCCAGAGAATGCGGTGCTCACCAGCTACTTGGGCCAGATTCCTACTTGCTCTTCCCTTCATTCTGTAGGAGGTGAATAAGGGGTCACAGGGCAGGCGAGATGGAGTAGGTTTGGGTGTTACTTCTGGTAATAGCTTTGCAAAAAATCCTGGCTAGGTTGTATACTCCTTAGGGGGCAAGGCCCTTTGCTTTGTTTTTTTCCGTAGCCCCTGAAGACTACACCTGTGGCACATTGTTGCTGGCGCTCCATAAACCTTTGCTGCTGGTCACAATTTGGAGCAACCTCAAAATTTTCGTGTAATCTATATCAAAGCTGGGAATTCAAAAGGTTCCGTCTCTTTTGCAGAGCCCAGCTGGCTCAGTCAGGAGAGCGGGCGGCTCTTGATCTCGGGATTGTGAGTTTGAGCCCCACGTTGGGCGTAGAGTTTACTTAAAACAAAGATTCAGTCACTGCTTGAATCACATTTTAAGAAATCGTAGTAATGATAACAAAGATGACAAACATGTTTGTTTCTGTGTGTGCCCATATATGCGTGTATATGTATGTATATATGAATATACCTATACGTGTGTGTGTGTGTGTGTGTGTGTGTAAATATTTAACAACTGACTCTGGACTTGGCAAGCGTCGGCAGATATCCGTGAATGTGGAATTGGGAAGGATTTGGCTCTCATGATCCAATCCGAGCCAGCTCTAGCACGCACCTGTTTCATAGCTCTTGCATGTGCCAGGTACTATAGTACGTGCTTTAGATGCTCATTTAAACTTCCCTTGAGCCTTTTTGCAGTAGATGTACTATTCACATCCCTGTTTTGCACATGTGTAAACTGAGGCACAGAGGATTTAAGCAACCAGCCCTAGGTCACGCAGCTGGGTGAATGGCAGAATTGCAGTGGGAATCCAGGCACCCGGGTTCAGATTTCATGCTCTGTACTTCAACATTATACTATTATTAGTTTTAAAAACTCTGTTCTTGGGGCGCCTGGGCGGCTCAGTCGGTCGAGCGTCTGACTTCGGCCCAGGTCATGATTTTGCGGTTCATGAGTTGAAGCCCCACATCGGCCTCTCTGCTGTTAGCACAGAGCCCACTTTGGACCTCCTGTCTACCCCCTCTCTCTGCCCATCGTGTGCATACGTGCTGTCTCTCTCTCTCTCTGCAAATAATTAAGTAAAACTTTAAAAATGCTGTTATAAATTTAAATTTTCCACAAGAGTCCGAAATTACTTCTGAAAAGATGCTCCTTCCTCCTGGCTCTCTCTTTTCTCCCACACATGCAGCCCTTCCTTCTCCAGCCGGCCCCAAGCGCTCATCACTCTCCTCACTCAAGAATGTCTCCGTTGGCCTCAGAAGGTATAATTAAGTTTTATCTTCTGGCTGCTTTTCTCACAGGAATCGGCCACCATGGAATTCTGATGAATCACACTCTTCTCTGTGTTACGTTTGTTCATTCCGTTTAAACGACCTCAAGACCTGTGCCTCCTATTAGCCCACCCATCACCTACACCCACTTAACCCTGGTCTCATTTGTTCATTTTCGAATTGTTCCTCAGAGCCTAGCCCCGTGCTCCCTTCTTCCTGGAGCACCCCCCTCCCCAGTATCACCAAATATTTGAGATAAAGGCCTTTTGAAAATGAGAGTGTCATAATTTGAAGACTTTTCTCCTCCATTCTTCTTTAAATTTTTTTTTAATATTTATTTTTGAGAGAGTGTGAGTGGGGGAGGGGCAGAGAGAGAGGGAAACACAGAATCCAAAGCAGGCTCCAGGGCTCTGAGCTATCAGCACAGAGCCCAATGCGGGGCTTGAACCCACAGACTGTGTAATCATGACCTGCGCCAAAGTTGGGCACTTAACTGACACTCAAACGCCCCTCCTCCATTCTTGTAGTAGGGAGAAGGAAGCCATTTCATTCACTCTGAACAAACAGGACACAACTATTTTTATTGTGTGAGACCATTCTTTTCTCATAGTTGTCTCTCTCAATGGGATCGTGGTGGGTGTTTGTAAAAAGCTCTTGTCCACTTGGGGATGGATACTGTCATACACAAGCACATAGTGAAGCCAGAGCACATCTCTTCCTGGTGGTCACCCTTAGTTGTAGACATGCAGCACACGGTGCAGTTCTGGAACTTCTGGGGGGGCTAGGGCTGTGTGGTGATTGGTCTGCAAAGCACCCTCGCACCGAAGAAGCGAGAGGATCCGTCAGCACCCTGAAGGGGCCGTTAGTGGTGGATGCTTATATCTTTCTTTGTGGCCTCTGCCCTCAAGATATTCAAAAAACATTTCTCAACATTGTTCCCTGGCCTTTAGAGGTGTTTGAAGGAAACCCATCACCAACTCAGTCAGGGAACTGCTCATTGAAATGTATTTTAGACGTGTTTCATTCCTTTCTTCCCTTCAGGGCTTCTCAGAGCTTTTATTACAGTAGGATGTGATTGAGTGTCTACAGGATTTTATCCAGCGTTATCCAGACTCACCTGCCATAGAATTCTTTTTTTTTTTTTTTTTTAAGCATTTTATGTGACTCGTGTTCAGCAGAGCAGCCTCTGGAGAATTCTCTGTTGGAGGTACATATGGTTGGATGTTTGGGGATGATGACCCTAAGATCCAACTTGGAGCCAGGCGTTCTCTTAAGAAATTCCATTTCCAACTCACCACTCATAGTCCTGTCAATCTCTCTGATTATCTTTCAGTGCTAAACATTGTTCCATTTACTTAATGCTAAAACATCGCTCTGGTTACTAGTGTAAAAGTCTGTGGTAAACACACATACACAGATGGAAAGTTTTAAAGAGATGGGAAATTAAAATTTGGTGACAGCGACAGGGAGTCAGTGACAAACTTCTGCTCTGCATTAATAACATGAGTCACTGTCACTATAGTTAGTATAGAAAGGCTTGTGCCTCAGCAGGTAGACCTCTGGCTAGAATTTGGTAAGGCTACTTTCTTTTTTTCTTTTTAAAGTAAGCTCCATGCCCAGGGTGGATCCCAATGCAGGCTTTGAACTCACAACCCTGAGATCAAGACGTGAGCTGAGATCAAGTGTCGGATGCTTAACTGACTGAGCTACTCATGCACCCCCGAGGTTACTTTCTGAATGAGTATATGAAGGGTGCTTGAAAAATTTTTTTTCCTAGTGGTTTAGGAAAATTTTTGTATGTAAGCAAAAATATAAGCCAAATCATTTGGCCTGTATATGCCCTGTGTGACCGTTGGCCCCTCTCTGTGCCATGCCCGTCAAATTTGGGGAGCGACCTTTAGCACTTTATGGAGCGGCCACATATACAGACGGATGAATCGTCTCTTCCTTTGTCTGGAAGTACCTTCCTTTTGTTTATTTACATTGATGTCTTGGCCAATAGCACTTTTTTTTTTTTTTTTACATTTTTGTTTAAATGTTTAGTTACTAATTTTGAGAGAGAGAGCAGGGAGAGGGGCAAAGAGAGAGGAGACAGAATACCAAGTAGGCTGTATATAGTTAACACAGAGCCTGATGCAGAGTTCCGCCCCACGAACCATGAGATTATGTGATCTGAGCCAAAGTCAGGAGTTGGTCACTCAACCGACTGAGCCACCAAGGCACCCCAGCCAGCAGCATGCCTGAATTAAGCTTATCTTTCATGTGTTTTCTCTGAAAGGGAAACACAACCTTCTTTTTCTTTCTTTTTTTAAGTTTATTTATTTGAGAGAGAGAGAGAGAGTTTGTGTGCACAAGTAGGGAAGAGGCAGAGAGAATCGCAAGCAAACTCTGCATGAGCCTGATGTGAGGTTTGATCCCACAGTTCCTGAGATCTTGACCTGAGCTGGACCAAGAGTTGGCCCCTCAAGAGACTGGGTCACCCAGGTACCCCGAAACACAGTCTTCTTGCACTATTCGTGTACTCGTTCCAAAAGTACCCTCGGGCGTGCATGAGTGGCTCAGTCAGTGCAGTAGTGCTGTCTTGCACTACTCAGCGCTTGATGGCCATTTAAAATAGAGAAATCATTTGGGGCGTCTGTGTGGCCCAGTCAGTTGAGTGTCAGACTCTGGATTTAGGCTCAGGTCCCGATCCTGGGGTTGTGGGATCGAGCCCCGTGTTGGGCTCTGCGCTGAGCATGGAGCCTGCTTAAGTTTCTCTCTTTCTCCCTCTGCACCCTCCTGCTTGTGTGCGTGCATGCTCTCTGTCTCTCAAAGAAAATACATTAAAAGAAATAAAATAGAAAAATCACCCCAAAACACAAAACTGTGAAAACATATCATTAAATAGACCATGAAAAGGACACTTGCTTATACACTGCAAGAGGGAAACAAGAACAAAACATCTCCTTTGATCCCAGTTGGTAACATCACGTTGAGTGACCACAGTATCTCACCGATCTGTGCATCTCTGCAAATGATGGCAGTAGTGTGACAAGTGCTGGTTTGAGGGTTACAAATACATTTTGGGGGGGGGCGAGTTCATAAATACTTGCTCCATGAATAGTTGGGATCGGCTGTATTTCTTCTACGTGTGAAGCTAGGTTGGGGAACCACTATGGTGTGGTCAAATTTAAATCCCTCTTCCCTTTAAGAGTACTATGACCTTGGATAAGTTCTTTAATACCTCTTAGTCTCATTTTTCGTATCTTTAAAATGTGGCAATATTAGATGTTGCCTCGTAGGATTGTAGTAGGCATGAAATGAGGTAGCAGTCTTAAAATAATAGTTTCCTTGTATACATACTCGGTACGTGTTACCTTTTGTGTTCTTGGTGGTGGTGATGGTATTAGGCTTGGAGACAGTGGTCTTAAGGACAAGTGTCTGCCAAGGCTACTTTATCTAAATGGCTTCATTCTCCTGGATCTCTCTTTTCTCTTCCCTGCCATCCAAAATGTCGTAATTCCTTGGCAGGTCTATTGTGAACTGACCTAGCATAGGACAGGATTTGGTCACTTCTAAAGCTCCGCACAGTTGGGAACTGTTGCAGTGTCCTGGAGGAGTATGAATGCAGCCTACCGTTTTCCTAACTATCATCAGTATCACTTAGTTGGAATTTATGTTTTATAACGGACGTTATTTTTCTTTGAGGGTTTAACATTTTTGTTGTAAAGCCCCTTCTGCACCACTTGGCCTATTATAGTTCTGGTTCATTGTACTTATCATGCTTCACTTTGGGCCAGTGGTTCACAGTAGAAGGGATTTTGTTCCTTGGGGGGCCTCTGGCAATGTCTGGTGGGCTGTTTTGGTTTGCACACGTGGGGAGGGTGTTACTTATGCCAAGTGGGTAGAAGCCAGGAATGCTGCTGAACATACTACCTAGTATAGGACAGGATGACTGCCCGTGACAGGGCTGTCCAGATCAAAATGGCAGCAGTGTCAGAGTGAGAAACCCTGGACTAAACTGAAAGCTCCCTGAGGAGCTTTCCTTACTCTCCCTGGCACAGGAATGGGCACCTACTGGGCCCACAGTAGATACCTCCTGAATGAAAGAATCTTCATGCGTGCCCAGCCCTTTGGTTGGCATGTCAGCAGATTGGCTTCCTCTTCTCCAAATCTTCAGACTTAGTCTCTATCTCTTCCTTTCTGATAGTGTTTTAAAAATTTCAGTTTTGCTGCATTTCAACCATAAGGGGAAAGAAATCTCCAGAAAATAGTGTACACAGTGCTCAAAGTCAGGTCTAAGGACTGGCGCCCGTCTCCAAACTGTTAGGTGTCTACAAGGAGGCCAGTAGGGAAAGTGGGAGTAAGAGTTGAGACGTTTTGATAGCTACTGCCCGACGCAGTGACCTTTCTGGTGTCTCTACAAAAATGTCTTATAGCAGTGTGGAAGTTGAAGACCCTGGTCCTTCATGTCCCGTGCTTTGAGTAGCACATATAACCAGCACCCAGACCCCCACTTCCCGGATTTCACAGATGTTGACATTGTGCTAACTTAAATTCATAGTCGTACCTCTGTTCTCATGTCATTCTGTCCCGTTTGGTTCTTTTTTAAAGAAACAAAACATCTCGGATATATGCCTAGAGCTCCCACTCTGTGCTTAGCACAGTAGGTGCCCCTTGGAACGTGTTCTTCAGGAACTCTGCCCTGCACCCCACCTCACTCCCTGCCATTCCCTGCCCTCAGCTGACAGGGAGTTTCAGGAGTAGACAGAACCAACTGCTAGGAAAAAACAGCAAACAAAACACACTTACCATTGTGGTGCTTGGCTGGCTCAGTTGGCAGAGCCTGTGACTCTTGATTTTGGGGTTGTAAGTTTGAGCCTCACATTGGGCATAGAATTTGCTTAAGAAACTGGGGCACCTGGTGGCTCTGTCGGTTAAGTGTCCGACTTCAGCTCAGGTCATGATCTCAAGGTTTGTGAGTTCAAAGCCCCGCATCGGGCTCTGTGCTGATGGCTCGGAGCCTGGAGCCTGCTTCAGATACTGTGTCTCCTTCTCTGTCTGCCTCTTCCCCTCTTGTGTTCCGTCTCTCTTTCTCTCAAAAATAAATAAACATAAAATTTCTTTAAAAAAAAAAAGAAAGAAACTTACCATACTGACTTCTCAAACTTCTGCTTAGATCAGGAATTGGTATCCTACCTGTTCCAGTAAAGTTTTATTGGAATACATCTGTGTGTATTCTTCTACACTTTGCCCGTGACTACGTTAACGCTGAACCGATGAATTGAGTCATTGCTACAGAGTCCGTGTGGTCTGCAAAGCCTAAGATAATTACAGTCTGGCCTTTTACAGGAAATGTTTGTCGATCTCTAATTTAGATGAATACTTTTTCATGGAAAACCAGGCCAGGCTGCCCATTTTCATGTCAGATGTAAACAATTTGGCTTCTTCATGGATTGGTGGAGAGGGAGTGGATTGTTTTTTTTTTTTCTCCTTTAATTCACCTTTTGGTTTGTTCTGATTGAGTTTTTATCCTAAATTTGATAGTAGAGCTCTTGGTAATTTCTGTTTCTTTAGGTTGTCAGTGGCCTGCTTTCCTGATGACACCAGTAAGGAAATAGCTAGCTGCTGGTAAGAATAGTGGTAACAGGTACCGATTACTAGTGCCAAGTGCCAGGCCATGACCTTTTCATGCTTCATGTCACAGTGAGTCTGTGATCCCCCATTTTTAGATGAAGAAACTGAGACCTAGAGGTGAGAATCAGCTTGCCTAAAATCTCCCAGATTAGAGGGAGCAGGGTGGGGATTTCAACTCAAATGCCTTTTTTTTTTTTTTTTTGGATAAAATTTTTATGTTTTATTTTGAGAGAGACAGAGACAGTGTGAGTGGGGGAGGGGCAGAGAGAGGGAGAGAGAATCCCAAGCAGGCCCTGCAGTGCCTGCGCAGAGCCCAGTGCAGGACTCGAGCTCCCAAAACCTCAAGATCACGCCTGAGTTGAAACCAAGAGTCGGACGCCCAACCGACTGGGCCCTCCATCCCAGGTGCCCTTCACCTCAAATGCCTTGACCTGAGTCCAGTTTTAATCCTTACGCACCAGGGCCCGTTGGCTGTTGATGTGTTATTGTGGTTTGTGTCGCACCACATATTTTAGACTGTCAATTTTCAAGCTTTTTTCCGAAAAAAAAACAAAAACATGATGTCATTTTAAATGGCTCTTTTCCATGGAATTTGTCCTTGCTTAAAAATGAAAATGACTCGTGTGTTTAATAAGATGCCACTTCCAAAACAACATACAGAATTCATTTTGTTGACAGGAAATCGTTTATTCTGTAATTTACATACGATAATGGAGGTGTTGTTTGACATTTGCTTTGCTTCCCACTCGTTCTAGATTCCAGACTGGGGTTGGGAAAAGGCTGGTTTTCCCCCCTGGGGGGATATATGCCCACAATTAATCTAGTTGCAAACCATCCTGTGAGTAAATGTGCATCAAGGCGTGCATTTGGGCTTTTCAGTTTGTTTTTTTTTACTTTCTGGAGCCTTAAAATACTGTCAGGAAAGACGGTTCTGTGTCCTGAAGGGTGCCTAATTTACTTCAGAAAATGAGTGTTCATGCTGGAATCCTGGGGTGTAGCTGAGTGTTCTGTTTGAAGTGCCTATGAGATGCCAGTTTGATGAGTGTATTTTTGTTTGAACTTGATGCTTTTTTCCCTACCAATCTTATTCCCAGAATTAAATTCTAGTAATAATTGGTCCTTTGGCATCGTGCAGATGATTCTAACGTGTCGTAATAGCTTATTATGGAAGACGAGACATTGTGGCCCCCCACGGAGATGATGCTCCCAGTTCATCTTGTTTCATTATAGCAAAATTTGTTTAATCTGAGAGCGAAAAGGATCATTAAAAAGACAGATGTCAGAAAACTTTCTGACACTCCAGCTTTCTGTGATTTTAAGCATGGCTTGAAGTAATCATATGATAAGAGCAGAAATCTGGCCCATTTTCCCCTAATGAGATCTAGAAACTTTTTCAAAAGACAATAATGTTCTTTGTTCCCAGTGAATGTGTTGAGATCAGAACTGTCAGGGGACAGTCACTTTGTATAGCCAACCCCTCCCCAAAAGGTTAATAAATGCGGGTGTTTGAGTATTTATCCTAACCTTGTCTAAGTTTTCTAGGGACTATTCCTGTGCGCCTAGACGAAGCCAAGTCTCTCCAAGCGTCTTGTCCGTGACCTGTGTTACACCCATTACAGTTTTGAATGTTTGTATAATTTTACATTTAATGTCTGTTTCCACTGCCTGACTATGAACTCAGAGCGAGTAAAGCCCTTATTTTCACATCTTCTCTTTCATGGTGTTAGTATTCTACAGAGTGGGTATCATGGAGCAGTCGCTTAGTGACTGTTTGTGGAAAGAATGAATAAAATCAATGACGTCTTACGTCACCAAGAATACTGAGTTCCATTGGAGGTTGAAACTATGCCTTCTCTTTCTTGTGTTTACCCCACAACACAACACAGAGGAGTCATTTTATAAGTACCAGTTAAATTGGAGAGCTGAGCGATTTCTGCATGGCCAACTTATAATTTGTGACTTTTCGGTATTGTGGCAGGCTGTACGCCGCAGGCGGGATCCTGCCTGTGGAGAGACTGCAGCCAAACTCTGGGAACCTGCTTCCTTCACCATCTATTCATGTGTAGGTTCAGGGGTGAGGAATGGGGAACCTGGGGCTGGCGTCTCTATGACTCGGGGAGTGGTCCGGTGCCGGTTTTCTCCAGAAGCAGAATGGAAAGTTCCAGGATAATTAATTGTACATCATAGCATAGTGGTTCTAAGCATGGCCTTGGGAGTCTGACAGACTCTGTAATTCCCATCTGGGTAACGTTGGGCAAGTTATTTAATCTGGCTGAGCCTCACTTTCCTTTTCTCCAAAATAGCAATAAAAATAAGACCTACTGTGGTTGTTGTGTTAGGTGAATATGCAGGGCGGCATGAAACACATAGAAAGGGAGCAGCTGTCATTAATCCTTAAAGACAGGAGGTGTGGTGGTAAGTTCTAATTGAGTCCTGCTATGTATTGTATCTTCATCCTGATGGAGTTCTATCAAAGCACGGGGCAGTAGAACCCTCAGATTCCGACATAGCACATTTTTATGCTTCGTAGGTATTTTATTTGGTTTTGGGTTTGGACAGAACATTTTCCTCTGAAGTAGACAGGCAAAAAGTGGTTTGCGAGCTGATTAAAAACAATTCAAAGTTGGATTTGTAAAGAAGAGAGAGAGAGACAGTGTTAGATGACTTGCTCCCTGTAGCTTTGCCACTTAGAGTGTGGACCATGGACCATGGACCAATAGCATTGGCATCGCCTGAGAGCTTGGTAGAAATGCAGAATTGTAGCCAGTCTTCGGGAACCAGGATCAGCATTTTCACCAAACCCTTTGGTGATTGAAGGGCACATTAATATTTGAGAAGAGTTGCCCCACAGAGTTCATTTATTTACACCTTTGACTTGGTTGCTAGCAAGGTGGAGTCTTGGTGCATATAGACGGTATTAGAGGAGAGATCAGGTAAAAATCTTTTAAAAATTCAGCCTGAGGCCAAAACATCACTAAATACAGAACAATATACATCTTTAAAGCAATTTCCAATCCCAAATCTTATGCGTAAAAAATGTTATAAAATACAGAAGAGGCTAATGGAGTTACCACCACCAAACGTAACAGGACACTGGAATCTTCTAGTACAAACTTCTTATTCCAGAGCGAGAAAATAGAGAGGGGCTATCTAATAAAAGATGGGAATAAATGAAAGACTATCTATTGTGTTTACTACTCCAGGCACAGTATACATCTGGAAGTACCAAACAAGAGGCACAGTAACAAGTGTGACGATAGGGTAGCCAAGAATTATGATACCAGTAGCTTGTATTTATGGTATACTCTGACTAGTATTGGGCTAAGAACTTTATATGCATTCCTACCTTCAAACCCCACAGCATCCCTAAGAGATAAACATGGTCAGTATCACCGGTTTTAAGAGACAGAAACCGAGGCAGAGGCAGGCTAAGTATCTTGCCCCAGGCGTACCGTAAGTGTGCAGCTGGATTCAGACACTAGAGTCTGTGTGGATACTGCCACTCAGATAGAACACATAGAAACTCTGCCTTCGGATTAAGAAGAGTGAAGGGAAACGCCCTCAGTTGTGTATATACATGAGCTAGCAATGCGGAAAGCTGCATGCAACTAATCATTTAAAGGGTAGATGGCATTTATTCCCCAAATCAACACCTTTGTTAAAGGGAACACTAAGTTAAATCCCTAGCAATTGGGGAATGACAGTGCCGTGAAGTCTACCCTCTTCAGCAGCCTAGTCGAACTTGGGTTTCTATGAAAACCTCTGTTTAGCTACATGCAGAAAAGATGCGTCTTGTTCTGTGTTTAATGATGGCTTGACATATAGAAGTGACTCCGTTGGATCTGAGATACACTTTTAATACTGACACCAGGATTTCACCTAATTTCCGATGTGAAGCCTTCTGGGCGGCCAGCTGGAAGACACAAACAGGGCGGATGCTTGCCCTTTCAGCGTCACCTGTAGGTTTAAGGAACCATAAAATGCATCAAGGCCAGTGGACTTTGGGATGGATGCAGTTTCCTAACTTTTGATTGAGACATTTTGTCAGTGTATGGCCTGGAATTTCGTTGCTGATATTGAGGGATTTTTTTTTTTTTAATTTAGTACTCCGGAAACTTCGTTTCTCTTTCCCCAATGCAGTGTTGATGACATTAGAGGATTGTGTCTTCAGTAAAGAACTGAAATCTGGAAAGAAAACAAGGGACTACACTTACTGCAGTGAGCACAACCGTAGTGTATAGAACAATCTGGAATGGTTTGAGAGAAAACCCACACCGTTATGCCTAGACGGCTTTCATGTCTTTGACACAAGAGCTTTCTGGGATGAACTTAAGGTAGAACCAAGCTTTGAGAAGAGATTCAGAAACAAAAATACAAAGTAGGAAGATTATTTCTTTGTTAAATAAGAGGACTTTTCTCAGAGAATGCAAAAGAACCAGATACTGAATTCAGCTGCCTGTATTCCTGTCCAGTATCTCCCTCCTACTAAGCTGTGTGAACTCGGACAAATTTTTCACCTTGTCTTGCCTCGCTTTCTCATTTCTAGACCAGAGATAATGATAGTTCTCATTTCAAAGAGTGGTGAGGATGGAAGTAAATAATGCGTGCCAACGCCTAGCGCGGTCCCGCAATACATTATGGTCATCGTGTGATGGATGACGACAAGTCAGACTTCTCCTCCACATGTCCGAGTGAGCAAAGGGGAAAAACTCTTTGAATTAATAAATGTGTGTGGATTCCATTGTGCCGTCAGCAGAAGGAGGAACAGAAAAGCTCTGTTTTCTTATCTGTGTTTTGCTGGAGTTTGACCCGGTTCTGTTTTAGAAGTCAGTTGATTGTGTATGGAATAATCTGTACCAGACTTCGTGTGGCTGAATGTAGATTTTGTTTCCTTTTAACCAGCGCACTGCTTTCTGTGTTTTTTTTAAAGCCTTTCTGGGTTCTCAGTGAAGTGTTGTCCGGTGTTATCTGGTATTGCAGGTGGTGAGATCCTGTCTTCCCCCCTCTCTCCTCCCAGTCCCCCTGCTAGAGTGTCAGGGCATTGACTGAGACTACCTGCTCCTCCCCCGCAGCTGATCTTCATACTGGCGGAAATGCATTGTGGGTAGTAGGGGGTGCTTATAAAGGCCACTGGGATGATTGCCTCTGGGCTTGCTATTCCAAAGCGGCAGACAATTTTCATCTTTTGAAATTGATATGGAAGAAAGAGCAAGAGGCATTATCATGTTTAATTTTAAATTATTTGACAGTGCAAAATGCATGTCATCACTCATGTACAATCTATGCTTAGAATTTTACTTTTCTAAAGCAACTGTGCAATGAAGTCAGTGTCTCTTTTATTCTTATACTTGAGGTCCAACACTCAGAAAATTACCAATAGAAATGCAGCAGGCGGGAGACAGAGTGATCCCCGGTCCCCACATAAACGTTCATCTCATGCCCTGACCAAGATTCATACTGTTGCTTTTGGGTAAGTAGAGGTAAGAGTGGGTAAAATTTGGCAACTTGGTGCATAACCGTGCCTGTAATGAAAAAGACGTTCTTCAGTGCATGAAGTTCGGCAGTCACGACTCATGTTTTACTAGCACAGAAAGGAGTTGAATTGCGTGTGTTGAATGAAGCTATGAATTTGAAGCTTTTAATATTCATGGAACCTTTGATTTGAAAGTGGCAGGGAAATCTTTTCACTGACTATTATATGGTGGCCATGCTTCAAAACGCTTCTTCTCCCTTTGTTTCCATTCAAGATGGGTCAGTCCTCCACAGAGCTTTCTATGCCTTTAATACATACGCTAACATTCTACTGCCACCATTGAGAGGGTTTACTGGAATATTCTATGCCCTCAGTTTTGTATATCTTTCTTTTTGTGTGTTAAAAACCTTACAGATGGTTGATTTGGGGGGATAACTTCTTAAAGTACCAAATGACAACAGTTTCTATTCTGTGCCCTGTTATCTGGGCACAAAGATCGGTAGCTTTAGAGGAATAGAGGCAAGTGATAAATAAATCTTTCCATTCTAAAACAATTTGATGCTACCTTTGCCATCTGTTCTATATCGAGGAAGTAACTTTTTAGAGTTTTTATTTATTTTTCTTATTCCAGTATTGGTAGCAGAAGCCACATGAAAGTATTGAGAAACAAATTAATCATTTCTAATCTCACCATGCAGAGAAATTCCTGTGACATGTGGCTTTATTTCTTTCTAGTTCACCTGCCTTACATATAACTATGGGTAACAGCCCCTGCCCACCCCCACCACCTCCGTGGAAACATGATACATATGTGTATGTATATTTTGAACATGGTTGGAGTTATGTTTTACATACTGGACTCACGCTGCAAATAAAGTAACTTCCCCAATCTCTACTCCTGCCAGATTTATTTTTTGTTTTTCATTTTTAAAATTTTTCTTAATGTTTATTTATTTTTGAGAGAGAGAGGGAGACAGAGTGTGAGTAGGGGAGGGACAGAGAGAGAGGGAGACAGAGAATCCAAACAGGCTCTAGGCTCCGAGCTATCAGAACCCACGAACCATGAGATTATGACCGGAGTCCAGGTAGGAAGCTTAACAAACTGAGCCACCCAGGTGCCCCTACTCCTGCCAAATTTAAACCAGCCTTGGCCTAGCTCCTCTCACTGTTGCAAGGAATGGAAAGGGACATAGAAATTCGAAGAAAAACTAGAGAGATTGATGCTTGGCCTTTGGACTTCCAACGTCCTGGCAGTTTGGAAGGATTTTTAGATAACGATTTGGAGTGTCAATGGTTCTGACTCCTCAAACTCTTCTAGCACTAAATTCTGTATAAGATATGATTCCATTCACATGACATTGTTTAATGCATCCCTCCCCTTTCCCTCACCTAACGTTAAATCATGGTCCAGATAACACTGAGACTTGAACGTGTTTGGATTTCATTTGAACACATTAGGAAACTCGGGAAGGAGTACAAGCTAGAGAAAGGCAATTAGACTTGTGGTTTGAGAGATCGCTTCATGTCCCATGGAAGAGCCCAAACCAGACATTCGGTGACTGGCTAGAAGACTTTTTGCAATAGTCCAGCAAGGAGAGGTGTGGTGGGGAAAAGCGGGCCTGTTCCAGAGACACGCCGGAGGTGGAGTTGATCGGTGGGGTGTGGGGGATGTGGAGGATGGAGAGGGTCAAAGATGACTTTGAGGTACAAGAAGGTGCTCTGTCTTCCTCCCCAACTTGTGACTTTAATGCAGATTTCCACTGGGAAACTAAAGGAATTAAATAAAATGATAACTTCCAGGGTTGTCGACCCCCCATTGAGGTACATGGAAGCCACTGGTGCCTTTTGGATGCTCACTGGATGAGTTAGCTCACCTGGTAGATTTATACTTACATTTCCTGGACTCCAGCAATTTAGATTAATACGGATTCATATTTTTTTATGGTAACTTCGGCCAGGACTACCATCTGCTTGGCACATTTGTGACTTTCTCAGTTATGCTTTGTAGCAATTCTGGTCATTGGCTTCAGGCTTCAGAATTATACCGTCAGTCTCTAAAACACTAGTGACCAGTTGCCACTATTATTTCAGTCCCTCTAAAGCTGAAGACTCTTCATGCATGGCCTTGTATGGAATATATTCATGCTTCAATGATTCCTAAAATGGGGTCACAAGAAGCAGAATGGTGACAGTCATTCTCTTGGGTTGGCAAGCCACTGAAACCACCGAGCCTAAAGGAAAGTTCAACCCCCTCAGGATTCAACTAGGCGTTTAATTTCCGTTAAAGCCAAAGAGGTTCTCGACTGAGGACACTTCATTCCCCAAATGATGTTTGACAATGTCTGGAGATGACTTTAGTTTTCACAAGTCGTATCGAATGAGTATTGGCATCTGGCTTCTACTGGATAGAGACCAGGGATTCAGCTAAACATCCTACAGTGCACAGCAAAGCCCCCCGCCCCCAACAGAAAAAATATCTGGCTCCATACATCAATCATAAGAGGGTTGAGAGCACTGAATTAAAGTAAAATTTTATTATGGTGTTACTTCTCTCCTGTATCACTCCCTTTGAATAACTATGGATCCTACTTTCTTCTTGAAATCTTTAAATAGTGGCAAGTGACTCATATTTAGAGGTAAAACAGTTTTTCTCAGAAGAGTTTCAATATTTATCTCTCCTTTGATAATTAGAATTAAAATATTTATATGATGACTTCATAGTATGAGTCTGACTAGTCCAGAACCAATAATAAGGCTCACTTAGTTTTCACTTTGGGTGGCATGTATATAAATAATTGTCGAAGTTTGTAAGTATATATTGTTCAGCCAACTTAGCATTATCTCTTTAATTAAAGTGTTTGTTTTCCCTCCCCACTGCTGTAGTAGTTAAAGAAGATAGGATTTTAGATGTTTACATATAAATATTCCCAAAGCATGTTTGAACTGGAGTAATAAATTCTCTAAAGATAAACTGAAAACAGCTCAAATGCCGTCATATTAAGGCGGGGGGGAAGCCTTGGCTTTTAGTACAAATCATTTGAAAAATTAACTTTGGGATTGAGTGAAACATTTTGTTGCTTTCAAATATGTGAGAAAGATTGTCTCTTGGATTCTTGAAAATCTGGTAGTGTTTTCTTGATGCCATTTACAAGGATGGCATGCCTGGGATTCTGCTTACAGAGAGAAAAAGAAGCAAATAATTTAAAAGTTGAATCACTCCAAACTCAATACCCGAACAACAAATAACCCAGTGAAGAAATGGGCAGAAGACATGAATAGACCCTTTTCCAAAGAAGACATCCAGATGGCCAACAGACACATGAAAAGATGTTCAACATCACTCATCATCAGGCAAATATAAATCAAAATCACACTGAGATACCACCTCACACCGGTCAGAGTGGCTAAATTAACAACTCAGGAAACAACAGTTGCTGGTGAGGATATGGAGAAATGGGAACCATCTTGCCCTGTTGGTGGGAATGCAAACTGCTGCAGGTGCTCTGGAAAACAGTATGGAGGTTCCTCAAAAGATTAAAAATAGAACTACCCTATGACCCAGCAATAGCACTACTAGGAATTTATCCAAAGGATACAGGAATGCTGATTCATAGGGGCACATGTACCCCAATGTTTATAGCAGTGCTTTCAACAATAGTCAAATCATGGAGAAAGCCTAAATGTCCATCAACTGACAAATGGATAAAGAAGATGTGGTTTATATATACAATGGAATACTAGGCACTGAGAAAGAATGAAATCATGCCATTTGCAGGAACATGGATGAAACTGGAGGGTGTTATGCTAAGTGAAATAAGTCAGTCAGAGAAAGACAAATCTCATGTTCTCACTCATGTGGAACTTGAGAAAGTTAACAGAAGACCATGGGGGAAGGGAGAGGGGAAAAATAGTTTCAAACAGAGAGGGAGGGAGGCAAACCATAAAAACTCTTAAATACAGAGAACAACTTGAGGGTTGATGGGGGGTTGGGGAGAGGGGAAAATGGGTGATGGGCATTGAGGAGGACACTTGTTGGGTTGAGCACTGGATGTTGTACGTAAGCTATGAATCACAAGAATCTACCCCCAAAACCAAGAGTGCACTGTACATACTATATGTTAGCCAGTTTGACAATAAATTATATTTTTTAAAAAAGTTGAATCATTGATCAACAGTTGATTTCATTGTCTGGGATTGCTTATCTTCATGGCTAAAAAAGTCGGCTTAATGAGCAAGTGCATAGGCTACTGCATCCAGGCAATACCTGTAACCACCGTGACAATCAGGGCCCTGAGCATTTCCAGTGGGCACTGGGTCCTCACTGCCAGATCTGTGTCCTGGAGCAAATGAGGACCCATAAATTTGGACTTGAAGAGAGATTGACTATCCTGGCTACTTGTACCTTACCTCTAGAGTATGATTGAGCTGCTTTGGGTGCTCTACAAATGAGACCCTCTGAACTAGTATTTTGTTTTGTTCATGAGAGATATTGGTCTTTCTTTGTCAATATGTTGCCTTTGTTTTGTTTTGGTACCAGGATAATACGAGCTTCATAAAATAAATTGGGAAATGTTTCTTTTCTGTTTTCTGGAAGAGACTGTGTAGAATTGGTATTAATTCTTTGAACATGTGATAGAATTCTCCAGCAAAATAATGTGGGCTAGGTGATTTCCATTTGGAGTTTTTAATTTGCAAATTCAATTTCCTTAATGGTTCTAGGATTATCCAAATTATCTGTTTCATATTGGGTGAGTTGTGGTAGTTTCCGTTTTCCAGGATATTTGTCCATGTAATCTAAGTTGCCATTTATACTTCTGTAAAGTTGTTCGTAATATTCTCGTGTCCTCTAGGTGTATGAAAGGTCATTAGAGGTATCCTCTGTTTATTTCTTCTTACTGACAGTTTGTGCCCTTTTTTGTATGTGGTGGGGATGAACCTTGCTAGAGATGGGCCAGTAGCTTGATCTTCTCAACGAAGTGGCTCTTTGTTTTATTAATTTTTCTTCTTGTTTTTTTTCCTGTTTTTAATTTCATTGATTTCTGTTCTTTCTCTTTTCCTTCTTAGACTTGTTTTTGCTTTTCTTTTTGCAGATTCTTGAGGTAATAACAGATTTTGATTTGAAGCTTTTTTCTAATATAATCCTTGCATCCTATGAATTTTCATTTCTGCCCTATTTTAGCTGTGTCCCACAAATTTTGATATATTGAATTTTAATTTACATTCAGTTTAATATATTTTATTTCCCTTGAGACATTCTCTTTCACCCATGGGTTTTTTGTTTGTTTTTTGTTAAGAAGTGTGTTATTAGTTTTCGGTGTTTAGAGGTTTTCCTGAATCTTTCTTTTATTGATTTCAAGTTTGATTCCATTGTGGTTAGAGAATACACTCTGTATGATTTCACTTATTTAAAAAGAGCCTACTTTAGGTTCTGTGTCTCCCTCTCTCTCTGTACCACCCCCCACTCGCGCTCTGTCTCTCAAAATAAATAATAAACATAAAAAAATTTTCTTTAATGTGTTGAAGCCTGTTTTATCATCCACACTATGGCTTATCATGGTATATGTTCTGTGGACGTTTGAAAAGAATGTGCATCCTACTGTTGCAGGGTGTTCTGTAAATGCTCATTGATGCTCTGTTAACCATTGAAGGTAAGTTTTTCTGCATTTTGCTGTCTGTCTAATTCTTTCAGTTGTTGAGAGAGGCTTGTTGAAGTCTCTGACTATCGTGGTGCTTTTGTTTCTTGGTCCTTTTGGATGTTTCCATTTTTTTCAAAACTTTATTTATTTTGAGAAAGAGTGAGAGAAGGAGACAGAGAATCCCAAGCAGGCTCTGTACTGTCAGCACAGAGCCTGATGCAGGGCTCGAACTCACAAACTGTAAGATCACGACCTGAGCCAAAATCAAGAGTCGGATGCTTAATCGACTGAGCCACCCAGGCGCCCCTGGTTCTATCATTTTTTGCTTTATGTATCCTACAAGTCTTGTTTAGTACATACACATTTAGAATTGTTTGGTGGTTTGACCCTTTTATCACAACATGTTTCTCTGTGTTAATTTTCTTTGCTCTGAATTCTACTTTATCTGTTATTAACATATCAGCTCTGCTTTCTTTTGATTAATGTTTGCATGATACATCTTTTTTCCATCCTTTAACATCCTTTTTACATGCCTATACTATTATATTTGAAGTGAGTTGCTTATAGACAGAATATAGTAGAGTTTTGTTTGTTAATCTCTGTCTTTTAATTGATGTATTTAGACCGTTTACATTTAATGTAATTACTAACATTTTAGAGCTTAAGTCTGACTTTAAAAAATTTTGTTTGGTCTGTCTCTTATTTGTTTTCTTTTCCTTGCCTTCCTGAGAGTTATTTGAACATTTTTTTTAACATTTTATTATAGTTTATCTCTAATGTTTTTGAGTATATCTCTTTATAGTCTTTGGTAGTTTTGTGTGTGTGTGTGTGTGTGTGTGTGTGTGTGTGTGTGTTTTATATTATATACATAAATATAGAATTTTATTCGTTATTTTACATTATATAAAAGTAAATATGAAATAACTCATCACAGTCCACTGTTCTTGTCATTTTACCATTCAAGTGAGTGAATTGTTGACACTTTACCTCTGTTTACATTCTTTTAAATAATACCATTGTCTTCAATACTTCCTCCATGTACACTTAGACCGATATCACACAGTGTTAATATATTTTTTTAGAAAATTTGAGGGGCTAGGAAAATATGTTTTATTTATCTATATTTTTGCACTTTCCATTGTCTTTTCTTCTTTATTCTTATTCTAAAATGTCTCCTTTTATAACTATTTTCTGTTTAGAAAAACTCCTATAGGTGTCGTTTTAGAGGGAGTCTTCTCTTTTCCTTTATCTGAAAATGTCTTGATACCTACTTCCTTTCCTTTTTTTTAAGTTTATTTATTTTGAGAGAGAGAGAGAGGATGCACAGGCATATGAGTGAGGGCAGGGCAGAGAGAGAGAGAGAGAGAGAAAGGGAGGGGGAGAGAGAGAGAATCCCAAGCAAGTTCTGCACTTTCAATGCAGAGCTCAACACAGGGCTCAATCTCATCTAAGCTTAAATCAGAAGTTGGACACGTAACTGACGGAGCCACAGGGTGCTCTTCTCCTTCGTTTATGAAGCATATCTTACCTGATACAGAATTCTGTGTTTTTTCCCCCAGCCCTTGAAAAATGTTGTACCTCCTTCTTTCTGGTCTCCATAGTTTCTGATGAAAAACCCACACCGTTTTAATTATTTTTCTCCTCTAGGTAAAGTGTTATTTCATTAACTTCTTTTAATATTTTACTTTTCTTTTAGTTTTCAGAAATTTAATTATGATATATTTTGGAGTAGATTTTTCAAACTTTATTCTCTTTTTGGCTTGCTCACCTTCTTGAATCTGTACATTTATGTGTTTTACTAAGTTGGGGTCATTTTCAGTCATTATTTCTTGAGTAAGTTTTTATCCCTGCCCTCTTTCTCTTTTTCTTTAGGATTCCAGTGGCACACATGTTAGGTTTCTCCTTAGGGTCTCACAGGTCCCCAAGGCCCTGTTTATCTTTTTCTTGTCATTTTTTCTCTTGTTCAGGTTACATAATTTTTAATGTTTTACCTTCAAGTCGATTGATTCTTCCCTCTGCCCCTCTTCATGCTGCTGTTGAGTCTATTCATTGATTGTAATTTACACCTCTAACGTTTTTATTTGTTTTACCTTTATATCTTTTATTGTTTGTTGAGACTTCATAGTTTTTCATTTGTCTCAAGTGTGTTTGTGATTGCTTCTTGATTGATTTTGGTAATGAATGCTTTTAAATCTGTGTCAGATGATTCTGACATCTTTGTCATCTCAGTCTTGGTGTCTGTTTATTATCTTTTCCATTATTGAGATTTTTTTGGTTCTTGTCATGATGAGTGATTTTCTGTTAAAATCTGGACACTTTGGATATTTTGTTATCAGACTTAGAATCATATTTAAACTTTAGCTTTCACATAGTTTGGTTTGACACTGCTTTGGCAGAGGAAGTGGGGGTGACACCTTGTTACCTCCAGGGCTACAGAGAATTCAAGGGTCTTCACTCTTCTTCCATTGACATTTGGGAAGGGACTTTTTATTTCCGCCACGTGGGACAGGAGTTGTGGCTTCCCATGGGTTCTCTACCTATGTGGGAGGTAAGTAGTAGGAAGGAGAAAGTGTTTATTATAGCTCAGTAGCCCAGTGAGAGGATTTATTCATCTCCCTCCTCATTGTTATCTGGTATCACCATGGCATAGTGAGGGAAGATTGGGGTATACCGCTGCAGACTAGAGAAGGTAGCTGTCTGGGCTTTCAACTTGGTAGTTTCTGGACGGGGTGTTGGTGGGACCATAGTTTTTTGTTTTCCTTTGGTGTTCGGCTGGGGTATAGCAGTTATTGTCTAATAAATTTTTCTGTCTTGCTAGTCTACCTCTTTCGTGGTTCTTCAGGACTTTTTCTGTTTGTACCTATAATCACTTACTGGTCTTCGGCCTCGTTGGCTCCATTTCTGGGATATGTGAGGCATAAAGAAAACCCATGGGACTCATTTCCCTGCTGAGGTCTGTCCTGAGGTTCCTAGCTGCTCTGCCTTCCCCTGTTTACATTTTAGAGACTTCTTGTCTTGTTTTATAGATGACATCCAAGGTCTGTTGTTGTACTTAGTGGGAAGAATAGGGAAACATACATCTGCCCCATCTTTCCAGAAGAAGAATTATTACCCCTTTACTCTTTGTAGACAGCAGGTGAGACACTGACTTAGCTCTGTGATCCAGAACATTTAATAATGAGAGCTGTTGGGTTGGCATAAGATGTTTGCCATCAGAATGATTTTTAAGGAGATAGTAATTACTAAGAAAACGGATTATATGCATTTACCCAGTTCTTTTCTTTCCAGCCCTTCTAGGGGACCCTGAGCTGTGAAGTAACTAATGGAAGGGCAGAGAGGGTGAGGAACTGAGAAATGAGTAACCTACCCCACCATCTGTCCTACTGTAGTTCAGAATGTCACATGGCACCACCGAGTCGGTTGTTCTTGTGTTTGCTCGAGGTGCCAAATGCTATATTTAAGCCAAGAACTGATTTTGAAAATATTTTTCTACTTCTGTTTTGTCAAACGTGTTCCTTGGCATATTATGTTAGGGATTGTTCTGCTAAAGCTTAGCTGTGCCTTCTGTTTTTTCAAGCTGATTTGGCTTGCACAATTCAAACATTAGACCCTCATTTTGGAACAGAAGTTCTTCTCTAGAGATAACACAAAGTGGGTTTTAATTTCCAGGCAGGTAATACCTATCAAATGAGAGATGGAGCTTTTATTCATTGTTATTCTTTTATATATATATATAGGACTTCTTTTTAAGCCACTTTTTGCTCAAGCCTGTTTGACTACATTTTCTCTTTCCAGAATCTTTCTAATTATGGGGAGAAAAGCAAATGTTAAGCCAGTCTTCTTTTAACAAGAAAAAGGAAGGAAAGTGTAACTGCTTTCCTTTTGTAATTTGATTTTGCTTGAACTTTAAGATAACAGTGTGATTTCAGTATATATAAATAAAGCCTACATATCAAGGTTATAGATGGGGTAGATGTTCAGTTAAGCCTCTTTAGAAACACTTTATGGAATATTCTGGTATCTGAATGAAGGCAGGGTTTTCTGCTGCCTTAAATATTTTTAGTTTAGTAACGGAACATTTCTGAAGCTTTTCACTTATTCCCGAGTCTTTTGCAGAGAGGACATGATCATAGTAGCTCCCGTTACCTTTGACCAGTGTCGAAATAGTATCTCATTAAATAAAATCACTGTTCCTTTGAGCATGGAAGGGCTTGAGCAGGATATGGGAGTGGCTGAAAGTAACAATAGGTGCTGGCTCTTGAAGAAAACTTTCAAGGCAGCACATGGTTCAGTGTTAGTGTGGAATCCATCCATCAACAGAATTTTACTCGTTTCACGACCGTCACGTCACATTTGCGTCGTGTTTAATTTGGGGGAGACTTCTGTTTGTTCTTTTATCTTCTCTAGCTCTTTCTAAATGTGTTGGTGCTCTATTCCCCTTCAGGAGTCACCCCGTGGCACTCTGAAAACATCGGTGATTTTATTTCAGTGTGGGAAAGCCCTGCATGTGTGCTGTGAGCACGCCCTTTGTCACCTTGCATTTTGTCCTCCATCGCAGCCAGCTGGAAACCTTCGTGCCCCTGGCCCCTAGCCCGCCATTTGTATTTGATGTATGTTCTTCGAACCAAACCTAAGTCACTTAGGACTTCTCTCAAGAATCGGTGTGAAAGCGACAAATGCGCTGAGCTGCAGTGGGAGACATCAAAGTACAGGACACCCAGAGTCCCCTGATCCTTTGAGACGAATCTACCACCCAGCTCATTTGAGTTTGCTTCCCTAGTCAGGGCAGGCCGAAACCCAATTTAAATTCCCAGGGCTGTGACTTTAAGAGGGTGTTAGAGCATTTTTTTTTTTCAAACCTCCCTTTCCCCTTGATGTTCGTCCCTCCTACCCATCGCACCCTGCTACTGCTTCACAGTCTTCCGTTTCTGCTTCGAAGCTCAAGGCACTTCATCTTAGGAGATCCTCTAGGATGGTCTATAAACAGAAGGTTCTGCCTAGAGGTATTCTGCAATTAGTGAGTCCACTGAGAATTGAGGATCACACAAGTGGGTTAGGCTGAGCACCCTGGCTACCCATGGGGGTCTAGGAGAGAGAAGAAACAAATAGCAGTGCCTGGCCCCTCTCCGTAGACGCTTATTTCATTTGTCTGATGTGGGGGCCGCGGCACCAGGATTATCTTAGATGTGCCTCCGGGCGGTTCTGACATTCCGCAGGGTTCAGGCCCTTCCTTTTGAGGAAACGTCCAGCTACCCCTTAAATTCTGAGTAATCGCGAATTCTGGCTGCTTGCTTGTTATTAAAGAATACTCACCAACCCCAGGAGAGCAGAGCTTTCCGTGTTTGCTGTTTAAAGCCTTGTGGACTGAATTCAGTGGACTGAATTCCTTCAGGCTCTCCCTGTAACTTCCAGGCACCGTTACCTGATTTTAATATAGGGTCATTAAAAGGCAAGAATTCTCAGTTTGGGTTTGGCATCTCTCTCTAGGTTATAGGTTAATTTTCTACAAGGCTTTGCAAAGTTTACTTAAAGTCACTTTAATTTCTAAAGAAAAATTTCCCTCTCCTAAGGACGGGTCCGAAATGAAGCCATGAAAAAGAGAGCGTCCCAGGTTTCCAAAGGCCGAGGTGTTTGATTGGTTTCAGTTTGTTTGTCTAACAAATGTTGCCGCCTCTTCAGCGTTTTAGTTACTGTGGAGTGTCAGGAATTTGCTCGCCTGGTAGTGGTAGTCAGTCATTGGGTTTATTGGTGCATTTGGCGTCTCCGTTACAGTTTTTAAAATGTTTATTTTAGAAGTGGCTGAACACCTCTTTGAAACTGAGAGAATTCAGCTGCTGAAACCCCGATTTCAGTCAACTTTGAACTGTTTCAGCCCTTTTAGCGTTGCAGCCACACAGTGGGGACAAAGAAGCCAGGACAGGTTTCTGTGGAGCAGGGGCCCGTTAGAATCACTGCTGAGGTGCTTAGCCGGGAGGGTGTCTGGTCCCTGCTTCTGAGAGGCTCAGCGAAATCAATTTTGGAGGAAGACCCCCCAAGGGAGAAGATGCTGCCCGATTAGGGAGGTGAGGCTAAGATTAGTATCAGGGTTTTAGAATAGGAGACCCCTCTGGTTTGGGGGCATCCAGCCCTCTGCATTTATGGATACGTGAACTAGGCCAGTTGGTTAAAGATTTTAGCGACTTTCACAAAGCATGTGTCAGAATGCCACGTGCTCTTTTGGAGCTAGACAAAGTAGATGGTGTATAATCAGCGTCCGTCAGAGAAACAGAGCCAGGAGGGTGTATGTATGTATGTGGGGAGAGAGAGCTTGACTTATTCCAGGAAAATTGGCTTATGCAATTATGGTGGCTGGCAAGTTCCAAGCCCTGCACAGGTAAGCCAGAGACCCAAGAGGGCTGAGGGTGTAGTTCTAGTCACAATCTGAAGGCCCGACAACCAAGGGAGCTGATGGTATATGGTTATAGTCCAGAGGTTAGCTGGCTTCAGACAGTCAGTGTTTCCATTAGAGTCCAAAGGCAAGAAAGAGCTGATGCTCTAGCTCCAAGGCTCAGGCAGGAGAAATTCCCATTTACTTGTGGAAGGAGCAGCCCTTTTGTTTTTATTCAGACCTTCTAATGATTGGGTGAGGCCCACCCACACAGGGGAGAGCAGTGTGCTTTACTCACTGTCTCTATTTAAATGTTTAACTCATCCAACAGCGTTTGTACAGAAGTGTGCCGAATCCCATTCGATTAGCTATTTGGACAGCCCGAGGCCCAGTTGACAGATAAAAGTAACTCTCAACAAATGACTTTGCCAGTCACAAATATCACGCAGACGTAGGTCACAGATTCAAATCTCCTGACCCTTGCCCACCATTCTTCTACTGCATTGTTCTGTTTTCTGACTCATCTCTAATAAATGAATAATACGGAAGGGAAACTGCATAAAAATTGATACATTAGACCCCATCCACAATCAAAACTTCCGTTCATCAAAAGACATCATCAAGAAAGTGAACAGACATGTCACAGACTGCGAGAAGATATTTGCAACATGTGTTCATGACAAAAGACTGGTATCCAGGATGTATCAAGAAGTCTTACAAGTCAATGTCAAGAAGACAAACCTAGTAAAAAAAAAAATTGGCAAACAATTTGAACAGAGACTTTGCAAATGAATAGATGTGCCATTAACATATGACATGATGATTAACATCATTAGTCATCCCAGTAATCCACATTAAAGTAGTGAATAAACAGTATGCTACTATCTATGTGAAAACTGTATAAATAAATGGTGAAATAACAAATGAACCCCAGATTCCCTGGGGTCGGCTACTGGGCTAACGGGCAGAGGGTAGCTGTCCGGCTCTCTGCTTGGTTGCCGTTCATACCAACCTGGAAATCCCGTCTCTTCCCTCACACATCTTCGGCCATACGGTGTGCTCTGCACAGAAGGGGGAGGGTGCAGGCAATCTGGGGATAACACTTAAGTTTTAATTAGTTTGCAGTCTAGCAAATATGAGAAGGCTGGCTTGCTTCACTTGTTTGTTTTATGCATTTAGTCACAATCATGAATCTTAAGAATTTCTCTCCTTGAGAACAAACAGTTCCACCCAAGGTGTTTTGGAAATACGTTTCCTTCAAGATGATGAGGGGGAAGGTAGCTAAGGTTTATTGAGCATTATATTGTGTTTTCTTGTATATTTCTCATGACAGTCCTGTTTGGGTAAGTTCTCTCATTATCCCCACTTTCTTTTTCTTTTTTTTAATTTTTTAACGTTTTTATTTATTATTAAGAGACAGAGTGCAAGCGGAGCAAGTCACAGAGCTCAGAGAGAGAGGGAGACACAGAATCTGAAGCAGCTTCCAGGCTCTGAGCTGTCAGCACAGAGCCCAGCGCGGGGCTTGAACTCACAGACCGTGAGATCATGACCTGAGCCAAAGTCGGTCGCTTAACCAACTGAGCCACCCAGGCATCCCCCATCCCCACTTTCTTGATGGGGAAACGGAGACCTTGGGTGATTAAGGAAATTGCTCAAGAACACAGAGGTAACTCATGGCAAAGTCAGGATGGGAGCATCTGTCTCCCTTGTTCTGGTTCAGCTACCTCTTATATTATTTTCATTCATGTTATACTTCATCTATTTTTTTAATGCATATTTATTTTTGAGAGACAGAAAGAGAGAGAGAGCATGAGAGCAGGGAAGGGGCAGGGAGAGAGGGAAAGAGAATTCCAGGCGGGTCCGCGCTGTCACCATGGAGCCTAATGCGACGTTCAACCCCATGAACTGTGAGATCACGACCTGAGCCAAAATCGAGAGTTGAATGCTTAACCAGCTGAGCCCCTGAGTGCCCCCTCATCTCTTAATTGAGTTCACGACTGTGTCTCCAAAGGTGCTAATTGTATCACAACTCCTACTCTAAGCCGAGATGGGCTCAGCTCCCATAGGAGACTCATGGTGGGGGAGGCGACAGATAATAAAGAAAAAGGAAAAAAATTGTTTCAAAGAATGATAATGGCTATGAACACAGTAAAGCAATGGGAGAGACATTGATGGAGGACTCCGTCTAGAGACATTTGTCAGAGAAGACCTCTGCCGAACCCGCGTGAGGGTTAGCTCAAACATCTGGTTTCAGAATTGAGTTCTGATGCCTCTTGGTCAGCAGCCCTTTCCTAGAAGACATCAGTGTTCATGTAAGCATGTACATATAGCACATATAATCTTAGCAGTTTGGAACCATCCCCAACATGGGCCCTTTTGCAATATTCTTTTCTAATATGCTCTTGGATCTCAATGAAAAAATATTCATCAGTTAAGCACAACTTTTCCCTAATTGATACTCATTTAACTCTCTCTCTGTAGTGGGACTGCCTTAGCCAGGCAGTACAGTGACTGGGGAGACCTTCAGGTGGTTAGCTGGCAACTGCCAGAATCAGGGATGCTGATGTCCAGGGGGGTATATACCATCAACAACAAGTTGTCTTGTCGAAGGTGCCAGTGGTAGTTCTGTTGAGAAACATTTGATGAATATTTAATCATTTTAAGCGTCTGTGCTATATTAAAGTCTTAAGCATTGAGTGGATGAGATGTGGTTGGTTAGGTCTTTTGTCTTTAGGTTTCATTAGGTCTTTCCCATTGTATGACAGTGTCCAAGAGTTTGACCTGATCTAGTTTGTGTTCTTTGCTTTCCCCCTGTTCTCTGGATATGTGAAATAGCAAGGCAAAAAATGGCTTATTGAGTTTGTTTTTCTTTCCTTGCATGTAAAATTTAAAAAGCTCTAAAACTGGCTCGTTGGTCTGTTTTCTAGTCAGGAAAAAATGGCCGTTAAGAGTAATTTTTACGTGCAACCAGAGAGCCCGTCAGAGACTGGCAGATGTGATGGGGTTGCCTAACATAAATCACCTTCCATTGTTGAGGTGGGCATATGGCCAGTGAGTGTCCTAATTATTGAATGGCTTTTTATAGCCCCATTATTTATAATCACTTTCGAATAACAGCCGAAAGACTACAGTGAGATGGAATGAAAATAGTCAAGTGTGAAAGTGATAATTGTTTATGGTATTAAGGAGATTAAAAAAAATCTGATGACCAGTGCATGAAGTAGAACTCATTCAAATATTAAAATAGATTTTGTAACGTTCATTTATTTATCCTGAGAAAGACAGAGACAGCACAAGTGGGAGAGGGGCAGAGAGAGAGGGAGACAGAGAATCCCAAGCAGGGTCCGCGCCGCCAGCACAGAGCCTGACGCAGGGCTTGAACTCACGAAACCGTGAGATGATGAGCTGACCCAAAACCAAGAGTCAGACGCTCAACTGACTGAGCCACCCAGGTGCCCCCAAATACTTTTTAACAGGTATACTACATACCACATTCTGAAAATGGGAGCTGTGGTTAACCCAAAGAGGGAAATCTCTGGAAGAATTCTTACCTTAGTGAATTTGCAACAGATAAAATGGCCAAGAGCCCCGCACACAGCCACATGCACATAATCGGTTCACTGTACACACTTTTTATAAGTGAATTCTATTTTGAAATATTTTAGATGTAAGAAGTATGCGAAGACAGTACAGAAAGTTCCTGAATCTCATGAATTTTCCCTAATGCTAGCATCTTGGATAACATTTGTTCATTTGTCAAAACTAAGTTAACATCAGTACATTACTATTAACTCCAGTCTTTAAGAAATATATATTTTTAAAGTTTTTCTGTTTATTTATTTAAGGAGAGAGAGAGGATGCACGAGTGAAGGACGGGCAGAGAGAAGGAGGGACAGGATCCCAAGCAGGCTCTGCACCGTCAGTACGGAGCCCATTGCTGGGTTCGAACTCACAAACTGTGATATCATGATCTGAGCTGAGATCAAGAGTTGGATGCTTGACCGACTGCACCACCCAGGCGGTCCTATTAACTCTAGTTTTAAGTCTGCCTAGTCGAGTCTAGTTTCACTAGTTTTTTCCCCTCTGGTGTCCTTTATGTCCCTGAATCCATGCCGATGCTGTGTCGCATTTAGTTGCCATGTCTTAGCGTCCTCTAATCTGTACCAGGTTCCGAATCTTCTTTTGTTTTTCCATGACCTTGACAGTTTTGAAGAATGCCAGTCCGTAGTTCCAAGTTTCACCCTTTACTGCTGGACGAACCCCTTGTTCGAAGTCCAGCGGTGGAGACAGGAATGCGCAGGACTTTGGAATTAGAACATGTGGTTCTAATCCTGCCCTGAGAATCTTTCTTCCTGTGTTTTAAAGTGGGAATGATACCACCTTTATCACTGGGTTTTACAAGGATTGAATGAGATTATGTTCGGGAAAGGAATTTATGATAAAGCCCCAAATTTGTCATCATCAAAAGGAAATCTGTGTTTATAATGTATGCATTTTTCTATTCTGTATATATTTTTATAAACTGGAGGTTGATGGCAGTAACAGGAGTCATTTGATAAATTCCTCTGAAGGCTATCCAGGTCTTTAGATACTTGAAATTTTTCTACTTTATAGAGGATGTGGGGATGGATATTTTTCACCTGTTGAATGTTGTTGCGAAAGCCCATCAGCGCAGACCCACGCCTGATCTGCTCCTTTTCTAAGGGAATGGTTTACACACCTGAGCTACTTGCACACACACCAGCCTATGAACCCCCATAAGTCTGGCAATTCTAGTTTTATGAGAGAGACGTAATCCTCTACAACAGGGAGTGGCCAGCCACAGCTTAAGGGCCCAGTCTAGCCTGCTGCTTGTGTTTGGAATGAAGTTTTATTTAGAACACAGTTCTCATTTACTTATTGTCTAGCATTGATTTTCTTCTTAAAAAAAAAAAAGCAGAGTAGTTGGAGCACGGGCCTTTCCACCTGCAAAGCCGATCGCACTTACTATCGGACCTTACAGCAAAGTTCTGCCTACCTCCACTCTGGAATCCTCCTGATGGATGAGATGTTATCCTTTCCATTCTCACCTGTCTCAGACCACATCCTTGTGCTTCTGTGTTTGGTCCCCGACTTCGAGAAACTATTTAAAGGGAAGTGCTGTGCCAAGAATACTCACAGGGATGCTTCGCTTGTGGGAAATGGTCTCACGTTTCAGGCCCATGAAACCGTGGGATGTCCCTCTTGATCTCTGTTCTGTGGTCCAGCAGAAGCTGGCGTGGTGTGCTCAACCGAAACCCTGTTTCTGTCAGATTTGTCCCTCTATAGGTCAGAGCCCCCGGATCTCCGGCCCCAATCTACTGCGGCGTGAATGGTCTCAGACTATATTAGAATATCTTTTGTGACCTAGATTATCCGTTCCTGTGTGACATGGAATTGGGGTAAGGCTCGCAGGATAGGGGGGCAGCTGTGTTAATTACGGTGGATGTTCCGGGCTGTGAGCTGCCGATGGGATCTCAGTTTGCATTTGCATAGAGGCATTTAAAATACCTTGCTTGCCAACAGGGTGTCCTAAGAGCTGTACTGGTTCCTAGAAAGGAACTTTGCTTGGGCTCCCTGGCTGAATGTTCTTTGGAAGTCAGTGCTGTTCACCTGTCCCTTTCTTGGTTTCTACATGTGTTGAACACTGAGAGGGTATTGGGGCAACTGTACTATGTGATTGTTTAGAGTGGAAGTCAGTTTTTGGTTTTTATGTTGAGATTCACATAAAATGTTTTCTGGTAGCATGGTGAATGTAACTGCTTTAGAAAAATAATTCTTGGGGCGCCTGGGTGGCTCAGTCGGCTGAGCGTCTGACTTCAGCTGAGGTCACGATCTTGAGGTTCATGAGCTCAAGCCCCGCATCGGGCTCTGTGCCGTCAGATTCGGCACAGAATCTGTGCCGTTCGGATCCTCGGTTTCCCTCTCTCTGCGCCTCTCCCACTTGTTCTTTCTCTCTCTCTCTGAAAAATAAACATTAAAAAAGAAAAAAAAGAGAGAAAAATAATTCTTTTACTCTTTATTGTCTTGGAAAAGATCAAACCCGTGTAAACAGCATAATATATTGACTAAACAGCATAATATATGCCATAATTAACTATAACTGGTCAGCTATTAACATCTTGCATTCTTATTTCATCTTTCTGTATTTACATATATTTCCTTTTTGCCTAATTACCTGGGCTAGGGGGCAATCTGTGAACCTCAGTTCATTCTTCTGTAAAATGGGCCTGGAAATAGAACTCACCGACTCGAGGTGAGTTGACTCAAGTCAACTCTTGACTAAGTCTCTTGACTTAGGGATTGCTAAGGTAGGACTCAGCACCGTGTCTGGCCTGTCGAAAGCGCTCAGTAAATGCTCACTGGCATCACTCCACTCCAGCAGGTCACCGAGCAGAACTCCGTTAGATCCCAGTGTAGTGTCTTTTTAAGAAGTTAGTGTCTTCGTGGGGCACCTGGCCGGCTCCGTTGGAAGAACGTGTGACTCTGGATCTGGGATTGTGATTTAGTGTCTTCTCGAAGGGCACACACTTGTCTACAGATTCCGCTCAAGGACCTGAGTGTAAAGACCTCTGACTTCAGCCCCGTCGTGGATTGTTGCTGGTCAGAAGCTCCCATCAGCTATGTTACTTTGCCAACAGAGCAACATTGTCTCTTGCCTTTCCCGTGTAAATCTTTCTTTCTTTTTTTTTTTTCTGAACAGATGTTATTCTACTATACTAGTCTGAAATAAATATAAGAAGCACAAAAGGCTGGAAATAATGAAAAAAAATAGAGATGATGGAATTTAAACCGTGCCTTTCTTTCCATGCTTAATTCAAGTTTCTTCTCACTGTGGGATGAAGTGTGTTATAAAAAGATTCACCAGGAGAAGAAGAAGAAGAGAGAAGACAGGCAGGAAATAATAATGACGTGGACGTCCCGAACTGCTAGCAAAATGTTTTGTGCTCGTCCGTGTGGGGAGTTAAACGTAAATAGTAGTTTCTAGAGCTTCGTCGGCATACATAAATCTATCCTGCAGCCTCTTTTTTTTCTTCTTCTTTTCTTTTTCTTTTTCTTTTTTTATTTTTAAGTTTTACAGACACCTGTCTGAAAGAACAACTGTCTCCGTGCCACTGGGGGAATGGATTCAATGTCTGCATGTCTGATGACGCCCCACCCGCCTGGTGTCATTGGCGTTGTGCTTGTTATTATTAGGTGTTATTATTATTAGCCCAGGAGGACGGGCAACACTTGAGGTGTGCAGAGAGATGCGGACCATTGGTGACAAATAGGGAAATTGGCTCGTTTTCAGAGCCTAGCTCCCCACATTTCGTTAGGGGAACTTTGCTTTGGCCTAGTGACCATTGGTC
The DNA here is from genome assembly GCA_030068075.1 of Paguma larvata. Taxonomy (NCBI): domain Eukaryota; kingdom Metazoa; phylum Chordata; class Mammalia; order Carnivora; family Viverridae; genus Paguma; species Paguma larvata. Next base: position 31,724,422 of record CM057842.1, on the reverse strand, counting down.
ACAAATGTCAGCAGGTCTTAGAATCGCCTGGAAGGTCTGTTAAAACATGGACTGCCGAACTGGACCCTCAGAGTTCCTCACTGAGTAAGTTTTGGGTGAAGCCTGGCCATTTGCATCTCAGCAGGTTTCTGGGTAGTGCTGCTAAGACTGACTTTGGAGACCACGAATACCGTCCACCCAGGGTATTCAGGGCCAGCATCTGGGTGAAGACTTAGCAGGCTCTGGTCTACTACTCTTTTTTATAAATAAAGCTTTATTGGGTTTATTGGGGGAAAAAAACCACAACCCTGCCTACATATAATCTGTGGCTGCTTTTGTAGTATAAAGGCAAACTTTAGTAGTTGGACAGAGTCCAGATGGGCTCCCAAAGGCAGAGAATATGTACTGTCTGACCCTTGGCACTCTATAGAAGAATTTTGCTGACCGCTGATTGTGACCAGTGCCTGCATGTCGTTCCGGGGAGGCAGGCTAGGAAGTAAATCTGTAAGAACTGGCACACTGAGTGTTCTCAATCTCTGTGTGTTTAGAAGCAAAGGGTTTTGTTTGTTTCTTTATTTTACTTAAATACATATGATAATGGGATTCATCCATTATTTCGCCACAGGCCATTCTCCGCATAAATTTTCTCATCGCAACCAACAGTTTCTCAGAATGAAGGGAAACATATTTTAACCATCCGTGTTGCTTGTGTAATATAGTGTTGGCATCTGTTTGAATTATTGATGGAAAACTTATAAAAATGCATACTTAGGGATGCCGGGCCAGGCACGCAGCTCTTGATAGTTGAGTCATGAGTTTGAGCCCCACGGAGGGCGCAGAGATTACTTTAAAAAAATGCATACTTAGAAGGGGAAAAATATGGGGCGCCTGGGTGGCTCACTTGGTTAAGTGGCCAACTTCGGTTCAGGTCATGATCTCACAGTTCGTGATTTCAAGCCCCGTGTCAGGCTCTGTGCTGACAGCTCAGAGCCTGGAGCCTGCTTCCAGCTCTGTGTTTCCCTCTCTGTCTGCCTCTCCCTGCTCATGCTCCGTCTCTCTCTGTCTCAAAAATAAATAAACTTAAAAAAAACTTTTCTAAGGGAAAAAAATAATCCTCATTTTGACACCGTATTTAGTTAGATTAGTGATATTGTACTTCTTCTAGACTTAAGTGGAAACCTTTCTGGAGAGTTATTTGCCAATGTGTGTGAAGAATCTTTAAAATAATGATTGTGCTCATTATTCTAGTAATTATAGCAGATTTCAGCAAACATACATATTCAAGAGTTTTCATTACAGCATTGTTTATGATCATTAAAATTTTTTTATTTATGCATATATTTTTTCTTTATTTATCTTTGAGAGACTCAGAGACAGCATGAGTGGGGGAGGGGCAGATAGAGAGGGAGAGAGAGAATCCTAAGCAGGCTCCTCGACACCAACACAGAGCCAGACACGGGGCTTGAACCCCCAAAACCACGAGATCATGACCTGAGCTGAAACCAAGAGATGGAGGCTTAACCAACTGAGCCACCCAGGCACCCCCAGGATCATTTTTGTAGAGGAAAGACATCTAAATGTGTGATAGTGTGATGTGTGTCCACATAGCTGTTTTGGACCCATTTAGAATCAAGCTGAATAAAGGGAGGCCAATACAGTCCTTTGGGGGAGAATTTGTCTCATTTTTTGCTTTTTGCCCCACTATTTCCACTTCAGAGATTGTGAGAAGATAATCAGAAATACAGTTCAGTTTGAGGCGCCCGGGCAGCTCAGTCAGTTTAGCGTCCAACTCTTGGTTCTGGCTCAGGTCATGATCTCATGGTTCCTGGGATCAAGCCCCGAGTGGGTTCTGCACGAACAGCATGGAGCCTGCCTGGGATTCTCTCTCCCTGTCTCTCTCTGCCCCTCCTCTGCTTGCTCTCTCTCTCTCTCTCTCTCTCTCTATTTCTCTCTCTCAAAATAAATAAATAAACTTAAGAAAAGAAATACAGATAGAGTTTGTCCAAGGAGGATCATCACAGTAGAAATCACTCATCTGCTTCCTCACTGGTAATAGTTGAATAGGTTGTGATGGACTGAGAGATGACACATATGTGCTATTAAACACGTACTTTGGAGCACTCTAGTATATTGGAAATGCATTTGAATTATTTGTGAGGACATTTGGATGTAAATCCCCCGGCCGGGCATGACCCTCCACATCCTGTGTTTAGTAGGTATCTAATGGAACTCTGTGCTTTCCTCCCCTGTGGTCATCGGCACTTAAGCCCAGCCGTTGGAACCACTTTTGACTCCTCCCTTGCATTCGGCATCTTCCTCCCTCCCTCAGGCACACCCTGTTGGTTCCAGCTTGAAGTTACTTCTCCTCTCTGCCCTTCTGCCCTTCTTCTTCTCATCCATTTCCTTCCTCCGGGCCACTTGCGGTCTTGTGTGATCAGCCACACCAGCAGCACGCTGTCACCTCCCTCTAACTTGACCCACTGCGCGACTGCCAGATGAATCTCAACATTTACCCAAAGTCTTCCTTACCTCCCTGACTGCCATCCCTTCGCTGCCTTCCTACAGTGCTTAGACTAAAATGCAAACTCCTTGTCTTGGCCTGCAAGGCACGGCGTGGCCTGTCCCAGCTTCTCTTCACACCTCTGTGTGCCGCCCCTGTCCGAGCTCCATGCTTCCTCTCTAACACGCCAGCCTCTTTTCTCCTTCCGGTCTAGAATGGTGCTTACCCCACACTTTGCGCAGTTAACTGACTTCTTGTCTCATGTGATTTCTCATCTTAACAGTGCCCTCTGCCTAGAGGCCAGCCCTGTTCATTGTTCCTAAGACGTGTGTGTCAGTTCCTGCTCAGGAGTTCTGGGTTGTCATGGTGTGTCACCACGGCCCACAATTTTTCTGGCTGTCGGCACTTAATAAATATTCGTTGAGTGAGTGAATGAATCCCCTCATGTGTGTGAGGATACAGTACCGGTATCTGTATGTGTACGCAAGTATGCATACCCAGGGCATACAGTACCAGCACAGTAATGGTGATTCAAATGAGGTTCCCCATTGATTTTTCACCTTCATGGTTGTACTTTTGTGTATTTTTCAAATCTTGGAATTAATCCATATTACTTTTTAATTGTGGTGACATACGTATAACATAAGACTTATCATGTTAAGTATTTTAAGTGTATAGTTCCATGGCGTTAAGTACATTTACCCTGCTGTGCAACCATCCCCACCACCCATTCAGTTAGTCCATCCAGCTACTATTAAATACTAACTCCCCAGTATTTTGTATTACTTTTACAGTAAGAAAAAATGTTCAGGAAAATGTATTATAAAGAAACAAATAGCAAAATCTTTTTAATACAAAACTCACTAATTGTATTTCTGATCTAAGTTTTTAGAGATGATAAAACTAATTTGTATTTTGATTTATAATTTTGTGCTTAAAAAAAAAAAACCTATCCTTTCCAAATGTAAACTGCCAAACTGACACAGATTTTTTTTTGCTGTAATAGCTCCCTGCACTAGAAACCATTTGTGTTGCCTTAATAAACGAAGCTTTCCTACAACTGTAATCATTCCGTGAAGAAATTGTGTGCTAATGCAGAATCACTTGGAAGCATGATTAGTTTCATGTCCTTATGCAAGTTTTCCTGAGCAGTGAAAATTCAAAATATATTAAAGTCTAAATTCTAGCTGTAATGAAACACTATTCTATGACCTTCTAGAGGAGGATGTCCTGGAGCTTATACGACACGGAAAGAGTTATGTTTTGCCTCCTCGGTTAGAAATGGATGAATCAAGAGGACTCAAAAGTAATATCTCTGGAAGCCTTGTTTCTTGGCTGTGAAGATTATTTCTCTTGACTTGTATTCTCCCTTAGGATCTATGCTTTAGGAGATAGAGATCAGACCAAGCAGAGTCCACTCATAATCCATCACTTCGAAAACGATGCTTCTAGTTGAGAGGGCAGAAAACTGTGTAGCATGTGAGAGGAAAAGTTTGGAGGAACTACACAACGATGTTAAGGGATCATTTCATGTTTAAATAATAACAAGCAAAATTCGCAATGTAAGTAACTGATAAAGGAATCCTATCCAGAATACATAAAGAACATCTTACCAAAAATAACAAGACGGCCCATTAGGAAAATGCACAAGGAATATAAGTAGGCAAGTTACAAAAGAGGAAACATAAAACACTATATATATATATATATATATATATACACACACACACACACACACACACATACATATATATATATATATACACATATGATAGAATGCTCAATGTCACCAGAATGTAATCTTCCCTTACCTGTGGGGGATGTGTTCCACAACCCATAGTGATACCTGGAACTGTTAATCATACTAAATCCTGTATATATTGTGTTTTTTCTTGTACATATACCCATTTGAAAAGAAAAAAAATTACAGCGACATTTATTATTGCATTGTTGTATTGGCAACAACATTGGAAATAGCCTAATTTTTCTATGAAGGAGAAATACATTTTATATTTTTAATGGAATATTACACAATATTTAAAGTAATTAAGAAAGGTTATCTCAATCGATATGGTTAAATTTCTCTAAACCAATGTGAATTTAAAAAAAGGGCAGAGATACGTTGTTTTCAATTTAAAAGAGAATTTCAGATACATTGATAGGGAACTATAAAATAATGGCAAATCCAGGAGAGTAAGCTCCATTTTTGTCATTGAAATTAAAAAGTTGTCTTAAAATGAGCTCTGAATCGTTTCCTTGCAAAAAGTTCCCTGGATTTCTGACCTCTGTTCTCTTTCCCTTCTGCAAAACAAATCTTGAATTTCAAAGAAAGTTAAGATGCTATGGCGCGCGCGCTCTCTCTCTAGCAATTTATTATTTCATTGGCTCAGTGCCTTGACAATTAGGAGAAGATTTATAGACATATCCCCTGAATAATTGGCAATTAATTTGAGATTAGATGCCAAAAAGTACAGTATTCTTAATATAAGGGGAAGGTTGAGACTTTTCGCTTACAAATGTCACGGGACACAGAGTAAATGTTAACTGGCGGCGTAGTTAACCCTACCCTTTTCCACATCTGCAGTAAAGAGGACCTTTAGTTTGATGATCATAAACTTGAGCTAGTTTGGCTAGCTTTAATGTAAATCTCAAGTGTAGACCAAGAGCGTCTTTGGCTTAAGAATGTCTTCCAATCTCCAAGCCCCCGTTTTATCTTGCTAGGTAACCTGTATATGAACCACAGGGATGTGTGAACCTGGGTTCTGTATAGGATAAAGAGATACTGTATCCCGAATCTTCTTTAGGAGTTTGCTTTTGACTCAAGCAGTACCTTTGGATCCATGACATCTTTTCTACTCATGGCTCTTTCTAATGCCCGCAACTGTAGTCTCCTAAGGGGAATATAAACGCTAGGTCTTACACAACGAAGATTTGGCTGGTAAAGATCGTTCTCCTTTTGGTCGAACTCCTCAGTACCTTTTGCCTAGTGATAGAGTAGACAGGTGTGACTACTAAATATCGTTGATTTACCAGTTGGTTTCATGTCAACTCCATCACAGTGCCGACAGTGTATTAAGTATGCACTAAGTACTAACCCATTTACATATGGCTGGACAATTTTAGCACAAGTATTGTTTTGTTCCCTTCCAGAAACTCTGGAAATATCCTTTAATCTGAATTTCCCTATGCCCGTATTTCATTTATAGTGATTTCTAAATAACGGAATGGGTTTTATGTTTACGGGCATTTTGAAAAAGAGTAACAGCCCATCTTTGAACTGGTCTCAGCTCTTTCTCCCCTCACCTCAGTGATTGTCCACTCCACATTATCATGACAATTTCCATCTTTCATTGAGTGCCTTCTCTTTGCCAAGCAGTGTTGGAATCTCATTTAATCCTTATAACGATTTCATGACAGAGCTTCTGCTTTATCAGTGCTCTGTTTGACAGATAAGGTTCAGAGATGAAACAGTGCGCTTGGGTTTACCAGCTAGTAAATAGTGGAGCCAGGATTTAAACCCAAGCTTTTCCGTCTTAACAACCAAGATTTAATCTGTTTTCCTTTCAGTTTATCTCTCTACTGGGAAATTGAGAAATAGCCTATCAAATAGTCATGCACTAATCATGTATATTTTTTAAACTTTTGATATCAATTTTATAATAGTGTAACATACACTTTTTAAATTGTATCCATTATATATATACACATACAGTTCCATAAGTTTTGATTATGTAAGCCCATATTATCACTGCCACAATCAATATTTCCTGTACTGGGAGCACCTGGATGGCTCCGTGAGTTGAGGGTCTGACTTTGGCTCAGGTCATTATCTCACGGTTCTTGAGTTCGAGCCCTGTGTTGGGCTCTGTGGTGACAGCTCAGAGCCCGAAGCCTGCTTCAGATTCTGTGTCTCCCCTCCTCTCCCATCCTTCCCCCACTCGCACTCTATGTCTCTCTCAAAAATAAATAAACATTTAAAAAATCATAAAAAAAAGACTTTCTTTACTGGCATCTACTTTCAAAACTTCCCTTGTGCTCCCCGCTTTAAAAAACTTTTTATCTTTGGGCACCTGGGTAGCTCAGTTGGTTAAGCGCCTGACTCTTGATTTTGGCTCAGGTCATGATCTCATGGTTCATGAGTTCCAGCCCTGCTTTGGGCTCTGTGGTGACAGCTCAAAGCCTGGAGCCTGCTTCAGATTCTGTCTTCCTCCCCCTCTTCTCTCTCTCTCTCTCTCTCTCTCTCTCTCTCTCTCTCTCTTTTTCTCTCTCTCTCTCTCTCTCCCCCTCTCCCACTCTCATTCTGTATCTCTCTCAAAAATAAATAAACATTAAAAAAAACTTATAAAAACAATTTTCTATACTGACGTCTACTTCAGATACTTCCCTTGTGCTCCCCCCTTTAAAAAACTTTTTATCTTGGGGCGCCTGGGTGGCTCTGTCAGTTAAGTGTCCGACTCTTGATTTTGGCTCAGGTCATGATCTCATGGTTCTTGAGTTTGAGCCCCATGTTGGGCTCCATGCTAACAGTGCTGAGCCTACTTGGGATTCTCTCTCCCTGCCCCCCTCTCTCTCTTCCCTCCCCAACTGACACACACACTCTCTCTCTCAAAATAAATGAATAAACTTAAAAAACTAAAATCTTTTTATCTTAAAATAATTTTAGAGTCTCAGGAAATTGTAAACAGTAGTACAGAGATTCCCTGTACCCTTTACCCGGTCCCCTTCCCCACTGCGAGAACTGGTTACGTAAGTATAGTGCAATCGTAAAGTCAAGAAATTGACATTGCAACACTCCATAGATGTTATTCCCTTGTTCCCCTTCGCAGTCAGCCCTTCCCTCAGTCCCACGTAAACAATGAACTGCATTTTGTCACCGTAATTCAGATTATTCTAAAACTTTATATGTACATAGAATCGTACACAATTGTGCCTTTTGTGTCTATCTTCTTTTGCTCAGCATTATGTGTGTTAAATGCGTGACTATTATTCTACGTGTTAGTAGTTTGTTCCCATTAATTGTTGCGTTCGGCACCCAAGCTTGCTTATCTCTTCACCTGTTGGTAGACATTTTGGTTGTTTCCAGTTTTGGACTATTATATAGTGAGAAAAGTTGTTGTGAAGATTCATCTAAAAGTTGTATGTGTCAGGGAGTGCACTTGTTTTCATTTCTCTTGCATAAATAAGAGTGAAAATGCTGGGTTATTTAGTTAGTGAAGGATTAGCTTTATAAGATACTGCTAAATTCTTTTCCCAAGAGAATGAGCCATTTTTTTGTGCCCACTGACAGTGTATAAGAGTTCCTTTTGTTCTGTAATCTTGCTAGCACTTGATACTGTCTTAAATTTTTACCATTCTGGGGCACCTGAGTGGCTCAGTCAGTTAAGCATCTGACTTCGGCTCAGGTCATGGTTCATGGGTTTGAGCCCCACATCGGGCTTGGTGCTGACAGCTCAGAGCCTGGAGCCTGGTTCAGATTCTGTGTGTTCCTCTCTGTCTGCCCCTCCCCCACTCACGCTCTGTCTCTGTCTCTCAAAAGTAAACATTAAAAAAAATAATAAAAAAATAAATTTTCCCATTCTAGTAGGTACGTAGTGCAACTTCACCGTGGTTTCGATCTGTGTTTTTTTGATAATGAATGATACTAAATATCTTCTCATGTGGTTAAATGGGCAATCATATATACTCCTTTGTAAATTGTTCATACCTTATAACCATTTTGGGTGGAGGGGGATGGGGAGTGGATAGGTAGATGTGTGTCCTTTTTATTCAGCGAATATTTGATGAGTTACTGGATATTTATTAAATGACCCAGGATTAACTCAAATATATCTGTTTTCCTTTTGGCCACTTGAAACCTCAGGCATAATACATCTCAAATAAAATAGTCCAAAATCGATTTTGTTAGTCTATTCTAAAACAATCATCTGTAATAAGGAATCTTTTGAACATGATACTAACATGAAAATCGGTCGTTTCCTGCCCTGGGTAGGACATACCATCTTCTTAACCGTCACTGTCATCCTCATGATATACATTTTTCTACCATAGGGAAATTATCTTCTGAAGACATGAATTTCATTGCTCACATAGATACTGCATTGCTATTTTGTTTCTCTGAGGCTAGAAATGTTCTTACCTAATTTTTAACTTGTCTAAAAATGGAAAGACGGTTTTAGCCTGGTTATTTTTAGCTCTCACGGAACCAGTCTTTCTCCATTAAGCATGAATATTAGCTGAGTTGATCTACAAGCTTTCTGTTGGTCCTGTAGAGTATAATTTGTGTTTATAATTTAAAAAGAACGTTCGGCTACCTTTTTCTTTCTATGACGTATTTTGTTAACAGTTATCTTTTTAGCTATTGTTTTATTTTGTTAATGTAGAGAATTACAAAGAAATACACAGGCTCACTCAGGTAGCTATTTCTTATACAACAATAGTGAAAAGCATCATGTATCTAGTGTTATAAATCAACGCAGGATAGTAAGATCTCTAGATCTCTGTCTACAAAATGAAGAGAGACATCGTCTCTCTTATTGCCCAAGCTCATGTCCTTCTACCTAAAGGAAACTGTTGTTAAAAACTTTGTGATGATTCCTTAGGTCAGTAGAGAGCGCCTCCTTTTCTTTGTTCCTTTTTATACAAAAAGGATCAGACAGTATGCACCACCCCACGTATTTTCCTTGGACACTAACACAGGCGGATCTAGCTTTCGTGGAGTAGCTACCATATGAATGAGCTATGCTTTACTTAGCTGATCCATGGTGGTTTTTTTCCAGGTCTTCTGCTTTTATTTTCATTTATTTGCTGTTAAAAAAAATGCTGCAATAAGCAATACTGGAGGTGTTGCAGACTTTAGCAAGTATATTCATAGGGTAAATTTCTACCAGTTGAACTCGTGGTCAAAGAACATTTTATAATTTGTCAGCTCTTGCTACATTGTTCTCTTTAAGTTCTCAGCCATTTACTATCTCTCTAATAATGTCTTCAAGTGTCTATGGCTCATATTTTAAATGTAATAGGCTAGTTTAAATTCTTTGTTATTTGAGCCTTCTAGCATTATGTGAAATGTTACCCCCAAATTAATGCTCTTTCAGTGCTATTTTACCTTTATTATGTTCTTGCTTGCTTTTTCGCCCTGCAGAGGGAATCCTGAAGTAGGTCCGCCTAATGACCGAGAGCGGCGGGCTAGAATGGCTTTGGGCGGCATTTCTACACCCAGCTCTGAAGCTGCTCAGTCTCCGGGAAGCCCCATGGTTGATGCGACTCTGTCTCTTTTATGTATTTCTCACAGGAGGAAAGCTGAATAAGGACCTGCGACATTTTCTCAGTCAGCGCTTCCAGAAAGGCTCTCCTGATCACGAGCTCCAGCAGACCATAAGGGATAACCTTTACCGCCATGCTGTGCCTTGTAAGTAGCCAGTTTGGGGTGTCTTACTCCTGGGCGTGTGTGTGTGTATGTGTGTGTGTGTGTAAAGTTAGTGGAAACACAAGAGCTCACCGGTTGGTTCTGGAACAGTGGGCGGCTCGCTCACTTAGTGACTCCCTAAGTCCAGGGAATCCTAAGCGACCCTGAGACCTACGGCACAGCACAAGGTGAATTCCTCGCCTTTCAGGTTCTCGCTCTACTCTTTACTTGCTTATGTGCCAGGTACATTATTATCCTTTGTAAGGGCCGGTTTTCACATCAGTGGAAAGGACATCTGAGCCATACGAGTTCCATAGGACTATACTGCGGGGTACACGGGATGAGGCACGCAAATGCATTTTGCGAAGTCCCGGCATGGTTAAGCCTTCATAAATGTTAACCGTCATTGTTCTTACTGGGGTGAACTGGACCAGAGGCCTGAAGATTGATCTCTGTGGAGAACAGTGAGTCCCTCGTGGCCCCTCAGAGGAGAGAATGCCTCTGTGGACTCTCTCTTCCTCCCCAGTGTGACCAGATTCATTGATCTGGATTTCATGCATAATTTCATTTGAAGAAATGGTTTCTACCAGTTGAAAACTCCAATCTCCCAAACCCATGAGATTAGACCAAATCTGAGAAACCAAGACATAGAACAGAGGGACTATGAAAGCAAGTTTTTTGTTTAGAGGGAAGGAAGGAAGAAAAGGCAGGAGAGGAAGGAGGGACGGGAAAGTCGGTCCATGGGACAGATGGTTCGGCGGCCGAGTCGTGGTGAAGTATTACGGTGTTCTACCAAACTGCTTTCCTATGCTAATCATAAGGTGGGAATCCTGGGGAGACTTAGAATTATGTAATTTTATTTAAAATCGAGACAAAAGAATGATTTTGGCTTGAGTACTTAGAGTTTTTCCTTTCTGTTATTGCCCAGTCCTTCAAAGCTTGAAATTTTATTTTTTTTTAGAAATATTATTTTTTAAATAAATTTTTTAATGTTTATTTATTTTTGAGAGAGAGAGAGAGAAAGCGCACGCGCCTGAGCAAAGGAGAGGCAGAGAGAGAGGGAGATACAGAATCCAAGCAGACTCCAGGGTCTGAGCTGTCAGCACAGAGCCTGATGTGGGGCTCGAACTCACAAGCCTTCGAGCTGTGAGATCATGACCTGAGCTGAAGTCGGCCGTTTAACCGACTGAGCCACCCGGGTGCCCAGAAATATAATTTTTTAACCAGAAAAAATGGAGAAATAATTTGACATTGAGGGTACCCTCAAGGGACAGAGCAAGAGGGAGACACAGAATCTGAAGCAGGCTTCAGGCTCTGAGCTGTTAGCACAGAGCCTGATGTGGAACTCACACTCACAAACCATGAGATCATGACCTGAGCCAAAGTCCAGTGCTTAACCAGCTGAGCCACCCAGTTGCCCCTGGAGGCTGGGATTTTTAATGCTCAGTTACAGATGAGGAAACAGAGTCATGAGGAGATTAAGTCACTGATAAGTGTCCCATTCGCGTCTTTTGGACTCTCACCATCCAGGGCTATTTCTGTAGCTCTACCGTAGCTGCCTCTGAAGTCTTAGGACAGCAGGTTGAATGCCGTTTTGCAGAATTCAGTAATTGCAGAATCATGATTGTTCTCTGTGTAATTTTTCCCTTACTTAGATTCCAATTTAAGAAATGGGGAATGAAGCAAATGAACACACCATTTCTTGACGCATCTGTGGTGTTACTATGGCTACGTTTTGGCTTGCTTTCCCATTTATTTTTTCCCCTGATTTATAGGACCTGACTGTGAGCTAAATGGCTTGATTTTAGGCTTACCACTATATAGGAACTGGGGCAAAAATGACCTCAGCCTTTTAAAAACAGTGAAAAATCCTGTTTTGTCTTTGCTCGTATAAAGCCCTTGGTACTAATGTTTCATTTCCATGAAGCCCACAAATCGGGAACTAGGAAGGAAGAAATGGTCTTTCTGCTGAAAGAGAAAACAAGTAACGTTTCTTTTTACATTTCCTTCATAAAATGGGAAGGAAATTCCGAAGAGGTCTGTTTCGGAGTCTGGCCCAGCATGTGTACCTTTGAACACGAGTAGACCACAGGTCACTTGGGATTCTGACACCGGCTTGGAGAACTCAAGCCATGCTTGTGTTTATTTTGATTCCTTGGCCCTTGTGACCGATAAAGCAGAACTCACTACCAACCTTGCGCCAACAGATTAGGAAGCCCTTCCTTTGGAGAACACAGCCTCCTGATTATGTCTTAACTGTGCCTCGGGGAAACAAGCGCTGGTAATCTGCGTTTTCCAGAACTTCCTGCTGCTGCTATTTTAGTGACGTCACCGTTTTGGGAAGTGATGACCTCACGAACAGGTGCTTGCGAGCTGGGGTAGACGTCTTGTCTTACACATTTTAGAAGGTTCACACGTCACTAGAAATTAATAAATAAAGCCACTTCATTCTTAGGTTTTTTGTAAAGTCATCCTGTCACCACGATGGGTTTTACCATTTAAGATTCCATGTTCTCCTAATTCCTTGGCAAAGACAGTGCAGGGAATAGCTTCCCTATTTTGCAGATCAGGAAATGGAGCAACCGGTATAACTTCTTCAAAATCGGACCACTTCTGAATGTCACATAAGTCACTTCTCATGCAGTGCTATTTTAATTTTTCTTATTTTTAACAGCTTTATTGAGGTATAATTCACACACCATACAGTCCACCCATTTCAAGTGTCCTCTACTGCTATTTTTGCCACAGTTCTTATTATACCCCACTCCCCTTTTATTTTGCCTTTATTCAGAAACTTTGATTATTTCCACAGCATGAAAAAGGTCATCAGAGTTGAAATTTAATTCTATTTGCCATTGAAAATTGCCACCAAGACATCCCCACAACAACCAGAATTGTGTCAGCAAAGAGAACTAGATTACAGAGTGCATCAGAAGCCCTGGTGTGAAGTCTGAGGGCTTTTCCCTAGCTGTGTGGCCTGGTGCAAATCATGTAACCTCTCTGAGTCTCATTTACTCTTTAATAAAATGGAAAGGGAAATGCCTACTTCAGGCACTGTCTACATTCAATTGTTCAAGCATTTGATATTGTTCACATACTTGGTAATGCCACCAGTGTCCCTAAGAGATGGGTCCATTAAAGGAACCAGGCTCAGAGAAGTTAATAGCTTGTTTAGGGTCACACAGGTCACAAGTAGGATAGTCAGTTATAACAGTTCTAACTCCTGTGCTAGGCATCGTTAATAGCAGTGTGATTAGGGCGGGTGTAACATGGACCGTGGAGTGTGAAAGAAGCAGAAAAGAAGCTTCTCATTGCTGAACTCTGTTGTTTTATTTATTTATTTATTTTACTTTTGTATTATTTTTTAATGTTTATTTTTTGAGAGAGAGAGAGAGAGGGAAAGAGCGTGTGTAGGGGAGAGGCAGAGAGAGAGAGGAACAGAGGATCTGAAGCAGGCTCTGTGCTGACAGCAGAGAGCCCAACCCAGGGCTTGAACTCATGAATCATTAGATTATGACCTGAGCTGAAACCAAGAGTCAGATGCCATCCAGGCACCACTATTTTATTTAAATGTTTATTCATTTTTGAGAGAGAGCATGAGTAGGGGAGGGGCACAGAGCGAGGAGGACAGAGAAGAGTAGGCGGGCTCTGTGCTGACAGCAGAAAGCCAGATGCTGGGCTCCAACTCTAAAACCACAGAAGATCTTGACCTGAGCTGAAGTTGGACACTCACCTGACTGAGCCACCCAGGTGCCCCTCATGGCTGAACTTTATCATTTTAGCTCTTTGAAATCACGGGGTCTTATGGGAGTAGGGGCTATGAAAGGCACAGTACCTTAAAAATAAGTATCTACTCTCTGATTTTCAAGTAACTCGCTGATATGTGTGATAGAATTTTAATAATTCTTTAATGGTGATTCAGCTTGTAAGAAACCATTACAAGATTCTCTTGGGATATCTTGATCTATCCTCCTTTTCAATGAATCTCTTCTTCGTGTACCTGTGATAAACTACCTTAAAATAAATGAGTTTGAAACCCTATAAACATCATCTCCGTTGCTCACTTCTCTCATTCCTTAGAACCATCTGGATGATATTCTTGTCTCCTGCCCCTCAGGTTCTCTTACGTGCCCAGACCCCCTCCCAGTCACGCACACTTCGTCCATTCCCCGAACACACCTTCGCGTAACTGGGTGCACACTCTTTTTTCCTCTTTCCCTACCTTTCCATCTGACCAGCACACAGCTGTCTTTTAAACTTTAACCTCCATGCCACAGAGACCTCCACAGATCAGGCCTGTTTCCTTCTTCTCTGCTGCCAGAGCTACCCTTCCCATGCCTGTGTGGGTGCTGAGTGTCCTGTCTGACCTGTTAGAATCTGGCTCTTCTGAAGTCAGGGACTGTGTCTTCCTCAGCGACCAGCCCACACCCAGCTTAGTGCCTGCACCATGGAATAGGTACTTGTGGAATGAATGGACAAAAGAAGACATGGATGAACTCGCTTTTTGTTTTTGATGTTTTAATTTTGTCTACTTAACGTTTCGGAGAAATAGCAGAGAAGCTTTTGCCATCACGCTTTCAGAGTAAAAGGCAGCGCAGAGACTGGAGCCGCCAGATGGCTGATAAGGACTCCACTGATTGCTCGGCCGGTAGTCCAGACCCAGAGGAAAAAGTCAAGGCCCCTGTGCGCCTGGAGCTGGAGTCCCCATCCTCAGCTCCCCCTAATTACAGTCTAGATAGCAGTGTGCCTCCTGCGTTGATAGCCTTTGCTTTATGGCTTCTAGTCCTAGCTGATATGACAACATCTGAGATTCTTGCTTTGGAATGGCCGCTTTTCCGGTGCAGATAAATGTGTTACCTGACAGCGCTTGTCAGTTACTATACCGCTGCTGTCAAAATGAGATACAACTCACCCAGTCGTACGGGTCCTCTGGAATGCTGAACACCACCTCTCCCCTTTTGCCTCCCTTTTCTGAGCTCCACGCCGAGGAGCTCATCTTTCTTTGCAAGCAAAGGTCACCTGAAAGAGGAAAGGATAAGTCAGTTTTGTTCTGTACCTTAACACTTGGTTGATCCAGGCTCTCACGGATACTGAAACCATTGTATCTGGTGTAAGAGGCATTGATCAGTGACTTAAAGGGATTTACAAAGGGATTAAAAGTGTTTGATCTACAAGACACTTTAAATTTCACGTGGTAAACATAGGTGGCCCTGGTTTTTCTTTGTAGAGGTGCCATATTCAAACAGGCCCCCTCTAAGCATCTGCTAACAGATGGCATCTTTGTTATCTCGAATGTGGCTGTGACATCAAGGACGCAAATCGCCTTTGGTATCGTTTGAACCTATGAGTTTCTCTTAAGCACAGCCATCTCCAGTACTGCTTGCCTGGACTCAACCCATTCTGCAGTTTCAGCTGATGACACTAGACTAGTTTATCAGCAAGAGGTGAGGACAAAGATCTTGGTGTTGGAAAGTTGCTTCTCTCCTGGACTGTGCACTCCGTTTTCAGGGTGTGCTCGACACCAGTGGAAGGCTTCCAGTCATAATTCATGAGCCAGACAGTTCTGGAGGCATCCCCAGACTGATCAGATAAGAGTCCCAGGAAACTTTCTCCCTGTGGTTATTGCCCTTGTTCTGTAAGCAAAGTAAGTGCTGTCTCAAATGAAGGATTGTTGCAGCCTTTACAGAGCCCGGCCTCTTGCAGAAATGTGCCTAGTGCCACTCACAGAAGCTCTCTGGTTCGTGATTCCTGCTGTGTATCAGGTACCCTGCCACGGTGCTTGGGTGTGTGTGCGGTCTCTCACCCTGAGCTCACTGAAAACACACAGAATGTTATGGATCTGATCTTAAGCCCATTGGACTGGTGAGCCCTCCTTTTTTATTCATTTCCGAAGGTTTGTTGCCTGTAATAAGATTAGTATCTGCCCTTATATCTTCTCCAGGAGTTTTCAAATTTTCCCTCCCCGTGCCGTTTACCCATCGGTACTGTGTTTCCCCACGTGCCCCCAGCTGGTGTGCAGTCTGGGGATTTCCCCTACTCACGGACTACCCCCCTTACTGCCTGCAGTTGACCTTTCCTTCCTTCTCCATCAAAACGTGTTTGTTCAGGGCTCCTGGCTGGCTCAGTGGGTGAAGTGTATGACTCTTGGTCTCCGGGTCATGAGTTCAAGCCCCACACTGGGTATAGAGCTTACTTTGAAAACCTGGGGCTCCCGAGTGGCTCAGTCGGTTAAGCATCTGACTCTTGATATCAGCTCAGGTCATAATCTCACGGTGGTGAGATGGAGCCCCACATTGGGCTCCTCACTGGGCATGGAGCCTGCTTAAGAGTTTCTCTCTCTCTCTGCCTTCCACTGCTCATGCTTTTTCTCTCTTTCAAAAAAAAACACACACAAAAAAAAAAAAACACAAAAAAACAACTGCATTTAATAAAATTAAAAACCAAACAAACTTATTTGGTCTACATTGACTAACTATTGGGTTGTCCTCAGAGAACCCAAGAATTAGAAGGAAGAACTGAATGGTTTATATTTTGACCTACAGTTCTTCATCCTCCATAATGTGTGTCTTTTAACAGGTGACTCTAATGTGCTACTGCTAGAGGGGCACCTGGGTGGCTTAGTGGGTTAAGCACCTGACTCTTGATCTCAGCTCAGCTCTTGATCTCATGGTTGTGAGTTCAAGCCCTGCATTGGGCTCCACGCTGGGCGTAAAGCCTACTTAAAAAAAATAAATGTGGTGCTGCTCAAAATAGCTTATATAATAGGATGTCTGGCAGCAAAGCAGATTCATGGGTAGGGATGGATTCTTATGCTTTTGATATGTTTTGTACTTTTTATGGTGCTTAACACACTGTTATATGCATAGAAAACGCTTTCAACACAAGATCGCATCAAGGGAATTTTCCCCTCTACTTGCTGTATCACGTCTCATATATAGTTCCCTATTCCACCAAGTGCAAGCTGAGACAGAATTTGTGTTTCACAAAGTGGTCCTGCCGTCTAGGCCTGGAATACTGTGCCAGATTAAAAAGGTAATGGGATTCGGAAAAAAAAAATTACTTTTGTTCAGATGGAATTCGGAGTTAGAATCTGGGCTCAGAAAACTAGAAACAAATTTTCATGGGCACAAAGGTCTGGTGGGGTGTTGAAGGTTTGTGAGGGAAGTGGGGAGGTTCTCTGTTCCTCTGTTACACCCCCCGACAAATGCCGTGAGCACACCGCAGGTTTGCAACAACGCAGAACAAAACCCCACTTCTCCTTTCTGGCGTGCCCCTCTGGGAGCTCTAAAGCCACTAGGGTGGATTCACTCACTTCCTGCCGTAGAAGAGAGTTAGCCCGTCAGTGGGTTCATGAGAAGGACATGCATGCATCGGATAGCTGCTCTTCTCGGGGCCTTCACGTTCAGATGTGCGGGGCTCTGGCACATGGGTGAGGCTGGCACACTCTGCGACTTCCCACTTCCGTTCACCTGGCCAGGTTACCCAGGCCTTCTGGGGCGCCGTTTTCTCATGCCCTTTTCTGATGTTGATGAGAACTCCCTGAGTACCCAGTGCTTAGTGAGTATGGCACGTCAGAGGTCCTGCAGAGGTCCTCCACTTAGGACAGTCTTCCTTCCTCCATACCCCTCTCCTCCTCCTTTCTTTTTTTTTTTTTTTAATTTTTTTTAACATTTATTTATTTTTGAGAGACATAGAGACAGAGCGTGAGCAGGGGAAGGGCAGAGAGAGAGGGAGATACAGAATCAGAAGCAGGCTCCAGGCTCTGAACCATCACCACAGAGCCTGATGTGGGGCTTGAACTCACAGACCGTGAGATCATGACCTGAGCCGAAGTCGGCCACTTAACCAACTGAGCCACCCAGGCGCCCCTCCTCCTCCTTTCTAACATAACTTGTCCAGTCCAGTATTCTCCCTTTTCTCTTTTCAGCTTCTCATCAGGCTTGGAGCCTTATTTATATCATTATCTTTTTAAATGACTTTGGTAGTTTATGTGATCCCCTTAGAAGCGGGGGGGACAAGCTAAGTTTTAAAAAATGATTTTCCAGGTGCGCCTGGCTGGGTCAGTCGGGAGAGCGTGCAGCTCTTGATCTAGGGGATTTGTAAGTTCGGATCCCACGGTGGGCATAAAGATAACTTAAAAATACAATTTGTAAAAAAGAAAAGAGATGTTCTAGCATTTGTTGAGTAACAATCCAACACTGGATGCTAGGCGAAAACGTAGTGAAGGTTCATAATTGGATGATTTAGCCAATCACAGGCATGCCTGAAACAGCACATTCTCTGCATATTCCCAGCCTCAGCTAACTCCCCAGTGTTCTTCTCCTTTGTATTTCTTATTAGATGTTGTTAACCCTAATTACCACTGTATATTTGCTGAATGTATGGAGTCATTTTGGAGAAAAAAAGGAAAGAAAAACTACAAACTTAAAAGCTCCTCACACTGGACTTGATTTATAAGTGTCTGTTAATAGCCCCATATAAACATGGCTTGGCTGGTGTTCTTTATTGTAAGGTGCTGAGGGGTGTTAAAAAAAAAAAAAAGGAAAGCTATAGGAGTTCAGATTTAAGTTTAATTAGAGTTGATCTAATTGATAATCTTCTTATGAAAACATGTTGGATAAGCCTCATTGCTTAATAATAACCACTGTCATTAATCGAGTGCTCACTGTAGGTCCCAGGCACTGTGCTCAATGATTTACAAGTATTGTCTCTTTTAACCCTCTCCAAACCCTGCGAAGTATGGCGTTATCATCTCTATATTACGAGCATGACAGTTGTTGTGTGGAGAGCTTAGCTAAGTGACTCAGGTGTTTGATGATGCACTATTTAATAATGATGGAACCCAGGTTCCTTCGAGGTCTAACTGCTCCCAAGAATCCAAGCTTTTGGTTTATTTCTCTAGGTGCATCACCTCAAAGACCAAACTTTAAATTAACCTACTGAAATTGAAAGAGTCTTCTCTTAATACCATATGGATTAGTCCTTGGCTGGGTGCAGGCTACTAATATATATCCATTTGGCAGACGTGTTAATATATTTAATTGCTTTATAATTCTGGCTGAGATTTTTTCATCAAGATTTGTTGCAATTATAAAACAATTTCCACAGCAATTTATGTAGGGACATGGAGGTTTTCACATTATCTTTACCATTTATTATTTTAAGAGTAGATTTTTTTTAATCAAATTTTAGTTTCTCAAGAATCATGAGTCAAGAGAGGGAAGTACAACATATTTTTAAAGAAACCTCCTTGTATCAAATTTGTTCCCTAAAAATAGATACAAATAAATTTTGTTGCTTCTGTAATGGATTATTTGCATTTATGCCAACGTCTAAGTAAGGATACTTAACCAATTATGCTCTGATGGGCAAGTCCATATGAAATCAGCTACCCAAAATAATGACCTTAAATTTACTTTTTAAATTTTTTTTAACGTTTATTTACTCTTTTTTTGAGAGGCAGACAGAACGTGAGCAGGGGAAGGGCAGAGAGAGGGAGATACAGAATCTGAAGCAGGCTCCAGGCTCTGAGGTGTCAGCACAAAGCCCGACTCGGGGCTCCAACTCACAGACGGTGAGATCATGATCTGAGCTGAAGTCGGCCGCTTAACCACCTGAGCCACCGAGGCGCCCCTAAATTTACTTTTTAAAATTAAATGGTTTTATTTATTTATTTGGTGGGGGTAGGGGATGATCGAGTGGCGGGGAGCATTGAGAAAGATAGAGAGAATCCCAAGCAAGCTCCACGCTGTCAGTGAAGAGCCAGATCCCATTAACCGTGAGATCATGACCTGAGCCGAAATCAAGTCAGATGCTTAACTGACTGAGCCACCCAGGCGCCCAAATGACCTTAAATTTGAACTAGAAAATATCACTTATATTGTTTCAACCATAATATGAATGAACTAGACTTATTACCTGCTCAATGGTATATTCTCCTCTTGCATCTAAAATTAATCGATTACACATCTGTATATGTTTAGGGGTAAAAGGCCGTGGTGAATGCACCTTGATCTTAAATGCCTGCAAAACATTTAAAATGGTTAAAAATATACCGTGTGTGGGGAAAGAGGGAGAGAAAGAATAGATGACAGGCCAGTAGGTTAAAATATTAATAATGGATGAGTCTGCATAAAGCATATACAATGTTGTTTGTACCATTCTTATTCTTGTAACTTTCTTTAAATTTGAAATAATTTCCAAATAAAGTATTTTATTAGAACCATGCCAAAAAAAAGAAAGAACACTAAAAAAGTGATCAATATAGTTTTGGGAAAAGGGGACTGATTATTATATGTGAGTGTTAACGTTTTTGTTTTTTCTCGCTTATAAATATCAGTATTTTTACCCTAGAATTGAGATTTTGTTAGTATGTTGTTAGATCTTGTGTATTAGAGTGTACAGAGGCTAACCTGGAAGACTGTGTGTATATTAAAAGAAAAATGATCTCTTGTGAAATACCAAGTATATGCTACATGCTGTTATTATACTTTCTCATTTAATCCATATGGAAATCCTATGAAGGCAGTATTACTATTATTCCCGTGTATAGATGAGAGAGCTGAGGCTTAGTAAGGTTCAGTGTCTTGCCTTCCATTTGAGAAGAGAGACTGGAGCCCAGGCTATCCAGATGGATACTAGAACTCCCACGAGTAACCACTACATCTTCTTTGCTCAGACTATGTGTGTGTACGTGTAGATGTACACATACATATACAACCACCGAATATATTTAGAAAATAAGCTAGGAAAATTACTTTAAATGGATTCTAAAATATCTGCTAATGGGATTCTAGATCAGTATAAAAGTATAATAAAATTATAATTATGACCATGTATTGAGCACTTGCCTTGTGTTAGGTGTTATTCTTCCCTCAAAATTAAATAACCTCCTCAGATGTCACACATAATAAGTGGCAGAGCTGTCTGTGTTTTCCCGATGTTTCACTCTTAACCAGTGGCTCACATTGCCTATTTATAGCTCTACAGAAAAATTTTAAAAAGGAGGGAAAAAGAAACCATAATTAAACATATTCCTTTTCTCGTTATTCCTTGTAAGATTATTACTTCCTAGTTCTAGATCCCATCAAAACACCATGGTGTAAACTCCGGGGAGTTTGTGGTCTATGTTCTTGGGACCCTTAGAGGTGGGCAGCACCCTGATGTCATGGTTTTATGATTTCACTGGCTGTGTACAAGTAGTACAGCTGGATATAAAGCCTGAAAGATAGATCAAATTTGCCATTCATCTGAGAGGTACATGTTTCAACCATGCTTGCCTTACTCCAGTGAGGATAATATCCACTGATTTGTTTGCTTATTTGTTTATTTAAGATTTTATTTTTAAGTAACCTCTACACCTAACATGGGGCTCAAACTCACAACCCCAAGATCAAGAGTTGCCTACTGTACTGACTGAGTCACACAGGTGCTCCTACACTGGGTACATTAATGCCAGAAGCCTCATCCAGTCCAGTTACACCATCTCTTCATTCTGAATTCTGCTGTTTAAAGGATGGAGACAATATTAAAATTGGATCTTGTTAGGTGGTAACTATTATTTCTTTCATTTTTCCTTTCATCGATCAGTTGATCCATCTACTCATCTGGTAACCTCCATTTATTCCATTTGTCCATTCAACAAACGTGTCTTGAATGCCATTATGAGCAGGTCACATTGTTAGGTGTCAGCATTTAGGGGTAAACTGGTTATATTTCCTACTCTTAAAGAGTTTATAGTATAGTGGGGAAGACAGACAAGAGGCAGCTGTAATAAAGTAAGGTTAATTTCTTTTTTTTTTAATGTTTATTTATTTTTGAGAGGGAGAGAGAGAGAGGCAGAGAAAAGGGAGAGAGAGAGAATCCCAAACAGGTCCGTGCTGTCAGCGTAGAGCTCACTCAACATGGGGCTTGAATTCAACAAACCTTGAGATCTTGACCTAAGCCGAAATCAGGAGTCAGATGCCCAACTAACTGAGCCACCCATGCACCCCACCTAAGGTAAATTTCTTGATAGGGTAAGCTTAGGACAATATGACTCACAAGGATGGACACCAGGTTCAATCTTGAGACCAATAAATCATTGTGATGTGGAAGTGAAGCAAATCCCGAAGAAGAGACGGAAGAAAAAGCAGAGTGTCTTCTTTCCCAGGGACTTTTGGGAAACATCCACCCATGTGACTGGGCAAGTGACTCTACTTAACATCTCTAGGATTAACTCCTCATTTAAAAATAAATCTGTTTATTAGGGACGTACTGGACACATAAACCTTTCTAATCTCCTAGCGCAATGTCTTTTGGATATTACTTGCTCCTTAGAGCCTCTTAAGAATTGAGAGATGACTTATATTTTTGAGTCTCCTAAAATATTTAAAAACAACAATGACAACAACAACCAAAACCAGTCCTGCAGCAAAAGTTAGGACGTGGCAGGACACTGTGGTGTCTCAGTCAGTTGAGCATCTGACTTTGGCTCAGGACATGGTCTTGTGGATGGTGGGTTTGAGCCCCACTTTGGGCTCTGCTCTGACATTGCAGAGTCTGCTTCGGATTCTCTCTCTCTCTCCTCTCTCTGCCCCTCCCCAACTAGTGCTTTTTCTCTTTCAAAAATCAATAAATAAAATTTTAAAAAAGTTTTGACATGGCTTTTAAAAAATGTTTGTTTATTGATTTTTGAGACAGAGAGAGTGCACAAGCGGGGGAGGGGCAGAAAGAGAGAGGGAGACACAGAATGCAAAGCAGGCTCTAGGCTCTGAGCTGTCAGCACAGAGCCCTACCTGATCCTCGAACTCACCTGAACCTAAGTCAGACGCTTAACCAACTGAGCCACCCAGGGACCCCAGGACATGGCTTTCATATCTGCATTTAAGTAATGCTTTTTAACTTACACATAACTACGTTGTATAACTGTCCAGTTGTCCAAGATGTATGAAATTGCAAAAAGTATAAAACATTAACTCGAGCTACACTAAAGGCAATATAGTTTAATAATAGATCCCAAGTTTAAATATTTCTCATTCCTTTTAGTGTAGCCTTATGACTACAGACATAACTTTATTTGAAGAGAATAAAGTGTAGATTTGAAGACCTTCATGGAGACTTAGGTCAGAGGATTTGGCCTCTTCTGTTCCTTGACAACTTCAGTAGAACTGCATCCCATGCAGTGCTATAGGATGACTCCTTTGGATGAAGGCTTGGCTATTTCAGATATAGCTTCCTTTGCTTGTTAATAGAAGTCTAAGCAGAGTACGTGACAATTATCCAAGGACTATCTAAGTTCCTATTGGAACCCCAGTTTGACCAGGGTATGGCCTTCTCATTGTATTTCTCCTCGTCTTCAGTCATTTGAAGGAAAACTGGTTATTCTTTGGACCATTTCTTCTGAGGTTGCCATATTTCTAGTTGGGTCTTCTCTACTCTCATGGCTGCTTACTAGAAGTGGGGCCATGCTATTGTTTTAAGTGTTTTGCTTTGAAAACTGAAATAAATTGCACCTGGGCAGCTTAGTCAGTTAACTGTCTCAACTTCATCTCAGGTCATGATCTCGCAGTTCGTGAGTTCAAGCCGCACATCGGGCTCTGTGTTGACAGCCCAGCACCTGGAGCCTGCTTCCAGTTCTGTGTCTCCCTCTCTCTCTGTCCCTCCCCTGCTTGTGCTCTCTCTCTTTCTCTCTCTCTCTCTCTTTAAAATAAATAAACATTAAAAAAATGAAAAGAAAAAGAATAGCGAGATAAAATTTTGTTGTGATAGAAATTTGTGAGATAAAATTTAGTTGTGTGTGTGTAGTTGTTATACTTAAATGAAGTTGACATTTTTCTCATTTCCTGTCTCATAAGATCTTTACTAATAGTTCTTATAGGATTGTTTGGAGTTACAATTTCTGTCTTCTTAATTTTTACCATCAGTTGAGTTGAGAGACGCACCTTTCTTGTTTCCATCTCTAAATGGTTTTTCACAGCCCCAACTTCACTTAACTAGTGATTTGGGGAAAACAAATAATCACATTTTTGTTGTGAGTGGAATTTTGAAAAAAAAACATTGCCTTACTTTTAGATAAAATATTCTTTACATGTATAACATGACCTAAAAATGAGATATTATATAAAACCACCAGGTAGAGAGAGATTCAGCCTCCGTTACGGCAGTGTTTGCCTGGGTGAATATAGCTGATTCTGGGAACCTACCTGTTTTCCTCCCAGTGGGTAGAAGTGTGTGGCTAATACAAGTTTGATTGAGTGTCATGTCTGCTGCCTAGTCTAGTCCCCCCTGCAGGCCACCTGTGGATAGGTGGACATCAGCCTCCTCCATCATGGGGGAATTAGGCACCCCATGGAAACCCACTGCAGTTTGAAGCCCTGTGGGGGAATTTTGTACCTTCTGAGGTCGCTGTAGATTGGACCATTTACAGATTGAGAAACAAACTGTTAGATACAACTAAAAAATATGGTGTCCGTAAGGAACGTTGAGTAGTTGAAAACCATTGCGCCTCCCCTCCTTCCCTCTTTCTTTTCTTTCCTTCCTCCACAAACAGATCCATTTCTTCTTCTCTTTCCAGACCCCAGCATTGTAGCATGACAGTTTTGACAATTACTGGAGGCAGGCACATTTGGGTTCTAAGAAAGACCTTTTATAAAAAAAAAAAAAAATTAAAGTTGTTGCCTGTGTGGCTCAGTCAGTTAGGCGTCCAGCTTTGGCTCAGGTCATGATCTTGCAGTCCGTGGTTCAAGCCCCGCATCGGTCTCTATGCTGACAGCTCAGAGCCTGGAGCCCGCTTCAGATTCTATATCTCCCTCTCTGTGTCCCTACCCCACTCGTGCTCTCTTTCTCTCAAAAATAAACACAAAAAAATTTTTATACAAGGTATAAAATACAAATAATGTTATATAAACCTTAAGTGCATGTCTTGATGTTTATTTACAGAAATACACAAGTGTACGCGCGTGTACACACACACATGCATCCAACTAATTGTTAACGCCAAACAATATATAGAACACACCGATCATTCTACCAGGCCCCCTCCCGTGGCCTCCCGTTGAATACTTGTCCTTCCTGCCAGAGGTAACTGTGATTCTGACTTATCACCCTAGATTAATTTTGCCTGTTTTTAAATATCATGTATTTGGAATCATATGCTATGTATTCTCTCATTCTTACTCTTTATGCTAACATTCCTTCTATAATTCATCCATATTGTCTGCATGTTGCAGCACTTTTTTTTCCTTTTTTTTACTGCTGTGTAGCCTGCATTGTGTGAATGTAGTGTCATCTCTTTATCCATTCTTCTGCTAATTTGAATTATCTTCAGTTTTCAGCTGATGCTAGGAACATTCTTACACCAGTGGACGTATGTGCTCACTTCCCACGGAGGAGCAGGATTGCTAGATGAAGGTGGAGGTGTACATTGAGCTGTGACAGATACTGCCACATAGTTTCCAAAGTGTTTGTATCAGTCGCACACTGCATGTGTGAGAGTTCCAGTTGCTCCTTGTCCTTGTCAACGTTTGCTATCATCAGTCTTCTCGGTGTTTCGTCATCGTGGCAGATGTGCATCAGTATCTCATTGTGATTCTCATTTGCATTTTCCTGATAGAGAATGATATTGAGCACCTGTTCACATGCTTGGTGTCTGTTTGGATATCCTCTTTCGTGAAGTTCCTGCTCAGGTCTTTCCCCATTTTTCTTTTTAATTGGGTTGTTCGTCTTTTTCTTGCTTCTGTGTAGAAAGAGTTGGGTTTTAAACTCTGACCCTGCTGTGTATTAGCTGTGCTTGCACAGGCCGCCTAACCTTTCTGAGCTTCACATATAGGATGGAGCCAGGAATACCTGCTTTATAGGTTGTGCTAAGCATGACAAGAGAAAGCGTGTGTTCATCACTAAGCGTGGTTCCAAGCACAAAGGAGGCATGAGTGACTAGCATCTAAACTGGGTGTGTGTGTTTGGATATCAATTCTCATGATCACATGAATAGCCCATTAAGGTATAATATAATATTTTTTCTTCCTTCTCTTTGCCTGTGTCCTCCTCTCTTTTTTATACTTGTAGTGTGAAAGGAAAGACAGTGGCCATGTGCATAACACACAATAGGCCAGACTGACTGATCTCTTACAGAGGAACACTGGAGGTCATATCTCCTCTCCTAAGAATTTTGTCTTTGCATCTAGCACCAATGAGAAGCAGAAGAGAGTTTCTGAAGAGGAGAGAATAAGTTAAGATGCAGAGATGCGACCCGATGGAAGAAATCTACCTGCCCTGCATGGTAGTGGGGAGCATGTCTTTGCTTTCTTCTTCTTTTTTTGTCATTTAGCGTCTCAGAGACTTATGTTTCCTCATTTGCAAAGTAGGGATCTCAGACTTCCCTTAAAAGGTCTTTGTGAAGCCTGACACGTTCTCGGCCTTGTGTAAGCACTTTACATATGGAGGGTGCCGATCACGGTCATAGTGGTAGTGCCGGCGGAGATGGCAATGCTGGCAAGGACTTTGAAGACGCTAAATATACCATTTCTGTTTAGAGACACGTCGCTGGCCCCAGTGACAAGCTTGCTTCAGGGGCAGAGGCAGTAGCAGTTGCAGGGAGTAGTGTGACCTGCAGCAGGAGGGCGGAAGTCAGAGAGGAGCAAGGAATCCTCTGCTCTGGGAGAGCCAGTGTAGGGTGTCCACTTGTACACTAGACTCCTGAATGCTGGGGATGGACTGGACATCCCAGGCCATATCACAGTGGGTTATCTTACTGTTATTGGATGTATCTCTGAAATACATGGAAATTGGAATGGAGAATAAATCACAGTGACATGGGCAGTCATTAAAACTCGCCCTGAGCACCTATAATGGCATTGTCCAGAACCACTGTTTCAAGGGAACTGTTGGGAGAAGCAGCCTCCTTCAGCTTTCAGGGCATTGAGAGGCACAGTGTTTGGGCTGCCGTATAAACACAGGCTTGGGGTATGGACAGAACCCGGTTGGACTCCTACCTCTTGCATTTTGTGGCTTTGTGATCTCAGATAAGTCACTTCCCAGAGGTTTCCTGATTCATAAAATCAGAACAGTAATACCATCCCCATAGAACTGTGATGAGCGTAAGTGACATAATACATAAGTAATGCCAAGGGAGGCCCTGCACATAGTAGGTGCTCCACCTGCGGAAGTATATCCATGTATCTGATGAGTAGAGATCCACACTCTGCATCTCTTTTCATGACAACTATTTAGTGAGCAGAGTGGCCTGATGCAGAGGTGAAGAAAGGGTAACTACCTGCTACACAGTAGGACTTGCTCAATCTCATCGCTGTGGTGTGGGTAAAAATGGACTTTGTTGCAGTTTGGTCTCTGTAATTCTGCCACCAAAATACTTGATGTTGATTAGAGCAATTACAGTTCAGATAAGGCTGCTGTATAACCCACCCTCCAGGCTGAGTTGGTCAATTTATCACTTACAAACATCGGACACACTGATGGGCACATTCAAATGGTCGGTGCACAGCGTAGACTTCGTCGTTCTTTCCTTCTCCTGAACTGTGATCTGCCGAAAGCTCTTTAGCATGCTCTGAAGACAGGACAGCCATCCTAGAAAGGATATTTGGCCTGCAAGGATTTTTTTTTTATTGCCAGTTTTGGGGCTTTCCGTCACCGAGTCTTTGTATACCTGCAAGAAGGTGAGCGCTCCCAGGGGCGCCTGGGTGGCTCAGTCGGTTGAGCGGCTGACTTCGGCTCAGGTCATGATCTCATGATCTGTGGGTTCGAGCCCTGTGTCGGGCTCTGTGCTGACGGCTCAGAGCCTGGAGCCTGTTTCGGATTCTGTGTCTCCCTCTCTCTCTGCCCTTCCCCTGCTCATGCACTGCCTCTCTGTCTGTCAAAAATAAAATTAAAATTAAAAAAAAAAAAAAGAAGAAGTTGAGCACTCCCTTCGGTGGTACACGGCCCCCAGGAAGCACCATTCCCTTTCACGTCACATTCCCTGGCAAGGATCAAATCAGTATTTCATGCCCCTTTATTTATTCGTCGTGACAGATTTACTCAGCAGCTTATTTGGCTGGTGTCTATGAGCAGAGTGAAGAGGTCTAACACTCACGTGGCGAATATACTGTTGGGAGTCGTAATCTGTGTCCTGAAGCCAGTGAAAGTCAAAGACAAAAAGATGACACCGTCAGGTCAATGCAGGTTGCGTGGTTTTAAAGAGAGGGATGCGGTCTTGTAAAAACAAAGTCTTTTGTAGAGAGATCTAGCCATACAAATTTAAAGAGTCAATTTTGACACCATCCCTTGTGCAGTAAAAGTTGGAAGTTCCTGGAACTTTCAGCTTTGACGGTATCATTGTGGACATTCTTCTCTTACCAGCTGTCTCAGATTGTGTGTTTCCTTTGCACGAGCCATTTTCAGGCCTAACCGGGGGAAGCTTGCCTTTTTTTATTTTTTCATTTTCTTGGAAAACCTGTTAAAAAGCTCCTTTGGGTATACTCCAAGAAGACGGTCGTCTTTCACACCTTGAGAAGTAATGCTAGAACAGTGACCCTGTAAGAATGTTCCATGTGCGCTCTGTTTCTACTGCTTGTTGAAATTTACACTCAGAAGATTTCTGTTGATTCCCCATTTGCTTTTTGGCTCTCCAACTGATTCACAAAAGCTAGAAGATTACCAGTGGAGTTGTTTCTTCATAGAGGGGAGACTTCCTCACATTGTCGTGGCAGTTCACATTAAGATCGAGCTGAAAAATAGCATCTCAGGCTGCTTTGTTTTGGGGTTTTTTTGGTTTTTTTTCATGGTGGAAGTCACAGGTTATTATGAGGAAAGTACCCATCCATGGGTATTCACATACACAAAGAGAAGTGATTTATCATTTGTCTTTGACATACCAAAGTCATCATATAAGCCACACACACACACACAAAGAATCCAGAGGAGGAACTGCAATTTCCCTCTTCTGTTATATGTTGATCTTCTATTCAGGACCCTTGGTTAATTGAAAAAGCATCAGATATATTGAGGCACTTTTGTTTTCCTTCCTAATCAATAATATTTTCTTTAATAACCAAAAAGTATTTATTTCTTAAATAGTCTTTATAAACTAGCATCAGTGTTACTAAACATCATTTTCCAGGCAGAGTCTAAACAATGCACCTTAAAATATTATCAAATATGATATGATATTATCAACTGAGCCACGCAGGCACCCCTAGAGTGTTTTTCATTTTCATCATTGTCTTCCATGGTCATACAACACCATTATTTCTTGATCCTTAGACAAGTACCAATAGGAATCTAAATATTTTTTCTGCATTTGGATGTTGTTGAACATAGATGTATGTACTTAATATGGTAGTTTTCTTTTTTCTGGAAAAGCTTTTAATTCAAAGCTATACCTTATAGGGGCGCCTGGGTGGCTCGGTCGGTTAAGCCTCTGACCTCGGCTCTGGTCATGATCTCAGTTCGTGAGTTCAAGCCCCACATCTGGCTCCGCACTGACAGCTCAGAGGCTGGAGCCTGCTTCAGATTTATTTCCCTCTGTCTCTGCTCTTCCCTGACTCATGCTCTGTCTGTCTCTCTCTCTTAAAAATGAATAAACATTAAAAAAAATTTTTTTAAATATACCTTATAATTAATAATCTCTTCGAACCAAGAAGTTTTGCTGTTGTAAGGCTTCTACAAGGCTATTTCTACTTGTTACTTCTGCTTTAACTTTGCATTTAGACTTGCACATCCAGCATTTAGGGGACTAGAGCTCCAGAAGGGTTTCGCCTACAATTAGAATAAGCTGCTTACCCACCTCCATGCTTCAGTGAACCCGGCAGAAAATGTATTACAAGTCTCCAGTGCGCACTCCAATTTTTTCATTGCAAATAATTGTCAAATTAATGTCTCTCTTAATGTAAGCAATACGTGTAAACCTTTTGTTACAATAAGAGCATCACAATGAATTTCAGTGTCCTCTTTGACCATCCCACCCTCCTGCTCTTCTTCCATAAAGGTAACCGTAGATCATCTTTTAAAAATATTCCTCTGAGATCTTTTCCAATCATTCATAAATATGTATGGGCCCAGAGAAAATCAATAATATGTAGTAGAAGGAGAATGTATGTTTAGATTAATAACATAAAGGGTGCCATACTTTTCTTGAACACTTGGTATAATCTATGCATAAAATATCCTGGCTTAGGACATGGTTTTTTTTCTCTATAGGAACTTGGAAAAGGAGGGAGGAGATAATCCTTCAACTTCAGTTCATTTTAGTTATAATCATTGCTCTCTTCAGGATTCGAACTACTTGAGGTCGTTTCATTAATTTATTACCCTAGAAAATGATCCATTCTTTCTAGATTTTTAAATTAACTGCTACAAAGCTGTATGGGGTATTCTCTTATGCATGAAAATAATTCTCTTGTATATTTGTAATGCCTCATTTTTTGTTCTAACGTTGATTATCTGTGATTTCTCCTTCACGTGGTCATATTTGCCAGAGGCGTGTCAATTTTATTAGTCCTTACACTGAAAGAATCCTTTCTCTTGATTTTTTTTCTTTATTGCCTCTAAGTACGTATCTATATTTCTACCTTAATGTCATTATTTCCACTTTCTATATTTTTAAAACAACTCTATGGAAATATAATTCACATGCTATTACCCCATCTTTAACAATTCAGTTTTTTAGTATATTCCCAACATTGTACAACTGTCACCATAACCTAATTTTAGAATGTCTTTATCACTCCAAAAAAGAATTCTGTGAGTCATGCCTCGTTTTGCATAAACTTCCGGAGCCCTAGTCAGCCAGTAGTTTACTTCCTGTCTATAAATTTGCCTGTTCTGGTCATTTCACATCAGTAGACTAATGCAATATGTAGCATTTTGTGTCTGGCTTCTTTAACTTAGCATCATGCTTTCAAGGTACATTCATATTGTAGGAGCTTCATTCCTTTTTTATTGCCAAATAGTACTCCATCGTGTGACCATACCATATTTGTTGATTCATTTGTTCGTTGACGGACATTTGGGTCGTTACCTTTTATGTATCACGAATCATGGCTGAAGGAATATCCATCTACAAGTTTTCGTGTGGACAAATCTTTCCAATTCTCTTGGCTGTACATCCACCAGTAGAATTGCCAGGGCCACGCCAGCACTTGGCTTTTCAATGACAGCTGTCCTAGTGAATTTTTATCTGGTTTTGGTTTGGGATTTCATGGATGGGAAATGATGGTGTAAGTCTTCTCAGTTGCTCATTGTCCACCTGTCTTTGGAGAAATGTCTATTGAAGTCTTTTGCCCACTTTTAATTGGGTTGTGTTTTCACTTGTGAGTTGTAGGGGTTCTCTTTATCTTCTAGATACAATACTTTATCAGTTATGTGATTCACAAATATACACTCCCACTTTGATTATCATTTCACTTTACTGGTTAGTATTGTCTTTCACACACAATTCTTTGATTTTTGATATAGGGTAACTTACCCATTCTTCTGTTGCTTGTGTTTTCAGTGTGATTGTCTAACCCAGGGTTAGAAAACACTTCTGTGTTTTCTTCTGAGAGTGTTATAGTTTTAGATTTTAAATTTTGGTCTGTGATCGATTTGGAGTTAATTTTTGTGCATGGTATAACGTGGGTGTACCACCTAATTCATTTCTATGTGGATAATTGTGCCAGCATTGTTTGTTGAATTTTCTTCCTTTTTTTACATTTTAGCTTATTTCACTTCTTTTCCTCCAGCTCCATGAGTAGACAGTGTAATTCACTTATTTTCTGTGTCTCTTATTCCCTAATAAATGCATTGAAGGCTATAATTTTGTTCTGTGTAGGAATCTGGGTACATCCCACAGATTTATATTTTATTATTATTATTGCTAATTTTTGCATTCTTTTTTCTGTTAATTTCACATTTTTATTGCATTTTACTCCATGAATGTGGCCTGTTATGCCAGTTCAATATAATTTTATCCAAAAGACATTTCTGTTAAAAAATAACCAGAAAGCCTTTCTTTTTCAACCCTGTAAATGTATTACTGTACTTCTTTATTACATCCAACAGTGCTCTGTACTTGGTACGTGCTCAATAGACATTTGTGGAAAGACCTAGACAGAGCAGGCTTTTTGAACAAATTCACACTTAAGTGTTAGAAGTGGTCGATGTGACCGTCACAACCAAAGCTTACTGAGTATTTTCCTCTGTGCCTTGCCCGATATGTATTCCCTTAGTCTTCATCACAGTCCTATAAGGCAAGAACTCTCTATTCCCATTTTATGGTGAGAAAGTGGAGGTATTGCAAGGGAAAGTCATTTCCCTATGATTCCCATCACGAAAAAGCCAGAGGTGAGTTTTGAACCCAGCTAGTCTGGGCCCAGATCCCACTCACCTAACCACTACCTTCCACGGCCTCCTCAGTGGTCACTTTTTCATGACTAATTGGTGTGATTCCTAATCATTTCTCTGATTGCTTTGAACACGTTCAGTGAAGGAAATCCTTGCCCCTTTTCTCAAGAGTTTTGTTTGTTAAAAATTGCCAGTGAAGAAGTGCCTCTACCTCACTGCCACTCTAAACTGCTACTCACGGTGTCTTGACCTGAAAAGTTTA
This sequence comes from Paguma larvata, assembly GCA_030068075.1. Classification (NCBI taxonomy): domain Eukaryota; kingdom Metazoa; phylum Chordata; class Mammalia; order Carnivora; family Viverridae; genus Paguma; species Paguma larvata. The sequence continues at coordinate 31,691,980 of CM057842.1, read as the reverse complement.
GAAGTCGGGCACCCGTGACGGAAGGCTAGCCAGGACCTACTGCTTTTCATTTTTGTGCGTGTGACAAAAGAGAATTCAGAAGAAATGCAATTAAACATCTCTCCTGGCTTATGCTAGAGACCACACAAGCTCAGAGGGCTTCAGTTTTTTTAGATCAAGTGTGTACTCAGATAAAAAAAAAACAAGTAGATATTCATGGAATCTTCTCCTTTTGCTTCATTTATACATAGAGAATCCTGCTCTTTGGAGCTCTGATTGAAAATTATTTGTTATTGTAAGGGATATTTCCAAACCAAATGAGGGCTATTTTTCTCCCCCTATTGAAGATTGGAAAACTACATCCTTGAACACTTATTGAATAAAAGTTCTCTCTTTCTTTCATAAAGAGAATGCCTTTTGTATTTCTGTTCCCTTTGGTGCAGTCTGGGTGCAGCTTCCTTGTGAAAGAGCGGTTTAATTTGCGCTGTAAAATCATTTGCCTGTGGAAAACTAATAAAATACAAATTCCATCTTTCACATTAGATTGTGGCTACAGGCTTTTGAAAGTTTTCTGTAGAATCTGCTTTTCTTTTCCCCTTTTCGGACGATGACTGAGAGGGGAAATGATGGAATGTTCACACGTATTACGCACATGGTTGATAAAGAAACGATTCTCTGAAGTTTATTGTTTCTCTCAAACCAAAAACGTATGCTCATATTTCACAGTTAGCTTTCCAGGCCTTCTTACCTTCGTAAAAGTAGATGTGAAACAAGAATTAGGCAAATAAATCCATTTTTCTTCCAAGGCATCTCATTCACTTTTTCTGACCGGCCCCATGATGTCCGGGCACTTGCGTCTGCGTTCTGTTCATTGAAGCCCTGGGCACTCTTCGTGGAGACACTTCACAGGGAGACCAAGTTGTAATAACCATGGTAGTAGTAATAGGTGACATTTAGTGGGCACCTTTTTGGATGGCAAACTGTGCCGGGCACCAGGTGTGTATTAACCTCACCACAAGTAGGTAGTTTTCGTTCTTTCTACACCTGGAGAATCAGGCAGACATGACCAGTAACTTACCCATAGTCACACAGCAGGGAAGTGGGAAGATAGCGTTCGAACTCCATGAGTCTGTCATCAGAGTCGAGTCTGTGGACCATCGTGAGTGACCAGAAGGACAAGGAACACTGGAAATGCTGTTTTTCTACAGCCTGGATTGTTCAAGGAAGTCAGACATCCATGCACACAATGACTGTTGACTGAGTAGCAATTGTGAAGGAACAAATTGTGTTTTCTCATCTGCTGTGAAATCCAGCTGGTAAGGATTTGAGGGAAAGATCCATTTGCCTTGTTACTTGAACGGCTCTGCTGCTCTGTCACCTTTTCCCCTCTCTCCTTAAGACTGCCTTGCCGTCCCATGAAATTTGGTCCTCCACCCATTTTCAAGCTAGGTTCCGCATTGCCCGTCTCCACACCTGCTCAGGAAGAGAAATGACCCTTGCTTCCTTCCCCCAACCCCCTTTTCCTATTTTCTTGTCATTCTTCACCTCAGTGCGTGCCGCAGCCCCTCTATCTCCTGCTGCCCAAATAGCAGGAATGAATTCTCGGAGGATGGTTCCACTGGACTCTGTAGCACCCGGATTAGGGAAACACAGGCAGTGGCCCGAGTCGCTCCTTTGACAGTCTGTGTGCAGAATGCCTTAGGACAAGGAGTGGGTGCAGCCGAAGACCCGATGGTTCCACAGTAGAGCTTACCTCTCCAAAGCCAAAGGTCTCTCAAAAGTTTTCTCACTGAGGAGGGTGGGATATCAGTGGGGAGGGATGCCTTATCAGCAAGAGTGGAGATAATACCACAGGGCTCTTACAGATTCCTTTGAAGAGTGAGTGTGAATAACACAGAGAGGAGCAGTAAGGAACTAGCTTGATTCGGAAGCAGACTCTACCCTTTATTCTTGAAGTGTCTGTTCCTTGAAAGTGGATTCTTCAAATTAATATTCTAAGCTTGTCCATCTAAGGAGAAGGATGATTTTAAACATGGGAGTTATTATCTTTGAAATCTCCTGCATCCATTGGGGAAGAGGCAGAAGGGCAGAAATAGGTCCCCCCCTCCCCCGGAAGGCACATGGACACCTTCTACCCTTTGCTCTTGGGAAAGCAGGGTTGCACCCCTAACCAAGAAAGAGAGTCACCACTCCCCCCGCCCCTCGCCTTCACCCACCCATCCACGCAGCCTCCTGTGACTGGCACGTGGATCAGCCCCATTTCCCGCCTTTCCTTGGCCGGGGGCTCCCCCCAGGACCGCGCGGGCTATGGGGACCTGCCATGCCTGGTAGGACAGGCAGTGCCCGCCTCTGCTCCCGCCCGCTCCGCAGGTGCGGCCCTAATCCTCCTGGCCTAGTTATCCGGCAGCCTCTAGGAACCGGGGCTCTGTGATGTAATGCTCTTTTTTCACACTCCCGGCTTAAATACAGATGGAAATTGTTGTCATGTGTTAGAAATGTCGCCAGTAATATAAAAGGCGCAAGCTTGGGCATCTTCTCTGCTTCTCGCACCGTCAGCTGCTCCTGCAGCCAGCTCCTTCTTCCCTCGCAAAATCGCTCCGTGGTCAGGTGGCCGAGGCGCCCCCAGCTCGCCTAGGAAGGGGTTCGGATCCCACACCCCCCACCCCCGCCTCTCTTTACAGCCGCTGCAGAGCCGAGGACCGGCGTGGTGGGAGGCTCTTTCAGGCTCACAAAGGGAAGGATTAATCTTGGCGACTGGGCTGGGGTTTGCAGGCAAGTACAAGTGGTCCACGGCCGCCCCCTCGCCGCCCCCCGCCGCCCTCTGCCCACCTCTGGATTCGAACGCCCGGCTGCTGGAGGAAGCCTGGGGACAGGCAGGCGGCGGCAGAGGCGCCCCGCCGCCCGAGGTTTGCGCTTGGGTTGTGGGAACATCCATGGAGGTGAAGATGCGGTGTGTGGCGGTGTGTGGACCAGGGAGGAGGGGCGGGGAGAAACCCGGCCAGCTTGGGAGGGCCAGATGGCTGCGGCTGCGTTTTAATTCACCGGGCAGGCCCGTTTGGCCGGGCAGGGTGGGAGGGGGAGGGGAGAGAAAAAAAATCAGGGGTCAGTGGGTAGGGAGAGGCCGGGCTCCGGAGCAGATGCCTGGCGAACAATGGGGCTTTTGAAGGGGATGCTGGAGGAAGTGTGGCGCTCGCTTTGTATCGCCTCCTCCGCATTGCAGGTTGGAATCGGGCAGCTAAATTTTAATGAAGTGCATTCCAAAGTGTGCTCGTCAGCCTGGGCTTTCGGAGCGAGGGGCTCGGCTGAATGGGGACCGGGGGAGGGAGGGGGAGGGGGCTGGCGAAATGAGTTCCTGATGGATGGTAAAGGAGGAGATGAAAGCCTGCTCAGTGTGCAGGGCAGGGGAAGGGAGGGGGGAAAAATCAATACGTCCCCGTGCATATTAATAGGCTCCAGCAGGTGTTGGTAAATGTATGTTGCTGCATTGTTCCGGCGCCCTGGCGGAGGAAGGCGGGGGAGAGAGCGAGCTGCTTCTCCCCAGCGCGGTGGGCACATGCCTTTGCACTTTGGAGGGTTTGGCAAGCTCCGGGGGAAAATAAAGAAGGAAAGAGCTGCGATTTCCACCCCCCCTCCCCTTTCCCCCATTTTTAAATGAAAGAATGTACCTGCCGAAGGCTTTTTAAGTTTGCTTCCTGGAAATTAACATGTGTGTATGAGAGCACTGTCTTATCTAGGTAAGATATGCATGTCCGTGGGCATTCAGAAAATAGAAAGCGGAATCTAGAGGCTGGCTGCTGAGTGCTTGGGAGCGGAAAGGCTAGTCTCACTCTCTGGTGCTTGTCAGTGACTGGGCCAAGCCAGGAAGGCTGGGGATTTTTAAAGAGGCAGGAAGCCTACCCCTCCCTTCCCAAGTCCTGAATCTAACTGACCTGGGTTTCTGGATGCAAGGAAGCTGCGTGTCTATGGTGTTGGTACATAGACTTTGTCTCACACACAAAGAGAGTGGACCTGTGCCTAAGCCAAATTGTCCGAGGGTATTTGCAGCGTATTTATGAGGATTAGGTATGTGGCGTCCTTTTCTCTTTCCTAGAGTTTACCTTGCTCAGGGCTCTGTCCATTGAGAATCATTCAGGAGACTACTATAACCCTCGCTGGATTTTGTTGTTTTCTGTTTGCTTGTTTTACTACTTGTCTTGAAGAAGTATCCAGTGCTTTCCAAAGGTTCAGACATATTTGTTGGGGGTTCAGACAACACTGGAGGCTTTTCCATGAGGTCATTATGACTTTTTTATATTACAAGCATTTAAGTGTGTGCATGTATATACAGTGTACCTAAACCCATGGATATGCGTTTGGTAACCCACAGAATAACATATTGTCTTTCTGGTTCTGGGAAAATAAATGCATTTCTTAGTTGAGAAAAGCTTGTCTTTTGTCATTCGTAAGGCTATTTCCTTCTGAAATTGGTGTTTTATGATAACTTTGGAAGCCCTTAAGTATTGATTGATTGGATATGCTCTTAGGTTCTTTTTATAATTTAACTTGCAACTGTATCTCATCAACAAGACGCTGCTCGTCACTTGCCAATGAATTTTAGTGCTGTTGAAAGCTGTACCAGATTAATGGTATCAACAGGGACCTGATTCTTCCATTTCTCAACTGAGCAAACAGAAGCCTCCTGCTCTTGACTCCAGTGGCTTTCCTCTTTTGGTTTTAGGAAAACGGGCTGGGCCAGGAAGAAAAGATTCCTGCTGAGGACACCCCTCTCTAATCCCAACACCCACCCTACCCCACCCCACCTAGTTAAATACTGAAGGTACTTATTTGCATTCCTATGTAGTTTCTTTTTAAGGCTGCGTATTTCAATTTGTACTTCTGTAGCAGCATTTGAGAAAATGTTCAGATTTTGGTGTTTGGATTTTGCTATGCTTAGAATAAAGAGAGTGGGACCAATCTGTTGTTCTTTTCACTTAATTATGGCTCTTGGATGGGTCTGTTACTACATTTAGACTTGAGGTTTACCTGCTGGTCCTTGATCAGCAAAAGCATGGGCAGTTGTGTTTACTATAGGACCTGCCCCAGGGGAGGCCAGAGGCTCACTGCCTCTTAAGTTAACTGGCCAGAAGAGGCAATATGTGATGTGGTCCATGGTGTGTCTTCTGGAACTACTAACCCATCGAACCCAGGGTCTCAAAAAACTTGCAGGTAACAGTTTCATTAACAGAAAGAACCTCTTTGTACCACTGTATTTTTTTTCTGATACCTAGAACTGTTTTGAGGCAGCTGTAGGTCTTTGTCATTCTTATATATAAGAGCAGAAACTATACCCATGCACTAAAGGCACTGTAAAACCAATGACTATAATTGATACCATTAAGACACATCTACCAGAGGCTTCTGATGAGACATTCCTTCTCTGCTCTCTCTTTTCCATTTACTCTTGGCATACGGATGTGGGTAGAGGAGAGGGAAAAGAGGAGAGAATGAGATCTCCATATTCACAAAGAAGCCAACCATGGCCATTAATTGATACCAGTTACTGAAAACTTGCATTGTAATTTCTGTTTGACCCCACGCCATGCAGATAAAGCAGGTGGTGTCGTACCAACTGAGATTGCTTATTTAATGATCTCAATAAACAAATAGACTTACGTGTTTTGCTAATGTTGACTTATTAAAGTTGCTATAGGACAAAGGGTTTGGGAGATACCTATACCTAAAGGGAAAAGGATTTGTAAAGTTAAAAGTAAAAATAGAAATGATAGTACAAGAAAAAGCTAAATCGAAAGACTCGCCCCCCCCCAACTTCAAAACAGTCCAGATATATTTTTTAAAAAATTTAAAACTAACCTACACCTGATGTGGGGCTTAAACTCTGCACCCCGAGATCAAAGAGTCACACGCCCTATGACTAAGCCAGCCGGGCTCCCTTCTCCAAAAATTGTTTTCTTTGCCACTGTACTCTCCTGTATAATCCAGAGAGTTTGGTAAGCACCATTTTCTCAGCATGTTTGTTTTTTCTTTTCTTTTTTTTTAATGTCTTCTGTTGATAATCAGACCCCAAATATTTGAATATAAGCACATCCCTTGCAGTCATACTGACACCCTCTGGCACCAGAAAAACTGTCATAGCAATTTTTGAGAATTCTAGTGGGAAGACAAGGCAGCAATGCCAACCGTTAATCCAGTAACTCTGCTGGTGGTTGTGTCTGTGAGCAGGCCTGCTCTGGATGACTTTGAGGCTTTTAAAGTGTTACGGACACTAAGTACAAAGATCTTGCTGGCCTTCCTTCCTTGGCTTACCAGCTCTTGACAAGTTTCTGCCATTGTCGGCCTCTGGCTCATCTCCGTGATTCATTTGTGATGCCCACAGCCAGGAACTTTATGCCCACATGGTACCTTGGAATACGCTGATTTGCCATTTTGCATTGGTAAGTCTATCTGACGCACAGTTCCGTATTGGTGACAGCAGCACTAAATCGGGGCTCCTGGCTGGCTCAGTCGGTGGAGCCTGCGACTCTTGATCTCGCTTTGGGCGTAGATCTTGCTTAAAAAACAAAGCACACAACAACAACAACAACAACAAACGAATGGCACTAAATCCGTTCACTCCCCTGCAGTCTCCTGAGTTGATGACTGAAGGCTCTCCAGACACCTGTGTGTTTTAGTTTCTCCTGATACAGCCCTTGAACGGTCTTCGCTGACTTTTATTCCCTCTTCCAATGAGTTTTCCACCACTTGAAGTTTCAATAGGTTGTTGGGCGCAAGTGAAAAGACAGAATTGGGGAAACTATTACCTAACTTTTGCCAAGATGTTTGAGAGGATCTTACTGCATCAGAGCTAAGGTGGGGGGAGGGGGTGGATCTTGGGCTTGAAAATGAATCCCTGGACTAAAATTCTACAATGAGAAGATTTTTAAACTTTTAACGTTTGAGGTTATCTGACCTAAAATTTTGGGCAGCTGAAAAAGCGCAGCGGGTTTAACTCATTGTCGTGCGACTTCATCCCTTTTGTTTGTGGAGGTTTTCGCTATTTCTCTGTCTGTATCCTAGTTCCAAGGACCGTGCGTCTCAGCACGGAGTATGCGTTCAGTACATACTTACATGCATGGACGCATCAAAAACTTTGCCCATTACCCTTAGAAAAATTGAGCTATTTCCTTACGGCGAAGTGGCCATTACCCAAATAGAGCAGCAAGGACGCCTCGATGACAAATCACTTTAAAAATGAAAGGAAGGAGCACAGTTTCCCTTGTATTTAATATCTCAAGTTCTTTTTCAGAAACCAGATAGTGTTTCCTGTAGTTCTAATGGACATAAAAAAGCATTTAGATTTTTACTCACAGTTTAATTGATCTTAAAAATTGACGCCGTTCTCCTGATTAAAGGACCTCCTTTCTCCACCACCTTTCCCCCCTCCAGCAGGCCGTGGGTCTGAATTACTGCTCTGGGTGTATTTATTTTGCCGCAATGAAGATTAGATCAGTGGGAATCTACAAATTTGACAACGGTTGTATGAAATAACTTGCCTATAAGACAGTAAGTGCCATAATTTTCTAATTAATTGTGGAGCAGTGCCAAAGAGAGCTGCTTTAGAAATACATAATGGTTGTAGATAGAGACCTAAAAGGGAAGCAGACACATCCAAAATGTTGAACTCCTTTTAATGAAGCTTAATGCTCCAGTTTATGGAGGCCTTGGCTCTTTCTTTTTGTAGCTTTTTGGACCGTCTGATTCACTACTTATATTTTTACCTGGGGGTTATCTCCTATTAGGATAGCTTAAATATCAGAGTGCCTACTACGTGCCAGGAACTTTTTGTGTATTGAAGCTACTCACTGAACAGAGCAAACACACTTTACCCTCCATGGAGATTGTATTCAAATCAATGCTAATTTAGTCCTAGTAAGATGAGCAGTTAAGGAATAAGATTGAAAAGGTGAGTTAAAATGAAGCCTTTCAGGGGTACCTGGGTGGCTCAGTTGGTTAAGGTCCGACTTTAGCTCAGGTCATGATCTCACTGCTTGGGCGTTCGAGCCCCACGTTGGACTCTGTGCTGATAGCTCAGAGCCTAGAGCCTGCTTCTTATTCTGTCTCCCTCTCTCTCTGCCCCTCCCCTGCTCAAACTCACTCTCTCTCAAAAATAAATAAGCATTAAAAAATTAAAACAAAAATGAAACTTTTCAGGGGCGCCCAAGCGTCCAACTCAGGATTTTGGCTCAGGTCATGATCCCACGGTTGTAAGTCCCAGTCCCAGGTCTGGCTCTGCGCTGACAGCATGCTGCCTGTTTGGGATTCTCTCTTTCTCCCTTTCTCTCTGCCCCTCCCCTTCTCGTGCTCTCTCTCTCTCAAAATAAATAAATAAACTTAAAAAAAATTAAAATGAAACCTTTCATCTGCAAAACATTGGTTCCTAAAAATTACTGTGATCGGCAAAATTGAAGTTTGCTTAATGGCTTGTATGAAAGTCCTGCACGGTGGAATAATACAGTGGAGATTTACACACCAGCCGTCGGTCACCCCTCAGTCCCACTCCTCAGAACTATTATATATGGATTGGATTTGGTTTCCGGTGCACCTTTCTATGTTAATATATATACACACATTCCAGCTGTCTGCATATAGTAAGTAGTCCAGCTCGGTTCTTATCGATACCCGGTTGGCGCTTTTCCACCTCGGCGTGTGTATACCTACTTCATTTTTTTGTGATAATAACTAGAACGTATTGATTAGGTGGCTGTTTGCTAGGGCTTGCTCATTTTGTTCTCACAAAACCCCAAGACCTCTTTATTCATTCAGCAAATATTTATTTAGCAAACTTTATGTGCTAGGAACCATTCCAGGTGCTTGGGGTATTATTGACCAGAACAGGTAAAGATCCCTTGTGGGTTTATGTTCTAGTCAGGGAGACCGTAAATAGTAGACGGACTAAATAAGTGTATTATTTTTTCTATTAGAAGACGGTAAGCAATCTGGAGGGGAGCCAAGCAGAGAAATGCAGTCAGGACTGGGGAGATAGGGAGCAGGTTACAGTTTTAAATGGGTTTGTCAGAGTGGCTCTCTCTGGGAAAGTAGCTCTAAGCAGAAACTTGAATGAGTGTGTATCTGAGTAAAGCACAGTTACCCTGTGGCATTATTACAAAGGACCTGTGCAAAGGCCCGGTGGCAGAAGTGGTACCTGGGTTGGTCTGGGGAATAGCATGGATGCCAGAGTGGCTGATGTCTAGAGAGCAATGGCTAGACTTCTGGAAGGAGAGTAAGGAGAGCGTAAGATTATAATGGTGCGCAGACAGGTCGCACCGACCATTTTAGACCATTTTAACCATTTTATTCTTAGTGAAACGGGAATCTTCGCAAGGTTTTGATTGCGATGAGGACATGTCTCGACATTTGAAAAGTCTCACTTTAAGCAATGTGTTAAGGACAAATGGAGGGGTGGAAGCAGAGAGCAGAGGTAGGGAGCTGGCATTGGAAATCTTGGTACAGATTGATGGTGGCTGGACCTGGGGCGCGTGGTCCCGGAGCGCGTGGGCCCAGGGTGCGTGGACCTGGGGCGCGTGGACCTAGGGCACGTGGTCCTGGGATGCGTGGCTACACTTTGAGAGTTTACCCAGGAGAGTTGTCTGATGGCTTCGATGAGAGACGTGAGAACGAGAGGAGCCGAGAATGACTCCCAAGGGTTTTTAGAACCCAATGAAGTGGAAGGGTGGAGCTGCGGTTGGCCGGATGGGGGAGCTGGGGCCGTGAACTCTTATGGTTTAAGATCTGGAGTTTCATTCTCGATTTGGTCCGAGTTGTCTCTCAGGCATGGAAGCGGGCTGTCAGGAGGGCGGTGGGCATAGATGGTGAAGTTCACGGAGAACGTGGCTGTACTATCCGGGGTACCATCACGGAGAACATGGCTGTCCCATCCCCGGGTTGGGAATGCGAGAGGCAATGCCGAAGGAGCATCCTTGCACGTACACCTGGGTGTCCTGTCGTGCATCTTTCCATGAGTTAAACTTCTGAAGGCAACCTCACTGAGTTTAAGAGTGTGTGCATTTTAGGATTCAAAAATACTTCCACATTACTCTACCCCCAAAATCGCATAATTTACATTCCCATCTATGTGTACCAGAGTATCTGCTTCCCTCATCTTTGCAAACACTGAGAATAGTCTTTGAAAGTTTTACCACTTGGATAGATGATCGACTTCCCCTGCCTTTACTTCTAGCTCATATGTCCTCTGGCCTCAGTGTCCATCCACCTGCTGGAAGACATGAGGAATTTTCCCTGTTCCGTGACGTTTTGCCCATGGTGGCTACAGTGGTGACGCAGGTCATATTTGGTAAGACAGACTAATTGCCTGAGGACCTAGCTCTCTGCGAGAGGATGTAACATATTCGGCATTGTTCAAGCAACTAATTAAAGACTAATGGGGAGACAGCTAAGTAGTACTTTTAAAGTACATCTCCTTTAAAAGGGGAAATTTTGAATTATATCATCCTGGGAAAGAACAATTCCGTTTGACATTTGGACACCTTTTAATAGCAGGTGTTGAATTAAAATCATTGGCATAACCAAGGTAGTTAGAGCACTGAATGGATTCCAGTTTCCTTAGTTCTACAAAGTCAAATGAGCACCGAATTGGAATTTGGTCTTTACTAATAATCATATAGTTGCAATGGCCCAGCTATATGCTCTATATCGTGCTGGGTCCAGGGGACGCAAGACACAGCCTCTGCTCTCACAGAGGGTCTATTGTAGTTGGTAGCAATGGGAAACACAGATGGCCAGTGACAGCCCAGTATTACACGGACTAAAAGAATATGTAAAGGCTGGGGAACAGAGACACGGTCCTGACTTTGTCTAGAATTTAGGTCACGGAAGAGTTGTAAGGGACAGGCAGAGGGAGAGACACAGAGACCCTTTCCTGTCCTGCCAAGGAGTCTGGACCTTGTCTTGAAGGCAGTGGGTTTTGGAAGAGTTTAGGCAGGATAATAACACGGTCCTTTTTGTATTTTTCGAAAACCACTCACATGTCCGTCTAAGGCAGGGGCCATTAAACTTTGGTCCCCAAGCCACTCTGCCTGTTTTTGTTACCAAAGTTTTATTGGGGCACTCATTTGTTTATGTACTGATGATGGCTGCTTCTCTGTGACAGTGGCAGTGTTGGGTAGTCGAGACGGAGACTATATGGCTTGCAGAGCCTAAACTGTTTGCTATCTGTCTCTTTACTGAAAAAGTTTGTTAGCCCTTGATTTTGGGGGTGAAATTAATGCAGAGGGGCCAAGAGGGAAGCCATGGTCAGAGGAAAAGACTAAGTAAGGCAAAGGAGGAGGGGAGACACCCAACGGGTATTCAGGACAGAGTACTCCATGAGTGATGGAACAGGAGAAGGGAGGGAGAGGCGGGAGCCCAGGAGGGAGTGGCGGGTAGGGTCCTGCGAAGAGTGACAGAGTAGACAGGAAGGTCATCGGGGACATCTAAGTGAAGATGTCCAGGACCGCGTGGGATAAATGAGCCTAGAGTGGCATGAATGTGTGTTCAGCATGGCAAGTTTGGACCTGTTTTCATAGTGTCTTGTTGGTCCATACAAGTCTGGAAGCCCCTTACCCTCTGCCTCATCTGCTATCCTGTTCTGGAAGTGGGTGCCCATCTCCGCTATTTTTAATCTTTCTGGACCGGTCAGGGTTCATGTGCAAGTACTTCACGAAGCGTGCTCTGCAGACTCCAGCCTGTGCCCCGTGACCTGTCCCTGCTCTGAACCCTTATATAGTATCAGTGGAAACTCTTCACTGCGTACATGGTTCTTTTCTCAAGAAAATTTTTGTTTGTTAAAAATTTTTTTAAACTTTTTTTTTTTAGTTTATTTATTTTGAGAGAGCGAGAGCAAGCAGGAGAGGGGCAGAGAGAGAAGGAGAGAGAGAGACTCCTAATTAAAGCAGGCTCCCGGGGCGCCTGGGTGGCTCGGTTGGGCGGCCGACTTCGGCTCAGGTCATGATCTCACGGTTTGTGAATTCGAGCCCCGCGTCGGGCTCTGTGCTGACAGCTCAGAGCCTGGAGCCTGCTTCAGATTCTGTATCTCCCTCTCTCTGCCCTTCCCCTGCTCATACTTTGTCTCTATGTGTCTCAAAAATAAATAAACGTTAAAAAAAAATTTAAAGCAGGCTCCACACCGTCAGCACAGAGCCCGAAGCATGGCTCAAATTCGCAAACTGTGAGATCATGACTTGAGCTGAAACCAAGAGTCAGACGCTCAACCAATTGAGCCACGCAGGTGGCCCAACATTTATTTCTTTATGTAGAACATACGTTCGCAGATAAGTCCAGTGTCTCATACTTTTTCGTGTGTCTACTGAGTCTATGGTGAAATCACAAATTAGGTGTATAAATATTGTTTTCTTAGTTACAGAATCTGACAGTCAGATGATAGAGCAGAGCGAACTCATCCTGTCTCTAATACCGTTCATTCCATCATTCCATAAGCATTTATTGAGCACATCGTATATGCCAGGCACCCTGTTAGGTACCAGTGATTGCCCTCATGGAACTTGTATTCGAAAGAACAAGGCAGACAGTGAGTTGCTCTCTGTGCCTTTCTAATTCCTGCACCTGTGACTCACATTCTTGCAAGAGAACTCCAGGATTTTATTCCTGCTCACTTCTCTTAATTTACAGATGTCCAAACTGCATGGAGATCGAACTTGAACTGCCCATGTCACCAGTAGAGTGGAGAGGCTCTCATCTGTGTTGTCCAGGTTGAACGAGGTCATGTGATTCCCATTTAAGAGCATAGGAATCGATTGTTCTAGTGCACTTCAAAAATTTTTCTTTAACATTTATTTATTTGTGAAAGAGAGAGACACAGAGACAGAGTCTGAGTGGGATGGAGCAGAGAGAGAGGGAGATGCAGAATCCAAAGCAGGCTCCAGGCTGTCAGCGCAGAGCCCGACACAGGGATCGAACTCACAAACTGCGAGACCGCAACCTGAGCCAAAGTCAGACGCTCATCCGAGTGAGCCTCGCAGGCGCCCCTGATCTAATGCACTTTGAAATGCAGGGAGTTGCTTGTCATCTTTACTTTGAGCATGGATTCTGAAGTTTTTTCTTTTCACCATTAATGTAACCTTACCAGAGTTGTCTTTTACTGCAGAAGCTCTGCCTTAATGGGGTCAGACTTAGGGAGGAATGCTTCGTCCACGTTCTTTTTCTTATAACCGCTATCTGTATTGGTGAAAACCGACAGGGAAAATGAAGGAACACAGAGTCTCTGGCAGCTCTCCATTTTCATAGTTACGGGAGTTGAAAGCCTCAATTTTCATTTCATGCTTTGAATTGCTTGTAATAGAGGTTTTTAGCAAGTCTTTGGTAGGCAGATGAGGAAGAGTCTGGGGGCTGCTCAGGAAAGGAGTGTTAAGGCAAGCAAGAGAATGAGCCCCAGGGGGAGAACCAACTGTGTGCGGGAGAATTGGGATCCAGAAGTATTGCTCCCCCAGCACTGCCGAGGTGAGCTTCTCTCTGGCTTGCCAGACACTTGGTTAAAATTACTCAGTGATGGAGTGCTTCTGTTTGGTGTCTTTTTGTTCTAATTCCATGCAGAGAAGTGGAATCAGGGGCTGGTTAACTTTCCACTGATAGTAAAAAAGCTGCAAAGTAAAGAGAGATTTGGGGCTCCAGGATTTCTTCTTGGGTGATGACAACGGATGTCCAAGGGCGTACAACCATGAGTTTGAGAGCAAAGCACTTACCCAGCAGTAGTTGAGGATGGAAACTCCCAGGACAATTGATCAGGCTCTTCTTATGGCATGTCTTCCTTAGTGGGAAACCAGCAAGCCTTTGGAAAATTATAGCTTCTTGGCAGTTTCTCCTCTCTAAAGACACACATTAGCTACAGCGGACTTTGTGACTTATTGCAGGCTGAGGAGAAACCTGCGTCCTTCATCCCAGTGTCTCCCCTGCACCGTGTTTGCATTTTCCAGCATGCAAACGGAAGGTGTTGGAGTGAAATGTCCTGCCTGCCAACCAGAGAGAAGGCATTAAGAAAAAAAAACCTGTTACTTGCCAGTTTGAAAATATGTATGTTCCCACATGTTTTCATTAAGAAAACTTCTTGTAGAGATGGCTTTAATCTAGATGAATTTTAAGTATTTTAATGTACCTGTGAGAGCGATTTCATTTTATGTGTTAGAATCACCATTGTTTTGAAGTCGATTTTATTCACATTTTGAACTGACAATAAAATTTGCCCTTTGGCTATACATTTCTCCGAGTTTTAACACATACAATCATGTAACCCACCACTTCATTCAAGATACAGCATAGTTCTGTCCTCCCTGCCAAGTTCCTTCCTACAGCCATTTTGCTTTCAGCCCCTTTCCCAACCCTCGGGCAATGACGTCTGTCTTCTCTTCCTAATAATTTTGACTTTTTCCAAATGTCATATAAATGGAATCATGCAGTATCCATCTTTTGGATTTAGCTTCTTTCCCTTAGTGAAATGGATTTTAGATTCACCTAAGTCGTTGCTTGTATCATTAGTTTGTTCCTTTGTATTGCTGCGTAGTACTCCGTTGAATGAGTGTACCACAGTGTATTTATTCATTCACTAGTTATAGGGCAGCTGAACTGTTTCCAGTTTGGGGGGATTATGAATAAAGTCACTAAAGCAGCTTCTAAAGAAAGGAAGGCAGTAGGCTTAGAGAGGTCCAGGGAAAGAATTCGGTATGTACTGGAGAGGTTTTGAGTAAACGTAGATTTCCTCTTTGCTTGAGTAATACCTAAGAGGGAAATTCTCTGGGTTATATGGGGACTGTGTTTAGCTTTTTAAGAAACTGCCAGTCTCTTTCCCAAAAGCTGTACCGTTCTGTGTCCTCCCTCAGCAGAGTGTAAGAGTTACAGTCGCTCTGCACTTCACCAGTACTTGGTATTGTCAAGTTAAAAAAAAGAATTTTTTTAGACCTTAGACTTTCTAATAGTGCAATAGTATTTCATCGTGATTTTTAGCTTGCATTTTCCAAGTGATTAAAATGTTGAACACCTTTTCGTGTGGTATTTTGTCGTTCGCAGGTGGTCTTCGGTGAACTGTCCTCCGTCTCTTTTTCCAACGGGGGATTTTTTTTTAAAAAAATCACAAATCTTAATGAAATGTACAAACTGTCACTCATTGCGGCTCACCACTGAATTGTCTGATTTTAGAAAAAATATCCCAAGATGATATTTTCAGACATTATTTATAAACATCTTATTTTAAGCATCTAGCTTATGGTAGGAGGCAGACGAATCTGGGACATCTTGGCTCTTGTCATTGACTGACTGGATGATCTTGGCAAGTCATCCGATCTCTGTTAAGACTGGGTTACTTTGTAAAATGGTCGTAACGCCCAATTGTTGATGGTTTTTCAGATTAAATGAGTACTTTGCATAGAACCTAATACATAGTAAGCACTCACTAAATGCTCATTCTTATCACAAATATTGTCAGTACTACTGAGTCAGGAAAATTTATGTGGGCCTGCCCTTGTCCCATTAATTTACCATGTTAGCCCCAGTGTCTAGCATCGTACCCAGGGCATGAAAGGCTTGAATGAACTGGTTGCACGAATAAATGCGTGAAGGAAAGCTTGCATGCTGTTGATGGGTGACCCGCCAACAATATTGCTGATACAGTTTTGTGATGCCCTGCCCTGCATCTAGGAGTGTTTGTTGAGCTGTACCTTAGTTATATTTTCCATTTATTTTACTGCTGTAGTTATTGATACCTTTCTATCCACACACTTCAAATTTATGTTTAGGAAGCCCTGAGGGCAGGAGGATTGGGGATGCTGTATGCTTGGCTTCTTCTTTCTGCTTTTGTATATTCTTTTTCAAGGGCCAAAAGGGCTGTGAATCATGATTCATTTTTAGGTTTCTCTTCCAGTCGAGTGTGATATCTGCTAGTAATTGCAAAGTAAATCACTGGCTTCCCAGCTCTGCCAAACAAACTCGGTTCTACTGGAGGTTGCTGCCAATTATCTCCTGGCTGTTTTTAGGATTGTGGGCGTGTTACAGAATGGCTTTCCCTTTCTCCATGAAAGAGGGCCTGTAGATAGAGCCTCTGGGTTCCTATGGCCTGACCCCAATTTGAAGAAATCGCTGACTTCGGCAGGGTGCTTTCAGAACCTCATCAATTTCAGGTACGGTTTCCTGAAACCACTCGTCCAACTGGTCTCTGCTGAGTCAGCTGTTAGAACTGGGTCAGAACAGCTCTTTCTGTAGGCTGAGCCATACTTAAAACCAACTTGCCACAGAAAGGGAGAAGGTTAACTTGAAACCAATTTGCTTTATTTTGCAAGAGTAGCTTTTTGAGGCCAGGAGAAATGGAAATAGGTGTCCAGGATGTCAGAGTCTAGCTGCTCTGTGATGTGCTAATTATTTCATGTTCCGTCTAGCTATGGACTTTACACCACTGTCGCTATGGAGAGTTCTCCAAATTGAACTGCCTTTCATATTCTGGTAATCCATTTCACCTTGGAGAGGCTAGTAGAAGCAATAATTTCATCTTCCAGGAAAAAAATAACAAAGCTCTTCTTGGTACAGATTTTCAAAGCAACTCTCTCACCTGGTGAATTACCACCTCACCTGAATGTGTTTTTAGTTCCTCTTCATTAAAAACTCGGTTAGAACATTCCTTTGAGTCCTTACAGAGTCCTGTTCTTCTTAAGCATCATCTTGGTTGTACCTATTAGAACACTAAGAGCTGGTCTACAGGGTGCAGTTATAATGAGAAAGTAAATGCACTTGAACTTTCTTCTGCTTTCAGCCTCCTTTCTGTTTCTATTCAGGTTGTAATTTTTCTGTAGTTGTTGTTGGCATAGCAGTTTTGTTTTTTTTTAATTGCAGTCAGCGCACACACTCGCCCTGTCATCAGTAAGGAACAGCACTGTAACAAACCTAAGGAAGTCAGTGGAATTCAACAAAAATGAGCTCTTGTGAGAGGTCAGCGACACGCACGCACGTATTATTTCCAAATAACGGAGGCAAGCTAGCTGTATCATACTTAGCAGCCCATTCGCACTATGGCATTGCCTCGTTAAACTGCCTTGCAAGAATCATGTTTTGAAACCGAGAATAATAAAAGTGATGTCATAATAGGTTAGAAGACGTTTTAAAATCAGTCACGAGATCTTTAAATGGTATTGGTCTGAGAGTTATGATGGCATCCTGAGAGAAACGGAGCTTAAGTTTGAGATTTGCCCTGACCCGTATGATGAATCCCGTACGCGATTCATGTCTGTTGTGGGCAGTCCTAATGGAGATAAGCTGTCGATGTAAGTAGCCACCACATTTTGAAGGCTTAGTATGAAAAAAAGAAGGTAAGATATCTTATTAATAACTTTATTGATTGCATGTTGAAATTACAGTAATCTGATACGTTCGGTTAGAGTAAATACTTCTAGTTTCTTTTTAGTTTTTCCAATGTCAACATATATGGTTTAAAATTACTTATGTGGTTCATATTATGTCTTTATTGGTGCCGCCAAAGGTTGTAGAAACTCAAGTCCTGTCTCACAGCAGTGGTCACTCGCTAAAGAGGTGTATCCGTGTTTGGACAATTCTCATTCCTGCAGCAAAGCCTGGGAGAGTTCGGGGCAGACCAGAGGGGCTTGGAGTAAATGATGGCTAAGCTTTCTCCCCTGGATAATTGGGGTCATGGTGGCCTTGGTGTGAAGTTCAAGATGGGGAAATGAGGGGACAGTGTCAGAAAGCAAGGGAAAAGCCCAGCAATTTTTCTGGAGAAGCTTGCTTTCCACAGGAGTCTTATTTGACCTCATTTTCGTGCTCAGAATCCTCACGTACGTCCACATTTGTGAGCCTCTCTCTGGTGTGATGCACCTAATAGGAATTCCAAAAGCCTGCCACCTGAAGTCGAGTGCTTCTGTGGCATGCTTAAGATCATCCTGTTGGCTAATATTCCCGAGAATATTGGGGGGGGTGCCTATGTGTTATGCTGCCAACTGTGATTTTTTTCTCTTTGACCAGACCATTCGGAGAGCAGGCTGAACACTGTGCCTCATGTTCCTTCTATGTACTGGGTACAGTTGGAAACTCAGAATAAACAAAACCCGCGTTTCTTGTCCATAGACCGCTTCCTCATTCCCCAAATATTGAGTGCTTACTCTGTGCCACACACTGTTCCACGGTCAAGGATACAGAAGCAAGAAAACAGCCTAAAATCCCTGCGTTTACGGTGTTTGCATGCTCTGAGAACCTGTATAGTGTAGTTTAAACCACTCATCTGGAATGAATTTGCGAGCCACAGGGAGACTTGGGATTTTGGAACCTAATCTGTTTATTTCAAACAGAGTAACTGTCCTGTTACATGGTGAATCTACCACAGGGGCTGGTGCAAAGCCTCACATATGGTAGGCATCGATTGTGTGTCATTTATTCAAGAGATAGTTTTTTAATACCGTCTGTGTTCTATACCCCTTTCTAAGTGTTGAGGGTATATTGGTGAACAGAGGAAAGATTGCTGTTCTCAAGGAGCTTAGATTCTATCTGTGGCGGGGAGGGGTGTCTTGGTGAGACAGACAATGGCTGTGAAATACAGGTTGGTGATACGGTATGTCTGAAATTGATAACAACTAATAAAGGAAAAGGACAAGTAAAGCCAGGAAAGAGATACTACAAATATTACAAATATCTAGGGTGAGACGGGGGAGGGGAATACATTCCAGGTAAAGGGACCAGCAGGTGCAAAGTCACGGAAGTAAGAGCATGTCTGCCTTGTTTGAGCAGCAACAAAGGGTGGCCAGTGTGGTCGGACTAAAGTGTACAAAAAGGAAGAAAGATTGGTATCAGAAGATTAAGTCACAGAAGTATTAGGGAATCGGATTTATAATACAGGGTTTTATAATACAGGGTTTAGAAGGGAGAACTTCTGTGGTCTGACTTGTATTTCTCATTGAACTTTTTAAACTCACAGTAAAAATCTCTCTTAAACACCTCCCTTATCGGTGTGCAGTTCTCTGAGCTTTAACAAAGGCACACGGCCTCCTAAGCACTCTCGCAGTCAGGATACAGAGTCGGTCATTCCCAAAACTGCCCTCATGCTGCCTCTTTGTTGACTTAACATTTCAAAGGACAATTCTGGATGCTCTGTGGATATTAGTCTACGGGGAGGCAAGCTTGGATGCAGGAAGACTGGTTGGCAGGCTCACGCAGCGATCGAGGTGAGCGGCGATGGAAGCTTGCCCGGGGTGCATAGGAAACGGTCTGATTCTGGGTCTCCTCTGAAGGCTGAGATTTAAAAGGATGGCATCCTGAATTTTCCCTGAAACACAAGGAAAGCCGGAGTCCTCATTTACCAAGAGGAGCCAGGTTGCAAGTTTGAAGGGGAGGATTACGGTTCAAATTTGGAGACTTTGGGGCTCACTGCCTGCCAGCTATCCAAGCAGAGATATCACCGGGGAGTCTGCTGAATTGAAGTGCACAGAGAACGTTTAAAAACCAGCCTGCACATCTCGAAAGCAGTTGGGAACAAATCTGTGATTCTTACCAGAACCTCTCAGCAGTCTTTAGGATTCAGAGGTACTTGAGTATTCTGATACCCAAGATTGTTGTCTGCCACACCTTTCTTACTGTGGTTCAGCTCATTTCTGTATCCATTCTTCGATAGGACACCTAGCCTTTCCGTGCATAGATACCACAAAGTTCAATTCTGCTGTCACGGTGCTGGTGTTTGCTTGATTTGTTAATTTAGACAAATGACCTTTGTTAAGAGTAAGGATGACCTGGTTCAGAACCACTCTTTTTATTCCACCAAGATTCTTAAACTCCAGGAAGAACTTTTGATGTGTGACTGGGGTCACCGTGTATCGTTTTACTCACTTCTGTCTTTAGCTGCCAGTGCACTTGAGTTGGAGAGGAGAGAACGGAAGGGAAGGCTAAAATTAACAAGATATGATGTTAGCTGGCAAAAAGCTAGGATACAGAATTCTATATAGAGTCTAATCTCAAATTAGACTGAAAACTTGTATATATACGTATGGAATATATCCTGAACGGAATATCCCCAAATGTAGCAGCCACTAATCTCTGTGTTGTGAAATGATGGGAGAGTTTTGCTTCATTTAAATTGTTTCACCATGTTATGGGGATTTCCTAAATGAACAGATACATTTTTCTTCTTCTTCGTTGTTGTTGTTGTTGTTGTTTCATCTATTCAGGAAATGTTTATTTATTGTTAGATTTAGACCTGGACTGGGGATAGACTAGTGAACAAAACAGAAAAAGGCTTTACAGCTTCAGGGAGCTAACAGCCCTATGAGATCATTATCAAGTTACAATTAGGAAAAAAAGTACATTAATTAATGACGAAAGAATGCAAGTGAACTTGTCTAGTTTCTTTGGCTTTTTTAGGCACTCGTCCTGACCGAGGGTTTCATGAGTCCCTCTCCCTCCACGTTTCTCCCTGTTAACAGGCTCAGAGGAGCGGGCATCTGTGACCACGTGACTCCCTTGTGTCATGTGTCATATCTTGTAGTGTCTTTGGGAGGGGCTGCCTAAGGCCCAAACATGTGCCAGCCTTGGGCTTAAACGGTCCTAGCAGAGGGCACAGAAAGCATCATGGTTCCTTGGCCGAAGCTTTGGCGGAAGGTCACACCTGCCGTCAGTGTGACCTAAAACAAGTCACCTGGTTTCGCTGAGCTTCCCTCCCCTCATCCTGGACAGTACCTGGGATGAACTGGTAGAACGTAGAACTCTCCGACTCCAGAATCGGTGCAGACTCTGGCGGTGTTAAACACAGCCCGATTTGAGTCTCACGAACATTCACCTCGTGGGTATTTTCATGCACATAGTCACCCAGCCTCCCTTCTGCCGTGAGAGGCCAGGCGCCAAATCCATGTTTTGTATCGGTGACCCAAAAAATAGAGCTGATTTCAGAGAGCTTGCAGGGAATATGTCTTCTCACTGAGAGACTTGGCCCGGGGAGATTTCAGTTTCCCCCACGACTGTTTCTCCATTTAGGCTTAAATATGTTTAATGGAATTGGCATCCGGCTCTGCTATTAGTTGGTGACTGGCTAGATGCCGCAAGTGGGAACAAAGGAGAGTAGGAGAGGATATTTTGCACCTCAAGATTTGGAACCTGCAAGAAACATCTTTTTGTCTCTTATCTGTCCTGGATCTCTTAGCTGGTTGAGTTTTACTTTCCTCTTTTTTTTTTTTTTCCTCCTTTCTTCTTGTGTGAAAATGTTGATATGGTGACTTCCTTCTAATTTTATCAAATACAGTATGTCCAGAAACAAAACAGAACCATGTTTCTGCGTGTGATTCCTGGCAGAAGCAGTGCGATTTCATCTCAGGATAAAACTGTGAATTTGTGGAAAGCAACATGGTATGGGTACTTAGGGAAAGCAAAGGGAATACATAGCCTGGCTGCCAGCATCGCCTTTGTCGTGGCGGCTAGAGGAAGTGGCTAGTGATTGGTGGGAGCCGAGGCTCCTGAGGAGAATCCATTAGTCAACAGGCAGGCACGCTGGGGAGAGCCGTGGGGAGGCAGTAGTGCGTTTCCCCAAGAGTCACATGATTTATGCCTTCACTTTGCACTGGTCAGATGTGTGTGTGAAAGAGACCGACAGAGAGACAGAGAGACAGACAGGGAGAGGGAGAGAAGGAACGCAAGCAAGAACTATGGTGGACAAAATAGTGCAGTTAGGTCCAGCATACTTGGAGGCTCTTCCTGAAGACAGGGTGACACGGGACACGTGGCTGCACCCTTCTCAGTTCCGGGAGCTGCCCGCAGCCTTCACACCTCCCTGAGCCGAGTGACTCTACTGCTTGAAGGCACATTCTGTATACTGTGCGACTCCTGTGACTTCCTCGTCCGGGGTTCACCTGGAGACACATGGAGCTGTTCCGACATGGATGACAAACGGACGGAGTTAAAGCTGTTGAGGGGACGGTATTATATTTTGGAGACGGTCCATGAGATTTTTCAAGGGCAGTTTTAACTGTCATGCAGACCTGGGATTAGGTGAAGCGAGGGAGGTACTCGCTTGAGGCACAGATTTTAAGGAGATGCTCAAAAATTTAGTAATCAAGAGAAATAATATTATAATACAATGTCTTAAAAATCATAATTATTGTATTTATCTTTTAAAAATTTATTTGTTTTTAAAGAAGAACTTCTTTTTAAATGTTTTTTACTTACTTATGAGAGTGAGAGAGACAGAGCATGAACAGAGGAGGGGCAGAGAGAGAGGGAGACACAGAGTCTGAAGCAGGCTCCAGGCTCTGAGCTGTTGGCACAGAGCCCGACACGGGGCTCAAACTCACAAACCATGAGATCATGACCTGAGCTGAAGTTGGATGCTTAACCAACTGAGCCACGCAGGCCTCCCATTAAAGGCTTTTTTAAATATTTTTTAAATATATTTTGAGAGACAGAGGAGGAGCGTGAGGGGGAGGGAACAGAGAGAGGAAGACACAGAACCCCCGAAAGCAGGCTCTGCACTGTCAGCGCAGAACCCAGCATGGGGCTCGATCTCACGAACTGTGAGATCATGACCTGAGCTGAAATCAGGAGTCAGACACTTAACCAACTGAGCCACCCAGGCACCCTGAAAATCAAAATTATTTTAAATGAAGATAGATCTGGTGTTACCATTTTTTTTTTTGCGTCAAGCTTTTAATATGGCTTTTAGTATGACACCATTAACTGATCTTGTTTTTATTAAAAGTGGTGTTTTGTTCATCATGAATTTATTATTTTTTTTGGCATTAATTTTGACTTAGGAAAACATTGTGTGAAAATACTGTTTCTCTTGATTACTGAGGTTTTTTGGCATTTCCTTAAAACTGGCACCCCAGGATTGTGCCTTATTTGCTTCATCCATAGTTTGGCTCGGTTTGGGTATTTCCTTTAATTTCTAACTTTGGAAGCCCTGAGTGAAATAGGATTCCAGGAGACCAAAGAGCATTCAGGGTCGCTGCCTTCAGGAAGCTCACTCTTAAACTATATTAACTATGTGCATGAATTGAACTCCTTTTTATACGCCATGTTCTGTGAAAGGTAGTTTACCTGTTCACTTATTTAATAGCTACTCATTGAACACTTACTATGTGCTTGGCAGAATTCTAGGTGCAGGGTTACAGTGATGCACAGATTAGACAAAATCCCAGTGTTTGCAGAGCTTACGTCCTGGTGGTCACCAGACATCATCTCCAGCCCTCACAGCAGCGCTGCAATACAGATAGCACTCTTACCATTTTAGCGGTGGGTAAACTGAGACTCGGAGAATAACTCTGTCAGCAGATGGCTAAGTACACCATTGCCTGGCACCGGCACCCCAGCCGTGTATTGGTTCTTCAAGGAGAACATCATGTAAACATATTTAAGGGCAAGACTAAGGGTAGACAACAATATAAAACATTTTCCGTGATTTTGGCAAAGCAATAACATGGCAGAGAGAAAGCCAGGTAAAAGGAAGAAGATAGGAAGTATCTACCTGCTTCAATCAGCAGAATCTAGTAGACCTCCAGAATAGCAGAGAGTGTTGACTTTCTATACTAGCCACGCTACTAGAACTGGAATCCCTTTTTCCACTCCCAGAGAGGAAGAATACAGTGATTGATTAGTCATGTCTGCATGGAATTTCCATAGATCATCACTAGTTTCATGCTGGTGTGCTGCATAGATCGTGAGGTTGGTGTTGCTCTGTTGATTATTCTAGTGCCTTGAGTTCAATTTCCAGATACCAGTGTTAGGATACTTAAAAAGTATTTTTAATAGGTTATTAATAATTGTTACTTTTTTGATGAGAGAGTTTGTCGGTTTCCACAAAAAAAGTATGGTGGGGTTGCAAGTGTGATTGTGTTGAATATATAGATCTAGATTAATTTGGGAAGAACTGATATCTAAAAAGTATTGATCACGAACAAGTATTGACCATGAATCTTTTTAAATTTCTCACAGTAAATTTTTACAGTTTTTACACAGGTCACTCACATCTTCTCGGTAGATGCATCCCTGAGTATTTCTTAGTTTTTGGTGCTATTAAAAATGGTATTTTAGGGGCAGGTGGGTGCCTGAGTGAGTTGAGCACTGACTTTTGATTTTGGCTTATGTCATGATTTCATACCTAATGGGTTTTGAGCCTCATGTTGGGCTCTGTGCTGACAGTGCAGCACCTGCTTGGGATTCTCTTTCTCCCTCTCTCTCTGCCCCTACCTTGCTCTCTTTTTCTTAAAAATAAACATTAATTTTTTTTAAATTATATTGTAAAATTTCACTTTGGTTACAAATTGCAAATATCTAGAAATATAATTGATTTTGCAAATTATTCTTGTATTCTGCAATGTCTCTAAACATGCCTCTTCTCATACTTTTATTGTAGATTTTATCAGACTTTCTACATAGATCAGAAGTCAGCAAATTTCTTAAAATGCCAGATAGTACATATTTTAGGCTTCTGAGTCATGCAGTTTTTTTGGCAGCTTCTCAACTTTTCCCTATGGTAGCGAAAAACAGCCATATACAATATATAAGTGAATGGGTGTTACTGTGTTCCAGTAAAACTTAATTTACAAAAATTCTTGCGTATTCTTTTCCAATCTGGATACCTTTTATTTCCTTTGCTTGCTTTATTGCAGTGGCTAGCACGTCTAGTTAAAATGTTGAATGGAAATGGAGAGGGCAGCTGTTCTTGTCTTGAATGTTTCTTCACCATTAAGTATGATGTTAGTTGTAGACTTCTTAGAGATTTCCTTTATCAGGTTAAAGAAGTTCCTTCTTATTTATAGTTAGCCGAGAAATTGATGCTGGAGTTTCTCAAATGCTGTCTCTGTGTCTATTGAGCTGATCACATTGTGATCAAATTATTTTGATTTTCTGATGTTAGACAAATCTCACATTACAGGGATAAGCCCCACTTAGTCATGACCTATTACCCTTTTTATTGGTTGATTTGATTTATTAATATTTTATTTAGAATTTTTATATCAGTGCTCATATGAGATATTCTACACTATGTATAGTATGCTTCTATTTTGATTAAAAGAAATACACCCTTTATATATGTGCATATACATACATTTGTCTAGTTTTGTATGAAAGGATGGAATATAAACACTGGCATCTTTACATTGCTTATTCTAGGCATGGATTGGAGGATATGGATAGGACAGTTACCTTTGCCTTCATATATGTACAACATGTTTGCTTTTTTTTTTTTTAACTGTGTAAAAAATATGTAAGCCTACATTGAAAATTCATGGGTAGGCCCTACCTCTGGGAACTGTGTAAGTTGGTGAGGAACAATCTGGTTTTTTGGCCAGAGTTTGAGCCTTCCTGAAACCTGTTGAACCAATCAAATGTTCCTGTGGTCTGGTTTCCCCATTGAGAAGGAAAGTAGTGTAGTGGGTATAGGTTTTTGTTACTAGACAAATCTGACTTTGAATCCTGGTCCTGTTCTGCCTTGCTATGGGCCTTTGACTTTTCTGTGTTTAAAATGGACATGATTAGACCTACGGGACAATATTGTATTAAGGATAAAGGATCGTATGAGGAAACTCGCATATAGAGCATTTTCACTAAATAATAATCTACTACCACTACTTCTCCTGGTATTATTTATAGGATCAAAGAAATTCGAGGTGTCTAATTTACATTACACTCAATGCCTAAGTCTTGTCTTGATCTTTGGCGGGTGATCTCTTGACTCTGCTTAGGAACTTTGAAGGATGTATATTCAAGTCCTCATCATCTTCCATTCTTTCCCTGGAATGCTCGGCAAAAACTCCCCAGTTGGTAGTCTAGCAACCCTTTGTTTTGTGCCATGCAGCACGCACTAGCAACATTGGCTTTCTGTCTGTCCCTCTAACATGTTAGCTTGTTCTTACCTTCCTGTGTTTGTATTACCTGTTCTCTTAGCCTGGGATGCAAAACTAGCTCTCCTCACTTAAAGTCATGTGACTTGGACCAGTCTTTACCTGCTTCGAATCTTAATTTTCGTATCCATAAAAATGGGATAATAATGGTGCCCTCTTTGTAGAATGACATTGATAAGCTATTACTTGAAAAATACTGAGAATGGTGCCTGGCATCTAATAAGTGTTCAGTATTATAAACCAGTTGGATCTGCCTCATTCTTGTTAATGAAAACTAAATAAGATTAATTTGTTCCATGGTTTTCACATTACTTCTCTGTTAAAGGATAATTCCTTCCTGTCTCTTTCTTTTAAATGTTTTTCACTCATTTGTGCATATGTGCTGGGTTTTTTTTCTTTTTACCTACCCAAAAAATAGGACTTTCATTAAATAGGACTTTCATTATTTAATCTTTTCTTGTGAGGTTGGATATAACTGTCCAAATAGACTAAATGATTTTAAATTTCCATTTACGCATCAAATTATCAGCACAGTCTTAGAGCTGTTTTTGATCAGCATGCCATTTGTGTTTTCATTTAAGCAATGCAAACATCACTGAATGGAGCAGAGTCAAATACGGAGAGGCGGGACACTTCATACAGTTGATTCATCAGCTATTACCCTTCGGGTATAGTTGTTCAGTCACCCTTGGGCCCTCTTTTTCAAGGATATCTTGGGAAAGTCCTACCAAATGCTTTTTGAAATCCAGGTACACTTTGCTATTAAGAAAATTTTTTTTAATGTTTGTTTTTTTTGTTTTTTTTGTTTTTGTTTTTGTTTTTGTTTTTTTGACAGCAGAGAGCCCGATGTGGGGCTCAAACTCAGGAACTGTGAGATCATGACCTGAGCTAAAGTCAGACGCTTAACTGACTGAGCCACCCAGGAACCCCTGCTCTAGTTTTTGACCTATGATCTGTAATGATCTTTTTTTTTTCCACTATGAAAATGCTTTAATGGTGGTGTATGTACAGCATGTGACGTCAAGACAGGAAAAAGAGCAAGAATGTAATGTAAAGAGGTTGGTTGGTTATGGTTTTTTCTTGACAAATCCATGGTATATCCTAGGAACCATTAGATACTTTTACATTTAATAAGCTTATTAGGTAGAAAGTTAGTTTAATAAAGTCTTCTGAAAAAATTGTTAAAGAGTTTATATATCTATTTTTAATGTTTGTTTTTGAGAGCGCATGCAAGCAGAGAAAGAGGGAGACAGGTTCCGAAGCAGGCTCTGAGCTGTCAGTGCAGAGCCCAACGTGGGGTTCGAACTCACAAACCGTGAGATCATAATCTGTGGCAAAGTCAGATGCTTAAACGACTGAACCACTCAGGCGCCCCTGAAGATACTATTTTTCAGTATTCTCTGCACCCAACATGGGGCTTGAACTCCCAACCCCACGATCAAGAGTCACATGTTCCTCCTGCTGAGCCAGCCAGGCACCCCATGTCTTCTGAAAGTTTAGCTAGAGATTCAATTGAAGATCAGCTGGATGCTTTTATAAGTAGCATTATACACTACTCTTTGAGTGATAGATCTTTATTAGATTCATTCATGATTTTCAAAACCATTTAAAGAACTCTTACTTTCTCCTACATTTTCCAAAATAGAAATTTGAGGGAAAATTCTTATTATCTATTTATATTGCCTTGGTAGAAAATTATATTAAATAATTTGCATACACTTGAGTACAGAGCGGGAAATGCTCCTTAGTTACAACCACGGTGATTTTTAAAATGGAATTTTCCAAGCAATTAATTCCTGATGTGGGCAGGTGCATTTGGGTTTTTCATTTGTCAGAACTTCTTTCACGTTTAAAATTTTAATGCAAAACAATAAAAAGCAAACTGGTTTAAAGGCTTCTGGAAAAAGAGATGACCTTTCTGTCTGTTCTCTTTGAGGTAACAAAATTAATAAACGCATCCCGAGTTTTAAAAACACTTAAATCCACTTTGCTACAGACATCGTTGGCAAAATTGAACTCGTTATTCAGTAGTGGACAGTTGGGTTTGCTTGCTTTTTTTAAGTAGTTCCTTTGAACCGTGGAGTTTAAAAGAAACCCAGGACTAGACAGCTAGAATAGTTGAGTAATGGGAAAAATAGATGCTTAGTCTCTATTCTTTGCTTATTGTGTTTTCTACTTTTTTCCAAAGATTTCATTTTTAAATAAACTCTATACCCAATGTGGGGCTCAAACTTAGAACCCCGAGATCAAGAGTTGCATGCTCTTCTGACTGTTGCCCCTACAGAAGTAGAAAGAATGATAGAATAAATTTTGATATACCCGTCAGCTAGTTTTAGCAACATCAACACTTGGCCCATCGTGTTTCATCCGTGTATTCCCTGTCCCTGGATTGTTTTGAAGTATTATTTGTAAACATTCCAGTGTGTTTGATCTGTTTATGGGCCTTTTAGGTAAAGTATATTTTTTGATGTTTGGTATTCTTTACTTTTTAATAAATTTTAAATTTCTAATGAATTTTTATTTTTTCTTTCATCATTGTATGTTTTTTTAACATTTTTATTTATTTATTTTTTTGAGAGACATAGAGACAGAGTGTGAGCAGGGGAAGGGCAGAGAGAGAGAGGGAGACACAGAATCCGAAGCAGGCTCCAGGCTCTGAGCCATCAGCACAGAGCCCGATGCGGGGCTCGAACTCACAGACTGTGAGATCATGACCTGAGCTGAAGTCGGCCGCCTAACCAACTGAGCCACCCAGGCGCCCCTCATCATTGTATTTTTAATATGAGCTGCTAAAACATGTATTCCTTAAGAATTATAGAAATGAGAAGTGCTCCCCTCGGTGTTGAGAGAGACTAATAGGGACCATTACTTTTCACCTTCCTTCTGCTACTGCCAGTTCCTCCTTGCCTTATCCCAACTGAGTATTTTATAAAAAGAGCGAAAGTCAACATTCACTGGATAATGTTTCCTTGAACATTTTTAACCTTAAAAGAAAATATCCTGGGAAGATATAAACCCAAATAATGAGTGTGGTTATTTCTGTATTATTTAAGGATGTATGTTTTCTTTTACTTATCTGTATTTCTGTATTTATCTGTATTTTCTTTTTTTTTTTTTTTTTCAAAATTTTTTAATGTTTATTTTTGGGAGAGATAGAGAGAGACAGAGCATGAGTGGGGAAGAGGCAGAGAGAGAGGGAGGCACACAGTCCGAAGGAGGCTCCAGGCTCTGAGCTGTCAGCCCAGAGCCCGGTGCAGGGCTTGAACTCGTGAACTTCTGAGCTGAAGTTGGACACTTAACTGACTGAGCCATCCAGGCGACCCAGCTTATCTGTATTTTCTGATTTCCACAATTACATATGCATTTTTATAAAGGAGGAAGGTTATTTTTTAACTTTTTTTTATGTTGGCGAAATATGCATAAGAGAATTTACCGTTTTAACCGTTTAAGTGTATAGTTTAGTTGCACGAAGTGCCCTCACACGGTTATGCAACCACTATATCCATAACCTTCTCGTCTTCCCAAACGGGTACTGTTACATTTACTAAACAGTAATTCCCTGTTTCCTTCACTTCAGGTGCAGGTGACCACATATTCTCGTTCTGTCTCTGTGATTGTGACTCTGCAAGTTACCTCGCGTAAGGGGAATTCTATATTTGTCCCTTGAAGGCAAAACGCCTTCAAGTTTTCTTTTTTTGCAGCATATGTCAGCATTTCCTAACTTTTAAAGGCTGAATAATATTCTCATTATATACTAACTCTCACCTGGGTTATTTTCACAGATTTTGTTTTGAAGTAATGCTTTGAGTGTGTCCTTTGCTTCATAGTTAATAAAAACTCTTTGATATCCATGTTTTATGGGAATCTCCAGAAACGTTCAAAGTGGACGGGGCTACTGGCCTCATTTTACAGATGTGGAAACTGAGATTCGGAAACATTAGAGGTTTGCTCGTGAATATGAGGTGGCCATGTTTGCAGCCAGGACTTGGGGCCCCGGCTCTGGTACTGGGACATTTATTTCCTTACTAGCGAGTCCCACCGTATTGTTCTTAGCTCTTCCACATAGCGGCTCTCTTCCGTCCATCCATCTGGTTTTAGGCTTCGTGTATTCAGAAATCAGACAGCCCTCATATCCTGGCTGTGGTAGGGCGCGGTGTACTTCTCTGGGCACACCCAGCTCTCCTGGCTGTTGATAAGGTGCTCTGGCTAGGACTGGGACTAAGAGTCGTAATTCATACCACGGATACGCTACTCACCCCCCGTTGGGAACTCTGGACATAAATAAATGAAACGTGCTATGCAAATTGACAACAGGATTGGCAGGGACTTGGGGGAGCTGGAGCACAGAAAGGGAGTGTCACTGCCCTGCTCTAGCTGTCCATGCTAGACAGCGGGGCAGGCCACGTGTTACCGAGTCGTCTCCATTTTTTATGATAAGCTGGAATTCTGGATTGGTTTTCCGTGAATCATCCCCATTTTTATATCATGGTAGTTACTTATTTTTGATTGCCCTAAAACACATAGAACATAAAATTTACCATCAATCATTTTTAAAGTTATTTATTTATTTATTTATTTATTTTAGAGAGAGAACGAGAGAGAGAGAGAATATTCAAAAGGTGGGGAAGGGCAGAGAGAAAGAGAGAGAGAATCCCAAACAGGCTCTGCGCCATCAGCACAAAGCCTGATGCAGGGCTCAAGGTCACATATTGTGAGATCATGACCTGAGCCAAGATCAAGAGTCGGATGCTTAACCAACGGAGCCACCCAGGCGCCACCCCCCCGCCCCACCCCCCGCAACCTTAATCGTTTTCAAGTGTACAGTTCAGTCACCTCACATCGACACTAAATGTACGGTATCGTGACGTACGTTCACGTGGTTGTATAGCCAGTCTCCAGAGCTCTTTTCACCTTGCCAAACCAGAACTCTCTACCCATTAAACATTAAACTCTCTTCCCATTTCCCCATGCCACCCCAGCCCCTGGCAACCACTAATTCCACTTTGTATCTCTATGACTTTGAGTACCTTAAGTACCTCAGATAAATACAATCATGCAATATTGATCTTTTTGTAATGTCGTCAAGGTTCAAACATGGAGCGTGTGTCACAGTTTCCCTCCTTTCATGGCCAAATAATGTTCCATTGTTTGTCTGCTCACCATTTTGTTTATCCAGTCATCCATTGATGGATACTTGGGTTGCTTGGCAACTAATTTTTTAAAAAGAATTGAAAGCAGTAGTGAGCCAGGCAAAAATTTCTCCGCAGGGCTGTATTTAGCACATGGGCTGCCATTTTGTGTCAGCGGCACTGTATGGATAATAAAATCACACCCTGACATTATTATTAACTCATTGCTCTAGGTCATAGAAACCTTCAAGTGCAGAGGATAAAGTAAGCCTGGAAATCACACTAATGGGACAGGCCTCTTTGTACTTAAAGGCTTGGCCAATTCTGTAAGTGAAATTTATGGAGCATTATCGGAAACTTTTCAAGACACCTTGCACTTGGATTTCATACTCAGTGTGGTTCAATTCTTAAAGCCAACTTGGCAACGATCCTCTTCCCCGGGGATCCTGTGTATATACCACAGAGCTTTGCCCCAAGAGGGCACCAAACAGGTGTGGAATGAAAGAATACATTTCAGACCTGAGTCGTGCATTCCTTTTTATCCAGGATGCTGCTGTGGAAATGAAATCTCATGGCAAGCCAGCCAACCTGAGTGGAGCACGGGTGTAATCAAGGCAGAGCTCCCTGCTCCTCCGCAGTGGCTCCCTGACTTTGCGATTCACAAAGAAGACTCCATTCTGTGCCCTGATTGGATTACAGTAAAGTTGTTCCCCTGACACATCGTAGCAGGGCATCACCTGGATTGCTTGAAATGACGATAACAAGGCTTCCCTAAGCTCCTTAGAGAAGGGAGAAACCAAAAAGGGAGAAAATGCTTGTCTTACCAGTCCAAAATTATATTCTGTTTATTGCTACAAAGCTTGGGATGTGGACCGGGGAAGAGACGGGCTGGCTATAGGTGGGGGAGTGGTTCCTGCCTCACTACCCGCAGATGCACTGTCTGCTCTTGACTCAGATGTGTGAAGAATTGCTACATTTGACCTTCCGGGGGATGTGTGACCCTCAACAGTCTTTCACGTTAATTGCCCCTCTAGTGTCCCCTTTCCTGGGTAAATAGGTTCCCTTAGGATGGCGCTTTTAAATGTCTCTCTGTTGGTATTGACACGGCTGTTGATATCCGGATTTATATTTATATCCTGGCGTCCCTTTGAAGGAAACATTCAGTTGCTAAAGAGATTTGCTGGAGTCATGTTCTGTCTAAATTAAATGCAAATATAACATGCCAGTGGGATATATTACAGCAGTGTATGAAGAACGCTTACTGCCTCCCCCCTTCTCTTCCTGGGTTTCTTCTATAATTAGTCACCTAGATGTGATGACGGTAGAAGACACAGTTACGAGGCTTTCCGCCTAATGCTTTTAGGAGTAGGACATTTTAAAAGTTTTTAAAATTTTAAAACATTTTCAGCAGCTGTCCTGTAGAGGGATTTTCTTGTGGAGAGGGCCGGTCGATCTGTGACCCATTTCCACAGCACTGCGGTGGTTGTGGAGCAAAAATGGCCTCAAATTTAGACCTTTGACATTATCTACAAATGAAGGGTGACACGGAACCACATAGGTATCTTCACAAGGTTTCAGTTAATATATCTGAAGATAGACCGCATGTTTGTAACCGTTCCTAGACCTTTTATTAACTAGAAGCCTCAAAAATCGTAAGGATCCGTGGCCCCTTTCGATATCTCAAAAACCCTGTCCATTTGGCATGCTTGTAGGCAAGCACTGCTGATGAGAAGCGTCTGTGTCGTACCTTGGGTTACTTTCTGCCGAATGCCTAAACTCCTGAGCGCAAGCGTACGATCCACCAGCAAAGATCTGCCCAGTAATTGACTTGGGAAAACTGACTTCCGAGTTACCATGCCAAATTAACTAAAGCCTTAAGGAACTTTGAAAACCGTTTTCCCCAGGTTGTTAGGATACGAAGTGTGTACTTTTTGCCTTTGCCCCCATTTGCAGTTAATGTATGTATCACAGAGATCATTCGTGTTAATTGTGGGGGAAGATACAGATATGCAACGTAGGGGGGAACTA
Source organism: Paguma larvata (assembly GCA_030068075.1). Classification (NCBI taxonomy): domain Eukaryota; kingdom Metazoa; phylum Chordata; class Mammalia; order Carnivora; family Viverridae; genus Paguma; species Paguma larvata. Next base: position 31,658,991 of record CM057842.1, on the reverse strand, counting down.
CCTTGAAACCCACCACTCAGCCACTGTTAATGATCTGATATTGATGTCCTTTCTGTCTTTTTTCTGTGCGTATATAGATGATACCTGTAGATTTGTAACATGTACACTTATATTCACCAAAGTTGCTTTTTATCCTTTTATTCTACTTAAAATGTGACATTTTTCTCTCCCCGTTCCTCTACCAGCCACATAATTGCGAAGGGCTCCCTCTGAATCTGTTGGGTGATAGGTTTTCACTTAACTTCTGTGTGTCCCACTTATGGGCATGTAGTCTGTTTCATAAATGTTTCTTAATGAGAACAGTGGTGCCCAAACTGAACCACGTTGTCAAGCTGAACAAGATGAAGATCTGAGGTGTTAAATCAACCTAGACACTTTGACCTAACAACCATCATTGCAAATGGTCAGTGCGTGATTATTCTTTTTTAAACTATTCCTAAAGCCTTATGAAATATTGGTGTCCATGCACGTGCCTACATACTTTCTAATTGGTACTACATGCTATATTTGGCCACGTATTACGGATTAACAGCAAAGAATAGGATAGGCCGTTGATAAAAATATTTATTTTCTATTAGAGTTAGGGTGCATCCGATATAGGCCACAGCATGTGTTAATGAGAAGAAAAGGGAAATAGTGTCTTAAATTAGGCACATTTAATTTTTCCTCATTTGTTACTGGAGATGTGTGTCAGTCTTAATTGCTTGTGCACACAAGTGTGTGTGTGTAAATGAGTAGGTGTACGTGTGCATGTGGGTTGGTGCTGGCGCCTGTGGAGAAGTATCCAGTTTTGGGAAGAATAGACAGCCTCCATAGTATCTTGGCAGTTCGGCTGGCCTTGACTCTGTTGTGTCTGTGTTTTCTGGGGAACTAGTATTCTGGATTTGTAGCCTGCTGGCTCCTCTCTGTCTTTAAGTTGTTGTTGTCCCACGTGGTCTGGAGCCTTAGGAAACACATGTGCTTCTGCCATTGATGAGGGGGGTGGCAGTGAGGGATCGGCAAACTTACTCTCATAGGCATTGAATGCCGAGAAAACATTAGCAACATGAGGCCAGAGCATTTTTTTTTTTTTAAAGTTTATTTATTTTTGAGACAGAGAGAGACAGAGCATGAGTGGGGGAGGGGCAGAGACAGAGAGGGAGATACAGAATCTGAAGCAGGCTCCAGGCTCTGAGCCATCAGCACAGAGCCCGATGCGGGGCTTGAACTCACAGACTGGGAGATCATGACCTGAGCCGAAGTCGGAGGCTCAACCGACTGAGCCACCCAGGTGCCCCGAGGCCAGAGCATTTTTGACAAGTAGTCCCTTCGCCAAAGACCCTGGCTTCAGGTGAGAATACTGTTAGATCATCAAAATGCTAAATAAATAAGTCTTGAGGTTGCTACTGAACATGAGACCGAGACTGCCAATTTTTGAATTCTCCAGGGGATTCTAGGATAGCCATTACATGACCCACTATTTTTTGTTCTCTTTCTTTCTTTCTTTTCTTTTTTTTTTTTTTTTTATTAAGGTTGGGGAGCGGTCTTCACGTTGTTAGTTTTGTAAATAGGATGACAATTCTTGTCCACAGTTATTTCAAGATTTTTGCAGGGAGTTATTCATAAGGAATCTTTAAAAAAAAAATCTCATTCGTTCTTATGCCATCTAATTGTCTCTTCGCCTTGGCTAGATCTATTCAGCGAAAAGAAGAATCAGAATTAGAGATGGAAGGCAGCCAGATCCAGGGGCAGACGATGGCAGTGGAAATATCAAAATCAGAGCACTTACAAAGCACATTGTGATTGTAAGAGGAAGGAAAGAGTCTTTAAAATAGATTTGTTCTGCCCTTTGTTTTTTTTTTTTTTTTTTTTTTTTGGTCCCCTTAAAAGATTTGTTATCTATTTTTGTAGTCTTGTCTATAGGCGAGGAAGCTGGCCCAGGCTTCATGAGGTCACTTGCCAGCCCTGAGCCGTTTCAGCTGGTTTTTAATGGCCTAGTCAGGAGGGTGGCTTTGATTGGAGGGAAGAAAAGGCAGAGGGTAAATGCAGGGTAAATGCAGGAAGTTGGGTGGTCCACTTGGCTCACCAGGAGCCCAGCCTCTGTTTGCAGGACTACTTATTGTATGTGCTGTTCCTGGAAGCTGCATTTAAGTACTTCTTGAGTGCCGTGCACTAGTACCTACCTGAGTAGGTGAGAAGATCAGGACTAGGAAGGCTTATCACCATGACAATATGAATATAAAGGCTTGGCATAGTGGTCTGATACAAGTCAGCATTCAGCGCCTTTAGTTAGCAATATTTGCACTGAATTCGTAACAACTCCTCCTGATTGCTCAGTGAGTTGGCACAATCGTCAAGCCCATTTTACTGATGAAACCATTGAGTCCTAGGAAAGTATGGCACACCCAAGGTCTCACCCAGCTAGGAAGTGGCCGAGGCTGTGTTCAAACCCCAGTTGGAATGATTGCAAACTTTGGCACATAAGCACCAAATGTGAGCACTCAGTACCTTTTGGGTAATGGGCGCCTGTTGTTTGCAATTACTTTGTAGACGCTCTCATTTAATATTTGTGACAGCCTGGTGATGTTGGTCTTATTTCACTTACCCACGACCACACAGCTTGTAGGAGGCGGGTTTGAGTTTTGAATTCCTGATACGACCTTCGTTGTCGTCCTAAGGATCTCGGTCTTGGAGGGTGAGAGACTGAAGAGTGTGTTATCTGTGTGTTTACCAAAATTTGGCTCCAACTTCCGAGCTGGAGTTTAGCTCTGACTTCCCTCTTCAGTTCTCCCTGCAGCCTCTCTACCCTCCTCCTATCCGGTGAAGTTGGTGGACAGTCTAACCTTCCCATAGAATGAACAGCTCGAAATCCCCTGTCTGACCACTGCCGAAGAGAGAAAGGACAAAGCGTGAAACACCCATGCATCAGCTGTCCCTGCTTAGTGTATAGCAGGAAAAGAAAAAAAAGGGGTGCCCCCAAGGCAGACAGGCTATGCGATTTTGTGTAAATTCGTTATCTTTGTGACCTGTTTACTTATTTGTAAAATAAGATATCTTACATACGATGGTATTGCCTGTTTAGGGTAAGAAATTGCTTATTTAGGTAAGAAATCAAGGATGTTCAGGACACATGAGAACCGTGGCTTATGTTTTTGTTATTGCCAGACAACACTCGGCCTTGCCCTTGTATGAATTCTGAGGTCTGAAAAGCCTGCTTCACCTAATACGTGTTCATAAAATACATTAGCCTCCTTGTTCTGTTTCCCAAAATGGATTTATTTGGCTAAGTCTGGACCATGGGATTTAAATAGAAAATGTCACTGGTTTCTGCTAATTGATTTTCTTTTCTTTTTTTTTTTTTGCATACGAAAATGGACAGGATTGAATATTTTGCAACGTAGGTACTTTCTGGATCATTGTTTCCATGTCTCTTCTGCCCCCAATTTTGTTTGCTTCTGAAACAGATTTGATGTGGGCTTCAGAGACCCACGGTTTTGAGCCTGATGATTCCAAAGACGGATGACTCCTTGATGTGCATCTTTGAAGGTGTGATGCGCACAAGAAAACAGGAAAGCAGATGGGACGGAGGTTCTTTTTTTTTTCGGAAGTTTATCTATTTTGAGAGAGAAAGAGCATGTGTGCACGCATCCTGTCAGCACAGAGCCTGCCACGGGGCTCAGTCTCGTGAACCATGAGATCATGACCTGAGTTGAAATCAAGAATCGGATGCCCAGCCGACTGAGCCCCCGAGGCGCCCTGGGACTGAGGTTCTTGGTGGAATCCACAGCAGGTGTTGAGGTGGGATGTCTGGCTCTAGGCACTGGTTTGTCCTCACGAAGGCTGCATGTACGAGGGTGTGTTTGGTTTTTCCCGTGTCCTTTATTCGTCCCGACTTCCACTGGTGTGTGGAGCTTCTTCATCTTCAACCCAACCCTGTTGCTTGCTGATGCCATTCTCAATTTATTACTCACCTTTGGTTTCGTACCTAACTGGGGAGTTAGGCATGGAGACAAGAGCCTCACATATAAAGGGATATTAGTAGCCTCCAGTGGTACAGGAATTCAGATAACCTCTGTGAAGGAACCTCCACTTAACCAACTTGTTCATTCTGAAGGGTGCCCTCGGCCTGCTGACTGTCCGCACCGGCTAGTAGCTGCTGTCTTTGAATATGTGACAAACTCTCCCAAATTAATAAGCGCGTGTTACCTCAGACAGTTTCTGATCAGGAATCTGGGAGTGGCTTAGTTAGGTGGTTCTGGGCTGAGGTTTCTCTTGAGATTGTAGGAGAGATGTCAGCCTAGGTTGCTCTAGGCTTCTGTAGGCTTCTAAAGGCTTGCCTGGGGTGGAGGAACCACTTCCCAGGCGGCTCACTCACATGCCGGGTTATTTCAGGCTGGTTGTTGGCACGAGGCCACGCGGACCCCTCCCCCCTCCATTGGGTTGCTTGAGTGAACTCATGACATGACAGCTGGCTTCCCATGAATAAGAAACCAAGGAGAGAACAAGTTGGAAGCCGGAATGTCTTTTTTGACCTAACCTCAGAAATCACACTCTGCTGCTGCGGGATCACGTCAGCCCTGTTCCATATGGGAGGGACCTCCACGGAGCTTACCTGGCTGGAGGCAGGAATCCGTGGGTGCCACCTTGAAACCTGGTGCGTGTTTGCACATTTCACTTACCGCTACGAGATGCCTACGTCCCAACAGCCTGTTGTTTATTCCCAAACCTGCTTCTGCCTGTTATCACGATGACAATAGAATTTAATTAAACATTACGTAAACCAATGAAATGCAAGTGTGGAAAAAGAGAGTTGTTATTACCTTGAGAACTTACATGAATCCTTTAGAAAGACTTGATCACGTTTGGCTGCTTAAAAAGTGCTATGAAATTAGGTGTAGGAAGGACTATAAAATTTAAAGAGGAGTCATAAAAAATTTCAAGCATTCAGATTGCTTTGCAAGTATCTTTACATTATCACTCCATTTCAAATGAACCCGAATTGAAAATCATAGATTCCAAATTATAAGTATAGTTTATAGCAAGAAAGATCCTATAGGGTCCTAAACCGGGAACATAGGTTTAAAAAAAAAAAACAACTTCTCAATCAACTTTAAAAGAGAGATAAAAAATGAACACTGTATGTGTTAAAATAATATATTTCAAGTATGTATGAATAATTTTGCATGATTTCTTCTTTTGGGCAACTCTTGATTAACTCATCATATGCTGGTTTCAGATGTGTCAGAAAGAGATTTTTTTTTTTTTTAATGTATGAGATGTTCCACGGGCTCTTTCTTACCTATTAATTATTACAAAAGGAAGTTCACTACATTCTCTTCTTTCAAGAGCCTGTGTAAGAGTCCTTACTTTTTGGCAGTATCATTTTTCCTTATTCTAAAGTGCTAAGTTTTCCACATTTTAATATTTCAAAAGTTGACATGCATCGTACCATCGATGGCATGTTGTGATTTAATTGGCAGGAGTTTTTCTGCCTTATTCCTTCATAAATTATCATTGTTACCTTAGATTTGATTAAACATGGTATGTTCTATGATGTTATTTTCTAAGATATATCGTACGTGCGTGTGATTGCTTATTAGAGCTGAGGGAGGTATGTCTGTTCAGCTGTGGTTTGGCCAATGGAATCTGTCTAAATGTATTAATAAAGTTTTATAAAGCAGTGGCTTGATTTAGAAAGTGAAAAACTCATGTTAGTTTCTTTTTGTTTTAAATTTATTTTGAGAGAGAGAGAGCATGTGTGTGCGTGAGTGGGTGAGGGGCAGAGAGAAGTGGATAGAGAGAATCCCAAGCAGGTTCTGTGCTGTTAGCACAGATCCTGACAGGGGACTCAGTCTCACGAACAATTATATCATGATCTGAGACGAAATTAACGGTTGGACGCTCAACCCCCTGAGCCACCCAGGTGCCCCTCATGGTAGCTTCTTTAAGTGAACATCACTTAAAGAAGGTGTGTGTGTAACGTCACATCTGTGTGTCTCAGTTTTCTCGTGTATATAATGAGAGACTTGACATGAATTATATACAAAGGCCCTGTCAGCTTGAACATCCTTAGATTCTGAGTCTTTTCCAGAGGAAACCAGAACTTCATTCTTATTTTGTTGGGGAATGTTGGGTGTCTTTTATAGTAGGATGAAATCCATCAACCTTCTCCAACAAACAGTGCCCAGGAGGGAATAGTCCCACAGTTTGCCTGTGATTTTATGGGGCTAATGAATCCTCCAGAACCATGTCCTAAACACTTGACAGTCCTTTGGCCTCAAGCTAAGCTAAGCACATCCTTGAATTTTGCTTCTTTGAGTTTGGATTTTTCTGCATGGTGGGTTTTTTTTCCTTTGTAAAAATATGTGAAGTAGAATTTTTAAAAATTTTTCCGGGTCCCATCCTTAAGTCCCATACCTTTGCTAGTCTCTTCCACCTTAGCCTGGCTAAGATAATCTGAGTGCCCTAGTCCTGAAGATAAGAGACTTGAATACAAATATGGAGGTGGAGGAAAAAGCTCTCAAAACTCTTTAATAAAATGATCTCTGTAACTCAAAGCTCTGCCAAAGAGGGGTGAGTTGTTGATAGAAAAAAAAGTCATTGTTATACTTTCTAAGTTTTCTTAATAGCGTTTGAAGATTTATAAAAGCTTTTTCTACCTGGAGGTATAAAGTCTTGATAAAACCCTCAGATTCCAGAGTCCATTAAAGACACAGGGAAAGCACAGGTCTGACACGGCAGTGCCCTCAACAGCTTGTTTCCATCTTTTCTCTACATAGCGGCCATACTTGTTGTGCTGTGTCAGGAAGAATTACTGCAGGAAGGATGTCCTGGCTTGAGCGTTTTCAAAACGTGGGCTTCATTTGTACTGATGGAAAAATTTTCTCTCCATGGGTCACCACTCCTACTTTGATGTTTAAATCAGTGACTTAAACCATTTCTAGCTGGATTAATCACAAAGCAGTCTTCATCCCAGACTTCCCAAGCTCATGGGAATTTGCTATATATCTCTCTGGGTCTTTAGGGGACACCATAGCGGGAAACTCTCCCTTATCGTGTGGCTTTGTACGAGATAGGTTTGATTCGGTGGCCGTGACTTTATCTTCGTGGTAGTGTTTCTTACAGGGCTCCATCTTTCTGGGCCTGGCTACGTAGGGGTAGGACACAGTTCAGGTTTCTTTTAATCCCATTAAGTTAATTGCAAGTGGCCGGCTCCTTTAGAATCCAAACCGTCTTTAGAACTTGGTCTAGAGTTACAGTCTCTCCTTATTAAAGGATGGAATAAGGGATAGGAATACAGTTTTCATCATACCATCTGTATGGACACTGGTAATAAAAGAGAGACTGATTTAGTGGCAGTGATGTGTCATTCTCTCTGAGGTAATTGAGGGGCACTTAGGTGGCTCAGTCAGTTGAGTGTCCAACTCTTGATTTTGGCTCAGGTCATGATCCCAGGGTCGTGGGATCAAGCCCCACATTAGGCTCGGAGCCTACTTGAGATTCTTTCTCTCCCTCTCTTTCTGCCCCTCACCCCCTTGTGTGCGCAGTGGGTTCTCTCTTTCTCCCTCTCTCTCTTTCTCGCTCTCAAAAATAAATAAACATTAAAAAAAACCTGAACATCAACCTTGAGGGATGCCTGCGTGGCTCAGTCATTTAAGCGTCCAACTCTTGATTTCGGGTTAGATCATGATCTCAGGGTTACGGGATCGAGCCCCATGTGGGAGTCGTCACTGGACATGGAGCCTGCTTAAGATTCTCTCCCTGTCTCTCCCTCTGCCCCTCCCGTGCTTGCACATGCATGCACGCTTGCTCTCTTTCAAAAAACATCAGTATTGTTATGTGTTACAGAGAATGCTATACGTATTCATCGCAAACTCTATTTTTAATGTTACATATGTATGTGTATTTTGTCCAAAAAAATGAGCTTTGAAGTCTTATTTGTTTTCTTTTTCTCCTCAGCTTTATTGAGGTATAACTGAGACAAAAATTGTATAGATTTAAGGTATACAAGGTGATGATTTAATATACATTGAGAAATGACTGCCACGATCCATCTAATTAACACAGTCACTACCTCACAGTTACTTTTTTGTTTTTGTGGGGAGAATATTCTAAAAGAGCTACTCTCTAAGCAAATTTCAAGTATACAATACAATATTATTAATTATAGATGAATTAATCAGATTACATTAGTACATTGGTTTCCCCAGCACATACTCATTTTATTACTGGAAGTTTATACCCTTTGATCAACATCTCCCGTCACTCAGCCCTGTCCGCCCTCTGGTTCTAGGTGGGTGGCTGTTTTAGATTCTGTCACACAGAGATCATACGATATTTGTCTCTCTGTATCTGGCTTATTTCATGTGGCATCATGTCCATGATCATCTGTGTCGTCACATATGGAAACTGGAACATTCTATTCTGGAATATTATGCAGCCATAAAACGAAGGAGATCCTGCTATACAACTGCATCCGCACGCGCCACATTTCCTCCGTCAGCTCATCCACGATGCGCACTTAAGTGGTTTCCATATCCTGGCTGTCGTGAATAATACTGCAGGGAACATGGGAGTGCGGTATCTTTTTGAGATAATGACTTCATTTCCTTTGGATATCCACCCAGAAACTGGATTGTTGGAACATTCAGATTCGATTTAAATTTTGGTTCATCGCCCGTGAGCCATGTGAACGTGGACAAGAGCTGTAAACTCTCTGAGCCTCCAGTTTCTGATCTATAAAAAGAAAACAAATCTCTTTCTTGTGGGGTTTTGGGGCAGATTAAAAGAAATAAATTGAATTAAATCACAGTACTAGACATATACTAAGCAAGCACTATAGGAATATTAGAGATAGATATATTCCAACAGAGATAAAAGGGGAAAAATTAAAGTAAAAGTAAATTTAAGTTATATGTAGGTGAATATTTTCATGTAGATAATTGGTATTTTGAATATCAAACGTATTGCCGAATCAGACAGTCACATAGAAACATCCCTCAAATTGTCAGGTATGTTTGTTTAAAGTAGTCTGGAAGTTGGCATCAAAAACACTTCTTTATGACCTCTGATAATACAGGAAATAGTGGCAAAGAAATGTGTAAAGAATATGTAATCCTGGGGTTCCTGGGGGGCTCAGTTGGTTAAGTGTCTGATTTTTTCGGCTCAGGTCACCATCTTACTGTTCCTGAAATTGAACCCCGTGTGGGGCTCAGAGCTGACAGTGAGGAACCTGCTTGGGATTCTCTGTCTCCCTCTCTCTCTGCCCCTCCTCCTTTTCTCTCTTCCTCTCTCCCAAAAGAAATAAACATTAAAAAAAAAAGAATATGCAATCTTCTACGTTGGAATACTATTTTTTAATGTTTATTTATTATTTTGAGAGAGAGAGACAGAGCACAAGCAGGGGAGAGGCAGAGAGAGAGGGAGACACAGAATCTGAGGTGGGCTCCATCCAGGCTCTGAACTGTCAACACGGAGCCCGAGGTAGGGCTCGAGCTCACAGACTGCCAGATCGTGACGGAGCCAGAGTCTGACGCTCAACTGACTGAGCCACCCTGACACCCCAAGGAATACTATTTTCGATAATGATAAGTGACCTAAGACACCTTCCTGGTGGGGCACCTGGGTGCCTCATTTGCTTGAGGGTCCCACTTTGGCTCAGGTCATGATCTCATGGTCTGTGAGTTCGAGCTCTGCGTCGGGCTCTCTGCTGTTGATGTGGAGCCCACTTTGGATCCTCTGTCCCTCTCTCTCTCTGCACCTCCCCAGCTCGTGCTCTCTTTCAAAAACAAATCAACGTTCCAAAACAAAACAAAAACAAAAACAAAACCCAAAACGCTTCCTGGTAATTTTCTCAAATGCTCACCTTCTGAAGGAGATATTCCCAAGGAGGTATTAGAGTTGGTTCCTTATTTGTGAGTTCACTAAGGAAAGGGAACTCCGAAAAGAGTATTGTTTTGTTATATGACTTTTTTTTTTAGCCCTCATCTCTTATGAAAAGCATTTGAGCTATCTAGTGTGTAGTATGAGTATCGTTTGTTCCTTTCAGTTCTTTGAGGAGCCTAAGTAGTACGTGGGACTGAAGTTCCCACCATTCCCTCCTTCAGAAAGTTCTCTGTTCTCAGTTTTCTGTCTCTTGTATTAGAGCACACGCATGCATTTGGGAGATCCTAGCTCATTACACTGGAAGGGATTTTAAGTCACAGGCAAGCCTGGTAACACAGTCCACTTTAGGAATTACTGGTTAAAATACGTATTCCTGGGCTCTTCCACTGGAAAACCTAACTGAATATTACCAGGATGGGATGCTAAATTTGATTTTGTTAAAGCAAGCACCCCCGTTGAAAATGTATATTGAAGCAGGACTGGACAACCGTTGCCTTTGCAGTCAACCCCGTGAAAGCAATGGCTAAACCCTTTGTTCCGGAAGTGAAATGTGGGCTTCCTCTAACCACAAGACCTGAATCTGGGGAACTGGCTGAGAGGGAACAGTGGAAGGAGAAAATACAACCCATCACCAGCTTTGGGTAAACAGTGTATGTTAATTCGGTCTGTCATGTATCGTTGTGTTACGACTGGCTGTATTTTGCTTACCGAATGATTCCACTTGTGACCAACAGTTTGAATGTTAGAGCGGGGAGGCTAGCAAAGCAGTTGTCATCTGTGTGTAATGAAAATCAACCAAAGAAAAATAAAAACTTTTAGATGAAGGGGCCCTTAGTCCCCTGGTTGGGCATTGATGACGTCTACATCTAGTGTTTAGGAAGACATTGTACCCAGCATGGCAATGGTAAGTTATCCTTTAAGGATGAGAATGCCCTGGACTTCCGTGGATCTGCAAGACAGTGACAGAAGAGACACTGCAGTCTGGCCAGACCTGGATCGGATGCTGTTTTATTGTTACCAATAGTCTCTTGGGTGGGAGGCAGTCTGGCACCAGGTGTGCCCCACTGAAGGTATGCTGCAGAGTGACATGAGTGGTGGATGAGGTTGTGGCTGGGAGACTTGTCTCCATGGATAGCTCACATTAATTACTGGCTAATTTTAGGGCTCACATTATGTGTGGCGACTCCCTTCCAAAAGGTAACTCAGCAAGGTGATTATGTTATTTATTGAAGGAAAGCCTAGATGTCAGACGATAACAAGAAAATTGCATCATGTTTTTGATGGCCCGCTTTTGTCTGGTGTAAAGTTCTGGAAATGCTGTGCTGAGATGGAGAGACAAAACCGATCAAGAGACCGACATTAATCAATTTACTTCATTAAATATGTCATTACCAAATAGAATGTGCACAAGGAAGGAGGGGAATAAGGTTCTGTAAGAAGGTATGACAGCAGCCAAGTGTCTTCATTATCTGTGTAAGATAATGAAATTACCCTTAGAATCACCCCCCGAAACTTAGCGATTTAAAACAACAAACATGTGTAATCTCCCACAGTTTCAGAGGGTCAGGAAGCTCAGAATGGTATGACTGGGTGGTCCTGGCTCCAGAATTCTCATGAGGATGCAGCCAAGCTATGGGGTGGGGCTATGATCATCTGAAAACTTGACTGGGGCTGTAGGAAGTACTTTGAAGATCCCTTACATGACTCTAAGCAGGAGGCATCAGTTCTGGGCTGTTCACCACATAAGCACTGGCTTCCCCCAGAGCAAACAGTAGAAAAGGAGGACAGTGTATACACAGCCAAGATGAAAGTGGCAGTACCTTATAGCCGAACCTTGGAAGTGACACATTCCATCGCTTCTCCTACATTCTGGTGGCCACACACAGAATGTGTGGGTACACTGTGGGTAAATACTTAAGAGTCTGAATACCAGAAAACAGATATCATTAAGGGCTTTCTCGGAGGTTACCCAGTTTGTGGAGTCTGGGGAATTGTTGGCACGCTTTTCTGAGAAGGTTCTGCTCAAGCTGAGATACAAGGATGAGTAAGGACGTAGAGTGCAGGTGATTTGGTAGGGGGCCTTTCCTGGGTAATCAGAGCATGGTGTGTTTTCAAACAGTGAATGATGCCCAGCTTGGATAGAGCAGAAAGAGCTGGGAATCATTTGCTAAGAGATGGTGCTGAAGAGGTTGGCAGGGACCACGCCATACATGTCTTTTTAGGTCAAATTATGGATTTTGTTCTTTGGAGACGTAAGCTGGTGAAAGACATAATTAGATTTCCTTTTTTTTTTTTCTTCCTCCTTCTTTGAAGATCTTTGCCTGCTGTGAGCAGAATGGATTATGGGTATGGAAGCCAGTTCAGAAGCTATTATAGTTGTCCAGGCTAAAGATCACGTGGATGAGAACATTGGCAGTATAGTGAATAGTAGACAGACATGAAATGCATTTAGGAGGGAGATTTGTCAGAATTTAGAGATGCATGGAAGGAATTATTCAAGATGATTGCTGAGGTTCTTCTAGAATGGGATGGAGGGAGGTGACATCCACTAATAGAGTGATCCCTGGAAGAGGACCAGGCCTATAGAATACATGACGGAAATGACCTTGAAGTTCGAGATATCATTGCATGCAGTGAGGAAGGATGTCATGTGGTTCAGGTACGGGGACGAGCAGGGAGGTCTTTGCCAAGAAAACTGTAATTCCACTCAGGTCCCAAAAGCATGCTGCATTTTTAGAACCATATGACAGGTTTTGTTTTTTGTTTTAATTTACGTGTGAATAGCTAAAGTCTGGCAAAATATGACAGGAAATCCTTGGTGTTTCTCTTCTGATTATCATTCTTGTCTTCTAGAGCAAGTTGTTGAAATCTTTTAAATCCCAGCTTAATTAGTTTTTGAAGCGTGAGGGTGTATTGGTTCATGTCTCTATTCCTCCTTCCCACTACCTCAAAAACTAATTCATTAACAAACTCCCACACAATCTCTTCCTTTAATACACATACAAACACGCATATACTTTTACTTGTCAAAGAAGTATTACATGTCATAAAGCATTTGAGAGTCTAAGGGGACCCACAGCTGATCACTCCTGTAGTCTAGACAATAAATATGTTAATTGAACACCTACTTTGTTCTAGGCACTGTGTTAGGGCTGCCATATTTTTTAAAACGGCGCCTGATCTCACCTGTCAAAGATCTACTGTGTACCCAGTTCTGTAGGTATGGTTTGTAAGCCAGGCAACAGATGTAAGAGCTCTTTATCTCGTATCTACTCCCCTAGGTGAAAGGCAAAGGAAAGGAACTATACTCTGCTGGTGAACAGTTTACACTCCCAACATGGAGACATGAATGTCCTGTCAACAGTAGACAAGATAAGGCCCATAGGTATTCTGAGGAGGATAGAAATACCTAGGACATAATGTCATCCATAATAACAGGCCCTCAGGACACACTTGTTGCAGAAATAAATGAGCACCTCACCACTTTTTTTTTTTAACATTTTGTTTTGAAATAATTTAGACTTGGAGAAGAGTTGCAAAAAATAGTATGAGAAGTGTTCCCATATATCATCCATCCAGTTTCCACTCATGATACCACTTGACATAACCATGGCACAGTGATCCAACCAAGAAATTAACACTGGCACAACACTATTAAGTAGACTCAGGACTACTTGGATTTGCCATCTTTTTCCCACTGATGCCTTTCTCTGTTGCAGGATCCGGTGTGGGACCCCACATTGTGCTCAGTTGCCATGTCCTCTCCAATTTGGGATGGCTCCTCAGTTTCCTTATCTTTTATGAACTTGACACTTTCAAAGAACAGTGGCCGGTTATCTACCAAATGTTTAGGTTTGTCTAATGACTGAGGCCTGTAAAGACTTCATGACGGAAGAGCAGCTTTTGGTGGGCTTGGTGGGATGGTGACGTCTGGAGGGACAGAAGTGAAGATTTTTCAGGCAAGGAGATGTGTGTGCAAACATGTCAATCCTGGAGCACATGGGTGTGGTCCTGTTTCTTTGCATGTGCAAGTGATGGGTAGCCATAGCTGATTGCTAAGAGTCGTCATCATTCCTTGTCAGCTGCCCTGCTGCTTTGGGTCTTGCCTTTCTCCTATCAGCAAGATCGTCTTCTTGTTTTGGGTCCAACCCCAGCCTCCAGACCCCAGCTCGGTCTTTAGCTTCCTGGGTATCAGACTTGATGTGCCCCAACGCATCATTTTACCGGACTATATGTCCTCTAATTTGGAGACATAGGGTCTTATATTTATTTTAATTTGCCTACTGCAACTTTTATATTTGCTAAGATTTAACCAGAACTACATGTCAGACTCTAGGCCATGCTTTTTCATTGGGGAGGGATATCATCCCAAAGGGGCAAACAGTGGTTCTTGGCGGGGGATGAATCTTACCCTTTATAGGTATTGTAGGCATATCTTCACTTTATACATAAACAGACATACAGGATACCAGCGCTATTTAAATTATAATAGAAGAGGGAGTTGATTGGGGGAGAAAAAAAAATCTAAAAACAAGCTCATTGGTGGGAGTAATAATGAAAAAAAGTTTGAGAAACACTGATCTAGGCCAAATGATTTTCCCATATTATCTCATTTAATTTTATTTTCCCTATCTTATTGTCCCCATTAAAAAATACAAACGAGGGGTGCCTGGGTGGCTCAGTTGGTTGAGCCTCTGACTTCGGCTCAGGTCACGATCTCGGGGTCTGTGAGTTCGACCCCCACGTCGGGCTCTGTGCTGACAGCTCAGAGCCTGGAGCCTGCTTCGGATTCTGTATCTCCCTCTCTCTCTGCCACTCCCCCACTCATGCTCTGTCTCTGTCTCAAAAATGAATAAACGTTAAAAAAAATTAAAAAAAAATACAAACGAGTTAACCAAGAAATTAGTGGGATTGAGTAACTTGCCCAAGGTCACGGCGAGGACTGGGGGTATCTGCCCAGGATGGCAGTGAACATCTCTGTCATTGTGTAGACTTATATTAAAAACCACTTAGAAAGTCAGTAGAAAACAATACACAGCCTTTCCTAAAACCAAAGAACACTTTTCTAGGCTTATTCATTCGTTGGAATTTCCTGACGTAGTATCCCATTATTGGGGTTAATAATTGTGGGTCAGCTCTGAATACATTTGTAATACTGAACCTTAGGATCCTAGTCAGGTGTTGAGTATATAATCACCCGGAGACAGGGCCTTTTGTCTGTTTACTGCTGCATCTCCAGGGCCCAGAATACGGAACACCACCCATAGGGCGCACTCTAAAAGTACGTGTTGAATGAAAAAAAGAGACAAAGGATGTTATATTTTAAGAAGAAGTTTTCAAAGCCAAAACGAATTAATTCTGTTTGATGTTAGAGCCATGATGTTTGCACTTAAAAAAATAAACACCGACCACATATAATGTAGGATAAGGCTCATACCTACCACAGAGAGAATGAGTTCTGGGTGGCCAGTTGAGTTTGATGTAGAAATAGCCTCTAGCTACTCAACCCTTAAATGTATGACTTAATATTGTTATAGCAGGCATAGCTCCTAGAGAGATTAAATCAGACTTAATTTTTCCATCCATTTTGAGGGGCTTGGGGAAAAAAACAACGAGTATTATTGTTTGAGATATAGTGGTGATAATGCAATTGAGTGAAAGATAATGAAGGTGCCTCTCTTTTCTTATCTTTTCCAATTGAGGAGCAAGAACAGCTGTTTTATGTCTGAGGTGGGAGCTAAGCCTACAGAGATGTGTTATTGTACTGTATGGATAAGCAAAAACCCCAAGTTGTATGAGGAGGTAGTTTTCTGTCCCTAAGAAATGTCACATTTGCTGTGTGTGGACAGGAATCTTAAATTGGTCAGCATATTACCCAAAATCTATTACTTCATCTCATAATAACCCTTACCATTGCCTAACATGCGAATCTAGTGGAGAAATGTTGAAAGTTTAACAGTGGCTATAGAATTGGTTAAGGTTTGCCAGACTACCTCTACAGGCAAATGCAAATTTCAGTTTTCACGGGACCTTCCCGAAGGAAGCAATTCAGAGGATCAGGGCCCAAGAAAGGCTAGTTGGCCTCTCAAGAAGCCTATTTTCATATATGTGAGTGGAGATAGACAAAAGAATGCTGACGTCACCACCGCGTCCTCATTTTCTGGTTCCCAGTGGTATTTACCAGCAGCATTGAGAGGGCTTCTAAGAAAATCTACCACGGGTGCAAAGGAAATGAGAAATTGTGTGTGTAGCTCAGACTCTGAGCGTGGTTAGGAATTTTGGTGGCTGCTTCAAAGGAGAAGCCTCTTTTCCACCCCCATGGTAGATGCAAAGTTCTTTTGGATGTGGGTTCAAATATTTCTTTCTGTAAATCACATTTTTTTGAGTCCTATAAAGTGGCTTTTTTTTTGTTTTCCTTTGCTTTTAATTCTTCAATCCCATCCCCTTTGAAGCTTATAAGACTCGGCGTAGTTAAATGGTAATGTTGGGAAATAGGGACACACACACACACACACACACACACACACACACACACTCCTGTGCACACACTCCAAGCCCTATTACCTGGGCAAGGGCTCCTCCAGCCTTCTTCAGGGAGAGCTGGGTGCTTCGTGGCTCTTAATGACAGACTTTCTGCCTCCTAACACTCAGCCTTTGAGAACCCTCTCAGCAGGAACACTGTGTACTACAGACACTCCATTCCACACACTGAATGACCTAATATAATTATTCAGAATTGAAAATCACTTTCATTTCAACAGGAGTATTTCAACCACCCCCGCCACTCCCACCTTTTCGGAGTTACTAACTTAGACATTCCTCTTCAGCATCTTATCAAAATCAGGCTTATCTAGTCCTCTGATGAGCTCCGCATAAGGAAATTGTACCAGTTTAGTTCTGGGAACCCCCCTCATGTCAAATACTCGCCACCCCCGCCCTGTGGCTGCTTTAAAAAGAGGGGGAAAAAAGACACTCTTATAAATGTGCTGTTACTTGCTCATTTGGCTAATGCATTTCCACACCCTTGAGGTCTGTTTCAGACCTACGTTGTGGGTTTTCTTGTCCCCGCTTCTATGATTCATATAGAGAAATCCTTTTGATATTATGTAAAGTATATCATATAATTGCTTTTTGCAATCTTCTCTAGGGAATGATTTGCTGCCCCAGGCAGTGACGTGGGCATGTTGGGGGCCAATGCCAGTGTAGTAAAATTGATTACTTTTCATGACTGCCCCACTCACTCACTATTGCCATGATCCACCTGAAATTAGTAAAAAAAAAAATTTCTATATGAACCAAAAGGAGCGCTGGCCTGAGGTGACAGGTTCAAAGGGGGCTCTACAGATTTTTTTTTTTTTTTTTTGGCCAGGGAGTCCCAATTTTTTTCAGCTTCCATCCTTGCCAAAAAACAGGTGAAATATCTTCCAAAATTCAAAAAGCATGCCCTTTTGGCTTTGAAAGTTTACAAAAGGCAGTATGAGGATGCCAAGATCTAGGACTTTGACCTTGGACTGACTTGGGACATTGCCCCAAGCACTTCTTAGCTGAGTGATTTTGGAGGTTGCTTAACATCTCTGAGCCAGGTCTTTCTCCTCTTTAAAAGGGAAGACACATTACCATTTCTAGGGTTGAATGAGGGTAAGATGCATCAGCTTTGGGGCTGGAGGGTAGGTAGGGTCAGGATAGATTTTTAGGAGACCTTCAACAATAAGCTCAGGTGGTTAGCTTTTATTCCATGGATTGGCACCAATAGAGGTTTCCAGAGGAGTGAAGGTATGATTGGATTTGTATTAATCAAAGTGGGGAGGGCAGACTGGAATACCAGACGGTACTTTTGAAACGGTGTGCATCAGTAGAGCCAATTTTGGCTCCTAATAATCACTTAGTAAAACGGCAGGTGCTATTTAGTAATTGTTATTATGAGCAATATAATAATGGTGGTGACGGTGATGAGGATGGAAGCTTCGCTTTACTCCTGCTATATATTTTAAAGTAAATCCGACTCTCCTGTTGGACCTGCATTCCCCCCCCCCCCCATCCTTTGGCAAGGTTGTAACAACTCATAGTGGGCCCTTATTGCCCTGGCTACCCTCGGCCTGGACCACGTGACCCTTCCCCCCACCCCCCGCTGGGTACCCTGGAAAGCCGCGTTTATCACCCCCACCCCCACCCCACTGAATGCCCGGTGGACTGGGGGCGGGCGGGGTGCCGAGCGCTCCGGGAGGACCCAGCAGCGGCCCCCGAGAGTGAATAGCGCGCGTCGACGCCGCCGCTGCCCGAGGGAGCGGGCTGGGGACGCTGAGCGGCGCCTCCGCGGCCGGCCCCATAAAAGGAGCAGCTGCCGCCGGGCGGCTCAGACGCGCGCGGGGATGAGGCGGGCGGCGGCCGAGCGCGCGCCTGGGCGCCGCCAGTGACCGAGGCGGACCTCGGGCCCGCAGGTAACCGCGCGCCGGCCGGCCGGCGAGCGGGTTTTGTCCTTGGGCTTGGAAGTGACAGCAGCAGCAGGGGAGGGGCGGGGGTCAGGGAGAAAGGAAGGAGGCTAGGCGGCGGGGAGGAAGAGGGAAGCAGGGAAGACGGAGAAAAAGGAAAGGGAAGGGAGGGAGGGAGGAGCCGCGCCGGGGAGCGGCTGGAACGCGCTGCACTTGCCTCCAGCCCTAGCGTTCAAGTTCCCCACCTCCGACCTCTCGCTGGCGGCGCCGGTCGCGTCCCCCCGGAAAGGCTCCCGCGCCGCGCGCCCGCGGATGCTCCGGCCAGCCATGTTTTCTGGGCCGGCATCTCGGTCGCACGGCTGAGCTGCGGGGCTGGCGCGCGGGGGCAGGTGGAGGCAGACCCGCGGCCCGGCTCCACCTGGCTCGCGCCGCGGGAGGGCGGGGTCCGCGGGAGGATGCTGCCCTTGGCCTCCAGGGGCTCCGGAGCCAGGGTCCCTTCCCCCTCGCCGCCTCCATTCCCGCCGTCCCCACTTCACTGGCCTGCTGCCACTTAATGAACTGTTGGCTCACCCCCACCCCCATCCCTTCTGTAGCCTGGATTTTGAGCTTCTATAAGAGTGCCGTTTGCATAAAATGGGGCTCAGCTGGAGATCGTGGAGAAGGACCGAAAGGAGGAGGCCCTTTTGTGTAGAGCCTCATCCTAGAGCCATCTTCCCCCCCCCTACCCTCCAGCCTGTGGAGGCCCCCAACCCAGAGAACAGGATGGTAAGTCACCGCACATCTCCTGGGCTTGCAGTCGGCCAGCTCCCTCTGCACCTCCGCTACCGGGGTTCCTCATCCCTGAGCAAAAGGTTGCTCGGAGGCCAGGAAGGCTCCATTTCACCTGGGATGCCCCCCAAACACCCCGTGCTCTAGTGTTCATGGCTTCCCTGCCCGCTCACAGGAAATGCAACTCTTGGCAGTCATGCCTGTCTGCGATGAGCAATTCCTTACAACAGACCACAGCGGACCTACATCATGGGGCTGTGAGGGTCGCAGTCTGGGTTGGGGGGGTTATTTGAGACTTTGCTCGAGAAGCTCTTGAATAAGAGTTTGGGAATTCCTCAGTTACTGCACTTGGTCCTCAGTTGAACGTTGTCCTTAATTTTTTCCTGATAGTGAAGCTCTGTAGTTGGCATTCTCTACACTTCCTGGCGTGTTTGAACCTGAGGCTGTGCCCCGAGTTGGTCTCCTATATGGAATAGGACGCATGTGAAGACAGCTCTGTTACAGGAGGATAGCAGTGAGCTCTAAGGGTGCCTGAGCACTGACCAGATGCCGGTTCTCAACTCTTTTCATATAGTGTTCTTTAGTACATACAGCCACCAAGAGTCCCCATTTAACAAACAGAAGCCCGGGGACATGAATTTGTCCAGTGTCCACAGCAACCACAAGGCTATGCTGGGATGCGATTCTAGGCAATACCCCTCTAGAGCTGTTCGTCACACCACCTCTTGGCAGAAAGTGGGCAGTGAAACTTCTCCATGACGTCATTCTGGAGCACCATGAGGTAGATTCAAAACAAAACCAAACCAAACCACTAACTGTGGAGTCAGATTTGGGTTGAGTCTTGGATTAGCATTTACAGCATATGCGAGTTAACCTGTATAAATCCTATGTGGTGTGTTACCTAGTGACGGATGTAAACTGCCCAGCACATAATTTATAAACAGCTCTTAGTAGATGTATTTCGGAATTGTGAGAGCCCGGTCTCACAGCCAGTTACAGATTTTAAAACAGAGGCTGTCTACCTTCTTGTTTAACTTTAGGCCTTTGGGGCCGAATGGAGGTGACAAAATACTTGAACCTCTACCAGCCTCAGTTTTCACGTCTACAAAGGGGGCGGTTCTGCAAACAAATGACAAGATGGACTTACAATAGCACACAGCCTGGCATCCAGGGTGTTCAGGAAACGTTGCTCTGGGGTTAATTCTTTGTAATTCGATATCGGCTCCTGTATCAGATTCATTTTATGTTGTAATACCCGCATTTGTAGGGTTCAGCATTATTCTGTGAGCTGCCTCCATCCTAGATATACAAATACTAGGTTCAAGAATTTGCTTGTACACTTGTACACCCCGCGGTCATGTTCATGTGTGTGTGTGTGCTTGCTTATGTGACTCCCTCCACCCCCCTCACACATACCATCTACGTTTGAAATGATAAGAACTTAGTCAATTCTTGCCTGTTAAGTAAGAGTTCTGTTTCTCTTGGCAGAGCAGTCACACTGACTTTTAAGGGTTAGGGAAACTTCAAATTTAATTTTCAAGCTGTCTGAAAACCAGCTGGAGGAATTAACACTACACCTAACAGTTGCAACAGGAATAAAATGGATTGACTATGACATTTACTTTCTTCGTAGACTCTTAAAAACTGTAACATATTTGGGTAAACTGTTAGGAACAATCGGCTGGGATCTTAATTTCAGTTAAACAATTATAAAATGAGTATCTTCTCCAGCGTGGTTTTGTAGATGTTGGTAAGTGGAAAGAAGTCACTGAATGAGACATTTTCAAAATACAGTGTTGACATGGATTAACATGTTTTATTTTTATTTTTTTAACATTTATTTATTTTTGAGACATCGAGACAGAGCGTGAACAGGAGAAGGGCAGAGAGAGAGGGAGACACAGAATCCGAAGCAGGCACCAGGCTCTGAGCTGTCAGCACAGAGCCCGACATGGGGCTCGAACTCACAGACCACAAGATCATGACCTGAGCCGAAGTCGGCCACTTAACCGACTGAGCCACCCAGGCGCCCCAGATTAACATATTTTAAACAGCTCTTTAGAGTTGGGCCAAAATACTGGTTTACAAATGAAAAGGATTCTGTAAGACCACTGTTTATAAAAAAAAGAGTGTGTTAACTGGAAAACTACCTAAATGGCCAGTTAAAGACATTGGAGCACATATTTACAATAGAGTGAATGTACATTTCCTGAAATGATAAGATGGTGGTTATGTGCTGATGTGCAGGGAGATATCAACTCCACAGAGGCCAGAACTTTTTTTTTTAATTAATTTATTTTGAGAGAGAGAATGCAAGCAGGGAAGGGGCAAAGCGAGAGGGGAAAAAGAGAATTCCAAGCAGGGTCTGTGATGTCACTGCAGAGCCCTCCACGGGGCTCAAACCCATGATCCATGAGATCATGATCTAAGTCAGAATCGAGAGTAGAACACTTAGCCAAGCCACCCAAGTGCCCCAGAACTTTGTCTGTTTCAATCATCTCTTTACGCTTCCTAGAACAGTCCTTGCTACTTAGTAGTTGCTCAAGTGATTGCATGAATGAGCGAATATTGTTTACTGAGACAAAAGTATTGAACAGTATCTATAATTCATCACCATGCATGTTTTTAAATGAGTGAGTGTATGTGCACTTATATAGAAAACAACAGCTATCTTGGGGAGGAATTGGAGGGCTGGGGGCAGAGGGCGTTTGGGGTGGGTTGGTTGGTTCATTTTTTTGTACCATACCCCACTATGTGCATATGCTAATTAAAAGCAAAAAGGTTTAGAGGACCTGATTTCCCTGAAATTGGACTGAATTTTTATTGTATTTAGCCTACCCATCACCCTTCACTACTGGCTGTTGAATTTGTCTTCTTAAAATACCTGCAACCATTTGACAAGGTGATGAGCATAGATGCATTTTGGAGGGGAGGAGGATGTCAAGAGTGGAATCCCTGTGGGGTATGGGGCGCGTGGTCCTGCCTGAGAGATTGCTCATTGAGAAGACCCTATTCCTGTCCATTGGAGTAGGCTTCCTGGATCTCCCATGCCTACTACACAGTACAGCCCCTCTCAGCAACTCCATAGGTATTTCGAAATGAATGGATGGCTAGAGTCTGAGTCGTCCAGGAATTTATAATTTTCGAGCAATAAGGGCATGTCTGAAAGTAAGCAGTTTTCACTTTGAGATATGTACTTTCTAGTCTTTGAGAAGCATTTTACATGCCCTTCCAGAATTCTGACCTCCCGTGTAGGTCCCTTAAGGGAGGTGGTCTCCAAAGTGCAAGATGGGATATGAGAATTCACGAAGAACCTGCCAAGAATTCTCTGTTGCGACATTTTTAAAATGTTATCTTTTTAATATCATCTATACCACAAATGTTAATAGTACACGGTACTTGCTGTGTCGTCTGTTTTTTGTTTGTTTGTTTATTTTGGCCGAACCACTGAAATTTAGTTAACCACCTTATGCCACTTTTAACTTTGGCCACGTTTTCCGTCAATTTATAAGTTTCTTTCAAGCCAACTGGATTCTGGGACAGGCGTTATGCTTTTTTTAGTGGCTTTTTAAAGAGTGATAGAGTTAGAGTTTGTAAGAACTGTGTATTTAAATTTTGTTTCTAGTATTTGTAGTGTGTGTCCATTTCTAAGATCTGGGTCTCATTTGCTATCATTCTGGACCATCTTAGGGAATTAAAATGAATTCTCTAGTCCCTGCCGCAGCCCTCCAAAAAAACACCAACTCTCACGTCCTGGAAGAGATGGATACAGAAGGCAAGGATAGTGAAGATGTTGGCCACATTGTCACATGTGTGTGGCAGTTTGTAACTTAGAAGTCACACTTACATGTGTTACTTAACTCACAAAATAACCTCATCAGGTTTTCATTTCGGTTGTCATCAGAGACACGGTGTATTTCCAACACCATATATATTCCTTGACATTCTGGGGCTGGCCTGCTGCTATCAGTTTGGCCTTGGGCATGGATCAAGACAAGACCAGTTGTAATCAGGTCTCGGCACAGACAAAAACGTAAACATTGACCAGAGGACAGACATGACCCAGTACCCTCCCCTCCTAACATGACTGAACGGTGCCGCTTTATTCCTGCAATCATGTTGTAGCATTGCCATGTTCCTCCGAATTAAGAATTATTAGGATATGGGAGGAGGTGCCTGGGTGGCTCAGTTGGTTAAGCATCCACCTTCGGCTCAGATCATGATCTCATGGTTTGTGGATTCAAGCCTCTGTCAGCACAGAGCACCTCGAACCTCGTTCAGATTGTGTGTGTGTGTCTCTCTCTCTCTGCCCCTCCCCTACTTGCACTCTGTCTCTTTCAAAAATAAATAAATGTTAAAACATGTAAAAAAGAGAATTATTACGATATGCAAGCATAGAACTACTACCACTTCCTAACAGCATCCAGTCCGGAAGGAAGGAAGCCCTGCTCTCTTGACCCTGAATCACGTGACACATGCCCAGCTCCTGGAACAGCTCCGTGCCATACCCTCTCACTCAGCCACTCCGAAGTTCCCCATGGTGTACCTTCTCCCGTTGTGATGATTAATACACCAGCTCGTTCAATTACAAGTATGTTCCTGGTGATTTTTGAAGCATTTTATGTTTAGTTGCTTACAAACAGAAGAATTTTTCACATGCAGCATTTCGTCTTTAAAATAGAGATTACTTGAGGCACCTTGGTGACTCCGTTGGTTAAGCATCCGGCTTCAGCTTAGGTCATGATCTAACAGTTTGTGAGTTCAAGCCCCACATTGGGCTCTGTGCTGACAGCTCAGAGCCTCGAGCCTGCTTTGGATTCTGTGTCTCCCTCTCTGTCTCTCCCTCTCCTGCTTATGCTCTGTCTCTCAAAACTAAATAAACATTAAACAATTTTTTGATTTTTTAAAAAAATATTTAATGTTTATTTTATTTTTGAGACTGAGAGAGACTCAGCGTGAGCAGGGGAGGGGCAGAGAGAGAGAGACAGAATCCGAAGCAGGCTCCAGGCTCTGAGCTGACAGCACAGAGCCCGACGTTGGGCTCAAACTTGTCAGCCGCGAGATCCCGACCTGAGCCGAAGTCGAACGCTCAACGGACTGAGCCACCCTGGCACCCCTAAAGAATTCTTTTAAACAGAGATTATACTTGTTATAGAGAATCTGAAAAGTACAAAAAGGTACTAAGAATAAAAAAATTCTCACGAATTTAGTAGTCCAGAAATAATCATTGGGAGCATTCTGCTCTATTTTCTTACCTATCCATCCACGTCTGTAGCCTTCTTTGAGTATGTGTATATATGTTCTCTCTTATACAGCCACAGGCACGTCCAAGGTAATCAGGATAATCTCGTTTAGGTGGTTTTGGATCCTGCTGTTTTCATTTACCATAACATGAATATGTCCACGTATAAATCGGATTTTCCTCAAATACATATTTTTACTGTTGCACAATATTTGGTCACTTGAGAGTAGAAAGTTGCTTGTGAATCATCCTGGGTAAAACGATCCATTTCTCCTATCTAAGGAGCCGTGATAAACATCTTCGCTCATGTTCAGGTTTCTGTTCGTTTTTTTAGTTTTCCCTAGGAAAGTATATACTTTTAAAAAGTTCTTGATATGTTTTGCCTAATTACTTCTCCCAAACACTGCTGGTGCGAGTGCAGAGAGCTGGTCACAGTCGGGCACCGGGGCCTGCTGCGCCGGAGGGGGCTCTGATGCCCACCCCGCGCTGCTTTGTCCTGCACGTCTGTTGGCTCCTTCCCTTTCAAGGCAGCCTGGTGGCTGCATTCTACCATAGTGGCCGCGTTTGCTGCCATGTGGAGGAAGGGAGAGGGGCAGTTCCCAGGGAAGCAGGAATTCCCGTCCACGGATGCTCCCCACTCTGCCAAAGCCTCCGTGTGGGCAGAATCGTCACCTCTGCCTCAGCACCTCACAGGCAGCTTTGTCAACTGTGCTGTCCCTTAGCACGTGTTGCCTAAGGAGATGATGATCCTGTTTGAGACTTAAAGCTACTTGCCCATTGAAACAAACGCTTTTAATCAAATACAGCTCTCTCCCCCAAACAAATATAAAAAGGTATAACCCTTATTATTAGTTTCTTAAAATTATTTTCATCCTATTATCCTGCAAATATCGATCGAGGTCCTCCCTTTTGCTAGGCGCTGTTATGGGCCCTCGGGGTGTAGCAGGGAGCCGAACCAGACTTCCCTCGTGGAGTGTGGATACGAGAGAAAAAAAAGGAAGATGCCAGGGAATGATCCATGCTTTGATGTAAAATACTAAAGCCGGGTGAGGAGACGGAGAGTAAAGGGGTCTGTAGTGATCTTGGATGGAATGGTTGAGGGAGGCAGTTTAACTTAGGGAGAAGTCTGTCTCTGTTGACGGGTCATGATTGTTGATCCAGAATGTTTCTCATAGCTTCGATGCTACTGAACATCCAGCTACCTGTTGTCACTGTGTGTGGTTTGTGATGCTCCCTTCGAGCCTTAGCGACCGGCACTTTCCGTATGTTGTATACCCTCATGTTCCCACTGCTCCCGTGGGAAAGCTCTTCCGCCTTTGCTGCGGAAGTAAGTGTATGGGAAGTGAGAGAGGTTAAGTCACTGGACTAAGTTCACACAGCTCCTCACTAACAGAGCTGATCCCCAAATCCAGACTTGGTTTACAGCCCCTTAATACCCATCATTGGCCAAGACCAAGGAGTCTAGAGTTAGGCCTTCCTCAGGTTCCTGAGGTTAGGAAGGAGAAGGCCCTTGTGGTCCAAACTAGTGGTGAAAGGTTAATTAGAAACCATTGGTATATAAACTATTTATATTGATGACAGACTGCTTTTGTTTCCAGAAAGTGGGTACAGGCACGGGGCCTCTCTTCATATGCTAACTAGTTGTACACAGTCACCAGAGCCCAAAGGAAGGCAGTTAGTGCCCTTTGTGTCTAGGAATAGCATGGAAAGGTTCGCTCTGCCTCTGACCTGAGTGGTGCTGTAGTGAGTTATTTAACATATGTTTCCTGACACCGTCGCTATTGAGCACATATGCTTTGGCCCAGGATCACAAATGCAGATACAGGTTAAAAGGACACAGGCCTCTTTTTTCTCTTGTTGTTCTTGTTCCCTAGAGAATGGGGGTATCCATGTCAGCTGCCCCCTTGGCAATATTGTGAGGAAGAATAAAGTTTTCTGTGTGACGGTAGTTAGTATGTGTGTCTTGTGCCATAAAAGAAAAATACCGAGGACCAAATGGAGAGAAAGTGGCTGCTCTGGGTCTGACTACTGCCCTTCACGTCCATCTGGTTCTGACATAATCTTGCTTTACGAGCGTAAGATGATCATGCAGCATCTAGCAGGACTCACCAATTGAAGGGAATTACATAGAACCTGTCATTAATTTTTCAGCTCAATGACACGTTCCTTTCGACTCCAGATTTCTGATAGCTTTGGTAATATCACAGTTAAACCCAACCTAACTTGGTACAAGAGGATTTCTGGACATGTGCATTTCTATCAGGACACATGACACACTTGACAAATATCTTTAGAGGAGAGAGACAAAAAGATAGGGGTGTTTTATCGCTACACTGAAAGTATGGCGTGTACTTCGAGTCTGGCCAAGGAATTTCCCATTGAGTCTGTCCTAGTGAAAGCAGCATTCTTAGCTGAGGCAGTGTGTTGACTATATTGAGAATGTGGAGATCTTGAGGCTGCTACTTTCTTGATTTCCAGAATTCTGACTTCCGGTTTCATATTTAGAACCACAGTTCCAACCTGTAAGTTAGGAAAGAAGGCAGAGGAAAGGACAGTTGTAATCATCATCTTTGAAAGAGAAGTAAGTAGCTTCATTCCTTCTCCAAATGTTTACTTTTCAAGAGTTTTGGGGAGAACATGGATTCCTAATTTGAGTGTTAATTTCACCGGGATTGTTTCTTTTGCATTCACTTAATATAGTGATGCTTCACTGTAAGGTGAAATGTTGGAAGGTTATTTTGGAAATACTTAAATCTAGTAGCGTTCTCTTGAGTTTTGCTTTTATTAACAAGGTATATTCAGATCCTGGAAACTTTCGTTCAGCAAACATCTCTCTTCTCTATACCTCTTTATTCCTTTCTGTCTCCCATAATTGAATGTTAAGCTACAAGGAAGAGATGAATAAAGATACAAAGGCAGGTAAGTTACAGTTCTTGAGTAAGGACTTTTGAGCAAGGTGGAAATAAATGAACTAAAAATAGTAATCTAATGTGACAAATGCCATAAGATGCCGTAAGTCACGGGGGAAATGCAAGGGGAACACTGTGAGGGTGAGGTTGTTTCTGCGTGTGAGTGTTACCAATGGCTGCCACAGGGAAATGGGCCTCGTAGTGTCAATAGGAGTTTGCCAGGCAGAGAAAGGAGGAAGGATCCCCTAGGCATAGGTGGTATGAGCAAAGGCGCGTTAACATGAATGTGCATGGTCTATTCATAGACAGTATATCGTGGAGTGCATCTAGAATATCACGGCATAGATAGGAGATGATGGCAGACGAGGTTAGAGAAAGCTTGGCATATACTGTGAAGAGTCTGAGTGTGGCAAGCTTGCCCTGATTCTCAGTAACGCCGTGTTTCACTTAGAGCTCTTTCCATGACCGTAGTCAGAATTCGAATTCGAAACTGCCTCAAATAGTAGAATTTACTGGTTTATCATATGAAAAAGTTCAAAGATAGTCCAGCACGGCCGGATCCAAATACCCAAAGGTTGTTGCGAATCTGTCCCTGTATCTCAGCTCTGCCCTCTGCTGTATTGCTCTTATCCACAGGCTCAACTCTGGTGGGCACGGGGTTCTTCCTAGCAGCTGCAAACCCACCTTCGCAGGTCAGCAACCTCTATGAAAAGTGAACTTCTTTTTCTTTTCTTTTCTTTTTTTTATTTTTTGTTTATTTTTGAGAGACAGGGTACAGGCGGGAAGGGGCAGAGAGAGGGAGACATAGAATCGGAAGCAGGCTCCAGGCTCTGAGCTGTCGGCGCAGAGCCTGATGCGGGGCTCGAACTTGTCAACCGCGAGATCATGACCTGAGCCGAAGTCGGACGCTTCACTGACTGAGCCCCCCTGGTGCCCCTGATCTTTTTTTTCTTAATGGTAATAACACTAGAGAATATCAGACCATGCTGATGAGCTGGGTCAGGGTCACAGGCTGACACGTGTTGCCACAAAATGAGGAGTGGAGACTAGATGAACCAAAACCATACATTTCCGGTATAAACTCCACTCTCTGCTATCGAAAGAAGTAACTCTTCGGAGAAGATACTAGATTCCTTTTTCATTCGTCTTACATTCATAACTGGTTAAGGGGGCCAGCCAGTAATCTCATCATCACTTTCGTAAATATTTCTAGGAATGGTTAGTTGTAATGTTTTCGGGGCTTTTATTTATTTTTTTTGTTTTTTTATTATTTTCTGTTTACTTATTTATTTTGAAAGAGAGAGAGAGAACATGGGGGAGGGGCGGGGGGGACAGAATCTCAGGCAGGTTCCACGCTGATAGCACGGAGCCCAGTGTGGTGCTCGATCTCATGAACCATGAGATCATGAACTGAGCCAAAATCAGGGGTCAAATGCTTAAATGACTGAGCCGTGCAGGTGCCCCTTAAAAATATTTTAATAGCATAAGACTCTTTCCCACTTACGTTCTGTAGTATACAAGGTTCCTGAGAACATCCTATGGAGAAAGCACTAGAAACTAAAAACCTACAATGTGCCCACAGTTACTATACAAAGATGAATCTGGCTTCACGAGACTTAGAGCTTGGTCGGGGAGGTAAGAGAACAAAAATGATACCTAACAAAGAAATAAGGATGTATCAACACAAAATCAACAATATATATGGAAAAAACTATAAATAATTCAGTCTATTCCATTCATCACCGTTGAGTGAGATCTTGGGCTTAGGAGGAGCAGGGGTCACAAATCGGCCCTCTTCCTTCGTTTCCAGTTTCTACATGCCCCTCTTGGTGTGAGCATCTCACCACGTGGGTGTGATTCTAGTGCTTGTTACGTATTTTTAAAAAATCCAACATGGTCCTTGAATCCAAGCCAGCTTCCTCAGCTGCTGTTTAACCAGAGAAGCAGCAATCAAGGGTGATTTTGACTATAAGCTGTCAAGAAAAAAATACTGAGGTGTCATAATGAAGACAGAGATTACCTAACTGGTCTCTATTTTAAGAAATATTAATTTTCACTTTGCCAAATACAGGCCTCATCCGTTTTTCTTTGAATCATCCCTTGCAGGCAAGCGTATAAAATAGCTTTCGGCTGAATGAATGATGGTATTTGAACATCATTGATTGTTCGACTCCACTTAAAGAGAAGGAAACCCAACATTTGGGTTACCTTCTGGATTGAAAAGATTACCATGTTCATTGTTTTCCTGGTGTGAAACATACCTGCGTATGATAGAAATACAGGTGAGGTGTTAATATAGCCTTCTGGTGTTTCAGTGTTGTCTGCCTTTTTCCTTTGGATGTCAGCTTCAGCTTAGGAGCTTCCTTCCTCGTCTCCCTTTGTTGTCTGTAGCACACGGACTGCTCTCAGAAGCTTATTTCAGAGCCTCAAGAGACAACGCATCTCATCTAGTTCATCTGCTTTCCTTTATAGGCGAGGAGAGGGGGTCGCTAAGCTTCCTCAAAGTGAACAATGACCTTCTCTGGAAGCAGATCTTCCTTTTGAAGAGTTGTTCATGCACCAGGCTTTTAGGAAAGGGCGCAATTGTTTTAATGACCTGACCTTAGAAATACGCACTATCATCAGACTTCCTTTTCATCTTTGAGATCCTTTTCAAGTTCATGGTAAGGAATGACAGTAAAACCTCTTGGGGAACAAGAATAACACCGAGAAGGAGCTGACCTGGGCTGTCATCTCCTACCAGCCACGTTGGATTTTGCCAGGGTTATTTTTGCCTTTGGCAGTCTTCTTCCTCCCTAATTGCAGGACCATATGGTGCCTTGTCCCCCACATGGAGAGCTGGCACTTCCCCTCCATTCAGTCTCTGTTCTTTCTGCTGCACAAATTACCTGCCGCGGTGATGGGGTTGAACAAACTCACCCCCCAGAGGCTCTGCAGCTTCTATGCCTTAAAAATCAGAGCGGAAGCGTCCTGTAGGTGCTCTAAGTTGATGACCAAGAATGAGAAAACTGAGCAAGAAATCGTGAAGTGAGATTGATTTTGGGAGGCAGCCAGGGCGTGGGTTCAAATCCCGGCTCACTCCTGCCATCATTGTCCTTGTTTTCACTGGCACTTACGCCCGACATTGTGATCTCCTTCCCGATGTCATTTATCTGTCACATCAGCTCTCAGGGAACTTGGGCTTGGAGTGGTTGGTTATTAAGACACTTGCCCAAGTCACGTGACCTGGGCCAGTCTCATACTCTGGACTTTCTCTTTCCAAATCCCATGCTCTTAACCGTCGTGCCTGTGAACTCTAAAATACTGTCTAATAGGAAATGGTGCTTTTAAACTATATTCCACATCATAACATAATCTGGAAACAGGACTCTTTGTGACCACTCTTTTTGTAAAACATTCCAAGTCTGGAATTCACACAAATGGTAACACGCTTTTGTATGGGATCTTGGATAGTAGTGGAGAATTTTGGGTTGGGTAAATGTAATATTTGGGGTGGCTTACAGCACTTGGCAGTTTTAATCATCAAGCCTTCCACCTTAAATAGAATTAGACCCAGAAACCATCTTAACCACGTGGGTAACTCTGTGTTCAAGGGCACAGAAAATGTTTCGATGGAAGGGCTGTGTCAGGAGTAGCCTCCTCCCGGAGTATTTGGTCTTGCTATGAGAACTTGGTAGAATCCTCCCTGTTACTCTTGCAAAGACTGCAGTCGGAGTATCTGAATGCTAGTAAGTGGTTTTAAAGGGAGGATGGTACAGTGACAGAATTGTCAATAACTGGCTGTTTAGTGACATTTTGAAGCTATTTTGGAAGATGTCCATCTTTCGTGATAGTCTAAACACTAAAGTAATGATTGCAGTGTGTTTCAAAACTGGATCCAAAAATGAAAATAACGGGTAAAGGCTCAGCTTCTAAATATACACAGAGCAGAAGTTACCATCGAGTTCCTATTTATTTCTTGAATATTTAGTGGTATGCTAAGAAATTATTGTCACAATGTGAAGTGCCTGGAGGCATTGATAATGCCTCTTTTATTTTTGTTCCTCCAGTGTCTACCCTAGTGTCTCCAGACAGTAGGTGCTTAATAAAAGTGAAACTGTACTCACTAATTTGAGATGAGATAGAAAGTCACAGTATTTGGAAGAAATGCAAAACCAAGTCATTCACACATTCATAGGTCAGTCATTGGA
Organism: Paguma larvata; assembly: GCA_030068075.1. Lineage (NCBI taxonomy): Eukaryota > Metazoa > Chordata > Mammalia > Carnivora > Viverridae > Paguma > Paguma larvata. The sequence goes on along the minus strand of CM057842.1, from coordinate 31,627,589 downwards.
AAGATACTTATTTCATTCCTTTTGGAGCCAAATGCTAGGGTGTAACAAGGACCCCCTGAAAGCTTACCATTGGTGGAAGGAGACAGATGTTAAGGAAGTAAACAAATTCTTGTGCTATCAGGTGCTCCAAAGAAGAAAGCAGAGAGCTGTGTGGTGAAAGACACTGAGAGAGAGGGAAGGATCCTATGAACCAGGGTGGTCAGGGAAGGCTTCCTAGGCTGGTGCCTTTTGAGGGGACACTGGACTGATGAGAAAGAACAGCCATGTCATTTGTGGGGAAAATCAGTCTGCCAAAAAATGGGGAGAGAATTCATTAAAGTAGCTTAAACAAGGTAGGAGGGTATTCTCCGTCTTCCTCTCATTAGCGATACAGAAATTAGTAACCTAGAGGTGATAATGCATCTTGATGATCCTCTGGACCCAGATTGCTTCTGCATTTTTGCTTTGCCCAAAGGAGCTTTGGGCTCCTTTCTTGTTGCTTTTCCAACCTCACGCTTCAAAATGACTCTCCAAGCCTGAGCTGCCATATTTGCTTCGCAGCCAGTCTGACCAAGGAAGCGCTTAGAAGAGATATGTCTTCTCATCTTCGGGTCTTTTCCTGAATTTTGCATGTGATATTTCTGCTTAGATTCTTCTGGCTAGGATATAGTCCCTTCCCAAGATGGGCTGAAAGGCGGTGTCTGTGTTAGGATATCACGTAGTCATGAGAAACTGGGAGTTCTGTCACTAAAGAAGAATCACAGAATGGGCATTAGGGGTCAAGCAGCAATCCCTGCCACCAACAGCAAGTGCAAAAGCTCTCACATGTTCAAAGTCACTGTGGCTGGCAGCTAATAGAGAGATTAGAGGCAGATAATGTCAGAGAGGAAAGCAGGAGCGAGATCATGAAGGTTGTTTTAGGTCATTGTGAGGATTTTGTTTTTTAAGTGTTGCTCTCAACGAGAGACTATTGCAGCTCTGAATGGAAACCACTGGAGAAGAGAAGATGACTTGATGTAGGTTTTAGAGAGTTTATTCTGACTACGATGGAAAATGAATGGTCGAAGGCAAGAGTGTGAGCAGACAAGTTATAGGGGGGTGTGCAGATTTGTGGTCATTGATGGTGGTGAGTTAGAGTTGTCGGTAGTGGAGGGAGCAAGAGAAGGTCACGTTTAGGATACATGTCAGGTGCGGGTATAAGGCCAAGGGAAAATAATTACAGCTCACAATTTACTGGAGACTTGTAATGTGCGGTGTACCGTTTGATGCACAGAACGTGGACTGACCCATTTGACCCTCACAGTAATCCTGTGCCAAATAAGGAAGCTGAAACACGGGAAGGTCAAGTGACTTGCCCAAGGTCAGTTGAGTGGAAACTGGAGGAGCCATGATCTAAACTTGGCACTCTGGCCCGAGGGCATATGTTCCCGGTGCCGCTGTCAACCACCGGAGGGTGACACAGTGGTGCTTCACCTGCCACCTGAGCTTTTGGGTGCAGTGTGGTTCATTTGCTCAGATGGGAAGACTGGGGCGGGGTGAATCTGCAGTTCGGTTTGCGCCGTGTTAATTTTAGTGCTGTTACTAGTAACTTTAAATTTGGAAATTAAGGCGCACATCAAGTTGCAAACATAGTATAAAGAGTTCTGTATATGCTTCCCCCACTAATGATATCGTAAGCATGCGCAGTATTAATTCTCAGCTGTCTCTGAGAGATCTAAGTGGAGGTTCATGCAGGCAGCTGGGTAATAGCATGTCTGTAGCTCAGATTGCAGTTCTCACTGTCAATTTGAGATTCATCAGTATGTACATGTAAAGCCATGGGTCTGGACCGAAGCACATGGAGTTGGTTTTCCCAGAAATTTGGGTATGTTCTGAGAGAGTTTAGTGTAAGAAGAGAGATTTAGTTCCAATTTGGAACCCACTTAATTAATGGTAAGAGAGACCCTTGACTGCCCTGTCTTAAATTACAATCCTTTAAAGTGCCAGGCACCATAAGTGCTTTACATGGATTATGTCATTCAGTTCTCTTAGCAACTTTGAAGCCATAGGGATTATTGTCCTTGTTTTTTAGAGAGGCAAATAGAAGTGTGTGGGAACTACACATAGTAACATCACTGGTGGAGATTCCTACACTGGGCTGTCTCCAAATCTGTATATTTTTAAATTTTTTTTAATATTTATTTATTTTGAGAGAGAGTGAGAGAATGTGAGCAGGGAAGGGATGGAGGGGGAGAGAGAGAGAGAGAGAGAGAGAGAGAGAGAGAGAGAAAGAATCCCAAGCAGGCTCCCCAGTATGGGACTCGATTTCACAAACCGTGAGATCATGACTTAAGCCAAAATCAAGAGTCGGATGCTGAGCCGACTGAGCCACCCAGGCGCCCCTCCACACTTAGATTTTTAACTACCGTACTATATCATGGCGGAAGAGTTTCATGATGAAGAGATGAAGAACGAAATCACCTCCAGTTCTAGCACTTGCCTAATCCAAAAACATGAACGGCGCTGGTGGCAGATACTCACTCTGAATAGGTAGCACCCTGAACATTTAAGGTTCGCTCTGAGCCCGAAGCATGCCCTTCTTTGTTTTAACCTTGGATAGGATTATGAAGCAGATGTTTCCTCGTGTACTCACTGTATCTTCACTATAATCGACACCTAATACGAGTTAGGCACCCTCATGGATGTATGAGTAATACATAAGTGTGTGGGGTGTGGAGAGGATGTAAAGTCATTGAAGAGACTACAAATGGGAAGGTAGGAGGGGTTAAGATAGGCTAATGATGGAGAAAGGAACAGAAAAGATCTCAACTAAAGAGGTCCAACAGTGGCTTGCTGCAGAATTTACCCGCTGTGTGTATGTCTGTTTAGTGTAGCTCCTTATTGACCATATCTGTGTATTACATATGTATTATGTGTGTACGTGTGCTTTATGTAGCTATAATATATATGTGTGTACACGTGTTCAAATACTCAAAACCTGTTCCACTCTTAGATACATATATATTCAAAATAATTGAAAACAAATGTTCAAACAAAAATGAGTAATGAATGTTTATGATAGCACACTATTCACAACAGCCGCAAGGTGGAAACAACCCAGGTGTCCGTCAGCTGATAAATGGATAAACCAAATGGTATGTCAACAGAATTGGAATATTATTTGATATGAAAAGGATTGAAGTATTGATAGCTATGTGAATGAGCCTTAAAAATACTGTGCTCAGCGAAGGAAGCCAGACACAAAGGGCTGTGTTTGGTTGCCAGGACCTGGGGGAGAGAGGAATAGGGAGTGAGTGCTTAATGGGTACAGAGTTTGTTTAGGGCGACAGAAATGTTTTGGGACTAGGCGGTGGTGATAGTTGTAACATTGTGCATGTACCAAACACGCCTGAATCGCACTGCTTAAAATGGCTCAAAAGGTCAATTCTGTGTTACGTCTATTGTGCCAGTATAAAATATGCTTCTATAAAATGTGTGCAGACACATACACCTATTTAAAAACTTTTATGAGTGGGAGCAGGGGCGCCTGGGTGGCTCAGTCTGTTAAGTGTCCAACTTGGGTCATGATCTGGTTCCTGAGTTCAAGCCCCGCGTTGGGCTCTCTGCTCTCAGCATGGAGCCTGTTTTGTATCCTCTGTCTTCCTCTCTCTCACCCTCTCTCTCTGCCCCTACCCTGCTCACTCTCAGTCTCAAAAATAAGCATTAAAATAACAGTAATCGAGTGAGAGCAGAAATTCCAGGATGTTTTAAAAGAAAACAATGCGTCCTAATTAAACATTAAGTAATGGCAGTGTTTTGAGTAGCGAAGAGTAACGTATCGGCGCAGTGGTGCGTTTATACCTTGGGAAGTGGGAAAGGACCTGTGAGTTGACAGATTCTGAGCATTTGCTCTCTTCTAGGCCCTGTGTGCAGTGCTGAACTCATTACCAGATTTCAGTAATGACAACAGCCCTTTGTCATGAGGCGTTTTCTCCATGTTGCAGATTCAGAAATTGGCCATGTGACCCGTCCAGTGCCTCAGAGAGGTCCGCCGTCCCTGAGTGCTAGGTTCCTTGGATTTTCCTCTCCGTGGGGACATGCACCCCTTCTCCTTGTTCACCTGCGGTGACCCCAAGGCCCTCGCCCCGCCGTGGCGTACGTCCCGCATCTGGTCGACGAGGGGATGAAAGACTTGAGCTCTGGAAAGCGGCCCAGAGTGTGTGATGCCAGTTGTATCACTTTGAATTCACCATTTCAGAAGAACGGAATGAATTTTGTGTGGCTAGATGAATCTGTATCCGTTGACATGGAGTAAAAGTGAGGTGAAATGAGGGTATTTCTATTAGTTTAAAGCCATCTTTTTGAAAAACACACATTGTCAAGGTGTTTTGGTTTTTCCTTGTTGTAGATGGTAGAAGAGTAGCAAGGAGGCATTAGTAAGTAATTTTGAAATAACTTTTGGTCCTCCTAAAGTCTTCGCATCCTTTTCGTCAACCAAAAAGGCAGCCTGTAAAAATTACTTTATGTGAAGATCACTAGTCCCTATTTTTGATAAAATTTTCAGTTGATATTTAGAATCTCTTTGAAATGCAATTAACTTTGAAAACAATATTCAAGCGCCTAGAAGTGAGATACTGCTCAGTGTCTTTATGGTGACAACCCAAGCTCGGCGAGCTGGGACGGTCTAACAGGCCAGGACTGCTGGCTGGGACTAGGCTTCCCTGGAAGGTTGCTAATGGAGTGCCCAGGGAGTGGTTCCTTTTTCTCTGCAGCTTCAGCCTCAGAGCAGTGATTTTAGATGGCTGTTTGTGAAATCTAGAAAATCACCAGAGAACGAAGAGAGTATGCAGGAATACGAGTCTTCCCCAAATATAACGACCATTCTAAGTGGTTTAAAGCCTACATTCTTGGCTTTACTGCATGTGCTTTGGGCCTGGAATCAAGGGCTTGGTACTCAGTTTTCCTTTTGCGCTGCCGCCCGCTGGTAGCCTTTGAAAGTCCCGGGACTTAATGTTAATGATTGATGGCAAAGCTAGGAGCCAAGAGCTGTGGGTTTGATGGCCGTTTAATTTTTTAACCTTTAGAGGATTGTGGGAATATTTAATCACCCAATTACCCATATTGTCAGTTGAGCGAGCATTCCTATGTCAGCCCTGAAAGTGTCGGTCTGTAAAAAGGTAGTCCTCGCTCAGCTACTGTCGTATTTACTCACAGCCCTGTGGAGGTGGGTCAGCGCAGGGTCCCAGATTAGGTCTCAATTAGGCTGTTTGGTTGGTGAGCGATTGTAGGTACATGAAGTGTGTTATTAGAGTAATTGAACCACGTTGCCATGAAGACGACAGTTCCATTATCAGATTCTTGTTTTAATACTGTCATCACAGCAGCTGTACCACATATGAACTAATTTGCATGCAGATAAGGAATTCTGGACAGCTTGGTGGCATAATTACTGCCTGACGTACGTTGCTGGTAAGACCCAGAGCTTTCACTCGAGGGATTCTCCTGGGACCCATCTCCCTGGCTTTGTTAAGTTTCAAATGATATATAAGCAAGAAGTAGCCATTTCGGTGATGCCCCGTTTGTTTCACAGGCAATAACTTCCCAAGTTACTTTAATTTGAGCAGCTATTTTGGCAAAATACGCCAATGATGTCGACAACACCTTCACAGTGAACTGAACATCAAGAAGGGCAGGAAAAAAAAAGAAGGGGAAAAGAAGCAATTCAGTCTCCCGTTCGATCACCAGAATGGAAAAGCCCAGTAGATACTATTCACTTCCAGGTCTAATTAATTAGGACAATATAAATTATGATGAAAATGGAGAATGTAAGTTTAGGTTTTTGGAAAACTATATGTAATAAAAGAGTCTTTGTTGTTTTTGCAAAGATTGAGAAGCCTCTTTTCTGTACGCATTTTTAAAAACCTGCCCTCTCCTTCCCTCCCTCCCCTCACCGTGACTCAGTGAAGTCGCTGAGGTGCCCAGGGGAGTGAGCGTGGAGAGTTTAGGAGACTGTGTTTTCATCCGTTACCCCGGGCATGGCAGTAGAACATAGGAGGTGCCCAGCGAATATTTGTATAATGAGGAACCGGATTCTGCCAATTGAACCTGAGGATGCTAACAAGTGGGCTCATTCTGCTCTTTTAGTGACACGGTGGTGGTTTTAATCTCCTTTAGCTTTTTCGTACATTTTTATACATCAGAGGTTCTTTGTACCTGTGACTGAATACTCCATGATAGTAATCTCAAAAGATAACAGAGTGGAATACATAGGCTTATTTTACTTGTTTTAAGTTTATTAATTTATTTCTAGAGAAACAGAGCTCAAGTCGGGGAGGGGCAGAGAGGGAGACAGGGAGAATCCCGAGCAGGATCTGTGCAGTCAGCACGCCGAGGCAGACGTGGGGCTCAACTCCTGGAACCCTGAGCTCGTGACCCCCGAGAGTCAGGTGCTTAACTGACTGAGCCACCCAGGCACCCCATGCGTAGGCTTATTTGAAATCATGAAAGTTGCAAGTTAAGATGTCTGTTTATTCATCTTCTTACTAGCTATTTTAATGGACTTGAAGATTCAGTATTCTAAACTTGGTGTTTTTATGTTAAGCAGATTACTGTCAGTCCTTCAGTGGTAATGAAATCTTTGAGTATGATGAATTTCGCTCATTACTTCTATAGATTTTTACAATGTAGCCAGTTTTTTCTCTGCAGATTATTTTAGTGCAGCAGGTACTATGCTTGGTCCTAAATACTCTAAGGAAAAAGAGGGGGAAGGCCCTACTGAGAGTTGATAGAGTCTGTGAGGATAGTGATTGGAGCTGCGATTTGAGGAAGGTGTTCTGTTCAGCATGTGATGAAATCTTCCCGGGAAGGTGTTCACAAATGAGGCAGCTCTGACGTCAGGTCAGAGGGATGGCCACCACATGAGGGGAACTTGCTGGTTGATGGACGTGCATCAGAAAGGGACCACAGACTCCTTGAAGGGAGATGGGAATGTATAAATTTGATTCTAGAGCTACAGCTCCAGGTAGGCGTTTAAAATTATGGCTGAGGGAGGTGGGGCTGGGGGAGAGGAGAACCATTTCTTGCAAACAGCACAAATGAACCTTTATTTTAAAGTAATTGTTTCTGGAAGACATATGTGAGGCTATACCTCCTAGACCTGTGGTCTTGAGTGCTTGATCTGAAGGGCACAGTTTGCGGATTATTAATGGGCTGGGCTGGGCGCTCTGCCAGTTTGCCTATTACATTTTTCCGGATCGCAGCCAAAAGCTTGCGGATGAGCTCCGACCTCCAGAGAGAGCCCCATGTTGCTGACGGGGTTAGAGTGAGGGTGGCCGCAAGGAATTCTGCATGGCCTGACTTACCAAATCTCCACTTCTCAGGATCTGGCGTTGGGCGGGCTCAGCCAGCTTCTGCGGTAAGGCTCGTCCACTCTGACTTTGTTCTCTTGCGCTCAGGCTCCTGGGACTCCTGGCCGGGAGCGCGGATGTGTGGAACAAGCACAAGAAGCTTCCTGTTTGTTATCTCTTACAGTTCTCCCAACAATTTTAGGACGTGCCCGTTAGCAAACGAGCCCATCTGCCTTGCCTCTGTCTGGCACCTTGTTTTTCTTCTTATAGAACCTGTGAGAGACGCCAGTGTTTCCACATACGTTGTGTCAGATATTTTCCATGGGGCAGTATTCTCGGTTTCCATTGTGTATCAAGCTTTATGGTTTGAGAGTATAGGTTACAAGTTTGGTTGCAAAGGTTGCTGTGGAATAACAGAACTATTCCCAAGACCGAAATCAACTTTCCTTTCTTCTTTGTCTTTCAATCTGTCTCTTTTCCTTTTGTTTCCCCCCCCTCTTTCCTTTCTTCTCCCTTCTTTCTTTTCTCGTTTCCTTCCTTCCTCAGAGTTTCCCTGAGTATCTGCTTTTTTTTTAAAATTTATTTATTTTGTGAGAGAGAAAGAGCGAGAGTGTGTGTAAGCTGAGAGGGGGCAGAGAGAGAGGAAGAGAGAGAATCCCAAGCAGGCTCCGCACTGCCAGCGTAGAGGCAACCCAGGGCTCAATCCCATGATCCGTGAGATCATGACCTGAGCTGAAATCAAGAGTTGGACACTTAACTGACTGAGCCACGTAGATGCCCCGAGTATTGGCTTTTGAACAGCTGCTATAGTAACTTGAGAGCTGTATTTTACATAATCTTTAAATTCGAACTTCTCTTGGTGCTGGGAGTAAGAGAATATACGTCATCAGTTCTTTGGTGGTGGGGTCTCCTCAGGTATTCACCATGGAAGGAAATACTTGGGCTTGTTATCACGAATGACCTGTAATTATAGAAGGAATATTTTAGCCCCATGGCTAATTCGTGTTTGCATTTTAGTGTTAGCCACTATTTCCAGTTCTTGCCAGCACTACAAGAATTCTTTCTTGGCATCCTCATGCCTTTGAGTCCTAAGTTTCAAATGCATCCATTTTCAAGCACATAAAGCAAAACAGTTGCTTAAGATCAAGGTTTCCCATGAAATCCTCTTAACTCTGTGTAGTGTCTTAACACCCCGTGGGGTAAGGAGCTCACTTGGTGATACGCGTGGAGCAGAGAGCAGTGGGAGAGCAGCTCCCCGTCTCCTCACTCAGAACAAAAGTTCATCTAAGTGGAGAAACAGCAGCACTCTTTATCTGGTTTTCCTGTGTTCTTTTCTTTTCCCTCCTTCACTGTTTTTTACTTACTATGTTTGCCCTTGTTCGCTAGTGTTTATCATGATCACCCTCTAATTCTCTCTTGGTCATCCGCAGCGGCGTAAACCAGAGCATTCTCTCATTAAACATCCCTAGCATGTGGAGTAGAACTTTTCGCTCTTGAGACAGAATGGCGGGCATGCATTTGTTCATCAACAATTTGTTTGTGACAGTTGTGGACTGTCATACATTCTAAGTGACTCCATATACTTTATTGATAGATTGTGGTATCTTTACTAGACATAGTATGTGTGCCCAGACCCTGTAGTAGTCCAGAACAGATAGGCTGGTTGAGGAAGCAAGTAAGCAGGTCATTTCAATGGTGAATGGTAAGTCCTGTGTGGAGGGGAAGGAGTGGATGCCATGAGAACCCATAATAATGCTCCCAGCCCAGCCTCTGTGTAGCAGGCAAGGTTTCCCAGAAGAGGTGATGTCTAAGCTGAGCCTACAGCCAGGAGAACTTACGGGAGTCTAGCGGGAATTGGTGGCATATGTGTCTTCTGATAGAGGAATAACAGGTGTAAGGTCTCTAAGTATAGACAGTCATGGTAGGTGCCACATTCCGCCAAATTAGCCAAGAGATCCCTGCCTTTAGAACATTTACTTGGGAGAAGTTTTGGGGAGTCAGGAATACCAACACTGAGATCCTGATTGGTGACAGATAAGACGAGGGAGAAAACCAGGAGTAGGTCATGGAAAAGGGACCCAGAGCTCTATAAGCTCTATCTATCTTGTAGATAACATCCAATTGGGAAGCCTTTAGAGGACTTCAAACAAGTGATTGATGTAATTAGATTTTGTTCTTGCCTGGGTCCAGAAGCTTGTATCCTATGTCGTAAGTCACTGAGATTTCATCCTAAATTTGGTTTTGTGTGGAGGAGGAAAAAAAAGAACGGGGATCTTTTCTTGATACTGAGTTCCTCTAAAACCGTGAGTAAAGCTGCCTGTGAGGTTTAGGAAAGTGATACTCAAACTTCACCAGTCTGTGTTAGTATTTTTCAAACTATTTGCCTAGGAACACTAGTCCTGTGAAATGCCTAATGAGGAAAGAGTTTGGTACACACAACATAGTTTATCCTTCTTGGGAACTCAGTGAGCATGAACCTATTGAAGACTTTAAAGGAGTCTTGCAGTAAAGAATTATTTTAATTGGGTTAATCCTAGTGCCTTCCAAGCTTATTTGGTATAGATTTGTTTATTGCTGTTATATTAATATTTGGAGGCCATGTTGGGGAGAAAGCATTGTTCTTGAAACAGACCTTTTGTCAATGAAAGGGGTGTCAGGCTCTGCGTCTTCTCTTCCTTTGCGATAGTATTGCTACCTGTCTTATTGCTACCTGTCTGTACCCATTGCTGCCCTAAGCTTATGTCACTAAAAAAAAAAATAATAATGGAAATGATAGAGTAACACATCCCAGGACATTCAATCTGATGAAATAAGCATTAAGATTAATAGCCATTACCACTTTAAAAAAAGAAACAAAACCTTTGGTGTATGCTTCTGCAGATAAATGGTGGCGTCCTGATAAAAATGATGTTTATGACTGTTAGGCTGTAATGACTTTCTAATGCATTTCCACATTTTGCAGTTTGAAATGAGAACTTGACTCTTCATAAAAGCCCTTGTGCCTGAAATTACTCATTAACTTATGGTAAGGGGTATAACATTTATCATGATCCAACAACAACTACCAAATAGAAAGCTAATCACTCAGGTATGCGTATTTACATTAAAACAGTGAATTTTCAGTGTTCATGAATATTCATTGTACTTTGTATTTACTCAGTACGTAAGACAGGCCTCAAGTCAATATTTTCCAAAACCTATATTTCGCAAACTAATGGCATGTCGGCATACATATTTAAATATTTATTAAACCCATTCTAAACATCTGTTGTACTTGCTTCCTAAATCGTGGGCTAGTGGTATTTGTTAAGTGACATTCCTTTGCAAAGTCCATCCAGCGATGTATCTTGCAGGCTGCTTATTTAATATAGAGATATATGGCATAGGTTTCTCTGTTGTCCTGTAGCTGTTAGGTCAGAATTTTATTGCTGCTGGCTCAGTGCCCCAGAAATACTTTTACTGTTAAAATCAGCTCTCCACTCAATGTAATCTCTATAATAAAATGGAAATGGGACGTGAGTGTCTCACAGAGCGGTCCGTTATCAAGCCCAGGTTAATAAAGTGGTAAAGGGATCCCTGTGTTTGAAGTCTCTTCCGCTCTGTGGTGGCCCTTACATCTCCTGTCTCGGGTTTTATCACAGAGTTTGCACTAATTATCAGCAGCAAGATTCTTGGATGGAATGTTAAAACCATGTTCTTTCTTTAATGAATTTACAGATTCTCATAAACTGGTGTCACGATGGTTTGTTCTACACTGAGTTGGCTGAAATCCTTGCCCAAAAAGATGGGATGGTCTTAAAATTTGGAAAAAGTCCTAGGCGGAGAGCCGGTCCTATTTAGTAAGGTCCATCCGTTACTGCTGTGCTTCACCGGTCGGTCACGAGAGGCCCCTGAAAGGCAACTTGGCCGATAATCCTATGACGTCTTCATAAACACTGCTCATTCTTAGAAAATGGGTATTCAGCTGTTGTTGTTTATTCCCCTGGGACTCATTCTCTTTGCATCCGCGCACTTAATGTCATGGAAATCAAGGAGTCATGCCACAGAAGTTTCCATTTTTAGAATGTTCAGTGGCATACTGCTATTTTTAAAAAGGTGACAAATCAATCCTTTTGCTAGCTCACTTTTTTTTTTTTTAAGACTACTCGTTAGGTGGCAAGTACTGACCAGTTATCTATATATATTGTCTCAGTGTAACCTAACAATATTTCTAGAAATTAGACCCTGTTCTTAATCTCATTTATAGATTAGAGGATTGAGGCTCAGAAAAATCAAGTGATTTGCCCAGGGTCACCTGTTACGTGGCGTAGCTGAGTTCATGTACAGGTCTTTCTGACTCCAAAGCTCCAGTTCTTAACCATATTATTACTATTATTATAATGCCTCCCAAATAAATGCCGAGGAACTAACCTATTCCCTTATGGCTGGCTCAAGGCCCCATGGGTTCCGTTTTGGGTACCTATGTGCTATGTCACAAACCACTCCAAAACACAGTGACTTAAAAACAATAAAAGGCGTTTATTTTGTTCGTGAATCTGCAGTTAGGCACGGGTTCAGTGGAGTGGCCTGTGTCTCTTCCATCTGACCAAGAAACCATTTTAACCATGTGACTAAGTCTGTACTCCAGCACCCAGAACATGTCTCGATGGAGAAGATCTGTCGGGAATTGCCTCCTGCGAGAATGTTTGGTCTGGTCACAAGGACTTGGTCGAATCCTACTTGCTACTTCTCAGGGGGAGTCAAAGTCTTGGAATGCTAGAACATGAGGTTGAACAGCTGGGATCGCTGGCCGGGGACTCCAGTCCCTCTCCACACGGGACTCTCTGGCTTTCTGCTAGCATGGCTGCGGTATTCTAGGAGCCTGTATGGTAAGAAAGCAAATCAGAAGCCGCAAGACTTCTTCAGAGTAGCCTTGGGCATAGCAGAGCATTACTTCCTCTGTATTCTCTTGGCCAAACAAGGGGCTAAGCAGATTCACCTTCAAGGGGAGAATTGGATTTTATGTTTGAATGAGAGGGATTAGTGGCTTTTTCACCCTGTGACGATCTCTTACTCCAGTTACTATAATAGCCTCTTAACTATTGGTCCTCTTTCTCTTCTAGTCCGTCATGGAGTTTATTCTCCACTCAGTAGACAGATTGATCTCTTTAAAATCAGTCTATAAGGGGCACCTGGGGTGGCTGTTGGGTAAGCGTCCAACTCCTGATATCACCTGAGATCATGATCTTGTGGTTTGTGGATCAAGCCCCGCACGGGCTCTGTGCAGATATCACAGAACCTGCTTGAGATTCTCTGTCTCTCCCTCTCGCCGCCCCTCCCCCTCTCGTGCATGCGCACTCTCCCTCTCTCTCAAATAAGTAAACATTTTTTCAAGAATCAAAGTCTCTAAAATCTCATGGCGCTCCTGTGGTGAAAACTCTCCGATGATATCCCATCTTATTCAGAGTAAGAGCTGAAGTCCTCAGGGTGGCCTGGATTTGCCTTTGTTACCAAGTCTTCATCGGCTCTCTGATCAATGTTCAACCTTCTCTGCTCCACACTGTAATTCAGGAACCTAGTTCCTTCCTGCCTCAGGGCATTTGCATTTAGTGTTCTCTGCTAGGTGTCTAGGATACTCCTCCAGGTTTTCTGTATCGCCCCTGGCCTGCCTTCCTATAGACCTCTGCACATACTTTCCCTTCTCGGTGAGACGTTCCCTGATCATAAAAATTGCTCGTTCTACTTCCACCACCCAGGACTCCCTGCCATTCTTACTTTTTCGCCCTTACACTGAGTGGCATGCTTCGTATTTATCAGCTTATTCTTTGTGTATCTCCACCCATTAGGGTATAAACAGAAACTGGTTTGTTTATTTATGCTGCATCCCAGTACCTTGAACAATACTAGACAACAACACATAGTAGGTGTCTAGTAAATTTTTGTCGAATACACAGAGGAACCTGATTTCAACCCAGGTTTAAATTTTCATGTTGTTTTGTGTCAATGTCTATGAAGTATTTTAATTTATGAATATAACTTAATACCTCATAATGCTACGGGATTAACTCTGGCTTAACAAACAATTTTGGGGGCTCAGGTCTCCCTGAGGCGCTCCAGGGTACACTCAGATTTCACTGAGATCACTAATGCCCGTCTCCTCTACCGTTCCTTTTTCAGACACATTCAAAGGACTTACTGTCATGATGTTAACTGAGCCCCACTGCACCTTCTTTCAACAAATAACTGCCACTACTGTGTGCCCAGTCTGTGCGGGGTACTGAGGATAGAGTGGCTCAGACGGAACCATAGTCCTAAGAGTGACACTACTGTGGTCAAAGAGAAAGATGGCAAGTCAGTATACAGATAACATAAGTCATTATAGATGGTAGAGAGTGCCATGAAGGTAATATGCGGTGGTCTGTGAAAGAGAGTTAGAATCTACTTTATTTTTTTAATGTTTGTTTATTTTTGAGAGAGAGAGAGTACACACACCAGCTGGGAGGGGCAGAGAGAGAGGGGATCAGAGGATACAAAGTGGGCTCTGTGCTGTCGGCAGCGGACCTGATGCGGGACTCGAAGTCACGAACCACGAGGTCATGACCCGAGGCAAAGTCAAACGCTCAACTGACTGAGCCACGCAGGCGCCCCAAGAGAGAATCTGCTTTAGAGCCAGGGAAGGCTTTGGTCACAAAGTGGCCTTTGGGTTGAAATTTGGGGCAGGGGGATGTGAGAGACAGAGAAAACCTAAGGGAGAGGGTGGCAGGGAGAACCTGAGGGGAGGGGGGTGAGAGTTCTTGCTGGCATCTTGACTTAAAAAGGCAGTAATATCACGAAGGCTCCACACTCATAAATCTAATTACCTCCTAGAGTCCCCGCCTGCACATATTATCAGTGGGGATTAGGGCTTCACCATATGAATTTTGGGGTGATACAGTTCAAAGCAGTGTCATTTTTAAAAAATTTTTTTTAATGTTTATCATTTTGAGGCGTGCACACACACACACACACACACACACATATAGTGCGAGCAGGGGAGGGGCAGAGAGAGAGGGAGACACAGAATCCGAAGCAGGCTCCAGGCTCTGAGCTGTCAGCACAGAGCCAGATATAGGGCTCAAACCTGCAGACTGCAAGATCCTGACCTGAGCTGAAGTTGGATACTGAGCCGACTGAACCACCCAAACATGCTTTTATAGCAGTGTCATTTGAGCACATGCTTGAAGGAGGTTTGGGAGTAGCCATGAGGCTACTAGTGAAAGAGTGGCCACCTAGGGCAAAAGTATGGTATGGCTGGAGATGACTTATATATAGCAAATGCAAAGGCCCTGAGGCAGGATCCTGCCTGGAGTTTTCTAAGAACAAGGAGCTGCACAATGAGACAGGAAGCATGGAGTATCAAACTTTAGAGATTAGGCCCCAGAGTCAGGAAATCCTAGGCTATAAGCCTAGAATTAAGAGAGTTGTAGCCCCCTCTTTAACCACGTGATGCTCTTAGGCAAGTAATGTGTCCTTTCCAATCCCGTTTCCTCGTTTGAGCCCTGGGAATATTAATACTGTGCTCATGATTATGATGAGGTTGGAGCAAAAGAATGTAAATATTTGGGCAGTGCCTGACATAAGTAAGTGCTGAATAAATATTTGGTTGTGGTAGTGAGAATAGTAGACCTGTAGTATTTTATTTTATTTTATTTTTTTTAGTGTTTATTTGTTTTTGAGACAGAGACAGAGTGTGAGCGGCAGAGGGGCTGAGAGGGAGACACAGGATCCCAAGCAAGCTCCAGGCTCTGAACTGTCCGCACAGAGCCTGATGCAGGGCTTGAACTCATGAACCATGAGATCATGACCTGAGCTGAAGTCTGACACTCAGTGGACTGAGCCACCCAGGCGCCCCTAGACTGTATTATTAATACCCCTGGTATTACCGGCTCTGCTGCTTCTCCTTCTTTTCCTTCTCTTGCCTTTGGTAAATTTTGGAATTTTTATAGTTCCAATACCTTGACTCCATGTAAAGATGTCTGAATTTTGCGTCAGTCAGTACTACTTTCTCCGGTAAGCTTTGGGATGGATCATCACTCTCGTTTTCAGGATTCCTGTGACCTGAAGCATGTGAGTGGCAGGTATGCAAATACGCTTCTGGACAAATAGCAGTGCAGTCTCCTGGTAAAGTCCTGGCCCGTGGTTGTTGATGGCAGATTGTGATGGAGCCCGCAGTGGTGGAGGACTGCTGTGATGGCTAAGAATTTGCCAAGAGATTCCAGGACTTGATCCCTCGGCGTGGTGTGATGACGGGGACTCGGGGTCCTTCACTGTTGATAGTGTTCCTAGCTGGAGGGTGGCCATGTTTGTTTTCTTTGTGCTCTTTTCCGGGTTCTAAAGTTTTTACAGCAGGTACTTAATCATATCGATACAAAGAGAGAAATAAGGCCTTGATGATTATTCATTTTAAATATTTATTTTTGAGACAGAGACAGAGCATCAGCGGGGGAGGGGCAGAGAGAGAGGCAGGTACAGAATCCGAAGCAGGCTCCAGGCTCCGAGCCATCAGCATAGAGCCCGATGCGGGGCTCGAACTCCCAGACCGTGAGGTCATGACCTGAACCGAAATTGGATGCTCAATCGACTGAGGCACCCAGGCTGATGATTATTCATTTTAAAGTTAACCACTTCTCAAAATTTGATCAGACCCTGTTTTTTTTAATCTTCTGCTTTCCATTTCCATTAATTTTGGTGTAAATATCACTAATGGCCATTAGTTGGTATTCATCGCAAAGTTTAGAAAAGCACCGTTTCTCTTAAGTGCCTCATTTCCTGTTTTTACCTACAGAAAACAAACATTTTCTTGTACAAAATTTTGTAAAGTCTTTTAAAATGAATCGCTTGAGTCTTGTATTATCTTTACAGATATAACATGGATTACGTGTTGAGGGTTGAAGCATCTTGCTGGATTTCCCAGCTGGCTCCATTAAATGCAGTTTTTAAAAAAATTTTTGGTTTTGTTTTGAGAAACCGAGACCGTGGAAGTCCGCGGCGGTAGCTTCTGGATTTATTAAAGGCTTTGACTCTTTGCTCCCTCTGGGCAAAAGCGTGAGTCTCCCACAAGCCCCCATGAGAGTGTACCTTCTGGGTAAAGAGGGTTGAAGATCCGCAGGAGCATCTGTCACACCCCCACGCCTCACCTGCTGACAGGAAGCTAATGGCAGGCCTACCGTGCTGCCAAATGGAGGAAATGAAGACTGCCTCTACCCTCTCTGCCCTTGATCAGCAGGCGCCGTTGACAGGGGTGACGAATTAGTTGAAACCCAAGGGCGAGGGCCAGTAAGCATTGTGTGATACGTGTAAAATGAAACACAAACGAGTAAAACCATGTCCTGATTTTTTTTCTAAGAAGCGATATTCCTACGTCACAACCAAGATGTCATTAACTTTTAACGAATTGGTGTAAAAATTTTTGTCTCTAATAAAAGTCATCAATTGGATCCTTGATTTGATTTTGTCTGGATTCACGGTGGGTTTGGTCGTGTAGCTGACAAGGGCACGATTTGCATTCTTGGGTTAAGGAGAATCCTGTAGGCTTCAAAGGCTGTAGCCATCTTAGAAGGCAGCCCTGTCACGCACCTGACGTCTCTGAAGTATGGATGTTTGACAAGAGCCAGTTTCTGTTAGAAACCACAGAACAGTTTCTTGTTTTATGTAATAATTATTCTAAGTAACTTAAAATAATGAAGAGTTCTACTTGAATTTACTTTTTGAAAACTGACCACGCATTTCCTCATGCTACCGTTGATACCTCACAAAGCATTCTAATGAAATCATTCGTTTAAAAGTCAGTATGGATTTTCAGTTGATTACATCAGCACAGACATCTATTCATCACTGTCTACACTTTCCAAACAAATGTTTAGAAGCATTAATAATTGTCTTTAATTCCTCCTCTAAAAGCTTCCTAATTTTGGCTTAAGAGAGTGAAGAATAATTTATATGACCCACCTATCTAGAAAGGGTAGTCCGTAACATAAAATGAAGCAGAGTTGTGGTGAGAGAGGTCCTACATAATGTGAGAATATAATTGCTCGTTGAGAAGTGAACTAATTGAAATGCAGGCAATAACAGTTAATCAGTTGGGTCGAGATCATATTTTTTTGGACTGTGACTTATATTTACAGAGATCATTGGCAAGCATTAGATAAAGTAATGGAGTTCCCGGGGGGGTGGAGGGGATTCATAGTAGTAATTCAGTTTTCTGGGAATCTGCTGATGTCACAATTAATGAGGGAACAGCATACATGGCTTATGAACAGTAGCAGAGTCCCAAGAGTGAATTCAACTGCTCGGGAGCCCGTCCTTAAACGATATTCCCATGGTCATGTTTCTCAGTCTTTACTCAATGTTAAGAGTTTTGGATGTCAATAAAGCCTTTACAGGGTGAATGTTTGTATTAAAAACAGGGCCAGGAGCCGGGGGTGGGGTGGGGTGGGGAAGCACATGTTAAAAAACAGAAAGAAATTGGGCACCTGGGTTGCTCAGTTAAGCATCTGACTCGGTTTCGGCTCAGGTCATGATCTCATGGTTTGTGAGTTCAAGCTCTGCATCAGGCTCTGCGCTGACAGCGAGGAGCCTGCTGGGGATGGGGATTCTCTCTCTTCCCCTCTCCACTCCTCTCCCATTTGTGTTTCTTTCTCTCTCTCTCTCTCAAAATAAATAAACTTAAAAAAATAGAAAGAAATATCCAATATTTATGTTCTCTCTTTAATACTGTGCTGAAATATCCTAGGAATTGCATCGTACCCCCTGTGTTTTCCTTTCCACTGTAAACACACCCGTGTGTGCTCTGGTAAGGAAAAACATGACTGTGGCAGGAGATTATCTCTGGTACAGGCTTAATGTGGTAACTAACTCCTGTTTATCCTTTCAGCATGTCCTCATCTACGCTGCACAGCATTGCCTTGTTTGGACATAGCAGTATGTATACTTGATGGAAGCCAAAATAAAACGTACATGGCAATGACTATGTGGCTGACAATTTGGGAAGGCTTTAAAAGCTATCATGCCTATGTTAACTGAGAACAGAAATATTTTTTAAATCAGTACAAACTCCTTTTTTTTTCCCACTTATATCCGTCTTGAATTGTTCTTGCAATCACTCTGTTTTGGTACTCAATATAAATTGATTTCTCTCTATATATCCAGCCATAGAGAATTTGTCCCATAAGTAAATAGTACATCCTTTCAATTAGAAGGAGTTAATCATATGAAGCATAGCAGATAGCATGGAATTAGAGGGCTTGAGGTCCTCCGATTTCAACATTGTCTTCCAGTAAAGAGGCATTTCCTTATAGATAGATGTTGGTGCTTAATGACAGATGATTAAATAAAATGATGGTATTTACAAATGCGTTGACTTAGTGATTTCTCATCAAACAAATCCAGCGAGTTATGTTTGGAAGTTTGTGTACATTCATGGGAGGAGATTTGAAAGATGATGACTAAGGACCGAAAATTTTATGAAGGTAGGGGGGGAAATGCCTGTCTGGGGAGAATTGAATTAGGGACAATTCATAGGTACAGAAAACCCAAGCTCGGCATTAGCAGTTTAATATATGATCAATAGTTTCTTTTCTTTTTTTCACAGCTGTTTGCCTTTAAAAGTAGAGTGTGTTGTGGTATTGACGCTGATCATGCTTCTCCTGTGATGGCCAGTGTTGTCGAATTCATGTCATGACCAGGCTAAGCATTTTATATGTGTCGTCATATGGAATCCTCACACGACCGTCTGAGGCAGGCGGTGTTATTACTCCCGTTTTAGAGATGAGGCAACCAAGGCCCAAAATACTTAACTTGGCTATGGTGGTACAGTTTGTAAATATTAGAGCTGGAATTTGAACTCCCCGAGTCTGATTTTAGATTTTATAACAATGTTTTTATAATGTAGTTTGGGGAGAAATCTAGAGGCCTGCACTTTTTAAGGAAAATGACATAACACAGTAATATGTGATCTCACACTTGCTTAGTTTTAGTATTGAGAGGCCTAATGGAAGCAGCTGTTGAATTGTTACAGAATGAATTATACCATGCACATCCTGTTCATGGAAAAATAACAACTCCTGCCCTAAATTGTAATCATATCCTGGAGGACAAAGACTACTTTCTATTTATCTCTGCATCTCCGTCAGGTAATCCGTCAGGTAATATAAACAGCTTTATTGATATACAGTGCAGTTTCCATAAAATTCATCCCTTTAAAACACACAGTACAGCATTTTTATTGTTTTCCTAAAACTGCAACCGTCGCCACTGTCTGATTTTAGAATATTGTCTGTCATTACCTCCAAAAGAAACCACGTGCCCCTTAGCAGTCACTCTTGATTTTTTTTTTTTAAGCTAAAGAAAGGAAGCTTCCACATACTAGAAACATTTAGCATCGGGCTTACAAACTCACCAGATTTTCTGGAAATTTGATATTCTTAATTCGTTATAGCTTTTCACCAAAATAGTCATTTTCAGATTTCCTTTTGGGTGTATCTGGTGGAGAGCATTGGAATTCATTCATTTCATGGACTCAGACGTTTGCCGTCATTAATTCAGAGAAAGTCAGAAGTACTGCCTGTCATGATGGAGAAAGTCTATCTGATGTCGTCCCCTCCTATCCCAGACAGCCTTTATTGCTAGGTATGGCATTAGTCATTTCCAGAATTCCTTTCTGAACAAAAATGCCTCAGGATAATCCTCGAAAGTTGATTTTTGATAAGCGTGCAGCTAGGGTAGAGTTTCCTATGCTGTTTCCTGCGTGCTGAATGTTCGAAATGAATCAATGGCAGCTTGAGAATTTTCACTTTAGTGTTTTTCTCACGTTTATTATTTTTGAGAGAGACACAGAGTGCAAGCGGGGGAGGGGCAGACAGAGAGAGAGAGGGAGATACAGAATCTGAAGCAAGCTCCAGGCTCTGAGCTGTGAGGCACAGAGCCCGATGTAGGGCTCGAACTCATGAACCGCAAGATCATGACCTGAGGTGAAGTCAGACGCTTAACTGGCGGAGCCCCCCAGGAGCCCACCTCGCTTCACTGTTTCTAGTGAATGCGGGGTTTACATGAATTCAGACTGCCAGCATTCGCTTTCTCACCTAAAAGAGGAAGAACGGTTCACATTTAGTTTCAGGGTACTACCTGACTTCTCTTTTCCCTGGCTTCTGGCCTAATTTTTATTTAATGTTCATTTACTTTTGAGAGAGGGAATGAGGGATAGAGAAAGAGAGGCAGAGGCAGAAAGAGAGGAGGACAGAGGATTCTAAGCGGGCTCTGCACTGACAGCAGAGAGCCTGATGCGGGGCTCGAACTCACTAACCCTGAGATCACGCCCTGGGCTGAAGGCTGAAGGCGGAGGCTTAACTGACTGAGCCACCCAGGTGCCCCACTTGTAGCCTAATTTACTTCATTATTCTGATTAAGAGTAGTTAAGTTCTAGTTCTTGAGAGCTTGGGTGTGGGATCAAAAGAGTTATGAGGGGCGGGGACACCTGGGTGGCTCAGTTGGTTAAGCGGCCGACTTCGGCTCAGGTCATGATCTCATGGTCTGTGAGTTCGAGCCCCGTGTCGGGCTCTCTGCTGACAGCTCAGAGCCTGCAGCCTGTTTCGGATTCTGTGTCTCCCTCTCTCTCTGCCCTTCCCCTGCTCATGCTATGTCTCTATGTCTCTCAAAAATAAATAAACATTAAAAAAAAAACAGTTATGAGGGGGAAGCCTTCTCCCCCACCCCCCACCACCACCGTGCTCAAGTTCATCAGCCCCCTGACCTGTCTATACTGAGGACAGGTGATGATTTATTCGCCCTCACGTAGAGAGCTGTGGAGAGTCCCCTGATCCTTCCCCTCACCAGTGTGTCTCCCCACCCCAGTGTGTCTTTGCATACAGGAGCATTCACTGTTCTGTGGCCGTAAGACCCTGGGTTCAAATCCTGCCTCCGCCATTTGCCGGCAGTGTAATTTTTGTCAAGTCTCCAAATCTCTGTGTACATTTTCTTCTTTGTGTAGCAGGAACGGTAATGGCACCTACCATATAGGATTGTTATGAGGATTAGTGAGGCAATGCATATAAAGTATAAATATTAGCCCAAATACAGATGTTTCTTATGAACATAATTTTTTCAAAACTCTTGTTTATTTTTTGTAATGGTTTTTTTGTTTCTGTTTTTGTGTTTTTGAGAGAGAGAGAGCACACGTGCATGCACAAGTGAGGCAGGGGCAGAGAGAGAGGGCGAGAGAGTGTCCCACAAATGAGGCTCTGTACTGTCAGCCCGATACGAGGTTTGAGCCCCAGAATGCTATATCACGACCAGAGCCCAAATCAAGAGTGGGACGCTTAACTGAGTCACCCCGGTGCGGTGCCCCGAACATAATTTTTTTCAAATGCTTATTTATTTTTGAGAAAATGCTTGCACCTGTGATTGGGGGAAGGGCAGAGAGAGAGGGAGACAGAGGATCCAAAGCAGGTTCTGCCCTGACAGCAGAGAGCCTGACGTTGGGCTTGAACACATGAACTGTGCAATCAGGACCTGAGTCCCAGTCAGTCGCTTAACCACTTAACCGACTGAGCCAGCCCGGGCACCCCTCCCTGAGCATAATTTTTAAATGCCTTAAATTTGCCAAGGATTTTGTATCCTTGCATAGGAATTTATTTGTTATGAGG
This sequence comes from Paguma larvata, assembly GCA_030068075.1. NCBI lineage: Eukaryota > Metazoa > Chordata > Mammalia > Carnivora > Viverridae > Paguma > Paguma larvata. The sequence continues at coordinate 31,605,628 of CM057842.1, read as the reverse complement.
TTTCTGTGATACATAGTCTGGCAGTGGTTACCCTTCCTGTTTTACAGGTAAGGACATTGACTGCCTAAAAAGGGATTTTCTAAGGTCAGTGCATAATTAAGTAAGTGGCTGAGCTGAACTAGAACCTGATTCTTGTGATACGAGTTCCTGCCTTTTGAAAAATTGCTGCCTTTTGTTCATTGTCGAGAGCTAGTCGCTTGCATGCCAAAGGCTTCCAAAGGCAAATATATATATCCCCTTTCTGCACCTAATATGAGGTATGCAGCAATCTGCAAGGTCCACATTCATCCTTGGAATGGTGTGTGGATCTCCCTGAAAGGTGACATGTCCAAACTTCTAACAACAAAGGACGCCTGGCCTTCCGGGAAAGGATGTATGCACAATTCGAACAGTTCCTGTTGAACTAACCATCTTCCTCTTGGTGGCTCACTTGGATCAAAACCTGTTTCTCTTCGTCCTCAGTCAACAGCTGTAGAGAGTCCAGCCAGCAGTAAGAGCACGAAACCAGATCAGATGCTTCCCGTCTCTGGTATCTAGGCCACTTTTTCAAATCCTCAGCCCAGGGAACAAATGCCAAGTCTTTATTTATTCCCAGTGTTGTAGGTGTGATTCTTTAATGAGATTCCTGTGCCTCCATCACGTGTCGTTCCTATATGCAAAACAGGACTTGAAAGGATCTCGTGATACCAATCATGTGAGCTGTTGATGGCATGACAACAGTTGTCTGATACACCTGCTCTTGAGCAGCTTGGCAGTATTCCATTCGAGACCTAATTACCGAGTATTCTTTGTTATGAGCAGGATAGAAAGATGAGGGTACTACTTCTGACCTTTGTTAGGATGGTTGGAAGAGTTAGAGGGAGGGAATGTCCAGTTAGTAAAAATGGTGTTTCCCAAAGGATCCATTTGTGTTGACCTGTGTATTAAGGTTCTCCAGAGAAGTAGAATGGGTTGCAGGGTTGGGGAAGAGAGAGGGTATGTGTAGAGAGAGAGCAGGAGGGAGAATGATGTTTGTTACATGAATTGGCTCATGCATGAATTGTGGAGACTTGGAAATCCTACACTCTGCTCTTTGCATATTGGAGAACCGGGAAAAACTGTGGTGTGATTCTTCAGCCTGAGTCCAAAGTTCCGAGAATCAGCGTCGCCAAAGGTAGAAGTCCTGGTCTAACTCCGAAGGCCCCAAACTCGGAACCCCCAGTGCCCCATAGTCTGAAGGCAGGAGAAGATGGATGTCGCAGCGTAAGCAGAGAGTAAATTTGCTCTTCCTCTGTCTTCTTGTTCTGTTTAGGCTCCCAGTAGATTGGATGATACCCACCTACATTTGGTGAAGGTAGTCGTCTTCATGCTAATCTTTTCAGGAAACACTCCCACAAACTCAGCCAGAAATAATGTTTTACCAAGTCACCAGGCATTTTTTAGCCTAGTCAGGTTGACACATTAAAAACAACCATCATTCCGTGTGAGACCTTCCTTCCTCAATAAGTCTTCCTTTGAAGTGAAGGAGGGAGTGGAGATTTGTAGAACATTAAATAATAGGTCAACAGCTTCAAAACTTTGATCCCTGTCCTCCTGGGTGTAAGTTGCCCCTTCTTTAATTCTCATTTTGGATTTTTCTATAGGGATGATATCAGTCAAGTCCTTTTTAATTTATTATAAGGAGGCATCTAGTTGGATTGGACACAGGCCCAATCAGATTCTGGGTTCTTTGAAGACAACTTAGTTCTGCTGAAGACATAGCACAGCTTGTGTGTGTGTGTGTGTGTGTGTGGTGCTGCTCACTGACTAACTGGCAGTTTGAGACAGGTTCATTGCTACGACCGATGCGGGTCCACTGAGCTCTCAATCTGAGACCTCTAGTATCTTGAGTCTTTACTCCCTCCTTCCTGTATATTTTCTCATCTCTCCCTCCCTCCAATACACACACACACACACACACGCTCACACACCAAATAAGAGCCACAGGATACTCGCAGCCCTTCCCAAGGCTCCATGACTACCTTGTACGAGTCTCTCCTCTTGTCACATTGGAACTTTTTCCTACTATTTAGCACACTTTTCTCTCTCTCACCTCTGGTTTTTCTCACTTTTAGGTCCTGGTGATCGGAGAACCCAGAGCCTTCTCTAGTTTTTCTTTCATATCAGTTATTCTTTCCTCACAGACTTTAAGCTTTCTCAGGGTCTTGCTCACCCCCATCACCTGGTTGTAAGGAGAATGACAGAGATACAAGCATGCATTGGCTGGAGGGACACTCCCTGACGAGCTTCCGGGTACTGTCATCTGTGGTGTACACACTTAGCAATTCCCCGGCAGGTAGTAAGTGCTCAATAAATAGTAACTGTTAATGATTTTATTCTTTATTCCTTAATCAAGAGTCTTGCTCGACTTTCAGTCATAGACTATGTGCCTGGCTTCATGCATCCTCTACCCCTTCCCATGGAATGTAGATTTGAAAGGACACAAGGGTGAGGCCAGGTGGACTTGTTTTAAAGCTGTGCATGTTCTTTGATGAGAAAAGATCTGTTGGACTTCTGTCCCCAGATATTTTTTGGAGATTTCACGTTAACTAGCAGTGTTGGTGATAGAGAAGCTTTGGTAAAAGCGAGTGGTTTTAAAACCCAGGAAGGTAACATGCAGTTCCCATTCGGATGGCTCCACGGTTGGGTGCCTGTTGCCACAGTTAAGGCATCAGGGGAAAAATTGCTTGTTTCAGATCTTTAAGATCGTGGTCTGCATTTGTGAATATGTTGTTTCTAACCCTGTTTGGGGCATGAAGAGCTTTACATCCTTCTTGTGGGGCGCCTGGGTGGCTCAGCCAGTTGAACATCTAGCTTTGGCTCTGGTCATGGTCTCGCGGTTCATGGGTTTGAGCCCCACGTTGGGCTCTACGCCGACAGCTCAGACCCTGCTTTGGATTCTGTGTCTCCCTCTCTCTCTCCCTCTCCCCTGCTTGCTCTCTCTCTCTCTCTCTCTCTCTCTCTAATATTTTTTTAAAAGAGAAAAAAAATACATTGTTTTTGTGATTGGTCTGTCTCCCTAAGAAAAAGGCATCTACGGGTAGAAAAATGTTTGCTATGGCAGGTGCAACGAGATTGGTATTTCTGGGCTGGTGAGAAAAGGAAACAGATCATTTACAAATCAGAGCCAAGGAGTCAGAACCTTTTCATAGACAGTGAAGCCATAAAGACTGCTTAGCTCTAGAACCTATGTTCACTCCATTTTTATTTTGAAGCTGAGAACCGAAACAGCGAAACAGTGATAGGCAGACAGGCTCCTACCCCCAGCAAAGCAGGCTGCATTAGCTGAGGGTCGGCATCCAAAGAATGATATAGGTTTGACTTTGATGATATTTCGCATTGATACAAAATAATTTTAATGTATCGATATCACAAGCACAGAGATTCTTCTCCATGAGATCTCCAAAAGCCTGTTGAAACTCACATCCTGGGACCCAATCAGAGCCAACGGAAATCAACTCCTTGTTTTTTTTCAGATGCTTCCTGCAGCTAAGACACTGTGATGCTAAAGATCCATATAGGCATTGTGTCATCCGAGGCTCACCCAGAGCCCTGAATATAGCCATTTGTATTATTTCCATTGAAAAAGTTTTATTATTTACAATTTGTGTTTATTTTTGTCGTTTCCATCCTTAGCTATATGTGAGGAAAGGAAGGCCAGCAAGGCTCAGCCATCTAAATTCTTTAGAGGGTAAGGTGGTGGACCCAGACTTGGACCCTTGAGCCCCTTACCTCTGTCCTCCCGTCCCCCCACCCCCCCCCCCTGCCCATGTTTCCTCAGGGGTTGGAGGCCTGGTTATAGTGGTTCTCAAGGATTTTAAGATGATGGGAAATGATTTAGGCCTCTATTTGATGCCTAAAACTTGCTTTTGGCCTCTTGATGCTACTCGAACATTGAGCAGCTGATTTTCTTTATAGTTTTTGAAAAATCCTCACCGTTCTGTGAAGTCAAAAGTCTCAAACCGGTGCTAATAGGTCTCCAACACCTTTCCGATGTTTGTTAATCTCCCCTTTGTAATAAGAGAATGCAGGCCTCAGGCTCAGAGCATTAGGCTCTAGATAAAATGGAATGGCTTTATTTTCTTTTTACTGCATTTATTTTTAGTCCCCTACTGTTTATGGCAGAATGAAACCTGTTCTTCACTTGAGGTAATGCTAAATGTTTTCTTTTTTAAAATAAATTATAAGTCGTCAGAGTCACCCTTCATGGTATGTATGTATAGTTCTGTAGGTGCCGAGAAACACGGAGTCGTGGAGGCAGTACTGCAGTCGGGGTGCAGAACAGTTCTGTCCCCCGACAACCCTGTGCTGTCCCTTTGTGGTCAACTCCGACTCCACACTCACCAACCAGTGGTGTCTTCTCATCCATCCTGCAGTTTTGCCTTTGAGAGAGAATCAAATAAATGGAGGCATACAGTATGTAGCCTTTATGCGGCTTTTCTTGCACTTGGCACAATGCGTTCGAGATTCGTCCATGCTTTCCTCACCTACAGTCTGCAGGGACTTAGTACAGTCTATCTGTCACCAGCTGGAGAACATGGAGTTTGGAGCGATTCTGCACAAAGCCACTGTGCACATTTGTCCGCGTTCGTGTGGACAGAAGTTTTCATTTCTCTAGGATAAATACCTCGGGGTGTGATGCTTTGGTCACATGGTGAATTTGTGTTCAGTTTTGTATCAAAGTGATGAAACTCTTTTCCCACTAGCTGTACCGTTTTGCAGCCTTCCCAACAATGTATGCGAGTTTTGCCAGCTTTTGGTATTAGAGGGTTTTTAAAACTCTTTTAGTAAGGAGGCGCCGGGGTGGCTCTGTCGGTTAGCGTCTGACTCTTGATTTCGGCTCAGGTCATGATCTCACAGCTCATGAGATCAAGCCCTACGTTGGGCTCTGGCCTGACAGCATGGAGCCTGCGTGGGATCCTCTCTCTCCCTTTGTCTCTGCCCCTCCCCTGCTCTTTCTCTCTCAAAAATAAATAAATAAACTTAAGGAAAAAAAAAAAAACCCTAATAGGTATGTAGCAGTCAAGCACTTTTTTTTTACATGAGTATCGTATAGGTGTTGAAAAGTAGTTTGATTGGAAGGGCAGATATTGAGCAAATCTTACTGCCTGTCCTGAAATAGGGCAAAGCCTGTGTGAGTGGTAGGTGACTGGATGAATTTGTAGGAACGTTACGTTCCACTGGGCTTCCTCCCCACTAGCTAAAAAACGGAACAGCATGAGGCTGTCCTGGATAGCTAATGAATTTCACGCAATGCAAAAAAATTGCTTTATTATACGGAATGCTCTTTCCTTAACATTGAAGGTAGTTGAAGGGACTATAATTTTTTGAAGTCTCATTGTTGGATTTTGATAAGCAAGACCCAGATTAATTTAACAGCAGGTAAAATCATTGACTATTAACGATTTAATCTTGGTAGGGTAATGGCTCTTCTATTAGCAATCTGGCCTTGAGACCTTTTGGACAGGTGGTGAGTGACCGCTCGCCTGAAACCCCGATGATGCTGGGAATATGAGGCGGCAGGAAACAGCCTGGCGTGTGCCGTCCCTAAGATTGTGTTTGCTGCGTCAATTGGATATTTCAAGAGAATTTTCAGATTCAAAAGAGAGAGCGAACGAGCTCTAGATGCGTTTTCCTTCCCAGAGCCGTGGTTTGTGGGGTTCGATAAGGAAGGTCACTTTCTGATTTCCTCAGCCAGGGTCACTCCAGCCAAGTACATTAAAAGTTTATGAACCATAAAAGGTGCTCAAGAAGCAAGCGGCCACTCAGGCTTTAAAAGGCAGACTTTCGGGGGCATTGCTAATTCAGACAGACGTTCAGCAGGGCGTAGCTCAGATTCATTTGTTAGCTGTGATCAGGTGGTGGAAAGGTTTGACCGTATTGACTACCTGGTGAAATTTTGTAGCCATTTTAACACTTGCAAAAGGGCTCCGTTTAAGTGACGAATAGATGGAGGTTTAAAAAATAAAATCAGGCAGAAAATTAACAACACCATCTTCTCAACTTTATATGTAGTATATTTTTGTTCGTTCGTAACTAAAGGCAAATGTTGGTGACATCGATGCCGGGTTTCTAGGCCACGGGTAACTTTGGAACAAATTGTTCGTGGGATTCGCTTGGAGCGTAAGTTCATCCGCACGGTTCCGCAAGGACCAAGTTACTATGGGAGATAGCTGAGTAGGATACCCAAGAGTTAAAATGTTCAAGATTCCTGAAATAATCACTTTCTTCAATTTATAAAATTCCGGAACACAGCTATACGCCCATTAGTACAATTCAGAGTATGAGAGGTATTTAAAGAAATAATCATTTTGTCTGTTCATTTCTGAACACACCTTCCTGAGATTACCTCTGCTAGGGATTTAAGATTATTCTAGCCACTTAACTATTTCTTAACTCAAAAAACATGCAACATCCATAGGGCTTCCTTTTCTATTTTTCAATAAAATGCTGTGATAGTTTACATAGTAAACTTGTTTATATCACTTAACCGAGCGTCGTAGACTTTCCTTCTGGTAACTGTGTGTAGCTCTCACCGTTGTTTCCGGAGCGAAAACAGTTTCCTGAGACCGAATCTACCTTATCCCGTGTATGCTTTCCCATATTTATTTATGGGCACTCAGTTTTTCATTTTGGAGGACTGCTTTTGTTTTTTCGTGTTTTTTTTTTATTTTTTGTTTACTTGTTTTGTTTTGTTTTTTGCTACAGTCCCTGCTGCCACAAATATCTAAAGAGACTTTTTTTTCTCAGAGACTATAGCTCTTCCTGGCTTACTTGTTACATGACCTTGGGCAGTTACTTTCCTGTTCTGACTCTCAGCTTCCTCATCAGTAAAATGAGTATAATAACAGTCCTTACTTTTACCCTTCTTGTAACAAATGCAGGAGTATTGACAGTGCTTAACATTGCCTGGGATATTAAGTAAGTATCCAGTTAGTGGGTGCTATTATTCGTTTCCTGCTCTCCTGTGATCCCCTCTCTCACTCCTGTTTTCACTTTGTTTTTTTGCAGACAAGGAGGTGAGCACTGTGCTTATTTGCTCAAAGCTAATAACTGTAAGATATTGTTGGCCCGATTTCTGGCAAGACGAGCAGAAGGCAGTGTTGTAGGCTGCAGGAAACCCCACTTTGTCAGCCTGGTGATTATTATTTTTTTTTTTATACGCCGTCCCTGAGGAACGTGATAGAATTTGTTTTACTCCTCTTCTGCCAGGAAGTAACCCTTCTGGCTTTGTTAGAAATGTGGTTTGTAATAATTGTACCCACCCCAGATGGCTCCTGAAAACCCTTTGAAATGCCATCTGCCAGGCGTGTGTCCAGCCAGCAGCCTGTCATTCTGCGAGAAGAAAAGAGGAGGCGGGGTCCCCTCCCCTGCCCTTTTCTCCCTAGCGTCACTGAATGGAGCCTGGTCATGTTGGCCCCGGGCCCAGGGCGGGTTGCTTGGAGGATAACTGGGAGTAAACCTCCTGCTAGCCTTGCAGAGTAGAAAGGTTTTGTCTGGGTAATAAACCCTGAAGGTTTCGTGGGTGGAGACTAACCCGCCCCCCCCCCCACCTCCTTCCCCTGCAGCTCAAAGGCCACCAAACAGATTTATTTACATGGGAGAAGAGTATCTACCAGTTTCATTTTTCCTCTAGAATGTAGCATTTTTGAAGTTCTTTTGTAATTTTGAATCCTTTCAGGAAATTAAAGGAAATCTGAAAGGTTGGTTCTGAAAACCTGGTCCAAAGAAATGGCGAAGATAAGGAGTGGGGGGACCCACCCTTGTGTGGTTTTGGAATTCTTTAAGAACCCAGCAGACAGATCTTTCATTTGGTTTTATTTATCCTCATCTTTTTTAGGGAGTGGGGGTGGGGTTGGGAGATAGGTTAGGTCTATGGAAGTGTGGGATGGTAGCTGAGTAGGAAAGTTGCCACACAGAACACATTTAGGGCAGACCCCTTCACAGCAAGTTTCAAAGAGTTTCTGTTCTTGCCCCACACTGGGCTTTCCCAGTAGGCTGGAGACTGTGTTTTCCGAGTCGCCGGCTAACCAGCTTTCTTCGCTTGGCTCTAAGACCTCACACCCTCTGCCTTTGCTGCTTCCCGCCTTGCTGACTGCTATGTCTTAGTTTCCTTCGAGGGTCTTTCTCAATTTCGAAAAATTACAAGGTTTTAGTGTTCAACCCAAACCTTTTGGCTTCATTGTCTCCACACACTCTCCCTAGATGGTCTCTGTCTCTTGCCTTCAAATTCCAGCGGTTTACTGATTACTCTCAACTTTGTGTCCCAGACTCCACTCTGATCTCCACACTTAGGTGGTCCGCTCTCCATAGCCCTCCACATCTACGTATCTAATAGGCGTCTCAAACTTGACATGTTCCAAAAGTGAACTCTTAATGTTTTTCACCTAAAAACCACTTCCTCCCCTGTCTTCTTGATCTCTGTACAGGGCACCAGGCCATTTGCCCAGGTCAGAGAATGGGATGTCAGTCTTTATCATTCTCTTTTTCTTACACACTCCATCCACTCCATCAACAAGTTCTGTCTTCAAAATACAGACCTAGTGTGGCTTGGTGGTTTTAATCTGCCTATCCTGTGGACAGGATCACAGCTATTTGAAGTACTAACTGCATGACAGAAATCTGATTGCTTCGTACTACCCTCCACCATTCTTGTCCATGGCCTGATTCTCTCTCACGGGGACCCTGTAATAGCCCCCTCACTGCTTCTTGCTTCTTTTCTTGCCCACCTCCTCCTCCTCTGCCCAGAGCCTGTTCTCCGTCAAGCTCCGTGGTCGTCTTAAAATGAACCATAGCACCACCCTGCTGAAACCTTCCAGCGGCTTCCCATCTTCCTTCGGATAAAATATTAAGTGTCTGCCATGGTTTCCCTAAGTTGTCCCCTTGCTTTCATTTCTAGCCTTCTTTCCATTATTCTGTCACAATTACTCTGTCCTTCCCTCAGCATACCGAGCTTATCCCTGCCTCAAAGTTCTTGGCCTTTCCCCCACTTTCTCGTCACTTTGGCATGGCTCTCAACTTAGGTGTCACCTCCTTAGACTGGTTTTTCCTAATCCCCACCTAAAATAGCTTCCCTGTCCCCTACCTTGTTTTCTTCTTCCAAGAGACTTTTAAACCCTTTAGCCTACCTTGCTCTGAGGCACTTTAACCTATGTTTACTATGGAAGAATTATTTCCACCTGTAATTATATGCTGCGTTCACATAGGCGTTTTTTCTTTCATAGTAAAATAGAAATTCCCTTAGGACAGGGACTCTCTCTTGTTCACCAGTTTCCTCAGTGCCTGAACCGGTGCTGGCTTGAATTGGGACCTCAGTAAATATTTTTTGGAAAACAGAAACATGATGATAGATGTCTCTTTATTCTGACAATGACATACACTTCATTATGTGCTGACAGTTATTGAGCTAAGCCTTGTAACAGGTTTATTTCATTCAGCACACACAACAAACCTGTTTGTTGAGGAAACTACGCAACGACAAAAGCTGAGGAACATGCCCAAGACCACAAGTTGTTGGGGGGAGTGGCAAGCCTTGACCTTCCCATTCCCACCGCAGACACCTGCTCATCTGTAGCGTGTGGTATTCTTTATGTTTCTGGAGTACCCGCTGTGTGCCTGACATTGGGGACTGCAATTTAAAGCCTGTAATCTACCTAACGGGAGTTGGCATCATTTGCCAAGGGAGCTAGAAATGGGAAATTTAGGAGATGGTTCAAGAGTAGACTTTTGGACACAAGAAGCCTTCTTTGCCAGAAAGCTTCAGCATGTGGGATCTGAGAAGCAAACACGTGCAGTCCAACCATGCTGTGAATACTCTGCAGCCACTTAAAACACTCAGATTTCAGTCACTGGAAAACTCAGGTTCATTTAAGATGTACTTACCTGGAGTTAAATATGCAGCGAGCATCAAGGTGTGTGTTTTTTGTTTTGTTCGTGTTTTGTTTTGTTTTTTTTTTTACCTAAAAGAATTCTGGGTAACCGCCGTAGTTGTGTGGGCAGGGCAATTCACAGAGGCAAGTGATCCTAGAACATGAGAGCCATGAGGTACAAACCTTTGGTTATTAAATTGTTTTAAAGTTTCCAAGATTAGGGGGAAATCTTGCATACTAAGTTCCTAGGAATACAGAAAAATCCCTGCTTCTTATGTAGGAAATATTGACCGTAAAGCATCACAGGTAATGGTGCCTTGCAAAATGAGTTCTGTAGATCCTATCACCTAACTTGGACGTAAGAGCAGAAGTCATGTGTTTTGCTCTTTTGGTCTTTCCTAACATTTAACATAGGTTCCTCGTACACACTACGTAATGGCTTCTTGGTTGGTTTTCTTCTCTTGGGTTGTATGTAAACCATATTCCTTCCTCATTACTTCCACACTTCTGGTTGAGATTAGGCTAAAACAATAGGTCTAAAGCCTAGCACCTGAGCTAGGCTCTATAGGCCCTATATTATTCATAAGAGGAATTGTTATGTTTATCAGTCATTGAGAGAATGACCATATTAATTCAAGAGGAGAATTTTCTAGTAGTTCAGTGTCCTTTCTTTCCAGTCAGAACTTACGGGTGGCCTCTTTTCATCAAACATGTTAATTACACAGAGAGCAGCAGCACTTTAAACCCTGGGAGATCTCCATCCACCGATCTCGGGTAATTGCGTTTCTCTAGTGATGTGTGTATGCAGTGGGTGTCATTTTCTTCAAAGGGCTTATTACATCGGAACTTGCCGGATGTACTTTGGAATGCAAGAATTGGGAGGCCTGTGTTAAAAATATAAACCCCCTAGGCTCTGAGCTTAAGGTGGATAACTTGACAGTATTTACTGGCGTCCTAAAAGCTGCTGATTGTGACCATTGTCCATGTAAAATCCAGTTAGCTTTTTTCATTCAGTGCATTTTAAGAAATGATAAAACGCACCCCAGGCTACCCAGCTGTGCTTGGATTGCTCTTTCTCCCGCTTGAAGGTCCCCAGCACTAGAGGGTGGGGAGGCGAGGATGCTGTGCTGTTCCAAAGAAGTTGCCCTGACCAGGTCCCCAGTCTGGGCAGACAGGGGGGGAGTCCTAGGTCCTCCAGTCTCCCGAGCAGGTTATGTTAATTGCACCTGAATGGTGAGCTTCCTGTTTGCATTGACTGATGGTGTCTCGCACCATTGTCTTGTCTGCTGCAGGCACAACCCGATCTCCCAGAGAAGGAGAAGTGCCCGGCGTGGACTATAACTTTCTGACTGTGAAGGAGTTCTTGGACCTCGAGCAGAGCGGGACCCTTCTGGAAGTCGGCACCTATGAAGGTGAGCGTGTCTGCGCAGCAGTGGTGAGGATGCCTCTCTCCTGGGCGCTTCTGAGGACCGGGCCATCCAGGCAGAAGTGTTTTGTGAATAGCGGAGTCTAATCAGCTACAGGAGAGTGCAGCTCACCTTAATATGATTGATACAATAAAGTGTATGGAAGAAGGCTTTGCGGAGCTCTTTAAAAATAGATTTTGGGGCTTTTATTCTCCAAGAGTTTTCTCCTTTATTAATTTATTAATTTGTTTGCGTGTGTGCGTGTGTATGCCTGCGTGCGTTGTGTTTCAGTATAAGCATGCATGGTATTAGAAGGGTGTGTGGGGGACTCGGTCCGTTAAGCATCTGACTTCCCCTCTGGTTATGATCTCACAGTTTGTGGGTTCAAGCCTCATTTCAGGCTCTGTGCTTGACACCTTGGGGCCTGGAGCCTGCTTCAGATTTTGTGTCTCACTCTCTCTCTGCCCCTTCCCCACTCACACTCTCTCTCTCTGCCTGTCAAAAATAAATAAAGGGGCATCTGGGTGGCTCAGTCAGCTTAGCGTCTGACTTCGACTCAGGTCATGATCTCATGTTTCTTGGGTTTGAGCCCTGCATCGTGACTCTGGGTTGAAAGCTCAGAGCCTGAAGCTTGCTTGCTTCAGATTCTGTTTCTCCCTCTCTCTCTGCCCCTCCCTTACTCATGCTGTCTCTCAAAAATAAATAAACATCAAAAATAAATAAATAGGGGCACCTGGGTGGCTCAGTCGGTTAAGCGGCCGACTTCAGCTCAGGTCATGATCTCACGGTCTGTGAGTTCAAGCCCGAGTTGGGCTCTGGCTGACAGCTCAGAGCCTGGAGCCTGCTTCAGATTCTGTATCTCCCTCTCTCTCTGCCCCTTCCCCTGCTCACACTTTGTCTCTATGTCTCTCAAAAATAAATAAATGTTAAAAAAATTAAAATAAATAAATATTTAAAAATTAAGAAAAAAAGAAGAGGGAAAGAGTCATGGTCAGTCCTTACAGGTGTATTATTTTAAACTCGAAGGAGTGGGATGTCATGTCTTACCACTAATTAATTTTTAATGCATTTTGGAGTAAATAATACATGTGTGCGGTTCTTGAAACAAAATATTTCAAAGTATTAAATCAGTAAGCTCTTTCCTAAACCTGCCTTTATTTGCCTATTTTTACGTTCTCTTTTCCGTCAGTATTACATCCAGTGCCATTAGTTTTTGATCACCATCCTGAAATTTCTTCGTGTAAATACAAGGATCCATGTGCGTGTGTGTGCATAAACGTGTGTGTTTTGTGCCTGTGTTTTTACTTCTCCCCTATTTTACACAAAAGGTAGTATGTGATACATGCTGTTTGGTACCTTGGTCTTTTATTTAATAGTGTGTCTGAGAGGTCTTTGCAAGACAAGTAATTTAACTCTTGTTTTCTAAATGGCTGTATAATCTCTTTGTATCAGCATGGCCATGATTTATGTAACTAGTTCCCTATGGATAAACACTTTTAATGTTTCCAAACACTACTGCATTGAATAACATGGATGTAAATCATTTCACACAAGTGCAAAGATGTCTATAGGATGAGATCCCACAAATGGCATAGGAAGGTCAGAGCCAAATATGGGGGGGGGGAGAATTCAGCGTATGTTTTCTGAAACCAGCATTGTAGCTCGATTGCTCTTTTGAGTGTTACCATTTGAGACAGAAGAGCATAATGTAATACTGTTAGCTAGGTCAGATTATTAACTTGGCCAAATTATTATATGTCTTTATAATTACTACATGTCTTTATAAACTTTGAAATTTGGATTTATTAGGTGATCACAGGGGCATTTTCAAGAGTAGACTTAAAAACAAAGGGTACACACAAAGACTGTTATTTTGTTAGGGATATTGTAGCTTTGATGTGATAACAACCCCTGTTCCAGGCGGTAGCTAACAGGTAGGTAATGGCCGTGGATGCTGATTATGGTTTGATATTCTTTGGAGGGGAGAGGGGGCAGAGCATTATCTCTGTACCTACTGCCCGTTTCCAAATTGCAAATATACATTGGACTGTGTTTAGATGTTAATCCAATTCCTGACCGAATTCAGAAATATTTCCCTTGAATATTGCTAATTATCAATTGTCTTAGTTTCCTGGAAGTTTGGGATATGTTCGGTGGTTAGGGGGCTGGAAGGGAATGTGAGAAAGCCCAAAGCAAGAATAATGCACTAAGGCCTAGGAGTGAAGTGAGGGATGGGAGGGCGGGTGGGACTAAGTGGACGACTTCTTCAAGGTCGTCTTGCAAATGTGAATCCGCTTGAAAATTCAAGTGGCCCAGAGCACAGCCAGTGCGAATCCCCTTTCATTAGCAGAAAGTGAATTGTCCTTATTTGAAATCCGTTATTATGCCCATCTGGGGAGCTTGAATCCTCTAATACAAAAAAATACCCATTTCCATTTTTGGAAAGGTCAAGGGTAGAAGTCATGCGATACCGAAGAGTATGTGTAGGGTTGAAAAAGAAAAGCATGTGGTGTCGACAACAACCTGTCTGGGAAACAAGGAAGCTAACCTGCTTTTATTTTTATCTAGACGTGTTTATATTACAGATATTATGTGGAGTCTGCTGGTTTTCTCATTTCATTTTATCACTTCATCAGACGTAGCTGTTACCACCGAATGTTTAGATGGGAATGCTGACACCAAGTAGCAGTTAGGAATATTTTTCAGGTTCAGAGCTGGTGCCAGAATACTGGAGCCCGGAACCAAACCCAGCTCAGTTTGACTTTCAGATCTCACACTCTTTCCTGAAAACCCTAAGAAAAGAATATTTTGGATATAACTAAAAAGTCATAGAAATAGCTTGTCCATACTTTAACCTAACCTCGTGCTGGGTAGCAGCAGGGAAACGTTTTTCAGAGAGTGTCTGATCACCTCCTTTAAAACCATCTTTCTCTGAATGTTGGTTCCTCTGTTGTTTTGGAGTTGGAATTTCTTAGGCCCAACATTAATCCCTTCCATTTTTCAGCCTTTTGACTGTTCAGTGTTTGTCAGCCTTTGACCTTTTAGCTGTATAATTTCCCTACCATGTGAGACAATTCATACTTTTTTGGAACCAGCCGAAGTGTATTATGTTGACTCTTATAAGCTGGAACCAAAATGGAATTTTTATTAAATGCCAGATACTGTCGCAGGAATAGGGCTGGATGGATCTTTAGAGAACCTTCTCTGTCTTTGCCTCCCTTGGACCGGCCCAATGACAGCTGTGTCTTGGACAGTAACAAGTGCACGGGCTGGGCTGCAGCCTTGCCTGAGCTTGCATCTCAGCCCCTCTGCTGTGGAGCTGTGTGCCCTCCGGCAAGTCGCTTAATGCTCCGCGTCTCGATTTTCCCTTCGGTGAAATGAGGATAATAATAGTGCTTCCTCATAGGTAGGATTAAATGAGACAATAATTGGAAAGGGCTGAGCACAGTGTCTGACACGTGTAAGCTCTCAATCAGCGTTAGCTCTTATATTTACACACACCACTGGTCCGAAATTGCCACCCTGGTGGAGTCCCTCCCCCTTCTACTAGTCAGTAAACCCTGCATTTGCCACTAAAACATCTTCATTCACTTCCCACGTATTCACCGTCTTGTTCTCTGCTCAGATGTTTTTCTCTTGGCCTGTCCTGGTTCCAGAGAGAAAAGTCTAGTATAATAACACCGAACACCTTTTTTAAAAAGCTTATTTATTATTTTAAGTGATCTCTCTCTACACTCAACATGGGGCTCAGACTCAGGGCCCTGAGATGAAGAGTTGCATCCTCCTACAACTGATTCAGCCAGGTGCCCCCATAAAACCCTCTTCGGTGCAACACACTTTGATCATTAAGTAAAAGTAATAAATGTACATGATGGAATACTTACTATAGCAAGAATGTAGACATACTTAAGGCCAAGTTGCTTCCCTTCCTCCCCAGGCGGAACCACTGTTAAATTCTTTAGTGCAGAGATTTAGAAAACTTCGACACAAAAAGGCCGTAGGTATTTACTATGTTTTTTCCCTCTTCTTGCCCTGCCCAGTTCACAGTTCTTGGAGATCTTGCTACATTATCCCATATAGTTTTACCTCCTTCTTTTAAAATGCTACAGAGTATCCCAGTGTATACTGACCAGTCCCCTGCTGGGGGCGTAACATTTAGGATATGACGCCCACTCCCCCACTTTGGGTGTTTTGTAAACAAGGTCGTGATGACCTTCCCTGCACAAATATCTCACTACACGGTCCTGAAGATAAGTCTACGGTAAGTTTCCGGCCGTGCAATTTTAAAGCAAGCCCTTGTAGGCATACACAGTTCACTTCACCAAGTATTTATTGAGCATTTGCTTTGCATTAGGTGTTGTTCCAAGGCATGAGGTGTGATGTGCAGGGCAGAAAACCAGAGCAGCTGTGCCTTTGAAGATGCTGATGCTTTTTCGTGATTTATTTTTGCCAGTACTTGTCCAGCATACGCTGTGTGTTGCGTTCCCTGCAGGGTGGGTTATATGCACCCACTCACTTCATTACCCACCAGTCCTGTGAGGTGGACCCAGTTGAGTCGCGTTTTACAGAAGAGTATGAGACCCAGAGAGGCCTGTTACCTTGTCTAAGTTCACTTGGTCATTTAGGAATAGAGCTGGATCCAAACCCAGGCTGCCCGGCTCTAGGTCCGTATTCTGCAGCCCCTCATGAAGAGGCGAATTAAACAATTTCAAGAGAAGTGATGCGTGTTCTGAAAAGGGAGCTGCAGGATTCTCTGGAAGCACACAGCAAGGGCCCTATATCTAATCTTACATCGGGGTAGACCCCCTTGAGGAAGTGACAGCTGAACTGAAGCTTGTCAGGGGACTTCATGGGTTCAAGTGAGAGACTGGAGGGCGTTGTTTCAGTTTGGAAGTTAGCACCAGCTTCAAGGCCTGAATCCAGAGAGACCAAGTGGAATGAACCAAGAGAATGTCAGAACGTTGGTCCCAGAGAAGGAGGGGCAAGGAACCATCTCCTGCTTCCTTTAGAACCAGTGCCATCCAATGAATATTCCTTCCGTGATGGAAATGTTCAGTCTTCTGAGCCGTCCAACATGGCAGCCACTGACCGCATGTGGTTATTGTGACTGGGAATCCAAATTTTAAATTTAGTGTAGTTTAAACTAATTTACCTTTAGTCGCACGTATCTGGTGTCTGCCATATTTTGTGGCACAGCTCTAGAACGAAAGCTGCTTCAGGGAAGGGTGAGGACCTATTCAAGAAGCCTCTTCCCTTGTCATTCAGCTGACTTCACTTTCTTTATTTTTTATTGTTATTTTCTTTTAAATATTCATTTTTGAGAGACCCAGAGTGAGCAGAGGAGAGGCGGAGAAAGGGAGATACAGAATCCAAAGCAGGCTTCAGGCTCTGAGCTGTTAGCCCAGAGCCTCATGCAGGGCTTGAACTCACAAGCCTGCAAGATCATGCCGTGAGCCGAAGTTGGATGCTCAACCGACTAAGCCACCCAGGGCACCCCTCATTCAGCTGACTTGAGAGAGCTAAGCACATGTTTCAGAGTTAAGCTCCTTTAAAAAAGGATAATTTTGAATCCTGCAAAGAGGATGTTACTACAGAGCAGTGGTGATCTTCTGTGGATGTATTCAGTGACGTGTGAGATGGCAGACAAGTAGAGTGAAGCACCAAAACCTCAGCGCTCGGTAACTGGCAGCAGAGTCCTTGATGTCCAATATTTCTTTGGGATTTGGAGTTGCAGGGCTGTAAGATTTTAAAGCTGGAAATGCAGTAGAGTCATTTCTTCAGAAGATACAACTGAGATCTAGAGAGAGACCAGTCTAAGACACTAAAGGGCATTGGGACAAAGCCTATCCCCCAAGTCATGTCACAGGCAGGAGCGGGATGCCAGCATTTCCCATGTCTGCTCCCTGGAAATCACTCTTTGGTAGACTGTATTGTTAGTTTGTTTATTCAGTTGTTTTCTCATTTAAAAATAAAATGCTGAACAAAACCGGTTATGATCATTGTCCTCATAGGTCTTAGAGTGCGCAAGGCATATTATATAATCACGGAAAGAAATCTACAGGTGTGAGTGTTCTAGGGTCAGAAAAGAAGACTATAGGTTGGGGAGTTTGATCTCTATGGAGTTGTGAAAAGCTTCACCTGTAGAAGTATTAACTGAAGTAAGCCCAAAGGGTTGAGCTGGGGTTAGGTTGCTAGATTTAACCCATAAAAATATAGAACATCCGGTCTTGAATTTTATATGGAAACTCTGGTTGGAGTTAGGTTTGGACTATATTGGTGTTGGTCGTGGTGGTAGAGATGAGTTGACCAGATCTTGAGATTTTGACGTGATTAAAAAGCTGGACTTGGTAATGCATCGGTTATCCTAAGAAGGAGGTAGGAGATGAAGGTGACAATAGTCCTCCCAGAATGACTCCTAGTTGCTGCCTTCTATAACTGGATAGATGCTGGTACATCTGCCGTGATGGGATACTTTGGAAAAGGCCGGGTTTGGCGGTGGGGCTAGGGCCCATATGATGAAACTTGCCATGCCCCACCAGCTCTGATGCCGAGAACTGCGTTTACACCAACAGAGTAGAGGCCTCTCCTGTCTATGTAAGGAACCTAACCATTGTCCCTTATAAAGACAGAAGTTATTAGTGGAGCTCATAATTGATCTCTTTGCAATTTGAACCAACTCCTTACTCTGTCACGAGGTAGATTTGACATCAAGGCAAAGAACACAGGAATAAATGCATCTTTCCTCTTTGGCTCAACTTCCTAATTGCAGCAGTGAACTAATTTATTTGAGATGGTGCTTGAAATCAATCAGCTGCCCCATCTCCCTTTGCCTTGCTTTTCTTTCTTTTTTATTTTTTCTCGTTGACATTTTCACTCAGCAAGACAGGTTGCTGCCTCAGCCAGCCCTTGGGACTTCTCTAGAAGAGAGTTTACAAGGGATGAACTATTCAGTGGGAGTGGTTCCCAACATGCCTGTTTTACAAATGCCTCCCGGTAGAAGAGGCTGATTATACCCTCAGAGCCTTGCAAAGGTTTTCCCTCAGCACGGAAGTGCAGTGCCAGGGTGACATTTCAAATTGGAGTTATGGGTTGCATGTTTCTGCATGTTAATTAGGAAGAGGGATGTCAGCATTCAATAATGTTATTGTTTTGCTTCCTAGAAGGTCTACAAAAAAAGCAGCTGCCAAGGGTATACTTTTTGGGGACACAGAGATAAAGCAGGGGTGAAGAGAGTTCTTGTTTGTCATTGAGGAAAATGAGACCGTCTGGAGTCCTGTTCTTTGGCAGGCCTTGGAAGCCGTCTGTTATGATAAGCTCTGTTGGCAAACTCCACCACGGAATGTTCTCTGTTGATAATGAAAGTAACCAAAGGGAATCTGTGTTGGAATTGGCTGTTGCTCTGCGTGTGAAGATGAAGAGGCTGGCGCCAGAGTAGTTCTGCTTAATCCCCTGCTTAGAGATCCCCAGAGATTCCTAGAGTTGAGCGCATAGATACTGGGGACAGACAAATGTGTGTTTAAATGCCAGTCATCACTTACACATGGTGTGAGTCTCATCTTCATCTGAAAATGAGAATATTGATGTCTTTCTTTTTTCCATAGGATTATTAATAAAGGTTAGAGTAAGTAAACGGATAGGTAATGACAGGATAGGTGCACAATAAAGGTAAATGTTGGTTAATGTTCTTTAAATATACATTTTGATAACAGTACCCTCTTCTGCACTTTAGGGCTCTGATCAGCCCATGATTTTAGGTGCAATTTAAGACTTCTAGGGTTCACTACATGCTAACCTTGTTCCAGGCACAACGGTGAGTACTTTGTACATGTTACCTAATTTGATTTTCACCAAAAACCTGTTAGTAGAACTGTTCTTATCTTTATACCATGAGAACTGAGGCTGGAAAGAGAGAGGTCCCTTACCTCGCTCAGGGTCACAAAGCTATTAGATTACCCTCTTTGGTCTTATAGTCAAAGCCGAATGGCAGTGGCAAGAGCAAACGTGTAATGATAAGACATCGGCTTATTGTTCGGTGCGTGCGAATCCAGGTTTTGTAGGGTGGAGCAGGTAGGAAAGGAAGAGTAAACAGAAAGTGACGGGCGTTTTATGAATGATACCGACGCGTGCTGAGCCAGCAAGTGGAAGGTGAAGCGGTGTGGAGCTGAGGTCGTTGAGGTGTAATCGTCGGACCGGGGAGAAACTGCCGTGAGGCATGCTATTAAGAACCAGACCCACAGTAGAGGTACGGAGGAGCATGCGAGCTGGGAGTCGAGGGTGCTGTCTCTGCTTGTTAAGTTACTCATTCCCAGAGAATTCCTCATTACCGTATGTAGCTGGCACTGCGTTCGGCCTTGGAGTTGCAGTGGTGCACGAAGTAGATGTAGTTCCTGCTCTCAAGGCGCTTGTGATGCAGAGGTGAGGACAGATACTGAGGGCGCCTGCGTGGCTCAGTTGGTTGGGCATCCGACTTCAGCTCAGGTCATGATCTCGTGGCTTGTGAGTTCAAGCCCCGCATTGGGCTCACTGCAGTCAGCACAAAGCCTGCTTCAGATCTTCTGTCCCCCATCTCTCCCTCCACCTCCCCCGCTCACTTGTTCTCTCTCAAAAATAAACACAAATTTAAAAAAACCCAGATATTTATTTATTAAACCATCTGATAATCTGATAATTAAACCATCTGATAACAAAGGCCATTGGGAAAGACAGGTGCATGGTTCCCTGAAGACACTTAAGGCTAGCTTTGATTGAGTTGGTGGTGTCAGAGATACACTCTCCAAGGACAAGTGGGTGGTAATGGCGTGACCTTGAGGCCAGGCAAAAACAGATACGCTGAATGTCTGTGGCCTTATGTGCTATATGTACATCTGTGCTCTATACATAAAAAGAGTATTAAGCCTCTTTACCCCACTGCATCCCAAAGAATCAAGCCTTTTTTGCCCCCTTGGGGGTGATATTGCCCCATCGAAAATATATACGATAGATTTCAAGCCATTGGAATCCCGTTCTGCTTATTTCCAAAAGCGTGTCCTGTAGGAGGAGGGCAGACAGGTGTCTCCTGCCCCCACCCCACCCCCATACAGAATTTTAAACTGGGGGACAAAGAACCTGAGTGCTGTGTAGCCTGGCCAGCCAGTGTCTCTAAGGCAGGCATTTCTGCTACTCTTGGCCTCTGCGTTCTTCATCTACTGAAGAGGAATGATAGTCTCTGACCAGGTTACCTCCGCTGTCTATACAGAGAGTGGTTCAGTGCTCCCTGTGTACTTGTTAGAAATTTAGAATCTCAGGCCCCACGCCCATCCACTCAAACAGAGTCTCCATGCAATAGAACTTTGTCGTTTGCGCGGTATTTAAGAAAACCGATGTCTACCATGCAGAACATTTGTGAAGATCATGTTTTAGTCTCGTTTTTACATCTTGTTTCTAGTGTCTAGCACAGTGTCTGGCCAAAAACAAACAAACAAACAAACAGGCTCCCTGTAAGGAAATGAATGAATGAATACTAAATTCATACAAATGAAAGACTGTATAGATTCAAATCATTCTGGCTTAAAACTCAGGGCTACAGTCCTCCTTAAATATTTTATCAAGCTCTAAAAATTGATTTGCAGTCCCCATGAATTTTTAAATGCGTGTCAGAAAATATTTTTCTTTGGTGTGGTCATGGCCAAAGAGCGTGCCTGTTAATTACGGCCAGCAGCGGCTTCCTCTTCCATCTTCCCTTGCCCTCTCCTCCCTCCCCAATCACCATCTTGTTAAGGTTTATCATGGAGCCAGTTCCGAAAATAGCAGCAGAGACACACACGGTCCCACTCGAGGGGGAGCCTGGCCACCTCAGGAAGCACGTGTTGGCTGGCGGGGAGGCTGCAGGAGAGTCAGGCTCATGTCTCCTGGAAACCATGAAGCCTGCCAAGTGGTAACCCAAATTAATTTTTTAAGCATTTATAATTCTTCAGATGCTTTTTATTTAATACCATTAAGTGATCCATGTATCCTTCACAGAGTCTCTTGTGCATACTCTCGTAAGTTGATGCTTCTGCCATGGCTGGGTTTCGTCTGATGAGGACTAGCGTGGAAACTTGCTAAGGCAGAGCGTTTGCCAGAAGGGTAGAGGGGTAAGGAAAGTGCCCAGGGACCAGGCAGCTGGATTGGGAGAGTGAAGGGTGGGGGGAGAGAGGCAGTGGCGCCCGTGGTGACTGGCCAGTGTCAGGTGCACCACCTTCCTTGCCTGTCCTTCTGTGGTGAAGACAACATGGGTTTATTAGCATAATCCCATCCACCAGAAGTCCAGGGACCAAAACCACATTCACTCAGAGTCAACTCACTAAGACCAATCTGTGAGTTATTGACGCTGGGTTTTTTTTCTTAATGTTTATTTGTTTTGAGAGAAAGAGAGCAGGGAAGGGGCAGAGAGAGAGGATCCCAAACAGGCTCCACACTGTCAGAGCCTGATGCAGGCCTCGAACCAGCAACCGTGAGACCGCGACCTGAGCAGAAACCAAGAGTCAGACACTTAACCGACTGAGCCACCCATGTGCCCCAAGAGTGTTTTGGAGTTTTAGGTTTTCTTCCATCCCTCCCGAGTCCGGGCTACTTTGTGTGAGCATGCCTTCACATGGCAGCATTGACTGGGGCCAAGATGTTCGTCCAGCAAGGGCGGGGACACACCAAGGGTAGGAGAACAACCTCTCTCCGGAAATCCTTCATGCAGCCAGTGTGCTCCAGGTGACTCGGCTTTGGTCACGCCCTTGTCATCAACTTTGCCTGGAAGAGATGGAATCCAAGGAACAGAGTTTATATTTGTCAAGCAGCATTTCTCACTATATCCAGAGTTGAGTCAGAAGCATTCCATTTGCTGCCACACCTGGCTGGCTCAGTCAGTAGAGCATGTGACTCGATCTCACGGTTGTAAGTTCAAGTCCCACTTTGGGTGTAGAGATTACTTTAAAATGATAAAATCTTTAAAAAGAGGAAAAGAAAAGAAACATTCCGTTTTTATATTAGTGACTAATTCAGATTTTTTTTAAGTACATGAGAACATATCTGTGAAGGAAGGTTGAACCCTATATAGTTAGAAAACTGCTAAATACAAGCTTTCTATAAAGTTCGTAGACAACAAGGAAAATAAGAAATGCTGGAGACGTTTGACTAATTACACCATCTCCCGTGTATAACCTCTTATAGTTTATAGGGTACCTTCCAGAAAGTTAAATAATTTGATCTTCTCCATCATCCTGTGAGGTCACCAGGCCTGGGGCTGTCATTTCTGTCTCACAGAGGACATATTAGACTGAGTTTAAAAATCTTGCCCAAGGTTATTTGGTCATTGGCAGATTGGGTTGCTTATTCCTTTACCCAAGTAAAGGAATAGTCCTCAGTTGCCATGCCCCAAGCACTTCAGAAACATTGTCTCATTAATCCTTCCAGCATGGGGGAATGAGCTCATTGAAAGATTAGAAACAAACTATCAACATTTAAGTAGCATTTATCAAGTGTCGGACTTTCATGTGGGTTAAAGTCTTTCAATGGACCTTCTTATTTTATCCTCAAAACAGGTGCTCTAGATAGGAACTAGGTATTCTTAGAATCCTAATTTTCCAGTCGGGGACAAAGAGGGGTTTTGTGTGTGTGTGTTTTTAATGGTTAAACACCTGGGATCACAGAATCAGTTAGTGGTGAAGCAAGGATTTGAAGCCCAGACTGTCTCTTTACGGCTTCGGTGTGCTGGATACTCTTCACGTCTATACGTTAGATTAACCTGAAGGAGATGGCTGACGCTTTGTCATATACAACAGTAACTGCATGTGGTTCCGCGTAATAATACGTACTTTTTTGTGTCTGGTCTCAAGTTAATTTTCACAAACAAGACAGGAAACCACTATGAACAAATGGATTGATTGGGGGAGTTTATAGTTGCCTTGAAATCTGCTAATCATTTAATTTAAGAAAAACTGTGGAAATGCAAGACGGGCCTTGGTTCATACATGTGGTTCATCCTTGCACACGTGTTAGCCTTTAAAAATAGACGTGGGATGCCTTTCTTCAAGTTGGTTATACTCAGTTTCTGTACCTTTAAGTTGGAAACCTGACAAGCTTTTTTGAAGCAATTGATACCATCATCTTTCGTGAAAGAACTATAATGATTGAGTTGAGTACACGCCTCCGGAATGTGCTTTTTAGGTTTCTCTCTGGTAGCCTTCAAATTCAAACATGGCGCCCACTAGTCTACTGCACCTTTTTTTTTTTTAATTTTTTAATTTTTTTTTTTTTTAATTTTTGAGAGACAGAGCATGAGTGTGGGAGGAGCAGAGAGAGAGGGAGACAGAATCTGAAGCAGGCTCCAGGCTCTGAGCTGTCTGCACAGAGCCCGACGCGGGGCTCGAACCCACGAACCGTGAGATCATGACCTGAGCCGAAGTCGGACGCTTAACCAACTGAGCCACCCAGGCGCCCCTACTGCACTTTTTAACTCGTGTGTTGAGAGTTCCCCGCTGACACACACTCTCACAGCGCTGTCAAAGAAAGCGGGTGTGTGTATTCATAAGTGTGGTGGTTCAAAAAGTATTTTAAAGAAATAATATTAATAAAAAAATTTTTAATTATAAAATAAGGCTCAATGGAAGCCACTTGTTGAGTACCTGTTTGTCTCCTGCAGAATGGTGTCTTACTGTCTCCTTTCGTTTCTGTGCGTTTGTAATAAAATGTATATTTTATGTAATTCTGTATAGAAGTTAGAGAGCCGGGTGAGTCCTTGGAAAGAAACAGTGTATACAGGGTTTGTTATTATTTATAAATCCTTCTTTACAAAGCTCAGAATTACAAACATTGCTTTGGATTTATTGACGTTCTCAGTGTAATTTATCTTCCTGGCCTTCCTGGAAAAGACGTGAGATGGTGAAAGAATTAGTGGCATTCTAATGCTGATGTTTTTTATCATGTAGTCACTGCATATTATTGATTAGAAACTGTATTTTTCAAACTTTGGCTCTTCATGAATCACCTTTATGATTTTGTCTCCATCTGAACATCATATCTATTACTTGTTTGAAATATTCTTTAAAATAACTTTTTTAAAAATTTTTTAATGTTTATTTTTGAGACAGAGACAGAGCATGAGTGGGGGAGGGGCAGAGAGAGAGGGAGACACAGAATGTGAAGCAGGCTCCAGGCTCTGAGCTGTCAGCACAGAGCCTGACGTGGGGCTCGAACTCACAGACCACAAGATCATGACCTGAGCTGAAGTTGGCCGCTCAACCAACTGAGCCACCCAGGCGCCCCTAAAATAACTTATTTTTAACTTAAGTTTTCAAAAGGAATCATTGGCAGTACTATTATGTATTCAATTAATTAATTTTTATTATATATAACTGCCTTTTTTTTAAGTGTATGTATTTTGAGAGAGACAGAGAATAAGGCAGGGACAGTGAGAGGGAGAGAGAAAGAATCCCAAGCATACTCCACGCTGTTAAGTGCAGAGACTGATGTGGGGCTTGAACTCACAAACCATGAGATCATGACCTGAGCTGAAACTTAAGAGTCAGATGCTTAACCAACTGAGCCACTCAGGGACCCCTATAGCTAGGAGCCTTTTTAAACTTAAAGTCAATTTTTAAAAGTAATGCTTTTTCACTGCATTTTATTTATTTATTTATTTATTTTTTAATGTTTATTTTTGAGAGGAAGAGAGACAACACACGAGTGGGAGGAGGGGCAGAGAGAGGGAGACACAGAATCCGAAGGAGGCTCCAGGCTCTGAGCTGTCAACACAGAGCCTGATGCGGTCTCGAACCGCGAGATCATGACCTGAGCTGAAGTCGGATGCTTAACCGACTGAGTCACCCAGGCGCCCCTTCACTGCCTTTTAAAAGTCAACTTTATATTAGTACCATATCTTAGGAGCTAAGTTTCTTTATATACACACTTAGTGAAATAAGAAAATAAGATGTGAAACTCCATCCAGATACTGCTGAAAATCACTGAGCCAAGCATCAGGGAATCGTGGCTAAAAGCAAAATGGACAGTCACTAAAAGAGTGGCCATCGTGCCTTCATTGACACAGTTTTCTGTTAGAACTTGGCGGGGATTTGCTCCCACCCCACATGACCCTGAGAGTCAGGTCTGCCATTCCGTTAACGAGACGCCACGTGGTATTCACTGGCCTCCTTTTTAAATAATGCCCTGGTTTCCTCTTAAGGAGTCTCCTTATTAAGGGAAGGTGACCTTGACTCTGTAGGCCTGTAAGGGTGCCGGCAATGATGAATTTTTTTTTTATTTTCTGTGAAGCTAGCTCTAAATTGGATTCAGCGTTATGCTGGTGCATATATGTAAAAAGGTGACCAGTTGAATTTCAAACGTAATGAGGATGAAGGTTTGCTATTCAGTACAACCGTCTTTGTTTTTAGCCCTGGTAGTAGGCTCTTTCGTCCTGGCTTCTGAAATCGCCATGTCTAGCCGAGAGGAAGAACATCATTCGTAACCTATTCCAGAAATGAAATACAGTTTGTTCTGGCTTTCTATTAAAAAAAAAAATTTTTTTTAATGTGCCGAGAATGTGAAGTCTCGGAAAAAAACACAAAGTATTCTTTCTAAAACATGCAAATGTGTCTCTCCATCACCTAGGAAACTATTATGGGACACCCAAACCTCCTAGCCAGCCAGTCAGTGGGAAAGTGATCACGACGGATGCCTTGCAAAGCCTTCAGTCTGGCTCCAAGCAGTCGACCCCAAAGCGAACCAAGTCCTACAATGATATGCAAAATGCTGGCATAGTCCACACGGAGAATGAGGAGGAGGATGACATTCCTGAAATGAACAGTAGCTTTACAGGTAAAGACCTGGCCACCTTCCCCCTTGGTGGACTGGCGGGAGGAGGCGGTGGGAGGCTTGTGCATTCAGTGATGAGAATGTGTCTGTTCTCTAGAAGAATTCAGAAGGGTTGACAAAATTCTAAGTCTAATAATGCAAGGTTTGGAGAAGAGGTGGTCTTTTCCTTGGTCTATTTTTCATGCTTCTTTGCAAGACTATTTTAATTTCAGCCAGATATTTTAAAGGGGCTAGAAGGAAATGTCTGTAGAAGGGAACCAAGGACATCCAGCATTATTTCCTCCTCTTCAAAATGATAGGTCTTAAGAATATTTGTATTTTGTTCATTTGTTTCTTGGTCTTGACACGATTCCATAATTATGACTGATTGCTTATAAAGAGAAATAAGATAATTTGTTTACCAGTTGCATATTCATTGATGCTGATGGAAAGCTAATAACATCCTTTTATCTCATACCTTTGTAAGTACAGATCCCAGTGGGGCTCTGTAATGTATTCAGTTAACTTATGCCAAATTTTCTGTCTGCCCCTAAATGGGGAAAGATGGAAAAACAATAAATACTCAATTATATCTTGCATATGTATTCTATATTATATAACACACATTGTATTATACATGTATATATACATTCAAGGCTGTGTACTCCCAAGCTTAGCTGGACTATATTTGATGAGGGATCCTCAAGGACAAGGCCTCTAGGTACGAGTACACGGGTTGGGTAGTGCACATTTCCTGGGGGCACCGTTCCCAGGGCCTCTGGTGTGTATTTCTCGGGTTAGCGTAGTGACCCAGAATGACTCACAAATGTTTTTCGCTTTATGAGGGTTTGACTTTATATAGTAACTCAAGATGTAGCAACGGCACAAGATGTGAGTCACTCCAGTTTATGATATCGTGACTTTGAAGAACACCTGGTTTCTTCTTTCTGTACTTAAGTCATTTCTTCAATATTTTAGAATATGGTTACGGAGCAGTTAGCTACTTGCAACATATGTGATCTTTCTCTTTGTGACCTTTCTTGACATCACCACCCTGCAGTCATTACTTGATTAGACTCCTTTCCACTAATGGGGAAATTATTTAAACTCCATATTTTCCTCCTTGTGTTAGCAAATCTAATAGAATATTTAAGAAAACGTTCGTATTCGTCGAATGCTTTCTACAGCCTATATAGGCCTCTTCTGAAGTTTTCTCATTCATTAAGCTCAGAAGCCTCAAATTCTTCAAGATGACAAACAATTTTTGATGCCTTTATTGTCACATCAGTAATCCAATCCTTCTGCAAGAAGCATTAGATAAAGAAGAAGAGACCTAACTTGCTATCCTTGCTTCTTGGTTCTCAGTAGTTGTCTCACTTTGAACATAATATCTAACTTTTCTCATCTGTAAAATGGTTAAGGCTAAATCATGTCTGAGTTCCCCCTTCTAGCTCTAAGAATTTGATTTCACAAAAATTTTCTTTTTCCAATTAGAATGGAGTAGGCCAGGGCTGACCTACTGTTCTTATAGCTAGGAGAAATTCACCATCCTTTACACATGCACTTACTAAAATCTGTTCATTTCATTCACTTAGAAATATCTAATTCGAATTTAGTGGTCCTCGCCAATATGAAAGCCAGTTTTGAAAAACAAGTTAATATTTTTTTTTAAAGTAGCTAACATTGTAATATCTTGATGTTTCAACAAATAAGGATAGCAAATAATGATGTAACCCAAAACCTACTTCCAGGCACAGAAACAAGACCTAGGAAGTGACATGCAGTGAAACACTTACGCCCGGTGGAAGACAGTCCCCAAGAAACATGTGTGCCCCTGTTTCTCCTCTATTTATTAAGTAAATTTCTTGGTATAAAGCAAGAACAAAGTAGGAATTGTTGTCAGTTGGTTTTAATGCACTTCCTATTTCTTTCTTTTTTTTATGTTTTTATTTTACTTTTGAGATAGATACAGAGTGTGAGTGGGGGTGGGGAGGCAGGCAGAGAGAGGGAGACTCAGAATCCAAAGCAGGCTCTAGGCTCTGAGCTGTCAGCACAAAGCTCAAGATGCGGGGCTCAAACTCACGGACCGTGAGATCATGACCTGAGCCGAAGTCGGATGCTCACCCGACTGAACCACCCAGGCGCCCCTGCACTTCCTATTTCTAACTACTATAACTCTTTGTAGAAAACATGCCTCAGAAATTCTGACCCCATTAAATCTTCGCTTGAAATCCTGGCATCAAAGAAAAACTTTGGGGCCCAGGTCATCATTGCTGTAATGAGTCTGATCATTCATTCTCCGTGCATGTACACAGACGCCACGTGACACCTTAATGTCTTCTGCAGCTTCCTGTCCTAACACCACAAAGGTGATAGGATGCAGAGAAATGATGTTTAGATATACATGTGATGGACATCCTCAGTATGTTGAGTAAATGCCTCCTCACTTACCAGACTACAACTATGACAGCTGACAACCTGTCATATCCTAACTCAAATAAATTCTTTCAGATAATTGACCCTACCCAGTCTATGATATGTGTATCAAACTAGCTGTGTCAAAGCATTTTGCTCTCTGAACCACTTTAAGTAGCAATCTACCAGCCACTTGGAGCACAGCGTGTCAGTAACATAATGAGGTCTTGGCTCCAGGTTGCGAGAGTTACGATAAAGGAATGAGTGTCATATCCAAAGATGGAAACGCTATGGAGCTATTTAAAATATTTACCGAGATATCATTAATTAACATGCTATTGTTACCATCTTAGCAGATTTCTGCTTTGGGGCTTTTGAAAGAGGCACAGAATGTCTAAATAACATGCCTAAATGATATTGGGGATGTGTGCAGGCAAAAGCAGGAGATCCACGGTCAGAAGCTTCCTGGGGAGGTGGTCACAATCCCTTTCCACCGTCAGCAGCTGAGGCAAAAGCTGAGCCATGAACAGTCATCCCAGATACTCCCCGCAGAACTGACTGTTGAACACAAAGCAATAGGCCGTTCTTCTGCAGACCGTGCCCCAACCGCGGACCTAAAGGAGCCCTTGAAAATGAACACTCTGTGTGCTTCAGGAAGGTAGAGTTAGACTCCTGAGCCCAGCATACACATTTATACAAATAAAAGAAAGCATTTGTATAAGTACCTTGTTTCATACAGCTTGGAAAATATGTAACAAGCCACCAGAACTAAAAAGTAGCTAGTTCATCCATTAACCGCCTCTAAGAGACGTCAAGATGTTATTTAATTGTTTCGAAGGCTTTTTTTTTCCCCCTCCCAACAGCCGCCTGTTATTGAACATGAGGTTGCTGATGCTTCTTTTCCATTAGTAGGCGATGAAAAAACATTGCTTTGGACTGTCAAGAGATAATATTCCTCTAAGAGCTAATGTTTCTCCATTGCTATGTGGCAGGCATTCTGCTAAGCTCTTTACACATATGCTAGAGCGGGCTAATAGCTTGTCCAAGTTCACAAAACAAGTGAGTGTCAAAGCTGTCTTTTCAAGCCCAGAAGCTGACTCCAGAACCTACATGCTCATCCAGTGTTCTGTTTGTGTTTTAAATCAAGTTTATTAGTGCCGTATGCAGTCAAGGGTGCACCTAATCTGAGACGATAGATAATGTAATAAGGGCTCTGGAAGTGTAGTTTTGACATGAGCTTATATTCTCAAAGTCACCTTAAAAAGCCCCCAGGTATGTGTATGTGTATGTTAAATGCTTGGAAGCTTCCTATTTACTGTGAATGAAGAAGGTACCGATGTTATTTAAGGTTTACAGGTCCTTTTCACAGGCACCCTGTAAACCACCTGGAAATCTTGAGAGATAAGCCACGGAGGCATTCCCTCCCCAGTTTGCAGATGAGATCACCAGGAACGGTGCGTGTTCTCTCACCAGACAGTGGGAGAACCGGGCTTCCTCGTTGCCTATCCAGTCTGCGTTTCATCAGTCCCTTCTACCTATCCCATTTGCATCCATTGGCCCCCTCTCATAAGAGAGTGACAGCAGTGCTCCTAAGTGTTGGGTGAATCAACCGAAAGATTTTCTGGAATCAGAGCACATGTCAAGGTCAAAGTCACGATCAGGACTATGAATTTTTAAGTCTGTACTTTGTTCCAGCCTCTCAGTTTTGGACTTTCCATTTTCTTTGAGAGAGTGAGATTGTTTAAGGTTCTGTTGAACTGGAAAGAAGACACAGAAAGCCAAACACATCAAGTTTCTCACATTATGTATCTATGGCTTTGTTTTTGACCATCAGTTAGATGGGAGGAATCCTTTGACATGTATACACGTAGGATGTCATCATGGATGTACACTTTAAGTATCTTACAGTCTTATTTGTCAGTTATTCTTCAGTGGAGCTAAAAAAATTCCTTTAATAAAAATACCTATGGCTTTTTGTCTGATAGTCATATCTCAATCAAGCATTTGTTTAAAGAAGACATGGACAATATATAAAATGAAAAATATGTGGCTAATTTAAAATAAAGTCTAAGTTGTTAGAGGAATTTTCATTTTTCTTTAGGAAATTATAGTTATTTAGATATTTTGCCAGTAAGCTAATTTTCCCTGGCAGGGAACACGGGCAGGACTTTTTTTTTTTTTTTTTTACATAAATTATATTTAGTGTTTAACCGAATCCTTTAATATCTATGACCCACCTGTTGCCCCTGCCCGTTCCCTGTTATATCCGGCTTCTATTAAAATGGGTTAATTAAAATTCTTACATAAACTTATTGAATGTCCTCCATTGTCCTAGGACTTCGCCAGCCCTGAACACCATGTTAACAGGGGATCACTGACTGGACATTTGCACTTCCAGTAGCAGGACCCAGGCCTCGGCACCGGCAGGCCCACGCTGAGCGCCAGGCCCCGTAGCGGGACCCAGTCCTCGGCACCGGCAGGCCCGCGCTGAGCGCCAGGCCCCGTAGCGGGACCCAGTCCTCGGCACCGTCAGGCCCGCGCTGAGCGCCAGGCCCCGTAGCGGGACCCAGTCCTCGGCACCGGCAGGCCCGCGCTGAGCGCCAGGCCCCGTAGCGGGACCCAGTCCTCGGCACCGGCAGGCCCGCTCTGAGCGCCAGGCCCCGTAGCGGGACCCAGTCCTCGGCACCGTCAGGCCCGCGCTGAGCGCCAGGCCCCGTAGCGGGACCCAGTCCTCGGCCCTGGCAGGCCCGCGCTGAGCGCCAGGCCCCGTAGCGGGACCCAGTCCTCGGCACCGGCAGGCCCGCTCTGAGCGCCAGGCCCCGTAGCGGGACCCAGTCCTCGGCACCGTCAGGCCCGCGCTGAGCGCCAGGCCCCGTAGCGGGACCCAGTCCTCGGCACCGTCAGGCCCGCGCTGAGCGCCAGGCCCCGTAGCGGGACCCAGTCCTCGGCCCTGGCAGGCCCGCGCTGAGCGCCAGGCCCCGTAGCGGGACCCAGTCCTCGGCACCGGCAGGCCCGCGCTGAGCGCCAGGCCCGGTAGCGGGACCCAGTCCTCGGCACCGGCAGGCCCGCGCTGAGCGCCAGGCCCTTCGGCAGGCATTTCACATGCCCTCATTCCGTCAGTTCTTCTGGCATGTGCATTTTGTTTTCACTTTACAGGTAAGGAATCAGATGCTCAGAAAGGTAGTCCATCTGTTCTGAAGTCACACAGCTTAGAAACAGGCAAGCCCTGCGATTTGGACTGTGGTCTCATGTCACATCCGTCCTGAGGGCACGATCTGACCTGAGGACAAAGGTTCATCATGTGAGGAAGAAACTGACTGTGATAGCAGCTGACAAATAATGTTAACTGTCTCCTACATACCTCACTGACTGCTTTACTAAACTCATGCAGTCCTCCCCACACCCAGCGAGGTCGGTACCCTTATCCCCATTTTATAGATGAGGAAAGCAAGGCTTATAGAGGTTAAGTGTGCTGCCCAGATTAGTAAAAGATGAGGCCAGGATCCAAAGTTAGGCGGTCTGGCTCCTGAGTCAGTACTCATAATCAGTATTTCTCTCTCTTTCTCTCTCTTTTTTTCTTTCTTTTCTTTTTTTTTCTTGTGCCATATTGCTTTTTTTTTTTTTTTTAAAGAATTGTGATTAAGTATTGGGAGCTTTTTGCTTTAAAATACAGATTTCTACCTTTAAACAAACAAACAAACAAAAAACAACACATCCGGAGGGAGCGCCTGGGTAGCTTAGTCAGTTAAGCGTCCAACTTCAGCTCGGATCATGATCTCGCAGTTCGTGAGTTCAAGCCTCGCATTATGCTCTGCACTGACAGCTCAGAGCCTGGAGCCTGCTTTGGATTCTGTGTCTCCCTCTCTCTCTGCTCCTTCCCCATTCATTGTCTCTCTCTCCCCGCCCCCCTCTCTCTTTAGTAAACATTAAAAAGAATGGATCTGGAAACACCGAGTCTACTTTTCCTCAAGGCAATGACATGGCCCACAGAGTTCCTTGCTCCCATCAGAAAGTCTGCACCTTCTGCAGTGCCCCAATCTAGACATATCATTTGAGCCTCTGGTGGCTCTGCAGACATAGGAGTTTGGACTCTGGCCCGTCAGCAGCAGGACAGAATCCCTCCCAGAAGGTGAAAGTTCTAAGGAGTCTTTTGAGAGCTCTTTATCTTTGTCTTCCAAGTATGATTCTTGTACCTGAATCTCCATCACTGGGTGCTTTAAAAATGCACTTTTTGGAACCTTCCCCCAAGTCTGTTCTCTAGAGTTGGGAGTCAGAATCTGCACTTTAACCATCTCTCCAGGTGATACATATGGGTAGGAAGCGAACATTCTAGAAATACCAGAAATGAATACATGTTGGCTCCTAGAGACTTAAGGTTGACTCTTTTAAATCTTGCCTAGTTTAGAATTTATTTTCTATTGATTAGTAATTTCAAAATGTTTTTTTCCCTGTTCGCCTAGTTTCCTTTTTTCTCCTTAAAAATTCTAGTTGTTTTATTAACCTGTGCTTATGGGTACAAATTGTAAAACCAACTCCACTTGGCTTAAGCAAGAATTTGAGGGTCAAGCAACTGAAGAGGCCAGGAGTACATAGCATCAGTGGCTCAGTCCGGAGTATTAAGCAACTTTCTCTTTCATTTCTGCTTGCCTCTGTGTAGCATTAATTCAATTTTTTTTTAATGTTTATTTTTGAGAGAGAGAGAGAGAGAGCATGAGCAGGGTAGGAGTAGAGAGAGAGGGAGACACAGAATCTAAAGCAGGCTCCAGGCTCTGAGCTATCAGCACAGAGCCCGATGTAGGACTTGAACCCACGAACTATGGGATCATGACCTGAGCCTAAGTCAAATGCTTAACGGACTGAGCCACCCAGGCACCCCTATGTAGATTTAATTATAAGACAAGTCTTGCCAACCTGTGTCAAGATAGCCACCAGCACCTACACCTTGAGAATCTGTCTGCTTAATAATTTCAGCATCAGGAAGACAATTCCAGCAGACACTCGTATGCCTGACGTTCCTTTGCTTGCTTTGGGTCACGCCCCTGATCCAGGCAGAAGAGCAGGAATGATAGCAGTGTGACTTGGGCGTACCACACGAGCTAGGGATGGGTTTAAGTCAGTCTCCGCCTGGACCACAAGGACCGTGATCGGTCGGATTTCCAAAGGGACATCTGAGAGGTGGTTCTAGAGACGGAGGGGGGAGAGGTGCAGTGCTGGGAAAGACCACAGGCATCCTCCTCAGTGATGGAAAATTTTTGGTGCGAGTGGTTGTTGCATAGGCTCCGTGTGCCGTGCATCCAAGTTCTGAATTAGCTTCATTCTTGTGCGCATCGTTGGGAGCCAGTCATGAGAGAACGATTTGAAAACAGCCTTTCATTATTCCTCAGTCTGCTTTCAGAAATCAGAAGTGTCTACGGGAGAATGACTGGGGAGATAAAAAATAACCACAACTCCTGATGGTTATGTTTTAAAGCCCCGTGGAGACTGGCGTTTAATGTCCTCATGACAATTCAGCCAGAACATCAGCAGTGCCCTTCGTGGGTCTTTGATGACATCACCTCTTGATGTTTCTAGTTAATAAGAACACAAGGACATTCATGTACCTCGAGTCTTCTTTTAAGACCCGAGTCACATTAGCCCACCCACACGATACTGTTCTGGGGGTTAACCGTCTTGGTTCTCACAAGAGCATCCCCTTACTTTTCCAAAAGAGGCTGGAGTCTGACTCACTGGTCGAGCTGTGTCTATGCTCTGAAGTTTTATATACATTCCAGCTTGCTATGCCAGCCTTTGATCTTGGCCACTGCCTACCTAAAGGGTTTTAAATAATTGTTCCGAAACTGGAGAATGATGCCACCATATCTGTGTTTTCAGCCTGGACTTTCTTCTTGCTGTCCAAGGTCCTCTGAATCATGCAACCAAATGACTCCTAGGAGTGAGACTGCGACTCATTCTGTATTGTGATGGCCTTCTTGGTATAAGAGACCTCAGGGCTGTAGTCGTGAATTTGTTTCTTTTTTTGGCATTTCCAAGATTTTGAGCATTGTTACTTGAGCATGTCCGTCTCTGCTTTCTTTTTAAGTGTAATAAATGGGGTCTGTCATTTTGATTCTTTCTATTAAAAGAACTTCCATCTAAATAAAACAATAGAGTTGTAAGAGGAAGGGCTTTTAAGAATACAGGTGCAGACAGGAGTGAACTCCTTGGTTTGGGGTATGATTGATGAATTTTTTTTCTCTCTCTCTGTCTCTCTCGCCCCCTCTCCCTGCGATCTAACAGCCGATTCTGGTAACCAAGAAGAGCACACTCTCCAAGAGACAGCACTACCGCCTGCGAATAGTAGCATCGGCGCTGCTCCCATCACGGACGCTTCTCAGAAGTTCCCTCAATACCTACCTCTTTGTGCAGAGGACAATTTAGGTCCTCTACCCGAGAACTGGGAGATGGCGTACACCGAAAACGGAGAAGTCTATTTTATAGAGTAAAGTATACCATTCCTCTTCTCTGAAGCTGTCCCTTTGTGTCCTCTCTCTCCCTTCTCGCTCCCTAATGGCTGCGGTTGTAAACTACATCTGATTTCGTGCTGACGGTATGCTTCCATACAGTTCAACAGGCTTTGTGCAAAAAAGCAATTAGCACAGCATCCCAGTCATTGAGTCTGAGGATCTTGAAGAAGCATAGGTTAATAATTTCCCTAAAGAGTGAAACAACCACATTTTGGTGTATATTTAAATTAGGGCGTAATATATAAAGAATATCAAGCCATTAAGAAGAAGTAAATCCTTTGCTTACTTTTTTTTAAATTGGGTTGCAAGGGGTTTGGGTTGTTTTTTGTTTTTTATTTTCAGTTGTTTTTTTATTAGTTGTATCAGTTTTTTTTTTTTATTTTCAGTTGTTTTTTATTTTCAGTTTATTTTCAGAGTTCTTCATACATTCTAAATACAATTCCTTTAACATCTCTGGTCTGTGAACATTCCCTCCAAGTCTGCCTTTTATTTTCATTGTCTTCACTGTGTCTTTTGAAGAGCCCCAAGTTCTTAATTTTGAGGAAGTCTGATTTATCAATGTTTTTCTTTTACGGGCTGTGCTCCTAGTGTGCCGGCCTGAGAAATTTTTGCCTGAATCCAAGTTACGAAGCTCTCGTTTTCTGCTCTTCGTTTTAGAAGTTTTATTGCTCACATTTTACGTTTAGGTGTACAATCCATTCTAAGTTGATACTTTTTTACACGGTGCAAGTACATGGATTGGAGTCTGAGAATACGGTGCTCTCCCTCCCCCACCCCTCCCCTGTAGTCGTATGATCCATGGTTTTAGTTACTCGTGGTCACCTGTGTTCTGGAAACAGATGATCCTCCTGACACCTTGTCAGAAAGTCACTAGTGGTCTCGTGCTGCGTCACAGTGCTTATGTCTCTCTCTTCATTTCGTCTCATCACGTAGGCATTTTATCATGTCCCATCATCGCAGAAAGGGTGAGTGCAGCACAGTGAGATACTCAGAGAGAGGCCGCATTCACACACGTTTATTATAGGATATTGTTGTTCTTATTTTTTATTATTATTGTTAGTTTCTTACTGTGCCTAGTTTAATAAATTAAACCTCATCACAGGTATGTATGTATGGGGAACACAGAGTATATTTAGGATTTGGTACTACACATCTACAGTTTCAGGCATCCGCTGGGCTTCTTAGAACTTAGCTCTTGGGGGCACCTGAGTGGCTCAGTCAGTTGAGCGTCTGACTTCGGCTCAGGTCATGATCTCGCGGTCCGTGAGTTCGAGCCCCGCGTCGGGCTCTGTGCTGACAGCTCAGAGCCTGGAGCCTGCTTCAGATTCTGTGTCTCCCTCTCTCTCTGCCCCTCCCCTACTCATGGTCTGTCTCTCTCTGTCTCAAAAATAAACATTAAAAAAAATAAAAAAAAAAAAGAACTTAGCTCCTGTGGGTAAGGAGGCGATTACTGTACACAGATGTGAAAAATCGTTCAAAATTATAACTTACCTATACCTATATGTGTATTTGTGTGTGTGTGTGTGTGTATATATATATATAATCATTAAAGTTAAACATTTAATGAAGAGTTTCCTAAAAATGGAAAAACATACATGCTATTGAAATTATTCTAAAAATCTAAGGTAATAGAATTTTTTTCTCCAATAATAGTCAACATTTTTTTAATTTGTATAAAATTTTTTTTAATGCGTGTTTTTATTTTTGAGAGAGAGAGAGTGTGAATGGAGGAGGGGCAAATAATGAGAGACACAGAATCCGAAGCAGGCTCCAGGCTCTGAGCTGTCAGCACAGAGTTCGACGTGGGGCCCGAACCCACGAACTGCAAGGTCATGACCTGAGCCAAAGTCTGATGCTTAAGTGACTGAGCTGCTCAGGTGCCCCATTAAATATGTTGTTTTTTAATGTTTGCTTATTTTGAGGGTGAGAGTACGAGGAAGGGAGGGACAGAGAGAGTGGAGAGAGAGAACCCCAAGCTGTGCTGACTGCACAGAGCCTGACACAGGGCTTGATCTCATGACCTGTGAGATCATGACCTGCCTCGAAATCAAGAGGCAAGACACTTAACCAACTGAGCCATCCGTGTGCCCCCAAAATAGTCAGTTTTTAAAATGCTACACTTTGGCTCTATTATTAAGATTCTCTGTTAAGATTTACTGTAGTTTTATGTACCACTAAAAAAAAAAACCAAAATGGCCGATTAAGCAATAAAATAAATAAAAATATAAGTAAATCTGTTATATTCAAATCGAAGTTGAAGATCTGCTGTTCAGTGAACAATAGCAAAGTGAAACTGACAAAGAAAAAAATTAGAGAAGACACAAATTACCAGCATTAGGAATCAAACAGGGAGTCCCCACAGACCCCGAAGACATTAAAAGGTAATCAGAGAAGGCTGCCAACAAACCTATTCACATAAATTTGACAACTTAGATAAAATGGACCAATTTCGTGAGAAGCACGAGCGACCACAACTCATCTATATGGCGTAGATAAGTTAAATAGCTCTGTAACGATTAAGGAAAATGAATTTGTCATTTAAAAACTCGTGAAAAGGAAATCTCCAGGCCCAGATGGTTTCACTGGAGAACCTCTCAAAGAATTAAATTTCTGCACAGTCTCTTCCGGAAAATAGAAGTAGAGGAACACTTACCAACTACGTTTATGAATCTACTGTTACCTTGTTTACCAAAAACAAACAAGGACAGTCTAAAATAAAAGAAGACTAAAGAGCAATATCTCATGAATATAGACATAACAACCTATACCAAAATATTAGCAAATAATATTCTATAACAGAGAAAAAGAGTTTTACACTGTGATCAAGTGGAAATTATCCGAAGGATATAAGACTCGTTTGATGTTTGGAAAATTCATAAATATAATCTACCATATTAAGATACCAATGAAAAAACCCATGTAATCGTATTTATCAGTGCAGTCAAAGTCTTTGACAGAATTCAGGACTCATTGATGATAAAAGTTCTCAGAAAAATAAGAACAAGGGAGAATTTTCTTGGCTTGATAAAGAATACCTACAAAAAACCTAGAGCTAACATGCTACTTAATGGTAAAAGACAAAAAAAGCACTTTCCTGCCTGACTGGGAACAAGCCAAGGATATTAGCTCTCACTACTCTTAAGGTGATTTTGGAAGTTCTAGCCAGGATAATAAGTCAGGAAAAGCAAAGAAAAAAGGCCTATGGTTTGAAAAAGAAGGAATAAAACTATCCCTCTATGCAGATCACATGACCATACACAAGAAAGGTATAAGAAATGTACAAAATCACAAGAAATGTAAAAGAATGTTCTAGAATCAGTAAAGTTCACCAAGATCACAAGACAGAAGGTAAGCACACAAATATCATTGTACCTATGAACACATGGTCATCAAAATTTAAGAAAAAATATAGTTCACATTTTCTTCCCAAAAAAACCTACTTAAGCATAAATCTAAAAAAATATGTATAGGATGTTATATACTGCAGACTACAAGATGTTGCTGAAAGAAATTAAAAAAAAGTCTAAATAAGTGGAGAGATGTCTTCTATCCATGGACTGAATGGCTCAATTGTGTAGTAAAGATGCCCACTCTCCCAAAATGGATATGCAAGTTTAATGCAAATCCTGTCAAAATCTCAGTGAAGGTTTTTGTACTACAGCCAAGTTTACTTTAAAATTTATAGAGGACACCTGGGTGGCTCAGTTGGTTAAGTGTCCGACTTTGTCTTAGATCATGATCTCACCATTCTGAGTTTGATTGAGCCCAACATCGAGCTCTCTGCTGTCAGCACAGAGCCCGCTTCTGATCCTCTCTGTCCCCCTCTCTCTCTCTCTCGACCACTCCCCCCTCTCAAAAATAAAAATGAAACACTAAAAATAAATAAATAAAATTTATATAGAAAAGCAAAGGAGCTGGAATAGTTTTAAAAGAGAATAAATTCAGAGTAATCAGTATGTCCATTATCAAGACTTATTACATAGCCACAGTAACAAAGGCTGTGTGATGTCGGTGACGAAATGGGCACATAGATCAATGAAACTCAGAAATAGACCCACAAATATAGCTAAGTGATTTTCAACAAAGATGCTAACGCAATCCACTGCAGGGAAGACAGCCTTTTCAAGGAAGTGCTCCTGGAGCAAATGTTTAGCCAGAGGTAAGTAAATTAACCTCAACCTCAGCCTCATAATTTATACAAAGAAATTAATTCACAATAGCTCATCACAGTCTTCAGTATAAAACATAAGGCAATTAAAGTTTTCAGAAAAAAAATTTTTTTGAACTCTAGGTCCAGGCAAGGAGTTCTTAGACCCGGCATCAAAGACATGAACCCTAAAAGGAATTACTGATAAATACAATGTCCTCAAAATAAGAAAACATTTGTTTCACAAAAGACTCCGATAAAAAGGTGAAAAGGCAAAGTACTGAGTGGGAGAGAACATTTGCAAACCCCGTATCTGAAAATGGACTGATATCTAGAGTATATAAAGATCTCTCCAAACTCAATAGTAACGTTAACAAAAATCAGTGAGAAAATAAGCTCCAGACGTTTCAGTGAGGAGGATATACAGATGGCAAATAAGCACGTGAAAAAATGGTCACCATCATTAGCCATTAGAAAAATGCAAATTAGAACCAGAAAGGTATTATTACATACCTATTAGAATGGCTAAAATAAAAAATAGTAGTAACAGTAAATGATGGCAAAGATGCAGAGAAACTAGATCTTCGCTGGTGGCCATGTAAAATTACGTGCCATTCTAGAAGGCGCTTGGGCAGCTTCTGTTGTTAAGATCCGCAAGAAGTTTTTATTTTATTTTTATAAGTATTTTAATTCTAGTTAGTTCACATGTAGTGTAATATTGGTTTTAGAAGTAGAATTTAGTGATTCATCACTTAATACAACACCCAGTGCTCATCACAACAAGTGCCCTCCTTAATGCCCATCACCCGTTTAGCACGCGCCCTGCCCGCCTCCCCTCCAGCAACCCTCGATTTGTTCTCTGTAGTTAGGAGTCTCTTACTGTTTGCCTTCCTTTCTTTTTTTTTCCCCCTTCCCTTATGTTCACCTATTTGGTTTCTTAAATTCCACATATGAGTGAAATCATATGGTATTTGTCTTTCTCTGACTGACTGACTTCGCTTAGCTTAGCACCCTCTAGTTCTATCCATGGCATTGCAAATGGCAAGATTTCATTCCTTATGATGGCTGAGTAATATTCCATTGTATATGTTCACTGCTTCTTCTTTATCCATCCAGCTTTCGATGGGCATTTGGGCGCTTTCCATACTTTGGTTTTTGTTGATAATGCTGCTATAAACATCGGGGTACGTGGGCTCCTTTGAGTATTTTTGTATTCTTTGACTAAGTAGCTAATAGTGCAGTTGCTTAGTGGAGCTTTTTACCTTTCTTAGGAACCTCCACCCTGTTTACCACAGTAGCTGCAGTTTCTTATAAAACTAAACATGCAACTACCATATGACCTAGCAATTGCACATTTGGCCAAAGAAGTGAACACTTAACATTTGCACAAAAACCTGGACATGAATGTTTATAGTAGATTTCTTTTAAATAACCAGCAACTGCAAATAACCTAGATGTCCTTGAATGAACAAACTCTGATACATTCATGCCATGCATTAAAAGTAATTTATTATTGATACCTACAACAACCTTGATGAGAATTATGCTGAATGAAAAATGGCAATTCCCAAAGATTGTGTACTATTATCTATTATTATTACTATTACTATTACGTATTCTATTTATAGAGCGTTTTTGCAATGGCCAAACTATAAAAATGGACAACATTAGATTAGTGGGTTGCCAGGGACTTAAAAAGGGTTTTGGGGGCCAGAGATTCGAAGGGAACCAGGTATGGCTATAAAAGAGTAACATGAGAGGGGCACCTGGGTGGCCCAGTCAGTGAAGTGTCTGACTCTTGATTTCAGCTCAGGTCATGATCTCATGGTTCAGTTCGTGGGATCGAGCCTCACATCAGGCTCAGCACTGACAGCTCAGAGCCTGCTTGGGATTCTCTGTCTCCTCTCTCTCTCTGCCCCTCCCCAGCTCCTTGCTCTGTCTCTCTCTCCCTCTCTCTCTCAAAATAAGTGAATAAACATTTTTAAAAGAAAAGAGTAACACGAGAGTTCCTTGTGATTTTGGAATTGCTTTGTATCTTGACTGCGTGGATATCAGTCAGTATCCCATAGTGACATTGTACTATAGTTTTGTAAGATGGTACCATTGAGGGAATCTGGGTAAAGGGCATGTAGGAGTCCTCTGTGTCCTTTCTTATAACTTCAGGTTAATCTACAATTATCTCAAAATACAGAATTGTTTTTAAAAAATCATACATCATCTTCCATCGCAGCAGTGACCATTTTTACTATCTCCTGGTGTAGGAACAGTACAGACCATGAGTTGTAGTGTTGGACTCCCTCGGTGTGATTGCCAGTGTTGCTACATAGCAACAGAGTATTTTTGCACAAATGTCCTCATTTTTCTGTCCTCAGTTTTCTCATCTGTAAAATGCATTAATACTTCCCTCATAAGGTTATCATAAAGATGAAATACATTGTAACAAATATGTAAAAGGACAGAGTCTTCATTGTAAGATAAATAGTATTAGTGACAATAGTTGTTAATATGTTATATTAACTTTCTTTTTTCCCTTTAATACAGTTGAGATGATTTGTATATACATTTGCACATTCTGTTTTTCACTTAAGCCTTAAGTTTTTGCCGTAATTAATAAGATTTGAATCATTTAAAATGACTATGGCCATGTTTTTCAGCATGTACGACTCAAACTTCAGACTTCCAAAAACAATTAGGTTACTACCTAAATTTAAAAAAAAAATTTTTTTTTCCATTTCTTGTTTTCATTTCTGATTTGCAGCTTGAACTACTGGCCTCGTAGTTCTTTGCCTCTCTGATTTAGCTTGCATACAGTGGCCTGGGAGCTCACGCAGAACCTCGTCCCAGGGTGCTGAG
Source organism: Paguma larvata (assembly GCA_030068075.1). NCBI lineage: Eukaryota > Metazoa > Chordata > Mammalia > Carnivora > Viverridae > Paguma > Paguma larvata. The sequence goes on along the minus strand of CM057842.1, from coordinate 31,563,618 downwards.
CTGCTTCGGGGTAGTTCCTCCAGACATTCTCGAGATACTTCTAATGTGGTTGAAGGCCAATGTCCTTGGCAGTGGTACCGCACACTTTCAGACCTTCAAGGCCTCACTCAGTGTCTCTTGTAACACTTGCTCTGGAGTCCGACCATGCCCTCCAGGAGGCAGACACGTTTAGCTTCTCCAAGCCTTTTTTTTTTTTTTTGGCCCAGATTTTGTTTATGATAGGTAATTTCGGGTTGTCTTCAATATCTGTGCAACGTAATTCAGGATGCTACGATTAATGATAGGTATGAGCCGCTTTGAGCCAATTGTGTGAATTGAAGTAGTTTCGTGCTGTCAGGGGGAATTCTTATGTAATATAATGAGTGAAATAGCAGCCTTCTTTGTGAATTCCAGCATCCAAGGTTTAAGTCACAGACAAATTGAAAACAAATTGGAGTTTGCTCTTCTGTAAAGGTGAAGACTAAAATCAGTCTAGATAAGGGGAGACAGCGTAGACAAGGGGTATCATTTGGAACTCATTTTTCAAAAATAAAACTGACATCATGTGTTAAGCTTTCCATAACAGAATGATTATACCGTAAATAAGTAAAAAGCCTACCGAAGACTCTTCCCAAGCCTTTTCTTTTCTTTTTTTTTTCTTTTTTTTAATTTACATCCACATTAGTCAGCATATAGTGCAAAAATGATTTCAGGAGTAGATTCCTTAACGCCCCTTACCCATTTAGCCTGTCCCCCTCCCTGTTTTTATATTATTTTTGCTTCCCGTCCCCTACGTTCATTTGTTTTGTGTGTTAAAGTCCTTATATGAGTGAAGTCATAGGATATTTGTCTTTCTCTGACTGAATAATTTCACCGAGCATAATACCCTCTAGTTCCACCCACGTAGTTGCAAATGCCAAGATTTCATTGTTTTTGATTGCCAGGTAATACTCCATTGTGTGTATATATATGTGTGTGTATATATATATACACACCACATCTTCTTGATCCATTCATCCATTGATGGACTTTTCCCAAGACTTTTCTAATTCCAAACTCGGGCTCCTTTCTGGGATGAGTTTGCTTTTGCAAAGTAGCTTTGTTCTGGGTGAGGGAAAATGTTCAAGAGCGTGTAATTCTTTTGTCACTGAGCTTTTAGCTTTTTTCTTCTCTGTCTCTCTTTTCAAATGTATTTCTTGTTTTTGTTTCTGGATTTCAGCCATAACACGAAAACAACATCTTGGTTAGACCCTCGGTGCCTGAACAAGCAGCAGAAGCCTCTGGAAGAGTGTGAAGATGATGGTAAGGAGCTAGGAAGGTCTTGGTTCATGCGTGCTCGGGGCTGGTTCACATCTGCGAATTTTAAGGAGTTAACGGCAAGGTCAACCAGGATTTAACCATTGAATTTTTAAAAGGTAGTCAAATTTCTAGTAAATAAACTGTAGTTTCCAAAAGCAGGAGAGAGATCAGAATTGTTTTAAAAGAACAGTTTGTTGACCCATAAAGGCAGATGCGTGCTAATATCTCCATTAGAAACACAAACTATTTCAATGAATATATAACCTCTGGCTTCAGGACCTTGGAGAAAACTCCTAGAAGATCTCTAGGAATATGGAAACCAAAGGTGCCCTGGTCACTCACTTATTGGATCCTAATCCTATATTATGAAAGGCTTAGAGGAAAAAGTCAAGAACTTTTCTTGAATTCTACGTGTTTCATAACTTGGCATGGGAAAACTAGATTGTGACTTCTTTGGGACTTTCTGTGTAACTTAGAATGTATCCTAATTATCTAAAAAGTAGATTCTTCCAAGAAAGAGCCCGAGGTATTACCCTTAACCCTATTCTGCCTGTTAATCTTGAAAAAAGAATCAATTGGCTAAAAGAGTTACTATTTTAAAACGTTTATTTCTCAGCTTTGGGATTTCTAATTATTTTTCCAAAATGAAAAAAATTAGAACAAATGTTTCCTTTCCAGTACTCTGAAACCTGTCCCAAGTTAAACCAAAATTACTTTCGCCATGGCTGAATTAAAAGGGAAATGGTTTGTTTTCCTACTCATTATTTATTTCTGGCAATTGAATTAGTATAATTATGGAATATGTATTTTACTGTAAGATAGTGAAACTTGATTAATTTGTCCTTTGGGGCAGAACTCTATAAACTTGAGGTTTGCCTGCAAGTATAATCCAGTGAAGTTGATTCCTGCCAAAACCTTGTACTTCTGAATCTTTCTGTTCTACGTGGATTGCAGATACCATGAAATGAGCATAAAATTGTGTGTTCATATTTATGGGAGTGACTCCAAGTGGAAATCCAAATCCTCTAACTAAGGAGGCATGAGTGAGATGCTCGTCTGATTTCACTGAAGGAGGAATGGAACATGTATGGTCAACCTCATTATCTTACCTGCTTAAGGGATAACGAACTGTCCCGATTTTCCAAATATTATGTTTAAAATATAGTACGAAGGTGACCAATATTCAAACATCAGAACATAAAGTACATTCAACCATAAAATTTCAGGGAATAAAATTTCATCTTTATTTGATGCTTGATGATTCTGAAGGCATTTTAGACTTCTTATTACCATAGCATCTTCAGTGTGGTCTCCATTATAATTACACTGGGAACATCTAAAAATGCCTGTTATTATAATTTTATAGATGATAGAAGACTCCAGTGGCTTTTACCAGGAGAGACTTAATGGAGTAAAACTGTTGAGTAGAATTACTGAATGGTTTTGTTACCAAATCTATTACAGTTCGCCCTCGAACATCACAGGATTAAACTGCAGTGGTCCACTTTTATGCAGATTTGTTTCAACACACTAGAAAAATTTTTAGAGCTCTCCGACAATTTGCAAATCTTGCAGATGAGCCATATAGCCTTGAAATACCAAAAACATTAAGAAAAGATTAAGTAGTGTTGTAAGAATACAGTATAAGATACTTACACAAAATAAGTGTTAATCAACTCTAGTATTGGTAGGACTTTCAGTCAACTGTTGTTAAGTTTTGGGAAAATCAAAAGTTATACACAGACTTTTTGACCGCGGAGAGTCAGTACCCCCATCCCCTGTGCTGTTGAATGGTCAACTGTTAGTTTTAATTCTTAACATTCTTATCATTGGTGTTAACGTTATTGCCTTTGGAACAAGTATGTATTCATACCAAATACCGTTAGTTTATCCATTTATCCCTTCAATATTAGGATTCATATATGCTTTTTCCAGTAGGAATTATACGTATGTCTGTATACACAGTGTAAATATAAAACCAGATGTTACCACCCGGTCATTTATCAGTCCCCACATCTGCATTTGCTGTTGCCAGTTAACACCAATCTGCCTTGCATTGTTGTTTATGTCATGACACCGAGAAGAATGATGTTTTTGCTCACGGTATTGTTCCTGTATTTAATTTCTGTCCTCTGGAGGCCATATGCCTGTGGCCTGTAACAATATAGCATCATAGTTACTGTAAAAATTTTATATATTCTGTGTTCTGACTCAGAAAAAGTGAGAAACTGGCTTGGGACTGTGATCTTTAGTGTATAACTCCTTTCGTTGTTTCTGTATATCTAGTTGAATTAGAAGCCTTCCACCTTGCTTTTGAGCTCCACGCCAGTATTTAAAATTGCCTGGTTGGTAATGCTTTTTGTCTGAAAGAGACTTCAAACTCAGTCTGAATAAAACCCAGCTAAGGCTCTCCCCCCTCACGAATCTGGTCCTCCGTGAGTGTTCCCTGTCTCGGTTGAGGGTAAAATTCATGCATCCCTGTGAGCCCCCCTTGACCTCCTACTTGACCTTGATTTCAACCCATGTACCCTCTGAATTTACTTTGCCTCTCAGATATCTCTGGAATCCATGCACTATTTTCTTCACCGCCTGTAGCCACCTAGTCCAGATCACACTCCTCTCTCACCCACACTCTTGCCTGCTCTCCTTACACTGTACTCAGAGCACTCTTTCAAAATGTCATTGTGGGGGCACCTGGGTGGCTCAGTCGGTTAAGCATCGACTTCGATTTGTGACTTCGAACCCCGCATTGGGCTCTTTGCTGACAGCTCAGAGCCTGGAGCCTACTTCAGATTCTCTTTCTCCCTTTCTCTCTCTGCCCCTCCCCTGCTCGTGCTCTGTCTCTCAGAAATAAATAAAATTAAAAAAATAAAATAAAAAATAAAATATCAGTGTGATTGTGTTATCATGACCTCACGCTCAAGCCCTGTTCACTGGCTCTCTGTCTGCACCATACTCAGCCCCCTCCCTAGCTGGTCCCTAAGTCCTGAGTGGTTTGACCTCTGGCTTTTCTCACCGTTGCTCCTCTCCACTCTGCCCTTCATCCCCACTAGCTCTCTCTTAGAACATTCGTACATTTCACAAACGATACTGAACACCTCCTCTATGTCCAGTGGATCCTCGGAACTTCAGATGTATCACGGGACACAACCATCAATGCCCAGCTGGCATAGAGCTTAAATTTCAGTCCTTCTTCACTTTAAGTCTTTTTGTTCCATCGGGCATATCTTTCAGGTTACAGGTCAGGGAGTCTTTCCGTGACCTTGCCCCCAGATATGATTCGATCATTCTGTGATGGTGTCGCGTTAGAGACTTTATCACAGGTGTACTTTTAGTTTTATTTATGGAAGGTTGGGATTTGTCTCCTCCTCCAAAAAGATATGCAGTTTGTCACTTTGCACATGACTGGCCCAGGGTAGGTCTCTCGTGAAATACTTACTGGAGAAATGAATGAATGCATCCCCAAAAACATTATTAGATACTAGGTCCGGTGGCGTTTTCTTGAAAGATTTTATGTAAACGAGATTCCATTTTTAAGAAACCATGCCAACATCAAAACTTTTTATCGACAACTGAATCATTTTTATGTTTTTATTTTTTGGTGCAAATAGGTGATTTTATTTATTTATTTATTTATTTATTTATTTATTTATTTATTTATAAATAATTTATTGTCGAATTGGTTTCCATATAACACCCAGTGCTCATCCCAACAAGTGCCCTCCTCTGTGCCCGTTACCCACTGTCCCCCCTCCCACACCCCCCTTCACTCCTCCGTTTATTTTTAGTCTTTGAGAGTCTCTTATGTTTTGTCTCCCTCTCTCTCTGTGTCTTTTTTTCTTTTCCCCTCTTCCCCTCCCCCATGAATCATTTTTAAATCAAGAGTTCACAAAGTACAGAGTACCAAGTTGGTTACTAAAGTCAGCAACTGAGTCATCCATTCATCTATCCATCCATCCATCCATTTGGAAGTACTTGGTACCTACTATGTCCCAAACAGTGTACTGGGTACGGAGCATTTCACAGTGGTGAAGATAGTCCCCCTCTCTGTGTTGGTGGAGCATACAGTGGAGGGACGGCTGCCTGCTCTGTAGCTGGAGAGACCTGATGCATGGAATGGTCTGTTGTGTGCTGTTCTCTGCTCTTCTCAGTCACAGTACAGCGTTTTACTCACAGCAGGAGGCGGTCAAGAATGGAGAAGATCTTGACTGTTTTTGCTTCCTGACATACTGAGAATATTGTCGTTCCAATATTTCTGGGTTCTTTGACTTAGAAATCTTATACAAAGTCGACAGTGCCTTCCCGTCCTCGTTTCAGGGCGGCCTTCAAGCCCGCTCTCCTCATGGGCGACATTCTGACGTAATTCATCCATGACTCCCTCTGTCAAACCCTGAAGTGTGGCACACTTTACACTCCGCATTCTCAAGTTGACCTCACCTTCCATTTTTCAGGCAGCAGTATTACTTAAAAGCTAAGTATTGCTTTAACTGTGAATATAATTGCCTCACTGATTAGAGGATTATTGCAGGATCAAAAGGACTAATATTGGAAGGTGTAACAGCTTTGTTTGCCCGAAATAAGGTCTCTAATAAGTGACTTCCCACTTAAGAACATTGAAACCGCAAAGGTATTTGTCATCTTTTACAACCAATCAAACCCTGTTTTGACATGCAAGGAAGTGAGCCATATAATTATGTTGCCAATACCAGCTCTTACCGTTTTGTGATTTACACTGAGGTCTCCAGTGTACTAGCCAAGCCAGTGAAATAGGCCACAATGCAGGTAAGGACAAAACAGAGTGATACGTTTGCTGCTGTTTTTCTGTGGGGAGTTTTCTTTCTTGGTGTTGGTGTCTGAATTTTTCTTTCTCTCTTTTCTGTCTCATTCCTGCTATTCCTTTGGAGAAGAAGGGGTCCACACCGAGGAGCTGGACAGTGAACTAGGTAAACCCTCCCAGCTGCATGACCTGCCCTGCATGGTTTTGTCTCCAGTGAATTGCTTAATCCTTCAGTTTCTTTAGTCCGCCCTTCTTCAATTATGATTTTCATTCCGGCTTACCCGTGAAAGGTCAATCTTACAACCCTTGAGTCTGACTCGCAGGCACCACGCAGAGTTGTAATAAGTTGTGTCTACAAAGAAAAAGTCTGGGTGAATTGAGACAGGAACGGGAGTTAGCAAATTGGTTCTAGGAAGTCTTGCAACTTGAGGATTAGGGAAAGACTAAGGGATAGGTGCTTACTGTGTCCCTGGAGCTCTCGTATAACCCTACGTCAGCCTCATTTCCTTCATTGTTTGCTGTGGGTGGTTAGCTCCGTGGGTCACACAAAAAAAGCAAAGCAAAACAAAAATAAAAACCCACCAAACCAATGAAGGGCCTTCGTAGGAGTAATAGCAATACAATAATTCTCATGACTAACTGAATAGTTAATAATAGTCTTAGTCTTGTGTTACTAAGTCGCCAGCCGCATGTTGACTTTGTTACTGTAGTGAATGGCTTAAAAACCAGATGCTGAGCTCATGTATGACATATCAGAGTGTGCGTATCAATGTAAATCAAGTCTTGACTAGTCTAGCCGTTGCCGTGTAGAAATAATTTACATTAGCAGAAAATGCCAAATGTCTTTACCTTTGCTATTAGAATGTATTGAATTATGTCCTTTGCTAGGTTTTCTGTTCATCTTTGAGCAATATTAAAATTAATTTGCCTGATTAATTAATCTGATGCACCTACTGAAGGATAGGGTGGAAAGCAAAAGTTTCAGCTAAATTGCCTGTAAAAGCCTGGGCTTATTGAACATTGGCCATCATATATTTTTTAAACAGATGATTGTTTAACATCAGTATGACTAGAATTGTCCTGAGATTATTGCATCAGCCTGAGGTTTTTGAGATTGCCTTAAGAACTGAAAATGTAAATACTTAATAATAACAGATTATTGTTTTCATTTGATTTTGTTTGTGGTTATTATAATAATAATAATCAATCATGGTTGACTGGAGTTATAATCTAATGGAATTTAGCTCTGTTTTTCTTCACGTTTGGAACATTCCTGTTGTACCTAATAGAGGTGCCAGCATTGGTTGATAACTGTTGAATGGAACTTATCTTTCAAGATGTTTAGTAAGTTGTCCTTGTTGTCATTGTGGTAGGAAGGACTTGAGATTCATCCTGTGTGATAGAACAATTTAAAACTTATTTTATCAGAAAAAAATTAATCAGTAATATTAAAGTAATTGAAAAAGACCGAACTAGGTTTTTGAGACACAGAATGAGTGCTGTAATTAATCATTGGCTGAACAACTTCAGATCACTCTTGCTGGTGATTGATATGTGTGAGTGACCATTGTTGTTCGTGGGTGGCAAATGGAGATACTAGAGCTGTGCACAGGGGCACGACCTTATCTGCTTCCATGAAGTTTGAATGATGACACTTTTATAGGATAGAAATTTCTATATTTTTTTCCCTTGTAACATTGTGGGAACTTTCCTATATGGGTGAAGATTGAAAACAAGCATTGATGGCTGCATAGTATCATTTCTCATGGTCATAGGCATTATTTGGGGAGCTGGTTTGGTAACGTGGCGGAACTGTCTCTGAGGTCAGATCAGACTGCCTGGCTTCTTATTCGAGCTCCCCTGTGGACTGCCTGTGTGTCCTTGGGCAAGCTACTTACCTTCTCTTAGCTTCCCTTTCCTTTTTTGTAAGGAGAGGCCGAAGGAGGAGCTCCCATGTCATTTGTGAGGAAATCTAATGAGAATGAGCCTTAATATCTGTCCCGGTGATCAGCACATGTTGTTTTTACCAGTTTCATTATTTATTAACCAATTTCCTCTTTTGGACTTCTTAATACTCCTTATGGTTATTTTTTTACCTATAGTATGGGTCAGGAGAGGAATGTATGTAACTGTAGAAATGACCCAAATGCGTCCTTCTCCGTAGAGATAGGCCTCTTGATTTTTGCCTTCACATATCCACTGTGTAAAGAGTAGTGTTACTGGGTGTACACACACACACACACACACACACTTTTCTCTTGCATTCATTCCAGATTCTTTTGACAAGCTCACTGCCCATTTTCCTGATAAGAGGGTCCTAATTTCAAACAATAGCATCTGTCAGGTGTTCAGCGAACATTGGGATTCCAGATGTGGCAAGGAAACTCTCTCTGATCCGCCTCTGAGAGGTAGGCCAGTTGGCTTGGGCGTTGAAGAGATCACGTGATCACAGAGTGGTCATATCTGACCCCTGTTGTGTGAGCTGGGTCAGTAGCTGCATTGTGCACTTTCGGTCTGCAGAATTTATCACATCGTCCGCAGACATCTTCCCAGAACTGTAAAGTACTTGCAGGACCTCCTTTTGCAATTACAGGGTGTTTACACCCTGAAACCAACGAGGAGAGGTGGAGACAAGGAAATGAGGTTGCTGCCCCACCCAGCCTGGGTCACAGTTTTGAAATCTGTCTGTGATTGTGAGCACGGCTTGCAATCCGTGTGCTGACAAATCTCTTGAAAAGAACTTAGAACATTTGACTGCTTCATGTTTGCTTCTGTGGTGACAGTACCGTGTGAGATTTTTAAAGGCAGGGCAAGGAAACAACCAGGCCATATAAATCCGCTCTGCGCCTTTTCTGCTTTCCTAGAACAGTGTCATTTGTTGAGCCTACGTGCCAGGTGCTGTGTGAAATGTTTTGTAGGCGTCCTCGTTTAATCCATAGTTGACCTTGAAATAAATCCCAGTGAAAGATGTGGTTCCAAGACATTAAGTAACTAGCCCATTGCCAGATCTATGAACTGGCAGAGGTACGGTTCAGCCCCGGATCTGGGCAAGCCCAAAGGGGCTTAGCTGCCTCAAGTAGCTGTGAGAGGTTGTGTATTCTGGTCTCATATCCAACAGTTGTGAGACATGGGGGCTGACTCTTCAGGCGACATCAGAGTGTTCAGTAAAAAAAAAAAAAATTGTAATGTCATTATTTTGGGGGCTTTGGTATTTCCTGCCATTCTTAGTTTTTTAGAACCAAAAGACAAATTTGAGGACAAACATCTTCCCTTTTGAAATCGATGACCTATTTCTGTTTTAAGCATTAGGACACTAATTCCTATTATTAACTTAATTACCACATTGGAAGTGAGAAATCTATCTTTTCAGCTGAAAATGAGCTTTTAGCTTGGAAAACGAGGAAATTTCTGGAATTTGCTATTTCGTTCCAGAAGATGTGTTTAAATTTACAAATGTCCAGGAATATCACTTCATCTGCCACATTTCTCACCTCTAGAGTAAAAGTTGTTGACAGACAACAGGACAAAAGTCAGAGGTGGCTTTTTTTTTTTTTTTTTTTTTTTTTTTTTTTTTGGTACCCTCTTTAGACCTCTATCAGAGCACTAACAGTATGGTGTTTGTATTGTCTGTATGGTGCACTTATAATTATCTTCGTGTCCCTGGTGCCTGCCACACTCTCAAGCAAAAGTGGACACTCTCCACACATTTGACAAATTAATTACTGAATGAGTTAATGTACAGTGTACTATTAGCTCCAGGTGTACAACAGAGTGATGATTCCGTAATTCGTTCATTACTCAGTGCTCATCATGATACGTGTACAAATGGATTCAATTCTTAATATTTCCCATTTTATCTGAAGATAATCACACCAAATATTCAAGGGCGCAAATTTTGCAAAAGATTTGGTTCAATGAAACCTCAAGTCTCACACTTCCCCCCTCCTCTGCCCCCATGCCAGAGCAAACAGGAGGCTGTGCCCCAATCTGCATTTTTTTAATCTTTGATTTCTCAACTCCTTGCAAAGATTTTCCTGGTTCATTTTCATTTAAATGGTAATTTCCAGCCTTGTAAGGGGAAACCATTTCCCAGGCACTTGATTTGCATCCGTTCGTAAGACTGGGCGTATAAAAATGCCAAGTTGTATCAACATCTGCAAATTGGACCTGTCTTGCATTTTAGTAGCTTGTGTCTCCTGGAATTCAAAGACTTCTTTAAAACCTGCTAAGTGCTTAAAAATTTTTTTTAGAAGAAAAAGGGGGAAAACCTGTCTCTTTGTTTGCAAATAGATAACATGTGGAGCAAAAACCATGAAATTAATGTCTCTTGATATGCAGCCAGATCTTAACAAAACATAAACTTTGAGTAATTAGCGTGTGCGGTTGGGTACGCGCGTGACTCCATTGCGGCGCGGGGCTGTTGATAGCACATATCAGCCCTATCCCTCGATGAAAGAATCATTCTTTGAGAGTAGTGACCACATGATTCCTTGAATTAAAAAAAAAAAAAAAAAGAATCTAGTGTTTCAAAACAGGTACTATTTCAAGTGTTTGTAATATTCCATTCCGGTTGGTCTTAATAACTGACTTCCAGGAATAATGATTCACACTGGAATGTGGCGTTATCCAGGCTTGCCTTAAGTGCGTACATCTGAGAGTGGCTTTGAAATTAAGTTGAGTCATTGCTGCTCTGCTTGAAGGAATTGTTTGTGACACAAAGCACAACCTGGTTGCTTTCACCAAGTCTAATTATCTGGTGCATTGGGCTTTTGCACAGTAGATTCTGGATATGGCAGAATTCACTGTTAGCTAGTTAATAAAGTTCCAGCGTTTGATATGAAACCTTATGGAGTCAAGTCCAGGAGAGCACGGTCGAGTTTTCGGAAAGGCACATAAATCTGCTGGTGCCATTTCACACCACCACAATAAAGGAATAAAATCTCCCCCCTCCCCCTCAACTAGCGAGTTCTCAGAGGGCAGGACCTGAGTTTCTGCTTTCACAGGCGAACTACTGGTGGGCCCGTCTGAATGTAGCAGTTGAATGATAGATGGAGGCAATTAGAAAGCCCAACTCCACGTGGGCATTTTTACTTACTCAGTAGCATTTTAATTAGGAACAAGGAGGAAATAAGATGCAAATTTTATTTTATTCCAGGGAGAGCAAAAGCAGCGCTATTATATTGAAAATGAAAAGAAACATTAATTTTGATCCATTTTTGTTTGTGTGGTAAAGGAGTCTGAAAATAAAATGAGCACATTATAAATATTTAAGATATAAACTAGGCATTCAAGGCAAGTTTTTAACTATATTTCCATTGAAATCTAATTTAGTAGTCGATTTAGAACAAAGGCATCTGGGACTACGTTTTATTAAGTTGTAGTAGCTTATGCAAAATATCAGTAAAGAGTTGTTCCTCGTGTAGAAAAATACACCGATAAGTAAATATAATGCTCACTTTTTGTTGTTGTTAGAACACACAGTTTTAATTGGACTCAAGGCCTTTTTAAGAGTCTTTCTCTTTTTCCCTGACTTCGTTGTTAAAAATGCTTGGATTCTTCAAGAATGTGGTCTTCTTGCTCTAAATCTTCTTTTATTTTTCAGAACTACCTGCTGGTTGGGAAAAGATTCAAGACCCTGTCTATGGTATCTACTATGTAGAGTAAGTGGCTATTAATCCGTATTTTAGTTTGTACTCCTCTATACTAATTATGTATGTTTATCATTGTAAGGTACAACCTGACCAGAAGTTTGCCCTCATTATAAGGTACAAACTGTTAACAACAACAACCTAATAATTTTGTAATGAAAATATATATGAATATTTTAATGAATGAGAACGTATTCAGTGAATCTGAAGAACAGTAAATTCTAAAATTCCTGACGGCAGGATCCATGCCCTTTGTTTGCAAGTATTTTACCAGGACCCAACACAGGCTTGGCATATGCCGGCCCTTCAGTAAAGTATTAGCTGAATGAATGAATGAATGAATGATGAATGAGGAAAGCTAAGACTCAATAGAGCAGATGAGTAGGGGATATCTTCTGGAAGAGAACGTGTTTGCCTACTTTTTGCTTTGCTCAGGTCTGAACTTTTCAGTAATTACTTATTTATTCATTCAGAATTTCCAAAAGGGTCAGACACAACTTAGTAATATGTGAAATGCCACCAGGATTAAGAAGGTCATTGAGAACTGGCCCAAGCTGGAAGACCTCCTGTGCTTCCTTGCCCCTCCTCTGCCTGAAGGCAATCCATGTAGCTCCTGTTTTCCGTCTTGAAGACTCTCAAACCCTCCTCATGACCTGTGTGGTGTGTACCTTATTCTGGCATTGGGAACATGCCCTGTCTCGTTAGGATGATCCCGAAAGAAAAGAAACCCAAGAGATTACACGTGGTAGCAAATACGCTATATATCATTTCCTCTGAGAAAGAGGAGAAATTGCTAATAAAAGGTCCTTCGAGAGAAACAAATACCGTATAAATATTCCATCGTCATAATCCTACCTGGTGCTGTAAAGATAACTGGCAAGCTCTCTATCCCTCATCCTCCTGGCGAGGAAAAGTCATCTGTATAATAGCCTGGCGATAAGAGCATATGATACCAATTGTCAGACTGTAAAACGCTCAGCATCTTATTATAAAAAATGATGAGTTCAATATAGCAAGTGTCATATAGCCAGTATTCACATGGCTACCTCTGTACGTAACAAGAAGAAGGATTTGGTGATTTGGGCCATCAAGGGCTGTGTTGTTCTCGGACCCTAACAAAATCAAACTCCCCTGTGCGTCCTACAGATCTTCTTTCTGGCAGGTGCGTAGTGGATTTCCTGGCTCTTCCGGACTCATTTTGAGTTCTCCTCCAATTAATTTGTGCATTAAAAGAGAAAAGGAACAAGTAACAACAGCTTTGGAGGATAAGGGGACTTGGTTTGAGGGGCGAGTTATTTGTTTACTATCTGGTCCTCCTCTCTGTGTTCTGCCTGTTATGTTAGACCCTCTCTCACCATGAAATTGCCTACAGGAATTCGCAAATAAATACCGTGTCCTGTAGTAGAAATTAAAGGTAGTCTATCCACCCTGTTTGACCAGCCTGCCTTTAAGAAATATTTTGAGTCGTGAATACTGTAATTACATCACAGGTATGTTCCCGATTAGGGATAAAACAAAAAAAAATGAGTCTATATATGCTTGTGTGTGTGTCTGTTTGTGTAACATATGTGTATATACACTAAGGCCATGGCAAAAAAAAAAAACCTCATATGTACATGTATGTATGTGTATTTGTTTTGCCATAGACTTACTAGTTTTGGAACCCTCTGAAGTATCTGGGTCTTTGTCACTTTGAACACATCACATTTGCTTAGGTTAGCTGCATTTCAAGTTTTTTTGCCTAAGGCTCCTACTTTGAATCCTGACTCCACGTCCACTGATCAAAACAGTTGACAGATGTTGGGAGAGCCCTTCTTTTAACTTTGGGTGAGTGCAGAGGCTTCTTTGAACTGTTGTAGGAAGCCACACGGCAGTTCTGGCATCGCCCGTATAGACAGTGTCCTGTCTACACTTTAATCTCATTTTTAATAATTCTGCAATCCATTTTTCCTTGAATTAAAGCACCTCCTGAGTCAGGTGCTTCCTGGGACATTGGGAAGAGTCAGTGGTTAAAATCCTGCGATTTGAAAGCAAACAGACCTGAGCTCGCATGCCTCTGTACTGTTTACTAGCCGTGTGATATTAGGTGAGTTAGTAATTGCTCAGACATTTACTTTCCCTCTCCATTAAATATGAATAACAATAGGACCTACCTTTTGAAACTTTAAAATAAAATGTGTAAAAAGCTGGCAGCCTCTTTAGGCAGTCACTATATGGAAAGCATGCATTTCTTTTTTCTCTTCCTGACTGCACGTTTGGACACGTGATGGTCGGCATCTAGGACGCCCTGCTCAGCTTGGTCCTAAGCGAGGGACTAGGCAGACTGGCACTTTGTTTGTGGAATGCATTGTTTCCTAACCAAGTATTGTCTGCCTCCTGCTCTAGCCACATCAACAGGAAGACACAATATGAGAACCCAGTTCTAGAAGCCAAACGGAAGAAACAGCTTGAGCAGCAGCAGCAGCCACAGCCACAGCCGCAGCCGCAGCCGCAGCCAGAAGGTTGGCTTTCCCTTGATGTGTCGGGCGGAGGAGCTTGGGGCAAGCCTGGGCGCTGACACCCCCGTGTGGTCAGAACTGGCCGTGATGTTCCTGTCCTTCTGCCTTGCTGTGGACTTGATGTCCTGCAGGGGGTGCATGACAGAGCTTTGTTCCGTCCAGAACCCACAAAGCTCGGGTGGGGGGCCCTATCCCAAGGCCCCCCAACCTCCACCTTAATTTAGAAAGAGGGTGTCATCATACGGGAGAGCCGTCTGTTGCCCATTTAGGTGCCAGCTGGGGTCTAAGTTCAAAGTGCTTTGAGCCCTTAGGAGGAGTTAACTGTGTATGAAACTAACTTCTCCTTTTAGGAACATGATGTGTAAGAATCAGAAAAAGCTGGTAATTTTGAATGCTTTGTAAAAACTGTAAGTCAATTCATGATCTTTATAAAAATATGGACAGATCAAGGATGGAGAATCTGAAACTCCCCCCTGCTTCCTGTATCCCATTCTCAATGACAGCCACTATGCAGAAATTTAAATTTGTATATTTATTTTGAGAGAATCTGAGGCAGCATGAGTGGGGGAAGGGCAGCTAGAGAGGGAGAGAGAGAATCCCAAGCAGGCTCTGCACTGCCAGCATAGAGCCCAATGTGGGGCTCGTACCCACGAAGCCATGAGATCATGACATGAGCCAAAACCAAGAGTTGGACGCTTAACTGACTGAGCCACCCACGTGCCCCTGTACATAGATGCATATTTTAACCAAAATCAGATAATAACTTATATATATATATATACATATATATACTTATATACTTATATATACTTATGTACTTATATATACTTGTATATACTTATATACTATATGTATATACAAGTATATATATATATATATATACTTATACTTATATATATGTGTATATATATATATATACACGTGTGTGTATGTATGTATATGTTTTGTGACCTGATTTTCTCATTTGAATTTATTTCTTGCACATATTTCAAAGGTGGTTAATAAAGATTTACCCTATGATTTTTCAGGGCTGCATAATTTTCCATTTTATGAATCTCTCTGCTTCATTCAGCTATCTTTTTATCAATACATTTGTTTATTAATAGCCATCTAGTTACAAGTAGGATTTTTCTAGTTTTTCATTGCAATCTTCTAAAATGATACACTCAGGGGCAGCCAGATGGCTCAGTGGGTTATGTGTCCAACTCTTGATTGCAGCTCAGGTCATGATCTCATAGTTTTGTGAGTTTGAGCCCTACGTTGGGCTCTTTGCTGGCATTACAGAGTATGCTTGGGATTCCTCTTTCTGTCTGCTTCCCTCCACTTGTGCTCTCTCTGTCTCTCTTAAATAAACTTAAAAAAAATGACCGGCTCAATACCCTCTCAATATAATATGCAATGTCATCAAATATATGACACTTTTATTATTATAATATTGAATATAGTAAATATAGACGATAGAGTGGAAGTTGGCAGACTTTTTCTGTGAATGGCCAGCTAGTAGACATTTTAGCCTTTGCCATTCAGTCTCCATCACAACTGTTCATCTCGGCCCTTGACGTATGAAAACGTCCGTACACAGTGCGTAAATGGATAGATGTGCCTGTGTTCCAGGAAAGCGTCAAGTAGGAACGTGGATATTTGAACTTCAGGTAACTTTCACGTGTTACAAAGTATTTCTCATTTAATTTTTTTCAACCATGTAAAGATGGAAACACCATCCTTGGCTTAAAAGTTGTATAAAAATGGACATTAGGGTCCGCTTGGCTCATAAGCCATGGTACCCAAACACTGCCATAGGTTGTATTTTACTGTTTTTTGTTTTTGTTTTTCTTTTAAGTAAGCTCTGTGCCCAACATGGGCCTAGAACTTATGATTCCGAGATCAAGAGTTCCATGCTCTACCAGCGAGCCGGCCAGGCACCCCAGACTGTATTTTAGATAGAGAGAGTGTGTGTGTCTCTGTGTGTGTGTGTCTTTGTTAGTGTGTATGCACCTATCAAAAAGTTCTCCTTTCTACCTCCATCTCTTTTTTAGTTAAAATTAAAAAAGTTTTTAAACATTTTTCTGAGCTGGTGAAACTTTGTAGTGTGAGAAAATGCTGTTTGGGGGTTAGGGTGTACAGTTGAATATATTAGCTTAGCTGGAACGTGACCTCGTAGATCTCAACGGGTCACTCACAGCGAGTTGTTTCTGGGTCTCCATGCTGCACAGGACTGTCGTTAGGACACAGGAGTATTGGTGGCGAGTCCCATTTAGGTCTGGGAGATAGAGGGATAGCACTTTAGCAAACTGCCTAAATGACCTTTACTGCCTCAGACGAACAGACTGTAGCAGCTCAGCCCATGTCTCGAGTGTGTTAGAGAAGTTTTTCCCTCATTGAGCCAGCATCAGCTGATTGGATATCTTTCCTGATATTTTTTACTGGGTCTCACTTTGGACTCTGCAGCCAGGGAGACCTGAAGTTTTATTGTTTATATCACAATATCTCTTTCCTCAAAGGTCTTATGAGAGAGACACACAGACAGATAGACACAGAGAGACACAGAGAGAGAATCATGATGTCCTTAACGAAGAGTGAGGTCAGATACCAGTTTCTTTTCAGTCTAAGCTCTCTTTGTTTAGTTTTATTGGTTTGGATAGTCGATAGTCGTATAATTAAGAAGGTGACTCTGAGTGAGTTGACTAGCTTTTTGAAGGACAAACAACAGTGAACTGTTTCTTTTTCTCACAGAATGGACAGAAGATCATTCATCGCTTGTGCCTCCCGTTATCCCAAACCACCCCCCAAGCAATCCGGAGCCAGCCAGAGAAGCTCCACTTCAGGGTAAAGTGTTTTTTTTTTTTTCATAATGATTTATTGTTTAGATCAAAAAATTAATTTTTTAAAGGAAATTTAAAAATGGAATCTCACAACTCCCAATTCATTCCTTTGATGGTGAAAACTGTGATGTTAGAAATTCTAAATATACTATTAAACTTATTAAGAAAACTGAAAACTTTTTGTGTGTAAATTTCTTCAGCTCTGCAAAGCTCTGAAAACAATGACTCCTTGCGATTATGGTTTCTCAGCCTCAGCGCCCTTGACGTTTGGGGCCAAATAAGTCTTTGTCGTGCGTGGGGCTTGTTCTATGCATTGGAACATGTTTAGCGGCATCCACGGCCTCTACCCTGTTGTGACAACTAAAAATTAGTCCCGAGTCATTTTGGGGAGAAATCTCAGAGTTGTAAATCACTGATTTAGAGGCTACAGAAATTTAGTATTGGTACTTAATAAGATGAATCAGAAAGTCAGTATGAGGATATTTCCAGATCCTACTCAACGGTTTGCTTTTGACTAAGATTTTCCTGTAAATGTGGAATCATGTGATATTATTGTCTTCTCAGTGCTCATCTCCTGTTCTTACTGTAGTTTGGCATCTACCCACGGTGTAGAGTGTTCATTGGGTATCACTTCTTTACCTTCCAAGTAGTAGGAGCCCCTGGAGAGGTTCCTTTGTGAAAATTGGTATCGCCAGAATCTTGCCCCTTTCAGACCTGATTACTCTAAGATGATAGGGAAGAATTGTTTTGTTGTTGTTATTTTTGTTTTAAATTTCTTTAAATAAGAAAAATAGAACAGGCATTGTATTTGATAGACTTGGGGAATGTTTATGGGACAGACCCATTGAAAAGACTAAAGTTTGTCTTCATGATCTGTACATTTTTAAAGAGGTATCGTTGCATTAGATGTAAAAAGACAAGTAGAAAAACTCTTTTCTCTGATTTTCATTCCTCCATTGTAATTTTCATGGGAAAGAGGTTGCTTCCCTGGTAGCCGATAATGTCGTGTCGTGAGATTGGTAATAATAGCAGTTTATGTAAAATAACCTCTCCCGGCATGGGGGTACATTTTTATGGTGCTAATGGTTTTAATAAAGCTGGAACATAGTAGAGAATAACATTAATATCAACATGATTGTGGCTTTCTCTGTATTTTTTAAATATAGAATTCCTTCTGCAAGCTCATGTGCTCTTATTTCCCTGTATGCTGGTCAAGAGACCTCTTCCAGCATCCTGCTAGTCCTCTCAGGAAGAATGTGTAGCTAACTTGGCTAGACTGGTACTGGTTTTGCTCAGCTCCCTGCCCAGTGAAACTTTCCTCTGATCAAGAGTGCACTTCTAATTCCAGCAGATGATAACAATTAAAGAGAGTTACTCTTAGGAAAACTTGCTAATTCCAGTTGGTGCTTGGAGAGAGATTTCTGCAGCCGCCCTCCACTGCACCCACCCCCCCACCTCCACCTTCAGAATCACAACTCACCTTTAATGGGCTGTTTTTATTTACTGGGTACCTCCCTACATACTTTCTATTGTCTGCCATGGTTTTTCCTTACATCTGTCATGCATGGTGAAGTTGGTACCATCATTACCTCCATTTGCATGTATAATACTTAGGCGGAGAGAACTTTAGTGGCTTGCCCAACACCACAGGCCAGTAAGTACTAGAGCACGTGATTTGAATCCTCATTGTCATTAGGAAAGTTAAACTTCTAGCTAAAACCTTTTTTGTTCATTTGGGGTTTTTTGTTTTTTGTTTTATATATGTGTGTGTGTGTGTGTGTGTGTGTGTGTGTGTGTGTGTGTGTGTGTGTATATGTATATGTATATGTATATATGTTTGTTTATTTTTGACAGAGAGAGCAGGCAGGGGAGGGGTAGAGACACGGAGACCAGGGACCTGAAGAAGGCTCTGTGATGAGAGAGCAGAGAGCCTGATGTGGGGCTTGAACCCACGAACTGCGAGATCATGACCCGAAAATGAGGACCAGGCGCTTCTAATTTGTTTTTTGTCTTGTCACATGTGGGAGGACACCACTGTGTAGTCTAAATCGGCGCCAGCCGATACAGGTGCCAATGGCTACATGTTGACATTTAAGTTGTGATTACAGGTAAGGGGCTCCTGGGTGGCTCAGTAGGTTGAGCGTCTGACTGCAGCTCAGGGCATGATCTCCCGGTTCATGGGTTCAATCCCTGCGTCGGGCTCTGTGCTGACAGCTTGGAGCCCGGAGCCTGCTGCCGGTTCTGTGTCTGCCTCTCTCTCTGCTCCTCCCCTGCTCCTACTCTGTCTCTCTCTCAAAAATAAATAAAGATTAAAAACATTTTTAATCGATTATAATTAAAAAAATAAAAATGTAGTCCCTCAGTTCCACTAGCTGCATTTTAAAGGCTCAAGAGGTACGTGTGATTAGCGACTGCCAAGGTGGACAGGGCAGATACAGAGCATTGTCTTCATCATAGAAAGTGCTGTGGGACATCACTGACCCAGGGTGTTCAAACACTGGTGCCAAAAATAGTGCCAACCTGGCAGAGAAGCAAGTTCCTAAGGGCTGTTGAAGAGAACATTTTGGGTCAAGACCCAAAGATCCTGATTAAGTAGGTCAAGGTAAGCCCTAGACACGAGTACCTTTATTTTTTTATTTTTCTTAACATTTATGTATTTATTTTGAGAGAGAGAGCAGGCGAGGGCCAGAGAGAGGAAGAGAGAGAATCCCAAGCAGGCCCCGTGCTGTCAGCGCAGCAAAGCCCGACGTGGGGCTTGAACTTAAAACCTGTGAGATCATGACCCGAGCCAAGATCAAGAGTCAAGAGCTTAATCAACTGAGCCACCCAGGCACCTCTAGACAGGAGTACCTCCAAAAAAAGAGCTAGTCAGGTGATTCTCATACATAAACAAGGTCATACAACCCTCTAGTCAACAGACCAGGATCTCCTGGAAAATTACAGGTACCACAGGCTGAGGCAGAGAGCTCTAGTCCCAGTGCTCGTGGGTAGAAAAGTGCTTCTTTTCCAAAGCTGAATTAGCCGATGACCCACCCGTACATAAAACGTCGTCAAATGTCCATGGAAGTGAAGTCCTCTGAACTTCCCTAGTTAAGCACTGAAGAAAGGAAGTTAGCGGTGTAATTTCAAAGCTCTGCTCACGTCTCCATTAAGTTGAAAACATTCTAAGTTCAAAAAATGCTAATGGCTTTTTAAAAAATTCATTCAGTTAAACTGCCAGGCACATCTTCACATTTTCTAACTTTGTCTGTAATAAGGGTGAGACGCTTAAACACCCGACCCCCTCTTCCCGCCTTCTCAAAGACACGTTAAATCTCATTTCTTTGTGCTGTTGTTCCTTCAATTATTCAGCACAGACTTTTGGAGCACATAAAACGAAGTGGGCCATATTCTAACAGAAATCGTCACAGAGCTTACACTGTAGTGGTAGTACATGTGTTCACATGCAGTGAGTGCCTCTCGTGCACAGGGGTGGGCAAGACACAAATCACCAAAGCAGCACATAAGCTGTATACTATGTTGGATGGTGATAAATGCTCAGGACAGGAATAAAGCAGGAAAGGGGGATTGGGAATGTTGGAAGAGGTATTGCAGTTCTTAATAAGATGAGCAGAGAGAGCCTCACTGAGAAGGTGGCGGCCGTTGCGACCTCTGCAGAACTGAAATGTGTTTCCCTTCGCGCTGTCCCAACTTCCCAGCTGCCTCTCCCTTAAGGATATAGGCTGTTCACACACACCTCTGGCCTCAGTTTTCCATCTGATAATCGGCGTGGCAGCTGTCTCCCCACCAGACCTAAGTGCACTTGGTCCCACCTTTCTGGTGCCTCGGCTGACGACTTTGCGTGGCGAATACTTCATTCATGCCTTTCTTTAGCCGCAGTGACGGGACCGTAGTTCAAGCTTCCACCCAGCCTTGGGACTGCCCTCGAGAGGGGACCTTCATGACTCAAGGCGGTTTAAAAGAGCCTTTTTAAGAGCCAGAACTTTTGAAATATGCAATTAAAAATTGTATGTGTGCCCAAAGACTATTTGAAAAAGGCCTTTTAGCTATAGCTAACCAAAAATAACTTTCCTTCCTGGGTGCCAGGCTTGCGTGCAGGGGTCTATGGAGACTTTTTCTCCTGGGTGTTTTGTTTTTGTTTTGATAACACTTTTGATATAAGATGGGGAAGCTGTGGCAAGCAGGAGAGAAGGAGATATGAATTATAATTTTTTGTTTTTACGATCTCTGCACCCAACGTGGGGCACGAACTCACAACCCCGACATCAAGAGTCGCACGCTCTACTGAGCGAGCCAGCCAGGAGCCTCTAATCAGGAGAATTTAAAAAGTGTAAACATGAAATCATGTCGCTGTTTGGGATAACTAGAGAAATTATGATAAGTTTCTCAATTATAGAGAAATGCCTAAAAATACTCACAATAAAATGTTTGGTTTGTGTACAAAATGTTATTGTGAATTTTATCAAGAAAACAAGAAAACCGTAGGTAGCATGTTTGGAAGTTATTTAGCTGTATAGCTATGAATTTATTTTATTTTAGTTTTTTTTAAAGTTTATTTATTTTGAGAGAGAGCGTGGGGGAGGGGCAGAGAGAGAGGGAGAGAGAGAATCCCAAGCAGAATCCCACGCTGACAGCGTGGAGTCGAATGTGGGGTTTGATCCCACTAACTGTGAGATCGTGACTTGAGCTGAAATCCGGAGTCAGACGCTCAACTGACTGAGCCACTCAGGCGCCCCTATTAATTGTTTTTAAATAGTTCAACTGAGTTTGGAGCGGTATGGCTATCGTTAGTAACTATTTGTTTTAGTTTAGATTTTTTGTATTTAAAAAAAAATTCTAAGCCTCATATCCTAAACTGTTTTAAACAAATTTTAGTAGTGAGAATGCCCCACCACTAAATTGTTAAAAGATGAAAACATATAGGAAAAATGATGTAAGTTTGAAACTCAATTCAAAGTCAAGTTATGACTCTTCTAATTTTAAAAGTAGCGAATCTCCGTTTTTATCATTCTTCTTTGTGACCATATGTTTCCTGGCATTCTCTCCGTATTTTCAGAATGTCTTTTCTGTTTGATTAGAACCTAAAGTTCTTGCTGAATTGGTTTTACAAGTAGAAGCCCAGCCGCAGGCAACACATTGGGAGTTGTATTGCACATTAGAAACTGTAAACACACAGAAGACACGCAGCAAAGACCCTCTTCATCTTCTGCAAAGGACCTCATGGCAGCTCGAGTGCCGTGAAACTACATGAACGGAAACCAAGAAGTGTTTCAGATGATGGATACCCATTCCATTTTTCCCTTGTATTTCCTTTGGGGGTCTTCCTGGTGTTATGCCGTAGGTACCGTGTTCCCCATCTTAAACAGAGGGGCCTGGGAACACCACCCTTACTATGCAGTCAGGAGAGGAATTTCCTAAGACACCTCAGGCACAGGAGCTTGGAGAGTCATCCAGAAGCCGTGTCATTTCTGATTTAACTCACCTTTTCACACATAATGACGTTCCGTATACTTTTCTTGTTTTCGTCCAGGCAAACCCTTTTTTACACGAAACCCTTCTGAGTTGAAAGGCAAGTTCATTCACACAAAGCTGCGGAAAAGCAGTCGTGGCTTTGGCTTCACAGTTGTTGGAGGGGATGAACCCGACGAGTTTCTGCAGATCAAGAGCTTGGTCCTGGATGGTCCCGCTGCATTGGATGGCAAGATGGAAACAGGTACAGACGCCACAAGGCCCTGACATTTCCTGTGGGCTGAGACTGCCACCTGGCCTCTGGACCAGAGCAGACAACATCATGATTTCATGACTTCATAAATGTTTTTTAGTCTTATATTTTTTTAAGTTTATTTATTTACTTTGAGAGAGAGAGAAGCGTGCTCAGCAGACGAGGAGGGGCACAGAGAGGGAGAGAGAGAGACTCCCAAGCAGGCTCTGGTGCTGTCAGCACAGAGCCCAATATGGGGCTCGATCCCATGAACTGTGAGATCATGACCTGAACTGAAATCAAGAGACATTTACTGACTGAGCCCCTCAGATGCCCCAATAAATGTTTTTCTTAAACGTTGTAAGTAAGCAAGATTCTTCCACTACTTAAATGCATTTCCCTGGTATAGATGCAAACCTTTGAAGCCATTTGAACTTTAGGGTACTGTTAGGGTGCTATTAAATACAGTAAAGTGGTAATTTGCTAAAAATTTCGATCTCTCTGAATAGAAGAATTCTAAACTTGGATTTCTGCAGTGAGAATTTTTTTAGAAGAAATCCCAATGTTCTTTCAATGATCATTATATTCTCATAGCGAGGAAGACACTCAATGCTAAAAGAATGCCTTATTAGCAGTTAAAATAAGTAATAGAAGCAATCTCTTTGTACCCTGTGATACCACCCCCAAATCTAGTTTCCGTTCAGCTTCCTTTTGGTAGACTCTTATCTTATAATGTTGATAATAACTTTTTGGGCTACTGTGCTTTTGTAACCCCCAAACTCTCATCTTTTGCAGGAGATGTCATTGTCAGCGTGAATGACACGTGTGTTTTGGGACACACACATGCACAAGTCGTGAAAATCTTCCAGTCCATTCCCATTGGTGCGAGCGTGGACCTTGAACTCTGCCGAGGTTACCCGTTGCCTTTTGACCCAGATGACCCCAATACAAGTTTAGTGACCTCGGTGGCCATTTTGGATAAAGAACCAATTATTGTGAATGGGCAAGAGACCTATGATTCGCCAGCTAGTCACAGCAGTAAAACGGGCAAAGTCAATGGCATGAAGGATGCCAGGCCAAGCAGCCCTGCGGACGTGGCTTCAAACGGTTCCCATGGTTACCCCAATGACACTGTCTCTTTGGCTTCCTCCATAGCCACTCAGCCAGAACTCATAACTGTTCATATAGTCAAAGGCCCGATGGGCTTTGGTTTTACTATCGCAGACAGTCCTGGTGGCGGTGGCCAAAGGGTGAAACAGATTGTGGACAGCCCGAGGTGCCGCGGCCTGAAAGAAGGGGATCTTATCGTGGAAGTAAACAAGAAGAACGTGCAGGCTCTGACCCACAATCAAGTCGTGGATATGCTGATTGAATGTCCAAAGGGAAGTGAAGTCACGTTGTTGGTGCAACGAGGAGGTGAGTAGGTTTCTTTTGTTCTATCATTTTTTTTTTTCCTTTTAACCCAGAATCCGTTGTTGCACTTTTCCTGTCTTCAAGTGGCTTGGGAGGGCTTTTTAAATGTCTAAGTCTTTAAGATCATTTTTATTTAGCTGTTTGGAAATGTATTCAGAATGCTTTCTGTTTTCTCCAAAGGGTCGCCTCTATAAAAGAAAGGTTGTGTTTATGTATTATGTTATACGTGTGTAGCCAAAATGATACCTATAAATGTAAATCATATCATGCTTTTAAAAAAACCATTAATATTTTAAAATCTGTATCCTTCAAGTCTCCTGAACCTGGCCTGCACAGCATGCACGCAAAACGTGGCTCTCGCCCGCTCTTCCAACTTCGTTTGCGCTCCTCTCCCCTCGTCACTATACTCTAGCCACCTGGCTTCTTTTTGGAAAAGCCTGTGGTGCTGCTGGTCCTTGCTATCTCAGGGCCTTTGCACTTCCTGTTCCTGCTGCTTGGAAATCTCTTTCCCCAGGGATTCACTTGACTAGCTCAGTCTCTTTCAAGTCTCCTCCTAGAAGAAGGCTTCTCTGATTACTTATTTAAAGTAGCTTCCCAGTTGCTTGTAATCTTTGCTGCAGCACCCCATTTCTTCCTAGCTTTTCTTACATCATTATTATCACACAGGTCATTGTTTTGTGTTTGTGCTTAATTTTTCTTTGTTGCCCTCTTTCTCACTAGAATACAAGATCCATAAAGCAGGGCCCATATCTACATGCTGATAGTTGTATTCCCAGCATTTGACACAACACCTGACTCCCGCCAGGCTTTCCTGAATGAAAAAAAAAATTGAATGAATGAATGAATGAATGGGTATGTGATTACTTACACTTAACGGGAACAGTAACTCCATGATCATATTTAAAACATACCTCAACATACCCACATTTTAATGAAGTGGTTAAGGATCTCAGAAAAGTGGGGTACTCTAAATCTTGAGCCATTAGACTTCCTTCTCTGCCTGCCTGCCTGCCCCTCTTACTCCTGCCTCACCAGAACTCTCAGGAACTCGCCCTGAGGACTATTTTTCACACGAACGAGATGTATTGCTCCTGGGGACGTACGTGTGACTAGTGTTGATTGATCACCTCACACAAGGGGCCTGAGAATGGTGGTTCCCCCAGTCTTGGCCAACACAGTCTGTTTCCTGCACAACATACTCTGATCGTCTGAGAAGAGATCAGGAACTAGGCTTTTATTTCCTCTTGGTTCCACTGCAGCAGAGGAACTCCTTTGCGTCACGGCAGCCATGTTCTCATGGTCTCATGAAGTTGTGTGTCCTCTGGTCAAAATGACGGAGGTCATTGGAAAGAAATCCAAAACTCAGAGTTGTCTGTGTGAACTGAAGTGCTCAGCCAACACTTCTTAAACAGTTATAAAAGCCGTTGTGCAGATTTAATTTTTAACCGAGTATCTTCAGCAACATCCTTTTGAAGTCTCTTCTTGTACCTAAACCACTTGACTGCTCAGATCGTGGTTTTTGCAACAGTGACTGAGATGTAGTCGAAAATGTAGTCTTAACAGAACGATCATGATGGTGATGGTGGTGATATTGGTGATATCGGTGGTGATGGAGGTGGCGGTTGGTCTTGGTGATGATGACACTTGATGCTTAGGGATAAGCTGGCAATTTACAAAGCACTTTTCATATTGGCCCATGCCTCTCATCTCACGTTTACCATGTCCCTGAAGGGTAGGCAGGTGCCACGCCATACTGTGAGTGAGGAATTCACCTCGCATCTGTAGTTCCCAGTTCAATGCTCTGCCCTCCTTGACTTTTGAATAACTTTGATTTTTCCGTGATTGCTGATTTCTGTGGCCGGCAACTTGAAAACTTAAATAGTTCTTGGTCTACCTGGGCCATTTTTTATTTAGTCACTGCTCATTTGATGATCACAAACCACCCTGCTCTCCTGCCTAATTTATTTGCTCCTTAATTTCATTTGTCACTGTGTTCAGTTTTTCTTTTTTATTAGATGCACTTTAAGGAGACCAAAAAATAGAATCTCATTATACCCGACTAACTTACCATAGTTACTGGAACCATATTGTAATGAATATGCCCAAACTAGCAAACAACTGATTATAGAAACATAACCCCTTGATTTCAAATATGTGTGCATTTTCTCTTCTTAATTTCTAAGATCTTCTTTTTGCTAATGCCATTGCATTATATAAACTTAAATTAATATGGAAAGATCCAGAATATATTGCCACATTAGTCAATATCTACATAGTTTATTCCAGAACCTGAGTAATTTAAAATCACTCTAACATCAGCAGTCTTTAAAATACACCATATGCCTTGCGTTTGATTTATGTATTGGATAGGAAGTTTGTACATCTGCATTTGGCAGACTAGCGTTAGCTACTATTAATCTTTCAAGAAAGCATATAAATATATTTGTTTCTGCCATACGTTAGTCATTTGAACCGGGGCTGACATTTTATCATCACTCCTGTATGGTGGGGGTGACAGTGAGAAGGTTTGGTGAAGCAACAAAGGCTGCATCTGGGTTAAATGAGGAAGTAGATGGCCACTTCACCGATTCCTTCTTTCTAATGAATCTCATTTCTGCCAAAACTCCTAGTAAGCAGAGTGATAAACTCACGATGCTTGTGAGTCTTGGGAATTAAAATCTCGAGGAGGAGCATTCTAGCAACATTTGTATTTGTTTTAATTCTTAATCTCCCGAGCTCATTTTGGATATCTGTTCTTATCAAGATTGGATACGTTTTGATATTTGGTACTTTTTCTTTTGCCTTCCCTCCTCCACCCTAAGCTGGAAATCAACAGAGGTTGGAATCCCATTTGTAAATTTCTGGGGCGAGACAGTTTCCCGGGTCAGGCGTGGAGTTGCTGGGAGTGTCCATCCACGGGCCCTGGCAGCTGGGACCATTACGGATTTGTTTACAAGCATCTTCTCTGTAGGTGCGTCCTTGCCTCCTGGTCCATCCGTCACATTCTTCATGGGGCAGAGCCTTCTTCCCAGGCCTGGCTCCCTGTTTCCCATGGCCCTTACCTTCCTCCCTCTCCCTCTGCTGTGCAGTCAGGAGAATGCTTTTTATGTATTTTATCTTTACGGAGTATTTGCATTCAGATCGCCTGTTGCCTGACGCCTGTGTGAATCTACAGACTTTTTTTGAGGTGTTCGGAAAATGATTCTGGAAGGGGATTGCTATTTTTTTTTTTAGAAAATAGTGGACTTGGGGACCCCTGGCTGGCTCAGTTGGTAGAGCATCTGACTCTTAATCTCAGGGTCCTGAGTTCAAGCCCCACATTGGGGGTGGAGCCTACTTTAAAAAAAAAAGTAGCTTTTTTTTTTTAATAAGTTTACTTATTTATTTTGAAAGAGAGAGAGTATGCAGGGGAGGGGAGAGAGAGGGAGAGAGAGAGAGAAAATCTCAAGCAGGCTCCACACTGTCAGCACAGAGCCTACTGTGGGGTTCCAGCTCATGAACCATGAGATCATGACCTGAGCCGAAACCAGAAGTTAGGGGCTCAACCAACTGAGCCACCTAGGTGCCCTTAGCGAGTTTTTTAATTTACAAAGGATCATTTGTCCTATAAAAGTTTTTTGTTTTGTTTTGTTTTGTTTTGCTTTTTTAAAAAAAGGATATTTTACATAATATGGCTACCTATGCACCTTTGTGTAAAGTATTTTGTATATTTGGCTAATTCACACCAGTTACCAGGTAGGACACTCTTTAAGATGTAATACTGGTTTGAGTCAGAATACTCTCTTTCAAGAGATTTGGCAATACTCTATGAAAGTGGAGAACGGATGTCTTGCTTTTGAGAGAAAGTGTGTGCTGAAAAGGGAACTGACCTGGAGGTTTCAGGAGCCCATGTCAACTTCCACCTCCTCTCTTGCTGCTGTACACCTCTGAACGTGCGACCCCTGCTGCCCCGAGACTCAGTTCTCAGTTCAACAAAATGGATGTTTCGAACTAGGTTATCTTCAGAGCAACCCTTTTCGGCCCTACTTTGATGCGCAAAATGATGTTGTCAATGTGTTAAAAGCCAAAATTCCACTGTAAAATTGTAAAGATCTTACTGTCTTTTCTCAGTTATTCCTGAATGTGGCAGCAGCCCATCTAGCCAAAGAAAGGAGCTCCGGGGAGCTGTCCAAGATAGAAGGCGTTTAGGTGCAGAAGAGAGGAGGACGCGGTAGTTACACTAGCCCAGAGCTGCTTGGTTGTGGTCAGATCACCTTACATCCACCAGGCAGGTTACCTCACTAGTGCTAACCAGGTAATTCCAACTCGTATGGTTGGAAAGTATGAGAGAGGCTGAAACTAGAACTAAGTATTAAGTCTCAGTTCGGTGATACAGGGCTTAGCATAAGTGACTCAATTTGGAGCCTATTGCCCCCATTTTTTAACAATTCCCTCCTTTTGATCAGACTCTCGGCCTGAGAGATGTGACTGAAGTTGTAAGGAACGACTCCCACTCCCAGCGAGCTCTCTAAAGTTCTCAGTTTTTGATAGTCTTCTGTGACGGTATTCACAGGTCATGACATCATTTTGCTCAATCCCTGTGTGGTATCACAGCTCACAACTCCAGATTCACATTTTTTTAAAATGTTTATTTCTTTTTTTTTTTTAATTTTTTTTTAATGTTTATTTATTTTTGAGACAGAGAGAGACAGAGCATGAGTGGGGGAGGGGCAGAGAGAGAGGGAAACACAGAATCTGAAGCAGGCTCCAGGCTCTGAGCTGTCAGCACAGAGCCCGACGCGGGGCTCGAACTCACAGACTGCGAGATCATGACCTGAGCCGAAGTCGGACACTCAATCGACTGAGCCACCCAGGCGCCCCTAAAATGTTTATTTCTTTTGAGAGAGAGGGAGGGAGAGGGGAGCGGAGGGACAGAGAGAGAGAGGGAGAGAATCCCAATCAGGCTCCATGCTGTCACTGCAGAGCCCAAGGCAGGGATCAGTCTTGGGAAGTGTGAGATCGTGACCTGAGCCAAAATCAAGAGTCAGACGCTTGACCGACTGAGCCACCCAGGCGCCCCCAGCTTCACCTTTAAGCTGGTCATTCTCTTTGTTCCGTTTCTGGTGCTTTGCACTTGCGGGATCCTTTGCTTGCTGGTTAACAGCCGTAAACGGGCATTTAAAGCTTTTGGGAGAATATCATTAGGATTATTATAAACGGGATAATTAGTAACGTCTGGAACGTACTTCAGAGTCATGGTCCCCGAGACCCACACCAGTCAGAATCAAGTAAGTCAAAGAAAGACCCCACTGGGAGAGTCCCTTTTTTTAGGCCAACTGGCTTGCTCGCTGATCTTTTGTAGCTGGGTTTCAGCTAACCCAGAAGTGTTCATCCAGGCGCAGCAAGTGGTCTCGGCCCCAGCACAGACTCCCCAGCACAGACGCCTCGTTGCTCAGCTAAAAGCGAAGCAAAGGCTATTCTCTTACCAAGAACAGCTTTGGCCAGAGTCTGGGAATTTTTGCTGGGCAGTTGTTGCTTTAGCAGCAGGTTCTGAAATTATCTTCAAGAGTTACGGAGAGGTTCCAGCTCATAGCCTCAGCACATTCGCTCTTCCTGGGGGAGCCTGGTCTTCCGCAGGAAGCTTATTTTGAATCACGAATGCCTAAACGGTAATTGCTATTTTCTCTCTTTTCACACGCCATTCGTAACATACGTAGAGGAAAGAGCCAGATGATGCAGGTGTAAATCCCAGCTCCCACCTTCATTTGCTTTGGGACCTTAGGCAAGTCATCCGAAAACATGGGAATAATGATACTTAATTTGCATGTGCATTATAAAGATAAAATAAGATACCATTTGTGCTCATTGCTTGTTGGCATACAAGTAATCATGATAAATCTGTGCTGTTTTACTGATATTACCTAGTAGCAGAAGCAACCGGGTAGGGCTAGCTGTTTTTTTTTTTTTAAGCAGAGTGAGGGGGCACCTGGGTGGCTAAGTGGTTTAAGCATCTGACTTTGGCTTGGGTCATGATCTCAGGGTTCATGAGTTCGAGCCCGACGTCGGGTTCTCTGCTGTCTGAGCAGAGCTCACTTCAGATTCTCTGGCCTCCTCTCCCTCTACCCCTCCCCCACTCACATTCTCTTCCTCTCTCTCTCTCTCTCTCTCTCTCCCCCCCCCCAAATAAATAAACACTAAAAAACAAAACAAAACAAAAAAAAGGCCTACCCAGACAGGCACACAGTACATTAATCACAGCGCATGACTTCCGGGCATCTTATATTTTTGTAGAAGTTTTCACAGCCTGTTCTCCTGTAAAACCAGAACTGCAACCATAGACCTTTCCAGGCTGTTTATTTTTTTCAATATTTATTTATTTTGGGGAGAGTACAAGCAGGGGAGGGGCAGAGAGGGGGACACAGGATCCGAAGCGGAAGCCCCTCGACCTTTCTAGTTTTAATTCTCTGACATTTAACTTGGAGGAAAATCAGGTTATAAACTAAACAGTTATTTTCATTTCTTTTTTTTAAATAAAGTTTATTTATTTTGATAGATCATGAACAGGGGAGGATCAGAGAGAGGAAGACAGACAGACAGACAGAATATCCCAAGCAGCTTTCATACTGTTAGCATGTAGCGGACACGGGGCTGAACTCACAAACCTTGAGATGGTGACCTGAGCCGAAACCAAGAATAGGACACTTCACCGAGGGAGCCACCCAGGTTCTCCTCAGATACTTTCATTTCTGCATAATATTCTTTTAAAGTCTATAGACAACAGATTGATCTTCCCTAAGGTCTATCTCATACAGCCTCATAATCATATCTCTTACCAAAATAGATATGGAAATGGTAGTGGTGTTGGCTGTGGTTACGTTCCTGCTCTCATTGGCTGAGCACGTCCATTCACCAGGCTTGTTACCATGGGACAGGCAGTACACGGACACACATGGGAATAAAACCTCGCGGAACCCCGTTGTTGTCCCTGCATTGGAACTGCCATCACTTTGCATTGCGATTCTGAGTTAGGGTTCTCTGGGAAATGAAGGGAATGATTGTTAGCCCCTACACTAGGAAAAAAAAATGAAGAAATTATTTTTGTTTTCAGTGTTGAAACTCCACAGCTAAGGGTATACAGCAAAGGGTAAATTTCTGGTTTGGTTGGACAAGTGTGTATAAGACGCCTCCTTGCTTAAATGACTTGTAATAAAACAGTAAATACTTCCACCATTTGCCAGACATAGTTGGCTCTAAATATTTTATGTATCATAATTTAAAAGAGCCCAATGAGTTAAGTAAAATCTTAGCTCCATTTAAGACAAAAAGATGCTGAGGCTCAGGACGGGGATTTACCAAGAATCACACAGCTGGTTAATGGCAAAGCCAGGATTTGAACCCAGAAGTTTTGGTCCTGAAGACTGGGCTCTTAACCACTATGCAAAGCAGCGTCTTGGCTTATAGATGTGAAACTTCAATCCCATAAGTATTGAGGAGAATATCTTACGTATAAAGTAATGAATAACCAAAGAATTTTTTTAATAAATAAATTTTTAAAAATACAGTGGTGAATAAGGTCTGAAGTCTATGGGCAAATTGATGCCACTTAGTTTTCATCAAAATTTACTGATGGTATTTTGTTCATTAAATCATCATTGATCCGTATAGGAAAAGCATTATCTAAGCACATCATCAGTATTAGATCTTTGTGTGTGTTTTTTTCCTTCTGAAGCGATGCAGAACCATCATAATTAGAGCCGCAGTGAGCTGTGCGCCAGAGTTAAACCCTGGTGATCAAGGTGCCTGTCTTCTCTTTGCCCTCTGGTCTTGGGCTAGAGAATGAATTGCAAATTGCACCGCTTAAGCGTTAGACTGCCGGAATCTCTCAGATTGAGCTGCAGGACCTCCAAAAGGGGAGTGCGGGTTGGGTGCAGAGTGTTATCCTGATAGTGATGGAGTTCTCTGTGTTCACATCTGCAAATTCCGTCCTTCTCAGCCCTCCCAGGATGCCTGGCTCCATCTACATCCCGCTTCCTCCCTGGCCTCTGCCATCCCTCACATGGCACCTGGCCTCGTAGTGGCGTTGCAGACCATCCGAGGGCTTCCTACGGCCCATGCCCCTACTGGAGAAATTTAAAGTCCATTGAATCCCATCACTCCTCATGTCAGAATGACTACTCATCATCCAGGGTCAGCTCCAAGGGTCCTGTGCCAAAGCTGTAGCCCTTGCCCATCCGTCTGTCTGTCTGTTTCTTCTCTAAGAGAGCTACAGGGCTCTCTCACTCCTGTCCTTCAGACTT
The DNA here is from genome assembly GCA_030068075.1 of Paguma larvata. Classification (NCBI taxonomy): domain Eukaryota; kingdom Metazoa; phylum Chordata; class Mammalia; order Carnivora; family Viverridae; genus Paguma; species Paguma larvata. The sequence goes on along the minus strand of CM057842.1, from coordinate 31,531,205 downwards.
CTGCTCAGAGGTTCTTTCCTCTAAGAAGCCTGCTCTGACCTCCCCGTGGAAAGTGACACAGCACCCCCAGCCCCACTTGCTGCTCAGTGCTGCTCCCTCACTGAGTTCATACTTACTTGTGACCTCCACGAGAGCAGAGACTTGGACTCGGTCACTCCTGCGTCCCTGCCACCTGAGACCATGCCTGGCACATTGTGGGTGTTCAGAAAGTCATATGTGTTCAATGAAAAATATGAATTAACATCAGGCCCTTTGTTTTTCTAAACAGTAATCCTCAAGAGAACTCTCAGAGATGTGAGCACTGTATTTCTTTTAATTCTATAAGAAAAAAAAATTTTTAATGTTTATTTATTTTTGAGAGAGACAGAGACAGAGTGCAATCAAGGGAGGGGCAGAGAGAGAGGGAGACACAGAATCTGAAGCAGGTTCCAGGCTCTGAGCTGTCAATACAGAGCCCGATGCGGGGCTCAAACTCACTAACCGTGAGATCATGACTTGAGCCGAAGTCAGATGCTTAAACAACTCAGCCACCCAGGTGCCCCATAATTTTATAAGAATCTTTAGAGTTTTTATTTTAATTCCAGTTAATATACAGTGTTATATTAGTTTCAGGTATATAATAATCCCCATCACCCATTTCACCTGTACCCCTACCTACTTGCCCTCTGGTAACCATCAGTTTGTTCTAATTAAGTGTTTGTTTCTTAATTTGTCTTTCTCTCTTTCTTTTTCCCTTTGTTCATCTTAAATTCCACCTGTGAGTGAAATCATATGGTATGTGTCTTTGTCTGACTCACTTACTTCACTTAGCATTATACTCTCTAGTTCTATCCACATTGTTGCAAGTGGCAAGATTTCATTCTTTTTTGTGTATGGCTAAATAAAAATATTCCAAGGTGTATGTGTGTGCGCACGTGTGTGTATGTGTGTGTCACTTCTTTATCCGTTCGTCAATTGATGGACACTTGAGTGCTTCCATATCTTGCCTATTGTAAATAATGCTGCTATAAACACATGGGTACATGTATCTCTTTGAATTAGTGTTTTTATATTCTTTGGGTAAATACCCAGGAGTGAGATTGCTGGATTAAAAGGTAGATCAATTGTTACCTTTTTGAGGAACCTCCATTCTGCTTTCCATGATGACTCCACCAGTTCGCTTTCCTACCAGCAGTTTAATGCTGGTTCCTTTTTTCCCCACATCTCAGCAAACACTTGTTGTTTCTTGTGTTGTTGATTTTAGCCATTCTGACAGGTGCGAGGTGGTATTGTAGTTTTGATTTGCATTTCCCTGATGACGAATGACGTTGAAGATCTTTTCATATGTCTGTTAGCCATCTGTATGTCTTCTTGGTGAAATGTCTGTTCACGTCTTCTGCCCATTTTTAATTTGATTATTTGTTTCTCGAGTGTTGGGTTTTATAAGTTCTTTATGGATTTTGGATACTAATGCTTTATTGCATATGTCATTTGCAGATATCTTTTCCCATTTTCTAGGTTGCCTTTTAGTTTTGTTGATTATTTCCTTTGCTGTACAGAAGCTTTTTATTTTGATGTATTGCCAATAGTTTATTTTTGCTTTGGTTTCCCCTGCCTCCAGAGACATATCTAGAAAAAACTTGTCATGGCTGATGTCAAAAAAGTTACTGTCTGTGCTCTTTTATAGGATTTTTTATGGTTTCAGGTCTCACACTTAGGTCTTTCATCTATTTTGAATTTATTTTTGTGTATGGTATAGGAAAGTGGTCTAGTTTCATTCTTTTGTGTGTTGCTGTCCAGTTTTCTCGATACCATTTGTTGAAAAGACTGTCTTTTTCCCACTGGATATTCCTTTCTGCATTGTCAAAGATTATCTGACCATATGGTTATAGGTCCATTTCTAGGTTTTCTATTCTTTTCCAAAATGGAAGGTCTGTGTGTCTGTCTTTGTGCCAGTACCATACTGTCTTGATCACTGTAAGTTGTAATTTGGCTTGAAGTCCAGAACTGGGACGCCTCTAGCTTTACTTTTCTTTTTCAATATTGCTTTGGCTATTCGGGGTCTTTCGTGGTTCCATACAAGTTTTATAATTGTTCTAGTTCTGTGAAAAATGCTGTTGGTATTTTGATAGGGATTACAGTAAATATGTAAATTGCTCTGGGTAGTAAAGACGTTTTCATAGTATTTGTTCTCCCAGTCCATGAACATGGAATATGTTTCCATGTCTTTATATCATCAATTTCTTTCATCAGTGTTTTATAAGTTTTCAGAGTACAGGTCTTTCACCTCTTTGGTTAGGTTTATTGCTGGGAATCTTACTGTTTTTGGTGCTATTGTAAATGAGATTATTATTTTCTCTTTCTGCTGCCTCATTTTTAGTGTAGAGAAATGCAACAGATTTTTGTCAATTAGGTTTGTATCCTGTAACTTTACTGAATTCACTTGTCAGTTCTAGCTGTTTTTACATGGAGTCTTTTGGATTTTGTATACATAGTATCATAGTATCAGCAAATAGTGAAAGTTTACTTGTTCCTTACTGATTTGGATGCCTTTTGTTTCTTTTTGTTGTCTTGAGCACTGTATTATTATAGCTAAGGCGACAGGCAGTGGGAAATTGACCAGCTCAAAACCACACACCAAAAGCGACAGAGCCTGAGTCCCAACCCAGAACCTGTTTGCCTACAAAGCTCTCTGTCACAGGTTGCTGTAAAGGACAAGGAAATGCATTGATTGCCATATCTCTAGGCCAGGATACTAGAAGATCATGCTACTGAATTATAGGGGTCCAGTTAAGCCTATTCTTCAGCATCCAGTTCAGTAGTTACTAACCACATGTAGCTATTTAATTAAAAGTAAATACAATGTCAAATTCCGTTCTTCAGTCCAGCCGGCCACATTTCAAGAGCTCAGCCACATGTGCAGCTATAGCCACATGTGTAGCTACAGAACATTTTTATCTTCACATTTTTATCCTCACAGAAAATGCAATAGCAGTGCCCTAGAGGCTTTGATTATTTTATCCTCAAAAGGGGATGATCTATATCCTTTATTTTACCCTTCTCTTATTGTGATCCTGTGAACAGAAGGAAAAACTATGGAATTGAAGGAAAGTTCATGGGGAGTGGATATCTTTTGTACCGATAGTAATAATAACAGATTCTATTTATTAAATCCTTCCCATGGGCAGGTACCAGTCTAAGCTCTTTGCATGTGTTCGCTGGATGTTAGGAAATCATCAGGAATTGGGACTCGGAGAACAAGTATTAGCACTGGGGGCTCTCTGCTCTGTCCCAATGAGACAGCCGCATCAAGTTTTAACGGGAATTACAGAGCCTCCACCTAGCCAACAAGTATCTCATTTTTGAATAGTGGACTGACATTGTCTAAGGAGCTTAATTTAAATTATTTTTTTGTGTAATGTATCTTTAATCCAAAAAGGAGAAGAAACTTTAAAACACAGGAAAATTCACGTATCGCTCTTATTACGTGTTAAAAATATATATAACCTCCCACATAGCTATCAGCAACTTGCAGTTTGTGAAAACTGTTTAAAAAGGGAAGATGTTGAGGCACCAGGGTGGGTCATTCAGCTAAGCGTCCTACTCTTGGTTTCAGCTCAGGTCACGATCTCATGGTTTCACGAGTTCAAGGCCCGCATCAGGCTCTGTGCAGGTAGCACAGAGCCTGCATGGGATTCTCTCTCTCTACCTCTCTCTGCTGCTTCCCCACTCGAGCTGTCTCTGCTCTCTCACAGGATAAATAAACTTTTAAAAACCTATAAACAAATAAATGAAATGGAAGATGTTGACATCTCCTTTGTGGAGTTGGTTCGTATCTCCAAGTACTTGATGCCCGCCCCCCTTACCTACCATGCTTAGTTTTTTCTCATAGTTTTGGAAGTCGAGTCCCCTCGTCAAATCCAGCACAGTGCCTCATATCTTCCTAGCTGTTAAAAGTTGTTCATGTTAAAATTAGCAAACTTCCTCGTGCTTCCACAGTGCAAAACAGGAGGACATTCGCAGTTGCTAGTAAGGAACCTTCCGGTCTTTATTACTAAAGCAGTTTTAAGTTGCTACTTTGGTTTATTGCCACGGTTTAAAGTTATCAAGGATTTTAGTTGAGAATTCTTTATAGAACGTTAGGTCACATTCATACTCGAGGTGACCTAGCAAGAGATGAGAAAAATACAAAAGTGTCTCTCTTATGGTTCTTTCCTTATAGCAACACGTAAAAATTACCTCCCGCTTTCAACATCTTAAGAAACTCTGGGTTTTGGTCTCACAAAGTTTTTGACAGCATTCTGGCCTTACAATTTAAGCCTAAGCAGGCTCTACTTACTTTCTGTCACATTTATGCAGTTTTAGATTTGGTTGGATGGTTCCAATTTTATTCCTGTTATATTCATAATGCACAGTGGTGGGCACGCCTGAACTTTAGCCTTTTTTTTTTTTTTTTTTTTTCTGTAAAGGAAGGTCTCATCCTCTTTGAAGGTAAACTCAGTGCCACTGAGCTCTTTGCTTTTGTGTATTATTTATCATAAATGGGTGTGTGATTTATAATTCTCATTAAGTAGTGGTAACATCCCCTCCCCTTCTATAGGAAACTCGAGTTAGAATTTTTGGCGCGGTTCACGGACTGTAGTATAATCGTTCCGTAGCTGAATATGGATGTGAAAACAATTGCTTTGTTTTCTCTCCTGAGGGGGCCATGGTCTCAGCACCAGCACCGGGGATAGGGCAGAATCAACTGTCAATAGAACAAACAAGCTCCTGATTTCATGAAGCTTAAATTCTAGAGGAGGGAGAGAGAGAGCAGAAAGAAGCAGATGGACAGGAAAGTGTCAGCCAGAGAGAATACAGAAGATAAAATCAGGTAACATTAGTGAGCAGGAGTGGTGGGGTCCAAGTCAGAAGGCTCCTTTCAATCAGGCTAGGAGACTTGAGTGACCCCAGGGAAGGGAGCCCAGTACAAAGGGAGCAGCATGCCAGAAAGAGGGGACAGTTAGTGCAGAGGCCCTAAGGAAGAAATAGAAAAGAGGCCAGGGTGGCTGATAGAAGGTGAACCAGAGACGTGAGGATGGCCTTCGGACCGCAGACTGGGATGACAAGTTCAAATTTCATTTTCAGTGTGAGGGCTAGTGTCCGTGAAGCAGGGAAGCGACCGGATATCATTGACGGGTTTTGGCAGTCCCTCTGCATACATGTGAAGAGTGTATTCGAGAAGAACGGGTGGGGAGGAGGGAGACCTCTCAAGGCCACTGCGCTGGTTTGAGAAGGGTATTGGCAGCTCGGACCAGAGTGACGCTGGTGGTGACGCAGGGAGTAGAGGGTTTAGAATGACTGTAGGAGAGCCTGCGGGACTTGATGGGGAGCCACAGCGTAGAGGTCCACAGACTTCTTCTGTGAAGGGCCAGATGGGAAATTTTGTGGCTTCATGGGCCATACGGTCCTGCCACTCAATTCTGTCCTTTTGTGGCAGATGACACGGAAGCAAGTGGATTCCTTGTGTCCCAGGAAAACAGTATTTGGTTCACTAGGCGATAGTCTGCTGCCCTCTCCTGAAGAAGGAAGGGAAAGGGGAGGAGCCACAAAGGACACCTGGGTTTGGCCTGGGTGGCTGGGTAGATAGAAGGGCCCTTTGCTGGGATTTGGCTTCTGAAGTCAGAGTGGGTAGGCCTTGAACTCTGGAATCCAGGACTCCTTCTCAGACTTATTAATCATGGAGTACCCCTGTGACATCCAAGTGAGCAGAAGTTTTCTGGGGTCTGGGGCTCAGTAGGGGCAGAGTCAGGGCAGGAGAGATCCATGTATAAGCGGTTGCCATGTCCATGAGTGTGCTACAGCGTGTGGGCTGTGCGTAGCTGCTTTTCTTTTCTACTGAGTTTCATAGTTTTAATCGCACTGTGCCAGGCCGCTTCCCCGCTGAATCATTCCTGGTCTTAAGAAGAATGGAGCACATCCTTCGTGCACAGCTCTAAGATAAGGAGAGAGAAGACAGGGACCTCGCGACGTAATTAGGGAGACAAGACTAACACTTGAGTTTTACCAGCAGTGACACGTAGTCTGAACCTATGGCACAGAAGTGTGTAACAAGTGACCCGGGGAGGAGGAGGGGTGACAACAGAGCCTTTTTGCATGGCCTGAGGCCACAGCAGTGTCTCGACCTCAGCATTGTTAATGTTTGGGGCCAGATAATGCTTTGTTGCCAGGATCCATCCTGGGCCTTGTAGGATGTGTGACATCTCTGGTCTCCATCCAGTAAGGTGCCAGTCACATGGCCTTACCACCACCTGCCTGCCGCCACACCCCATACCCCCCTGAACTGTGACAACAAAATATGTCCCTAGACATTGACAAATGACCCCTTGGGCGCAAATTTGCCCTGACTGAGAACTCTCAGGCTAGAGCTTGGAAGTATAAAAAGTGTTTGGAATTCAGACTGGTCCTCCACCGGTAGGATTTGGTCTGACCCACTCATGTATTTTTCAGTAGTCTCTTAAAATTTTTAAAAAGTTGAGTGCATTTAGTTGGCACCAACAATTCCAGCTTGCCATAGTCTCCTCCAATTTCCTCTTGCCTTCCATCCGGCCTGGCACACTCTTGCCCGAGTCTGCTCGTTGGCCGTAGGCAGCCGAGTTCGAGACCCAAGCACAGCGTGCAGAAAGGCACTCCTGGGGGCCCACAGACTTGCTGTGGACACATTTCCCAGACATTTACTTTTTCGTCATCACCCCCAAATTCTAGAAACTGGCTAGCTTTCCTTCCTTTTTGGTTTAATTTCTACTTTTTGTTTCAACAAAAGAAACAAGACACCTTCTGACACTTTTTTTTTTACCTTTGGAGTTAATTCTCTTACTATCTTATTTTGGTTCTGTGTGAAAATTAATTGATTAGTTACCCCCTCTTGGGGACAGTCTCTCCCATATGAGGAGTCTCAGATGTGAGAGATGTTACTTTAGCTTCTCTCTTCTCTGACGGTAGTTTTGCGGCCTTACTGCATCAAGTTTCTCTTTATTGCAAGAGGTGTCTTCCTGGCCTCTGTGCTAAGCATTTTTCAGCTCCGAACATTTCCAAAACTGTTATCTGAGGCAGAGAGTTTACTCTGTGTTATATTTTTTTCACCTTCCTTCATTTCCCTCAAATTAAATCACACATTCTTTACCACCATCTGGAGTTTAGTAGTTGACATGGTTTTTATTGAGTCTGTCTTTGCATTGCCACCTGTAGTTTTAAAAACATTCCCCGACATATCCCTTGCCTGGTATTTCCCCCGTTTGTATTCCTCCTCTGATATTAATCACGTTCCCTATTTGTGAACATAATCCTGTTTGGTTCACACATCTCAATAGAATCTTAATATCTTTGAAAATAGCATTGGGTCCTTAGGAATATTGTGTTTCCACTGGCAACTGCGAACATGCCTTTTTTTGTGTGCCAAGGTGTTACCTGGGTCTATTTCATACTCCTGTTTCTATTTTTTTTAATGTTTATTTTATTTTTGAGAAAGAGCATTAGCAAGAAAGGAGCTGAGAGAGAGAAGGAGATACAGAATCCAAGGCAGGCTCCAGGCTCTTGAGTACAGAGCCCAGTACAGAGCTCGAACCCATGAATCCTGAGATCATGACCTGAGCCAAAGTTGGACACTTAACCAACTGAGCCACCCAGGCGCCTTTTGGACTCCTGTTCATATTGTGTCTCTAATGTTCTCAACATCGTCTGTTTCTTGCCATGTGCAGTAAAAGCTCTTCATTCGCTTTCATCCAGTGAACTTCAGCAGTGTGCTAATCTCTCACGACAGATGAATGACATGCAAGGACACATTTAGAGTAAAAGTGGTTAATCACATCCTCACCATTTTCTCATGGTTAATTCTTTTTCTGGAAATCTCATTTGTTCTATTACCTTGGCCATTAAGAATTTTAAAATATCATTTTTGTGATTTTAATACTTGAGGCAGCATTGTTCGAAAGATCCTTCCGCGCCATGTCGTAGAATAGCAGTTATAACAGCTGCCTCATCCACCAGTCCTAAGACTCCCTCATCCAGGGAATCCCTTTCTGTCCCCTGTGTTGGCTCTCAGCTCACCTCATTCAGCAACCTTAGTTTTTATTAGACTTTTATTTTGGCATTTGGTGTGTTCAAGGCCTCTGGCATGCTGTATTCATCTAAAAAGCTACGTTTTAAAAAGCTTTTGTATCATTGCATAAACACTAATCAGGTTTTTTAAATCATTTGGAGATAATTGGAATTAGGTCAGTGCTCCCTTAGATAGATAGGAATGTTGTTTCTAATTTCGAAACTGTTCTCTGTGATTACTTTTGCTATAGACACCATGTACCCAAGTGGGAAATGATTGCATTAAAAAATCACAGAACTGCCCATTGATTAATGGGATTCTTTGTAGTTTTCCCCCCTGCAGAGCAACTTCCACTTAGACTTGACTGTTGAAGAAGGAAGAAATGGTTTTATAATCACAGAGTTTCTCAAGCCTGCACTATTGATATCATGGACTGGAAAATTCTTTCCTGTACATCATAGGCGCCCTGGCAGCAGCCTGGGTCTATACCCACTCGATGCCAGAAGCACCGTCTCCTCCTCCCTCATGGTAACATCTAACAGTGTCTTCAGAATTGGTCCATATCCCTTGAAGAGCAGCATCAACTTTTGGGGGAAAGTACTGCTTTAACCCCTTTGGCACCCATCTTGTTTTTGCTATTGGGAATGCTCTGCTCTATTTTTTTTAAAGTACAGATGAAATCAGTTTATAGATTACTTGTGGTTGAACTTGGATAGAAGAAATTTCACAAGAGAATTCCCCATTTCTTCTCAGTCATTGCTTCTGCTCAGTAAAGAAGTAGCAGCATGGCTAGTTGTCACACACTTGCTTTCTGTCCTCCTCTCTGCCACCAACTAGCAGTGCAGCCCAGGCCAGCCCTGGGCACCATCTCTGGACCTCTGCATTGTCCTCCAAACTATGGGTGCACCTGGGCCTTCCTCAGCACTGTAGTGAGGATGGAAGAAGACGGGGGCTTCTGGCGTTTGCAGTGCAGCCCCGTCCCCATGGAGGATTTTCTTGTCCTTCAGATTAGACAGGACTTAAGAGAAGGGAGGTGGAGGAGGTACTCAGGTGCTCCTGCTTCTCAGTACTTTTGGCCTTATTTTCTGGGATTGAGAAAAGATAAAGGGAGGCAAAAGGGAGGAGCCTCAAGGGAAAAAGTAGCTGGGGATGTGTTCCATCTGATCTGTGATGACATGGTTCTCAGCAAACAGTGAAATGAGACAGAAACAGTGGAATCAGGACAGAACAGCAGTAGTCGCCAAGTTTTTCCAAGGTGCAGAGCGCTCCCCCTTAGAGAGCATGTCCTCCCTGGGTTTTTTCCTGCTGAAATCTACTTTTACGTGTAGAATGGTAGTTTTTCCTTCTTTGTCCCCCTTTTTAATGGCGTTAGTTTGCAAACTAAGGAATTGGCAGATGGTGGTCATTTGCTCCAATCTGTTTTGTGAAAATTTGGTGGTTTGCGAAATCTCAAATCTAGGAATCACTGATGCAGGGAAGGAGGCCCTCAGGAGTTTGGAAAGACAGGAGAGGAGGGAGGAATGTGCGAGGGGTGGGTCCAGAATCCAAACCATAGGAAAGGCAATGGGAACGTTCCCTTCTCTGACTGACCATGGCTTCTGTGGCCTCTTACTTTAGGGAAAAGCCAAGTTTGGGTTCAAGGCCAGTGATAGGCTCGCCACTCTCCTATAGGTTGCCCTTGCACAATACTACCTGTATCACACTCTCCTATAGGTTGCCCTTGCACAATACTACCTGTATCAGTCAGACTCTTTCATGAATTCTTTTGTCCTGAGAATATGAATTATTTTGTCCTATTAACTCCAGTAGCAAGAGAAAAACTGGGTGAGCCATGCATGGGGCACCCCAAAATATCCATGGCTGATTTCTTGTATAGAAAAAGCAGTCTCAGAAGCTTCAAGACCGCTTTAAAAAATCCATTTCCATTGTGTTGGCTTGCGTTAAGTTGTTCATCTGAGTTGACTGTAAGCCTGATTAGAGCCTCGTTTACCAAGAAAAAAGCAGCAGGAAGCAGCCAAAATCCGACAGGAGAGGAAGCAAAGAATCCTGGTATTTGATCCGCCACAGTGAGAAATCTGTTGCGCATCTTCCTCTCTGCAAAGACTTGCTGGGTGAGCGTGTCTTTCATTTCCAGCATGAATTTCTCTTACTTACCCTTCCCTGCCATAAACACAAAGTCCTGCTTCAAGGAAGTGCGATACGTCTCGTTCCCAGATAAAATACTCCATTAAATAGCCTTGCAATTCTTGAATTTTCCTTGCATCTTAAATGTACTTAACCTATAAAAATTACTGCCAGTTGAATTTATCCCAAGTGGGATCGTGTGTATGTTGGGGTGTGTGTGTGGGGGGGGGGGTGAAACAGATTCCCATATTCTGTCCTGAAGCAAATGCAGTTGGCAAAATGACTTTGACTCATTGAAACCTGAAATCTAATAGTTGAAGGAAGCCTCAGTTTCCGCTGCATCCAATAGCTGTTTGGGGCAGCAAGGCACTAGACATTGACAAAGAGCAAACAACTTTTCTACTTCGTAATGCACATAATCACTTAGTCCAATTCAGCTCTTGTTTCGGCGAGAGGATTTTAAAGACATTTAATATCTCCATGGGAGATGAATGGGGCTGCTCCTTGCATGTCCTCTGCTCTTTGGAAAAACCTGACCCTTCAGTCAATGGCTCTTTAGGTCTGACTTCCAGACACTGTGAAAAATGTAAGTGCTGCAGGACTCTCAAGTCAGATCGCCTTACCGTCCTTAACTAGGACCTGTGTTTTCTAAAGCTACTATGGTTTCCTAAATTTAAGAGGTTGAAATAAAGTTTGATATGGTGCCGGGTGGCTTCAGTCACAATTAAGCAATTTGGTGATAAAGTTAATTGAAATGACCAAATAAAAGACACCCTAACAGAGCAAACTGGAAATTTTCCCTCCTATTTTGCAAAAGTACCTCATGACAGAAAAGCGATTGTCATGCCAATAAGGCTGTTAAAACTGCTGAAGAGATTCATGCATGTAGCTGAAGAAAAGGACCTGATATATTTTTTTTATCAGTCTTTGTTTGCTTTTTCGCGAGGAAGAGTAAGGCATTGGGAATCTTCGAACTCAGTGTTGGCATAAAAGTTGCTTTTCTAAGGAAAGATGTGAAGAGTTTGCTGAGACTCTGAAAGACTCCCTGAAAACATATCCATTTGCCGGAGCCGAGAGCTGCGGGGTTTGGGGTTTCTTTGTGAGCCTTCAGTTAAATCTGAGACCCGAGCCGTCCGTTGTGATGGGAATTTAGAACACAAGGTGGCATCGCAGAACCTTGCTCTCCGCACGGAGGGAGGCAGCCGGGAGTTGAGCTCAGCCCAGCCCGACAGCTCGCGAATAAATCAGGGCAGAGCCCAAGGATCAAGAGCTGTTAAGCAGTCACAGCAGCGACGACGATGATCCGAACACCAGCTGCCCCTCCCCTTCGCCTCCTCAGCCCTTCCTGCGGCCCTCAAGATCCGAAGGCATGTCCTAAGCGCCACACATTCACACATGCTTTCAAAAGGCATTTGCTGAACTGGGGGCCAGATACCGCTTTAGGACTGGAGACCAGCCCTAGAATCAGAGAGACCAGCTCCCTGGAATGGAGGGAATAAGCAAGTAAATGATAACAATTGACAAGAGAAACAAAAAACAGGTAAACATGCAGCGTGAGCTTAGAGAATCACAGGGTCTCTGGAAACAAAGAAACTGGGCTCTGCGAAGAAAGTGTCCTAAGAAGGGTCACCTTCGGATCTGCTGACGCCTGGATGCCCGGACGGCTTCTCCGAAGCAGCGACATTTGGGGAGAACCCTGAGTGATGAGAGACCTCACATGCAGGTCGGCAGGCACAGTTGTTCCAGGTACAGGGAATAGCAGTGAAAACGCCCAGCAGAATAAAAGGAATTAGCCCGGAAGGGGAAAGTGCCAGTCTGGCTGGAGTGTGGGCAAGGGGAAGGGTGGTCGCAGGTGAAATTACAGAGACAGGCAGGGTCAGACGAAGGAAGGCTTCATGGGACACGGAAAAGAGCTCGTGCCTCATTGAAACTGTGTTGGGAAGCCCTAGAAACATGTAGCCTGCAGACCATATAATCTGATTTATGCTGTAGAAAGATGTTTCTGGCCTCTGTGTGGATAATGGATTAAAGGGGATGAAGAATAAAGCAGAGACTAATTCTTAGGTTCTTACAGTCACCTCGGCTGGAAAAGCTGGGGGCAGTGGAGATGGACTGACGGGTGGGTTCAGGATATATTTTGGAGACCTGTGTGGTAGGAAAGATAAGCCTCAAAAAGGACCTTAAATTTCAGGGGTTTAGTGTCCTATAAAGGTTAAAACAATTCAGAATGCTCTGCTAGATCGCTCTCTTGGTCCTGTGCCTAACTTTATGTGGCTAAAAATAAAGCAGCTAGGATAAAAAATCACCCTAAAAGTCAGTAACCCTGAAGAAAAGGATCCTGGCATGTATTTTTTTTTAACCTAGAAGCTTCTCAGCACCAGTTACAGTGATAGGTTTCCTTTCAGGGCCAGTGGCCTTAAACTAAGGGCCCACACAGTACCCTGTTTTTCCAACCCAGAAAAGGAATCCTTATTGGTTTTTTTCTTTCAATGAGCTATTTTGAGCTATTCTTTCATAATCACCCCTACACATTCTAAGCTGCTCAGAGTCAAACTTTCAGCGTTAGAGGAACTGCCTCGAAGCTTCCAGGCTACAAGTAGTGTCTCCTCTTTCAGGGAGAACTCAACAAGCATGGGGAAAAAGAGGAATGGGGAACAGGGCCATTCCTTAAGCATTTTCACAAAAGCAATTCACACTTGAGATACAGATGTTAGGGGGACGCCTGGGTGGCTCAGTCGGTTAAGCGTCTGACTTCGGCTCAGGTCATGATCTCATGGTTCATGAGTTCGAGCCCTGTGTCAGGCTGTGTGGTGACCTCTCAGAGCCTGGAGCCTGCTTCGGATTCTCTGTCTCCCTCTCTCTCTGCCCCTTCCCTACTCACAAACATAAAATAAAATTAAAAAAACCACATAAAATAAAAAAAAAAAGAACACACCTCTCAACGTGGTAGGTAGGGAGTCTTCCTCAGAGGTAGAATCATTTATAGACCAAGATAAGACCCTGGACCTAAATACCCAAATTACGAATGTTTCCAATCAACATAATGTTAGAGAGCTTTCTTGGAACCATTTGAGAAAGTGGCTTAATTCCACCCTTAAAGAGTAGGTCTTGTAGGAGTATTCTCTGGAGAAGAAAGATAGGCCTCATGGTACATCATGACAAATGAGTGGTCTTTTTCAGTTGACGGTTCTTTGTCTTTCCCCTTTTGGGAAGAAGACGCCGTAACTCATTCTACTTCTGACTCACTCCTTTTTCCTGCACCTAATTTTTAAAAAAATTATGTTATTAGGTAGTGTCAGGATACATTTGCAAGCTAGGAAAAGCTCCTACCCACTTTGGAAACTGTACTTTATAGGGCTTGGGTGTCAGCCAAGCTGTTAGCATTAAAGACTTGCTTCATTGCCCCCAACTCAGAGACCAATCTTGTTATATTTTTAGTATGTGTAGCACTGAATGGTCAGTGATTTAGGTACCTTGACTTGGGGTAAAATATCAGGGATCCTGATTGGCTATGCCTAGACTGCCATGCTATGTCTACAAATGGAACTCTTCCTAAATCCACATCATGATTACAGGTTCAAGATACCTTGACCTTTAGACCAATAGGATGATATCCATGAAGCTGTAGGCAAAATTTTTATAAATGCATTTTTTATGTATAAACATCCCTTCATAGTGGGCTGTGATCCAGAATGGATTAAGCACCTTTGAATGAGACTGTACAGTCCAGTGTTCAAAAGCACAGTCTTGGCTTTAGACCAACTCTGCTCTCAGCTGCTCACCTGAGTGTGTGACCATGGCCACGTTACTGAATCATCAATGTCCCAGTTTTCTCATCTGTGAAATAGGGATGATGTTAGTACTCACCTCAGCCGTTGTGAAGAATAAGTAAGTGTATGTCAAAAGGCAAGCACTCAGTTCTCGTTAATTTTAGTCTCGACTCTGAATTTAGAAGACCTCCTTTTTTATCAAAATACACAAAGGAGAAGAGAAGCCAAGTTTTTTGACCCTTCCTGGTGTATTCCACATGTTTTGAGGAGTCAACAACAGTAACACTAGTTATTGCGTCAACCATTCTGAACTGACCATTTCTCTTTCAGGAATTGCACGGTGACAATACTTTTGAGCAGTTCATGGTATTAATGACTTTGGGTCTTTCCTCACCTGTGCCAGTTCAAGGCTTATGACTTTGAGGTGAAAGGCTCTCTAAACTATTAGCAGCCACCAGACTTGCAAGTCATTTATTTCTCTTTGGAACGTATTTATTAGACTGTATGTACTATATAATTGAAGTCGACTTCTCTGTCACTGTAAAGCCATGCAACTATGTTCTTCTTAACAAATGCCAACTGACACACATTGGGAGCTACTTCCTCCAGAGAGCTGAGGTCCAGTCATCTCTTTCAATTATGCTGGCCATAATATTTTGTAATGACCATTATTAGGTCCCCAAAGGAAAGAATGTCTTCCTCTTTTTGGAGACTTTGGGGGCTGATGCTCTCGTTCTTGGCAGCTAGGATCATATTTGCATTGAAACATTATACCGTAGGGTTGGTCATAGTGTTTGATTGGAGGAAGGAGGAGAGAAAGCACACACGTGTAAACTGGAACCATTTTTTAATTTTGTTTTATAGATTCAATTTTGAGATATATAGCATTCGTAAGGTCCTTCAGGGAAAAAGTACTCTAGTTCAAACTTGGCCTTGAGTTTATGTTGGCACACTGATTTTGCTTTAAACAACAAGAAAAATTTTTAGGGGCACCTGGGCGGCTCAGTCGATTAAGCGGCCAACTTCAGCTCAGGTCATGATCTCATGGTTTGTGAGTTTGAGCCCCGCATCGGGCTCTGTGCTGACAGCTCAGAGCCTGGAGCCCATCTCGGGTTCTGCATCTCCCTCTCTCTCTGTCCCTCCCCCAGTCACACTCTGTCTCTCTCTCTCTCTCTCTCTCTCTCTCTCTCTCTCTCTCTCAAATATAAACATTAAAAATAATAATAATAATAATAAAATAAAAATTTTAAACTTTTATAAAGCTCATCATTTTTCATTCAAGCATCAGTCATCAGGAGTTGCTCCTAACCTTCTGACCCCACAATTAAATACCAGCCCTCCTTCAGTGTTGAGCTCATCCCCTCCACCCTCTTCTTCATATTGGATTAGCTTTCTTCTCTCATGCTCCCAAGAGTAATAGTGCTTCTTTCCATCATGGCCCTTAGCACTGACCACACTCAATTTTATCTATAGCTTTTTTTTTTTAAAAGACAGACTATGAACCCATCCAGGTCAGGGCTATGTCTGATTTACCTTTATCTCTTCAGTAATGCGTCGGTAGGCATATGGCAGAACTCAGTAAATCTTGCATGGGTGAACAGTCACGTGGACGGTTCCTTCTCAGCTCAGATACTGGCTCTGCAGCAAAGGTGTACTTGACCACCCAGGATAAACTAGCTTTGCATCCTTTCTGTCACCCCGCTCCCTTTTCATCACCGAAACTATCCCTCTGAAATGACTTGCTAAGTTATGTATTTTCTCTGTTCCCCATGTGATGTGAGCCGTGTAAAAACAGGACCTTGTAGATCTTATCCATTGCTTTCATTCATGCCAGCTCTTGGCATAATATATATATATATATAAATATATTATATAATATATAATATATATATATTATATATTATATATATATATTTGGCAGACCCTTAGCACAGTTTGGTTAAATGAGGTAGTGAATTTCTTTCCTATCTCCAGTGGAAAAGTTAGGGCTGAGTGTACCTACCTTTTGCATTTTCCTGGACTGTCCTCAGCATCTTATCAGTAGGGTGAGTGCAGTTTAAATGTAATCCTGGTTTATATGTGTTTTTTTTTTTTTTTAATGTTTATTTGTTTTGAGAGAGAGCACAACCAGGGGGAGTGGCAGAAAGAGAAGGAGAGAGAGGATCCCAAGCAGGCCCCGCACTGTCAGTGCAGAGCCCGATATGGGGCTTGATATCACAAACCATGAGATCATGACCTGAACCGAAATCAAGAGTCGGATGCTTAACTGACTGAGCCACCCAGATGACCCTGGTTTATATGTTTTGTATTAAGCAAACCAACCCAACAAAGAAGCTAGCTGGTAGAGATGATGCAGCTTTTAAAGAAGGGTGACTAGCCATTAATGTTAGTTATTTAAAGTCACTGATTTACAGTGAAGTAATTATCGATTCTGCCTGGCTGAGGAAATGACAGATTTTCTCACCCTGTCCTTCCTGCCCCCCACCACAGTGGTACTTCACGCATCTCTGAGTATTTTGATTCATCCTCATACTGTCTCCTCTCCCCCCATAAAAGCATTACCCTTCTAGGTTCTCTGTTCTTTCACGCAGCAGCATTTTTTGCTGATAAATAGCCGTGTGCTGCAAAGTCCTTCAATGCAGTTTCCCTCCTCAAAAAATTTTACCTGTGCACTTTAGATCTTCCCAAGAAAGAAGTAGAAGCAGGCCCTGAAACTTTTCTCTTCTGCCCGATCCTTCTCATTATCCTCTCTGTTTGCAGGTAAAGTATTTGAGTCACACTATGCTTATTAAAAGCACAAATTTAGCAGAAGTCAGCCTCACCCCAGGAGTTGCATCTAACACCATAGCCATGTGTTTGGACAAGATGATTTAACCTGGGGTTCATAGAACCCAACAGAATTGGCTTCTCAAGGTTACTGGGCAAGATTTCAGAGACTGCTGGAAATGATATATGAAATTATGTGCTTCTATACAGCTTTGCTTGAGAGAGGCTCTAACGGCTTCTTTACCCTATTTTCAATCAAGGCCATGGTCCCATAATTTGTAACAGCCACTTGAGTGAAATGGTAGCCATTGAGCCAAGAGAGCTAGAACAAACTCAAGGTAATGTTTAATCTCGCAGTGCACTAAAGTGAATAAACACATACCGTTGTCCAGACTCACTGAATAATACTTCTCTGTTTATAATTGTAGTTGTATGTAAAATCTGGAAAACTTGGGAAAGACTCAAAGCAATATGAATAACTGCTTAATTCTAGAATTCAGAAGCAATATTTTAATACATGTTCTTGTATTCTTTGGGTGTGTGATGTATGTATGTGTCATGTCCATATACCTATTTTTACAAGGAGTTTATGGTCTGTGTACAGTTTTATGCTGCTTTTAACATCTTTCATCATTACTACTTTTCCACATCGCTAAATGTTCTTAACATGTTCCATTTTTAATGGATTCGTAATCTTGTTGATAAAACCATGTGTTTGTTCAGTCCCCGATTCTTAGAAGTTGTTTCTAATTTTTGTCTTCTTTAAATAATACTGTGTTGAACATCTTTTTAGATATAAATAAATCTTTGTGAGCCTCTCTGATTATCTCCTTAATACACACTCTTAGTGATGAGTTTATTGGGGTAAAGTCAGCTATAATTTTCAAGTCTGACATTTAGGATTACATGTTAATGTGTTTTAATTTTTTTTAATGTTTATTTATTTTTGAGAGAGAGAGAGAGAGCACGCGCACACAAACAAGCTAAGGACAGAGAGAGAGGGAGACTCAGAATCTGAATCAGGCCTCCAGACTCTGAGCTGTCTGCACAGAGCCCGACGCGGAGCTCAAACTCACAAACTGTGAGATCATGACCTGAGCTGAAGTCGGCCACTTAACTGACCGAGCCACCCAGGCACCCCAATTGATGTGTCTTACAATGAAAAAGATAGTGGGGTCTGAGATGAAAATGTGCTCTGGAGTAGTCCGTTCTGTTTTGGAATATAAGAGTAGCTCCAGACCACGTTCTCACAGTTTTCTTTCCGTGGCTTTATGTGGTCTCCAGGAACTAACCACCCGATTGCCTCAATCAATCAACCAGTCTTCCTCCCTCTCTCTTTCTCTCTCTCTTTTTCACTATATGTAACAGTCCCCTGCTCCTTGAACGTTGCATTACTTGATTCAACACCAGTGCTGTTTTTAATCACATCTTGGGATGCAAAATTTTTAAAGATTCCCATGTGTTCTAGGACATGTACCCACAACATGGTATGTGTTAGAGAACAAAGGAGGAAACCAAAATGTTTCCATTACAACGCGCTCCGATCTAGAGACCAAGTACAGGGTGGATTGAGTATCGCAATAAAAACAATGTAAATTAATGGCACAGTGATTTTTATCACTTGGAGCTCCACTTTGTGTATGACAGCGACTTTACGATTCACCCTTTGAAAGCCCTTTGCATAATTTTTATTTTGCTCTTTCAGTTGGTGAGGTTGGTTGACACTCTCACTTCCTTCAGGCTGGAGGAGGTTGGGTCCAAAGAAGTCTGATTTCTTTCCCACAATTCCAACTTGATCATTTCGGCGCCAAAAGGGCAGTGCTTGGCTTCTGTTTGGCTTCCCGGGGAAGCGTAGCTGAGCTCTCGACGGCTTCCCGGTGTCCATTTAGTCAGCAGGATACACACAAGTCTTAATCTCAACAGGGTGCTTCAAGAAACTTTGTATGTGTATATTAATGTGGAGGAAAAGTAAGCAATTCTTAAAGACTGCAGAGGTGAATGATGGCTCTTGAGATTTAAGAGTGCAGTAAAATGTTCTGAAATTTGCTATATTCATCTTACTTAAAAAGGCAGTACAGGCTTTTGTTTATTGTGGTATCCATCTGTGTGTACGTGTGTGTTCATAAATAAATAAAGCTTTGCTTGTAGAAGATACTAAAATAGGTAATAAACCATCCATGATCCCATGAGCCAAAGAACACACAGTTCTGGCATGTAACCTTCTAGTCTTTGTTTCCAAATGCATTTATATTGTGTTATATTTTTACGTTTTCTTATAAATTTTTGCATACAACCGTTATAAAATTTCACCAAGAATAACATTTGCCATTTAGTTGTATGAGAACGTGCTCAGTAGCATGGTTTTATGGTCTTGGTATTTAAAAGGAAAGAGTTCTCTTCATGTTATTTGGTCAGATTCCAGTCACTAACAGAGAATTTGCCATTTGTTTTCTCCAAAAGGACATTTCTTTTTTCATAGGGAACTTTGGAAATTCAGGTCCCAACTTTTCTCACTTGTAGAAATCACACTTAGAGTCACACTTGGAATGTACGCTCCCCCGTAAAAGTTTTCTGGGACCCCTTGGAAATAGCATTTGCCACCTTCTAGGCTCTAAGAGCAGACAGTGCCGTCTGTGGACTCTTTCTTCTGCCTCTTCTCAAAATCTCCCTTCCTGTCCCTGAAGGGAGCAGGTGAGCCCATTGAGACAGGTGCTCTTTCTTCCTGTTGCCCCGGGAACACAAGGTGTGACTTGTCCTGGGGAAACGGCTGTCGTGCTGCTTTCTGTCGCCCATCCAGCGTGGGATGGCCTCCACTCAGCTCTTGGGCGAGAAGAACCACACCTCCTGTGCTTTCTAGGTCTTGGAAAGCTCTGCCAAAGGGTGACCTTTTTGTGAGTATTTTCCATGAGGTCTCCCAGCTGTTTTCAAACCATCTGAGTAGTTTTGGCTAAAATACATTATAAATTGTAATCAGGGGCTTTGTTCCTGCATTCATATTCATTAGATTTTAAGATTTAATGAGTATGTGGACTTAAAGCAAATCCTTGATTTCTTTTTTAAAAAGCACTCAAGTGAGTCTCTCGATTTTTGACTTTTTGAATACTACTTTATGGCCAACTTTGGCTCCTGTAAAAGGGGTAGCTTTTGAAAAACAAGGGAGCAAAGAAGAAGAAACTCCACTCGAAATTAAAAGTTTTTCTTATTTGTTGTGAAGTACAACTTGTCTGGGTCAGTTCAGCGGGAATCTTTTGGGATGTTGCGTGGACGGCTTCCTCAGAGGACATGGATGGACTGCAACTATTACCCCAGTTTGCTTCAGACCGGTTGGTTTTATACGGTTAACGGAAGGGCCATTAATTCCTTAATGTTTATCTTTAAATAAATATTTTAATTGCCCCAGCAAAGTATGGATAAGGTGTTCTTGATGAAGAAATCTAGATTAAGGCTAAGTCTGCTTCAGCTGCCTCCAATCCTGCCCCTCCTTACCCCCCAGAAATACCCCAGGGATGAGTCTGGTGTGGACGGTCGTGGAAGGCGGACGCTGTGCCTTTGTTCAGGCGTGTTTGCCACCGGCTCCTCCTGTACCTGCCAGTCTGCAGCACGCTCCTGGCCTTCAGCATCGTGTTTTGTTACTCAGAGAGAGAGCTCATTGCTTTTAACCTCGGCAGACTGTCCCATAGGTTGGCTGTTCCATAGTTTCTTCAGAAACTCTGGTCCTTTCCAGGTTTCTTTCATACCAGCCTGGCTGCAGCGAGCACCCTTGTACCTGCCCCCTCGGTGTGTGATTCTGTATGACAGGGAAAGAAACGTACCCGTTACTATCTACACGAAATCTTCGGAGACCAGGAATTGAAGACGGTCAGTTTTTAGAAATGATTAGCGGCATGCAGATTGAAGCCACTTTCCCTGACACCTCCTACCTCGTGGGAGACTCTTGACACGTTTTTATAGAGAGTTCCTGGGATCGCGGCGAAGACAACATCTGGTGAAAGCTAGCTACAGTGAGATGTGGCTTCTTCCATGTCACGAAGAAGCTCAGGCAGCATTAGGGAAAAAAAATCTGAATGCAAAGACGTAATAGTATACAGCTTCGAAGTGTATGCAGTGATGAGCACTAATAAAACTGAATAAAATTCCTTAAGGGACTCACATCAATGAACAAATAAAAGCACCTCATAATTTTTTAAAGAATAGTGACCCAGCCAGATCGCTGAGCACAGTTATTCTCATCCATGGTAAAATATTTCCCCTATAATATTATTTATATTTTAACCTGTTAGGCAAATGACTTTCCGTAGTGGGAGAAAGACGACCATACGCACGTCCTTCCTGAATGGTGTAAATTCACAAAGGCAGGTGAAAGGCTTGACATTTGGGGGGCCTACTCTGTGCCAGGTATGAGGCTTTAAGATGTTTTGTCTATTTAAGTATCCTCATCCTGTCAAGTGAGTCTTACTCTCTCCATTGCGTAAACTCCGACCCTGCAGCATGGACGGCTCTAAAGCCAACTTGATGAAGGGCTGCCTGTGCGATCTCGCTGGACGCGGAAGAGTCCCCGTCTTTCCCCCGTCTCCCAGTCTCCTTAAATGTGGTCCCCACACCTCCTGCATCGGAGCCTCGTGGAAGATTTGTTCATCCTGCAGGTTCTCTGGCCCTCGCGGGTGGGGCCTGGGATTCTGCATTTATTACAAGTCTCCAAGTTCTCCTTATGTACTCGGAAGTGTGAGAGCCACTTGGCCGGCCGCGGTGACCTCATTTTGGTGTTGATGTGATGAGCCTTGCCAGAAGAGTGTCCCCAGCGCCTCTGGGGACGAGTCATCCATGACAAGCCATGCCTCACTCGCGGTGGGCACACTATCAGTGCTCCTCTGCTGCCTTCCTCCTACTCACCCACTTCCGCTGCCTCGTGTTCCTTGTGCTGAACTTAGCACAGCTCGTGGTTTGACAAGTCACTTCCCAAAGCATCGAAATCATCACACTACACAGGGATCGCTTTCTAAAAAAGGTTGAAGTTTCCAGTGCAGAATCGTCAGATCACAAGTGGATCTTTTGTGCCCATTGCAGATGGAATCCGCATTTTGCCTTTGAACCCTTGCTCAAACCAAAAATAAAAAATAGATTAAAAAAAATGAGAGGACAGCTTGCAGAAGTGATTGCCTTAGAAACACCGTTATATGCTTTTATTTTCCATCCTAGCCCTCCTCTGCTGCACTCCCCTATTGGCAGGTTTCCCACATGTCTGCCCCTAATCGCTGCTGACTTTTCTAGAAGTGTAAGGCAATCGCTAGCCCCTCTCAGCTCCCACCCTCCCATGAAAGACAGGTTCTGGAAGAGCCAGCTAGGATCAGTGAATACCTTTTTCTCCTCTGCCTTTCTCTGTCTCCATTATTATCTTCTCTCAGCTCCATGAAATTTTCTCATTCACTCCCCCAGCAATCTGCTCTACCCTTGAGGGTCTGGCCCCAGCTAGCGTCCTTTGCAACAAGCTAAATAGGAGTGTGCTTGGTCGACGGACATGCACGGAGAGGTGTGCCCATGATTTGTAGGGGGTCCTACAGCAAGTTGAATTTGTGTTCTCTGCTAGCAAAAGAGCATCCGTCTTTGTTTTGGTGTTCAGCTCATCCAAATAAAGAAGGCATTTCCTCTCCTGAAAGGCAGCGGGGGTGGGGGTGGGGGGGTGCAAAGAAGAAAGAAACGACCAAAAAAAAAAAGGGAAAGAAAAATTTAATTTTAACCATGTACTCCTCTGCAACTAAATATACACCCCTTCCTCTGTCCTGATTGGTCCGCTTCAATTGACAAGTGGATCGTGTGGAGAGGAAATATCCTGGACTTAATTGTAAGTTAAGTCTCTCTTAATCCAGAAGAGCATTTGAGATTCTGTCCAAGTGTTCAATTTCCCAGGCCGCTGAGGTCTGTGAATTTCTTTTCCCAGCCTCCAGGCTGCTGCAGTACAAGCCAGCATAGCTAATGCAGATAGATCTCCTGCCTCTCCCTCGCCTCCTCCCTCTGCTTCGATTCGATATGAACAGCCTGGTAACTCCGATGCTGGGGAGGAATCTGACTTAACTCTGCAGATGGCTAGGTTGCCATGAAACACCTGGGGATTGTTCTTTAAGGAAAAGGTAACATTTATATGCTAATGATTTCTTCCCCTCTTCCCTCCTTGTTGCATTTTTTCCAGGGTTGCCAGTTCCCAAGAAGAGCCCAAAGTCGGTAAGGACTTGTCAGTTACTTCATTGTTTGGGGGTGGGGGGGTGGGAGGGGGCTGGTGGCGGCAAGGGATGCTGCCTGGCTTGACTTCACGAAATGTGTGTTAGAGTAGATGAGGGAGACGGTAGCCCGGGGGCTCATTTGATTGAGTTCTGAGGGTCCGTTAGGTATAGAAGGTGTTTGGATTTGCCTTTAACTGTCTAGTGCTTTGTGGGCAGGCTGCTGGAGCCAGGTTAAGGAATACATGTTTGGAATGTCTCTATATAAATGCATTACAGCTCTCGTTCAAATGGATGAGTTTCTTAGGTATTTTAACTTGATACAAATGCTATTGTTTCCTTTGGGAGTGGGGGTGGGGGAAAGCTCCACCTGCTTCCTGGGTAAGGTTGCTCTTAACTGGTGTTTCCATCCGTTCACATGGGCAGATTCTCTCCCTGAGCTTTCTTATGCATTGGTTGATGAATTATTTACAAAATTAAAAAGCCTGCAGGTTTAAAGAATTGCTTTGCCCTGTATATATATCCATGCTCACATGGAACACTGTTCACTGCCCCAGCATTGAGAATAAGACATTTCTTTGCTGTCGAAATGTCCTTTGTTGTTTTGCTAGCTTTAGCAGCATTATGCTGCAGGTATAGGATTCCTTAAAAAAAAAAATCAATGTTTTGCTGTCCTTTCTAATCTGGTTTTCCTGAAGATACATTACCTAGTTGACATGTTAGCTAATAGCTTAGAGGCTATGGTGTTTTGCTTGGTGGCGTGAGTTTCTGTTCCCAGGGCACTGACAACAAATTAAAATGCTACTTAAAAACTCAAAATCTGGAACTACGATGCCTATGAAATTGATCCAGGAGAAAGAAGCTTCCCGATTCATTAACGTTCGGGGAAAGAGGGGCACTCCATGTGGCTTAAGAGTATTTGGGGGAGGGAAAATTTACAGCTTTCTGCCATCCGGGAAAGGAGAGCCTTTAAAACTTTGCAGCTCACAAAGCCGCAGTGGAATTCTTTCCACCTGTCTCCAAGCCTGGCGGTGAGAGGCAGAAGTTTATGAAGGAGATGAGCAAAGAAGCTTTTTGCATTCTTAAGCTCCACTCCTAAGTTGTGTCCAAAGAGAAAAACCTGCAATAATTGACGTGCTTCCAAAGGCTCAGTGCCGTGGTGTCTAGAACATGTGACTTCGGGCTGCTTCCCTTGTCAGTCTGTGTTAATGTTTAAGCTGAAAAGCGCTGGTAGGTGTCCACAGCGGAACCGCAGAGATGCCAGCGCTCACAAGCGTGCGCGCGTGGGGTGTGTGTGTGTGTGCGTGTGTGCGCGCGTGTGCACGCACATGAGTGTCCTCATCCTCTGGTCATAGTCAGAAACCTATTCAGCCTTCAGGAAAATAGAAGCGAATCCGAAAGATGTGTCACATGAGCTTGAGGTAGCCATCCCTTTTTCTCCCCCACCCGCAAGCATTTTATGTGATGCACGGAATTAATTTACACACCCCACATGGAATGGAGTCTTAACGAGCAGCATGCTGGGGAGAGATCTAGCAGGTCTGCCCAGGGAGCGTGACATCAAGTAGCAAGGTGTTCTTTTTGGTTTTGCCTCCCATTTAAACTTACTTTGCGGACGGATTTTGTGGATTTCATTTGCATCTTTTCTTCCCCAAAGTGTTTTGGAATTCAGTGCTGAACTCAAAGGATATCAAACAGGTAGAGAGCCTGCTTTCACCAAGTCAGTTAAGAGAATTCCCTATGACAGTTTATTTTTGTAGAAGCCGTGTCATTAGCAAGCAGCAAGCCAATTACTCCGGCTGCATTCCTAGGAAAAAAGCGTTCTTAACTGCTTTGCCCACAGTCTGCTGGCTCTTAATTACCACAAGCTAGGAGCCTGGTCTGTCGCCGGTTTGGAAAAGAACGAGCCCCCAGCCTGGGGCTTGTCCTTACCTGATTTCCGTGCCAGGACGGGGATGATGGTTTTCACAGCATTGCTGGCACACTCTGGCAGCCGCTGTACAAAATTTGGGAACTATCAGCCAAGGTCTCTGCCATTGCCGGTAGAGCCTTGCTAACATCTGTGATCCGCAGGAGCTCCGTACAGGTGGGTTGAAAGCTGCTTCCCTTCCCCAGTTAGAATTTTGCTGATGTCCTGCCAGAGAGACAGATGATGATAGGATTTTTCTGGTGGGGTCGAAGGGAATCCATGGGGAAGCTGGATGTCATGGTTCCAGAAAGCCAGGCACGTAATAGCCGACGGGGTCAGTTGTGCAGGATAAGCAATGAATGCACGTGGATTGTGCCAGCTTCTAAGATGCCGAGATTTACCATTAGCTCTGTGAATATATACGGTCTTGACCCCGGCCCATGTTTTTTCTCTGTTCTTAGAGGCTTCTGACATTGTTGGCTGCCTCATGTGACTGACAGCTTCCTTTTGCCCTCATACCTTTTTTTTTTAATGTTTTCAATAATTAAGTAGTTGGGTTTTTATTAGAAGAGAAGGGCTTTTTGATCTTGTTGCCCCTCCTGGGCAGCCTCTCTAGCGTCCTCTCAATAAGCGGTTTCACCTACTGGATTTAGTTTAAATGTTGAGTTTATGGGTTCTGTCCTCAATGGGAACAATGGCAGTGTCTTAATAAAAGTGTTATTCATTTAATACCTGATGTCAATACCATAATATCAGGAATTTTTCTGCCATGTGGCAGAGACAAAAATAAGACGTATTTGCTGTCAGGTTTTAGACCTCCCTGGAAAACTGATTCTGAGACCCAATTTAATCATGCTGCCTGGAAACTTATTTGACTGAGACTCTTGTTCTGAATCACGCACAAGGGTTTTGTAAGAATTTTAAAACTCTAGGGGCACCTGGCTGGCTCCGTAGGTAGGTAGAGCATGCGACTCTCAATCTTGGGGTCGTGAGTTCGAGCTCCTACATTGGGTGTAGAGATTACTAAAAATAAATAAATAAACTTTAAAAAAAGGAATTTAAAACTTTATCCCATCAAACCCTGAATTTTAAGTCAGCATTCACTTTTTTTTTCAGTAGTTTATTTCCAAACTATGACATTCTTTTCTCCCTTCCTTCGTCTATCCATGTAACCATCCATCCATCCATCCATCTATCCATGCATTTATCTTTTATGCACTCATCTCTCAACTACCCATCCATCCATTTATTTAGCCATTAGTATCAAGAGTCTAGTAAGTGTCGGGTTTGCTGTGAGGCACTGGAAATACTGTGGTAAGTAGGTTGATCCTGTGCCTTTCTGCGTGGGGCTTGCAAACAAATGATGTTTTGATTGCTCCTTTCCAAGGATTCATGATCACAAATCACCAAAATTTGTATGCATTTGTTACATCAGCCGGCGTTTATTGAGGCTCTTGTCTGTGCCAGACCCAGCGCCAGGACACAACAGGATCTAAACCAGAAAACAGTCCTGCCCTCATGCAACTTGGGAGAGAGGAACAATAGCCACATCAACAGGCAGATCTGTACGGATCCTCCTCACGGGCCATAAAGTCAGAAGCTTTCTAAAGTGAAAACAGCAGAAAGATAATCTAGATCCAGGTACACACATCATGAAAATCACTCAGCTCTTAATTACAGCAACCTAAGTTAAATAGGCCTTACAAAGCCATGGAAAGGACCCAACACTGAGACGCTGTGATTGAGTGTGGAATTTTTCTGAGTTCCCCAGCAGCCTGAGCAATGCAGGAAACCATATTCACGTAGCTGTTACTGTCAGATCATAGAAAGCATACCATATTCATAAAGAAGACAAAACTTTCCCAGTTACTAAGAAGCTTCTCACAAAGTTTTCATACAGGGAGCACCAAATATCAGAGAGACCACGGAAGTCTGTTGCACAAACCGCGGCAAAGGTAGAACTGAAACGCAGCAGAAGTGACAAGTTTCAGGTCTATCGTCCTCGGCTCCTTTCCCCTGGAAGGGACCCTAAGGACGTTGCTGACAACCAGTTGTTAAGAGACAGAGATCTCTCAGGTAATGTGCCCAGTGAGTGACCCCAGCCCGAATCACCCAGTTGTATCCTGCCTGGTCTTCAAAGTCTCCTGCTGGTCGTAGCGCCCCAAAGCCAGGAAGAAGCAGTGAGTAGTAGAAGGAAGAAGGGTTAGGGTTGCTTACCTAAGTCTCCTTGTCCCTCAGCTTCTCACAGCGACGCACTCCCTCAACCCCTCGGAGCCTAGAAAATAGACTTTGCTTTTGTGTTAGATTTCTTTCAAACATTCCATGTGGACCGAAATTCATTTTCATATCCAATCAATACTTTCCTTTTCTTCTCCATTAACTCCTCTCATCTGCCTTTTTGGAAGAGATTATTTGACTTAGGCTCATACATGATAAAAGAAAGAGACAAGGAGAAAGACCATCCTATGCTTTGGCTGGTATTCGAGCCTCTGTTTTTTGCACAACCTTTAACGACATTGGCCTCATACCTCATCAGCACTTGGAGTTTTTTCCTGTTGTCCATGTAAATCACTGCAGTGGCCTTCAGTCTTGGCAGATAAGTGAACTGTAAATAATTTTGCTTTAAAATGGATCGATTTGTCATTTTTAAGCCACATGAATTCTTTTCATCATTTAAGCTCCTAAGTGCTGTCTGTATTCATTTGCTCTTCCGAGCAAATATTTTCAGCTCACTTTATAAGTACCTTCATTTTGAAATCATTCTGTGAAATACTGATGAGTTGATTTTTTTTCTTATTTCCATTTATAAAAACTACTGCATCTTCCCAATTGCCCTGGCCTGTCGATGGTTAGGAAATCATTTATTCTAGGGAGGCTGGTACAATTTTATTTTAAGAGATCTTATGACACAAGTGTATGAGTAGTGCGTGGCCAAGGACTTTTATGGAGTTTTAAAAATTGAGCCCATTTCTTTCTTCCTAGTCAACTGATAAAAATATCTTCCAAAATAATCAGAATAGCGACAACGGCTAGCGTTGGAAATATCCATCTCAGTATGTGGCACATCTTTCCAAGTAGTTGCTCAAGCCGGAGACCTGGGAGGTGGATGTCCATGGTTCCAAGATGTCCTCCTCCTCCTTTTCCTCATCCCTGCCCTGCCCTGCCCTCCATTCGCCAATGCCTCTTGAATCTGGCACCGAAATGTCTTTGACTTCACTTGTGCCCCCTCCCCCTTCATCCCTGCTCTTCCCTAGTGTAAACCACCTTGGGTCTCTCACATAGACTACACAGTAGCCTCCCCTCTCTGCTTTTACTCCTCTCCACACCAGTCTTTTCACCCCTCAGGAGCCAGACCAAACGTACTGTAAGTCATTTGGCTCCTGGCACATCCCTGTTTTAATTCATGAGTGGATTTCTTTTCCTCTGAACTAAGAATGAAACCCAAACTCTTGAAAGCACCCCTCAAAGTCCTTGCATGTCTGGTCTCCAAGCGCACCTCAGGCCGCCCCACTCCGTTGCAGTGTCCCGCTGTGTTCTCTCTGTTCTTCAGACAGCCCAAGCTCATTTTTGCTTGGAAGACTTAGCACATGCTGCTTCTGTTAATGGACCGTTTTTCCACAAGTCTCTTCCTACCACCTAGCTAAAGGACATTGCAGTATGTTGTTATCAAACTGTTAGGCTTATGTGATTAATATCCATCGACACACACACCACCTGGTTACACAAGCATAAATTGGAAGCGTTTAGATCCCATCTCTTTCTTTCTGATACATCGTATCCCCGAGAATCTGGCTCATAGGACGTGTCCAGTATGTATTTATTGGATGAGTGAATAAATATGCATTGTGGGTAGTGACATGAGAGGGCTTAGTCTGGACGTTCTGTCATTTGTGGGCTAGGTCTTCACATGGTGCTCGTATGCATCGAATACCAGCCTTGAAATGTCTCTTTAACTACCGATACTTGTCTTTGGGCCCGTTTCTCTCCTAGAAAAATGAGGAGAAAGACCATCCCACCAGATGCAGATCCGATCCTGCACTGTAACTAGTTCAGAAGTGAATTTGTTCTCATGCCCCAGGTCTTTCCTGAGAGGTGATTCCAAGTGGCCGTAGAGCTACAAGTTGACTTTAATTTGAGAGATGCAGAAACCTGACTTTTCTCCTGGACAGTTCTGGGCTCTACTCAGACCGAAGACAGCATCCAAGCTAATAAGCATGCTCACAGAAAGGAAAAAGGCGTATTTTGAACTCTAGCGCATACATATAGAGCAGATAGCTTCAAAAAACTTAAGAGTACCCAGATATCAAATACAGAATGCATCTCCAAATTAAGTGGTTTTCATAATTGAACTTGAAAAGAAACATAAGGTGAGGTTAAATCTTATCAGAGGAAAATCTAAACAACTTCCAGAATGTTGTCCATTAGCCCATTAGCGTGGGTTAGAATATGTCACCTAGTGATAGCTTGAAATGGTGACATTGTTTTTTTGAGCATATTCTCAGGATGATACTTTATTTACTTCTGTTTTCCAAATTTAGGGACAGAGTTTAGATGGCCTTTAAAAGGGATGCAGAGACACAGTTTCAGAAACAGTTTTACAAACTCATTCCACATTCTGTCATTTTGTGTTAAATTGGACCAAAGTCAGACATTTATTGGGAAGTGAGAAAAGGTGTGAAAATTTGAAAAATGGCTCAAGCCATTTCTGGTAGACTTCATTTGCACACCGTGGTAATGGCAAAGCCATTTCTTCAGTTAAACCCAAGATTTCCAGGTCCTCCGTGTCAGAGATTTGTTACAGTGGGACAGCCATCAAAGAGCCTTGGGAAGCCATGAGGTGGTGGACAGAATCTGTGCACGTGCATTTGTGAGCATGTGTGTCAAAACACACGCACATTCTCTGCAGAAGAAAAGGCCAGCCCGTTTCCAGATTCTATCTGGCAGGGTTGCCAGAAAGAAATTTTTTTCAGTTCAAAAGGAGGCAGTGAGTGGCCAAGGTTACAGTCGGGGTTCCAGGGACTACAGAGTAACCCTGGGGAAGGAAGCAGACGACTTTTCCCTCAGGTAACCCTGCAGGGCAGCTCACTGTAGGTCCCAGTGAGGCTTTGTCTCCACACAAAGGAGCCTGAAGATTCAGGGGTCAGAGACTGACTTTAACTGTGAAATGAATTTAGTGTCAATAAATCAATCCCACAATCTGGCAGTTGCTACTCCTTTGAGGAACCAAGAGACAGTGGGCATGTGAACGGAGAGATGCAGTTCGTAGGGTGAACTCCAGAGGTCCTTAATCTGTGGAATTACTTGCTTTTATATTTAAAATACTCTTTTCCTCCTTTCCTGAGAACAAAATAAAACACTACCAAAATATAAAAAGTAACAGCCTCATTAATTCTCCTTACCAAGGTTTATTTCAAAATGAAAAAAGCTTTAAATTTTGTCTTCATTATAACAAGCATTATCTATACCTTATAAAAAGTAGATGGGGCGCCTGGGTGGCTCAGTCTGTTAAGCATCCGACTTCAGCTCAGGTCATGATCTCGTGGTCTGAGGGTTCAAGCCTTGCATCGGGCTCTGTGCTGACAGCTCAGCGCCTGGAGCCTGCTTGATTCTCATCTCCTTCTCTCTCTCTGTCTTCCCCCACTCATGCTCTGGCTCTCTCTCTCTCAAAAATAATCATTAATTTTTTTTTTATCTTGTAAAAAGTAGACAGTATAAGGAAATGTAAGGGGGGGAAGCGATCCTGAATCCCATTTTTTCCCCTTTCTCTGCCGCTGCGTGTGCACACCAAAAATGGGCTCATGCTGCAGGTGCTTATTTATAATCGAGACCCTGGCAAAGACCACAGTGAAGGGAAAACCAAATTCCCACACACGTGCAAAATAGAACGGAGGATGTATCCGTCATTAACACTTTCTGACTCAAAATCTTCAGCGTGTCTCCCGGGGGAGCAGGAAGGCAGCCACCGAGCTTCTTGGAGGGCAGAAATCAGATAGCTGGCCCCAAGAGCCGGGCGTGCTGTCGGGAAGGACTGTTGGAAGTTGGCAAAACCGGGTTTTATTCCGTCTCTGGGGTGCGGATGCATGCAGGTCTGAGCTGAACACTTCGTCCTCACAAGGGAATGATGTTGATACGGGGGAATGGCGGTAGCTGTCCCTCCCCAAACCTCAGTGTGTTCTGCCACCTTCATCTGAGTAAGTTGTCCCCCCTGAGTCCGAATGAACTGAGCCTCTCGTGGTTTTATTTACCAAGACCTCTTTGCTAGTGTAGAACATGGGCCTCAAATTTCTCCCGCAGGCACACCAAATATAATTTTAAGTGGTCTGTCTTGCCTTCATTAAATACATGCCCCATCTCCTCACCTTTGAATACTTGCCAAAATCTATTACTCAGACCTGTAATCTGTACTAGTCAAGGGTAAATGAAGTTTTTGCCTTCTGGGACTTCCTTCAGATACTGACATTGAAGCAAAGACCGGAAGGGGTGGGATAAAGGGGCCCGAGATTTAAATGAAAGGGAACTTGAAAGTTTCCCTGAAAATGGGGAGTAAAAGGTGAAGGATACCTGGGGAGAGAGTGAGGAGGGGTTTTGATGGATTGATCGTAACACCGAGGGGAAGATTTTGACGCTACATGGAACTTGAGGGAACTGCAAAGCTCTGGGTCAAAAGATCTTACAGAATCACTTACATAGCTTAAGTGATGCAAGTTCTGTAAGAGAGGACAGAGATTCCCCTTCCTGTCCCCTGCCCCTTTCCGATGCTTTTAAGCAGATAGGTATAGGGACATAGCCTCTATTAAGTGAGGGGCAGGATACCAGAATATGTATTTTGAATGGGGGAAACTGACCACCTGGGCTTACCACCATCTTTTATTCAAGAAAATAAGAACCGAAGTTACCTCACTTCCCACCAGGTATTTTTCTTCCGCTAGGTTTTGCTCTCCATTCGGTCTCCATTCAAACAAAGAGCGTTTCACAAAATGGAAGAGGCCTTCTGCTGAGCGGGTTTTGAAGCCCAGAAACCTGCTTATTCTATTGAAATGTAATGAACCTCTTGCCTTTTGAATGCTGCTCGGACTTTGGACAGGTTGCACATCTAACAAGGCTGACCTCCTGAGGTCAGCCCGTATATAAAGTCTGATCTTGGTTTTTTAAGCAACAGCAGGGTCAGGAGATCAAGGGGCGAAATGCGACGCCTGCAAAATTGAGTAGCTAAGAATTATGGAAGCTTTTCATAGGATAATTACTCATATGCTTGTAAGTACCAGTGCACATAGAAGGCTGGACAGGATGTTTTAAAGGTCCGATCTCTTCCTTACACTGTGGAAGAACTAATGGCGAAAGATAAAGGTGGGGCACTTTACTATTGCGAGATGTAAAATGGGAAGTCCCCAGGAACGCCGTTAGCCCTGGTTGTGTTTCTTCTGGATGTTACAGCCTTACATTTAAATCACTCGCGGTATTCTGTGTCACATGTTTGGTCAAAAAATTGCTGAGGTTAAAGTGATATAGCTCGTGTCTCTCCCTGAACTTCAAAGTAGTTTATAGGACACATCCAGATGGATGTCTGATGGCTCCAGTTTAGAAGCCCGGAGCTGCACAGGCCCAAATAATCTTCCCCCTTATCTCTGCCGTGTCAGGAAGCGGCTACTGGAGACTTCCAGTTGGAGCAGGCCCCCAACTCGGAAGCCATCCTGGATTCCTTTCTCTCATACCTTCCTTCCCTACAACCTCCTCGTCTCCGTCTCCGCCACATTTCCCTGGTCCAAGCCATCAGCCTCCCTCACCTGGATAATTATAACAGTACTCTAAGATGTCCCCATGTCACGGCTCGCCCCGGGACCTTTTAAAACAGCAGCAACACACACAAATGAGGATGCTAAATTGATACATCTTGTAATACACGCGCCCAGTGTCTTAGCTGGGAACCTATGATGGAAATTGGATTTGTTTTCCGCTCCAGCCCAGAGAGCAATATGGTTTGTGATTATGTCTTCCCATCTGGCCCGCCCCTCTCTCTGTCTGCCAATCACCTGGGGATTTATCTGCATGCAGCATTAGCTCAAGAAAGATGGAAGCCAAAATGTTGTTGATATATTTATGTATGCGTGCGCGGACGTGCTGAACAAAAACAAGCTGATGGAAACACCCACTCAGAGAACCAATAACAATTCTCTTCTTGCTTCTCTCGCTCACTTGCTTTCAGCAACCACTGGAAAGAAAAGACAGCCAGAATAGTTCTCAGCACAGTGTTTCCAGCCACCGGAGCCTGCACACGGCCTCCCCCAGCCACAGCACACAGGTGCTCCCCGACTTCCCGCCCGCAGAGGCCCCAGCTCCAGATCAAACCGACAGCTCTGGGCAGAAAAAACCAGATCCTTTTAAAATCTGGGCCCAGTCCAGGAGCATGTATGAAAACCGACGTGAGTAGTACCCTGGCCCCTGTCTTCCCGAGCCCCCTACCCAAGGCTCCAACTGTCTCTCGAGGCTTCTTGAAAATAGATTTTTCAGCGTGTACACAGAGTAGAGGTAAATCAAGGTGAGAGGCGAAAGCTTCTCAGAGTAGTGGTAGAATCTTCTGGGTGTTCATGGAGGATCCCTTAGGTGTTCTGTTTGGGGAGGGCTCGATATGGATGGTGGTCAAATAAAGGGCCGGGAAAAAAGTGGATTTAGTTTTCCCTTCAGTTAGAAGAAGTGGCGGATAAGAGCTGCCGTCTCATTAACTCTTCCCCGAGTAGAGATCGCGGCATGTTGTTAGGAAACAGCTCTGAGGTACCGTGGAACATAAATATGATCGGTTTAGATTGCAGGAGTAATGAGAAGAAATTAAATGCTTTCTTAGCAGTCTCCTAGTTTTTAAGAATACGGGTAAATTTTTTTTTTTACCGTTATCAGCCTTTTTAAACGTTCCCCTTAAAAAGAAGAAAAGAACACAGTGAGTGGTTTGTGCTTTAATTATTTAGACTGTGGTTAAGTGTGTTCCTTTGGCTTCACCTTTTCGATAAATACGAACCAGTGACGGCATACATCGTCACTTTTTGGCTCTTAAACACTTAATACTGCCTTAGTGTTTTATTTCTTTTATTATGAAATCATTCCAGAAACTGTTCACAAAACGTAATTATCATTTATCCTGCCAGCATCAATGAAAGCTCCTAAGGTACTCTAATGCGGACTGGCCCCCTTTTTTGGCAGCTGCTGTTACCGACATTTCCTCGTGAGGACGATCGGTCAGGGTGCGGCAGCCCCGAAGGAGAGGACATGCAGTGTTTTCCCTTTGGGGTGCGGGCTGGGCGAGAATGTTTGAGGAGAGAGAGAGGAGGCCTCTTCTGGTGAAGGGTCCGATTGGAGGAGAGAAGAGAATCATTCTGTCCATCCTCTTTGTGACTGACCTCCCCCCGCCCCCACCAGCCCCAGACAAGTTTTGTGGGGAGCCACAGCTGTGGTTACTTCTCAGGCAAAGCCCCCAAGGCGCCAACCTCTTGCACAGCCACTCAGACTTGGCCGTGAAGCCTTTCCCCTGCTGGCCGGAGTGATTTCCTCTGTGACGCAAACAAAACAGGAGAGGGAGGCCAGCATCCCTGTGTGAGAAGGATGGTTGGCCACACTCCTGGGTGAGATTCAGAAGTGAGGGGGCACAAGGCAAGTCGAGTCTTGATGGTTCACAAATTTTGGAAGGCACTCAGGGGTCCCTCTCTTCTCTCCTTCATCAAGAGAGAAATAGCATTGCCTTCTTACTACAACACTGTGGGACACAAAGTGAGCAGTTTGGCTAAGGGTTCCCTTTGCTGACAAAAGCCAGATAGTCCGAGAAGGAATTTATTTAGTCCCTGGTCTAGAAAGACCCCGAGAATATCCCTGAGGCCAGGCCAGAGGAAAGGAGGTTCCGTTTGGAACATCCCTCGTAAGCATTAGTTGCTACGTATGAACCCGGGGGCTGTTCTCACTGTGTCTTCTCACTAACTGTAGTGATTTCATTGAACAAGTGTTTTCCAAAGAATACTTTCGCATTCTCTTCACATTTCTCTCTAACCATGGGGCTCCTCCCGTCAATGGCCCAACTTCAGTTGACGTTGAGATATTGCTTTATTGACCAAGCACCTGCTTTTCTCAATACGGTACACATTTATGGCTGAGTTTCTCATGTATGAATCTTTTTGCGATACAATAAATCTCTGAAGTGCTGGTGGGGCATGGCCGACAACAGACGACTGTGACGTCCCCACTTAATAGCGGACCCCAGCTCAAATGCTGTGTTCACCTTGAGGAAAGCAAAATTTCTCAAGAATTTAGTGTCCCATCAAATTTCCCAAAAAGTTACCAGGAAAAAAAAGAGTAAAATATATACTCTTACCACACAGCCAGCTGCTTAGTTAAGCATCGAAATTATTCAGGCGGCTGTCAGACTGAAATCTTTGGAATGGTGCCAGTTTTGTCTCCACTTTCTATAACATCTAAGCAATAGGATCTAGCAGCATAAATGAGAATCAATTTCTTTTTGGTGATTGGAGGCTCCATAATTGAGTGATCGTAGCAGCCTAATTGATGTTAAGATTCACATGGATTTCTTCCTCGCCACTCAATAGGAGCAACGATGAGACTTTTCCCCCCCGTGGTAATTATTCAGTGTCTGTCACGGAGTTTCTCCTTTTCCCAGTACCTGCAAATGAACCTACGTCAGTCTTGTCTTTTAATCAGTATTTTGCTTTTTCCCGGACCCTTTTCTCTCATTACCTTAGGTTGTTTTTTATCGTGTCTTTCGGAGGAAAAAAAAATTAACAGTACATAGCCTTGTTAGAAGTGATTCCCTGCCCCTACCCCCAAAAGATATTAAAATGACCCAAATTCTCCAGGAAAAACAGGGAAGTTAAAGTCAGGAATAACACTTTCATTGGACCCATGTTACCCTTTTTATTTGGAAGATAAGTTTTCTTCTATTTCATTTTATTCTGAAGGACGGTGGGAAGAGTAACACCATCTCTGATCAGATTCCTTCACGTGGTCTAAATTCCGTACCAAATACCACGTTCCTGATAGGGCCATCTGTCAAAACACCAGTGTCCTAATGAATCAATCTGATTGACAGATGTGTTAATAAATCCCTTTGAAGGGCTTCGATATTTAATTAGAAACAAAGGCAAGCATGGAAGTCCTTTAAAAGCCATGTGGCTGCTTTGTATTTTCTCCAGTAACATGTCAGTTGATCACATGGCTTTAAAAATGACGTGGTTGCAGCCTTACTAGTGAGTGTTCACAAAGATCAGCTAGTATCTAGTGTGTACTACAGAAGGAAATCTAAAGCTTGCAGTTGCAACAGCGCCTGTTCATAAAATAATTTGGGAAAAAAAAAAAGCCAGAGCCGTTGTACCAACGTTGTAAGCCTGTCCCGGTCAGGAGAAGCGTGCTCGCAAATTTGGAATTGGTCCGTGGGATCCTTTATTGTAGTGAGTTTAAAGAGCTCGGTTGTACTTCTAGATTTTAAGAGCTGTCATGACAACTCTTATTTGTGTTTTGTTCTGATCTTGGCCAGATCTGATTTGTGTCTCTAAACAAAAGGCTACTGTGGTCGAGCTACCTAGAATTCATCTGAACAGGTATTAGTACAAGAAGTAATTCCTTTGGGAATTGGATTCTTTTTAAAATAAATGCTGTGGCGTGGTAGTATCAAAAGTATACTTAATTTTTGTTTCAAAAGGAAATCAGGATTTAGATACACCTAAAGTTCATGACGTGATTAAAACAAGGTCATACGAAAATGTGTACTTTCAGGTATAATTAAATGTGAAGAGTCTGGGATGGTAATGCCAGTTCCATGAAATTCTCTGTGGGATAACTGTAAATACCAGCTTTTTGACAAGAAAAGCACCAGGAAAAAAAAAAAAGAAGAAAAAAAAAACACAGAATCAAACTCTAGTCTTTTCAAATCCATAGCAGCCATGACCTTTAGTGTGAAAGCTTAACTACCTGTTCCTTAGCAATCAAAACGAAATTAAAATGAACTAAGAGAAAGCACATACATTAAGCTTTGCAAAACTGTGAAATTAATATTCCAGCTATGTCACCTTCGCCTGCATCGGGATTGAGCAAGGGGGAAAGAGAAAGAGAAATCAATTCCACGAGTTTTGGAGAATGTCAGAGTAAGGATCCGCTGAAAACTTTCATTTCTCCATTATTATTCATACTGTTTGATGTTGCCATTGGTCTCGGGGGCTGGGGGAAAACTCAGAAAAGGAGGGAAGAAAGAGAACTGCCATGAACAGAAGTGTTATGGCGCTCTTGTTGACCAAGTGTAGACCAAAGACAAGATGAAATAGAAAGCGATGGGCACATTTTCTCCAAGTCTGGAAATGTGTGTCTGTAGTAATGGAGACACCAGGAGGTTTCTCTGCAAACCTGGTGACTCCATTCTTTGTAATTATCAAAGGAAGTCTTTTGACTGCTTTATTGAGTTGTCGCTGGCATCACCAAAGAGGGTGACTGCTGACATTGTCCCCCATGCAAGGGCTTAAAAAGGAAGAAAACTGGACAAAGTTTTCTTAGTTCTTTTTTGATTCAGCCTCACTCAAAAAAAAAAAAAAAAAGTGATACATCACTATCAGAAAGATAATCCCTCCCTGCTGCCTCCTAAAAACTTAATTCTTGTAAAATCTGCCTGAAATAAAGAGGAGAACAAACCATTTCGGGGGAGGGTTTAGAAACCTCAGGGTCCCAGGGAGAAGTGGCAGCAGTGAACACAAAAGAGAGAAATTCTATGATTCTGTAATATGGTTCATGACTGATTTATCACCACAGTCAGATATTTGGGTCCGTGGAATGTGGTTGATGGGAGACTATAACGGTCTAAATGCCAAAGTCAAAGTGCCAAAAGACTTCCTCTATAACCTGTCTGTGTTATGTGTCGTGTTTGTGTCTGTGTTTTCCTAGCTCTTCATTGGCATCTTCAACATCCTTGGTGTCTTTGGGCATCTTCCTTTTCACCTGGAAGCTCTTCGAATAAATTTGCCATCTTACCACTGATCCTCAGAGAGACACAAACGCTTTCTTTTTCCTCTGGACTAAACTGTATGATAAGCCTAAGTCTTTTGGCCACGACCACCCATACCATAGCGGCTGAAACCTAAATGAGTAACTGAAGGCAGAAACTTGCTACATTTAGTGCCTCTGGCGGTGGGCAAGTGTTTCTGTGTTAAACGATGCTGAGAAAAATGGGCGTAGGCTGGAAGTCTCTGCAGAGATCCTCGGTGACAAAGGGCTCGGCAGACTTCGGGCCGACTCTGGCAGCAACCTCGTGCTGGCTGCAAAGCACCCGTGGTCTGTTTTGGAAATGATCCTCCTGCTTGAGCGAACCCAAGACAGAGACCTAACCTGATTCAATTTGTTGTTTCATTGAGGCTATTAGAGAAATACCCTTTCGGCAGCTACTCGAACAGAAAGAAAATATTGTTACCGTAGCGTGCTCAAGAAAATATCATTCTCCAATTGTGTTTATGGGAGTCCTGTGATGTAGCATGGTGGCTTGCAGCTTAGCCTCCGCAATTATAATAAAAACGCATTGGGCATAAAGCACCAACGAAAGCCCATGGCGTTAAGATAGCTCAAGCAAAAGTATTGGATTCAGACTCCTCTGACTTGTACTTACCTGTTCGTTTAGTTTCTTCTTTCTCAGCATATTCTTTGACTGTACATTTGAAGCTAGTGAGCCACTAAAAAGGGACATCTCTTGCCAACTTGAAATCTGAACAACCACCTTCTTCTTCCCTCCCCCACTGTAAAAACTTGAAGATGAGAATTAAATCCTCAAGCCTATGCACTCCTTCAACCCAAAACCCTATTAATTAAATAAACCAGAAAGTATATACAACGGTATTTGTAAGTTTCCCTTCGGATTCACTGCCACAAAACCATTTTCTTCTTTAAATAAAAGCTATGTAATTTAAAGATCATAAAATACACCTGTATACATTACAATACTACCAATTAAATAGAAATAATTTTTTATTACTTTCATTAAGGAACACAGTGGTATATAGAACAATTTCACATACAGTGAGCACTGTCTTATGGAAGTTATTTGCCTTTTAATAAATGAGATTTTTATTTTAAAGCTTGGACCATTAATGAGTTTTAAGAATAAAATATTAAGTTATTGGATAATAATACTTAAAATTTTAACATATTATAGGCAAATTCTGGAGGAAAACAGTCATTCTAGTGAAAAGTATGAAAAATTGATACGGAACATTTAAATATGAAAGGCTGGCTACTTTTGGTAATACTACTGAAATCATAGCAAACTTTGTAAAACTGGAAATATTAGGATGTTCAAGAGTAACTTTTGGCAAAAATGATATAACAAATCAGATTATTGGATTGCGGATCTTGGTAGAGGGAGAAAGAGGTGATATTTTTAAATAGTGAATATTCTTCACCTCAAGCTGTTTTCTTTCATCCTCTACTTGGTACGACAGCCGATGACTTGCCAGGACTTCTAAATTCTCAGAGCGAGCTTCGGTGTCAGCGGTCACTGTGACTCAGCATGAGCTCTCATCTCAGACATGGGCACCCACTTGTGGTCCCACACATGATCATTTTAATTTCCTTAATTTCTCTGGCAACGACACCAAGGGCAGTGGTCAACACTGCCTTCTGGCTGAGTCCAGGATGATGACTTGGGCTTGATTAGGAATTATCAAACAGTGATTAGTCCTTTGAAAAAACTTAGGCCCCAGTGACCTGTTCTACTATTGATTTCTGCACAGTGTCCTCCGTTATTTCATCCATCCAGATTGTTTTTGCTTCCTTCTCTGTGTTGGAAAGCTGTCATCTGCTCGAGCACCATCAGGATTGGTCCCCTAACTGTGTTCACTTAAGGGTCTGATTCCTTTTATCAGAGAAATAACCATTCCTCTTCTTTCTTTTTTCTCTGCAGTTCCAGATTACCAGGAACAAGACATCTTTCTCTGGAGAAAAGAGACTGGATTTGGATTTAGGATTCTGGGTGGAAATGAACCAGGAGAACCTGTGAGTCTCTTGTCTCCCTCTTCCCCCAGTTCTGTTTTCTAAGCTATCTGAGCCAACTCGCAGTGATGGCAAATCACCGAGATTTGAGTCCAGCTGTGCGCAGCATGGACCGCCTTAGCTCTCACAGTCTGGGTCCTTCATTGGATTCTGTGGCCCTCCTGTTGTCCTGAGGAAGAAGAGACAAGTCCCCTTCTTCAAAGTTTGTATTCATGATTATAACAAGTGGCGGCGGCGACTTCTGGAGCTCCCTGTGAAAGACAATGAAGACAAAAAGCAAAATAATAGGCATCAACTAATAAAAACTAATAAAAAGAGCTCTGAACAGAGGTCAGGAAACATTTAACCTTCCTGATCCTCCATTCTCCCATCTTTAGAATAAATTTAGTATCATATCACGGGACTGTTTTGAAACGAGAAAAGAGAACTAAAGATAAATATTGTTAACTTCCTCATAATAATAGTAATAATAATAATAATAGCTATTCCTTACTGAGCACTTACTATGTGCCAGACCCTGTGCTACTGGCTTTTAATATACATTCTTCATTTCTCCATCAAACTCATGAATTTGTCCCCATTTTTCAGATTATCAAATAAAGACACAGAATGGTTAATTCACTTGCCCAAGATCATAGCATTAGTAAGTGGAGGGACTGGAAAGGGTCCCACTTCAGGGTCCATATTCTTAATCACTCTTTTGTCAAAATTCTTTATAAACTTTAAGTACTAGGCAAAGGTAGTTACAAGCAGTATTATCTGAGAAGGCAAGGAAACACAAATATTTTAGCTAAGGTTTCATGAATGGTAAATACAACCAGACACTAAAGATAAAGAGTGCTCTGCGTGCGGGGGCTAAAAAAAGTACACAATGGGATGCCAACCCAGACTTTGCTGCACTCGTTTCTTCACTGACCACTATTTATTGTGCCTTCCCCATCGCGGGGCATAGTGCTAGGCCTTTAGAGACAGTAAATAGTCATAGTGTTACTATTACAATTTCCAGAGTTTTCTGGAAGGAGGTTCTGAGGTAAACAGAAAAGGAGCAAAGGTTTTGCAAATGACGGAGTAAAGTGATTTATTTCTGCAAAGAGGAAAACGAGTGACGCGTCACTAGACCACAGATAAATGGAAGGAAGCGAACAAGAAATAGTTACTTTTGGGACACCTGGATGGCTCAGTCAGAAGAGCTTGTGACTCCTGACTCTTGTGAGTTCGAACCCCATGTTGGGTATAGAGATTGCTAGAGATAAATAAATAAAATAAATAAACTTAAAAAAAAATAAGTTACTTCCACCATTTAAGAATTGTTATAGCACCTTCACAGTGGTCTGGTACCCCCTGGGTGCTCAATAAATGCTTATGGCAAGGATGCAGACATGAATGAATGAATGCATCGAATGGTTCTCAAAAATGTGAAGGCCATCAGTGTAACAGGAAATCCAAAGTTAATGTTTCCTCCATCATCCAATTACTCAACAGATTTATATTGGTCACATCGTACCGCTGGGTGCCGCTGATACGGACGGCCGCCTGAGGTCTGGGGATGAATTGATCTGTGTGGATGGGACCCCGGTAATTGGAAAATCACACCAGCTTGTGGTCCAGCTTATGCAACAAGCCGCCAAGCAAGGCCACGTCAACCTCACTGTGCGGCGTAAAGTGGTGTTCGCAGGTATGTTTTTCATTCATTCCTTCAGACGGCACGTTGTCACTTGATGCACAGAAAAGGCTTCCTTCCTGTGTCTGCCTCCTCAAGCATCTATTTTAGCAAATCTTTGCAAAAGTGATTAAGCTCAGAATTTCCAGATGGTCTGCTTCTCTCAAACCCAGCAGAACTTCTGTCACTCAAAAGTACTTTCATGTGCCATTCGTGCATGTTCAGCAAAAGCTTCTGGAAGAGGACTGGTTGAGTATATACTGCCTCTGCTCCTCCCCTCGCTGACCAGACCTTAGTCACCATCTCCATTTGATGTTAATTCTCACCAAAAGAGGTCATTATAAAAGTCAGGACCAAAATTAAACAATTTAATAAGCTAGATAAGCTCCTAAAAAAGTCAGTGATCCTTTACTCTGTTGTTGCCTGCATATATAATAAGGCAAGATCTGTTTTCCCCATCAGAAAGTTGTAGAGGCGGCCAGTTGTAGGCCGTCTTTGACTCCTTCCTCCTGCCTGCAGGCTTTCAAGTACGGTGCTTGAGTTCTCAAAACATCCCAATCCTTTCCGGCCCAGCTCAAATAAAACCTTCCCTGTGAAACCCTCAGAAATTCCCTCCTTCTTCCAGCTGCCTTCCGATTTTGGCACTCCTTCCTTGCCATTCTAGCGAGTCATGGTTTACTTCTGTATCAGAATCTGCCATTTTGAGACAGTTCATTGTCCAAGTGCCTCCTTCCCATTCCCACACCAACCTCTTGAGAGCACACGTGTCAGTGGTTCTCCTGTGTCTGCAGCTCCCACCTCGAAATAGTCAAGACAGAATGCAGAAAAAGCGGATTAAGCGTGGTATCACTTGAATTACTGAAGAAATAGGACCAGAAATACTATCGTTTCTTCATAGCTTAATAATAATGAAACAAATACTGGCCAAATAAAATCAACTGGCACCTTGTTAAAAATTTTTTGTATGGCTCATTTAAAGGGCATGTAATTAATTATAGAATTAAGATATCGGATTCCAGTGCGAGAGTCCTACCTTACTGAAACCATGGAAAACAGTGTTAATCAGCCGTGGATTTGACTCCAAAAGCTCATATGCGGTCTCAGAGTTATTTCTTAAAATGGTATTCCATGCAGTCAGGTAGCTGTCAGTCAGAAATGACTTTTGAGATGCGATGAAAACTTTCTGACTTCACAGACCCAAATAAAAAGAGTAAGAGCAGTGTGATTTTTGTTTTTTCAGATTTTTTTTAAATATTAAATATTTGGGCTTTTTAGCATTGGGTCAGAGCCATGTTAAATCTCAAAGAGACTTTAAGTACAATAAGCCAGTCACAAACGTCGTATGAATTCACTTACATTCAAATTCATGGGGTAGTCAAATTCATAGATACAGAAAGTCGCATGGTCATTGCCAGGGGTTGGTGGAGGGGAAAATGGCTAATTAGTGTTTAATGGGTACAGAGTTGTAATTTTGGCAAGTGAAAGGGTTCTGTAGATGGATGGAGGTGACGGTTGCATAACACTGTGACTGTACTTCATGCTTAATGCCCTTGAGCCATACACTTAAAACTTAAATTTAAGAAGATAAATTTTGTGTTATGGATGTTTTACCACAATAAAAAATATATGAAGGGAGAAGCTTCGAAAATAAATGTGTTACCCCAAACTTGAGCACACATTTTGTTTGGAGCAGCAAACCTCAGTGGCTCTTACCTATGTACTGTGGCTTCTTTAGGTGTGCTTTACCCTTTTACCTGATAAACCAATAAAACTGGAACCTTAAGGGAGGCTAATGCACCCAGGAGTGTGATCAGAGTAGACAGTGACAGTTGGAAACGAGGGAGAGAGACTAAGTATACTCCTGACAGGTATTGTCAAAGAGCCCACAATATGGCAGCCTTAATGGCAGAGTCAGCATACAGGGTCCTGCCCGATGGAAGAATGAAAAGCCAAACTGCTCGGATGGCGAGCAGAAATGTGACTTTTGAGGGTAGTGACAAGGTGAACGTGAGCCAAGTTCTCCGAAGCGAAAGTGGCGGTCATCCCTGATGCGGGCCATCCCTGCACCTGCGTTCGTGTTCCTGTGATTTGTGCCCCCCCCCCCGCGCCCCCGCAGTAGCTCCGAGTGGGCCCCTCCTGCAGACAAGTTGAGTCTATGAGTGGGTACTGTGAGGCAGGGTGCTGTCAGTGATACACGATCGGGGCGTCCCCTGGGGCGCTTTCACGCGGGCGGTGGATACAGCGCAGGACCTCCTGCGTCTCGAACCCGCCAGGCCGGGGGCCTCCTTCCGCGCCGCGGCGCTGGCGTGCGGGCGGGCGGGCGCCGCTCCCGGTGGCTGAGCCGTGCCTCTCTGTCGCGCAGCCCCCAAAGCCGAGAACGAGGTGCCCTCGCCGGCCTCCTCCCACCACAGCAGCAACCAGCCGGCGTCCCTGACGGAGGAGAAGCGCACCCCGCAGGGCAGCCAGAACTCCCTGAACACGGTGAGCTCGGGCAGCGGCAGCACCAGCGGCATCGGCAGCGGCGGCGGCGGCGGCAGCGGCGTGGTCAGCGCGGCCGTGCAGCCCTACGACGTGGAGATCCGGCGCGGCGAGAACGAGGGCTTCGGCTTCGTCATCGTGTCCTCGGTGAGCAGGCCCGAGGCCGGCACGACTTTCGGTGAGTGTCCCGTCCGCTCCCCGGAGCTTCCCGGGCCGCCGGCGCGCGTTGCGTTGCCAGTGAAAGATGGCCAGAGTCTCATTAACGGA
Source organism: Paguma larvata (assembly GCA_030068075.1). Lineage (NCBI taxonomy): Eukaryota > Metazoa > Chordata > Mammalia > Carnivora > Viverridae > Paguma > Paguma larvata. The sequence continues at coordinate 31,486,948 of CM057842.1, read as the reverse complement.
AATGCCTTCATGCTTTTCGCTTCAGGTAATTAGAGTCTTAATTGGGGGTGAAGAGTGTGCTTCCTAGCTTTTTCCCTCCTGAAGGTGGGATTTTTTTTTAATGTTTCAGCATCCATGCAGAATGCCTGTTTACACACACGCAAACAACTTCAAGCATAAGTGATATTTGAGAGCCTCGACAGTGTAGAGTGGGGAGTCTGTCAGAGAAAGCCTTTTGCTAGGTCCTGAGTAGGAAATCATGGACAGCGAAGTCTTGGCAGGTGTAAGGGTTTTTAGACTAAGCTTATGGTTGTAAAAAAAAAAAAAAAAAAAAAACGCCCAAGGAGCAATACAGGTGTAAGGAGTAAACATAATTATATGAAGTGCCCATTCTACCTTACCTGTGTCCTTTCTCTACTCTATCCATATCTGAAATTTTTAAACGTTAAATAATATTTTTACCCTGTCTGGTTAAGGGTCTACTTAAGATCTGAGTTAAGAGCCCTTTGTCTTCACTGCAGGGCCAGCTTACCTGTCTCATCCGATACTGGGGGTTTCAGCAGAGTATGGAGAAAAGCACTTGTCACCCAACTAGGTTAACTAATGGGTGTACTAGCAAAGACCGACACCACCCACCACCCACATGAGTCCAGGAACCTAGTAACCTATGAATCTCTTTCCTCTTAGAATGAAACATAAAAATGTACTCCACAAATGATCCATGGTCTTCCTTAGCTAAAGAGTCATGTGTTATGTTAATCCCCCCAGCATTTGTTCATTAATAAGGAATAAGATGGAAGATAGGGAAGGGCTGTGTGGGCTTTGAAATCGACTCCCCTCTGTCTGCAAAGGACTTGTCCACAAGAGTCTGATGACCGGTGACCCTGGTCACTGCTGGCCAAGATCAGACCGGGGACTCCATCCCTTCAGCTTTCTGATCCAGTAGAACTCCCTTTGCCTTCATTTAGCCTTTGTACGTTGCTTCCTGCAAAAGCCATTTCCCTAAAGTCTGTTCATTAGGAGTCCGTGAGTCAGTCAGGCCTATGCATGTATGGCTGCAGTAACAAACGCCCGTTACTAACAGTGCTTTTGTGAGCTACATTAATAAAGTTATCGCAGCATGTCATGAATGGATGACTGGACACCAAGGCAAGGTTTTTTGGGTTTGATTCGTCAATGAATCTGGGTGACTTTTCTAAAACGGCAGAGAGGGGCAAGGATCCCATTGTTTCCTTCAGATCTACAATTTGATCGCCCCCATGCACCCCTTGACGTTCTCAGGATTTTAGAATTCTTGGTTTTACTTTTCTGCATCGAAATAGATCTGTCAGGTGGGAGGTTATGTGTTATTTAATAAATATTGAATGTTTTCTCACAATTTGATCTTTGATTGTTTCCTTCTGACTCTGACAATAAACAAATTCAACTTTCCCTAATACCTCGCATGAGACTCCTGTTTCACACTCTACAGCGCTCGCCTCCTCCCTGCTCTTTGATACCTTTCTCCTGTGAGTTGTTTGTGGGGATGCACTAAACTGAATGAGGACCTTGAATTTGAGGATGGAATCTCTCCATAGCTGCCTGTTTGCTTCCCTTTTAAAAGCTCCATGGCCTTAACCTTACATGCCATGCCTTAACTCGGGCAGATATGCTGAAATTCGAAGAAACTAGGATGCATTTCCCCCACGTTGCATCCCCAAGGTCCAAATTATGACAGAAGAGCCTAGTCCATTTCAGTGTCTCCCACGTCTCTTTTATCATCCTTTCCGGAAGGTGACTCGACTGCGTAGCTCGCGTCACAGTCCTCAGAAAGACGAATTCTCAAAACTGGGAATCCCGCCTTTAGCTGGGGACCCTGTGCCTGGCCTCAAAGTCAGTTTCCCACCCCTTGCTAGAAGTTAGCAGTGCACATGGTTATGACCTGGGGTGCCTCAAAATGCAGGAGAAACCTTCCTCTTCACAAATGTACTTTTCCCAGTTTTTCGTGTTGTAGATGTGCAGTGAGTGATAGTGAGAAAGGAAGTGACCAAAGGAAAGGGTTGAGGAAGGATTTGAACCCAGCTTTGGATCGCCATCCTTAGCCTGAGCTGGGACCAGGACCAGGTTTTCATTGTCCTTTGAAGGGATTTTTGTGAGAAAGGTGGAGGATTTCAGAGCTAACGAGCCTTTCGGGCCCTTACCCTGAAAGCGCACAAGACAGGCTGATTGAGCAAAGGTCATAAAAGGTTGGGTGTTTTTGTTGGTTCATCTCTTATAATTATGCCTTTTTTCTAAAGCTTTCATCATTCTGGATAGAAGGCAGAGGACTAAGTGTCTGTCCATTAGGTGTTTTCAGATGGAATTTTTGCTGGTAGCCGACTCTCATGCCTCCCCAGACGCCTAGGGATTATTTTTTCTAAATGGAGAAAGAACAAAACATTGGCAGAAGCTTAACAACAGCTGGCAAGAATGAAGTGACATGAACACACAGTGTGTAAAAGCCTCCATCCCAGCTCTGGGTCTCATATTTGCACGCCCAAAATAGGCCAACGGCGAGTTATTCTGGGGCTCTTGAGAATCTTTGACGTTGCTAACTATCACAAATTTTGTAACCGATTGAAGGAGGAGGGAAGCTGGGGGTTCCCCCTCGTTTGAAATCGGGCAAGGAGCGAAGGAGCAATCACTACGGGGCCACCGCGCCTTCCACAGATGCACTGAGTACTGCCAATGTTTTGCCGATGGGCACAGAGCTCTCCTTTAATAACATTTGCTTAATGCTTTAATTAATTAACACTTAACCTTCTCTTTCCCTTTTCAACCCTTTTTCTCCTCCCTTCACTATATTCGCACGTAACTTAAAAAAAAATAAAAACTCAATATCAAAGCAGGCAATGCATGTGTGGCTATGCCTCACAAAATAGGTCGGATTATTGAGGGGAGTCCCGCTGACCGATGCGGCAAGCTGAAAGTGGGAGACCGGATCCTGGCAGTGAATGGATGTTCCATCACCAACAAGTCCCATTCAGACATTGTCAACCTAATCAAGGAAGCAGGAAACACAGTTACCCTCCGCATCATTCCCGGGGATGGTAAAGTATACCTATTGTGTCTCTCTTTCTCTCTCTAGTTCTTTCTGTACCTCTCCTTTTCTCTGTGTCTTTCTTCCTCTCCTTAGTATTCGTGTAATTGAATAGCGTCAATTTCAAGGCAGGAGTATCCATCCCTAACTGAACATACCCATCAGGAGCCATTGTTACTAGACCTTACCTCCCCCCACCCCCTTTACTTAATCCTCTTTCCCTGGGACCCTTTCTTGCTGCACATATAAACATTGCAGGAAATCTCAACTTTCCCCATTTTATTTTGGTTGTGGTATCCTTGCCCTTAAAGTGATAGGGTAGTTTGAATACAGTGGTAAAGTTCTCCTGATGTTCTATCTGGAAATGAATAAAGAATTTTAAAAAATCACTAAAATTGAACTGTGTGAGGGGCTCCTGGCTGGCTCAGTTGGTAGAGCATGTGACTCTTGATCTCAGGGTGGTGAGTTCAAGCCCCATGTTGGGTATGAAGCCTATGTAAAATTAAATTAAATTAACAAGTGAATAAAATTTTAAAAAACTAAGTTTAACTGTATGATATGGTGACATCATAAAACCTACATAATGACAGTTCAGAACTATTTTTTTCTTCCGGGGGTAAGTGAACATATGAAAGGTTTGTTGTTTTTTTTAATGTTTATTTTATTTAGAGAGAGAGCATGTGCGTGCGAGTGCTCAAGGGAGGAGGGGCAGGGAGAGAATCCCAAGCAGGCTCCACGCTCAGCGCCAAGCCCGACACGGGGCTGGATCCCATGACTGTGAGATCATAACCTGAGCCAAAATCAAGAGTTGGATGCTTAAGCAGCTGAGCTCTCCAGGCACCCTGGAAGTGTTTTTTTAAATGAGAGATTCTTAGGGTGTCTGTCTACTTGATTTGTCTCTAATATTTGCATGTGGATGAAGAAAGAATAAAACCTCTATTTTTGATAGATTATATTTGCATTAAAGTCGACCTATTCTTATTTGTTAGTTTGTTTGATTATTTGGTTAAATTCAAATCTGGCTTATTTTATGCCATTGGTGATTCTGCTCCCCAGGGGACATTTGGCATTGTCTGGAGTGGCTGCTAAGGGCTCTTAGTGGGTAAAGGCCAGGGGTGCTTCTAACATCATACAGTATACAGGACAGCCCCGTGTAATATTAAAGCTTTGTAGCAGACAATATCAATATTCATTATTCATATTTAATAAAAATGAAGTTGATACACTGATCTCACTATTTATAGATTCTGCAGGGAATTTAGTCCTGAATATCGACTTCATTCTCAGCGGACTTTGCTTTTGGGAGGGAAATGATACTTGTCTCCAGTGTTTCAGTGTCTTTTTGTTTTGTTTTGTTATACATGTTATGAAATAAAATATATATTCTAAAAGTATTTCTCAAGAGGAGAATGTGGTTTATGGAGATAGAGTGATAAAATTCCCTATCCCACGGATCCGTAAAATAAGAAAATCAGAGATTTTATCTGGAAGTAATTCACCAAGTGAATTTTTTTTAAGATTTTATTTTTAACTAATCTCTGCCTCCAACGTGGGGCTCAGAGTCACAACCCTGAGATCAAGTGTTGCATGCTGTACCAACTGAGCCAGCTGCATGCCCCCCAAATTAGTATTTTATAATCGTTAGAAAGTGATCCCTATTCGTTTAAAATTCAAGTGATGTAAACTGTGCCTTTCAGAAAAAATAACTCCCAAACCAAACAATAAATATTTGAAAATTGTTGGTGCTGAGAACAGAGTTTTCTCTGAACCAAAAATAGCCAGTGCCAAATGTGGAGGAAAAAATAGCTTCTTGATTGCTGGTCTTCTTCACCCGGCCTCAGAGGTGTGGTTAGTAATTTACCAGTGGTCTGGAGTCCGTTCTCCCAGTTCACCACTCTGGAAGTGAATTACAGTTTAGGAATGTGATCACAAGTTGATAGAACATAGGTGTCTAATGGAAGGGATGAAAATTGGCCAGAAAGGCCAGAAAAATTGAATGAGAGAGCCAAAGTAGTGTATAAATTTAGATATATTGATGTACATGCCCTAAAGAGATTTCAAAAAACTAATCCAAAAGAATAGGACACAGGCATTGACTTCCTATGTCTGTATCAGCCAGTCTTAGTGTGGGAAGGATAATGTCCGAAAAAGAAAGGAAGGAAAGAAAGTACTCCTTGTACTCCTTGAAGGGCTTAGGAAAAGATTTTGAAATCAGGAAAGATACAAATACGCAGAAGCACCTTCTACTACTGTCCACATACTAGGTGTTGACTTCATGTAGTGGAAAATAGATTTGGAAAACCTGCCCACCAAAAAATATAGTTCAAGTTGTATTATCCAGTAGCAGTTGCCAATAAAAAGACATTTTTACCAAAACTTCAGTATTTAGAAAATACAAAATTCAGATAAATACATTCCACACTCCCTTGGTTAGAAGATAAACAGTAAAAACAGGGAGGGGGACAAAACGTAAGAGACTCTTAAATACGAGAACAAACAGAGGGGTTCTGGGAGGGGGGATGGGCTACATGGGTAAGGGGCTTACAGAATCTACTCCTGAAATCATTGTTGTACCATGTGCTAAGTAATGCGGATGTAAATTTAAAAATAAAGTAATTAAAAAAATTAAAACATCAGAGAATTATGAATATATATTTTAAAAAAACAACCTCATACAATGTAGTTGAGGACTTATTTGTACTGCCCAGGGTGTGATTTCATCCCAAAATATTGCAGCAATTAATGCCATGATAATAAAACCCTTCGTCAATTACTTTGTAAATTTCAGAAGCCAGGTAAAGGAAAGCAGGTCTAACAGAGAATGGATTCGTTGTGATGCTCATCTTTTTAATAGAGCCGAAATGGCCATCTTAGAAATTAAAATTGAAGCAGGGGAGTTGGATTTCTGGAGAGATGTTGGATTAATCCAACATCCAGGAGGTGCAAATCCAGGGGAAGTATACAAACACCTGAAGACACATGACCATTATGGCTTGATGACAAGAAAGAAGCGCATGGCAGATCGAATTGCTCTCTGGGAAGGTGTGTTGGACATGCTAGACTGTAGGATAAAAGGGGCTGTGTGTTAGGGACCTCTGCCGTTCTTCACACCTTTCGCACTAATGCTTAATTCATCCAATAGCCCAATGACAGTTTGTGTTGTGGTCCTCGAGAGGAGACTGAAGTTCTTAGAAACCCATCTTCTCCAGAGTCCTGTTGTCAGAAACCTTAGGAGGCACTTCAGGAAGACAGTGCTTGGAACCCATTCAGAATCCACTTCTTTGCCTAGCTCCTGCTGCCTGATTGTTTTTTCTTGTCATCGTTCACCTGGTACTTTCTCCAACTCACTTACGTCAGTCTGTACTTTTCCTTCAGTCTGCTTCACGTTTCTCTGTCCTCTCCTTTCCCCGACCAGCTCCCTTCAACAAAGGTTCAGAAACATGACTCTCCTTTATTTGCTTTATCGTGTTCCTAGAAGGCCTTCCTTCACAGATCTTGGATAGGCCTCAATTGGGGGGTCCTCGCCATCTCTGCTCTTACTATCTTTGGGACCAGCGTGGGAGGTGCAGTGGGGGCAGAACTTTTTCTCCTGTGAAGTAGGGGAATTGATAGTAAATAAGGACAGCACAGAAAGGCCCAGAGAACAACTGGACATACTCAATCTGAACTTCAAATTTGACAAGTCAGACCACACCTGCTTCCTACCCCTTGCCTTCTATAAAAATGCTCTGTGCAATCTGGGTGGGAACGAGACTTCAGTCAGGACAGACCCTGGCTGAGTCAGACTTACGCAGAACCATCAATCTGAATCAATTGATATTCAAGGTACTGAAAATATTTGGAAGCTTAAAAATATATTAACTTATATTAGGGTCTTAAGTGTATATTTCGGATCACTCTGATTGAAAGTATTTATTTATATAGGAGGTAAAGTACAGCCACCCAGACATTGCCGTCCTTGGCAAGGGCATAGAATAATATAAATCTCTCAATAGAGGGCTCCGTGGATATGATAGCTAGCAAAAGGATAGGGCAAAAGGAACAGGGTTTCAACCATACATATTTTTTAAGGCTCCCGAAACTTCAAATATTTATGGGATTCAAATTTTGAAACGCTTCCTTTAGATATTTATTACATCTGTTTGTATGCGTTAAAATATTTATGAAAGGAACGATTGTATCCTTTGTTGATTTGTTTGGCTTTGTAACGTGGATTCCGTAAGGGAGGCGAAAGGTATTAACATGGGGAGTAGGCTGGAATTGTAATCACTTGTCACAGAGATGGATTGAAACCCAAGATAGAAGATCCCGTCAGAAGTTAGTGCCCTGATTTAGCACAACGCCGTGACAGAGCCTCGAGAGCTACGATATGCTTTGCTTGAGACATGATTGCTATGGAAAAGTGTAGTAATATCCATTTTCCTTCCTCCAGGGAGAGCCGAAGTAGGTGTAAACACTGTTTAATAAAGGATGTCGGATACTTGCCGGAATTTATCATAAAAATAGCCAATCGGTCCATCTGTCTTTGAGTTTTAAAAGTCAAACACATTGACGTCCCTTCATAATACTGCGCTGGCCTATGCTCTTTTATCAGACTCTCGTTTTATGGGGCAAATGTTGCTTTGGGATGGAGCTCTAGATTTGCGATCACGGGCCTCACCTCTGTAATTTAAAAAGCTAGAGAGAATGTCAACACAAAGTCTTGGTTTAATTCTAGGTGAAGACTTTAAAGTTCAATTAAATGAGCATAACTCTTGATATTTAAGAAGCATCCTGGAAATCTAGAGCAGGCCAACCAAGATTTTAGTGTTCAGAAGATGGCCCGTAAAATCTAGACTCAAAGCAGGGTATTTTATATGTTAACCTGTAATTAACCTATTGCATAGATAACCTGTGGTATTTATGCAATAAAATAAAGGTACTTACCAATTAGATATGATTTCCTTGGTAGCAACACATAATTCTGTTACACATGAAAATAAGAGCCTCTGGATGACTTTGGACGTGTTACCTACCTTTCCTAAGCCTCATTGTGTCCATCTGTAAAGTGGGGTAATAATTACACCTATTTTATTGAGTTGTAGGGATAAAACGGGGTAGTGCAAGAGGCAATGCACTTAGCACAGTCTTTGGCACATCATAAATCATGAAGGAGTGGTGGTGGTGGTTCATAGATTTAAGAAACACAGCAGTCAGAGGAAATTCAGCTACGTGAAAAAAGCATTTGGATATAAACATTAATTTTTTAAGTGCTTAAAGTGAATCTTCAAAACAGATTTGCATATAAATATGCAGAAAATCACAAATGAAGGATAGGAGGAAGATTAATAAAGGAATTCTATTTATATGTGTTTTGGGCGCTTAGCTGTCATCTCATCAAATCATGAAAGCAGGAAAAAAAAAAACTGTTGAAGAACGAGATCTGATCTGCCTAGAAAAACCCTGGCTACCAAAAACACCCAAGAACTCAAAGGGGAACTCCTGCACAATTCAGTAATTATAATCACTTTAATTACAAGGAAACGTTCTTTTTGGCATCCTGATTATGATTTCCCTATGGCCCGAACAATCTTGTTATTTCCCAGAGAGTCTCCATAAAATTAATTACAGTGAGCAATATGCATTTTTTTAAAGGACCAATACATGGGTTGATGAAACTTCTGGGGAATCGTGTTGACAGGCAGCGCAGTCTCAGTCCATCGTTCTCACACAGCGCGTGTACTTGATGGCGTACCACACCGATTTATCACCTTGGTTGTGCCAGTTAACTGCAATCATAAAAACGTACCAATAATACGCTTTTAATATTGTGATAACAGTAATAAATACATGCCCCCGATAAAACATACGGTAATCATCTTTTGTACAGTTTTTATGTGCCAGGCCCTATCCCCAACACTTGCCTCTCATTAATCTTTGCACAAAAATCTTCTGAGATATTTCTGTTGTAATGTATGTGCGGAAGAGAAAACTGAGGCCTAGGAAGTTTAAGTGACTTTGTATAAGTCCCAGCCAGTAAATTGCAGAGCTGGGGATGCACGCAGCCAGAGAGTCTGCCCGGAATCTGCCCTCCTGACCCTCATGCTCAGCTGCCTCCCATGAAGCCGGAGGGACACCCCCTCCCCAGCTCAGGAGATTGCAAGGCGCATCGGCACAGTAAAGACTCTAAGGATGCTCAGAGGAAAAACAAAGCACAGACACACAGAAACATTTCCCTCTGTTTCACCGATTATTTCTGACCCTTCATTGCCCAAAGGCTCCTTTCCCTCAGAATCTGTAGAAACAGTGGTTAAAGCAGACCGTGAGGAACGTGTCCTAAAACATGAATTAGATTCACATTACAATTCACTTGATCTAGTTACATTTTCTTACTAATCTTGTGCCTTAACTAAGAGAACCACGGGCTCTGTGGCCCAAATACAAACTGTTAAAATCATAATTGAACTTTCTCATTTTACAGAGTTTTAACTGAAGTTCTCACAGTCATAAATACAAAGTAGAAGTGGTGGCTACGGCCATGAGTACAGCAAATGTATTGAGTGCTTACTCTGTGTCAGGTACTATACTAAGCTTTTCAAATACTTTGATCAAAGAGAAGGGAATTCTGCCATCATCCCCTTCTATCAGATGAGTAAAATAAGGCTCACGGGTAATGAACGGAGAAAGGGGGATTAGATCTCAAGCCCATGATTTTAACAATCATGACGTTAACTATGCGTAATAAAATAATAGCAAGCCAGACCCAAGCTGAGTAATATCCTTAGGAAATGAAAATGGAGGATAGACCGCAAGTAATTGGGATTTCTGGGAGGTATCGTCACTCAGGACTGCAGTGCAGAGCGCTAGTCCAGGTGTCCCAGGCGGGAATACTTAACACGTTTTCTCATGGAATCTTCGTGAGATGTTATAGGCAGGGATATGTATTCTGAAAGCATGAGGATGCCTCCGAAGAACCATAGGACTCCTAGAAACTAGTAGACTCTATTTGTCAACTGTATTGCACACTATGCATTAAATAAGCATTCATAGCCTAATCTTAGAGCCTAACCACCACATGTAGTATTTTCCTGATGAGAAAATTGATGCCAAGTTCCAAATAGTCAACTTAGATTTAAATACTAAAAGTGCAACTTGCTCATAACTGCTTGCTCTCTGCCTCAATCGCAATGGAGAAATAATTAGTAAAAGAATGTATAACCATTACTATATGAGTGATTAAGTTTTAATATATGCGTGTTGGCGTGCAGTCTGTTGGGCGTGCTCTCGAGTGTTTTCAAATTCCGGATCTCCAAACTTCTAGAGATTAATGGAGTTGCTTGTGAATGTGGTTAGTGGAGAAGAAAGTCAATTTGCCTAAGAATATAATGATATTCATTACATTAAGGTGGCTTCATGATTTATACAACTTATATTTACAAACTCTGGCTCTAACTAATGCACGTTTTAAAATTAATTTTTCATCAGTGATTCTAGATGAGATCTGTGTAGAAGTCTACATTACAGTTTCAGTTGTGCTTCGTTAAAAGCCCTGGGGAAGAAGGTAGATGTGTGTGTGCGTAGTTACAAGATGTTAGCACCCTTCTGACTGTAATATTCGCATGAGGAAATCAAGCAGACTCTAGTAAATATTGCTGATAAATTGCAGGAAACCTCAATAGAGACATTTATTATTAGCCCGTCAAATTCTGGGGAAGCGACACTGCCCGTGTGGTGCAGTGTTTTCATGGGACTGCCATTTTTAAGTGTCAGGGAGGGAGGGAGACTTCCCTCGGTTACAGTTTTAGGGAAGCATTTTCTGGGGCAGACTTTTCAGTTCATTTGTGGGGATTTCGGCTGGGAAGAGGGTGATGGGGGCATCCATGGCCCACATCATAGAAGACCTTAGGATGGTACTCGAAACTCTTGTTTAGAAACGCGAGGCAGAACTGTTTCAGTGGTAGGGAGACCAGACCTGTCCTTCGGATGTGGGACTTCCTCATACCTCCTGGGCGATGACCTCTTCTCTGGGGCCCTCATTCTGTGATGCTCTGTCTGTCCCTCCAGAGTCCTCAAATGCCACTTTGCTGACCAACGCAGAGAAGATTGCCACGATCACCACCACGCACGCTCCTTCTCAGCAAGGGGCCCAGGAGACCAGGTCAGGCATCACTTCGGTTGCTTTTGTTAGTTTTAAGGGGAAAAAAAACTAACTCCTGGCCTGACTACACTCATCCTTGACTTTTTTTTTTTCCTTCAGTTTCCCCACGGGTTTTTTTTTTTTTTTTAATTTATTTCTCTCACTTTGGCAGGAATACCACCAAACCAAAGCCGGAATCGCAGTTTGAGTTCAAAGCACCCCAGGCAACACAGGTGAGGACCATTCTTTTTTCTCTGTTTGCTTAGTACATCTCCTTCCAACTTTGCAAAGCTATTCTTACGAGCTCTCTTTTATAAGATACCCGCAATTAAAATAAATAACCTTGGGTGAGAGGACGTACTAACTAGGAGCTCACATTTAGCCGTCTAGGAAATGACTTTTATGTTACCGCCTATGAAAAATATCCCTAGATACCCTTTTCTAGGCAGCCAAAAAACAAAATAAAAAACCGCCCTTGTCTCAGGGACCGGTCCGTCAGAGAAAGAGCAAAATTGCTAATCTCTCCTAACGGTATTCGTAACCGTACTTATGCCAAGAAGTGTCTTTTTTTGTTAAGGTGTTTCCCAGACGTGGGGATTTCAGGTGAGACCTGTCCCCGGGGGTGGGAAGGGAGGATGCACTAACCTGCAGGTGACGGAAATCCGGGAAAGATTGAGGCTGAAATGTTAAACAGTTAAACGCGTTCAGTTTGACTGGCCTTCTCAGAGCCTTCAGTAACCCATTCATGCTTCTCCTCGGTCCGGGCGGGGAACCACTCCTCGGGGTGGCGGGGGAGGAGGCCGCTGTTGGCATCCTAGTCATAGACACTGTGACCGTTTCCAGGCGCACGGCAGGGAGGCTTCCCACCCAGCACGGTGCAGAACGGTATCATGTCATGAATTCTCTGGCCATGAATACGATCTGTGGCCTCACTGATTAAATTTCAGTACAGTGCGCAGTCCACAGGCCCACTCATGAATATCTTCAAATTCTGCATCCGCGAGCGTGTCAGATGAATGAGTATTAACAAACAGTTGAGAATCACCAAAGGAGGGATAGAGGCGGTGCCTTTTTGTCAAATCACCACTTCAGAGAATATTTGAGAAGAAGAAATCTGTGTTGGATATGTCCTCCCCGAATGATTCAATTTCTTTTTTTTTAAACAGGAGCAAGATTTTTACACTGTGGAACTTGAGAGAGGAGCCAAGGGATTTGGCTTCAGTCTTCGAGGGGGCCGAGAATATAACATGGACCTGTATGTTCTGCGCTTAGCAGAGGATGGCCCAGCGGAAAGGTGTGGAAAGATGAGGGTAAGTAGGAAGAGGAGTCTGGACCAATAAGTCATCCGTGGTGGCTTTTTGACATGACGTGGCTAGAACCTTCTTGTCCCCGAGAACCACATTTCCTGCTGCTTTCAGAACACTCTAAATGCATGACTCCCGCCCTAGTATGAATCCCTCCCTGAAGCATAGTCGGTGGAACTGCTGAAGTTAGGCGAGCCTTTCTGGTTCTTCAGGGTCGAATGAAGAATTGGAATTACTTGCAGACTAACTGAAGTGCATACCTTCTCATTCTCGTTTCCGTAGTTCTTACACTTAACCTCCTAGGTAGGCTCATCACTTCACAGCAAATCCTAGGTATCCCGGGATGCTTAGAGAGCAGGTTCTGGGTGGCGGGCCCCATCCAGGTCGCGCCCTAGCCTCAGGATGGGTCCACTCTGTCTCCGGAAAGGCCCCGCCCGCATCTCCATGGCAGGAATATTCACAGTTGTTCCGCAGTAGTCAGAGCTGCACATGCTAAATACACACGTGCCAAAACGTCACTGTCTTCTTTTTAGAAATCTAGTATCTGTTCCTGTGTACGCATGTGTCGCTTTCGGGGGGCAGGGAGGATTAGGTGGTTTAAAAAACTCATCTCGTTATGGAGATCACTTAGGTGGAGCATATGCCAGGGGGGCAGTTTGCTACAAAGGAAGAGAAATCAAGAGGGTAAGGTCAGGAAAGGAAAAGAGTGCGTGAAATTGGTCCAGAGCAGAAAGAGGGAAAAAAGTCACCAAAGGTAGGGAACTTAATATTTGTATATAAGGCATGATCTTGCTTTAAATTACAAATTTCAGATTGAATTTTAATGAGAATTTTTTTACTATTTTTTATTGAGAGAGAGAGAGAATCCCAAGCAGGCTCTGCTCTGTCAGCATGGAGCCCAACACAGGGCTTGAACTCACCAACTGTGAGATCACAATCTGAGCTGAAATCAAAAGTCAGACACTTAACCGACTGAGCCAGTTAGGTGCTCTTTTGATTTTTTTTTAATTGATAAAGTAGACCATGCACGTGGCTATAAAACATTAGACAGTGAAAAATAGTGCATAATAAAAATATAGTTTCCAAAGTCAAACTGTATTTCCAACTTCTTGTGTATTTTTTAATGCATATCCATGCACAATTTGTGCATATACAAAGGAATATATACACTGCGTATTTTCCTTTTGTTTAAATTTCACACGCATGGGTTATGCTTTTCCACATCTTTGCTTACTTCAAAAAAGTTTCTGATTGAAATTTCATTATCGTGGTATTTTATATAATGCTATATAGTTCGCAAGACACATTTACACATACTGCCCAATTTGGTCCTCACAGCTTGGTAGGAATGAGTTGTTAACATATCTTCTACACATAAGAAATTGAGTTCCACACAGAGTTAAAGGATTTGAACAAGATCTGGTAGCTAACAAGTGATAGGCCTCAAACTCAAGACCTTCATCTCCAAAGCCAGCGCTTTTCCTCTTCCGCCTTCTGGAAGATAAGCGCTATGCGAACCAGGATGTTGCCTGTCTTGTTCACTGCTGTGCTTCCAGCACCTAGAATAGTAGCTGACACATGGTAAACACAGCATCACTGTACAGGCATGGTTGTGTTCTCATCCGAAAGCTCACCGGGGGAAGCAGTTCCTTCTAAGCTAACTCACAGCTTGGCTGGAAGTATTCAGTGTCCTTCGGGCTGTTGGCCCTCGCTCTCCTTCGGGTCTTTAACACAGACTCTTTAGGGTTAGCTCCCCACATGTGTCAGAGTGAACAAGTGAGAGGAGAAAAAAAGGGGGCACCTAAGACAGAAGCCAAAAGTATTTTGTAACCTTGTCATGTCATATTTGCTGTATTCTTTTTGTTAGGAGCAAGTGACTAATTCCAGCCCACATTCAAAGGGAAGGAGGGGCACCTGGGTGGCTCACTTAGTGGGGCATCCAACTTCAGTTTAGGTCAAAATCGCACAGTTTGTGGGTTCGAGCCTGATGTGGCAGCTGTGGTTCGAGCCTGATGTGGTTCGAGGCAGCTCAGGGCCTGGAGCCTGCTTCGGATTCTGTGTCTCCCTTTCTCTCTGCCCCTCCCCAACTCGTGCTCGCTCGCTCACTCTCTCTCAAACATTAAAAAAAATTTTTTTAAGGGAAGGAGATTACACAGGATATGAATACGAGGAGGAGAGGTTTTGTGGGGGGCCTCTTAGAAATTGCCTACCACATCTTCTTTTCCCCAACAATATTTCCCTGGGATGCCTGGTGGCTCCGTCGGTTAAGTGTCCGACTTCGGCTCAGGTCATGATCTCACCATTTGTGAGTTTGAGTCCTGCATTGGGCTCTGTGCTGACAGCCCGGAGCCTGGAGCCTGCTTCGGATTCTCTGTCTCCCTCCCTCCCTCTCTCTCTGCCCTCCCTCCCTTGCTCACACTCTGTCTCTCTCTCTCTTTCTCTGTGTCTCAAAAATAAATAAACATTAAAAAAAATTTTAATTAATATTTCCCTTACTGCTTTAGTTTTTGCCTTTAACACTTGCACTTTCTTACACATTTTTCCCTGATTTTCGTGTTAATTGTCTTTCTCCCATTAGCATTTCATCTCCACGAGGGCAAAGATTTTTGTTTCTCTCACTGCTGGATCCTATGCAACAGAAGATTTTCTGGAATAGACTCCCTACATATTTAGTAAATCGATAAATGAAAGAATTTGCCATCCAAAAGCCCCTCGCCGGCCGCTGAAGCCCTCTGCGATCCTCTCAATTTGTCCTCTCTTTGGCAGATTGGTGATGAAATCTTAGAGATCAATGGCGAGACCACCAAAAACATGAAGCATTCTCGGGCTATAGAACTGATTAAGAACGGTGGCCGCAGGGTGCGTCTGTTTCTGAAGCGGGGAGACGGCTCCGTACCGGAATATGGTGGGTCAAACTATGAAAACATCCCTTCCTTCCCTGGCATGACTCCATGAATTTGTCTGCAGAACTACAGCAGGAAAGTCTTTTTGTTTTCCCCTGTCCACCAGTGTCTTACCAGCCTTTCGCACCATGTGATTCTTTGCCTCGCTTGTCCTGAGATCCCTACACATTTCGTCCTCTTGCTTGCTTACGTGGACTGGGACGTGGCCTGAGACCAGATCTTTAGAGCCCCCTTTCTGATAATCAGAACATTCTGTCTAGTCCAACCAAGAGCGAAGGAATGTTGTTGGAACTGTGCCAAACTGTTCCTCAGATCCGATTGTTAGCACAGAAATGACTACACTCCTTCTCAGAAGCAGGAAAGCAGGTTTCCTGAGTGATATGTTGAGGCACAATTCTCTTTTTTTGTTCTTTCTTTTTTGGGTCCTCGATGTTTTTACTTAAGAGGCGTGAAATTTTGAGACGATTTGGGGGCCTTGCTCTGTATGTGACACTTCTGCATCCCCCCCCTTTGCTGGTCCCTACCCCCCAATCAGACCACCGGAGCCCACTACTCTAAAACAAACAAAACTGTTGCTATATTAGCCATATGTTTTTAGATGAAAAAGGATGAAATAGATTCCCAGTGCTCATCATGAGGGAAACATGTTACTATACCTTTCCTGTGGGGAAGGCCAGGTTTTACATAGAGTTCCTTTGTCATATGTGTAGACATGACCTGAGTAAACAGCAGTGATCTTTCCTTAGCTTAGCGTTCTGATGGCAAAATGCTGTATTTTATAATAATTATGTCCTATTTATTTGAGAGTCTTGTTTAAACTAAAAATAAAAAAAAAAAAAGCTATGCCCTAGTTGTAGGGCTTTTCTTCCCAACCAAAGGTCTACAGAAGTTTCTATAGAAACTGTGATTGAATGGTCCCCATATACGTTGGTCCCCTTTATTAGGGATTGATCTGTTATCACCCTCTTTTCTGAAAGTCATTCTGCACAATTCCCAGTTGCGTTTTGGACTTGATCGGGTCCTTAATTCAGATGCAGCTCAAAGCAAAGGAGAACTCCTTTGAAGGACAGTCTTCCCAAGTGTTGGACACTCATACAGGTGTAAACTGCGAGGGGCCCGAGGTGGGGGGAGGGAGGTAATCCGACGAGGCCCCTGTAGACAAGGCCAGCCACAGGGGAGGTGTTTGGACAACATTAAGCCGTCACGGCTGCGCACTGTGCTCAACCTCTGACCGTAGGTGTATCAATGCCACTAAACTGTGTAACACTGTCTCCCTTTTCTGTCTTCCCTATGCTTCTGTTGGATGTGAGATTTCATTTGAGAATCATCGTCAGTAACCTGTGTACCTTCTCAAAACCTATGTCTGTTGCACTGAGGATGAAAATCCAACACTAACAAATGTTCTTTGGGCTAAAAATAAAGATCCTCTAAATACTCATTTTTCCAAGAAGGGTTCAACTTGCCAGAGTTGTGCTGCTGTAATGTCTCCACGCGTCATTTGGACTAAATCTCTCTAATTCTACCGATTAGAGTCACAAATGGTTATAATATGTTAAGTTCCAATATTTTTCTGACTTGATTGGAACCTGCTTCTCTGTGAGGCTATTTTTGTAATGAGTTTTTTGTACTTAATTTAATTGCCGCGGTCTTCGGGTGGGGGGCGGGGAGGGACCACCGGTCTTCTGTTGTTTATTGTTAATGCACTCCTCTATGCCAGCTTGTCATTGTTCCAGTTGTTTGAAAAAAAAAAAAAAGAAAGAAAAAAGGATGCATCCATTGTCTGGGTTCTCGAGTCACCTTATATGGCTGTCTGAAAAATGTCACTGTTCCGATTGCGGTCTCTGCAGCCTTATTTGAGTGTTGCCTTAGACTGTCTGACTGGACAAATAAACTCTCTTTGCCCCATGTTAACAAATGCAGATTTTTTTTTCTTTCCTCTGTGTTATAGGGAATCTAAATGTTCAACTTTTTCTCTTTCTCTCTCTCTCTCTCTCTCTCTCTGTCTGACTGTTCTTGGTGCTGGGCCCTCCCTTCTACAGCGATGATACCTCCTAATCTCGCTGCATGTATGAGAAATGAAAAGCTCGGGGAGGCTTGCTTCTACCTTATGGGCCATAATCAAACTACGGTTTGTAGCTCAATCAATACTAGGTGTTTCTGTGCTGTGGCCTAATTTCCTCATTGCTTCTGCTTAGCTCTATTTTGATATGTTTGGCAATTCATTCTGAGCACGCTGCGTTCTTTGAATTGTAAGTACACCGCTGACCCCTGTCTAAGTCTTGCTCTCCCTTATCTTAAAAGTAGGTGTAAGAAAGCCCAGGGTTAGATTTGTGAGAGTGATCTGATAAGCCCCTGCCCTCACCCAAATCTTAAAACGATTTTGTAAGCTCCTGTTTGTGTTCATTCTAGTACCCCGCCTTCAGAAAGAACAAACCTCCTATCACAGAGCCCTCGGTCAGGAAGGCTTTGTTAGACAGAGGGAGGACTTTTTCTACCCGGTCAGTTATCTCTCTGGAAACTGCAGCCCAGAGTCCAAGTCCTGTCCCCAGCCTGTTTTTCTAAGTTTTATCGGCCCATAGCCACGCCCATTTCTTGTATGTGACGGCTACCACTGCTTTCACACTATAGTTGCAGTTAAGTAGTTACAACAAACTATGCAGCCAGCAAAGCCAAAAATACATACTCTTCGTCCTTTACAGGAAATCTACAAGCCCCGCTCTAGGCTATATTCCTGTTTGCACTAAAACGCACCCTAGGTTTTGGGAGATCATTCATGAAACAGATCGTTTCATGTAGACCTTGCTGCCTCACCAAGATCCTTAAAAGAGTTCCTGCGACTCCTTCATCACCCTGGTTTGCCCTCCACACGGCGGCACCTTGTTTCCGGTGTCTTCCGTAGAACATGTGTGACTTGCTGTGTTAGTTGCAACAGAGCATCCCTGCTTTGAAAAGAGTTTTCATAATTACAGGATGCTACCTAAAACATTTGCTGCATCATTTCAAATCATTTAATAATAAATAGGAGCCCTCGTGGGCTGCTCTGCTTTAAAATCTATAGATGCCTTGATGTCCTAAGCAGCAGCCCAGGGACCCCACAGCCCCCCAGTGCCATTATGGCTGCCTTATGTCGTAAAATACTGAGGAAAGTACCTCAGAAAGATCGCACCTAAACCCCATCCAAAGTCCACCTCTCTTCTACTGATTTTCTTTGGTCAGCAAACGCCACATTTTAAAAATAATTTCTTACACTTAACACAAAAGTAGAGAAAAGTATTGAATAAAGTTCACAAAGGTAGAGAGAATGTTTAATGGACCCTCACATACATGTCACCTGTCCCTGTCATCAGTATCTGGCTGTGTCGGCCCTATAATCCCCTTCGCCTGACACCCTGGATTATTTTTTTTAAAAAAGAGAAGTGTTTTAAAATGGCAGTATACTTTGCATGCAGTACGATGCATAAAGCCTGAGTGTACGGCACAGGCTTTTTTTTTTTCTTTTAACCCCTGTATACACTCATTTAATCACCCTTGTCAACATAGAGACTCCCCAGAAAGTTCCCTCGTGCCCTTCCAGGTCAACAACCTAGATTATTTTTAAGCAAGTTAAAATAAGTGTTCTTTATAGAAAAGAATGTTTTCTTTGGTGGGGGCTGGGAGGGGGGAAGAAGGGTGGGCAGGGGGGAAGGGTTAGTGGGTGGGGGCAGCGGAGCAAGGGATAGTTAAGGGGGGGGGCATGTTCTGATACTTGTAGTTACCCTGTTTGGGATGTGCCTTTAAAGACCGGAGTCATGACCGATGGCTGTGAGCTCCTTAAGGATCTCTGTCCAGAGCACAGCCAACAGTAGCTGGAGGCCGAAAGCCACAAGAACTAAGCTTTTAACCCGGGGTAGTTGGCAGTTCTTCTTAACGGAGATTGCGTTGGCTTTGGTTCTGCCTGCTTTAACCAGCTAGCTGTTCGTTTGTTGTGACTAATGAGAGCTTAGGCGTGGGAGCGGGGACAGGAGCTGAAGGCCCTGCCGTACCAAACTGTGGCTCTCCTGTATTTTCCCCCGGCAGACCCCAGCAGCGACCGCCTCGGCCCCGCCGCCCCCGGTGCACAAGGTGTTCCGGAAGTGAGGGCCGCGCCCCCCGACCGCCGACCGCATCCGTCATTGGAGTCCAGTTACCCACCCGATCTTCACAAATCATCACAGCATGGGGAAAAGCGGGCACACGCGAGAGACCCAAAAGGCAGCAGAGAGTATATCAGACACCCCAACGAGCATCACACATGGAACGGAACTTCTAGAAAACCCGACAGCGGGGCTTGCCGACCCAAGGACCGGGCCGCGGAGGGACGGAGAGAGGCACCCCCCGAGCGGCTGGTGACCAACGGCCCCAAGAGGAGGTCCCCGGAGAAGCGCAGAGAAGGCACCCGCAGCGCGGACACCACCCTGGAGAGGAGGGAGAAGCACGAGAAGAGACGAGAGCTGTCCCCGGAGCGGAGGCGCGAGCGCTCGCCCACCCGCAGGAGGGACAGCTCCCCCAGCCGGCGGAGGCGCTCCCTCGAAAGGCTCTTGGATCACAAGCGGTCCCCGGAGCGCAGGAGAGCGAGCTCGCCGGAGCGCAGGGCCAAGTCCACCGAGCGCAGGCGCGAGCGGTCCCTGGACACCAGGAGCCGGGAGGACGCGGTCGGCCACCACCGAGAGCGGGAAGAGCCCAGTCTGAAGCCGGACGCCGGCAGAAGCTCCAGGCACGCCCCCGAGCAGAGAAGGCGACCTTACAAAGAATGTAGCACCGACCTCAGTATCTGAGACTGCGAGGCACATTCCAACCTTTACCGTGTCAAAGGTTCTAAAAGGAAGGTCACAAACCTGAAATAATTTAGTTTCTTACCTGGAGGAAGCTTCCGACACCCGATGGATGATCCTATGAAGAACAACAAACATTTTATGCATTTGAAATCTTATAAGAAAAAAATATATATATATGAAAAGTGTTGTGCCTGATGTATAATATTAAAGAAAGTATTTTTAAATGCATACTTTTTTGGAAATTATTTGCCAAATGCTGCCCCGAAGGGATATAAATTTTGTTTCTACGTAAACCGTAGAATTGTCAAGAATCGTTCCCTTATGGAGGGGGGCAGTCTTTTTCTCTCCTGGTTCAATAGGGCTGTTGATCATTTTTCTCTGAGGGAAATTATTGATTAAGTTTAATTAATTTGCTGTAGATCATTATGTAGTGGTGTAGTGCTCTCCTGTAGTTAGGAGTTTTTCTTTAAAAAAAAAAGCAAAAAGGCAAAAGTTATATTTGTAGAAGTTGAGGACTCTTTAGGATGGATTAGAATTGCCAGGGATCCTAAAATTAAACTGTATGAAGAGACTACTATTGCAAATGAAGGATATTTATAGCTAAACTACACAGCACAAAGAAATGTTCCCTTCTCGAGTCATAGCTGGTTCAGAAAACAGCTTGGACTCTCCCTGGCCATAGAAAGGCACAGAGAGGAGAAGGGTGGCTGCCGTTACCCAAAGGTAGCCCAAGCACAGATAGATGGTCAGGTTCATTAGCATCACCGACAATAAGATCTCATTAAGGCAGTGCCATCACAGCTTTGCTCAACTACCAGAAGGAGCAGACGGTGAACCCCTGTATTGTGTTGTCTGCTTGGAGGCCGAATAGTGGATGGAATGGGGGACCATGTGCCCAGTGTGAGGGAGCCGTGAGAATCCTCAACAGAGAAAGTATTCCCCCCTGTGTAGCATAAGCCGGAGGTTGCCCTTTGCCAAACTGGGGGCAAGGGAATGAGCGTTGGTGGAAGTTACCTCTCTGTTGTTATTTAAAGAAGTGAGGGTTGGGGGTGCTTATTCTCAGAAATGCCCATTTCCCTCCGAAACCGTAATAAAAGTCTCCAGGATGATTGAAAGGGAAAGAGAGACACAGTCCCAGTGATACTAGATCACGTTAGCAAACCTCTGCCCTCATGACCCTGTCCTTTGCGTCTCTGGACAGCAGAACAAAGCATAACAATTTTTCTTTCTAGAATGACCCATTCTTTTGCAGTCCCGCACGAGGAGTGGTTGGGTCGGCTCGTAGCCCCAGGATGTGGTTGAAATGGATTACTGCCTAGCTGAGCCAAAACGTTTGCTTGTTCCTGTTGGACCACTACAGCAAACCGCTGCTTAGGATGCATTGTGTATTTCTGTAGTACTGTTTTGCATTTTCCATACCCACACACAACCTTGCAAGTCAATCACTGTTGTTCTCATGGTACTGTTTAAGGAAACGAAGAAAAAGGAAAAAAAAATGGAGAAAACCAGCCAGTCATTGTGTGTACAGTTAAAAATTGTAATTAATAGAGCCTGTTTAAAAAATAAAAAAAAAACAACTGTTGCCTTTTTTCCTTGTATAAAAGAGAATTTATGACAAAAAATTTAGCTGTGGGGAATGTGATATGTGTTTATATTTCTGAATATGGAACAAATTGATTCATTGGGATATATTTTAATGTAATCTAAATCAGGTATGTAAAGCTGTTTTAAACTGGGAGACAATATAAGTAATTCTCTAAAGCTTTAGTTGGTTTGAATATCATCATTTCCTCCATGGTGAGCCTGCTCGTGAATTATTAAGCATTTGTTTGTATTCTCTGTTCCTCACTCATTTCTTGCCGTGTGCTATGGACTTAATGCTCTTTCTGTATTGATGAAAAGCAGTATGTGGGCCAATCTTTTTATAAAACACTATGCATATATAAATATCACATTGTTCATAGCTTTATTTGACTTATGGGTTTATATATTACATAGAGTGAGTACCTGTCGTTGTGTGGACATGCACAAAACTAGTTCCTTTCCGGGAACAGAGACCGTGAGCATTTTGTAGCTACAGAGGAGGAAAAGGGTCTGTGCCCGCTATCTTTACTGTCAGTTTTCCACGCGAAGCAGGCTTTGAGCTGTGGTAGTGAGGCCGAGGGAGAACACAACTGCTTAGCAGCTTTCTCTTTCATCGGGTTCCTTCCTAGGAGCCGACTTGGGGGATTTTATTCCTACGGCTCCGCTGCTAGGAATCTTCTCACTATTCCTAGCAAAATCTGTGATGTTAAATGATCGATGCTCTCACTCGTGGTCCAGAGTTTTAAATAAATCAAGGTGGAATTTGGGGAGTACATCGTGAAGGTAACAACTTAGTGTCTGTCTTGTTGTCAGAGGTGATATTTGACATTTTAAAATCTGTGTGCTGCCCACCTGGGCTTGGTCTTCACCGGTCCGTGGAGACTTCCGGTGGCAGTCTCCCCTGTCTGCCACGCATCAGACTTGCTTTGGAAATATTGTACTGTACAGGGACTATGCATTAAGCAGAAAGATCTACTTTTCTCTGAACTACTGTAACCTTAGATTGGAGACTGATTCTTGTGAGCCTACTTTCCCTAATCCCCCACTTCATGTCAATGTCTTGATGAGAGATGCTGGATGAGTATTTTGTATGATTAAATCAAACCATTGAAGAATTCCCCTCCCACCCATTACACAGCTGATGCCTGAAAGAATGTTGGTGGGGCGGGGGGAGAACTCAACACCCTACTTGTATTTTTTAAGTTTCTTTTGTGAAAGATTTTTTAATGCATTTTTACTGTAAAAATACATGGAAATGTATGCATTCCATAACCACTATTGCTTCTGGATTGATATCTTTTTTGTCTCTGCGTTGTCTCAAATGTGTCAGGGTCAGGGAATCAAGTGAGGGGGCCTGGCTCCAACTCGATATCCTGTCATTCCGTTGAAAGGGAAGGAATTATGCCTTTGCAGCCATAGTACAGTGCCTTGCTCTCAAAGGGTGGTCCGTGGGCCACCTGCCTCATCATCACTGGAGAGTGTATGAAAAATGCAGAATCTCAGGCCCACCCTAGACCTACTGAGTCAGACTGTGCCTTTAACAAGACCCCCCAGCTAATTCGTATGCACCTGAAGCTTCAATAGCACGGTAGGTCATGGAACCCTGGTGAAAAGCAAGACCTGCTAAGCCATGTGCTTCATCGGGTCCTAATGGCGATCTTCAACAAGTTCCTTAACCCCTTCTTCACCTCACTTTCCTCTTCTTCAAACAGGCATATCTCAGAGTTGGTAAGAATAAAATGCAAAGTGCTTAGCACACCTCTGGCCATCAGAACAATCCTCAGTAAATGATAACTCAAAAAAATTGGGTGGGGGGGGGGCGCCTGGGTGGCTCAGTCTATGAAGCATGACTTCGGCTCAGGTCATGATCTCACGACTTCTGGGTTTGAGCCCCGCCTCGGGCTCTGTGCTGACAGCTCAGAGCCTGGAGCCTGCTTCAGATTCTGTGCCTCCCTCTCTCTCTGCCCGTTCCCTGCTCACACTCTGTCTCTCTCTCTTTCAAAAATAAACATTAAAAAACACTTTTTTTTTTTGAGGAGGAGGAGGAGGATTTCCAGCCTGGTGGTGGGTGTTCTGCTTTCATTGTCCTGGTTTATTTTCCAGTGAAGAAATCTATTCTCCCTTTATTACAATGAGAAAGAAGGTCGTCTGTTGTCATTCCAAAGCTAATGAACAGTGTGGCCCATGCTACTTCACAAGCGTAACTACACCTCGCAGTGTTCTGAAATGTCAAACCGAAATGCTGTGCTGTGAAAATTAAGATGAAAAGAATCTCGGAGCCTACCTCTTAGAGCTAGAGATGTATGCGAAGTTAGACATGAGCCTAACTAGTCCTCCTAGATGAAAAGGTTAATTAGTGAGTGGTTTTGACGTGTGTCCTCCTTGGTCACGTCATTTCGAATGACTTTCCAATTTTCTTCACACGCATTGTTGCTTCGGTATGACTTAGTAGTTAGGGCTTTCCTGTAGAACTTAAGTTCCTGGGCATTCGGAAAGGTATTGTGTTTAATAATAGGCCTTCTTACAGTCCATCTCTTTTGCTGTATTTTGCTTTATTTTGTCACCAGCGTGGTAATTACAGACACTGTTCACTTCCCTAGTATCTCTTTTGTTAAAGTTGGCACCTATAAGTGGTCCCTGGCTTACCTGATAATTGAAGCTATTTGTAAAGCCCTTACATCCCACAAGCTCTTGGCCTGCCATAAATAGTCACACTAAAAAGAATGTGACTCAGTTAGAGCTGGATAATACAGCCGGACTTTTCCCGGTGATGGCCAATCCAAGACCACCTTTGATGGTCTGCATTAATCGTCAAAGGAAGTTCCTCAAGGTGATTTTTCTTACAGTCAGGCACCGTCATCAGCATTGTGGGTGTTCAGCACAATAAGATTCTACTGCTTTTGAAATAGGCATCATTACAAGCTCCTAAGGAAGTGACAAAATGCGTCCTTCCCAACACCATTATTTGGAGTGTTTTTTGCAGGAAAAGGCCTTTTGTGAACATTTTTGGACTAGTCCCACCCAGCGATGTGTCAGTGCATGGTGCACTTCTTCATCAGCCGGAGTAGGGTGGTTTTTCTTCTCTAGTGTAAGTGTTAGAGGAATGCTGGGTCCGAAACGCAAGATCCTTTTGGAAGCACGTGTTAAGCAAGGTTGCATTAACAGTAAATACTTGAGTGTCTCTTGTGACTGCTGTCGTCTCTATCACTGTTTTATCTAACTGGAAAGTCTCCATTGTCCCGTCCCTTAAGGACATAAGGACTTGATCTGCACCACCTGGAACTCTACACACCTACAAGCACTGCCTTTTAAGTATATTTGTATCTCAAGGGATAGAGTCTGATTGGAATGGATTATAGCCAGGAAGAGAAAATAGCTCAGAAAGGCTGCAAATTCTTACCTGTGTAACAGGCAAGGCTTATTACTCTAATTCTTCGAACACATAATGAAGACCAACTCTACCATTGCGTGGCGGGGCTGGACATACCTCCTTCTCGGTCTCAGGAATTCATAGCTGGGTGGGGAAAGCAAACAAATACAAATGAACCACATACCAAGCAGAAGCGCAGGATCTGTGAGAGTGATTAACAGGGGATGGAGCCAAATTGAGAAAGCCTAGAATTCTGGAAGGAAGGGAAGTAGGTAACTGGGGAAAGAGGGAGAGAGGTCCAGCCTGAGGCAAGGGAGGGAGTGTGGTCCTAAATGGAAGAAGCCAGGCAGCCTTGCTCTGAATTTTAGACTTAAGAGTGACAAGGGTCTTTTGAGGAGTAACGGAGCCCCTGGTGAGCTGCGTGTGCTGGGAGGCTGGGGAAGGGGGGCAGCTCAGGTTTGAGCTGCAGGAAGATGACCTTGAGGAGTGGCCCAAGGAGGGTGGGAGGCTCTAGCACCGTCCAGAAAGCAACTCCTAGCTGAAAAACCATTCTAGATAAGGCAGGGTTCCTCAGAGCCAAAAAGTCCCCAGGCCCATGTTTATGTTCTATTACAAGAATTCATTTTCTTTCCAGCCCAAATCCCTCTACCTCCTCTTCTCTATACCTTTGTAAATACTTGCAGAACACGCTGTACCCAATGTCTCCTGTTAAAGGCAATCGTTTACTATACTACCTGCTTTTCTGAATTCACAAATTCCCACCTCGCCACCATTTTTTACTTCAAACCCTGGTTTCAAACCTTGTAACCTTGTTTTCACTTCTTTTCTATGTTTCTTTGTTTCTTTCTTTCTCTTTCTTTCTTTGTTTCTTTCCTTCTCTTTCTTTCTTCCTCCCTTCCTTCCTTCCTTCCTTCCATCCTTCCGTCCTTCCTTTCTTTCTTCTTTTGAGATGAACCGTATTTTTCCCAAGCTATAGAGTCCACTAAGTATTTATTATACAGTTTTTGTCAGACATCCCCTGTGTTATAGGAACTATTCCTGTAATAGCCTCCTTTGAAAAGCGGTAGTTTGATTTTTTTAATTTACAAAACTAATTCTTTATGAAACATTCAAGCATGTCAAGAGAGTCTAAAACAAAAGGCGACATCATTCCTTACCATCTGTCAATCCTAGTTCAGAGAAGTAACAATCACTAACAGCTTGGTTCATGGCATTTAGATCTTCTCCTATTTATATATAAATGTATATAGGTAATGCCGTTTAGGGTTTTATTTTTTTTAAAAATTTGATAAAGGGGCACCTGGGTGGCTCCGTCAGTTGAGCGTCCGACTTCGGCTCAGGTCATGATCTTGCGATCTGTGGGTTCAAGCCCCGCATTGGGCTCTGTGCTGACAGCTTCAGAATCTGTGTCTCCCTCTCTCTCTGCCCCTTCTTGGCTCACACTCTGTCTCTCTCTTCCTCAAAAATGAATAAACATTAAAAAAAATTTTTTTTAATTTTTAATAAAAAATGGACCCATGCAAAAAACAAAAAAAAAGGTATACACAGTTTTAGGAACTGTACTTTTATCTTTTGTATTGTGGACAGTTTTCCATGTTAGACTATATGTGTATGTATGTATAAACATGTAGAATATATATATATACACACACATATATATACATATATGTGTATATAAAGCATCTCGAATACCTCATTTACTCCATTTCTCTATCCATCCTCTTTCCCTTTCTTTCTGGATTACTTCAGTTGCCTCCTTACTTTCCCTCCTCCCTTTGCCCTTGCCTACCTGCAGCCTCTTTTCCACACAACAGCCAGAGTGATTCTTTGAAAACATCAAGCAAAAGGTCAAAGTCCTGACAACAGGCTATTAGGCCTCTGTGGTCCTGCTTCTTTCTTTCTGACCCTTCCTGACCAGTTCCCTTCCAGCCACACTCCAGGCACACTCCCAGCCTTTTTAGGGCCTTTGCTCCAGCCAGTTCGCAAGCCTCTGCCTGGAGAGCTCTCTCCCCATATGTTCATGGCTGACCACTTATTGAAAATGGTCACTGGATTTCCCTTCTACCCTTTTCTCCTCCACAGAAATCCCACTTCTGACACCTCATATCATTTATGTACTTATTATCTATACGGTTTGTCCCCTGTTTCCCGCCTCTAGCGTCTGGGCTGACTTTGGGATCACAGAATCTTAAGTACCACGGGGCCCTGCACTGAGGAAGGCTCCGTGCTTGGTTTGATGCTCCACCATCCCCATCTTAAATTTGTACTAACTTTTGAACAAGGAGAGCCACATCTTCAGTTTGTACCGGGTCTCACAAATTTCCATAGCTGGCCTTGTCATGAATGTAAGCTTCATGAAGATAAGGGAGTTCGTTCTGAACTCTGATGAATTCCAACTTCCTGGAACGAGATCTGATTTATAGTAGGTGCCCCTAGTAGGTGCTCGGAAAATAGAAGTATTCTGCTATCCCGGGTGGCTTTGTACTCTGAAGTTGATAACTGTCTACTTACCTAGTCCCTATGGATTACAAAAAATGTCACAATGAACAACCTTATATGAAAAACTTGGTACCCTTGAGTGGTTCGGTTTAAGTACATTTGAAGGGATACATTGTGACTCCTAGTTCTTTTTTATTTCTGGTGATATTGATATTATTGAGACTTTGCATGCTTTCATTGGGAACAGCAGTTTTTACCAAAATGCTTGCAGCCAACAGACCTCTGTTTCATCAGATAAGAGTTACCAAGCACAGCGTAGCCTCCAAGCCATCTTGGGACAGATTTGACTGCACAAAGAAATCACCAGGGAGCTTTTAAACACGCTGACGCCTGGGCCCGCCCCCAGTCTGGAGTGCGGCCTGGGGGTTTTAAGTTCTCAGGTGTTCCCAGCAGTCAGCCATTTCATTCTTCATCTGCTTTAACCCCACAGACTGTGTGGGACTGAATGGGTCTGCTTTGCCTCTGCCTGCTTCGTAATGCCCACTGGTTGCCTGTTTTTAATTTGCAATATGACAGCAGCTCGAAGGAAGGATGGCTAGAGAATATTTTCCCAAAGTCAACTAAGAAGCTTTTCAAATTTCAGGAAGTTATTAGCCAGCCATATAGATAATGGACATATGTGTACTGACTGTGGAACCTATTTAATATTACTATCACCACTAAACATAGCCATTCATAAAGATAATTGAGAGACTTCTACACTCTCAATGAGATCGGAGCATCATCCTGCAAACTAAGATATAGCAGAGTCCTTTCATGTAAATTCGTCTGAGGAATAGTTTCATGCTCTTATTAAATGGGACGTGTGATCTGTGAAAATCTAACAAGAAAGAGAGAGAATATTGAATAACTAGTGATTAGCACTCATGAGGATAAAAGACTGTTTTCTAATAAATTCTTCCAAAGTATTTATGATGTAGCATCCCCCCCCCACACACACACGTGCAACTACTTTGGGGCTGAAAAGTAATTGTGTCATTATCAAATAAGTGAAATGTGACATTCTTATGACCAAAACAACATACATGCCTTAAAATTTAAGGAGAACAGCATTCTTGGGAAAATACTGCTAGGAATTATTGCACTTACCCCGAAGCTCTGGTGTTAACATGGGAGACTCTAACACTGACCCAGGCCAGTGGTACAGGCCCCTCCATTGATAGGACTGCCCCTCACTTGGACCCAGAGGGACACTCAAAGACACATTTGAAACAGTCATGAGATCTAGAACTAGGTAACATCTTTCTGTTATTGGCTACGGAATGTGTCAAAACCAGTAAAAATGTCTTCTGTCCCCCCAACCCGTCAATTTGATAGTCCTCCCTTTAACCACTTCTTCTAGAAGGAATTTTATGAGGCAGATGCTCAGCTTACACTTGGAGATTATAACTCAGTTGACTTGGTTGACTTCTTCCCTTATCTCCGGAAAATATAATTTAGTTCAAAGCAGTCCATTAACAAATGTGTACTGCGGACTCTTTTCCAGGCATGGTGCTGGGCACACAGTGTCAAGCAAATATAACAAAACCCCTAACTTCCTGAAGTTTAGATCTAGCAGAATAGACATCAAATAATTGCGTTAAATTGTCATAAAAGCTGTGGAGGTGGAGGTGGTGCCCACGAGTGTGTGTAAAGGAGGGCACTTGGTCTGAATGGTACACAGAAGGCCAGGGGGTGAAAGGCTCTCCCAGACTGGGCAAAGGCCTTCTGGTGAAGGAACGGTAGCTTATTCCGGAAGCAGGGCTGAGACCCAACTAGACTAACGATCTAGGAAAGCAAGGGAGGAATAGCTAGAAGCAAGACCTGGACGGTGTCTGTGAGCCTTAGAGACCAAGACCCACTGCCTGTTCCCAATGGGAGAGAAAAGAGAGAACAAAGGCGCGATTTACAGGGGACCAAGTGACATGTTCCCCATTGCAAAATTATTTCCTGCAATAAAAAGCAGTGAAAATGGCCCACATTCAACATTTCTACAATCCTAAAACCCAATAGAATAACCACAAGTACGTGAAGGGAAAAATCACCTATCGGTCTTGTTTTCACAAAGGAGCAGATACTTTATTTATTCTTTCTTCAAGAGCCAGCATTTGGGTTTTAGAAAGCATACCTACGCTGGGAATACCTCTGCCGCCAGTCACTTCCTGTTAATGGGCAGGTGTTATTGGAAACTTGTAACACAGGGACCCATTTCCTGTAGATAGATGGACAAAATTATTGAGCAGTGTCATGAACCCCGTGAAATCACCGGTTTGGCTTCTAATGTCTTTTCCCCTCAACCTATTCCGGTTTTATTTTAGCAATCTATTTCATGGGGGGTTATTTTTATTTCTTCGGTGTATTTTGTCTGGATTGTTTCTGTTTCATTCCTCAGTTTTATTAAGCATTTGTTTCCTCTATTTCGGAATTCCATTGAAATGATTCGAATGAGAAATCCCAAGGATGCATGCCTGGGGAATGCAGATGTCTGTATTGTCCTTCCTGTGAGTGAACTTGAATTTGGATTTTGAGAAAGATGGTGTTCCTTGGTGCCCCTTCCCCACAGCATCATGGAAGGTTATATTCAAATGTTGGGACATGGTCTGGGCCATT
Organism: Paguma larvata; assembly: GCA_030068075.1. Lineage (NCBI taxonomy): Eukaryota > Metazoa > Chordata > Mammalia > Carnivora > Viverridae > Paguma > Paguma larvata. Next base: position 31,456,753 of record CM057842.1, on the reverse strand, counting down.
TATTGACGTTAAACCAGGAAGAACTCCATATTCTCTACCATTTTATGCTCCTTTCAGAAGGACCTGAAGTGGGCATCCCTGAGAACATGACTCGGTCTTTGAAAAGACTGGAAAAGCAGATGAGACAAAAGCTCTTAAGTTTTTTATTTGTTTTCTGATACAAGTAATACAAACATACATTAATTTCATTTAAAGGATCCAAATAGTGCAAGGCGCACGCTCCTGTTGACCGCACCCCTCTCCAATCCCAGCCTTCTCTCAGAGCCAGTCGCTGTCAGGGGCTTCTTCCCAACACACCCCCGTATGTGTGCAAATGCCTGAAAGCACACGTAACACAGATTGTTTTCTTCTGTGGAGTTCTGGAAGAACAAGTGCCTGATAACGTACGAATCGTTGGGCAGTGCTGTTTCGTCTCACTTAGTACATGACACCTCTCCTAGATCTGATGGCCAGATTCATGAGAATTCTTGTGACTTTGTGTTGTTTTTTTTTTTTTCAACTACTGAAAAGAATTCTCTTGTATCTTAGTCTGCTCAGGTTGCCATAACAGAATACCACAGACCTTGTGGCCTAAACACCAGCAAGTTATTTTCTCATCGTTGGGGAGCTGGAAGACCAGAATGAAGGTGCCAGGATCGGTGTCTGGTGAGAGCTCTCTTGCTGACTTGTAGACACCCGCTTCCTCATGGTGTCCTCACATGGGCTTCTCCTGGGGCACGTGCACCCCTGGTGTCCCTTCCTCTTCTTACGAGGACAGCGGCCCTGTTGGTGGGGGGTTCCATTTTCCTGACCTCACTCAGCCTTCCCTCCCTAATGGCCCTAACTCCAAAAACAGTCCCACGGGGTTAAAGGCTTCAACATTTGAACTCTGGGGCACACAATTCATTTATAACATATAATGTGGATGCACTACACTTTTAATCTCTTTACCTGGCTGAGGATAAATTCCTTTATATTTTCTTTTAAGTGTAACTGCAGCATGGTTTGTCCCCTTGGTCTCAAAGAGACCAAGATTTCCTTTGCCTCTGGGTGTGTGGGAAGGCAGGGGAGAGGGCATGGAGACGGGGAAGGATAGGGAACTGAGAGATTGATTTCTACACGGCTGATATCCAATTACTCATTCTCACTAGCCCACGGAGTTTTCAGCTTCTTCTTTCCCTGCTAAGAAAGTGGGAGAATCTGGCATTTGAGGGTGCAAAGTCGGAGGAGGCAGGCAAGGCCAGAAATGTCCTGTGTGGGCGGCAAGACTTTCCTGAAAATTAGCATTGCCAGCGAGAAACCTGGGCAACCAAAATGGCTCCAGGCCATAGGCAGACACCCCCCCAGCTCAGTGTGCAGCCACTACCCAGACAGAGTTCTCCAGGGGGCTTTGCATCCAGTTACTGAAACACAACCGTTTTGTGCAGCATTTAGGAAGCCTCTGTGCCCATGTACACCCAAGTCCCCTGACACAATGGGAAAATCTGGAATTTCTTCGTCCATTTAGGTCAAATTATTTTTCCTGGTAAATCTACAAATGCCTTCTGGTTGTGTGCCACACTGGATGGAAATTCTTTGACCTCTTTCCTAAGCCACTGGTTCTCACCCAGGGGCAATTCTGCACCCCTCCCCCTCCCCCCAGAGCACAGTTAGCATGTCTGGAGACATTTTGATTGTCACAACTGAGGAGGGGGAGGGGTGGGGTGGGGTCCTTCGGGCATCTAGTGAGTGGAGGCCAGGGATGCTGCTAAACATTCTAGATGCAACGCACAGGTGGAGCCCACAGCAAAGAAGCATCTGCCCAGGGCTTCCTGCCTTGCTCAGTCAGTAGAGCAATTGACTCTTGATCTTGGGGTTGGGCATTCAAGTCCCATGTTGGGTGTAGAATTTACTTTTAAAAAGTTAATTAATTTAGGGGTGCCTGGGTGGTTCAGTTCGTTGGGCTGCTGACTTCAGCTTAGGTCATGATCTCGAAGTTCGAGAATTCAAGCTCTGTGTGGGGCTCTGAGCTGACAGTTCAGAGCCTGGAGCCTGCTTCAGATTCTGTGTCTCTCTCTCTCTCTATCCATACCCTGCTTGCGCTCTGTCTCTAGCTCTCTCTCAAAAATAAATAAACATTAAAAAAAAATCATTCATTAAAAACACACACACACACACATTGAAAAAATATCTAGCCCAAAGCATGGGAAAAGCTGCTCCAAACCAAATGATAAAATTCTCTGGGGTTTTGCAGCTGGGGAAATAATTTCAGAGTATTGACATCTTTGTTTTGCAGAAGATATAATTCTTAGGTAAGCCTACATTCCTCCAAAATCACTGATTTGAGTGTTTGTTTGAAATGGCGGCTATATTAGTAAACAATTTCCTTTTAGTGTTTTCAGACAATTGCCAAAGCAGTCTGTTAAATTCCTGAGGCGTAACATTCAGGATTCTTGGAGGATGGTTCAGGACATGGACGGCCAATCTGCTCCTTACAGATTCAGTTGGGTTACTTCTCATTATCAAGTGGCCCCGGTGTAAATTTCAGCCCCCCAACTGAAGCTTCACCTTGAGCTAAATAATAATACATGCTTCGAAAGGCATTATGAGAACGAATTAGTTAACTTTTGTAAGGTGCTTTAGAGATAAAAAAAAAAAAAGCTGCTTTGAGTTCTAACTTTTACAAGGAGGCAAATTAGCCACTTTTTAGCCATTACTGGTGGCTTTGATCCTGCCTGCCTTCTCACTTGCCCTGGCAGTTAGTTCCGCGGGAGGAAGAATATTGGAACAAGGAGTGGTGGTCCGTAGTGGAAGGACGCAAAGCTCATTTGTGATGGCTATTTTCAGATTCTCTTTGCGGAGGTAAGAGGAGGAGAAAAACATCCCCAAGGGAAATTAAAATTCCTAAGTAGTGATGGAAGCCTCGAAGGTATTACCTCTGAAACACCAAGAAGTAAATTAGAGAGATGGTATGTTTCCTCATTGATATTCGTCCATTCCATGTGTTCTGGTCTCCTCCCTACGCTAGGCTAGCCTCCCCCCCGCCCCGCACCCCCCCATCCCCCAGGCCAGGAGGACAGTGTGCTTAGAGACTCTGCTAAACATCACCCAAGTAAACCACAGCCTATGTTAAGTAATCTGCGTGTTCTGTGTAGACTCTGCCTTTTAACCCCTTCGGAGTTGGCTTCCTTTTCCTGTTGGAACAACTGTAACTGTCACTACATCTTGTATTCACATGACCTTTGTAGTGCGGAAAATATTGAAGCCAAAATGGGCCAGAACTCTCCTGGGGCCTTCCTACTCCAGCTAATCCTCACAACACCTATTGAGATATAGGCACGATTATCCCCAATTTACAGATGCAGGCTCACAGAGTCTGGTCTCTCTACTTTGGACACAGAGCTGGGAAGCAATGGTGCTAAGAACGGTTGTTTCAAAGTCAATGTTTTATTCTTTCTAGAACCTCAAGGTGAAAATTTTCCCTGCATTTTTTTTTTCCTTCGGCCTTTGTCCTCCTGGGAGTCTAGCAGGAAAGGCAGCATTGGCTCTGTGCTTTGGATAAATGGACAAGGGGCTGGGAGTACCTAGGTGGTTCCCTCCTTTGAGCATTCGCCTCTTGGTTTTTGTTCATGTCATGATCCCGGGTCGTGGGATCGAGCCCCATGTTGGGCTCCGTGCTGAACGTGGGGTCTGCTTAAGATTCTCATTCTCTCTCTCTCTCTCTTTCTGTCTCTCTCTCTCTCTCTGTCAGGGCACCTGGGTGGCTCAGTCAGCTAACCACCTGACTCTTGATTTCAGGTCAGGTCATATTCTCACACTTCATGAGTTCAAGCCCCACATCAGGGTCTGTGATGACAGAGCAGAGACTGCTTGGGACTCTCTCTCTCCCTCTCTTTCTGCCCATTCCCTGCTTTCTCTCTCTCTCTCAAAATAAATAAATAAATAAAACTTAGGAAAAAAAAAATTCTCTCTCCCTCTGCCCCTCTCCACCACTTCCACACCCTCTCTCTCTCTAAAAAAAAAAAAAAAAAAAAAAAAAAAAAATTTTTTTTTTAAAGAGACGAGAAATGTTAAGTTTGCCTACAAATACCAAGTCTTTTGGTGAATTCGCCTTAGTGACCTCCCACACGCTCCTCAGCCTCTGCGCCTCTGCAGTTTGGCTTTCACATGGACCCTGAGCCCACAAAGGCCATTTGTCCTAATAGACAAGACTAATGTCACTCTCCTGCTTTTCAGCTCTTCCCTTTCTGAGGCCCTGAACACAGCTGACCACTGTCTCCTTTATTATCTACTTTTGCCTCGGGTGGTGGTTCCTTCCTCCCCCCGCCCCACCCCCACGTTGTTGTCTCCTTGTCCCTGTGTAACTGTTAGACACTGAGGGCTCCCCAGGGAACCGTCTTCCACATTCTTTTCTACTTTGGTGATTTCATCTCTTTCCATGGCTAAGATCACCGGTTCCTCTACTTTGCTGCATATCAGAATCACCTGGGGGAGCTTTAAAACATCCCCGAGCCCAGATTGCGTTGTAGACTAATTAGATCAGAATCTCTGATCATCAGTGGTTTTGTTTTTTTTTTTTTTAAGCTTCCTAGGTGATTTCGAAATGCAGCCAAGTGTGAGAACGAGAGGCATGCATCATCCTCTCGAGGTGATTCTCAGGCGTCCACTTCTAGAGGCCGTCTCTTCCCTCAAGATGAGGTGTATGTCTCCACCTGCACCCTCTGGCCCACGGACACCTTCATCTCGGCAGGTGCAAAGAGGAGAGTCATCAAATTCAGCAAGAAGAAAAACAGACGGCTCTGTTACATGTGGATTTCAGAGAAACGGTGAATAATGTGTTCGTAGAAACAGGTTCCAAGTATTACGTGGGACATACTTATCCGCCCAGATGGTTTCTTGTTTGTCTGAAATTCGAAGATAATCAGGCCTTTTTCGTTTTATCTGGCAATTGTACTGGAGAGAAAATGATTTCTCTTTGAATGGCCTCTCTGGCTGCGTCCCCGAAGCCTTCTCTCACCAGTTCTTTCTCTTCCAGCCGCACATCCAGTCACGGCTTTTCGGACTCTAGCTTTGCCATCCCGCAGTGCTTCTCAGATCTTTCCTTCTCCCTTCTCTACTGATGCTTCTGACTCAGGTCTGCCCTCATCCTCCTCTGCCTTCGGGATTATGTTCACAGTGTAACTTGACTCCTTTAGATCTGTACTCTTTCTTTGATCATCTCATGTCCGTGATTTCCAAAATGACCTTATAAAACGCAGATCTGCTCATGTCACTCTTCCATGTGAAAGCCTCCAGGGGCCACTCATTGCCAAAGACTCCCTCACACCCACTTCCTTTGGTGGTTACACCAGGTACCTGCTTCAGGGCACAGCCGCTGGACTGCCAGTGGCCAGAGCCTGACTCTGACCTTACGATCCAGCAGCTGCCCCGTCACCGGAGCTCCCGTGCAGCCCGTCCAAAAGACACGTCCTGGCACTTGCCTACGCCTCGGTTGCTGCTTGGCCTAAAGTATCTTCCTCTTCCAAACAATAAAAACAAACAGAACAGACACATCTTAGAGCCATACTGTCACGTTCGAACCCTAGTAATTCCTGGAGGCTTTCTTACAATTCTTACCACCTGTCAACCGCCTCTCTCCATCCTCAGCACTGTTCTGCTTTCAACATACCAGCATCTTGAGCCCGGACTAATGCCATAGATTTCTAATTGGCCTCACTTGTGTCCACACTTGCTCTCCTTCTAGTGCGGGCCTTTTTAGAAGTAGGTCAGATCATGTGAACTACTGCCTGGTGGTCCTTCCCTACTTCATCACATCCTCTTCCCTTGCCGGTTATGGCAGGTACCTGCTCCAGGGCACGGCAGGTGGACTTCCAGTGGCCAGAGCCTGACCTTGGTGCCTGTGATTTTCTTTGGCCCGTGGAGTCAGTTCTGATGAGCGACAGGCTGGCCATGCCAGGGAGTTAAAGGTTCCCAACCCTGAGGACCTTCAACCAAGGTTTCACAAGCTTTGATGTATGACCTACACTCTTTCTTAGAGTTCCCAGTAGGATTAAGCATCAACAGCTTATAGTAGTAATTTACTTGTTAAGTCACCGTTCATTGGTTCTTTCTGGTCTCCATCTCGTTTTCTCACTCATGTATTGGCTTTTCCTGGGATCACCTCCCAAATAAACTATTTGCCTTGGAATTCTTGACTCAGGGTTGGCTGCCAGGGATTGCCAAACTAAGACAGTAGTGAACTCTTAGTAATCCTTCCTCACTGTGTTAGATTGTTAACAGCCATTAGTGCCTGATGAGTAAGAGAACATAGAAACTCAAGGACTACACAGAATCAAGAGAGTTTGCATGAGTGCCTTGTTAATCACAAGATTAACCTATTTTTTTTTTTCTCATTGAAACTCATCGAGAATGCCTAGGTGGCTCAGTCGGTTAAACATCTGACTTCAGCTCAGATCATGATCTCACAGTTCGTGAGTTTTAGGCCCACATCAGGTGAGCTTGGGCCCTGCATTTGGTGAGCCTCGCTTCTCTCTCCCTCTCTGTTTCCTTCCCTCCCTCCCTCTCTATCTCTGCCCCTTGCACTTGTGCCCTCTCTGTCTCTCAAAGAAAAAAACTCATTGAAAGATGGGAATTTTTTTTTTCTTTTTGTTAAGTATCTCTATGCCCAACATGGGGCTCAAACTCATGACCCTGAGACCAAGAGTTGGAGGCTCCACTGACTAAGCCAGCGAGGTGCCCTTGGGGAGAATTTCCATCATAAGTATTTTGGGAGTATACATGTGCAACTGCCTGCAACCTCTTAAGTGTCCCTTTTACGCACCGAATTAAGGCCCCTGGGATCCATGATTATAGTCTCTAACCCTGGTCACACATGATTGGACTAGAGTGACCCCGTGACTCATGTTGGACATAAAATCCACTCTCTCAGGAATGTGGATTAAGACTTGGACATTCTAGTTCAGTCTGAAGTCAGAAAAATAAAACATAGCGACAATGGCCCAGCCATTTTCCACCCCACATTTCCTACCACAAGAGCTCACTAACTAACAGAAAACGCTAGTCTGAAGAGAGAGACTAACAAAGTATGCAGCGAGGAAAGAGAGAGAAAACTATCTTGGTTCCTGCCTGTTTCTAGTCCTCCTGGAGCTCAGCTGTATCCCTGTCCCTGGGTTCTAAGAGAGACCCTGCAACCTCACCATGCTGGTTTGTTGTTTGCTCACGTTGCTTTCCATTACTTGCAACCAAGGGGTTAGAATGAAAACGGTTTCCATGGAGCTTGCTAACGAAAGAAGTGAAACACCTCTGATGTACTTTCTAGGTGGAAGATTTCTGTACGGATGGCTCAGGTGGCCAAGGAAATACCATCCTCTGTCCACAGAGGGACTGTCTGGATGACGAGGAGGAGCACAGTGCTTTCGGTTTCTGTTTCCTGACAGCTTTTTTGTTTTTTGAATTTTTTCTCTTTTATATGTCTATCACATGATGTACTTTCGTGCCATTTTATTTCTTCAGACTTCTTGTCTCCGGTTAAGTCCTAACTTTGGGGAAAAGTGCCGATCACCCTTGAAATTCGAAATTACTTCTCATAAGCATGGTTAAATAGAGGAAGGAAACAATGCCATCTTTCATCGCTTCCAAAAATTCGATACATCGAGGAGGTCCGGCTGGCTCAGTCAGTGGAGCATGAGATCACAGTGGAGCACGTGATCTCAGGGTTGTGAGTTCGAGTCCTAGGTAGGGCTTAGAGATAACTTTAAAACATTTTTAAAAATCTTTAAACAAAAATAAAAACATGAAAAGCTGATATATTGGAACACAGGTTTTCAAAGAATCTGAATCAATCATTTGATTTCTCCTACTCTTCCCCTCCTTCTCACCGTGAGGCGTTCCAGTCCTGAGAAAGTGGGCAGTAGTGACATGGTATTGGAGTGACCACAGTGGCAGGCAGGCTCTATGTATTCATCCCTTCTGCTCTGAAACCTTACAGTTCCATTTCAGCATGATTCTGGGCCTGCTCAGGGCCTTGCCTCAGCCAAAAGAATGTACTGGACGTGATGACACAACAGTTAAGAGCCTCAGTTTCAAGAGACTTTGTATACATTACTTGTTTTCTTGCATAACTGGTCTTTCTGACTTTTGGACTCCAGTCATGCCCAGAGAACGCACCCTGGCTAGTGTTCTGAAGGATGAGAGACCACACGGAGCACAGCGCAAGACTATGGGAGACCAGCCAGCCCCAGCCAACCTACCAGCTGACCACAGGCACATAGCAGCCCTGGCTAGATCAGCAAACCAGGCCCGATTAGCAGAACCATCCAGGTGATCCATAGCCTTTGGAGAAATGATACATAGTTGTTATTTTAAGTTACTAAGTTTTTTTTTAAAAGCTTATGTATTTATTTTGAGAGAAAGAGCATGTGAGCAGGGAAGGGACACAGAGAGAGAGGGAGAGAGACAATCCCAGGCAGGCTCCATGCTGTCCGCAGAGAGCCCGACACTGGGCTCGAACCCATGAACTGTGAGATCATTACCTGAGCTGAAACCAAGAGTCAGACTTAACAGACCAAGCCCTCCAGGTGCCCCGATGCTACTAAAGTTTTGGGGAGATTTGTTCCAGAGTCTCACTGTAGTAATAGATATGGGCTGATATGCTCCCCAATATTTCTTCTATTGCAATTACAAATGCTTAAGTCTCTAATATAAAACTTAATATTACGGTTCTGTCTGTGTGTTACTATAAATTCTCACCAGATTTGGAGGCTCTATTCTAAATGATCACCTTAATATGGGCTGTAGTCTATACATAAATGTCACTCTGCAGACGACTTGGTGGCATCTGAGAAAAATGAATTCTGCAGAGCAGAGCTTGACAGACTGAACCCTGTGGGGCCAAACCCCACGCATGGCCAGTCCCTGTCAATAAAATTTGGAGGCGGGGGGAGGGGGGACTCAGTCATACTGATTTGTTTACATGTTATCCATGGTTGCTTTTGTTCCACGGTGGCGGGGTTGTGTAATTTCAGCAGAGACCGTATGGCCTGCAAAGTCTAAAATATATACCGTGTGGCCTTTTATAGAAAAAGTTTGCCAGCCCCTGCTCCAGAGAATCTAATACTAAGGTTCCATGTGCTAATAATTGGCAGAGCGGGGCCATATGCACTAAGACTGCAAAGGCAGAGAAAAAAATGTTCAAGGAAGAGGCAAAACCTTGAAGGTGCAGAGGGATATGCTCCAAATAGCAGCCACCCCCTTGGGTGGAGGTGCTTTGCTGAGGGACACATGCTTCACGGAGGGAAACAGCAGGGGTTTGTTTAATTAATGACCAATCGCAAGCTCTCTTCTCAACAACAGAGAGCCCAGTTTGTTCTAAATATAAGCATCATCCTTAAACTCCTTGAAAACCACTTTTCTCTGTAGTCAACATCTCAGAGTCTGTGATCCTTCTCTCTGGCATGCAGCTTTTTTTTTTTTTTTTTGAATATATGAAACGATACAGAAAAATATTGTCAGGAGATTGATTCCAATGAACTCTGCCACTGATTTAGAGGGAGAGCTCTGAAGATCAACTCAGCTGCTCGCAGGTAATGGATCCCAGATTCTCGAGTAATTCTTCCTCTTAACTCTTCCATTTTAGCAGGAAAATGTTGGGAACAAAAAGGTATGGGTAAATGACATGGAGAAAATGTTCTTCCCCAGTTTGTCTGGGTGGAGATGTGTGAGGGAAATACATAATCTAAAGGAACAGTTCCTGAGCCTTTGTAAGTAATTCTAGGCTGTGATTGCCCAGTGCGTCTTCTTTTCCCTCTTCTTTTTGCTCCATGGATTGAACTCTTTCTATATGCCAAGCATTGTGCAAACCCCCACCTCGAATGCTGGAGAAGCATGTCAAAGTCAACACGTCAAAGTTGGCACTGCTGATTCCTCCACCCAAACCTGTTCTACCCCGTCCTCCCCAGCCCAGTGTAATGGCGGCAGCCTCACTCACTTGTTGACACCCCAAACTAAGCAATTCTTTGGTTTCTGTTCCCCTTGTTTCTCCCATTTAACACGTCACCAAATTCTGGAGTTCTTCAGTCGAAATATAACCCATATCTGCCAACTTCTTCACATCCCTATTGCCATCACCCTGGTCTCCGGCACCAGCATGTCTCCTAGTTGCCTGAGCATCTCTATGTGGTCCCATTGCTTCCATTCTACCCTCTAGTATCAGTCTTCCCCACAGAAGCCAGAGTGATCTCTTCCAGATTTAAATCAGGGCAAACCCTTTCCCTGCCCAAATCAATGGTTTTTCTTGCTACTCCAACTCCAAACCTCTAGCACCATCTCTAAGACCCTGCATGACCTAACCCCTCACCATTTCTCTAACTTCACCTCCACCCTTCAGCTGCCTAGCCCTCTGGACTTCCAGAGAGTGCTGTTCCACACGGCCAGGCCAGCTAATTCCACCTCTCAGGTGCCTTTGCACTTGCTTTTCCTTTGGCCGGGAAGACTCTGCCCGTGAACAACCTCACCACTCTCTCTCTTCCTTACTCTGCTCCGCTCTTCTCACCTGGGAGCAATTTTGCCCCGCAGACGACATTTGGCAAATGTCCAGAGACATATTTGGTTGTCACAACGGAGGAGGTGGCTACTGGCATCCAGTGGGTAGAAGCCAGGGATGTTGCTACACACCCTACATACACAGGACAGATCCATGACACGAGGTTATCTGGCCTCCAATGTCAGCAGTGCCGAGGAAGAGAAACCCTGTCCGACTCAATATTTTGCTCAATTGTTTCCGCCTCAGAGAAAACTTTTTTGATGCCCTCTTTCCAAACCGGTGTTTTCCTTCTCCTTCCCCCATCACTCCTTTCCCAGCTGAGCACTACCTGGAATTAGAGTATATATTTATGTTTTTTGTCTCTCATCCCCACTTGAATGTAAGCGTTGTCTGTTTCACCACTGGTTCTTCAGTGTCTAGGACAATGCCTGGCATATAGTGGTTCTTCAGTAAATGTTGGTAGATTTCCAAGGTTTGGAGAGGTTAGCTAACCTGTCCAATGTCACAGATGGCTAGTGAGAAGCAAAGGTGCCCATGTGTCCGTTAGTCCCTTTAAGTCACTGCACACATGCATACAATCCAAGGACAGCTTTGTGCTTTTTATGAAAATGGAGCTTTAAGACGATTTTCTCAGCTTTCCCCTTTCAGTTTCCACACTCTTCCCATGCCCTCTTGTAATCCCCTCATACGTAGAAATTCTGTGTCAATTAAAATTCAGGTCCTCTGACCCTGTGACAAATGCTTGTTGCTTGTACCTTTCTGACTTCTCCTCCTAATCTGAAAATGGCTGCCCCAAGTATAGGTGGAAATGCCAGGCAGTTGGAAGCCAGATCACACATGACCTGTCAGTCTGTCAGCAAACTCTATTGTCAATATTGGATTCATTGTTTGCTTACCCTCCAGTTCTCTGTAGCTTTTCCCTCCCAGACAAAATTACCAGTCTCCTTAGGCACCAACTTGGCAAAAACAGAGGAAGACTTGAAATGATTATCCTAATTTAAAGACAGCATGAATTCCTGGCTCTTTTTTCTGAACATGAAATGGTGTCCTTCATTTTTGCAAAAGCAATGAGCTTTAAAAGAAAAAAGTCATTTATTTTCTTTTCTAGACTTTTCGAGACCTTAAAATAAGTTGAAATTTTATCTTTCAAAGTCTTGGCATTTCTGTATTTCAACCCTGGACGTTTTCACTTTGGCCTTTGCCCATTTGTCTGGATTTTCCTTGCTTCCACCTCCGCGCCTCTGTCCACGCACATACACGTGTGTGTGTACACACACATACACAGAGGCACACGCACTGTCCATTCATTTGTTAGGCTGAGTAAATAGCCATTGTTACCACGGAAAGGATCTTGACCAGAGAGAGCTGTTTGTGAAAGGGAGCCCCCAGCTGGACTAGTACTACCAGGGGTGTGAAATGGAAGGCACCACTTCCTTTTAGGAAGGAGGATCCCAGACTTTCGGCCCTGCCCTTGCCTTTCTGCCCTTATCAAAAGCTGTGTGCTTTTCATGGCCCTGAAGTCTGTTCCTTAATGAATTAATTTCTTGGCAACCCTCTTGGTGTGCAGCTGAGCACTTCGGCTTCTCTTTTGGGATTTCCTGTCAACCTTGACCTCTCTAGGCTCTGGCTGAGTAAGTAGCCTGCAGACTAGCCTGTTTCTAGCCTTGCTTAGTCCGAATTACCTCTTTCTTAGGAGACAGGCTTCATTTGTTTCTCCTTCATAATCCTTCTGAGGTCTTCAAGTTGAGAGAAGGCCTGAAGCTCTTTGAATCACATTAGAGCAGCTGTTGTATTGGCTGCAAAATTTAAATTAGCCAAGCCCAGGAGAAAGTGACTAAAGCAACTAATGTTTCAAGGAGGTAGTATATATTGAACATGAGGCAGGATGTCACAGAGTGGAAGGAATTCAAGCTTCGGAGGAAGGCCTTGGTTCAAATTTTATTCTACTGTGTACGAGCTGCGCGACTCAGGCTAAATCACTGAACCTCTCTGGGCTTAACTTTCGCCCACAGAATGGCATTTATAATACCTACCATTTTTGAGTTTGGGGAAACATTAAGAATAAAGTATGTAGAATCCCTAATGAAATGACTCACACCTAGTAGGGGCTATATGTACTTTTACTTAAAATCTTAACCACGGAATATTTGTTTTCTTTGAAAATCTCAGTGCCTGTGTTTCCGTTTAGAGACAGTTCATGATTGGGTTCTATTGGGTTTCTTCTAATACCTACCTTGTGACCATCAGTCCTAAGTGTCCCCTCCGTGAGCTGCAAAATGTCACTCTTTAAAGAATCTAAGGTGCCTTTTCAGTGTGTGCACTAACATAGATCCTATTGGCCTGTGACCTTGTGTGTGCTAAGTTCTTTGAGTGGTAGACCAAGTTTCTAGCCTGACTCTTGAGTCCTCTGATCCTGCGTGTGATTGAGTTGCCTCAGCCCAGCTTGTTCTGCTAGAAACCCAATGAAGAGAAATTACAACCAACTTTGAAAAAACACTAGTCCCCACCTTTGGGTTGAGTTTTAAAGCTCAAAGTAATATGCCAATAAAATGTCTCATTTATATTTCCCCATAGCCTTGAGAGGTGTATGTGGTCATTTTGAGCTTATTTTATAAACATGGGGAAACTGAAGCCTAAAAGCAGTTTGCCCAAGGTTGGCTGGGTAAAGGATCAAGGCCAGATTCCCCATCTCCATGGGCTGCCCCACTGTGGTATGAGGGGTGCCCTGTTGTCCTGAGCCTCAGAGCGGTCTGACAGTCTGCTGACTTTCAGCTTCATTAACACACTGCCTGCATGCCTTATATTGGATAATGTCACCAGACCACAGCCCTTCAAATCTGTGTCGTTTTTTCTGGCTCTCTTCCAACTTCTAGTTAGTAATGGCTTTTCAACAGAGGGCCTGAATGCCTTTTGGCAGAGTATGAATAGATAATAATGGTGATGATGGTGAGAATCCTAGCAGCTAATATTTATCCAGGACTTGCAAAGGCACTGGGGTAAGGGCTTAACAGAGGTAACCCGATAGAACCCTCATTTAACAGGCTTTACAATAGTCTTGAGCAGAACTTGGTGTGCCTGTCCCCATGTGACCAATGAAGAAACTGACCTAAACAGGCAGGGGGACTTGTTCGGTATCACACAGCAGGCATGTGGAGCAGCCATATTGGAACTTGGCTCTTTTGGATTCCAGAGCCTGTATGCTTGCCAATTTTCTGCTGCCCTTTCCATAACAGCCTCAACTTTCAGTGGACAGATCCACTCAGCAAAACTTTCCTGTGTGTGTGCTACGTGGTACTCTATTATATGTTGGGCATATGTCACCACCACTTGGAGAAGCCATGAATTTGTGGGGAAAATAAAAGGATAAGCAGGTTCAGTCCAATTCTGCAAATGAGATATTATAGTAGACGGATCACAAAGCATTAAAAGAATGCAGACGGGGGAACAAGTAATTTTCTGAGAGTATCAGGGATGATGTCCCAGAGACATTTGAGGAAGAGAAGTTTATTTGGAGGAGAAGTGAAGTGTGTCCCAAGGAAGAACCATAGTAGCTATAAAGGCACAGCAAAAGTGTAGCACATCTTTTTAAATATCAGTTCTTTGGGGGGTGTCTGAAACACAAGGAATAGAGAAAAGAGAGGAAAGGAAAGTAAAATAGAGAAAAAGAATCTGAGGGAAGAAAGATAATATACCAATCTAGAAAGTTGAACTGACCAATTCAAGATGCAGAAGTGCACAACGTCCTGGGCGTGGACGTGCCAGGACAGGAGCCACTTTTGGGAGATCATTCTGTTGACTGGAAGACAGCAAAGGGGAGCAATGGCAGAGAGCCCAGGGGGCAGATGATTATCAAAGTCCAGCAATGATGTGAGCCAGATCTAAGACTGTGTAAATCGACACGCAAGCGGAAGAGAATTTTGAGACACTGGATCGAGTTTGTTGATATGAAAGTCAGGTAGGGGAGATGGAGACGCTGAGGTGACACATGCTCTGGCTTGGGGAGAATGGGCAGATGGTTTTCCTCTTCATCAAGACAACAAATACAGGAGAAGAACCAGACTCAAAAGTTGTTTTTAACATAAGCTCTGTGCCCAACCTGGGGCTTAAAGTCACAAACCTGAGATCAAAAGTTACATGCTCTACCAACTGAGCCAGCCAGGTGCCTTTGAGAGTAAGAATTTGAAGTTCAAGGAGAAATCTTTTTAGACACAAACTAGGATGGCTTCCCCGTCCCCCCCAGATTCCCCAGTGCATGTTTGTTACCTGCTCCTGGTCGTAGCTTATCATTGTAAGGCAGTAATTCTCAGGCCGTGATGATTTTGCTCTACAGGGAACGTCGGGCAAGGTCTAGAGCAGGAGTACTGGCATTTAGTGCATAGGATCTGTGAGGCTACCAAACATGCATGCACAGGACAGGCCCCTGTAGCAAAGAATTATCGAGGCCAAATATCAGTAATGCCAAGGTTGAGAAATGCTTGTTCAGGGGTGATATCTTACCCAAATAGGGCCAATAAGATTTTCCTGGAGGCATTTGAAGACTCAAATAGTGGTACTTATAGATGTAAGGCAGCTGGACCCAAGCATATTTTGGCACTATCCCCGAAAGAAGAGGAAAGAGTACCTGGAGATGCTGTCTTGAAGCTTCTCCAGGTGTTTTGTTCTTCCTTTGCTTCCATGTTTTACTCCAAGACCTTTTCAGTAAATTTATTTTATGTTCAAGCTTTGCTTTTGTAAGTCCTAGTTTATTTATAATTGAAGGACTTGTGTTCATTGGTACTCTTGGTTGCTGATGCAGAAATTCAATTCAAAATGATACAAGTTAAACAAAAAAACCCCAAACTTAGTGGCTTAGGATCCTGGGAAATCTAGATATTTGCTGCCTTTGGGAACATTTGAATCCAGGATTTCAAATATGTCATCAGAGATCTGTCCCCGTTCTCCTTACCTCGGTTCTGTTTGCATTCACTGTGGGTTTCAGAGATTTGTGTTCCATGACCAGAAGAGAGAAGAAGGAGCCGCACAAGCCCAAACTATAGCTTCTGTTCACCTCTCCAGCCACTGATATCTTGCTAGAGAAATTAACCACTGCATCGTTTTTATTTGCATGAGTATTAATTACCAGAAGAGCTGAAAGCAACCTTAGGGACCTGCTGTTGCCAGATTATTTTCATCTCCACAACCTAAGATGCCACACACTACCATCAGGGCTGGGAGCCCAAATCCAGGGATTCTTAACTCGGGGCGCTGTCCTGTGCAGCCATGTTGACATCTTACTTGGTGGAGAGGGCCAGAGAAGCCATAGTGGAATCTCACCATGTAGTTTGAGAAATGCACTCAAGAGACTTTCATGTACTCTTCATCCGTGTTGTAAAGACAGTTCAAGTCTCTTCTTTTGACTCAGACGCATTGAGTTACTTTTTCCTAGCTACTTGCTAGGTATTAAAGTCATAGCTCTTGAAACAAAATCTGGCGTTCTATAGAAAAAAATGTTCACTAGGCACCAACATCCATATCTTCTTCTTTTCAAGGACCATGAGACCATGAAATCAAGTTCTAGTCAATGGGCTTTTTGGTAGAAGCCGTGCCGTCGCTCTAGCACTGGCCCCTAAGCCTCCTGCACACATCCCCCTGGGCTCTTTTCCCTGCCAGCTGGATCAGTTGGAGGCAACTCCCAGGCATCCGTGAAAAACATTTATTGAAGTTAGAGCCTCTACAAGCCTGGATCCCCAAATGACTGAATGGGAAGGACCTCCTGTCATTCTGTTTATCTACCCAGAACTGTTAAACAAGCAAGCATTAAACTTCTGTTGTATTGTGCTAGTATACACAATAGTGCTGTTTGTTACAGCATTAGCCTACCCAACAGACGGAAGTAATGTGTTTGTTAGTTCGTTTTCCTATACCGTGCTCATTCTATTAGATGGTCTTTTGTAGGGTTACAAACAATACTTCCTTCTCACAGTGCACAATCGAGGAATTCCAACTCCGTGGTAGTTATATTTTGAAACAGGTATCATGCTGTTCATCTCCCTGTTGAATTTCCTGTGTGAGTATGACTTGTCCCGACTACAAAGACAACTAGGGAGAAGTGACATCATTTCTTCCAGATCTTCAGTAAGCTACACTGAAACTTAATTTAGAAGCAGAGAACCATGTATCATTTTTGCAGGAAGCTTTAAACTTTGCCACAATAGTTTTTTTCTTGGGTTTTTCATGGCCCTTGTTTCTGTTTCCAAGGCCTCTTCCCTGCAGGTTTGTTAGCATGCTGTTTCTATTTTTAGAGGACTCTGTTTCCCTCCTCCTGCAGTAGCTCAAAAATAAAGACCCTAAATGAGTCTTTCATGATGAAAGGAGAGGAAGTCTTGTTTCTGTCAAGCACTCAGGTAAGAGCCTTGGGAGGGCATGGCTATGAGAATGAGTGAGGTCATTACATAGCAACAACAGCAGCAACACAAACATCACCACCACCAGCAACAATACCACCAACACCCCCACCAACATCACTGCCACCACCATTACACCACCACTGCCACCACCACCACCATCACTAGCATCTATAAATACTACCCCCTCCAACACCAATAGCAACACTAGCGGCAGCAGCAACAACAGATACCACCACCACCACCATCACCACTTCTAGCAACTATAAACGCCACCCCAACCAACACCAGCAACCACACCACAAGCAGCAACAAGAAAAAACACCAATATCAACATAATTAACACCACCACCCTCCACCACCAATAATAGCAGCAGTAGCAACAACAGCAACAGCACGGACATAGCTAATTACTGCTTCTGCTTGTTGAGGATTTTCTGTTTGCCAGAACATGTTTTAGGGACATTGTCTTTTTTTTTTTTTTTTTTTTCCGAGGCAAGTATCAACATCCCATTTTACAGGTGAGAAAACCCAAGTTCATAGTGGTGAAATAGCTTATCTTGTTTTATAGTGGCACTGAAACCTAGAGTTGAACTAGCTTGCGTGCTCTTAAAATTTCCACTCAGAAACAGACTGGGGGCCCCAGCTGGCTCAGTTGGTAGAACATTCATTTGACTCTTGATCTTGGGGTTGTAAGTTTGAGCCCCACGTCGGGTACAGAGACTATTAAAAAAAAAAGGAAACAGTCTGAAAGACCCTCACCACTCATGTGTTGGGAACAAGTAGAGGATAGAGTTTCCTGAGATCCTAATCTAGGGATTTATACTTGAAGAATACACAGAGGGAGGAGGGAATCTTTAGAGAAGGAAAACAGACAGGATATTTTGAGTTGGCAGAGGTGGAGGCACTTGTTGATGGAGAGAGGTGCCTTGAGATGCTGTAGGACTGTCCATTCAAGGGGCACGGTGCTTTGACATTGGCTGATGCACTGACCCAGAGACATGCCAGCACACTTGACCTTGAGGTTCTCTAGTCAGTGCAGCTCCCAGTGGCCAGTTTGCCCTTTCCAATTCTAGTCTTCGTGATGCCCCATTGCATTCATATACTCTCTAAGCGTTTTTTACCTTTTTCCTATTATTTCAGTTTTCCATTTTCCCCTTCCTAAAACAGTCATTCTATTTGTGGGTGTTTTAGATTGTGTTCCTCCAGAAGCCAACTGCTAGGTGAGCCATGGGGTACAAGTAGTTTATTGGCAAGGTAATCCCAGAAAGCCCTGGGAAGTGAGACAGGGAAAAGAATAAAGCTGATATAAGGTACACTGGTGAGCAGAATACCTGTGGGGCCTATCAGGGCTCAGTCTCTGGGGAATCCCTGTGGCACAGTTTATGACATACCTCACAGATGTCCCAGCAGAAGTGAAGCCATAGCTGACCGATGGATGGTGAGGGACAGTGGGGACAATGAGAGCATCTGCTACGGTGAGATGTAGTGATGAAAACTGTCTGAGGATGAGGAGGGCTGTGTTCATGTAGGGGATCAACTTAGGTGTTGCTAGTAGAGCCTTAGCCCAGGAAGCACGGGTACCAGATGGGTGAGCTTGGGCAAGTGACTTGCTCTCCCTCAGCCTTGGATTTTCTCATCTGTAGAAAAAGGAGCATGGATAATGATCCTGGAGGCCTCTTTCAGCTCAGAAAGTTGATGAATCTTTGAATCAAAGTCCTATGGTAGAGTCACAGAAGCAGATTAATGTTTCCCATCAGTGTTTTAACCAGAAGGAGGCACAATGATAGCTAACCTTCTACTGAACACTTTTTCTGCACCAAAGACTAAAATGCTGACATGTGGTATTTTATTTCATCTGCTCCACAGTACTAGAAAAACAGGCACTGCTTTTATTTCTGTTTTGTAGAAGAGGAAACAGTGAGAAGTTGACTAATTTGTCCACACTGCATGGGTAATAACTGATATAGCTGGAGTTTGAGCTCATGCCAATCTGACTCATAAGCACCATATTCTCCTGCCTCCCACTCTCGTAGTGATGGCCAAGAACATCTGTGCTGCAGAATCACTCCCCATGTGGATGCCGACCTGGAAGTGCAGTGGAACCCCTTGATCTGTAGTGTGTAATAGGACATATGAACACAATCCAATCCACCCATAGTACCAGCTGTGTCCTACAGTGGGACTCTATAACAAGAGCACCCTGTCCCCAATATCACCATCGTTGTCATTGTCATCACACTATCAGTCACTTTCTGGTGACTTACTGCTTGCATGGCACTATTCCCAGTGCTTCGCATTGCTCAGCTTGTTCAACACGGACAGCACCTCTCCAGAGGATGGGTGCTGTTCTTATCCCAGTAAATGGCAGAGCAAGAAGTCTGGTTTCGGAAACCATACTGGTTCCCCTGCTGCTACTCTACCTTTGCTGACTCTCCAACACTTAACCACTTCGATGTTAGCATTTCCCTGGTGGCTTTCCCTGCTGAGTTAGAGCTCAGACTGCATTTCTACTGTGTTACCTAGAAACCACAAGAGGAGCGACTGAGAGTCATTTCAGTCAAGTTTACCTGGGTGCTAATATGGGTCTTAAAAGTGAGCATTCCCAGGTTGTCTTTGTTGCCTGGTACATTCAACGAATTGCAAATGCGTTTTGCATGAAAGAAGTGGGTAAAGCCCAAAAGTCCACACATTTTAATGTTAGAATTCTTTTTCCCCGTTCAGGGACGTGGCATCTGTCTAGGTCTTTATCATTGTTTGTAAGCTGTGTTGCAGCCCAGTATTCTCATAGTATCTGTCATTTACCTGCTCCCAATTATCCGTGAGCTGGGGCAAGCCAGGTTCTCCTACACACTTAGCAAGTCCCATTGGTAAGTGTGTTTCCAGCTACAGGATCTGAGCACATTCTTGAAGTGAAGACCCACAGGCCAAGACTGGCCATTCAACAGGCCCTCGTGATCACTCTTCACCTAGTTACTCTGCAATCACTCCTTCCTTCATACATTAATTCAAGAATTGCACACTAATTCACAATCAGATTCTCTATGAGGCACCATAGAAAACACAAAAGGTGTGCAAGGCTTATTCAGAATCCTCAAAGATACACTGGCCAGCTTCCTAAGATATGGAACCGAGGCATAGATAAGAGAAGAACCAATTAATCATGAATGAGATTAGGACACAGTTGTGTTGTTTGTGAAACAACCATGAAAAGTTGACAAGTCACCATGTTGAACATTTGGCCTTCAGAAAATAATAGGACCATTTTGGCTATGAAATATCCAAGCTATTCTTTAGACTAGAAAAAGAAGAGGGATGATCATGGAGTGTTTTCAAAATATGTAACTTTTGGGGCGCCTGCGTGGCTCAGTCGGTTGAACGTCCGACTTCGGCTCAGGTCATGATCTTGCGGTCTGTGAGTTCGAGCCCCGCGTCGGGCTCTGTGCTGACAGCTCAGAGCCTGGAGTCTGCTTCACATTCTGTGTCTCCCTCTCTCTCTGTCCCCTCCCCCACTCATGCTCTGTCTCTCTCTGTCTCAAAAATAAATAAACATTAAAAAAAAACTTTAAAAACAAAACAAAACAAAACAAAATACGTAACTTTTAATTGTAATTTAAAAGACATCTTAAGTACTTTTCTAGAAGTTGTGCTTAATTTCTTGTCTACAGTTTTTTAGCAAGGTTAAAATTAGGTCAGGTTGTACTGGTAGTTCATTCAAACTCAACCTCTGATCTTAGCCTTGAGGGATCTCAAGGCTCATTGTCAATCAGGGATAGGTGCAGTTCCTTAGAGGGATCTGAAAGCAGTTTGTAATTAAGCAAGAAGGGGGAGAGAGACTGAGGTTGTTCTTAAAGGTGACATTACAAGTGTTGAAGTGCAGACTTCCCTCAGCAGTGACAGATCCGTTTATCCTCTGGAGAGGAGATAGCTGAAGGCAGGCAGGGGGAAGATAGTTTTTTTCCAGGGAGGTTTGCCCACTCTGACACCTGCAGGTGGTTTGCTGGGTTATTTAAAGAGCACAAGAGGTGTCAAAGATGAAGCAGTTCATGGGTTCTGACCCACAGAGTTAAAAACTGATGATAGACATTCACATTTGCACACCTCTCCTCCCTCAGTTGCCAAGAATCTCAAATTGTAAATAGTAAGTGTACCCCAGGTTTCTCTTACTTGTTTATCCCACACTGTCTGTATCATCTGCCACTGATACTGTAAAGTTCTGCCCACCTACCTCCCTAATTGGTGTACTTTCTTCCTATCCACTTACCCCTCTTCCAATCCCAGCCACAAAGAGACTTTTATCCCACTTCTGTCTTTATTTCTGATAGTTGTGTCCTGTGTCCTTTATCTTCAAAGGTTGGGGAAATAGAATTCTGAGTTAAGGAGACAACTTTTATGTGGTAGGGGTGATACTGCAGGAACTCACTTATGTACAGGTCACTTACCTGGCAAACTCATTGCCTTGAAACAACAATGAAAAGCCAAGAGGAAGGAAGGAAAGATCCTGAGGGGTAACGTATAGGTCAGAAAGCTCAGGCATCTGATCTCATTGGGGAATTCTTCAGACCTTGATTGACATCTAGTTTGCTCTTGTTGTACATAGTTTTAACAAGCTGATTTAGTTGGCTTCTCAACTAAATAGTAATTACTTGTGGGTACTCAGAGTAGATGTTCCAGTCTAATGTTAGTCAATAGAACTTTAGGCAGTGATTGAAATGTTCTGTATCTATGCTATTCAATATGACGGCTTTCACCCACATGTGGCTATTGAACCTTGAAATGTGGCTAATGTGACTGAAGAACTAAATTTTTCACTTAATTTTGATTAGTGTACATTTAAACCCAAAAAGCCACATGTGGCTAATAAGCAGTATTAGCAGTACAGCTCTAAACAGACTGACTACAGGGAAGTAAACCAAAGCATTATAGCATAGGGTCATTTAGTGTAGAGACTAAGTGGCTGTTAAAATACCAACAATCACTGGGTGTCATTGAGTTATAGCCCCGATCATCCATTTGCTTATCTACTCTTCATCTGATAAATATGTATAAGCAGTTACCATGTGCTTGCACTCTTCTCAAAGCTGGGGTTATAACAACAGAATGTAGAGAAATCTTTGTCTTCATGTAGTGTATACTTCAGTGGAGGGATGTATACACTAAATACTTAAGTAATAAAAATATATAGGATGTGGGGTTGCCTGGGTGCCTCAGTCAGTTGAGCATCCAACTCTTGAATCTTGATTTTGGCTCGGGTCATGATCCCAGGGTCATGGGACTGAGCCTCACGCCAGGCTCCATGCTGAGTGTGGAACCTGCTTAAGACTCTTTCCCTCTCCCCCACCCTGGACACTCTCTCTTCCTCAATAGATAGATAGATAGATAGATAGATAGATAGATAGATAGATAGAGATATATACAAGTCAGGGAAAAGGCATCCCTGATCTCTGACTGATAGATAGATAGATAGATAGATAGATAGATAGATAGATAGATAGATACAGATATATACAAGTCAGGGAAAGGGAATCCCTGATCTCTGACTGATAGATAGACAGATAGACAGACAGACAGACAGACAAACAGATAGATAGATGAGTGATATCTACAAGTCAGCGAAAAAGGATCAGGAGAAGGACAAGATGGGAGAGTTACAATTATAAATAGGAAGACAGAGAGAGTCCTCATTGAGAAGGCATAGGAAGTGAGGAGTAAAGTCAAGGTTACCTGGTAAAAGAGCATACCAACTAGAGGGAACTAGAAGCTCACAAGTCCTGAGTGGGGAAGGTTTCTGGCAGGTTCAAGGAACAGCAGTTGGGTGAGTATCCATTCCAAGAGGTGAAAACAGGTGATTATGACTCACCCTAGAGTGGAAGCCATGAAGGTGGATGTATGTTGCTGGTAGAGTCATTAGTCTTTGCTGACAATTTGGATGTGACCTTTGAGAGTAAATGAGGAGTCCAGGATGATTCCAAGGATTTGGCTCAAGCAAATGAAATGATGGAGTTATTGTTTATTGAGATGGTCAGGTCATGTTTACAATGTAATTTTGACTTATAAGAAGAGATTGAATCAGACATGGTCAGACACCATTTCTTCAGGCTGGGTCCATGGAAGACATTGAGCATGGGCTTGAATATGATCTCAGAATCATTCTTAACATAGTTCTCCTGGAAGTTAATATATGCCTTGATACTCAACATCTTGGCACTCAAGATGAAACCATCACTGAATTCAATTACTCATATGATTCAGTTAGGAAGTTGGGGAAATACCGATCCATCTCATGAAGAGTTCTAACTAAGAAATGAGTTAATTCCTAAAAAGGATAGTCATGAAGGACCTAATTTTAAAGTGACCTCACTACATGACATAACACCATTAAGCATTTGTGAAGTACTTTCTGTGTGTTGGGTACAAGAGGTCTAGTTGTGTTGAACATGAGAAGAACAAAATGGGTAATATGTAATCATCATTAAGCCAATATTTATTGAGAACCTACTTCATGTCATACACTGGGCTAGACATAAGTACAAAGAGTTGTGTAAGATCCATTCTGGCCCTCAAATAGCTCAGAGTTTCATAGAGATGCTGTCAATCTAATGTAATGTTTAGATTAAGCATCATAGATTCACTTAAGCATGGATCTTGGGCAGAGGTCACAGAGAGGCATATTGTCCGACTTCCTCTCCTAAGGCACGTAGGATAGCATTCCCACTGTCTACATAAACAACTGAGGACCAAACAGTATTAGTAGATATGCCCAAGGGCACATATCCAAGCCTTTGTGGAAAATGTTCTCAGTGGAGCCAATTTTTCCCTCCAGGGGTCATTTGGCAATGTCTGGAGACACTTTTGGCTGTCACACTGGGAAGGTGCTACTGGCAGCTAGTGAGTATAGGCCAGTCACAGGACAGCGCCCCCACCCCCCAGCAAAGAATTGTAGAGGCCAAACTGTTGACAGTGCCACAGCTGAGAAACCCATCTTTATGCTTATACTATAGAGCAGCAGAGCTGTGGATGTACTTGCTTCAGATCTGAAGGAGAGGCTGAAGCAAGAGGCACAGCTTTAGCAAGACCTATAGGACACAAAGCCTCCTTCCACTCTCAGGACTCCCTGGTGTGGGAGCGGTTGCTTACACAGGTGCTCAGATGGTTCAGCTTTGTTTTATCTGACTGAGCTTTGGACTTCATTTTGGCTAGTGTTCGTGTGTTCTTAGTCAAACTTAATGGTGTTTGTTCACAGAAAAATCAGGACGTTTGCTTAGAAAAAGAATGAGGAAAAAAATATCCCTTTTCTGTTCTGTTGGCAACTTCTCTTGACCTCCCAAATGAAGCCAAGAAGAGAAAACGGGAAGAGGCTTCAAGGTAAGGAGACTGGATTCATGATGGTGAACCCTGCCGTGTGAGTGCGTCAGGTGCTGACGATTTAGAAATTCTTCCTTTGAAACAGGTGAAAAAAAAAATCTGTCAAAGTTAGGACAATGGTGAGAGTCAGAAAGAGGCTCAAAAGTACTTTGGTCTCCTAGTACATGGCTGGGTCCTAAAAAGAAATCTTGTAATGCTCCAATGGCTTCCCAACACACCAAAGTTCTTACCATGGTCTGCAAGGCCTTGTCAACCTCTCTGACCCTCTCTCCCTTTTCTGCGTGTCCATAGCACCAACCTGACCGCCTTTCTGTTCTTTGAGTACACTGGGCACAGTCTCACTTCAGGGCCTCTGCCCTTGCTGTTCCCTCTACTCGGAACTCTCTTCCCCTCGATCCCCACATGGATTACTCCCTCGTTTCCTCACAGCTGTCTATACTCAGAGAGGTCTTCTTTGACCTTTCCCTCCCTCGACATCTCTCTTTATTCTCTTACCTTGTCATCTGATATAATTTACGCTTTTCAGTTTGTGTCTTCTCTGCTGCTCCTCAGCCACCCAGGACAATATCTGGCATATCATAGGCTTCTAATACATATTTATTAAAAGGATGCATATGGCAAGACTGAGAACACCAGCCATGTACATAGGCGGATATATGTCAGTGTAGAAATACTGGAAATGTTATGCATATCTGTGTTCTGTGCCTTGTCAGCTATGTACTCTTGCATATAGGCAGTTTCTAGAAAGGAAGGGATGGGATGGTGCCCCCCCTCCCCCCGAAGACTGGGATGGTGTTAATGCCCTTCAATTCTCTCCCTTGAGAGGGATTGGACCTGGTGACTTGCTTTAATGAATAAAATGTCGTAAAAGTGATGGCATAGCCGTTGAACATTAGATTTTGAAAACTTAGCTTCTTCTCTTGCTTGTGCTTTCTCTCCCTGGCTACACTCACTTCCTCCCTCTGATGCAGCAAGCTGTCTTGTTGTGAAATGCCCTGTGGGGAGCCCCATGTGGCAAGTAGCAGCCCAAACAGTCAGTAAAGAATGGAGGCTCTCAGTCCCACAGCCTGCAGGAACCTTGTTCTGCCAACATGTGTGAGCTTAGAAATGGACCCTTCCTCAGTCAAGCCTTGAGACGAGACCACAGCCCTGGTGGTCCTTTTATAGCCTCGAAAGAAGTGAGCCAGAGATCCAGTGGTGCCCAGATTTCTGACCCATAGAAACTGTGAACAGTAAATACTGTTTTAAGCTGCTAGCTTTTGAGGTAGGTTTTTTTTGTTTGTTTGTTTTGTTTTGTTTTGTTTTGTTTTGTTTTGTTTTTTTAAAGGAGCAATAGGCAACTGATACATCTCAAAAGAGTTCTAAGTCAGGGTTTCCTTACCTGGAAAAATATACATGATAAGTGAAACTCTCATGTAGCGGGGCTCTGAGGACTCATAAAAAGGTAGCTGAGAAATGACTCTTCCCATCCAGGACAGTACAGTCTAGTAGGAGGTTTTATGTCCACTGTGGAGAATCAATATGGAAATGACATACGAAAGGCATTCCCAGAGTAGGAAACAGCATGGACAAAGGTGCAGGGACGTGACTATGCATGAGGCAGAGGAGTTTATGGGATGAGAGACTGGCGTTGGAGCTGGAACCAGACCAGCCAAACTCCTGAGAAGACTTTCTGTCCTGAGAAGGGGACTGGCACAGTTTCCTGGGTGTAAAGGTGTTGTGATGTACTCTGAGCTCCAGAATATGCTGGAAAGGGCTTTGGCCATAAAAGATTTTAAGTTCTAAGACAACAGGATATGCCCTTCAGTTGTTTTTCTTTTGTATTCTTAAAATGCATGAGCCCTGTCTATATCCTCATTGTAAACAATACAAAGTAAAAATCACTCTTTTTAAATTTTTTAACCTTCATTTCCCCTTCCCAAGGGCATCGTAGTTCTGATTTGCTGTATCACACACAGGGCCATGATGGTAATGTGCTCAAACTGGCTCCTAACACTTTGTCTTTGGAGACATCGTATTAGTAGCTTTAAAGTGGGCATATGTGTGCTGCGGAAATTGGCAAGGGCTACAAATCAGAGCCAGCACCCCCCAGCCTGCCCCATAAAGCTTGCTAAAAAGGACACCACAGGTCATGTGTATCAATTAAGACCCTTTTCTATTTATTTACATGTAGAAATCCATTTCAGGTCGATAGCTAGAAACATGCAGTAAGCGGTATAGAGCATGAACCCTGGAGTCAGGTGGCTTGAGTTCCAATCTCGATTTTTCTATGATAAATGACTTTGAGTGGACTATGTAACTTCTCCGAGGCTCAGCTTCCTTCTCCATAGAATGTGGATAATAATAGTGCCTACCTCATAAACGTAGAGTGAGGATTGAGTGAGTAAATGTCTGTGAAGGGCTTGAAACAATGCCCAGTATATACCTATAAAAGTTAACTAATATTGCTAATATAAATGAGGTTATATTGCAGGTGATGTTCCACAACTTATATTTTTGAACAGTACATATTGGAGATCTTAGAGACTGTATTCTCTCTTTAAAAAAATGAACTTTTTATTTCAAGATATTATAGATTCACATGCAAAGTAATTCCCATGCAGAGATCTTGTGTGCCCTTCACTAGTGGCATCCTATGGTAACAGCTTATAACAGAGAAATGTAATAAAACCCAGAGTGTTGACATCGATACAGTCAAGATACAGACATTTCCATTGCCACATGAACCTCTTGTGTTGCCCTTTTATACCTGTACCTACTTCCCTCCTGCCCCCAGCCCCTCCTTAAAGCCTACAACTACTTATCTGCTCTCTATCTCTATAATTTTGTGACCTTAAGAGAGTTATATAAATGGGATATTACCATATGTAACCTTTCTTGATTGACTTATTTCACTCGGCAGATGTCTCTGGATATTTATTCAGCTGTGTGCGGTAACAGTTCCTTTTCATGGTTGAGTAATATTCCACAGCATGGATGTTCCATAGTTTAACTTTTTCATCCATCGAAGGACATCCTGGTTGTCCCAAGTTCTGGGCCACTAGAAATGTTATAAACATTCAGCTCCAATTTGTGGATATATAAGGTAAAAGAAAAACCCAGGACACTGCCCACCATGTCGTTCTTTTGACTGTAAATTTCTAGCTGGTGTGCCCTCTTCATTCCTTTGAGTGTTTCCTTACGTTTGTTATATACATATGTATAATGTCCAGCACTCCTTTTAGCCCTATAAAAGTGTGCATGTATGGAAAGATCATACTGTATTTCATCCATCTTTAGCATTTTCCCCCAATTTTTCTTCTAAATACCATGCTCTATTGAACGGCCTTGTACATATATTTTTGCATCTGTGAGGATATTTTTCTATGGCATTAATTAGAGTGGAATTGCTTGTTCAAAAGGAATAAACTCTTATATTTTGATAGACTGCCCAAAATGCCCTGAAAAAAAGACTCTTCATTTTATACTCCTGTCCATCCTTGTATGTACTAGATAATATCATCTGGGCATTAGAGGCCAACCACTGTTGGCCCACTGTTTAGTGGGTACAGGTGGAGTAAGTGAGGTAATTCTACTGTGACCCAGATGTGGACTCGAGCATGGGCTCATCTTTTCCTACATTTGAGTATTGAGGTTTATAAAGGTGGCCGATTGGCCGATGAGAGGCTGGTCTGAAAGCTGTCTTCTCAGTGCACTGGTGGTGAAGGGCTTGTTGAGTTCATGACAGAGCTGTGCCTGCTGATGGGAGGATCCATAATCAAGCCTGTACACTTCCTCTCAAGCTTGTGAGAGAGTGTCCGGTTAGCTGGGGTAGCAGCTTGTGTTCAGAGTGAGAAGAAACCAAGGCACAAGTCTAACACTGGGGTGTCACTAAAGTTCAGAGAGATGCTAAAGATTGCCTTTCTTGGGGAGAGAGGAAGAGAATTGAGAGATGGTGGAAGGTGCCAGGGAAGCGGGACCACAAAAGCCATGAAGGATTTACCAGGCAGAGGGAGTGGATTAGACAGATGCTGGTGTGAAGTCACGGCGATCTACATGTAGACATAAAGAGAAATCCCTGCAAGACAAGACCAGAGTCATCCATGTGGGAAGGGGGTACAAGGAAGAGACTGGAAATCGAACTACTGAGCAGGCTCTGGGATAAATTGTCAGCTTTTAGGTGAGATGAAGGAGACATTTTGGAACTGATTCTTTTTTATTTATTTATTTTTTTTAAGTAGGCTCCATGCCCAGGGTGGAGCTTGAACTCACAATCCCAATATTGAAAGTTGCATGCTCTATAGACTGAGCCAGCCAGGTGCCCCATTTTGGATCTGATTCTCGACAAAAGGACAGATTTAAAGAAGGGGAGACAACATTCCAGAAAGAGCACAGTACTACCTGTGCTAGTTTTCTCTGCCGTGGAACAAACTTAGGACCTTAAAACACACATGTTTATTATCTCACAATTTCTGTGGGTCAGGAATTTGGGCACGGCTTGGCTGGGTTCTCTGCTCAAGATCTCATAAGGCTGTGGCCAAGGTTTGACCAGAGCTGGGTTCTCATCAGAGGCTCAACTGGGGAACCGTCCGCTTCCAAGTTTTATGAAGTTGTTGGCAGCATTCATTTCCCTGGGGCTGTAAGGTTCATGGCAACTTGCTTCTTTTAAGTCAACCCTGGAGACAGAGAGAAACAGAGAGAGAGAGAGAGAGAGAAGTATTCCAGAACGAATCTACTAGTAATATGGAGTCTTATATAACATAACAAATCATAGGAGTAACATCTCATCTCTTTGTCATATTCTATTAGTTGGAAGCACACACTCAAAGGGCTAGAATGATACAAAGATGTAAACACCAGGCACCTTGGCATCATCATGGCCACCTTGTAGTCTCTTTGTCACAGTTGCGAAGACAGGAAGTGTTATTAAAATAATAGGTTAAAGAGAGAACAGAAGAGATAAATGGGCTATTGAAGATGGAGATAAGGATGGATCTGACGTTTGTGCTATGTTCTAGGGAGGCTTGAAGGCCAGTGTGAGAGATTTGCCCTTTTGGCATTGTAAAACTTTCTAAAGGACATTTCCTTATGTAACCTCCCATTGCTTCCTAAAGCCAGCAGCCTTGCTAAGAACCCCATTTTTGGCTTCAATTCTCTGCTCAGATATTCATTTCCCAAGTAGTCGTTTCTTTTTAGAAGTGTTTTAGAAATGAATTGACAATTGCAGTTAAAGTGGAAATATCTACATTGAATTAACCTTGACCATTTTCTGTAGTTTCATTATTTGGGGAGTTGAAGCCAAACACACAAACTCATCCTGCATTGAGAAGCAAGACAATAGATAACCTTTTGAACCTTTTCTCCAATACAACTCCTCTGTGGGACAAATTGTAGAGAATAAAATGTACTACTTGCTAAATGCATCGAGTCTTTAACCTCTCCTGTGAGTGTCTGTTTAAGGAGCTATGTTAGAAAATAAAAGAGTCTTCTGGAAATATTCAGGAAGGTAAAAATTTATTGGAAGGAAGCTCATTTGGACTGTGTCATAAATAGTTCTCAAGTATTATAGAAAAGATTGAGAAATAACAGCAGTACCAAATGAAAAAGTTCCCTGTAGGCGGAATTTATGAGCCTCTAAAACAGTTATTTGCACTGTTTTAATTGCCAAAATGTTTTGTGAACTTCCATTAGATGGTGGGTGTGTGCCTGTTAACATCTCTTGGTTAGCAAGATATATATTGACCAAAAGTAAAATCTTAACAAAAAATTTATATTTTTTTGAAAATGACAGAGGACCACTTTGATGATTAATTTTTTTCCTTCTTTCTCTGATGAAGACTTCTGTGGAAATCTTTTTGAAAGCAATGGACTTTTCTCCTGAAAACTGCTTAGCAGCAGAAAATTACCTACAGTTTCAGGAGGTTCGTTAATTACATATATTTGAACTCCATGTTTTTGAAAAAAATAGTAAATGCAAACATAAGGTATACAACTTACTCACTTTATACTTAATGATAGGTGTATCAATGGTTTGATAGAGGGTTTGAAGGCCTCTCTAGGGATGGTTTGGATTATGAAGTGACAAGAAGGAGGCTTTGTTAATCTGGGGGTCTTAATGTCAAACCCTGGGTACAGAGGATAATGAAGAACTGCCGGTTGCTTGTCTTGGAATTTTGTTTTCTAATGTATGACATTTCTCTGCACAGAAACTTGGTTTTCACTGTAATAGTCTGGGAGACACATGGTACTCTATTGGGGTTAATAATAAAGAGAAGACAGTAATGCCATTGGCTGTTTGTGTATGCACGTACATGCATGAGAGAAAGAGAGAGACAGGCAGAGGGAGAAAGAGAGAGACGGAGAAAGAGACAGATACATGTAGAGAGGGACAGAAAGAGAGCAAGAGACACGTGAACAGGAAGAGGCAGAGACAGAGACACATACAGTGATAAAGCAGTTAGGAGGAAGGAAGAGTGAGAGATAGAGAGACAGAGACAGAGTCAATCAGGCAGATGGTTGCAGACACAGACGGCCGAGCATGAGACAGGCAGAGTGAGAGGCAGACGATTCCCACGCTGGCAAGCACCCAGGGGCCCCCCTACCTGCCGACCCGCACCGGGGCACCGGCACTGTGCTCCAGCATCACGACCGGGCTGTGAAGGGGCTGGTGGATGATTAAACAAAGAGGCAAGTCCCCGCTGGGTGAGTCCCTTCGTGGATATAAATTAGGCGATTCAGAAAGGACATCAATAGAGACCTTGTGCCACTATTTGTGAAACAGTTGTCTGGGACGCTGCTGCTGGCCTGGAAGGAATCAATACTTCTCAACTTTCCAAGAGTTCTGTGCCACTTCTGAAAAAGTTTTGCTGAGCTTTCGGAAATGTGTTTATCTCCTCTTTCTGTGAACGAGAGAATGAACGTCTAAAACAAAACATGCTTTCAACTCTTCCCAGAAATTTGCTAAGGTTTTTTTTTCTGAATACCTGGTCTGTGAATGTTCCATAAGGCAAAAAAGGTCACTGAAAAAGACATTCGACTAGTCTTTCATGGGGGATCAGTGAAGGCCGGCATTAACGTCGAGAGAGAGATGGAAATCTTGGTGGCAACATCTTTGATGTACAGAGAATTACTTACCCACGGGTTCCCCACGCAGCGAAAGGCTGTAATTCATGCAGTGAATGCCCAGAGCCTTTAATGTCCTGTAACATGAAAGTACTCGGAGTTTAAAATCTTGCTGGGAAAAATGATAGCTCACATCTTAGCGCATATGTCCCTGATAAACATATGCTTTGAGCAGATATTCAAGCTCTCCTATCTGCGTTGATGAAAATTCTAAAGAATTTACTGGAAAGCCTCCTTTTCGTGTGTCATCAGCACGTTGCATTCGGACCTCATTTGTGTCAGAGGAATGACTTATCGTTCAGTCAAACTTTGACATGAACAGTTTTCCAGCCACCAAAATTAAGCATTAGTCCTTCCGTCCATCCTGGGACTCACTCTCTTGAAAGACTGTGGATTAGAGAATGGAAGGGAAAATCAAAAAAATCTTGTAGTCTATGAATAAAGATGGGAGTTTAGTGGCTACTCATGCTATGCACCATCTTTAAGGGATGAGATGTTAACATTGCAAGTGCATGATATGAGAGTGTCTGCAAGACATTGTGGGCCATGGGTGGAAGAACACCTTGGCCAAGGCACCTGGATTTAGGAACCGTGTGTATCTTGGTGATATTACTAAACAGGCTTTATTCAGACTACTGCTTGGCTCTTAGTAGGTGCTCAAGCCATATATTTTTGAAGGAGTGGACATTGAATAAAAGCAATGAAATGTTAAATTGAAATAGGAGTTCATTAAAAGAAGGACCTAGAAAATAATGGTCATCAATATAGAATTTTTTATTTTTTATTTTTAAATGGACATATAGTTGACATACAATGTTCTGTAGTGACTGGACAAGTCTATACGTTATTCTCTGCTTCCCACAAGTGTGGCTACCGTCTGTTACCGTTCAAGGCTATTACAATACCATCAACTCTATTGACCAGGATTGTTTATTTTATTTTATTTCTTAATTTAATATTTATGATTTTATTTTATTTTTTTTTAAATTTATTTTTTTAAATTTTTTTTAACGTTTATTTATTTTTGAGAGACATAGAGATAGAGCATGAGCAGGGGAAGGGCAGAGAGCGAGGGAGACACAGAATCCGAAGCAGGCTCCAGGCTCTGATGAGCCATCAGCACAGAGCCCGATGTGGGGCTCGAACTCACAGACTGTGAGATCGCGACCTGAGCCGAAGTTGGCCGCTTAACCGACTGAGCCACCCAGGCGCCCCTATTTATGATTTTAGAGCATTAAGACTTTAAGGGCATTTCGGTTGTGTGGAACAATTTAACTTTTTTGAAGAATTTTAAATAGGGAAGCGACAATCCTATTTCAGATCACTGTTAGCTTTTGGTACAGAAAAGATTAGGGACTCGGATGTTGCATGTGATTGTATTTGAAGAATTACATGCAAATGTAACCCTTGAACAAGGATATGAATTGTAGGTCCACTTATATGTGGATTTTATTTTGGATAAATACTGTACAGTTCTGTAAGTGTGTTTTCTCTTCCTTATGATTTTCTTCGTAAC
This sequence comes from Paguma larvata, assembly GCA_030068075.1. Classification (NCBI taxonomy): domain Eukaryota; kingdom Metazoa; phylum Chordata; class Mammalia; order Carnivora; family Viverridae; genus Paguma; species Paguma larvata. Next base: position 31,423,890 of record CM057842.1, on the reverse strand, counting down.
GTTTTCTTTAGAATGGTTTATTTTCAAGGGAAGGTGAAGTAATATGGGCTTTCAGAAGACTAGCAGTTGCAGATATAACTAACTTAGCGATTGGCAAAACACTTCAAAGAATCACTTAATTTTTTTTTCTGTACCATACTATTTGTTTAAATAAAACATTTTGCCTTGATGAGGACTGAGTCATTAGGGACAATTTAGGGATGCTGACTCTGTCAGGAGAAAGGTATATCTGTGAAATTCAAATATACATGCAGTATGCAAACCCTTAATTTTTCCTTTGGGATTCGTATTGTTCAGGCAGTTGTCATAATTGTGCAAGCAGCCGTGAACAGCATTTTCCACTTACTCCATGCTGGGCACTGTGTTGTATGTTTTCAAAGCTGTTATTTATTCATTAAAGAATCTGCCATGTTAGATATTATCTTTGTTTTTCTTGAGGAGAGACGCTCACAGAGGCTCTGCAACTTGCCTCCGATTACTCAGCTCTACTGGGACTGGTAGTTTATGTAGAAGAAACTCATTTCATTACATTTCTAATTACTCTTATTTGCAAACATTAACCTGAATGCTAAGCTTATTTGTCTGTGACATAAATACTTCCCTGTCCAAGAGTATCCTGGATTCATTCTTTTATCCTGTGCCATGAACTATTTGCATGTATCTTAGTGTTAGTATTGGACTATTAACTCTTCGAGGACCGAGTTGGCTCTTTAAATGTCTTTACAAAGAACCTGGCTGTATGTCCCCAAAGCTTAACACTTACAATGCGCTCACTAATATACCCAACAAGTAAATAAATGAGGGAGCAAGTGTCAGATGTAAATTGGGACCTTTTGTTTGGGCACATGAAACCATTTTTAATATACAAATAACTTTGTGTTTTACATGCTCATTATACACAAAATCAAAAGTTATCAGAGAAAACGATCAAAAAGAATATAATTTCACATCATGAAAGCTTTTGTAGTGCTGATGAGGTACACAGCTCTGTTCTCTCTCTTGAGGCCAGTGCTGCGATCTGTGACTCGTGGTTCATTTTCCAGGTCGAGCTCTGGAGATTTCAAAGTTCTTTTGGGAGCAATTATAGAGAATTCCTTTGGAAGGGACTTGCCGTGTTTTCTCTACGTACTCCAAGAATCTTGCTATAGCTATCCTTTGAGGGTTAGTTAACCTTTTAAGGCACAGTAGCCAATTTCCTTCACTATTCTTCTTCTTTTTTTAAAACATGTTTATTTATGGGGTGCCTGGGTGGTTCAGTCGGTTCAGTCGGTTCAGACCTGACTTTGGCTCAGGTCATGATCTCACAGTTTATGGGTTTGAGCACCTTGTCGGGCTCTGTGCTGACAGCTCACAGCCTGGAGCCTGCTTCGGATTCTTTGTCTTCTCCTCTCTCTGTCCCTCCCCACTCACACTTGGTCTCTGTATATAAAAAATAAATAAACTTTTTTAAAAAAATTTATTTATTTATTTTTTTAAGAGAGAGAGAGAGAGAGAGAGAAGGCATGAGCAGGGAAGGGGCAGATGGTGAGAGAGAGAGAATCCCAAGCAGGCTTCATGCTCAGTTAGGAGCCCGACATGGGAGCTGATCCCATGACCGTGAGTTCATGACTTGAGCCGAAATCGGACTCAGATGCTTACCTGACTGGGCCACCCAGGCACCCCTCTTCACTATTCTAAATGTAAAATTATAAAATGTAGGGAGACCTAATAAAAAAGCTTAATCTTAAGGCTTGCATTTTATTTATAGTTGCCTGTGAGGTGGTGCAGACCTGTGTATTAGAATTGTCTCTGACTGCTTGTGTGAGGGTTAATTTTATGTGCCAACTAACTGGACTAGGCCATCGGATGCCCAGATATTTGGTCAAACATTATTCTGGGTATGTCTTTAAGTGCGTTTTGCATAAGATGGTTATTTGAATCAGTAAACCAAATAAAGCGGATTGCCCTCCCTGACGGGGGTCATCCTCATCCAATCATTTGAAGACCTGAATAGAACAAAAACGTTGACCTTCCGGTGATTAAGGCGGAACACCTCCTGCCTGACCAGTTGAGCTGGGACAGGTCTTTTCCTGCTGCAGACTTGATCTGAAATACTGGCTCCCCTTAGGTCTCCTTAGGACGGCCACCTTTTTTTTTTCTTTTCAAAATTTTATTTAAATTACAGTTAGGGAACATACAGTGCAATTTTAGTTTCAGAAGTAGAATTCAGCGATTCGTCACTTATTTTATTATTATTTTTTAATATTTATTTATTTTTGAGAGAGAGAGACAGACAGAGCATGAGTGGGGGAGGGGCACAGACAGAGAGGGAGACACAGAATCTGAAACAGGCTCCAGGCTCTGAGCTGTCAGCACAGAGCCCGACTTGGGGCTCGAACTCGGGAACTGTGAGATCATGACCTGAGCCGAAGTCGGACGCTTAACCGACTGAGCCACCCAGGCGCCCCGATTCGTCACTTATGTATAACACCCCGTGCTCATTGCAAAAGTACCCTCCTTAATTCCCATCACCTTCTAGCCCATACCCTCCCACCTTCCTCCATCAACCCGTCAGTTTGTCCTCTGTCTTTAAGAGTCTCTCGTGGTTTGTTTTCTTCTCTTTTTTCCCCCCTCCCATATGTCTGTCAGTTTTGTTTCTTAAATTCCACATATGATTGAAATCACATGGTATTTGTCTTTCTTTGACTGACTTATTTCGCTTAGCATAATACACTCTAGCTAAGTCTATGTTGTTGCAAATGGCAAAATTTCATTCTTTTTGATGGCTGAGTTGTATTCCATTGTGTATATATACCACATCTTCTTAACCATTCATCAATCAATGAATATTTGAACTGTCTCCATGGTTGACTATTGTTGATACTGGTGCTATAAACACTGGGGTGCATGTACCCCTTCGAATCTGTATTTTTGTATCCTTTGGGTAAATCCCTAGTAATACCTTTGCTGGATCACCGGTTAGTTCTATTTTTAACTTTCTGAGGAAACTCTAATCTGTTTTCCAGAGTAAGACTGCCAGATTTTGGACTTAAGTTTATACCATTGACTCTGCCGGTTCTCAGGCATTTGGAATTTCATTGGACTTACCCTCTCACTTTCTTTTTTTAAAGTTTTTTTAACGTTTTTATTTTATTTTTTGAGAGACATAGAGACAGAGCGTGAGCAAGGGAAGGGCAGAGAGAGAGGGGGACACAGAATCCGAAGCAGGCTCCAGGCTCTGAGCCATCAGCACAGAGCCCGACGCGGGGCTCGAACTCACAGACTGTGAGATCATGACCTGAGCTGAAGTCGGCCGCTTAACTGACTGAGCCACCCAGGCGCCCCATCCCTCTCACTTTCCAGTTGACCAACTGCTGATCTTGTACTTCTCAACCTCCATAATCATGTAAGGCAATTCATTATAACAAATCCCTCTCTTTCTCTCTCTCCCTGTGTGTGTGCGTACAAACACACACACACACACACACACACACACACACACACATACATGCTGTTGATTCTTTTTCTCTGGAGAACTCGGACTAATATAGCTTGTAATGAAAAAAGTCTTTAGCACTTAAATTAGTCAGAGGTGTATTTGTCTCACAGGAGAAGTGGCCTGAGAGTAGGTAGGTAGTTCTAGGTTAACATGGCGGCCCAGTGACCAAAGACACAGGCTCCCTCTTGGCTCTTTTTTGTCTTTTTGTGTGGCTTTGTTTCCATGCTCACAGGGGGGCTGTTGCCCTTCCAGAAGTGGTGTCTGCATTCCAGGCATGAAGGAGATGGAGGGGCAAAAGGTCAAGGGGACTGTGGGGATCCTCACGTGGCAGCACACCTGATATCTCACTGGCCAGGTTTATGCCGCATGCGCACCTCTGGCTTCTGAGATTCTGCGAGACACAGCATTCACTTAGCCTATTATTGCCACAAATAAATTCTGGGTTCTGTTATGAAGAAGAGGGGATGGCCATTGGGCAGGGCACTAGCTATATTGTCTACAAACTGCCAGGTGACCATGTCAGAACAAAAGGCAGATGTCAGTACTTCACTGGCTTTGGAGATTGGGTGGGTTCACAATGAACTTGAATTTAAATACTATGTGTAAGTCTCTCCAACACCAGTGCATCAAAAATGATTCCACCTAATGGGACAAAGCATAGTTACATTTACTGAGCATCTGTCTACCGCATGCCGTGCACACCACCACTGCCTTCTGCACGTTATCTTTTTTGACCGTGTTGGCTCCATTTTGCTAATAGGGAAAATGAGCCTTGGAGAGACTGTGCATAAATTGTCTAAGACTGCACAGCAAGCAGTGGAAGAATCAGATTAGAACTCAGGTCCATCCTGGCCTGACAAAGCCCTTAGAATACTCGTGTTCTTACAAGAAAGAATATGTAGTCTGTTTGTGATGACATATATATTTGTAAATTGATACTTAGCACAGTGTTTTGTGATTAGTCAGCTCTCAGTCAGGGTCTGTCGAGCAGATCAAATTTTCCACTTGCAGCCTTTGAAACTGATGCTCCTTTTACAGGACCCTCTGCAGTTCTGGACTAGAAGAGGAAGCTCACGTCTGAAGCCAGGCAATAATCTGCCCAGTAAAATGAGAGTGTCTTCAGTTTCGTTTTTTAGTGTTTATTTTTGAGAGAGAAAGAGAGAGACAGAGCGCAAGTGGGGGAGGGGCAGAGAAAGAGAGAGACAAAGAATCAAAGCAGACTCCAGGCTCTGAGCTGTCAGCACAGATCCCAAAGTGGGCCTCGAACCCTCGAGCTGTGAGATCATGACCTGAACCGAAGTCTGGTACTCAACCAACTGAGCCATCAAGGCGCCCCCAGAGTATTCTCAGTTTTAATATTTCCAACAATGTTTTTGGAACACCTATTCTGAACGAGGCCTTTCCTAAGCTTCTCTTTCTTTTGCTTTCTTTTTTCTGTGTGCTACCTACTGAACAAGGCCTTCTACCCTCTTTTCCAGTTCATGTTCTGTTTTTATGCGATCCACTGCCCTCTCTCGATGTTAGGTGTTGAATTTTGGTTATAGCAATTTTTATTTATGCAGGTTCAATTCGTTTCTTTTTCCAATCTGTTATAACACTTTTCACAATTTCCTGTACCCTTCATTTATTTTCAAATTTATCTTTTTTTCACTAAACAAAGGACAGGGTTTTTTTTTTCACAATTTGTGTCTGAGAATCGCTGTATCTGGAATATTAAGGTGCCTGTTATTTCTGTTTATTCTCACTCATAGTATATTATATCCTATGTACTGTTATCCTTAACCAACTATGAGTGTGTGTGTGTGTGTGTGTGTGTGTGTGTGTGTGTAGGGGGGTGTTCCTGATGACTGAAAAACTATTTTAAGTGTATATTTTTATATGTTATGTGCTGTAAAATCGGGGCTATAAATCCTTGAGAAAGCTCATCCAAGATTTATGTGCTCTTACGGACAATTATTTTTGTTTACTCCTTCCTTCCTTTTCTCCTGCTCTGCTCAGTGCCAAAGTACCTCTCCCTCAGAAGTGCTGGGGCGGATGGAGGTGGGTGGACAGACTGCTTGGCTATCCTTTCCCTGATGCCTGGCCCTCGGAGATCTCAGCTTCCTGCACATGCGAGGTGGCTCTCCAGACACACAGCTGGAACGGCCTCCACACTTCAGCACCGGTTTCCTCCATCCCACAAGGCCATCAAAACCACAGGTGGCAAACAGCTTCAGAGCTAACATGACTCTGAAGTTTTCCATTTACCTTTCTTACTTGAGTATTTCTTTGGGGTTTCCTTTCTATTTTGTTAGCTCCTTGATGCTCTTAAAATAATTAAAAATGTTCAGGGCAGCCATTTCAGCTGTTTTCAGTGGGAAAATGAGTCCAAATTACCTGGACTGTCATTGTCACTTCACCACCGTTTATTTTTAATTAATTTTTTCTTTCAAAAATTATTTAAAAAATTTATTTTTAATGTTTATTTATTTTTGAGACAGAGAGACAGAGCATGAGTGGGGGAGGGGCAGAGAGAGAGGGAGACACAGAATCTGAGGCAGGCTCCAGGCTCTGAGCCGTCAGTACAGAGCCCGACGCGGGGCTCGAACTCACAGATTGCGCGATCATGACCTGAGCCGAAGTCGGACGCTCAGCCGACTGAGCCACCCAGGCACCCCTCAAAAATTATTTTAAACATTTATTCATTTTTGAGAGACAGAAAGAGAGCATGAGTGGAGGAGGAGCAGGGAGAGAAGGAGACACGGAATCCAAAGCAGGCTCCAGGCTCTGAGCTGTCAGCACAGAGCCTGATGTGGGGCTGGAACTCAGACCAGATCACAAGATCACGACCTGAGCCGAAGTCAGACGCTTAGTTGACTGAGCCACCCAGGCGCCCCACCTCACCACCCTTTTAAAGAATCATCTTTAATTACCTTTTCCTTTTGTAATTAGAAAAAAAAAAAACCCTAAGAAATTCAGGAATTTTTCTCTCCTTTATTTGACTGCGGTCCTCTTCTTTTTCTTTCTTTTTAAAAATGTCGAGATTACTTCTAACTTCTTGGGATTCATTTTTTTTTCCCTAATGATATCATCAACTCGAGAGTGCTAAGGGGAAATGAGGGGACCAGATGGCAACGCGGCAGTGACATTTGGACTTTTACTCTCGTCTATACCCAATGTGGGATTGTATACGGAGTTACCGCTTCTCTATAAAATCGACCACATTGGCTAATTGACTTAACTTATTTAACATGCTTCCATGACGACGGTGATCTGAGCTGGATCAATCCAGTAGGGAAGCTGGAGAGATCATGGAGAAGAAGATGAAGAAAGGCCCTACGAGCCGCCCACTTCCTTAATATGAATGCAATTCCAGACCGCATCCATTCTGCGGGGCTCACAACCAACTCCCTTCACCTTGGCTTTTCATTAACCTTTCGCTGTCTTTTGTCATGCTTCACGAAATGCGCGAAGAAACTGTTTTGTTACTATCCGAGGGTTACAGAGGATGTGTTATCCTCTGTTTAATAAGTTTTTTAGGACTATGACTTTCTCTCTGTTATAAATGTCTTTTTGTTCTTTTAAAAAAAATTCTCTGTGGTCCCACTGAGACTTTTTATGTTTATTATTTGTCTGACACACACTCAATTTACTTTTTTTTTCCTAAATGGAGATATTTTTACTTTTATTTTTTCATTAGTTGAGGAATACATCTCTGTAAAAATGTGGAAAAACAAAGCCCTTTATAATGTTGCCTTTCAGAGATGACTTTTGTTACCCTTCATTAAGAGTTTTGGTAAATGCCATTCCGAATTTCTCACTCTCTCTATATGTACATGCATGCAAGTTTGTGGGTGTAATATATATATTTATAACATGCACACATACACGTACACATACGTCATATGCACACACACACAGATATATCATAAACCACACTATCAACTACATAAAGATATGAGAAAAATACGATTTTTTTCCCTAATCAAATATGTGCAATAATACCTGTCTCTTTAAGGGGTGGTAACATTTATTTGTAGATCAGTTAACCTCTTGCTTAGAAAAACACGGGGATAGGCCATTTATCCGTTAAATGGTGGTCCCTGTGCAGGTTTTTAAGGTAGAAAATTGAAACAAAGAGAAGTAACTTCTGCTCATGCTACAGTATGAATCTGAGAGCTGTCAGGAGCCACCACAGTAAGACGTAGGGAGCTCTTGAGGAGAGAGAGCTAGCTAGAAAGAGCTAGGCCAGTGGCCATGAGAGAGGGTTTAATTTTTTTTTTTAAAGACGTTTATTTTTGAGAGAGAGCACCAGTGGGGGAGGAAGCAGAGAGAGAGGGAGAGAGGCGACCTGAAGTGGGCTCTGTGCTGACAACAGAGAGCCTGATGCAGGCCTCAAACTCATGAACTGTGAGATCATGACCTGTGCTGTAGTCAGACACTCAACTGAACCACCACGGTGCCCCAAGAGAGAGGGTTTAAAACAAGCAAACAAAAAACCCTCCAAAGCTGTGGTGGCCCAAGTCCAAGCTAGTTACTCTTTGAAAGATCAGGACCCCTCCCCCAACTGCCTGTCACTCTTCTCTAAACCGTCTGTAGAGGCGCTCATATGTTACCTTCTTTCTGAGGTACTTTGTGATGTGGAGGCACTGGGGTTGTATTTGATGTGACCCAATATTCTGTAGGAAATCACAAGCAAGGGAGAGTTTCAGAGCAACCATGTGAGATAGAAATGGAGCCAGAGTTGGCGGGAAGACATAGAAGCTGGGACTCAAACACAGATCTGTGTGGTTAACCGCTGGAGTCCTGAGCACGGTCCCCTCCATCTTTCCCACATGCCACCTCCGTTGCCCTGAGCTATCGGTGGTGCAGTGTCAGCATTATTTCCCAACCAGCATTCCATCCCAGGCCATGTAGGGGTTTCTCAACTCCACTTATTACCGCATCTTCTCCTCATGTCTGTTCTAGAATTCTCAATGCAGCTTTGACAGCCACAGACGGTGTCGCTTCCTTTTCACATCATATAAGGTAGGACATTTTGAATCATTTTCATCAATTATTCCAAAGCAGTAATTGAGGGGAACATTTGGTTGGTGGTGACCTCAGATGGTAGAATTGGAAGTTAGGTTGGCTAACGTGCCAGATCCACACTAAGCCCTAAAAAATAATAACTACTTGTTTGTTTTTGTTTTTGTTTTGTTTTTTACTTTGTGTTCATTCAACATGCTGCTACCAAGTTCGGGAGAGAGGAATGGGGTTGAATAGAAAGAGAGATTGGTTGAAAAAAACTCTATGGTGCTACGAGAGGCCAGATTCCGTGTTCCACTCTGCACTCCTGGGTACCCACCTGACAGGAGCCTGGGCATTTATTGTATGCAGAAGTTGGATGTGAGAAATGGCTTATTGTGTCATCACAATGGATGGTCCAGAATGGAGCAGAAAGGGTTAGCTCTGGGAGAGAAGTACTTGAGGAAGAAAAAAATAGAACGCATGCCTTTGAGTACATGGAAAGTAGTATTCGTCAGAATGTGACAGAGATGTTGAAGCATTTGGGAAATACTAACAACTTGTACTCGGAGAACTTTTCAAAATGGAGGGAAAATGGTATGTTTTGGAATCATTAAGAGATGGTGCCATGATAGAAAATCCAGTATTTCTGACTTTGGGTGACTTAAAAGATTTTGCATAATGGTTTTTAAGACAGACATGTTTTTCCTTATATGTAACAATTAAGAAACTAACCCCACGTGGGATGAACCTCTAACACTAGTAGAGACTAGGGTTACCAGATTTAGCAACAACAAACAAGCAAATAAGCAAAAACCAAACACATGAGGATAACTGGTTGCATTTAAATTTCAGATAAAAACTTTTTTTTTTTACTCTATATCTCAAATAATGCCTGGGAAATTCTTATATTAAAATATTGTTCATTCTTTATCCAAAAACTCAAATTTATTTGAATGTTCTGTATTTTATGTGGCAACCCTAACAGGCTCCCTAGGTCATTGTTAGATCTCTCTCTTTTTTTTAATAACCCACTATGATCTGTCGTTCAAGAATTATCAAAACCTGCTTGCAATCTATCTCTATTTTCCAGCTCTATCAACTTTGCAGATTAATGAGTTCCATAAGGTGACTCACCACCTATGACTTCAGAAGAATAAGTCTATCTGTGCTGCTCTGTCATAAATTTATCTGTAACTTGACAACGGCTAAACTAACAACTTGGATGCAAAACCTTAAGGACAAATCCAGGTATGTGTCATGGTCAACAAATCAACAAATCTGGTAGCATTTTTAAAACTTTGGTGTTTGCAGAAAGGATGTATAGGATGGAATATCCTGTCTGACTAAGTTGGTATGCACTTGGTAGAGGGTGATGACCTTGTCTCAAGATTGTCAAACATAAAGTTGCTCTTGTCCTCCCTTTGAACTCGGGCTCAACATCTTAATAGTCATGGCTGTCACTGATCAAGCTTTTATCCTATGTCAGTCCATTTTTTTGGTTAGAATTGTTCCCTGGGACCTCTTTCACCTTTAATATAATTGCAGAGTCATTCATTCTTCTTCATTGGCAATTAGCTGGTCAGGGTTGGTATGCACAGTTTTCAAATCCTTTCCAGAATTCAGCTCTTCAAACAGCCCGGAGAAATCAAAGAAGCCATAAAGTGGTCAATTGCATGACTCTGTTTTTCAATTATTTCCAGCATGGGAAAGATTCTATCTGAAATGGACTTAGGAGTATTAAATCCCTCACATTGTAATGTGGCGTTTTCTGGTTATCAAAGAACTTTTCCTGGAACTCACTGTGTCCTAGTATAATTACTTCCCTAGCTGATGCGGCTCTTTTTCCCTCCCTTGTCTCCTTTTTAAAAGGCAGAATCATTTTCTCATCAAATTTCCCACTCTTTGATTTTCCACATCTATCCAAAACATCAGTAAACTTCTCTGTCCCAAGCTTATTGGCTTCTAAAAGTTTTGTAGCCTCAGCAATTTTGTCTTTTCATTTTTCCAATGTATTCTCTTTTAGTTACTTTATTCATCTTCTGATAGATCACCACAAACAAGAAAATCTGAAATGGTCTGCATTTGTGTCTAAATGTATGCGTGTGAGCATGTGTGTGTTTCTAAGATAATGATTTTTTTGGGGGAAGACAGAGATGCTGGAGTAAGTTGTTGAGTTTCATTTAAAAGTTCTGGGGCGCCTGGGTGGCTCAGTTGGTTAAGCGGCCGTCTTCAGCTCAGGTCATGATCTCATGGTCTGTGAGTTTGAGCCCCGCACCAGGCTCTGTGCTGACGGCTCAGAGCCTGGAGCCTGCTTCAGATTCTGTATCTCTCTCTCTCTGTGCCCTTCCCCTGCTCATACTCTGTCTCTATGTCTCTCAAAAATAAATAAACATTAAAAAAATTAATTAAAAGTTCTAAAATAATGAGGTCACCCAATATTTTAAAACACTGACTGACTCATTTGGTAGGGCATGTGACTCTTCTTTTGTTGTTGTTATTGTTTTTTTTTTATTTTTGAGAGACAGAGTGCAAGGGGGGCCAGGAGTAGAGAGAAAGGACAGAGAGAATCCCAAGAAGGCTCCTCACTATTAGCATAGAGCCCAATGCAGGGATTGATTCCATGAATCCTAAGATCATGACCTGAGTTGAAATCAAAAGTCCAATTCTTAACCTACTGAGCCACCCGGGCACCCCTGGAGGATGTGACCTTTGATCTCAAGGTTGTGAGTTTGAGCCCCACGTTGGGTGTAGAGGTTACTTAAAAAAATAAAATCTTAAAAAAATAAAAGTAAAAAAATTTACTTTGGGGAGATATTTTGAAAAGTGGACAAGTTAGAGAATATAAATAAAGGGTCTGCAATAGCGCATGTCATGTGAGTGTGAGTGTGTGTGTGTGTGTGTGTGTTTGTGTGTGTGAGATTCTGAAATGAAAACAACAGTCCCATTGTGGAAAGAGTCATACAGACCCAAATTGGAATCTTCGTTCAATGGTTTTCTGTCTATAGAATCAACACTAAGTCCCTATAGTTTTTCCAATCCCCCAAGTTCCCCAGCTGCGAAATAGTGGTATCAGTATTTGCTATGTGGATTGGGCTCAAATGAAATGAGAGTAAAGTGTACATTGTAGCATCTTCCACACCCTTGTCACGTGATACTGAGAAACCACCTCTCCACAAAACACCGTGTTTTTTGGGTCCGCTCCACGTCCACTACCCAGACGTATGGTGTTGGCAGAAAATATCGCAGCCTTAGCATAGATATGTTGCTTCATGCCTCAGGGCTTATAGCTAGGCAAACGTGGCTTAGAATTCAGGGATTCTGATTATTCTGTTCTTTCTAATGTGCCGTATCATCTCATGACTTCAACAGTAAGGAGATTTTTTTTAAAAAGATCATCTGCTTTCTCTGAATTAATTTAAAAAGTCTTCTGCGCTGTGCTTTCATTTCGCCACCAGAGAAGACTCTTCTTTTTGTAAAGTCTGCACTTTCATTACCTTTTGAGTATTTTCCCCTGTGGAATGCACCTGGGGGTCTCTCTGGCCCCACAAAATAGGGAACATAGTTACAAAAAACATCCAACTCGAAAAATAATCAAAAACATGATTCATTCTATGCTAAATGTTGACGTGTGTGGTATCTGTGGTTGGGAATTGTGAGAACATTTGTTGCCACCTACTGAAGGTGGTAAGCAGGATCCTGAATTAGCAGGGAAGGGAAGAGCGGGCAGTGAGGGCATGCAGGAAGGGAAGTTGGGTCTGAAATGTGTGGGGCAGTCAGAGTATACTCTGGTTGCGTGGCTAGGTGGTTTTATTGCTTGGCGCCCTTTAAGAGCCTTTATCATGATGAAACCAGATATCTCTCTGTCTCTGAGAGACTACACAAAGAAGGTTAAGTGCTTCCCAAGTTCAGGTGGGCATTTCCCCAGGGACGCATCTGCATTATTCATATCTCTCACACAGTTACAGGCAAATTCTGGTAGCTCTTCTCAGGTATCCCGGAAGTATTTTATTTGGTCTGGATTTAACCTGGTAAGCGTGAATCAAATGAGTTACGGGTACCTCTCTGCAGGGGAACCACTTGACTGTGACAGAACCAAAGAAAGACAACGACATTTCTTCTTTCTAAAAATGGAACCCAGATTCTATTTGGCCATGAGATAACGTGTCTAGGTCTCGGAGTGAATTGTGATTGGTTTACACCTTCCTTTATCACTCACTCTTGTATTAGATAGCTGCTGACATGGTTCCAGACAATCAGGGATAAATGAAAGTCGGCCGAGGCATCTTGGGAAGCAGAGCTTGTGGTATCCCCTTCTCCCTTCCGGAACTGTGGGTGTGATGCCAGAAGCTTACAGCAGTCAACTAGTAACTATGAGGCAACACTCACGAAGATAAAAACCAAAAGGTAACTGTCCTAATCAAAGGTAACAATTATCTTCATACTTCTTGTATAAGCCACAGAGAATTGTGTTTTGTATTTAAGCTAAAAACACTTGTGATGGTGCTGTTTGGTTATTGCCAGGGGGGTAGTTTTTGAGTCTTTTTTTTTCTTTTCTTTTTTTCCTTTCTTTCCTCACATAATTCTAATTTTCTAATTCCTGCTTCAGATTAATCTTCAAAACTCTTATTCTTCCTTCCAGGGTATCGATGAGGCATCTCAGAGAAGAAAAGAAGATACCGGATTTGGAAAGCTTAACTGTGATTATCGTCTGTTTCAGGGGCATGAGCCTCAGTGAGTAGTTAAATCTTAAAGCCTCGGTCAGTTTCTTTATCTCTAGAATGAGGATGATAATGACAGTCACGTTAATAATAATGATAATGGTAATAACAGCTAACATGTATTGCCCATTTATGGAATGCCAGGCACTGAGCTAAAGAAATTTACTTCGTATCATCTTCATCTTCTCAACATGACTGTGGTATAGATACTTTGAAAATTTCTAGTGTATAGATGAGAAAAATATATTGATAAAGTTAAGTGACTTACCTGAAGTTATGTGACTTTGAACTCAACTCTTTCAGGTATTTACTCAATGCCAGGGGCTGCCAGCCTCCACAAACTCCTCAATGATGTGGCTTGCTGGTAGTCACTCCTTTGAGAAGGACTTTTCACAATGTTTCATCTTGAATTCACGAGACCAGGAGCATGCGGGAGAAGGTGGTATGTCATTCCTGGATTAGGTTATAAACCTTGGCTTTCATTTTGGGTTCTCTCTCTCTTTCATCTTTTGCTCTGGGGGAAGCTAACTGCCATGTTGTGAGGGCTCTCAGAAGCACATAGAGGAGTCCGTAGCAAGGAACAGAGCCCTGCGAACCAGAGGGTAGACAGGTCCTTCAGTGCCAGCAAGGCTCAGATGCTTGCAGCCCCAGTCAACAGCCTGACTGCAATCTCCTGAGAGACCCTGAGTCAGAACCACCCAAGTAAGCTGCTCTTGAATGCCTGATCCGTGGAAACTAAGTTTGTTATGTTAAGATGCAAAGTTTGAGGGTGATTTTCTATGGAGGAATAGATGACCAATACATTCACCTTCTCAGATAGTCTTTCCCTGACTCTCTTCCCCTGCTATCACAGAAATCCCTAGCCCCCTTGCATGGTGGTTTTCTTCTTAGCCCCTTTGTGGACAGGGATTTCTTACCTGTTTTATTTAATGCTATACCCTCGGCAGCCAGAAGAGTTCATGCCACATAGCAGGAGACATCAGTGTTGTGGGATGAATGAATGAGTGTCCTCCTCCTTAATCTCTACTCTTAATAGTCTTGCTTTGTCCCCTGCGTGTTTCATATGCAAAATAATATATGAAAATATTTATTGCAATGTCTGTCTTTGGTTTTTGAATCTGAATGACGTTTTGCAGGAGGTCACTCATAAGGCATATTTCTGTCAGGGCTTACCCTGGTATGTATGTCTTCTCAGTCTAAAAAATCAATAAAATGGAAGGAATTTGGGGTGGAATGTCTATTACAGCAAGTAGATCTGAATTCTAATGCCACCTCAGTTTCTAATTTACTCGTGACTAGGAAAACACGATCTCTTCCATCTTTATTTTTTCTCAATACTTACATTTTCTTTTTATTCAAACATGTCATCTTATTACACTGGAGTTATCTTCTAGAAAAACAAACTCCTTGCATCGTTTTCTAAAGAGAGAGAGAGAGAGAGAGAGAGAGAGAGAGAGAGAGAATGAGTGGGGGAGGGGCAGAGAGAGACAGAGAATCCAAAGCAGGCTCCACACGGTCAGTGCAGAGCCTGACATGGGGCTCGATCCCATGAAACATGAGATCATGACCTGAGCTGAAATCAAGAGTTGGACACTTAATCAACTGAGCCTATTTCATTTTCACCCAGGTGTCCCCAAATTGGGCCTATTTCATTTTCATTAACATTGTTAGTTTGGGCTAATAACTTATTGATGATGATCTGAGGGAAAATAGAGGCCAGAAAGGTCGTAATTGCTTGATCTTGTCAGCAAGGCCAAAAGCTAAAGGGACCTGAAAGCAGGGACTTGTAAGTTGATCATTAGTTTTAGAGGTCTCACATTGACCACCACAATAGAATTTATGGAAAAATCAAGGCCAAGGGCATATACCCAAGGCTTTGACCTAGAATAGCTGTGAAACTAGTAAGATTTTTATACTCAAGGTATGATCTCACCCAACAATCTTTCCATGCAACAGAGGGGAGTCAGGTGTGGTATAAAAGTCCGGTTCTATCCACATGAGCAGTTCAGGAGAGAATTATTCAAAACGTACTTCTTGGCTTTCCAATACTAGCTACTCTATTGTCTGTCACCAATTCTTCGTTCTGACAAGTTTTCCTAACATTTGGGTCACTGCCTGATTTTGCAAATACTCAGTGCTTCTGTTTTAAATAGTTTCACTCATCATGTCTCTGAAAGTGACTTCTGTCCAGATGTTGTGTTCGTGGCCATCTGGCATCTTCCACTATTTACCTCACAGTCTTTATCTCCGTCTCTTTCTGTGTCCCCTTCTCCTCTATACCGTAGGATATTTTGATTGCAAATAAGAACATCTCCATTCAAGGTTTTTCAGAACATATGGAGAATTTATTGGCTACATAAGTGAAAATCTGGGGATAGAGCTTCAGATATGGTTCGATCCAGCATTTTCTGATGTTACTAGCTGCCTGAACTCCCTTCTCTGGCATCTGTTTGATTCTGCTCTCTTCTGTGTATCAGGTTTGTCCTAATATTGGTTTCCTTACAGTTGCAAAATTTGCTACTGTCATTCATGCGTCCAGAGGGAGTATATGCACTGGTTTTCCTAGATTTCAAGTCAAAACATGAGGATCTGGAATAATTTAGTCACATGCAGGAATAGGCTACTGGTTAACCTTAATATCCATTCCCCCCTTCTTTCCTAGTAATAGAATTTTAGCTGGGCACATCAATACCTGGAAAAGCACTCTATTTTCCACCTCCCTTTCCTGCTAGTGTGGTCCTGCAACTGAATTGTAGCCAATGAAATTGTAAGTGAAAGCGCTGTATGCAATTCTGGCATTTTGTCTAAAGTAAAGAGGAGGAATCATGGGTGCTTCCATTGTCGTAAATAGTCTTGGGAACATGCAGACAAGAGCAGAACTCTGGGAGCAATGAAACAGGAGGAACTTGGGCCCCCAATGCCTGCACAGGGCAGAGTCAGTACACCAGTCTGAATTTTATGTGATGGAGAAATAAACTTTGATCTTATTTGTGTCACTGTTAATTTTAGATCTCTGTCCCGTTCATAGTCTTAACCTTTTTTAAACACCTACTTACTCCTGAACCAATCATTGATGAGGAGGGTGTGTGGAGTGGCTCAGCCAAGGTCACAAGCAACCCTGCTAGATATAGGGTGTCCTCATCTTCCCACAACCATGTGGGTCTCCAAATGCAAGTGGAAGGCTGTTGAGAAAGAAGAGGGAGAAAATAGGAGAGGCTTCAACCAATTGTTGGTTAAGCTTTATTTTCCTTTTTCTGACTCTCTTATTTTGGTTTTAGTTCCCATGGCCAACCTTGCCAACAAATCAGGGATTGTTGTTGGCTTTAGGTAGCTTGAACAGATAAACAACAAAAGCGAGGAGATTGCCACAACATCTTAGAAAATGATGGTCCTCAAATGATGATTTGGTGACTGTTGTGAAGGGTATGCTGCTCCTTTGGAAGGATGAGGGCAGGTGGAGTTATAATGCTTTTTTTCTTTATTTTAGTTTTTTGTAAATAGAGTCTGTGTCTTTCTCACAAAGGACAAACTCAACACGTTTGTCAGTGAATGTTTAATTGCCACAGTGCTGAGAATTAAACTCTGCACAGTGAATCTTGAATATGCCATTAAAAGCACAAAAAAACAAACCCAAAAAACAACAACAAAAAAATAGGAACAAGGAATAGACTATAAAGAATCTGGAAATAACTCTTACTAAAAGAGAAGACCTTTCCCCAGGGGCCCAAAAGTGTTAAGTTTCAGGACACATGAATAATAGCACATAGTTATATTTGACACATTTATTGTGAGAAATCAGAAATAAGGATAGAAAAACCTTAGATAATCCCCAAATTCACCTGCTTCCATTTACTTACATGGTGTGCCTGTTCATTCAGAGATGGAGTATTTAGTATGCTGAGAATTTGTTTTAAATATATATTCTCGGGCAGGGGGTGCAAGTGGGGTGACCTGGAAGGCATCTCACTTTTCCGCTTGTCCATACATACCCTGAAAGAAATGAAGTCAACTGCAATAGCATTGCTTAACCTCATGTCTTCACTTGGGCAGAAAATAAGGTGTTCTTGTATTTCAAAGGACGGTGCTTCTAGATTTAGAGTTTAAAATCTGTCTTTAATAGAGTTAAAAAACCTGTACTAACAAGACATGAACGACAGTGGAGGAAGACCCCAAAAGCACACTATCAGGAAGGGCAGAGTGAAAGCAATATTGCAGGAAAACCACCAGTGGATAATGAGGAAATTGCTATGAAGGGACTGTATTTATATTTGCATAAGAGCTCCAGCTATGTGCATTGTTTCAACTAAATATTTTATAATATGTCACTTTAGGCTGTATCACGCATCAGTCAAAGCTTGGAGCTTTTGCTCAGTGTCTCTCTTTCCATTGTTGTGTGAACAATGTGCTTCAAACACTTGTCTAAACAAGGTTTATTGCTGCTGCAGGCGGCAGCAATGACTGCCGGGATATCATACCAGCACGGGGAAAAAGTTAAGCAGCTGAATGGTTCCACTGCATATAAATGCCTGACCTGGATTAAACATTTACTGGGTTGGCATTGACATTGAGTGCTGTTGAGTATAGTTGCCTGAGTTATTAATCTATGGTTATGGGCACCACACGTCTTTGATGACTTGTTGAGGTCACGTGGTGAAAATGATAGCTTTGTTTGGACTGAGCTGACAGCCACATGTATACAGCCTTCAGCTCTGGTGTTTTTTTTTTTACAGAATATAGGGAACAACTTCTAGTCTTGGTTAGATGGCTCACTTGGAGCAAAGTTCACTCTCTGTGTTCCCAGAAAATCAAATAGAGCTTTTACATGTTGGAGTGAGTCTGTGCCAGGCATATAACAAGACCACTTAAGTAGTTAACTCCTCTGCTCTGAGCCTGCACAGACAATCACAGTGGGAAATTTTGGCTCTGAATCACATGGGGAATGTTCGCTATCTCCTTGGCAATGATTAAGAGGCTGGTGCCCAACAATGCTCTGGGGGAGCAGGATGGTCATTAATGGAGAGCCTAACATTTTAGGAAGGAGTGGGGTAAATTGAGGGAGAGCTCGGTCACAGAGGTCAGTCTAGGAAGCCCAAAGTATTTTAAAAGACTGTGGGCATGAGCTACAAAGTGTGATTTATAATGAAACTGAAGTTAATATTTGGAGTGGCCCTTTAGTCTGGGCAAAGGAAGTCTTGACTTTGGTGCCGGGAACTGGCACCTGGAATAGACCCTTCTTGCTGAATTATAACCTGGTCCCAAAAGAGCTATTACTGAAGGAAAATAATTATTGGAAATTGTCGAAGATGCAGCACTGTCTATTCTGAAGACCGAGATGGGGTTGGGGGCCCAGCTCCCTCTGCCAGGTCATCAGGGTCATGGGCCTCTAAAGCTATGGTTTCTAAGTTCCTTTGATCTTCAGGATCCTCCCAGAGAGCTTTAAGCATACTGACTTCCAGGCCCACCGCAAGTTGCTGAATGGGAGACCAGGGTGAGGGCTCTGAGATAAATGCATTGAAAAAAAATCCCCGTAGGAGGTTGTGAGAATTGGGCAGGCTCAAGAACCCCCATTGAGCGCTTTTACCTAGTGGTAATGGGTAGGGACTTTGGGTCAATGTGTAGGGGGTTCAACACTGCTTTGAGACTTCTTATCCATGGGAGCCTAGACTCGTAACTTAACTTCTCTCTACTTCAGTGCTGTCATCTGTTAGATAGTAGTACTAGTAGTACCTTCCCCATTCTGCCGTGAATGAGGATTAATGTGGGAAGAGCTCAGCGTCATGTCTGGCATGCAATCAATACTCTACATACATTAACTATTATTATTACCAGTTAGGACAATGTTAGTCTTTAAGAGTCAAGTCTTTGCACACTTTCCCCATCCATCGAAGCACAGAACAATGATAGTAATGATCATAGTTAAGAGTTCTTGAGTATTTACTGTGTACCAAAACCCACAAATTTTGTTTCCAAAAATTATCCCATCTTGTTGTTATAATTATTCCCTGAAGTAGGTAGTACTATTGTCTCTTTTGTTGAAAGGAGGTGTCTGATACACAGAAAAGGGGAGTCCTATGGCCAGAGTCCCATTTCTTGCAGCTAGTGAATGGCAGTTTTGGGATTTGAACACTAGATCATCTGACCCCCAAGCTCTCATACTTAATAAGTACTACCTTCCATCTCTTCTGTAGCTGCCCTGAGTCTCTCCTTTAGAAGAAGAATTTCTAGAACTTTCAATTTTTAAAAATATTTATTTAGTTTAAAGAGAGAGAGAGAGAGCTCAAGAAGGGAAGGAGCAGAGAGAGGGAGACAGAGGATCTGAAAAGGGTTCTGTGCAGAGATCCCAATGCAAAGCTCGAACTCATGAACCATGAGATCATGACCTGAGCTGAATTTGGATGCTTAATCGACCGAACCGCCTGGTGTCCCGCATTTCTAGAACTTTTAAAAACACATGTTCCCTTAGTACTTTTCACCATCTTATATGTATCTGCACTAGCCAGAAACTTTTGAATAAGCCTTATGTTTGTGGGGTGTTGAATGCTTTTTCACATATCAAACGTCTTCTTCCTCTCTGCTAAGAACTGTTCTTAAACATGACATACAACCATGCCCTTGGAAAAACTGAGCGCTCCTATCCTTTCTTCTCTACAAACATTGCAAGCATTTTAAGGACATGGGTGTTTTATGGTTCTCCTTTGGCCTCCCTCAGGGTCTAGCCCAAAGCTGGTGAAATAAGATATCCTGAACAGGGGCGCCTGGGTGGCTCAGTTGGTAGAGGGTCCAAGTCTTGATTTCAGCTTAGGTCATGATCTCACAGTTCATGAGTTTGAGCCCCATTTAGTGATTGAAAATGCAGAGCCCGCTTAGGATTCTCTCTCTGTCCCTCCCCAACTTGCACTTCTTCTCTCTCCAAATAAGTAAATAAAGTTTAGAAAAATTTAAGAGAGATCTCATGTTAAGTGTTCTTACCACAATATAAAAAAAGGGGTGTTCACATACATTTGGTTAGAAACTGCTTTCCTTTACTCATTGCATCTTCCTCTCACTTCCCAAGGCCTCTCCTGAAGAGGATCCTCTTTAGCTCTCTGACGTCAGCATCCTCTTTTACCTGTTGACATTTCTAATCCCTTTGGTGTCCAGGATGTAGCCCGACCAGTCACCTTAACAGTCTCAAAGCACCCTGTATATTCTTTCTTAGCACTCATCAGTTTTTCAAAGCATATTTATCTGTGCGTTTTCTTGACTAATGTGTCTCTCCACCCCCAGGCTGTAGAGTCCATGTCTGTGTTGCACATTACAGTATCCCCAGTACCTATCAGAGCTCCTGGCACTCAATAAATATTTGCTGAATGAAGGGATGATTTATTGCTCTTGGATTGGTGGAGGACAAGCATGGAGAGAAATACAGCTCAAATGGACTCAGTCATGAAGAGGGAATTAGCCACTCACAAAATTGAAAATCCAGGTGTAGCTTCTGGAATGGGTGCAAGAATGACTGTATCCAAATCTGAAACAGTGTGGATCAAAATCTGCTTTTCTTCCTCTCTCAGCTCTTCTTCTGTTACTTTCATGTGTAGGCCATCTTTTACCTTATGGGGAATGCACTGCCACGAGGTATGGATGGTAATCTCACAACTGAGTCATCTCCGTGAAGAAAAGTAGCTCTTTCTGGATTCTTCCATCTGAAGTCCCAGACTTGAATATTATTGGCTCGACTTAGTTAATATGCCAATGTCTGAACCAGTCTCTGTACCAGGAGGGAGGATTGCTCGAGTTGTTCAGGCTTTGGTCGTGCCCATCCCAGGATCAGGAGACAGTGCGGGCAGCCTCACTAGCACCACACAGTCTGAGAGTGGAGGAGGTGTTGCGCCCCCTGCAGGAACCCAAGTGCTACTTCTGGAGAGAAGAGGAAAGTGTGCTGGACAGGCAAAAGTAACATTTTTTCACTGTGGCGCCAACATACCTCTAAGTCTGATAGTTATGAGCTGTGGTTCGTAACGGTGCAGGAAAGCACTCCGAACTGGGAGGGCATTAGGAAAGAGAGTATAGTGTAGACCAGGGCTTAACCAACAGAAGGCATTGTAGCGGCTTGCTTTGTTAAGCAGGACTTAATCTGGCTCTTTCCATGGTTCCTGCACATGGTAGGATTCTCTGTGTGTTACTAGCTTTGATTTTGCTGTGTTATCCTTCCTAGGATATCCTTCTTGGACCCCAAGAAGGGTCCAGGTGATGGGAGGTGGCCCAGCTTTCTACATTAGGATTTAACTTCCTAAAATTCTCGCGGATAATATCCATAGCTAGGAGTCGTAAGCGCTTGACTTACTGACTTTCATTTTGATGCAGTATTCATTCATCTTCCTAATACTCTCGGCTTCATTTTTTCTGGAGAATTATCCTTCCTCTATTGGATGTGGGCTTCCATGTACCAAAGTCCTGCTATAGAAATTGGGAAGGGGCATTGGGGAAAGAAAGAATATTCTTTCTCTACCTGCTCTCTCTGCAAGAGCCAAGAGTTGGGTGTGTGGCTTGAGTTCAGCTAATCAGACACTCCTTCTGGGACCTTTTCTTGAAGTTGTGATAGAAGCAGAAAGAAAATGTTTGAAGGGATTTTCATAGACATTGGTAGCGACGGCAGAATTAAGAGTCGTGTGACCAGACTCTTTCTTTCTTTTTTTTTTTAATTTTTATTTAATTTTTTAAAGTTTATTTGTTTGCTTTGAAAGAGAAAGAGAAAGAATCCCAAGTGTATCTCTGCGCTGACAGTGCAGAGCCTGACGTGGAGGCTCAAAGCCACGAACCGTGAGATCATCACCAGACTATTTCTGAAGAGGGTTGCTGTTCTTCCGGCTTCTAGCACATTAGCTCTCAGAATCCTTGCCATCCCCATTGATCCTGAGCCATTTACATCCTTCCAATTAACTCTTCTCACTGAAGGTAGTCACAGTTGTTGTATGTTGCCTGCACGTAGGAATCCTAACTGCTGCCTTTGTTTAAAAAAATGTTTTTTGGCTTTAACTGTATTTTATAGGTGAGGAATTCCAATTGCAAATTCATCCACTTTGTTGAAAAGCTTCCACCCTCGGGAAAAGCCGTGGGGTCGGGAGTCGGGGGGACTAAATTTACTCCCCAGTTCTAGAACCATTTAGCTCTATGATTTCCACCAAGTTGTTTAATGCCCGTCTCAGTTTCTTTGCCTATAAAATGGGGATGGGAAAATTTTCTGCTCGCAGTGAGAGCGTGTGGCAGAACACCGAACTGCAAAACTGCCACATAAATGATAAATGTGCGATATAATTATGTGGATCATTCATGAGTGGAAGACTTTGATTTAATTCTTCGGTATTGCCACTTTATTCTCCCTCCACTCAGCACATGCTCATTACTGACAGTGGGATTCATGTATTCATTCTGGAGATATTTATTAAGTGCCCACTGTATGCCTGGCACCGGTTTTAATTAGCATTTTTATAAGGAATTTATCATTTGTGGTGTGTCTGTCATCTTCTTCCAATTCTACTGAACACGCTACTCAGATCTCTGTGCCTCCAGGAGGAAATCATTGACTAGTTTCCAGGTGTCTTGCCTTCTTTGCCAAGAGTCATTTTTTTTTTCCTCCTCTTGAGAGAAAGAATTGATGAAACAAGGGCAAAAAGGAAGCAGGCTTTCTTTCTCGCAGTGCCCTTCCTTTTCCCCAAAGACAAAATTTCAACTGTGTGAGTGGCTTTCTTGGTGCCGTATTATCCCCAGCAGCTTTTCCAGGTGTCCATGCTGGTGGCGGGGGAAGTGATGACTAGCAACGAGTAAGACTTTGATGTCAGTAAGAACTGGCAGGACCAGGGAAGGGGCAGGTGGGCATTTCAGACATCAGCCCCTGCCAGTCCTTCTTTTTGGGAAAAAAAGAAAAGAAAAACCATATCACAATTCCATAAACACTTTGGCAGATAGAAAAAGGCACAATACAGTAAGGACTATCCTCACCTAATGAAATATTCTTTCCACCCATCAACAAGTAAGGGAAAGAGGTGAGGTCTTCAGTTCAGTAAATGAACACAATGCCTATGCCCTAAAATCAAATTTATTTGACGCGCCTCGAAACATTGCATGGTGAGCAGTGCAGAATTTCAGAAGATGGTCGCCATTAACAATAATGACTTGGAAAGCTTGGCAAGTGGGGTTTATCTGGAATGTGCTAAGAATCACACTTATTCCGGAAGGAGCCTGGGTAGACCTTTCTTTCCCCAAAAGGAAAATCAGTTTTGCTGGGAGATTTATTTGTCTGCCGTCACCAAGCTATGAAATTTTACTCTCTCCCAGTGCTAATATCCAGCTAATTCCTCTGATTTGGGGGTGAGAGCTGAGGCGAAGAGCCATTTTTAATGTCAACTATTTGTAATTCTTAAGAGAACACAAAAAAGGCAGCGTTGCCTTGCCACATAATTATTCGTGGTGATTCAACATTTCTGGAGTGCCAACTCTAGCCTGCACACGCAGGGATGGACACAAAACTAAGACCGAGAGGGGCCTTTTGCCTTTGTTCCACAAAGCTGATCGTTTTTTAAGAGGTGGATAAGCCTCCCACTGTTCCACGAGCTTCATTTTACCACTTGAAAACAAATTTCTGGAAAATGTGATGCACTCACTTGTGAATTCACAAATCTGAGAACTGAAAGGGACCTTGGAAATCATCAAATTCAGCCTCTTCCCATCCCCTTTTTTTCTAGAACTATAAAGCTAGAGGACGTAAGTGAGTACAGAGATCATGACAAATGTTACATTGGAAATGAAGACTTTCAGACTTTCAAAATTCTCCCCTCCTGCTATACTGTCTTTCCATTAAAAACAAAACAAAACAACCAAGAACGATTTGAAGATATAGCACAGTTTGCATACCAAATCACAGTGGCTCTATCAATCTAGGAGGTATGGTCTTTACATCTTCTTCATTATGAAGTACTTTGTTTATTTAAATAGATTGCTTTTTAAAGTAATGTGGAGTGGAGGAAGGGACAAACAAATGCCATTTTCCAGAAAACATCTCCTGTGAGAACAAACGGAGAAGACAAGCCTGGAGAGAGTGAGAGAGGCCGCTTCTGAGAGAGGCTCAGTGGGCTTGATGACCTTGATGTTCATGCTCGAGTTGTTATGGCAACAGGCAAGTGAAATTATGGTTGCTAAGGGACGCTGAACTGAAGCAATCTCCCTCACTTACTGGTCACTCCACTCTGGAGCTCAGAAATTCACCCAGAGCCAGGATGAGTCAGCAAAACAAATTTTAAAGATGGAGCTAAAATTGGGCTATATTTGCTAGTATTTGTTCTTGAAGAAAGCCCCAAGATTTTGTAATAGTTGGGGTGCTTGTTTTAAAAACATTAAATGACTTAAGTGTGGTAAAATCTTCAAATGGAAGGAAGGCTCATGTCACCACGTCTGCAAACCTCCCATGCACCAAGGCACTATTTCATTTACAAGCAAATGATTTTTGAAACAGGTCATATATTCATAGGGTAAACCTTTGTTTCAAGAAAGGTCAGCATAATTAGCAATGAGAAAGCTTAGGCTATACCTGAAAATAGCTAATGGGTCATTAAGTAGAATGTTTCCCTTTATCACCTGGGAGAATGGTCAGTGACATCAGTGTGCATTTTCCTGAGTGATGACCCCACCCCTCTTCACATCTGTCAGAAACCAGTGTGCACAAGATGTTTGGTTAACCAAACCAGAGCTGGGGAAGACATGGACACCACCAACTGACAACAGGAGAATCAAATGGCCTTGTGTTTCAATGCTCAGAACAGAGACCACGTGCCTAAGTCAGGTGGAGACCTTCTCTCTCCATCCGGCACATAGTAAGCACTCAGTTTATATTTGTTAACTGTTGTGTGGATGACAGAAAGGGGCAGACCACTGTATACATACAGCCTGTGTATGAGCGTTTTTGAACATCAGCCGTGTGCTGAGGTACACCAAGAATTGTTCCTGTCCTTTACCCCTTCCAGTACTGTTCCCTCATGCTTCTTTCCTTCCTCAAGCATTTCCTGAGCATATCCGATCTGCCAGGCACCCTGATAGGTGCTGGGGATAGTGAAATAACTCAGCATATGCCTATAACCTCCAAGAAGCATATTCACAGTGGGATCCTGGACTTGCGAACAGCCATGACAGTGGGCTAAGTGTATAATGGAGATATGAAAGATGCAGTGGAAACAAAGAAGTGCTAAAGCTGGCTGGGTGTCAGGTTGGCTTTCAGAGGGGGTTCCTCATCTAGTGCCCTTAACGATGGGTATGCACGAACATGCACACTCTTTTCTCTCATGGGTTTATGAAAGAACGTGTTGGTGTGAAGTTTTAGTCATCTATGACAGGCAGTTCAGTTTCCTTGGGAAGCAGATGCTAAGGTAGAGGCAGAAGCATAAGAGATTTATTGGATATAATACCAATGAAAGATAAGAGAAAGGAAGATAGAGTAGTCAGGGAAAGCCTTCATATGGTGAAGTAGGACTGAGATCTATGTAAGGTGAGGGAGAAGGAAAGATGAAGAATATCAGAATGTAGAACACTTCTGAGAGTCTTGGCCAATCGAAAGGAGGGCTGATACAAGGATTGCCTATACAGGCATCCAATGTTGGTGAGCCCTGTGCTCTTGCTATGCTCTTTCATTGACTGGGGTGTATCTGAGAAGTGGGTGGCCTCAGCTGAAAACTGAAGAAGTTTCTGAAGACACCCACAGGTGGAGTCTCACAGTTAACTGCACTCCCTGTGCCCTGTTCTCTCTATTGCGATCAAAAACACATGACCACCACAGTAACATTACCTCTGAGTGCATCATCATACAGTGGATCTCTAGAACATTTTTATCTCACAGAATAGATACTCAATATCCACTGAACATCTCCCTTTTTTTCCCTTCCTCATAGCCCTTGGCAACCACCATTCATTCCATTTTTTGTTTCTAAGAGTTTGACTCTTTTAGATATGTCATATAAGTAGAATCATGTAATATTTGTCTTTGTATGACAGACTTGTTTTACTTAGCATGTTGTCCTCAAGGTTCATCATGTTGTAGCCTGTGTCAGAATTTCATGTTTTTTCGGAGTGAATAATATTTCATTGTATGTATATACCACATTTTTAATTCATCTGTTGATGGATTAAAAAAATTTTTTAATGTTTATTTTTGAGAGAGGGAGCGTGAAAGAGCTCATGAACAGGGGAGGGGCAGAGAGAGAGGGACACAGAATTTGAAGCAGACTCCTGGCTCCAAGCTGCCAGCACAGAACCCAATGCAGGGCTTGAACCCATGAACCATGAGATCATGATCTGAGCTGAAGTTGAACGCTTAACCAACTGAGCCCTCCAGTTGCCCTGATCTGTTGATAGATATTTAGGTAGATTCCACCTGTTGGCTATTGTGAATAATGTTTTAATGAACACAAGTGGGCAAATCTCTTTGAGATGCCAGTGTTTCTCTTGAAAAGAGGCTTGAGTGGTACAGTCCCATGAGTGGAGTACTGAGTTCATATCTCTATTTGGATGATAGTCATAATGCATAAATGGAGATGCCTGTGATCGATATGTTTTGGAAATGCCAGAAGATTCATATAAGATCTTCATTTTAATACCTAAGGTTACTCTAGTAGCTACTTTTGGGCTGTCCCTTCTCTGGGAATTTGTCCCTCTCTACATACAAAGAAATGACACTCTGCAGTTCAGGATTATGTTACATAATTATGCTCCTTCAGGGGGAGATTGGATGAGGATAGTCACCTGAGTAAAGCGAGTCCTTCCATTGGTTGGGCTCAGCCAATCACAGTTCTCACCTGGGAATTTGGAATTGGGACACATTGATGGTAGTGCGCTGGTTAGTGTCATTAGAAGTGGGAAGCAATAAAGGAGCTCAAGTCGTCATGTTTCAGTCTTCAATTCTGAAGAAGCAGAGAAAGTTGGCTTTGAGAAGAATGTGTAGACCTAGGGAGAGAATCAGAAGTGAGAGACCAGGAGGTGATATGGCAGTGATGAACTGAGAAGAGCAAACAGAACATGTCTTCCTTGGTTTGAGCTAGCTTTTCTATCTCTCAGTTTCTCGCAGCTGGAAGTTCCAGACGATACTCTTGGTTCTTAAACCAACCAACAAACAAAACCTCAAAAACCCAACTCCTTTTACTTAAGGTAGTCTGAGTAGGTTTCCATGTCTGGCAATCAAAGGACTTTGAATGTCAGCTAAAATGAAATTAACATTACTTGTATATATTTTTGATTCATAACACAGAGATTTCACCATATATCTGAGAGAAAGTAAGCTGGTTATGAAATGACACTGTTCATTTGCGGATTAGAGGAAAAGATACTGGTTCTGGATTCACAAAATCTGAATTTTAGCTCCTATCTGCTACTTTTTGACTGTGTGACTTTGGACAGTCTCTTATTCTCTGGGGTGAAGTTAACACATCCTCACAATGAGACTTGGTCCTGGTTTACAAAATATTATGTTATGGTAATATGCAATTGCAGTGTGTATTATGGAGCGTAATGGTCTGCACACTAAAGACATACAAACGTGCCATTTTTTGGATGCATGGTTGGTGGGAAGGCACAGAGATTCTTTGTGCTTCATAAAAGATGACAGGACTGAAATATATATTTAGGCTTGCATGCAATAAACACTATACACATTTTTAACTCTTCAAGACCATTGCCCATTTCCTTATATACCTTGTCTTCCTATTATCATTATGTCCTTAATATATTTTAATATTATGTTAATAAATATTCACAGAAATGACCCTATAGTGTGTGGCACCTGGGTGGCTCAGTTGGTTTAGCATCTGACCCTTGATTTTGGTTCAGGTCATGATCTCATAGTTTGTGAGATCAAGCCCCATGTCGGGCTCTGCGTTGACAGTGTGGTGCCTGCTTAGGATTCTCTCTCTCTCTCTCTCTCTCTCTCTCTCTTTCTCTCTCTCTCTCTCTCTCTCTCTCTCTCTCTCTCTGCCTCTACCAAGCTGGTGCTCTCTTTCTTTCAAAATAGATAAATAAACTTTAAAAATGAGCCTAGTGTGCCTGGTACTGTGCACATGAAAATGAAGGACAAATGATCCCTTATTAAATGGCTACTGAGTATCTAATGATAGAAGTTATTTCAAATGCTTCATTTAATCTCAGTAATTTTATAAGGCAGGCACCTGTCCTTTTATAGATGGGGAATCTAGGGCTCATAAGAGTTAGACAACTAGTTCAAGGTCAACTAGCAAGGAAGTGACAAGACAAGAACTGAGCCCTGTGTGTCTAACCTTTAACATCCTGGGTGCTGGTAGAGATCCATATGGGGCTCTGACCCTCTGGAAGCGTATCTCTAGCTTGGGGCAAAGTAGAATGGAAATGCCAGGAACAAAACATGTCCATGCAAGGAAGGAATTCCAGGAGATGGATATCTGATGCTGTGAGTCAAGTTTGGTGTGCAAATTGTAATCCTCAGTAGCTATAGAGAAGGGCCACAGTGGGTTGGAAGATTCTCAAAGGACATGATGGAGGAATGAACCTGGAAGAGTTATCTTTCCTCTCCATAACAGTCTCCAAAACAGTGGGAGTAACATTATCTATTTTGCTTTCTTTATGGTAATTTTTAAGAATTTGTATTTATTGATTTTTTTATTTTTTGAGAGGGAGACCAGGAAAGAGTGACAGCACATGCACACACAAGCTAGGGAGGGGCAGAGAGAGAGGGAGGGAGAGAATCCTGTCCTGGAGCTCAACATCACAACCATGAGATCATGACTTGGGCTGAAATCAAGAGTCGGATCCTTAATCAACTGAGCCACCCAGGTGGTTTTCTTTGTGTGTGTGTTTTTTTTTGTGTGTGTG
This sequence comes from Paguma larvata, assembly GCA_030068075.1. Lineage (NCBI taxonomy): Eukaryota > Metazoa > Chordata > Mammalia > Carnivora > Viverridae > Paguma > Paguma larvata. The sequence continues at coordinate 31,394,847 of CM057842.1, read as the reverse complement.
TGAGATCCAATCAAGTGCTTTTACATGTGAGGGACTGGTTTTATAAATAAGAATTTGTAGAAGTGAGAGATGGAGAGGGAGAAGGAATCCCGGAGAAGGAGAAGAACATGACGATAAACTGAAGTAAGATCACCTCTGCTATCTCTCCCTCCTTCCCTGTTTCCTTCCCTCCTCTTCCGTATTGCTTCCTTCTTGTATCACTCTCTATCTCCATCTCTGTCATTTCTAGAGACATAGACACATACAGAGATAGAAATATGTACCAAAAGATACAGGAAAGAGTGAGATGTACAAGGGAGAATGGGGAAGTGAAGGGATGAGTGAGGATAAGGGAACTCACCTGATTTCATAGGCATTTTCTAGGATTTAAAAAATACAACTCTAAATGTAAACTATTTACTAACGGCATTGTCTGATCTAACATGCAAAAGTACTTGAACACATAGTGAACATATGTCATTTGCTTTGATTACCCAGTATCCAAGCCCTGTTGTATTTATGACAGATTCCTCTATTAAGGAGAGGGAAACTGAGGAGGGCTGCCCTAGGTTGAAGACAGACCCTGAGACAGACATTTGTCTGTAGGAGCACTCTTAGGAATGACACCTGTAAGAGGGTGAGGAAAACAGGACCAGGAGAGGATGAAGTTGAACTGTGATGTAGTTTACACCAACATGTCAGCCAATGCCATGCAGAGCTCTGAGTCTGGGATGGCCCTTTAGGAATGTCCCAGACTGAGGCACAGGGGCCAGGCCTTTGTGTTCCGGTATCCACCAGGCATTGAATACAGGATGCCTCCTGTGGAGGATGTACCTTGGGTGAGGTAGCTCGTCCCAGTGGGGGATGATTACTTAGGAGAGATTATAAAGCCATTTTCAGGCAACAACCCCAGTAGCTTGGGGATACAGACCTGGGTTCTGAAGGGAAGAGCTTGCAATGTACCAGAGCATTCATTCCTGGGGCCAGTTTTCCTGTCTCCATGTTACCTGCACATATGAGTTAGCTCAGCCCATCACGTTCTGTCACCAAGGACTTTAAATCTTGAGACAAGATGCAAAGAAGGGTCCACTGGCGTTCACTGATGTGGAAGCAGCAGCAGTAAACATGGCTATCTTTTGAGTTTTGTGGCAGTAGTAACTGCCCCAAATACTCCCCAAACCCAGCTTCCCAGTGTCTCGTGGCTCCTTAACATTTTCCAGTCCTTTTTCTTTTGATCTCTGGTTATTTCTGAGAGTTTCCAATTTCTGTCCAATAAATTCCATTTTACCTCTAGACATTGAGAGCTAGTTTTGGTTTCTTGGAACTATGAATTCTGATTGATACAGGGAATAAGTGGCAAAAGAGGAAGATGAAAGAAGGAAAGCTGAATTCTAGACTAATGCTTATTACCTATAGTAGTATTAGTATGAAGAAATAACTTTTTAATAGGATATGGCAATGGTAATAATGAGTTGATTTAAATTTTTCTCCCAGACTTCACTCTTTTAACCCCAGGCAAATATCAAAAAGGTAAAATTATTTTTTTAAAAAATATTTTTAAAAGCAACTATAGGGGCACCTGTCAGTTGAGTGTCCGACTCCTGATTTCAGCTCAGGTCATGATCTCCAGGGTCATGGATCGAGCACTGCATTGGGCTCTGTTCTGAGCATGAAGCTACTTAGGATTCTCTCTCTCTCTCTCTCTCTCTCTCTCTCTCCTGCTCATGGTCTCTCTCTCTCTAAAAATAATTCAAAATTGTTTAAAATCAACTATAGGAATGAACACTTTGATGGACCATGTTTAGCAGAGAGGTGGCATCCATTATACATACACCTCTTTTTCATCATATCCTCAACCATATTTGCAAAAATGAATGAGTTTGCAGGGGATGAGTCTGATCAAGTCTCCTAATTAGTTGAGAAAAATGGGAAGCTGCCACAGGACACATTAAAAGATGGGTAACATTAGATGAAGTCTAGAAGTTGGTTAAGGCTTAGGTGATGATTCTTCTGAGAGCTCTGGGGATAAATTCACAGTTCAAAGTTGAAGAGTGTGTACCAAACATGTGGTGAGATGGGGATGCCAGTGGTTCTTGGGGCAGATATTTGGAGGCAGCAACTCCCAGAAGTCATTCCAAGATGTGGAACAGAAGGGTGAGACATAGGAGGGTGGCTTAAGTATTAATGACAGCTTGTTTGGGATGTTGAAGTCTTTGACTAATGGTTTAATAAATCATGAATTAATAGTGAAATCTCCAGTGGGGAAATCAAGGTTCTCAACCAATCAACTTATATGTAGATAGAGTGCTCCCTGGGTTAGGTCATTAAAACTGTTAGAATGTACTTAGCAAAGCAAGTGGTACTAAATATGAGACTAAATTGCCTTGCCTTGTTGACTGGATTGAAGGCAAATCAGCTCAAGTGGGTCCCCCGCCATCCAAATGCTATTCCTTTTGGAGTGTGCCTGTTGATAGAGGAAATGGATCCCAGCAGGAGCAGATCTCCATGTATTTAATCTCTTACTGCTACTGTAGCAGCATCTATAGCCTTGAGAGAGTCAGGGTAAAAATTGGGGGTTTTGTTTCTCAGTTTCCTGAAAGAAGGTAAAGGGGAAAACCTGGAAGAGGGTGTCAGACTTTCTTTTTGGGGAAGTGGTATTGCATGGCATTGGGCTTGGAGTAGGAAAGGAATGTTCTTTGGGTAAGGTGGTCAGAGAAGAGCTCGAGGAAGATGTCATATTTAGGGGGAGACCAATAAGATCAGAAGGAGCCAGCCATACAAAGAAGTTGCGGATGAGACTGGGAGGAGTAGGAAACAGTGTTCCAGGCAAACTGAGCAACTGAAAGGTGGCCAGCGCAGCTATAATGAGTGAGTGAGGGAGGATTGTGGAGGGGCAGTGGGGAAATTGGCCATCCAGACAGTTAGAGTGGCAGGAAGGAGTCTATTATGCTTCAGCATCTGGACCATGATGCAAAATTGGGATTTTACTCAAAATACAACAGGAAACCTTTGAGTGGTTTTAAAGAAAGGAGTAAACGGATCAGATTCTATTTTTAAATGTCTCTATGGCCTCTCCAAGAAGATACTGTGGATCAGGCAAAAACAGTGAGAGAGCAATTACAAAAGTCTAGGAGAGGCTAAAAACCAACCAAACAAAAAGTCTAGGAGAGGAATGGTAATGGCTTAGTCTAGGGTGGTGGTACCAGTGGAGGTCTGGAGAGGCTGATGGTTTAAGGGTATAATTAGAAGGCAGGAAAAAGAGAGTCTAGTGATGGATTGGCTCAGGGAAAGGGATAGTTAAAATGGGAGGAATCGAGAATAACACCCAGGTTTCTGTCTTGAGCCATGAGTGGTGTCTGCATGTATAGCGTCATTTTCTGCCTTCACTCTAGTGACTGGTCTGGTGTTATTCTGAAATTTCATTACCCTGAGTTCTTGCTTACTCCCGATCTCAGTCACTGCTCTTCCTCACCCTCATGACTGCTCAGTGTCCAGAGGGGGGAAGAATAACTCCTCATCTGAGCAAATTGTGGCTTTTGCCAATAGACTTGAAAATGGAGCTCCTTTTTGGTTATCAGGACCACATGACTAGCCTCTCTCACATGCAGTATGGGATTCTGGAATGATTTAGAATCAGCTCTTCCTACTCAGCCCTAATATGAATGCATTGCCTGTTGATTATCTCAGACACAACTTATTACCCTGAATTTAAGACTCCTTCAGCGCTGTTTCAATTAATGTGGCGATGAGTATGCGCATTAGAATGGCCAAGCACAGCCAGGATTTAATTGATTTAATTTGCATATCTCATTCTGAAAGAATTATATGTTGTAAATTCACCCACTGGCAGAACCTGACCACTGCTGTCTCCTTTGTGAATGTGAAATGAGCTTTCCTGAAGGTTTTCCCAGACCTGGTCACCTTTGGATTGCTTAAGACTTCTAATGCTTGCTCTATCTTTTCAGAAGAGAGTTTTAAGCTCTCGTGGGAAATGAATGTGAGTTTTGTGGGGGGTAAGGCTATCATATGACTAGGATGCTTATGAGAGAAGCAGATGCCAATGAGACTGTCATCATCTCTGAGCCATCACCAAGGGATCTTTTGAGGCCTCTTCCTTTGGGAGCTGAAGTCAGAGCAGGTGCTTCTTTGGTGGAAAGTATAATGGGCAAGAGAGTTATAGTGTATTTCCAGGTGAAGGCATATTTCTCAGAAATCTAGATACCTGCCTTAATACCCCTGGACGTATTAGAATATGAGAAAGTATAAAATACAAACTGAGGGAGATCTTTTATTTCATACATATACGTGTTTATGAGTTGTACATATACAAACACACAAATACATATACAGCTTGTAATTACTAAATATGCACAACCCTATCAGCTGATGAAATATTTAAATATTTCCATAGTACTTGGTATACAGCTGATGCCCTTGAGGGACCCTCTTGCTACCCTGTGGAACTCTTCAATTCCCCATGATCCAGCGGCTGGAGTAGTAATACCTGGCTCTTGGAGGGTACATCCAATCCGCTGCCCCAATCCCACAGCCAGTGTCTTTCCTGTTTGGTTTGTGAATTTATAGGTTGTTAGCTATTTTGAATACCATCTGTGTGTTTCGTGCTGATGTATGTGTGTATGTAATTATTTGGCATTTGACCTTATGTTGAAATTTCTTTCATTGATTTATTCACTCAACATATCCCACTAAATGTCAGATACTGTGCTAAATTCAGGGGATACGAAAGTGAGTTAGATAGTCTCTTTGTTCAAGAAGTCAATGACTAGAGACTGGCACATAAGTGTATAAGTACTGTGATAGGAGCAAAGCGAATTATATAATCACCGGGGTGTCTAATCCAGCCTGAATTATGGTCATGTGAATTGTCAGGGAAGACTGCTTAAGGAAAAAGGTAACTAAGCAGAGTCCTATAGGATGAGCGAGGATTACCTTTATGAGGGATGTAGAGGAGAAAGGGTATCCATTGGTCTTCCCTGGCAGGGAGTATCCAGAGGAGTGGGAGAAGAGAGTGGGTCCAAACCTGGTCCATGCAATAATTGTTATTCTGTAGGTACAGTATTCCTCCTACTAGTAGGACATATCTCTTTTTTGGGGGGGTTTCTGCACTCACAATCAGATTGGTAGTCTGAATATGATCGACACCTACTTCCTGTTATCTGGGATGGACGTTAATTCACATCTGGCTAAATACATACATATTTTTCCCCCTTGGCACAGCGATTGGTTCATTCATGGGCTTGGGACCCAAGTCAGTCCAGTAAGAGTTAGCCCCAAGATATATAGTGGACATATTAGGAAAAAGAGGTTTCTCTTTTCCTTCTGCTCTTGCTAAGTAGATCAGCATCTGATGGTCAACTTGCTAATGTGAGTAGAGCCAGCCACTATCTTGGAATACAGAGTTCGAACGTGACAAAAACTGATTCCTAATGAAAGTCATCCGAGCATCTGAATTCCACTGTGCTGAAGCCCATAGACCTCTTGGCTTTTTTAGTTACACAGTTAAAATAATACCCCTTCTAGCTTTTCTGAAACCAAGGAGAGATCTTGCCATGTGCATGTGAACAGAGTCAAATATTACAACTTATCCGGCAGAGTAAGCCACCAGGATTCTTGGGAATAATACAGACTAATAGGCAGGTGAATGTTGACTTTGCCAAGAATATGAAGATGGAAATGTCAGAGAAATGGATGGAGAACATACACAGTTGCTTGTGCAAAGAGATCTCTGCCAAGGCAACATGTTGTTTACTGTCTTAATAAAGTCTGAGAGTAGAGTCACCTTTGCATAACTGACCAGACACACAGACTTCTGTTTCTCTTGAAGTTAGTCATATTCAGTCTATGTAGTCTGCTTTCTGTAGACGGCAACCATCATTAACCCCATTTTATTGTATATATATTTTTATTATATAATTTTATTATATATATATATAAGGTTATGTATATATAGCCCCATTTTATTACATATATATTATATACATAAGTGAAATTTTATATATATATATAATTTCATTTTTGTCCTTTTTTTTCATTTTAGAGAGAGAGAAAGAGAGAGAGCAAGTGCGTGGAGAAAGGGTAGAGGGAGAGGGAGAGAGACTCTCAAGCAGGCTCCACCTCCAGTGTGGAGTCCAACGTGGGGCTCAATCCCATAACCCTGGGATCATGACCTGAGCCCAAAGCAAGAGTCAGGTGTTCAACCAACGGAGCCACCCTGGCATCCCAATCCCATTTTAGAGATGAGCAAACTCAGTTGTAGAAAGACTGCAAAATGTGTCACAACTCATCAGACTAGTTAGTGACAAAGCTGGGCATTGAGCTCACTTTTACTCCATTTTTGTGGGGAAAAAAAAAATCTTTTTTTTTACATGCACCCATATGGAAAAACTGACTTTCAAAGGCCTTGATATTTATGTTCTCTAACTTTCATTTTATATGGCTTTTAATTTCTTAATCCTTGGACTGTTTCATTGCTCTGTATATTACCTTCATGTCAATAATTTACAAGGTCTCTCACTAACAACAAATAATAACTGTCTTTTTTCTTGGCAACTCTGATGATCAGTCTGTCTCATCCTGCCCCCAGCCTGTTAATAGTGGTTGACTTCTGCGGATCATTTTGTGTGATTTCTCATACATTGAAACTAATATTTTATTCTTGTCTGTTTAATAAATACAATCAACACCACAGCCCTTAGTATTTAATGGGAGCCCCTCTCTGACTTCTCAGCAGGGATGAATCTGTCTACCAGAGGAACAGCCTGGAGGGACTCTATTTTTCATAGAATGGAATGAAAATGTTTTTTTCCCTCCATACACCAAACCAGAAAAATCTGGGGCTTCTCTTGGTCCTATTTCATGATTTTTTCACTGCTCAAATGGCCTTAAGCTCTATGATTGGATTATTGCCCCCTCAGTGTCATGACAAGAGCAAATAATATTTCAAGTGACTGTGAGGAGACCCGAGTGAGATCAGAACAGATTTGGGGTAAGTATTAAAAGTGGGCATAAACTCTTCTGGAGGAGTGTTTTTTGTTTTTTATTTATATATAGGTATATATTTATTTATTTGTAATACGAAAGACGATGAAGTCTCTTAAGTCTTTAAAATTTAATTTCTTTGTAAAACATGTTTGAGTTGAGCCCCCTCCTTACTTTTTTTTTATTCATTGAGAGAAAATTGTTTTCACCCCAAACACACATTTTCTGCCCTGCTGACTAAAAACGAAATATGACAGGAGGAGGAAAAAAAAAACAAACCACCAGGCTTCCTGGGAGAACCATTCCCGAACTTCTCAGCTTGTTAGGAGTGAGGAGAAAGCAGAGCAGTTGTCGTAATGAAGTCGTTTCTAGCAGCTGCCTCATGTGTAAGAACTGCCTGTCTTACCATAAAAAGAATGCTCCTTGACAGGAGAGTTTGTCTGAGGAAAGACCGAAGTTCTTAGCCATTGACTTCTTCAAAATGGTCGGTTCATTCCTTAAATGCACCTGGGCTGATTTTCTACTTTAGGGTAGAAGAGTGGGAACACTCTATACAGTTTCTCGCTCTCTGTTGAGTCTCTGTACAGTCTCAGTGAGATTGTGTTTGAAAAGTGATCTCGAGATTCCAGAAAAGTAATATGCCCCTGGATTATGGCAGATTTTGTAGTTTGGAACAACCCTTCGGCTGATGACAGCCAGAAATCTGGACAAAATAGTATGTGTATAAAAACATCTGATTGAAGGCTTAAGAGAGCTAACTAGATTATCACAAATTTGAGGGCCAAGATGCAGGAGTTAGAAGCACTCTAGAGAGGTGAAACCAGTATTTTTGCCTGATTTAATTGTGATTGCCCTCATTCGTTCTGAAAGGGGTACCTGAAGTCCTGTGCACAGACAGCCTCATGGGACCAGGAAGACACAAGTTGGAGTTCAGGACCTTCTAAGGGCAGAGAACTTGTGAAAACACTATGAGCTGGGCTGGGCACATGATGAGCTGCTCCTCAATTAGAAAATGTAAACCGAGAGTAAATCTGGCCTCTTAGAGTCTTAGCTCATCTTTGCATTGTCTGGGTGGTTCCTGAAATGGGATAGAGCTGATTCTAGATTCTGACTGCCTCTGTTCCCTGACAAAAGTAAAGGAATGATCCTTTTTGGAAAAAGGCAACATGATTTGAGTTCTCAAATTATTTCTGCAGACACTATTTTAATTGATAGGCAATTACATTTATACCCACAGATAATCATGCATATGAGGAGACTACACATGACTAATTACGGACAGAACAACAGACAATGGATATATACCCTACCCAGATGTTGCGAAGATCCAACACATTTTTTAAAATAGCTATGCTTAAAAATTAAAAATCATGTTAGGAAACTGGAAAATGACACCATGGATTTTAAAAAGAACCAAATACAAACATGAGAATTGAAAACTGCAGTAATTAAAATTAACATCTAAAGAGATGAGTTTAATAACGAATTAGGTATGGATGAAGAGAGCATTGGTGAGCTGTAAGATGTCAGAATAAAAATGTAGATCTCAGACTATGGGGGCCCATCGGTAATGACACAAGGTCATGAGAGGTGTAGAATAACTATACTGAACTGAATTCCATGATTCCATCTTTTTTGTGAAGAGTTCAGAAGAAAGTTTTTGTAGAACCCTGTTCAGAAATTAGAGTGGATTACTGTATTTATTGGTCAGGGGCCAGCCGTGGATAACAGAAGATAACCTACTTGACTTAAATAGAAAGAGATTAAATATACAAAGATGTAAAGACTTACAAAATCCTTGGAAGGACTGAAGGAAGAAGTTGTGAGCTGGGCTCTCCTGGAAGATTTCTAAGCCTACATTGAAGAAATGGTGTACCAAGGGAGCTACACCCTCTGCAATGGTTATAGCCACACCACAGATGTTGATTCCAAGACCGAGTTGCCTTGATGTGACCCTTACTGGCAAATTATTTGCCCTGAACTCTTTTTCCTGCTACCTATGAAGCTGGTGGCCATCTATAATTATCTCGCCTAAAATGCCTCCATGAATGTGCTTGCCAGAATAAACAACATAAGCTGCTAAATTTTGCATGAGTGTGTCTGCTGGCAGGAGCTGCCTTGTACACATCTGAGCTGTAAGGGAGTCTGGGATGGGTGGTTTTTAGCTTTCCAGCCTCTAGCATCCAGTAGGGCATGCTACAAGCGGGTTGGAGCAGAAAAGTGTGAGTCAGTTTGCAAAATCTATCACATTTGTTGTTTTTGTTTGCCTGGTACCACATCCTCCTGTTTCCTGTGGAAACAGAACTTTTTTATTTTATTTTTTTCTATGAAGAACAATTTACGTCCTGATAGACACTGACTCACATCTGCCAATTAGATGAACCTGTCTCTCTAGGCACCACGATCGGTTTACAGATGTGTACTTGATTCATTTCAGTTCTGCAAGACTCTTCTCCAAGACTCCTCTGCTAAAGCAATGAAAAAGGATTGTTTCTACTACTGATAATTCTAAACACAGAGGATGTGAATGTGAAGCCACTAGTGATGGATGGTTTCCCATAAAGAGAGGGCAAAGGAAGCCAAACAGATTTTGGAAGATCTAAGAAATGGAAGGTGGTACAGATTGTTTTGATTTTGCTTGAACCTCTGCATCACCTGTGCCTGAGTCTCTTAACCTTTGGATTCCTCATTTATATGATCCTATTAATTCCCTTTTGCTTAGACTTGTTTGGTTGAATTTCTGTCATTTGCGATACAGAGTTCTGACTCATAATCATGTGAATTAACCTATTTTGATGTGCCTGCTCCTATACTTATAGGTAGAAACCATTTCTCTTTATAAAAATGATCATAGCAATGGTAGCGTATTCTCCCAGAAGTCCACATTTCATGGGTAAAGGCTTTTTGGGAGGGATTCTGAGAGGCTCAGTTCAGGCACACAGCAGAGCTCCTTGTGCGTGGCAGTCTGGACAAGTCAGCGCTTTATGGTAGCAGGGTAAATCAGGTAGTGTCATTTAAAACTGTGGTGACCACGTTAGCAATAAACATTAGATTATGTCTTGTGCTTTTCTCAGGAGTCTTTAACAGTCACCCTTTTAGGCGTAGGACTAGATTATTTATTCATTTATTCATTCAACATTTTGGAATCTCAGTTCTCTGGAGGATGGCAGTTACCTTTCAGACAAAGAAATAGCTATTTAACTCTACTGTTTCCAAGCTTTTAATGGCTCCACATTGTTTGAAAAAAAAGTCCACATTTTTGGTACTTGACAATCTCTTCATAATGTGCCCCCGAAGCCACAGATCCAGCCATCCTTTCTCAGAGAGCCTGTGTAGTAGACACGCTGTGACATTTAACTCTTTCTTAGCAAGACTTTGCCCTCCCCTAACCCTAATACCGCCACTGTCTGCTTGTATGAATCTATTGCACATGGAAGCCTTTCCTTGCCTGCTTATTTTTCAAAATTTGGATCAGGTGGTACTTATTCCATAACCTGATCTTTATAGTAAGATCAGACCCTTGCTTGAGGTCCCTATGTGTTTTTTTCACGTGACTCTTATTAGACTTAACACATCATAATTAAGATATTTTATATGTGTCCTTTCCTTTCTTACACTGTAAGTGTATATTCTGTTCACACTCTAATCTTCTCTGCCCCCAAACTCAGTTCCTCTCTTATATTCTGTTGTGACATCAAATGTTTCTTTGCAATACTTATTACAATTGGAATTTTATAGTTTATTTGTGTGACTTTTGGGTTAATTTGTGTCTTTTTTACTAGGTTAAAAGCCATAAGGGCTAGGATCAAGACAAATTTAGCTCGCCAGCTTATCCCTACTGCTTAACATTGTCCCTGATACATGATAGGTGCTTAAAAAATATTTATTGAATACATGGGTAGCATTTTGTTGAATGAGTGAATGAATCATAGATAATAGAATGTTAATCCCTTTTAGAATGTTAAAAGATTAAGAAGAGGAAACAAGAGAAGATAATGCTTTCTTCTAGTGGAATGAAGTAGTCTTGTCAGTAACAGTGGAATTTCAGAGTGAGGGGTGGTTTATTTTTTTATTATATATATTTTAATTTTTTAAGTATTAATTTTTTATTTTTGCGGAAGAGGGTGCAAGTGGGGGAGGAGGAGAGAGGGAGACACAAAATCGAAGCAGGCTCCAGGCTCTGAGCTCTCAGCACAGACCATGTGGGGCTTGAACTCATGGACCACGAGATCATGACCTGAGCTGAAGTCAGATGCTTAACTGACTGAGCCACCCAGGTGCCCCTGTTATATTTTTTAATGTTTAATGATTTTTGATAGTGTGCTCAAGAGAGCATACTCAAGTGGGGTAAGAACAGAGAGAGAGAGAGGGAGAGAGAATCCCAAGCAGGCTCTGCGCTGTCAGCACAGAGCCCCATGTGGGGCTCGAACTCACAAACCATGAGATCATGACCTGAGCCAAAACCAAGAAGTGGGCACTTAACTGACCAAGCTACCCAGGTGACGGAGGGTGAGGGGTGATTTAAAAATAATATTTAAATTTCTACCTTGGATGTAAGTTGAAGAAACAATACAAAGAACTTTTTCCCCTGAGCCACTTCAGTCTAAGATGTAAACCCAGTGTCCAATCATCCCCCAATATATTAGAGTATATTTTACCTAAGTGAGATATTCTCTTATATAGCTACAATATAACCTCAACACCAGGAAGTTAACATTAATAAATGGCCAGCATTTAATCAACAGACCCCATTCAAATTTTGTCATTTGTTCCATTAATGTCCTTTTATAGACAGAGTATCTAGTCCTGAACCGCCTGTTACATTTGGTTGCCATGTCTCTTTAGTCTCATTTTATTTAACAGTCTGTTAGATTGGCTTCTAACACAGACCTATAATATATGGACCTCCACTTATAATCTTGCCACAGACCCTGAAAATGTTTCTTCTTTTTTTTTTTTTAATGTTTATTCATTTTTGAGAGAGAGAGAGCATGAGCAGTGGAGGGGCAGAGAGCTAGGGAGACACAGAATCCGAAGCAGGCCCAGGGTCTGAGCTGTCAGCACAGAGCCCGATGTTGGATCCGAACTCACAAGCCATGAGATCATGCCCTGAGCTGAAGTCAGACCCTGAACCGACAGAGCCACCCAGCCCCTCCCCCACCCGCAAATGTTTCTAATAGGCTTTCTCAGATCTCCCTACCCATCCCACTACTTATGTAACTACTGGAATTTATGATTTCCTAGAAAAACTCAGAGATTAATTTCAAATTCTGGGCATCAGAAAGGATTGGATTTGCCTGTCACTGGCATCCACTTCCTTGTCAGAAGTCTTGTGGACTGTCAGGGGACTCCTGTGCATTCCATTCCTTCTTTTGGTCAAGGTCTTGATGGTAGTTGACAGTTAAAGCTGGGCTTTACCCAACTAGAAGGTTAATAAACTTCAAAAATGAGTCCAGTGTTTTAGAGCTGCCAGCTTATCATTTAATTATCTCTCCGCTGGTTGGCATTGATCTGCAGTACAGTGGTGTGTTTTTGCCCCCGGCCCCTCCTATGAGTTCCTGTGGAATTGCAATTTAAACAGCGCAGCACGGGAGAGTTACAGCCCCCTCCCTTCCAGTGAAGGCCTAGCCTATATTAAAAATTGCCTCTGTTCAATCCTTTCTCCCTACCTCACTTTGATTGTGTATGTTTTTTCCCCCTTATCACAGAAGCAATACATGTTTATAGGAGCGAGAGAAAAATGAAAAGATAAGTGAAGGGAAGAAAATAAAAACACTAGCAATCCCACCAGGCAGAGATAGCCATTGAAAACATATCAATTTATATCATTAGAATCACTCAGGGAGCTTTTAAGGAATACCAATGGTTGTACCTCACCCCTGGAGATTCTGGTTCAAGCAGTCTAGAGTCGGTTTGGGCAGGGACTGTGTTTTAAGGTCTGATATGCAGGTGAAAACCACATGTATGGACATGTAGTATATAAAATGTATGTTTTACCAAAACAGGAACTCTGTAATACACTTTTATAACTTGATTTTTATCATTTAATAGTTAATTACAAACATCTTGGTATAGACGGATAAGATATCTAACCCATCTTTTTAATGACCTTGTAGTATGGTTTGACGTACTTAACTGTTTCCTTGTGGTTGCATAGGCAGGATGTTTTCATCGCTTTGCGAGGGAGCAGAGCGCAAGAACTGAGGGTGGAAATGGAAGCAGGGAAGGCTTTGGAAAGCTCACTGGTGCAGAGAAAATGAACCAAGCTCGTCTTGGGTTATGACAGATGACACAAAGACTGGAATTCCTTGACTCTAAAGCTATGATTTCAGTGGGGAATCTCTGAATAATTGCTTATTAGCCTTAGACATATCGAGAAACTCATTCAATTACTTATTTCCCATTAATTAATTCATTCAATCAACATGTACAGAGCATTACATAGGGCCCCTCCCCACACTGGAAATACAAAATGGATAAGATTTTCTCCTTCACCTCAAGGGGCTTATTATCATAAAAGAGCAGAGAGAAGAACAGAGAGAGATGCAAATAGCTACAATGCTATTCATGGAGCTATTATACTGTTCCGGATGCTCTTTTACGTGAATTTCCTCAGTTACTGTTCAACACAATCTGATGAAGTCACTTTTATTATCCCCTTCTACAGGGGAGGAGACTGAGACCCTGAGATGTTACTTTGTTCAAGATTAAAAAGCCAGTAAGTGACAGAACCAGGAAACCAAGCTGAGGCAGTTTGGCTCCAGGGTCCAAGCTTGTGACCCCTGTACGCTGCTGCACTGACGAACGTGTCAGAGCACAGTAGATACCATAATAGGATTCATAAAGGAGGAAGTGGTGAGCTTTCATATGGGAGGAAACATTTCAGCAAGTGCTTTGGAGCTCAGAAAAACTATTTCATTTTATGAAGGAAGATACCATGAGGAAGGAGAATATGTAGATGCATGCTATCCAGATCCTTAACGTTGTAAATCCTGTTTGTTTAGAATATTTTATTTCCGGGATACCTGGGTGGCTCAGTCGGTTAAACATCTAACTCATGATTTTGGCTCAGGTCATGATCTCACGGTTCGTGATTTCAAGCTGCTGTATTGGGCTCCACGCTGACGGTGTGGAGCCTGTTTGGGGTCCTCTCTTCTTTCTTTCTACCCACTCCCCACAAACAAGTAAACGAATAAGCAAATAAATAAATAAATAAATAAATAACTTTAGAATATTGTATTTCCTCTCTACATGTGCTGTATCTGTAGGAAGACTAACTGAGGTAGTCTCATAGGTCTTGGATCTTGGGTGAATCCACTGATAAATCAATCCCTGGGACCTCGGAGCCATCAGGCTGAGCCATCAGGCTGAGAAGGATGGGACACCTGCAGTGGGAGAAAGGCCAAGCTTGTGGCCCTTTTTCTAGGGGTGGATAAAAGTGTGCCACAAAGGGATAGGGGTAGCATCACCAAGGCTTTCCTTCTACGAGAGGCCGCTGAACCAAGAGCAGACAAGATAAGACTCTGGAGAATATCTAGTTTTTTTGTTAGATCTGGGGGGACTGTGCAAGGAGTTCTAATCAGTAGATTTATCTGGAGAGGTATTCCAGAATTCCTACAGTTAAATCCCACATTGCTTTAGGTCCTTGGCTGTCTGGAAGAGCATGCTGGCTAGAAGAATTCACTGAATCCATCAAGCAAAAATAAGCCCAGAAGTAGGTATTGCCAATAGGGGGCAGAAAATCACAAGGGAGGATTAGAAAGCAGACCATCCCTGGAGGGTTAAAAAAAATCCTTATATATTTCTATACGTCTGTAACAGAGTGGGTTCTGGTCTTGGTTCTGTGACCATCTTGATGGATTTGTTTATACAAATACAAAAGAAGGAGCTGTAGAGATATGAATTTCTCTGTTACAATGTCTTGGGCTGAAAGTAAAAAAAGATCCTTCCCCAAATGGACTTCAAGATTTAAAAAAAAGTTTGTTCATGAACTCTAGTCTAGAGACTTCAGGGTTAATTGATTCAGCACTCAAGGAATTTAGTTTTATTAATCAGTTTAAGTAATGCCACATGCTATATAGTAGTCTGCAGGCACTATTGTAACAAAATACCATAGACCGAGTGGCTTAAAAACCATCGAAATTTATTTACATTTCTGGAGATTCGAGATCAGGGCGCCAGCATGGTCAGGTTCTGTTGAGGACCTTCTTCTGGGTTGGACACTATTGAACTTGTATCCTCACATGGAGGAAAGAGAGAGGGCTAGCTCTCTGGTCTCCTCTCATAAGGCACTAGTCCCATTCATGAGGGCTCCACCCTCATGACCTAATCACCTCCCCAAGGCCCCACCATCAAATGCCATCACTTTGTGTGTTAGATTTTGACATACGAATTGGAGAAGACACAGTCAGTCCATAACATGCTTTAACAGACCAGTCTCAAGATCTCTGTAGCTTAGCATAGTACAATACTACTCCTCATTCATGTAAGTATTCTATGAAAATGGATACTTCTGTTACATCCAAGGACCTTGGCTTCATCTATGCTGTCTTTCTACCATCCTGAATGTGGCTTCAGAAGCATGATCCAACCTGCAGATGGAGAAAGGACATTTTAGAGGCCAGGACTAGAAGTTATAAGTATCATTTCCATCCTAGTCTACTGATCAGAACTCAATTTTTTTGGCACTGCCTAACTTCATGGAAGGCTATTAACTGATTTGCTGTATGATTGGGAGGAAAAGAAAATGGGTTTGGTGAACTAACTATGTTATTTCTATCTCATGGGTTCTTTCCATTCATCTGTTGCCATTCTCAAAATCACCTTCCTGTTCCTTCTGGTAGCAAGATGCCTGTAACAGTTTTAGGTGTTATATCAAACCATCATGGCTGAGGGAATAAAAGAGACAATCTCTTTTTTAAGGCTATCTCCTATAGAGGAGGACAGTTTTCTTAGGAGCCCCTCGGGAAACCTTCTGTCACCTCTCTATTGGCCTGGATTGGGTCACCCTGCCCCTATCCATGTTTGTCAATCACTTCTTTGATAAGTCAAGCCTGTCCTCAGAGTTGCGGGTAGGGGAGGTCCTCTGAAGCACGTGGTTGCTTGGATAGGTGAATTCCTAAAACTTTCAGGGTTCTGTTAGGATGCAATAGAGGGAAATGTTGTCAATTATCCATGCATCGGTGTGGTGTATTTGTTCTGCATACTCAGAAGGAACTAAGTTAGTTTCTCTGGGTGATGAGTGTAGAGGGCACTAAGGAAGTGGATTGGTGATCTGACAGGAGTTCTGATATGGCTGCTCTCTTGGTCTCTTGTCTTCTAGCAAATTCTTCCTTGCACTCAGGGTACTTTTGTAGAAGCAAGAAAAGGGCCGAAGTTTTTCATCTGAGTTGACAAAGTGGGAAAGAGAATATGGAAATGGAAGCTGGCAATCAAGGAGAAATGAGAAATGGCAGAAACCATTGGGAAGGCATCACAAACCTTGGTGTAAGACTGATCTGCCTTTAATTCATTCATTCTCTGTTTCTCTCTCTCTCTTCATCCTATCCATTCATTCATTTATCCATCCCTGGTACTGGGTAAGTTCCATGGTATATAAATGATAACTCCCTGCCCTCAAGTAGCTCACAAGCTGTGACATGCAAGTAGCCATACTATTGGCATCCAAGTATTCACAGCATGCTTGAAAGCAGCACAGAAGGGTACTCAGTCCAGATTGGCAGGGGACCAAGAAGGCTTCTGAAGGGTTAGTAGGAATAATGCAGGTAGAATGTATAGAGTGCAGGTGAAGAACGATCCTGGATAAGGACACTGGAGGCTCCAGTTTATGCAAAAGCCTGGGGGCAGGAAAGTGAAAGGTGCCTGAGGAATACTTTGAGTAGTTAATCATGGGTAAAGTCAGAACAATGGCTGCTAGTTTCTATGAAGCCTAACAAGGGGCTTGTTAAAATGCACTTAACAGAACCCATCACAGAGATTCTAACCAGTGAATCTGGGGGGACATCTAGGAAACCAACATTTTAAAGAAAAGTCCTCAGGTAATTCTAAAGACAGGTCCTTCTACAATCCACTATGAAGCAAGAGTGTCGTACGATGTGCTGGATGCTCAGAAGACAAGGTTGTGGTCTCCTGCCCCTCAAAATGTGGTCCTCGAAGTCCTGGAGCAACACCTGGAGCTTGTTAGAAATGCAGAATCCCAGGCCTCACTCCAGACCTTCTGATTCCGAATGCACATTTTAACAAGACCCTTAGGCAATGTGATGAACATTACAATTTGTAAAGCACTTCTGTGGAATTTTGGGGGGCAAGGGCTACAAACAAGTGGTCTTGTCATTAATGGTTAGATGCTTTACCTAATAAGTGATAGCAAGGCGCTGAAAAGATACAGTTTAGGGAGTGATGTGGTCAGATTTGTTCTTTCATTTAGAGATAGTAATTCAATATTCTTGTTTTGTTTTGTTTTGTTTTTGCTCAATATTCTCCCTATATTGTCCCTTGCCCTCTATTCCAAATAGTAGTTGGGCCTTTGATATTTCCTTCAACCTAGGTTTTTACCCCTTAGATTGAGAACCAATATTACCTGAAGACAATACTCTTTTTGCCTTTTTGAAAACCTAAGCTTGGTAGATACGAGACTAAGGGTCCAAGCTTATCGGGCTGAGGGAGAGTGTTTGAGGTCAAAGGTAGAGAAGAAGGGAGTATTTCTAGGAATTCAGACATGTCTAAACATGCTGAAGTTCACTGGGGACGGATATTGGGCAGATCCATCTAATGCTGTGTTCCTGGGCTGGAGAAGAGTGATGTGTACACAGCAAACCCAGAAAAGGGGCAGAAGCCAAAGGGCTCTAAAACTAGTCCAAGATTGCTTTGTCCTCACCAAAGCAGAGCAGCCATAGAATCTACTTGGAGCGTAGATGCCTTAGCAGATGAACAGAGTGTTATACCATCCTCATGGCTTGAGGTTGGGTGAGACCTTGGGAACTTGGTCTTTCTGGGAGGGCAGGAACACCAATAATGACTGAGCATTTCCTGACTTCTTAAAAAGCTGAGCACTGGGAGTCAGACAATTTGATTTAAATAAAAACAAAACGTAGTATTTCTTGCCATCCTGAGATTAGAGATTAGATGCAACATTTAGGATGTTCACCTTAATGCTTCTTTTGTTGTGAATTTCAAGAGAGGCAAAAAATTATAGTGATGTGAACACAGTTGGTTTTTTTTTTTAGAATGAGAAAAAAAATCACAATAGGTAACACATTTCAAAAAGCTGGTAGATCACAGACAACACACAAAATCCAGAAAAAGAGCAATATATTTTTATTAGTTAACTGCCCGACATATCTCCATAGTTGAAGTACTTTTCGTATGATATTTTATCATATTTTTTCAAAGTTTATTTATTTTGAGAGAGAGAGAGAAAGAGAGGGAGAAAGCATGCAAGCAGGGGAGGGGCAGAGAGAGAGATGGAGAGAGAGAATATCAAGTCAGTTCCACGCTGTCAGTGCAGAGCCTGATGCAGGGCTCGAGCTCATGAACCGTGAGATCAAGACTTCAGCCAAGATCAAGAGTCAGACTTATAATCGACCGAGCCACTCAAGTGCTCCTCATATTGTTTATGAGGAGAGGTTAGAAAGATAATTCAATCTCTTCCCTAGCATATTTGACCAAAATTTGATTTTTATTATTTGTGGATTATAAAAGTTATTTTCAGCTTCACACACAGCAAGATCATACATTGAAAAAAATTGTTTTAAAAATTGTCAAATTTGGGAAAACCTCTATTTCTTTCACATATAAGAATAGAAAGAATTTTCTGCATACGAGCCTCTGGCTCTATATGTTTCATTTTTTTTTTCTTTTTAACATATTTGTGGTGTTAGTTACTACAGGACACATTTATACTGAGACATGACCTCTGGCTCAGTATCTGCACATCACTACATGGAAATGACTATAAACCACATAAATACAATTTACTAAACCCAAATTAAACCTATCTTCAACTTTAACACAATTCCAGAGATGCTAATTGCCATTCCAGTACTTCAAATGAAAGCAGAAGTGTGATGGAAGTCAAATGGAAAGAGACAGAAACACAGTGTGTTCAATGGCAACGTTTAGACCGTTGCCTTACCTTCTCAGTAAAGCAAAAGGCTTCAAGAAGCGGTCAGAGCTCTCTCCTCTTTCACGTGGGGAGACCTCGAAACAATGCATGCTGTAGTCATTATGGCTGCCATGTTCCCATCATCCCTCTGCCCTCTTTTCTCAGCTGAAAGGAACATTTCCAGTCACAATGGGAATGTGCTTTCCGCTTTTATCATTTTGTAGTTATAGAACTACAGCATTGTAAGAATTCTAAACTTGGAGCGATTTTAAGCCTTTCTGTTTTCCATTCAAGCAGTGCTTTGCCCTTGCTTGGTGGAATATCTGGTGCCTCCTTGCCCATTTAAGTTTGGGTATTATCTTTGAGTATCTCTAATGTCTTCTACTGGATGGTTATCATGTCTCTCTGGTTCTTTAGTTGAGGATGACCAATACATACATGCTTATCTGGGCTGGCTCTATGGATGACACCACATATCTTATGCCCCCATTCATCTTACAACTATTTCTGTGTACCATGACATCTCTTCCTTGAATCTGCTCTCTCATTCTCTCCGAGATCAAATAGCCTTATGCTTTTCTGAATCTCCATACCTGTCTACCTATAGTAGCAGTTCTCAACCATGGCTACACATCAGAATCAGCTGTGCATCCTTAAAAAAAAATCACAAATATGCAGGAATTTACCCCCAAAACATGGAATCAGGATCTCTAGAGGTGGAACAGAGGCATCTGCATATTTTTTAAAACTCTCCAAGTGACTCTGATGCACATTGACGGCTAAGAGCCACTGGTCCCTGTCTCTTGGAGGGTACTTAGTCTTCCCCACCTTGTGAAGCCGTTTTCTGTGGATGTGACTCTTCTTTCCTTCTGGATTTAAAACTCTGGATCTTATCAGTCTTTGGCCCCTTTCCCAATGCTTTTTCCACTCCAACACATGTACACAGTCTCTATCAGTGGTATATACATAACAGGTAATGATTGTGTTGACAAATGTGATTATTATCCTACGTTTAACAGTAATAAATGCTGCTTCAAAAGAAAAACATGCATAGTATCTGATAAAGGAAGTAAAATAATCTTAACATTCAAAATTTTCAAGTAAGGAAAAAAATTGCAAACGTCCAAGCCCTAAAAAATTCATTGAGGTCTTCTTCAATCGATTTTTAAGTTTAAATTAAAAAAATGTTTTTTTTAACGTTTATTTAGTTTTGAGAGACCTAGAGACAGAGTGTGAGCAGGGGACAGGCAGAGAGAGAGGGAGACACAGAATCTGAAGCAAGCTCCAGGCTCTGGGCTGTCAGCACAGAGCCTGACGCAGGGCTCGAACTCACAGACCGTGAGATCATGACCTGAGCTGAAGTCAGCTGCCTAACCAACTGAGCCACCCAGGCACCCCTGCTTTTTTAAATTATAAAAGACCTTTCTTGTTCTTTAAGAACAGATCAGTAAATAGAGGCCACTCATTTTGTCAAAAGACAAAATGCCCCACACATTCAGTGCCCCCTCCAAGATAAACCCTATCATTTCTGTCCAGGGCAGGCAACTTGATTTATGAGATGTGTCTTGGTTTACTTCATGAGAGAGTCGACCTGGCCTTTCAACTGGGCCAGCTTGAAGATCTGCATGTGACTTCAAGATGAACAAAATGCATAATCCCCTTTCCAGCTCACTCTTATCTAAAAAGCCACCAGGATTTATTCCTCTGGCCTAAACCTCTGTGCCATGATCGAATGCGAATCCTAGCTAAGACTGTCCTGCTTTGTTGCTCTGAGCACTTTTATGGTCTTGTTAAATTCTCACAAAAGCCTGAGGAGACAGGCTTTACAGATGAGGAAACTGACGGTCAGAGTGAACCGCTGCTGGATTTGAACTCAGACCATCTTTGGGTTTATGGGCTCTGTAGTCTACCAAGACTTGAAGAACTACTGCGACTCATCAAGCTCTTGCAGTCACTTCTCTGCGTGACCACGCTTTATCAGCTGCATGCTTGAGATGTAGTTTTGATGCATGGAGGGAACTGCTGGGTACAGAACTTGGTGTGCTTGGGAATGGGGGTGCCAAGGATCAAGAAAGGGAGCTTCATAGTAGAGAGGTGAGAAAAGTTCTTAGTCTCTTCTGAAAAATGTCACAAAATAGACCTTCCCATTCTCACTTTGTGACAGTCTCCTTCTTGCCTATTTGATTTTAACTATGTGTTGAAATCTGCCCAACACATTGATTTTCACCTCTCCTGTGTCTCCCATTGAAAATGATTCTCCTCTCCTTCCTCCCTCCTGTCCTCACCTACTGCCATCAGGGTCCCCTTCCTCATGGAGAGTGAAGGGAAACCTGTCCCTCCTGCTCAACTAGACAAGATGAACCTATCTCAACCTCTCAGAGTGCTTTTGCTGGTCTTTCATGGAAGTCTGATGGGATTCTATGTGAACCAACAGACCAGCAGGGGGCACACTTAAAACAAAAACAAATACCAAAAACAAAAAAACAAAAATCAGGAATAACAGGTAAATGGAAAGGGGCTTCTGGTTGTTCAAGACATGGAGAATGTCCACAGCCTTCAGCAAAGCTGAAACTTCTGGACTTGGTAAGAAGAGCTGGTCAGAAAGCAAAGTCTGGTCTAGGAGGGGATGAGTCAAGGGTGGGGAAGAAAAGCATGTGGACTAGTTTTTTAGGCACCCCTACCATGTACTCAATCCTCAGACATCTATCACAGGCCAACGTGTCCATCTTCTGAGATGATCACAGAGGTGGTGCTGGAGTTTGCAAACCCAGTGGAAACGGGGCAATTCTCAGAAGCTCTGTCCCTGGAAGGGTGAAGAGTACACTGCCGGAGGCTAGTTTCTGCAGTCTCTTTGTGTATCATTTTATCTCAGAGGTCAGCTTGGCTGCATCCTCTCTTACTTCGGTGATTTATAGAACATCCAAAGTTTTCTGGGTCATTTTCCTACTCATATCTTGCCTAGAGAGCTGAGTAGTGGCTAATCAGGAGAAAAATACCCAGTCCCAATTTTTGAGATAGGAATAAGACTCACAAAGTGGTGATTTGTGCGTTATTTGATATTAGGTTCTACCCTTACATTACTTATTCTTTCCAAGTAATCTTTTGCAATCCAGAGGTACTGACCATCAATTTTATGAGATAACTCTGCTCAGAAATCTCCAGAGCATGCCATCTTCTTTTTTCTTTTTTTAATTCTCTGATCTGTCTTACTGAGTTTAGTTTTAGGTTGTGATTGGAACTCCTAATTAATCTCTGCAAATGTGGAGATGTGGAAAGGAACTCAGCAGAAAAGCAATTAAAGAGCTCTCTATGATTGTTTTTCCCATTAACCAAGTCTATTGAAATCACTAAGCCAGCTGTGGCAAGTCTATTTAATAACTTTCTTTTCATTTCCTGATTTCTTACTCAGTTTCTCCTGCACTCCTCATTCCTGGGCAGCCTGGATTATTGTTTGCTATTTCCGTCCATATGCTACTTTAAAATAATCACATGTGGATTTATGTTGAAGTCTGTCCCTTAGAGCTGATTTCCTTGGCCAGCAGTTAGCAATGATGGAAACCAATGTAACAAAAGCCTGAGATAATTGATGAAGGGAGATAAACAAGAAATACACCCTCCCCTCTCCAGCATAACATTCAATAAGGTGCTGAAATTATACGTTTTATTTTTAATTTAAAATAAATCTTTCCCCTAAAAGTCCCCTCATGTAGCAAGGCACAAGGGGGCAGTGTTACGTCAAATTACATTAAATTAAACTTTACGAAGATGTGATTCCTTGTGGAAACCTGGAGGGATTAGATTAATCATGATGTTGGCAATGAGAATCTTTTGCTAGTGCCTGAAAGAATGTGGATAATGCAAGAGGGAAGTTCGAAACCCATCTTTCAGTGCTCAGATCCACAGATCATGCTTTGTGTTAGCCAATAGACAAATTTGAGAAGAGGTGGGAGATTAATCTTCAGCAACTGAGCCTTATCAGGGATTTTGGAGGCCATGACACTCTGGAATCCATTCTTAATGGCCTTTGGATTTTAAAAGTCATGACAATATTTGTAATTTGATGTTGTTCTAGAGAGCTCTATGTAGACACGGTGCTAGACCAAGGAAAAGGTAGGGGTTGAGTGGGGGAGATAGTCAGTTGAGAAGAAATCTCATTATTGCAAAAGGTTTTGTATCTCAGTGTTCTAGGGTCAGTGGACTTCGGGGCTTCCTCTAAGCATCTGGGGCAGGTGAATGTGATTCAAGGTCCCAAGATGCATTGGGGTTTCAGGTTCTACAGTGTGCTAGCCAAGGGATGTGATTGGCCTCGAATGAAGTGGTCTTCATTGTCTGAGCTTTGCCCCTATTTGCATGCTTCCTCTTCTTTTAGTATCTTCCTCCTTCCCGCTGGTTATCATGATTTTGTTTTCCCTCCACAGGATACTTCCATCCTCCCCTTGATGATTCCTCAGAAAATTTCTTCCTTATCTTGTGCTTCATTTCCACATCTATAGAAATTGGTCAGAATGAAACTATAAAGTTTATGTATGAAATAAAATGAGGCAAGCCCTTAGCATAATGACTGGCACATTTGCTTTTCAATAAATGGTAAATTCTTGTTTTATCACTATTTTTCTCTCAGTCTGTAACATGAATGGTATCATTTCTCTTATAATTTTAAGGTATTTTCGGCATCAAAATATCCTTAGTTAAAAAAAAACTTGGTGTGTGTGTGTGTGTGTGTGTGTGTGTGTGTGTGTTGTGGGGGGGGAGAAAGAGAGTGAGAGAGAGAGAGAGAGAGTGCTAGCCAGGGAGGGGCAGAGAGAGAGGGAGACATAGAATCTGAAGAAGTCTCCCAGCTCCAAGCTATCAGCACAGAGCCAGATGTGGGACTTGAACTCATCAACCGTCAGATCATGACAAGCCGAAGTTGGACACTTAACCTACTGAGCCACCCAGGCACCCCTAACAAATTTTTTTTAGAGAGATTTACTAAAATTAGGTTGATTCTGTAATTGCTAATTTATCATTCAAGCTGGGACACCTTTGAAAGTGAAAGGTGATGCTATTAATAATTATGCTAAAATAACAGGCATAAAGCAGGACTATCTTAGCCAAATCAAGATGAATGGTCATGGTATTATAATGTACAGGTTTTGCCGAAGCAATAAATTCAGATTCGAAATGCAGGAAGACTGTCAAATGAAGCTTTATGACACAAGCATGCAATGAGAAATGTCTACAGCAGGAACTGCAGAGAAGGAAACACAGCCGTTGGAATCCTTTTCCCAATGTCATTGGAAAAGAAGCTCTTTCCTTATGGTTTTTGGTATGAATATCTCCAGTACAAACAAGAAAGCCATGTTTATGTCAAGCCTCCAGTCTAATGCTTCTTAGAGTCTAGGGCCTGTGCCTCCTGCACCTCTTTTTTTTTCGGGCCAGTTTTCATAGCCCTGAAAGATGGATGGGAGTTTTGGTAGTTTCCTAACACCTGGAGAGTGGCAGGTCCTGTTGGGGATGGAACCGGGCCTGGGGATAGGATGCCATTGAAACATCACCTACTCAGGGTAGGACTATGGGAACTCAGGCCAACTCAGTGCCCCACCTCCATGGTGCCACTTTTTTGCATTAGATTCTGATCACATTACATTCTGTGTATTGTCTATTGAGGACAAGAAATCTGTCTCATTCATCATTGTCACCAACCTGTGAGGACAGCGCCTGGCACATAGTTCAATGTCCTTGAATTAAAGAGGAAAGAATAGGATGATGTAAGCCCCTGAAGAGCTGGAAAGAAAAGGCTAGCCAACGCACGGAAAGGACACACAAGGTCCGCCCAAGGAAGATATAAAAATTGTAATTATAGCAACTAAATATTTATTGAGCTCTTACTCTGTGCCAGGCCATGCTAAGCCCTTTACCTTGTGATTTCATTTGGTATTTACAAGAGTCTTATTGCTGTATTACATAGGGGGAAACTGAGGCTCAGAGATGTTGGACAGCTTGCCCCAAATCATATGGCTGCTAGATCAATGTCTACAAATGTGAAGGCTTCCGACAGAGCTGCCAAAGGAATTACCAGGAGGTAAAACAAGGCATGGGCTCTCCAAGGTGAGTGAGCAGCACTCCCATACTACAGTTAATATGAAACCATCATTATCTCAGAATCCTATGACATTTCCTTCTAAAAAATATAGGCCTATCCATCAAGCCATTTACTATTCAAGCTATTCTTTCTGTGTTCTCAAAGAATCTTTTTTTCCACATAGTTTGGACTCTGGTGACTTCTCCACTTTTAAATGATTTCTCTCTGGAGAGGTCACTTGAGTTCCTTAAAAAAAAATCCAATACTGACTTAGCAAGTGCCACTTTCCACGACCGGTAATACTTGTAGAGTTGGTACAAAGGGTTTTGAGTAGTTAAGAAAGATTTCCCCTAAGTAGAGAAGAGAAGTCGTTTACTTCTGTGGTTGATATTTGCTGGTGAATTGACTCTAATTCTACTTGCCTATTACAGCTTCTCCTTGGACACTTCTTGAGAGCCAGGTACATTTGCCCCGTTCCTTTGTCTCAAGGTTAGATTAATGGGCAGTGATCTGCCTTACATTGTGCTGGCTGCTTGCACCCCCCCTGCTGGGTCAGAAACAATCTGCTAATAGGACAGAGTCTAGCCTTTTGCAAAGGTTCTTGCCCGCTGTCTGACACCATTCCAGGACGCGTTGGTGGTGGATAGGAAAGAAGGAGATACAGCAATTGGCATTGTTTTCCCAATATTATTTCGTAACACGGATAACTTATAAGAGTGAGCACATTGTGTTTGGTGTGGGGCCGGTTTAATTGATCATTTTAAACAACAACAAAATCAATATTTTTAGTCTGCTCTTATTGTGTGCTTGACAGCTCCTATTTGAGAATGGTCTAGGAGTTAAAACTTTATAGTTAAAGCTCCTTGTTATTTAGAGGATGGAGTATTTTTTCCTGCACAGTATCTATTTTATATCCCTCAGGATCGTTTAGGTATTGATGCTATAGCAAACAACCTAGTATCTTAATAATGCTTAACAAGAAAGGGTTATTTCTTGCTTAGATGCATGTCTGTGGTGGTTTGTCTGGGGGTTATTCTCAGACATTCTCTCAGAGACCCAGGCTGGGAAGGCTTCATCTAAATGCTTGCTTCCTGGGTCACGGCAGCAGTGGGAATAAAGTACGGAGAATCAGATATAGGCCTACAAAACTTCTTCCAGAAGTGACACTAGCTCATATTTCGTAGGCTGAAGCAAGTCACTTGTCCACATCTAAATTCAAAGAAACTGGGAAAGTATAAACTTATCATGTGCCTTGAAGGCAGAGAGCTAAAAATACTTGGTGAACAGCACTAATGGCCTCCATACCTTCTTTTTCCTATCAACTTTTTATCATGAAAGTTATAGACGCGTAGAGTTATTGAAAAGTTATATCCTGGAGTGAACGTCCATATATACCTTCCACTCCTAGACTCAACAGTAGTTCAGTTTGGGCATACTTGGGCTCTTCTCTTTCTGTCTTTGTCTGTCGGCTGGCTCTTTCTACGTGTGTGTGTGCACGTGTGTGTGTGTGTGTGTGTATGTGTCCTGCCCTCTCATCATGGCAAAATACATGAGGTTTGCTTTGAGAAAAAGAGATTTCCCATCTTTTTTTAAAATAATTCTTTAAAAATGGTTTTATTTATTTTTGAGAGAGAGAGAGAGACTGTGAGCAGGGGAGAGGTAGAAAGAAAAGGAGACATAGAATACAAAGCAGAATCCAGGCTCTGAGCTGTCAGCACAGAGGCCGTCGCAGGGCTTGAACTCATGAACCACACAGTCATGACCTGAGCCGAAGTCGAAGTCGGACATTTAACTGACTGAACCACCCAGGTGCTCCTAGATTTCTCATTTTTATCATGTAATTGTAGGAGACTGACAACTTGACTTCTTCCAAGCTCCCTTGTAGTTGCTGCGAGAAGAGTCTGTTCTTTCTTCTCTGGGTTGTACTTTATGAGGAGGTGGTGTAAGAAGTTCTGTGGCTGTTTTATGTTCATGAAGAGGGAGCTGAGAAGCACTAAGGGCTCAGCATGGGAAGCTTGAAGGAAAGGCAATAGGGAAGAATGAGACTAAAGCAATAGGAGGGAATAGGTCCTTGATGGTATTATTTGAGTCTAATCTGAAATCAAGTTTACTTCTAGACTTTTCACGTAGATGAGAAAATAAATTGCCTCTCTTAATGTCTAAGAATATAAGTAAGAGACTGGAGGAGAAGACCCCTGTGAACGCGTGACACTAAGGTGTGTTAAATGGTATGTGGCTTGTTAATGGTGACGGACTACATAAAACTCGTGGATCACATCTACCCTTCTCATCTACCATCACCAATTTCATGATAATACAAAGAGTTACATTTTGTATAAATAAAACTGTTCTTGTCTAGGCCATTGATTTCTTGTATTTTTCAGGATACTCGAAATTGCCAGTGGCCAGTACGAGCCAAACACAGCTTATGTAGCAGTTAAGCCTGGTGATGGTTCAGGCTTCGGCCACGACTGGTTGAATCTGGGGGTTCAAATGATATTTCCCTTATCCTGCATGTGGGCTCTCCCCTCAAAGGAAGGAAAAAATGAGTCCTGCCCATTTCAGAATCACACTGACCCAGTTAAGCCATTCCAAAAGGAAGAGGTACTTCTCTCTACCTGTGTCGATACGTGACTACAGAGAAGGCATCTGCTTGATCACTTGCCCTTTCTGTGTCCATTGCTGTTGCAGGGAAATTCTGGAATAATTTTGTTCTGGTAAGCCGGAACAACATGATTGACCACATGTGGAATCGGTGGTGATGGTGGTGGGCGTCACTCCCACAAATAAGGGTGCTGGGTAGGTGAAACCAACAGGATCCTCTCCATCCACCTACCTACCCATGCAGCCAGCTACCCAACCAAGTGGGCAGCCATTCACTGAAGTATATTGTAGCTATGGCAGTGTGCTAAGGCATGTCTGAGACTCCCAAGGACAGTGAGGCACAACTCACAAATCAAGACAGTGCAAGGTCAGTAGTGCTAAGTAGGATAAGAGAGACAGTGGAAGGCCAATGAATGTTCAGTTGAAGGAACTATTCCCTATAGCTAGGGGAAATTGGGAATGACTTCTCAGAGATACTAGTAGCATAATGATGCAGTGCATGTGTTACTGGCACTTAAAAACTAGGGTTTGATTCGTGGCTCTACTAGTTATTAGCTGTGTAACATGGGTGCTCTTTAAACTCATTTCACTATCTCCAAAATGGGAGTAGGATAGTATCTGCCTCATAGCGACATGGTGTGGACATGAGGCACGTGTGAGCTTTTAGCATCATGCCTGGCATGAAAAAAAAGTTCAATGAATGGCAGATGTCACGGTTTTGTCGCAATGGTTCTGAGGGCTTTCTCTGAAAAGTTGCACCTGGAAAAGAAATGTGGCATCCTTAATGGCACTTGTGAATGTCCTGAGGATACTGAAAGCTGGCGTGATTTAAGAAACATCAGCATCTTGTTTGTAAGAATGAGGAAGGACGGGGTCCCTGTTTTTACATGACGGGCAGTAGCCGCGTGGTGGGTGGCAGCTGGATTGTGTCATACCCAGTTGTGTGTCTGAGACTGTGCGTTTCCTATTGAAAAGGACAAAGAGACAACTGAAGAAAAATAGACATGAATTATAGGGAAAGGGGCACTGAGTCTGTTTTGGATTAGTGGAGATGAAATGGGTGGAAAACATTTGGTTGTTTGATCATAAGAAGAGCTATTTAAAAAGTCCCAGGTTTGTGTGTTCTCCAGAATGTTTCTTTCCAGTAATAATGCCTGCGAACTCACGTGATATAGGAAAAAAGATGTAATTTGGATTTGGAAGAACTGGCTTGGGTCTTGACCCGACCAGGTTCTGCTTTGTGAATATGGGAAAATTCACCAAGGGTGGTCTGCCTCATTTTCCCTATTGGCCATGCAGGGTGGTGCTCTGCCGTCTTTGCAGGGTTTCAGTGGGCATTGGGGGGGGGGCGTGGAATCAAGTGACCTAATGAAATATACTTTGTTGGAAGAGTCATTAGCACTATGGGATAGTGCAAGGACTAATGGGCACAGGATACAAAGGAGTGTGTAGTGAAGTCAAGACAGCATCAGGACACCACATCACGGGGTGGAGCTTTTCTAACTGGGGTGTGTACCCAAGCCTGGAATTGACAGTCCTGTCTTTAGGGATGACTTGTTTGCTATGAGGGGATTTCAGTATTGTGTTTTTCATTTTGATGAAAATCTAACAAAACAGTATAAGCATGTTCTCAATCATCTGGTTCCCCTTATAAACAAGTATTGCCATGCAGGGCCAGTGCCCACATTTGCATTGGTGTTTATGAGTGTGTTGGAGCCAAGAAGAATGACTTTGATTGTCCGGGGCTGAAGAGTGAAGGCAGACTTGGTACATAAATTATAAATTCTTGCCAAGGAAAGGCTACATAATATCATGGAGTAGTGTAGGAACAACTCAAGTAAATTTGTAAGCAGTGATTTAGGGTCAGCAAAATCCTCTCTCAGATTATGATTTGTTTTGGTGTGATTTGTTAGTTTCGTTTGGATTTCATTTTTTATAGTCATGAAATTTATAAGTAAAAGAAATTGCCTGCTTTTATAATGGAATTTTGTTAATATTGTAATAAAAATAATTATCACTTTCAAAGTTATTTAAGCAATGATTGGGGATTGGCATGACTTTATTTTTTCATTTAACATGACACTTATGGTATTTGAGAAACAGTAATGCTGAATGGAAAAGCTTGCACTTGAAATAAGCACATGAGAAAATGCTTAATGTTATTAGTTACTGGAGATATGCAAATTAAAACCACAATGCACTATCATGACATGTCCATCAGAACTGTTAAAATGAAAGACTAACCCATGTTAAGTGTCGGTGAGAATGTGGAGCCACTGGAACTCTCATGCAGTGCTGGTAAGAGTAGAAAATCGCACAGCCACTCTGGAAAGCAATCGGGCAGTTTCTCAAAAAGTTAAAGACAAGGGGCACCTGGGTGGCTCAGTCGGTTAAGCGGCCGACTTCGGCTCAGGTCATGATCTCATGGTTCGTGAGTTCGAGCCCCGCATCGGGCTCTGTGCTGATGGCTCAGAGCCTGGAGCCTGCTTCGGATTCTGTGTCTCCCTCTCTCTCTGCCCTTCCCCTGCTCACACTCTGTCTCTATATCTCTCAAAAATAAATAAACGTTAAAAAAAATTAAAAAAAAAAAGTTAAAGACAATTAATGTATGACCCAGCCATTCCACTCCTAGGTATTGATGCCAGAGGACTGAAAGCATACATTCACGCAAAGATACTACATGAATGCTCACAGCAGTGTTATTTATAATTGTCTCAAACAAGAAACAATCTATATGTTCAACAGGTCAGTCGATAAACAAATGGTGGGATAGTTGTACGCTGGGCTATTACTCAGCGGTAGAAATGAGCGAACCATTGATACATCCCTACAACATGGTTGAATCTCAACATCAATGTGCTGAGTAAAAGCAGCCAAAAAAGGTACCCAGTTTATGACTGCATTTATATAAAACTCTAGACCATGCAAATCAGTGTGTAGGGACAGAAAGATCAGTGGTTGCCTGGGGGTGGGGTGGGCTCAGGGAGAGAGGGATGACAAAAACCATGGTAAAGGAGAAGAATAAAACATTTTCTTGACTGTGGCCATGATTTCACAGACGTAGACAATTCAAAACTCATCACATCATATCCTTTAAGTATGCAGTTTATTTTATGTCAGTTATAGGTTAAAAAAGCTGTTAAAAACCATAGTGTGCCAAAAGTTGCCACCAGGCAGGCTTGGTTTTTAATGTCAGCTTTGCCTCTCACTCTTAATGTTAGCGTGGGGTAATTGCTTAATTTTTTGAGTGTCAGATGTGAAACGGATACCTACTCCAGAAGGCTGTCTTACAATCAAGTGAAGTATATGTGCCTTCTAGCAAAGTACTTGGTAAGTACTAAATACCCAGCATGTGGGTGTTATCCCTGCCCTGGAGTGGGGATTGTACCTAACAGAAAGCAATCTGGGTCATACGTATAAATATCTACTCTCTTGTTTCTGGAGATCATAGCACACTCCATGCACTTCTGTGAATACTTCGTTATAAATGTACTGACATTCCACCTAAGAATCTTGTATGTATAGAGACTAACAATAAAAGCACCCACGGCCCAGGCTGCATGCTCTGTATGGCAAACAGAATCTCTGGGCGAGAGAACCAGGTATCGGTGTTTTGAAAGCTCCAAGGTGACTCAGCATATGGGGGCATGTGAGAGAGAACTCCATTACTGTGCTGCTCAAGGGTCTCATCCTTAGACCACCCGCATAGCATGTGGCAGTTTCTTAGAAATGCAGCCACTCGGGGCCAGGCCGGATCTGCCAAATGAAAAGCTTCATTTTTAACAAGAACCCCAGGTGATTCGTGTGTACCTGGAAGATTGAGAAGCAACAGGAGGGATGATCTCAGAGGGTCTTTCTATCAAATACTGTGCCAAGTTTTTTAATATGATGTGATAATATCCTGTTTTAAATCTTACTGGGAGGAATCAAGGAGGCCAGGAGATGACACCTCAGAGAGAGAGGAAGTTCAGTGAAAAATCTGCTAGAGGAATTGCTTACTTCCCAGAACAGAAGGGCCCTCCATTAGGCCTTTATAAAATGATAATTTGGGATGATTGGGGACGAATTGACCTCAACAGAAACTCTGTATTTATATACTTACCGAATGGCTCCATTTATGAGGTTCATTTTCAGACACTTTCCAAATGCTGCAATTAACACTTAATAAATTTTTCTTTCAGAAGCCTGATTTGATGGGCCAATATTTTAGTTTGATTATAACCAATCAAACTAAATTGTCTGTATGCTGGGCGTTGGGCAAGAACTTTTACTCTACTGTCTCATTTAATCCCCATATTAAGCCTATGAAACGGTTATCATCAGTAAACTTATTTTTTTAAGTAAAAAAATTTTTTTTGACGTTTCTTTTTGCGAGACAGAGGGAGACAGAGCATGAGTGGGGAGGAGCAGAGAGGGAGACACAGAGTTGGAAGCAGGCTCCAGGCTCTGAACTGCCAGCACAGAGCTCAGTGAGGGGTTGGAAACCATGAACGGTGAGATCGTGACCTGAGTCGAAGTCGGACACTTAACAGACTGAGCCACCTAGGCGCCCTTAGGAAACTCACTTTTACAGATAAAGGCGGCACAGTATAGGGAGCTCAGTGATTTGCCCAAGTTTCCATCCACCTAGAAATCAGCAGCACAGGGATTTGAATCTATGACTATGTAGGTCAAAGCTTTTGTGAATGCCAATAAGAGCATGATTGCGGAGCATGATTGTGGAGTTGGCCTGTAATACAATAAGGATTCCAGTTCCTGGGGCTCCTGGGTGGCTCAGTCAGTGAAGAGTCAGACTCTTGATTTTGGCTCAGGTCATGATCTCACAGTTGTGGGATCAAGCCCCGTGTCCGGCTCAGTCCTGAGCATGGAGCCTGCTTAGGATCCTCTCCCTCCCTCTCCCTCTGCCCCTCCCATGTTTGTGTGCATGCGTGCCTCCTCTCTCTCAAAAAATTAAAAACATAAAAAATAAATTTAAAGAAACATAGGAAAGGAAGGAAGGAAGGAAGGAGGAAGGATGGAAAGAAGTCAGGATGACTTTGCTGTATAACATGATTGTGGGGCAGGAGAGAAGGTCCGTAATTCTCCAGCTGACTAGCAGAGACCAAGTAATAATTCTTATGAACAGGAGGGCAGCATGGTGGCATTCAACCTCCCCCTACCCCTGAACTCAGAAGGCTCAGAGTGGAGGAAAGAGTGTAGATAGGAAGGACAGAGTTACAGGAAAGATGGAAGTGTTATCAGAAAACGTGCCTGCTTTACATCTTTGCCTAAACTGAGTGATACATGTAACTATCGTGTCTGGCACATGGCCTGACGTCTAATAACACTCAAACAGTAACTATCGCTAGGACCTAAGGACGGATGCATTGTTATTGTTTCCTATGAAGCAAGAGCCTCTGTAGAAATCAGCTACCCTATCTTTGGTTATCTCATTATCCTCCTTTTCTAAGGAAAGTCACTTCAAACTAGAAGCTCAGCCCCACCCAGCACTACCTTAAAGCTTTTATCAAAGGTTATGAAATAACTTCTTTGCAACTGCTCTCCTGTATTCTTTTCTTTATCTAAATTAGTTTTCAGTATCACTGAGTTTTAAACATATATCTTATTTAAACAAGAAAGACGTATTTTTGTGGAAAAATAGAAACATGTACAAGCAAAAATAAGAAAAACATCTAACTCCAATCTTTTGTTGTTTAGTATCTAGGTAATTGGTAATGTTACTATTATAAATGGTGCTGACATGACCATTCTCACCTGCAAATTTTGTGCATATCCTTTGTTATTTCACTAGGATATATTGTGCGAGTGGAACCATTGAAGCCATCTGTCACCATGTTTTAGTTGTGACCTCTAGCACTAGATTTGGGGGAGAAACCTCAGGTAGAAACTTACCTCTGTCATTGGGGGACATGACTTGAGGAGTAGTGAGAATGTGCCCTTCCTGATTTATACCTAGTTTTCCCTGAGACTGAGTCTGCTCTGAGGTGTCTCAGAGGTAATATTTCAATAGTATTGGGGAGACACACCTGATAAAAATGCCCAAGGACTGCAGTCTCAATTCTTCAGATTTCCCCCCCAGGGTTTCCTGCATAGCTGCCTTTTGGCTCCAAGTCTGAAATGCCAATAGGAACCGTGATCTCTCTATTGAGTGTAAATGTTTCTTCACTCTTCAAGAGAGCTCACACTACTATTTTAGGTACCTTTACACAGCTTGAATTTTGAAAAATTGTATCATTTTACCATCAACAAAGACAAATGAGCTCAAATTGGTCATTCTGGTGATTAACAGAGCATCAGCATGGACAGAAGCCAGATCTAAGCCAACCAATCCCACTCATAACAAAGCATATTCTTTAAAAGCAAAGTGAAAATTAGAAAGAAAATCAGTTCTCTTCACTCAGAAAAGAAATGACATAGAAGAACATTGTGGGGCTTGCCATTGGGAAAACCTCATCTCTGTCTACCAGGATCACACGATCAGTGATGGATGAGTTCCCCATAAGCTGAGGAAAAGTTGAGCATCTAGGAAGTCCTAAATCAATTTGGTTATAAGGACCTCAGATTATTTGTGCTGCCTTCCAATACTTATGAGAAAGGAGAGAGATGTGGCTGCTGACTTGGAAATTAAGGTCTTAAAATAGTCTCCAATGGTTCTTGAAGGGGGATTCTAAAATATATTTGTAGCAGTGTCTCCAGTTTTGTGGCCCAAAATGGACCTCTTGCCTCTACACTCTGCTGAGTTGTGTTTTTGC
Source organism: Paguma larvata (assembly GCA_030068075.1). NCBI lineage: Eukaryota > Metazoa > Chordata > Mammalia > Carnivora > Viverridae > Paguma > Paguma larvata. Next base: position 31,360,346 of record CM057842.1, on the reverse strand, counting down.
AAGGCTCTTGTTTGTCCAGCAATGAAGAGAGGTAGTCTAACCACATAGCAGAATAGAATTCCTGTTGTCAGCCTCTTGTTTATAGTATTTGGCCAGCTAAGATGTTTTAATCATGTGATCTTTGTAAACTACTTATGTGGAAAACCTGAACCAAAAAATGTGTTAGAGATGGCAAACTAATTTTTTTTTGTTAGATGGGTAAATATGTAAGGCAGCTCACAAAAGAGGATGACCACATGGACAATCGGTATTTGAAAGTATTTGAAAAGTGCCCAACATCATTCTTGACCATAGAAATGCAAATTAAAACCACAATGAAATACCAGTACAAATCCACCAAAATGGCTAACAGTGACTGCATATCAGAAAGCAGGTATATAGGTCTGATGACTCAGTAATTTTACACTAAATGCCCTAAATATCCCAAAAGAATGTGTTCATATGTACACTGAAAGGCAGATATAAGAATGTTCATAAAAGCACTATGTTTTGATAGTTATAAAATTAGATCAACTCAATCTGGTCAACAGTAGAATGGATTTAAAAAGTGCATTATATTTATACCGAAATCCAAAAATCATAGAGTAAATACTATGTGATTCCATTATATATAGTCAGAACATGACCCAGATTGATTAAGATGTTAGAGATGAAGATAGTGGCTATCTCTCATAGGGGAGAGGTCGTGACTGGGAGAGAGCAGGAGAGAAGCTTCTTGAATGGTGGTTACATTCTATTTCTTGCCTGCTTGCATGAATGTGAACAACTTGTAAAAATTTATTGAGCCATACACTTATATATGTGGGCCACTTTTATGCAGGTATGTTATTCTTCATTGAAATAATTTGCTTGGTATATATGTATATATATATACATATATATGTATACACCAAGAGAGATGCCTGATACATCAACAGGCCATCTCATTTTACCAGGTGAAAGGGGCTATAATTGATTCAAGGAAAATGGCTTTTATAATTGTATCTTATTTTGCTCACTAAATGTAAGAGGAAAATTTGTGGGCAAACACGTTTTGCTAAATTGAATCTTGTTCTTTAGGGAGACCCTGTGATGAATCCATCTGACAAGGTCCTTACTCTCTAATTCATCTTGTCTATGAATTAAGACTTTCAGTCATTAAGCTTGCTCCCTGAGAAGAGGACCTGAATGGCTTCAAATATAGGTCATTTGCTGTTGCTTTGTTTTTATTTATTTCTCTGTTTACCCATTTATTTATTGAAAGTTAAGCTATATCCTCAAATAGCATCTACATTCACCGGTGTATTCATTTCCTGGGGTGGCCATAACAAATGACTACAAACTGGATAGGTTCAAACAACAGAAATGTACTCTACCATGGTTCTGGGTGGCCAGAAGTCTGAAAGGAAGGTGTCGGTAGGGCTGCACTCCCAACGAAGACTGTAAAGGAGAATCCTTGCCTTTTCCAGTTTCTGGTAGCTCCTGGTATTTCATAGCTTGTGCCAGCAAAACTCTGGTCTGTTCCAGTTCTCTTCTCAGTGTGACTCTGAGTTCTTTCCTATTTTTTTTTGAAGTTTATTTATTTTTGAGAGAGAGAGAGGGAGAGAGAGAGAGAGAGAGAATGAGTGGCAGAGAGGGAGACACAGAATCTGAAACAGACTTCAGGTTCTGTACTGTCAGCATAGAGTCTGGTGTGGGGCTCAAACTTCGAACCTGTAAGATCATGACCTGAGCTGAAGTTGGATGCTTAACCTACTAGACCATCCGGGTGCCCCTTTTTCCTCTTTTTAAAAGGAAGGAGGGCCACTATAAATTCAGGTTTTTATCCAGAAACCCTTAACTAATTACATGTGCCAAGATTCTATTTCCGGATAGGTCATATTCTGAAGATTTGGGTGGACATGAATTTGGGAGAGAGGAGACCACTATTGAACAAACTACAGTGGGCTAAGCTGACCATAGCCCTGCATTGGGTGATCTTGGCTGCATGAACTGGGAGCTCCCAGGAACCCCATCTCCTGAGACAATGATTTTTCCCTCCAGTCATTCTCTACTTTTGAGTCTCTACTCTATGCTTGACATTACCCCAGACACAGAAGATAAAGAACTAAACAACTAATGTTCAGATGTGGCTAGGTGCCGGTATTTTAATCATTTACCCCTCTCCATAATCCTGTCGTTTTATAGATGTCGCAATGGTGGTAGAAGATTGTTTAAGGAACTTTGTCAGAGTCACACAATTAATGAGTAATTGCTCTCAGGTCTATCTGTCCAAAAAATCAAATGCCTGTTCTTAAAACTATACCACACGCCAGTGAGCATTAATTGCACACTCATTATGCGCTAGGCCCTAAAATAGACGATAAAGCACAGAGATGAATGAAATCTCAGGACCCTGCCTCTGAGAAGCTCGTGACATGTATATCTACTTAAATCAAGAGTATTAATGGCACGCCATTCCCTCAACAAATACACAGGGAAATCCCTGCACCTGGCAGGCATGGTTTTAAGTGCTGGTGAATGGTTGACAAACATGACATATAAGATCCCTGCTCTCTTGCTGGTTACAGCTCTTTGGAGAAAACAGGATAATAATAAGTACATAAAAGGGCACCTGGGGGGCTCAGTTGCTTAAGCATCTGACTCTTGATTTCAGCTGAGGTCTTGATCTCACAGTTTGTGAGACTGAACCTGGCATAGGGTTCTGTGCTGTCAGCACAGAGTCTTCTTGAGATTCTCTCTCTCCCTCTCTTTCTGCCCCTCTCCTGCTGGTGTTGTCTGTCTGCCTGTCTGTCTGTCTGTCTCTCTCTTTCAAAGATAAATAAATAAACTTAAAAAAGTAAGTATACAAAGAGGAAATAACATATATTGACAACATGATAAATAATATAAAGGAAATAAACTGGTAAGTCAGTAATGGTTCAGAATCACTCCTGGACAAGTAGTAATTTAGAAACGACCTTTGAAAGCAGAACCAAGTGTCAGCACTTGAAGTGCTAAAGCCTAGTGGTTAGGTTATAAGGCTCTATATAAACCCTGGCAAAGGCACTTATGACTTGGGGGAACCAGGTGAGTCACTAAAAACCTCATCTGTGCAGAGATAATAATAGCCCTACTTTATAGGGTTGTTTTACAAATTTAGATAATAGACTTAAATAACTTGGACTGTGCCTGGTACATAGTGGGGGGTCAGCAAAGACTAGAACTCAGATTATCACATAGGAGTAAGGATAAAGAAGGGGATGGGGTGGCAAGGCATTGTTAAAGCTTTTCTTCCTCCCCCTACGCACAGGTACCACTATGCATTAAGTGAACCTGCTTCCACTGAATAGGAGCCGGGATCTCATAGCGAGCCCACACTCAGCTCGGGGAGACAATGGCAGGCCATGTGGGAAGATGGATGCAATGTGTTCTCTCTTTTAGAACCTTTATTTGTCCTTATGGTTGATGGCCTTTAAACCAAGCCCTTCACTCATCCTCTGGGCACTGAGGCTGTTTCCTACTACATCAGAGCTGTTCACCGCCCAGTGGAGCCTTCCTGCCCAGTAGCTAGTTCTGTGTTGCACACACAGGCATTGTTGGTAGCATCTCATCACACGTCCAGGGACACTTTGAATATTGACAGCAGTGACTGGCTACTGGCTACAGCACACAATTGCAGAGCCGATTTCTCTCTCTCCCCCTACAGTGATTTGATAGCTTTCATTCTGGGGGAGCTCTGTGGGCAAGATTTAAGTATGTTTTTCCCTGCTGTGAGTCTGGAATAAAGTCTTCACAGATTGCCAAAGCAGGTTCAGTGAATCACTCCTGCTTACTGGAGTTCTTCGCTCCTCTGCATGGAGTACACAGCCTGATTTAGTAAATGTCACTCTTGCCTTCCATTCATCACCAGCCTCAGACACACTGCCAGGCGGTGCAGCTCCGTTGCAGATGCTCCTATCAGCCCGTTTCACTAGTGAAGAGCCTTTTCCCAAACTGGCTTTTCTAAACGGAGACAGCTCTTCAGCCTGCCAGGGTCGCTCTGTGGCCTAAGAACTTAGTGATTCCTGAGACCAATACATAAGCATCGGCTCTGGAAAAAGCCTGTTTCAAAACTGATGACGGCTCCTGTCACAGTGTAGAATTTTCTTTTTTTGTTGAAGAGGTGGGCCATCTGCCTTGTTTGAACAAAATATTTCCAGAGGATACAAATACTGGCTTAGGAATGATGTGGCTGGTGTTCGATTCTATTGCTTACTGTTTTTGTAGCTGTGGGCAAGTTAGTTAGCCTCTCTGACCCACAGTTTGTTCATCCGTAGAATACTACTTAATTTGGGGGTTTGCAACACGGTGTAATGCATGTAAAATGTGGGACCTGGAACCAAGTAAATGCTCAATAAAAAGTAGTGACTGTTAATACTGCTTTATTCCTGCAGGGGTTAATCTTATTATTGACGTTATTTTCAACCAGGCTTATGGTTAGACCAACTTTGTCTTTTCCCTTAGCTTGGCTTTCTTGGAGAGGTTGGAGACAGAGATTTGTTTTTTTCTTCTGTCTGGACCAAATGTCAGGAAGAAATGTACTGGTGAATTCAGACATTGTAGAGGCTATTCACTGTGCGGGTGAAAAAGGGAGTGCTGGATTACAGTCACAAAATGTGACGTGGGGCTCAAGCTTCTCCACTAAGTACCTGTTGGGATTTAGGCAGGTCACTTAGTCTGTTGGAATTTTCTTTCTCCCTCATGCATCCCTCAAATGGTTGCCGGGAGGATTAATAACAATGTGTCATGCTTATCATTATGGCATCTAGTATCTATTGAGTGCAGGGTATAGCTCAGGCATTGTGCTGAGATTTTTAACAAATGTCAGCGTATTTAATTATCTCAGCAATCCTGTGAGATAGATACTATCTCCAGCTTAATGTGACTCTAAAGCCTTATGTTTAACCACTCATTGTCTGGTTAAAGGAGATCGTGTCTTTAAAGATCAAAACTCTGGGGGCGCCTGTGTGGCTCAGTCGTTTAAGCGTCCAGTTTTGGCTCAGGTCACATCGGGCTCTGTGCTGACAGCTCGGAGCCTGGAGCCGGCTTCAGATTCTGTGTCTCCCTCTCTCTCTCTCTCTCTCTGCCTCTCCCTCACGAGCACTCTGTTTCTCTCATTCTCAAAAATAAACTTACAAAAAATAAATAAAGATAGAAATTCTCTTTCTCAAAAGTCTTTTTTCCTTAGGAAAAAAAAAAAAGATTTCTCAGAAGTCTTTTGAGGTCCTGGGTCCCTAATATGACATTTAGGAAACTTTAAATTCTGACCCAGGCCACATTCCACATTCCCATCCTCATATCCTGTCTATAGCTGAGATCTGTGTTCCCTTACTAGAGTCACAATTTTTTGCCGTTTCCCAGAACGTGCCTGTCTCACACAGGCCTCTGAGCCTTTGTCTGTCTGCTCTCTCTGACCGTAATGTTCTTCCCCTGCAGAACTCTTCTTATTCCCTTAGGGTCACAGCAAGTGAACTCTCTATAACCTGTGAGTCTGATCTCAGGTAGAGCCGGTCACCTCGTCCTTTGTGTTTTCTGGGCATCCTGTGTAAGACTCTCAGAGAGCACATATCACTTCGTTCCAGCATTATCGCTGAGAATCTGTGATTATCTCTGTTCAAAACATTGGTCAGTAAACTTTGAATTCCCAGTACCATGCACACTGCCTGGCACAAAGTAGATGATTAATACATGCTTAGGGAATGAATGAATGGAATGCATCTGGTGGGGATTCCCCCACCCCCTTTACACCTCACTGACCTTCCCGACCTCACTTGTGATAGGGAAGACTTCTTTCAGCTTAGTAATGTGTTAACACTGTAAGGTATGTTAGGACAGGAGATCTATATTATTTAGAGAAGATTGGCTTGTGCTATTTCATTTTTATGCACAAAACTAGGCAAATGGGGCTGGTCTGGTCGGGGTTAGGGAACACTTGCCATCGTGTGTATCACAAGCACATAATTGGCCTCCAAATTCCACACAAGAAATTTATCCTGAGAATGTAGTCAATACTGGTAAAAATATTTTCTTTTTCTTTTTTAATGTCTATTTATTTTTGAGAGAGAGAGAAAGACAGAGTGTGAGTGGTAGAGGGGCAGAGAGAGGGAGACACAGAATCTGAGGCCGGTTCCAGGCTCTGAGCTGTCAGCACAAAGCCAAATGTGGGGCTCGAAACACAAACCATGAGGTCAGGACCTGAGCCGAAGTCAGATGCTCAACCAACTGAGCGCCCCCAAAATATTTTCTTTTTGATGTTCATTATTGTGTTTCATATAATAGCAAACAATTTATGAAAAATATCTAAATGTACCACAATGAGAAATTGCTTGGATAAGTTATCACAGATCTATATACTAGAATTCAATTTATCTTTTAAAAATAATGTAGCTGAACATTTTTTATGTAGGAAAATTATGTTCATATGAAAAGTAAGAAAAGCAAATTACAAATGTTATGTATAGTGTGATCTCTTATTTACAAACATATTGTAATTTTATAATTTTTTATTTTTATCATATTTGTAATACACGTGTGTGTGTGTGTGTGTGTGTGTGTGTGTGTGTGTGTGTGTGATATACCAGGAAAAGATTTGGAAAGTTATAATTTTTTCAATGTTTATTCTTTTAAGAGAGAGAGAGAGAGAGTGCACGTGACCGGGGGAGAGGCAGAAAGAGAAGGAGACACAGAATCGGAAGCAGGCTCCAGGCTCTAATCTGTCAGCGCAGAGCCTGATGCAGGTCTTGAACTTACCAACTGTGAGATCATGACCTGAGCTGAAGTTGGACGCTAAACTGACTGAGCCACCCAGAGGCCCCAAGATTTGGAAAGTTATGGCCCAAGGTGTTAGCAATGTTTTCCTATGGTGGGGAATTATAGCCATAAAATCCCTTTTGTGTGATAAAAATATTCTGAAATCATATTTAGTATTAAAATGTATTTGTATCTATGGCACTATTCAGTAGGGTTTGTTTTCTAAATGCTTACATTTCTATTACAGTAAAACAAAAATTTTCTTCTGAAATGACAGTGAAATGGCTGTAACTGATCAAAGTCTCCTTTCTACTATTTGTGACAAACTCTTCTGATAATGACGTCTTTTGGACAACTCAGAATTGGATTGCTGGGGTGGAAAATTATCTTAGTATAGTCAGAAGGAGAGGGTGAATATAATTGCTTCTTTAAATGGATTTTATATTAAGAGTTCAAACTGATTGATTTATGGTTGAAATCAGGTTTTCTAAAGAGTTCCCCAAATATATCTACAGACAAAAATGATAAACATATCCAGGCTCCAAGATAGTATTATAATGAGACATTTAAAAAAATTTTTTAACATTTATTTATTTTTGAGAGACAGAGAGACAGAACATGAGCAGGGGAAGGGCAGAGAGAGAGGCAGACACAGAATCCAAAACAGGCTCCAGGCTCTGAGCCATCAGCACAGATCCCGATGCGGGGCTCAAAGTCACAGACCGTAAGATCATGACCTGAGGTGAAGTCGGACGGTCAACCGACTGAGCCACCCAGGCGCTCCTATAATGAGACACTTAAAATAGAGATCATAGGAAACTACAATGACAGGAAAGGTGCCATCTGTAAGGTTAATGTAATTATATAGACCAAATCTCATGTAGTTTTTCTCTTTCCTAAATTCTTCTGGTACTGGAGTTCTAGACTTGATTATGTGATATATTCTTCCCTTCTTGTTATTTGGAATCAGGTTGTTTCTCCTCAAGTAAGGATATACCTTGTATGTTTCTTTCCTAGGGAAAAAAAAAAACCCATGAGGAATTCTGAGCAGAGAGTAGTAGATGAGGATCCTTGACCTGTTTTTAATATTTCAAAACGTCAACCAGACATGGTACACTTCCCCTACCCTAGAATGGGTTAGGGCAACTAAAATGTCCATTTTCTTTGCCTTTGGCTGGAGCTAGATAAACAGAATGGTAATCGTAGTTATTTCTTGTTTCCTAGATGTGCCAATTGGCTGGTAAGGACCTTATAAAAATTTCTGGGATGTGTGTGGAGGACCAATGATCAGAGCCCCATAGTTTGATAGTGAAAGAATTGCAAACCATTGGCCAAGGACATACACGAACACAACGTTAATGTTTAATATATATTATTTCGCCTGGGGTTGGGGAAGCCTATTTCATCAAGATAAGATATTCACTCTGTTTGACATCAAATCAAGCAGACTGAATAGCAAGTTACTGACTGAGATTTTTAATTCCTCTTGTTTGTTTTGAGATAGTGGTGTCCTGTAAGTTGCATCAGAATCACCTAGGGGAACTTTTATATTACAGATTCTTCGGTTTTCTTCTTCTCTACCCCAAGATTCTGATTTAGTAGGTCTGGGGTAAGACCTGGGAACGTGAATTTTTAACCCCCCCCCCCGCCCACGTAATTATCATGCACAGTTAAATTTAGGAATTGTTAATGTAGATCAAAATTACGTAACTTAAAAAAGAGTAGTCAGGTTTAAAGTTTATTTTTAAGTCTATGAAAAAGTAAAGAAGCCTGCAAGGGACATACCTTGGATAATTGCTAGAATGTTCCAGCTCTTGCCGGCTCTTCTTTCTCTCTAATCTTATCCCCAGAGACAGCTTCTGTGTAATGTTCCCTAGATGAAATGTGAAGACCGCGTTACCTGCCATGAGATTAATGAAATTCTCTTCTGATAATATGACTCTTCTCTCCCTGGCTTCAAGGATGTGGAGACTCTAAAGAATGACTAGTATCGAAATGACAAAAAACGACAAGGGTTAGAGAAGATGTGAGACAAGGGAACAGCTTGTGCACTGTCGGTGGGAATGTGAATGGGTGTGGCCACTCTGGAAAACAGTATGAAGTTCCTCAAAAAACGAAAAATAGAAATACCATACAGTCCAGTCTCTCCACTTCTGGGTGTTTACCTGGAAAAAAAAGAGAAAATATTAAGAAGATATATGCACTCCTATATTTATTGCAATATTATTTACAATAGCCAAGCTATGAAAACCACTTAAGTTCCTATTGACAGATGAATGGATAAAGAAGATGTGGCATATATATCCAATGGAATATATATATATACTCAGCCATAAAAAGAATGAGATCTTGCCATTCCTAACAATATGGATGAACCTCAAGGGCATTATGCTAAGTGAAATATCAAACGGAGAAAGACAACGGGGATGAAAATACAGCACAGGGAATATAGTCAATAATATGGCAATAACTGTATGTTGAGTGATGGTAACTACAGTTTATCTTGGTGAGCATTTCATAATGTATATAAATGTTGAATCAGTATGTTATTCACCTGAAACTAACATAATATTATATGTCAACTATATTTCTCTTAAAAATTTTTTTTTAAAAAGGATATGAAAACTCTAGAGACAACTAAGGGGGGGAAAAGAGAGACAGATGCCTTTAGTGTACATTTGTAATTCGGTTAAAAAACGTATAATTTGCTTCCAGACAATATGTGAATAGATATACATTAGTCTAATTATTATTCTCCTCTTCTTATAAGATCATTTGTTTTTCCAACATTATAGGCAATCCAGACCCTTATCTTTGCTGGGTTTGAATTCTGGCTGTTTTCCAGTTTGGAAGCTGAACCCCTGAAAATGTTTCATTTAATTGTTATAATGCAGGGAGATATCCCACTGCTATGAGGAAACTTGTAAATAGTTATTTAAATAATCAAAACCAATATATTTTAATACAAATAGAGCCTCCCATAAATTGATCAACACATGGAAATACACTTAAAGGAATATTTGAAGTAAGTGAAATTTTCTGTTAGAATGATTACATTTAAGCCATTCAAGATTTGGGGCACCAGGTAGCTCAGTCAGTAGAGCATCCAACTTTAGCTCAGGTCATGATCTCATGGTACATAAGTTTGAGCCTTGCATCAGGCTAGCTGCTGTCGGCACAGAGCCTGTTTCAGATCCTCTGTTCCCCTCTCTTTACCCCTCCCCCTTCTCTCTCTCAAAAATAAACATTTAAGAAAAAAAAAGTTCAATATTCAATGCTAAGTTATGAAATCAATCCCAAAACATAACTAGCCTGAACCAATTTGGGAGTCTTTTGTGTTCCTAAATCCAATTCCAGTCTTTGGGGGCAGGGAGGGGAGGGCTTCCTCAAACCACGGTAACTATCCAGCAACAACCAGCAATGCTATCGACATCAGCTGGGTATCCTACAATTCAATTAAATTCTGATAAGGCCTACCTGGAGAGAGCATCAGATTCCACAGTTGAAGAGTTTAGTCCTACAAGATCTCCCCCCTCCCTTCAGATGCCAATCATAACCTAGGTTGTCACTTGTGCTTCTGACAGAGCTGCTGTGGGTTGAAAGTTCTCATGACTTCCTCCTCAGGTTTGATTAATCTTCTAGAATGACTCACAGAACTCAAAGAAACATGTTATTTACTACATCACCAGTTTTTTATGGAGGCGTCATTCAATAGACACGATTGATTGAATCATTGGCCGTTGGTTATTGATCAAATCTCCAGACCCTCCTCAAAGGTCAGGGAGTGAGACTTAAAGTTCCAACCATCTGATTACGAGGTTGATTCCCCTGGCAACCAGCCCAGGTCCTTGAGTTACCTAGGGTCTTTCCAAAAGTCACCTCATTACATAACGAAAGACACTTTCATGGCTCTTATCATAGGAAATTTCAAGGATTTTAGGAGAAATGCCAGAAATAGGACAGTGACCAAATATATACAAGTCGTACACCCCTTATCGGAGGTTTCCTTTTCCACAGTTCGAGTTACCTGTGGTCGACAGTGGGTCTGGAAGCAGACCATACTCTTTTTGACGAATCGTCAGAAGGTCAATCGAAGCCTAACTGATCGTCCTTCTGACGAATCATCAGCAGTGCAGCAGAAACTAACGTTACTTGCGTACATCGAGATACCTCTGCCTTTCGCTTCGCTTCTCGTCGTGTGGGCGTTTTACCTTCTCTTGTGGTCCCAAGAAGGGTGAGTACAGTCCGATAAGATATTTTGAGAGAGAAAGACCACATCATTTTTTATTACGGTGTATTGTTATAATTGTTCTGTTTTTAGTTCTTCTTGTTAATCTCTTACTGTGCCTCATTTATAAATTAAACTTTATCATAGGTATGTGCGTGTAGGAAAAAGCATAGTCTATATGGGGTTTGGTACTATCTACAGTTTCAGGCTCCCCTGGAAGTCTCACCATGTATTCTTTGCATGTAAGGGGGACTACTGTGTTTCTTATAAATCTCAGTATCACACGGAGGAATCCAAATTGAAAAGTAAGTTAGTGGCAAAGAACACTCCAAAATATTATCAGCGGTTATCTCTGGATGACATAATGATGGCCGTTTTTGTTTATCTTATTAAATTTATTGTAATCTCCCCTCTGCTTTCTAAATTCACTACAGAAAGCGCATAACTTTCCGATCAGAAAGCAGATTTTTTTTAAAGACTCTGTCTCCGCACTGGATACTTGCCTAACGTTTATTTATCCACACCCATACAAAGGTTCAAATCTTAGATAAAGAATACAGATCAATGCTTTGTGAAAGACATGCAGCCTTCGGGTCAAATGAGAGGGGAGTTGGGGCCTGGGGGGGCAAGGTAGCAAGTATCTGGCCGATTTGGAGTCACCCACCCCCCACCGCCATATGAAACTCGTTGCAGGCATTACCAACAGCCTCAGCCCTCTTTCCCACAGAGCCCTGGCAGCAAACATCCCAACCTCCCACTAGTTACCAGTAGTTGATTGGAGATGCACACAGGGCATCTACTCATCTTTGCGGGCTTAATAGAGAGCCCTTGCCCCTGAGGCACTGTGTCTAACTGGGAGACATGGCACACGTGAGGTAAAGCAAAGTATAAAGATTAATTCCCAGCTCAAAATAAGGAAGAAGAAACGCCAGAAGGCAGTCCGCGATTAATTGCCAAGTGAATCAGAGGGGGAGGGCGTTTTATTTTGGGATGGTGAGAGCAGCAAATATTTTCCAATATGTACCAACTTTGTCTCTGTGGTGTCAAAATATGTGGAAGAAAAATGTCTCCGCCTCCCACTTCGTGGGTCAGATTCCTTTCTACTCCTGGATAGTCACGGGTGACACACTCCTAGTTAAACAGTGGCCCTGAACATGTTGGTTTCTCTCTCTGGGTCTTAATTTTCTTTTACTTTAAAGTGAGGCAGGGGGCTTTGCTATGAGTGAGAGGTTGTGGCCAATGTGACAATACATAAATATTTTGAAACCGTAGGAGAAGGGCATGGCGGTTACTGTCGTAAAACCTCTTTAGAGCTTTTTTTTTTTTTCTGGAACTCAGTTTATCCCGCATTTCAGATAATGGCCTTCCCTTGTGTCTGCCCTAATAAGGCATCTTTTCCACTCTACTTGGAAAGGTGTGCCAAAAAGTTGTGAGATGATAATTAAATTTAACCCCCTTTTAGGGTGTTGGTATCGCTTTTCACTTCTATGCTTGGTAAGAGATGTGGAACATAGGCAGATAGTGGTGACGACAAGGTGATTACTGAGTGCATGAATCCAAGTGGTGTTGCTTCCCAGTAGTGGGGCTGTGGCTTCTTCACTTTAATTTGCAAAAGCACGGTATTTTGTCATGAGGTTTCACAGCAGCAGAATATTTCGTAGTTTTTTTCAACTGCTTGCCAACTGAGGAAGCGTGTGAGGGCAGAGATGCATATACCATATAACAGCAGGATAAGGAATGGCATTTTCCAGCGCTGAGCTCAGAGTCCAGAGACGTGGAGGTTAATGCCAGCTTGGCTACTTACTAGCTGTATGCCTTTGGGTGTTGTGAGCCTCTGTTCTTTTGTTTTCTCTGCCAAACTCCCACCTTCCCCACCCTTTTTTTTTTTTTTTTTTTTTTTTTGAGAGAGAATCCTAGTGAACAAGGGGCAGAGAGAGGCAGGTTGGGGGGAGGGGAGAGAGAGAGAACCAGGGCTCACCCAAAGTGGGGCTCATGTTTTTACCCAAAGTGGGGCTTGAGCTCACCCAAAGCGGGGCTCAAGTTCACCTGATGTGGGACTCGAACTCATGAACTGTGAGATCATGCCCTGAGCCGGAGTCAGCTGCTTAACGACTGAGCCCCCCAGGTGCCTCCTGCTCTCCACTTAGGGTAACAGAGTTCCAATGATCGTAAGTAACTGCCCCTTCTCCATTCAGTGCACATCCCTAACTGAGGGACGGGATATGAATAGACCTGACCAATAAGAATGAGAGATGGTGCTGTGACCCAAACCGGGCCAATCGGAGTGGATCTTGAGACTTTGCTCTAAGTTTTAGGGAAGAAGAATTCTCGTTTCCATGGGAGGCTTCTAAACTTATAGATGACTGTCTTCTCACTCTGTGGACCACCTGCCTGAGAATGAAGCCAAACCAGAAGAGAAGAGAGATGCAAGAAGAGAAAAACATATCCCAGATGAATAGGATGTGATCACCTAGACTCATACATTCCAGAAACCAGAAATACCCCGCTCAGGCCCGTCAGGGACCTGTGCATCAGGATGTTGGCTGATTCGCTTAAGCTCTGAATTAGGTTTCTGTCATTTGTAGCCAGAGTTCCTGATTTACTGGGGGGGCACTTCTCCATCGAGGCTTCAACTTTCTTTTCTTTAAAGGGCTAGCTATTTAAAAGAAAACAAAAACTTTATTTTGCCATTTGATTAAACAAAGAATATATGAAAAAAAGCAGTATATGCTCATTGTAAAATTGTTATAATTTGGAGAGGATTATTGGGTTGTGTCCACGTTTATCGTTAAGTGTGGCTGTGTAACCAATTGCTCTCAAATCCAGTGGCTTAAAATAATGTTTGTTATTTCTCATGACTCTACATGTTTAGTTAGTTCTGCCGATGTGGCCCGAGATCAGGGGCTCACACTGGAGAAGTTGCTTAAGTGTCTATGGTCAGCTGGATTACTGCGATAGCCTCATCTGAACTCTGGGGGGCTGGCTGTCAGGTGGGGCGATGGGGTGTTGGGCCTGTGTTTCTCTTATCACACAGCAGGCTGGCTGGGGCTTATTTTCGTTGTGGTTGAGCAGGGCTCTAAAAGAGCAAGCAGAAACCTTTTGAGGCCAAGGTTTGTAACCGTCACAACTTTCCTCCTGCTGCTTCTGTCGGCCAGCGCAAGTCACAAGGCCAGCCAAGATTCAGGGGAAGGAGAAACTGATAGCACATTTTGGTGGGAGGAGTTGCAAAATCACATTGCAAGCAGCGTACATCCAGGAAGGGGGAATAATAGGTCCTGTTTTTATAATCACCGCATAAATGTAGTGAAATAATCACTGTTAATACTTGCAAGTACTTGCGTCTAGATTTACTCAGAACACATATCTTCTATTTCTTTTTATTTTGGAGAATATGTATTTTCTAGAAAACATATTTTCTATTTGTTTTTATTTTTGTGGTTGCTTATGAAAAATTGATACTTATGTATTGTCCTGCAACTTATTGTTTTCAGTTTGACAGTTTATCTTGAACATATTTCTATGTCTGTGCATATTAACCTCTTCTGTAGAGATTGAATGTTGATCGTTTTCTTAGCTCTGACTTTCTGAGAGTCTGGGATTCTGTGACTCATCACGAATCAAATTTCCCCAATCCTTAAGCTAATTTCTTCAAAGTGGCGCCAAGAACTGTTGGAATCCCAAGCAGCTGAAAAGTGGAGCCTGTGATCCTGGCTGGGAATATGTGTCACCTTCGAGTGTTGAGTGCTTTCACCCTTGCCGGTTAGAAAATTACTTATCATTATTATTATCAGTTTTTATAATGATAATTACCAGACTGTCTCTATTGAAATTCCAGCAAATGACTCATTAGCCCGTGGAAGTATGTGCTCATTGTTCCGGATATACTCCTTGTCTTCTGGTTTTCAGCAATTTAGCAAATGCTAAATAAAATCGGAAGATGAAGTAAGCTACTGAGAAAGCGAGTTCCATTGTGCTACGTTCAATGCCCACCAGATTGACTCCACAGCGCCAAGTTAAAGAGGGATGATGGGCTGAGGATTATTGGGCTCTGGCTCTTGGGTTTTGAGAAGTCATGAAGTCTCAAGAGCTGCTCACATTTCTTCAAAGCATGCCCTCATAGTTCTTAAGTACCCTCAGCCTGAAGACAGCTTATACCCTAGTATCTGACTTTAGACACCTGAGCAGATTTCTTTTGTGTTATGGTTAAGATCTTTTGGGAAATTTTAGCTAATAGATGTTAGCTAAAGAGTGTCAAGGCAGTTACGGATCCTACGGTAAGTGATTTATCACTGAAATAGTTGCTTTCAATCTTTTTTTACTTTAGCATAACCAGTGTGTAACCATCAGTTACATCGACAGAATTGATCGAACCTGTGTGATATGGCTAAGAGTAAGTGGACTTCTGTATCTATGATAAGGCAGAATGTTTTCCTCCATTCTTTCATTTCATTCAAAAATATTTTTTGATCATCTCTTGTTTGCTATGGGAATATAAAGATAAATACCACAGTTTTTGTCCTCAAGGTCTTACATTTTAGTATCGAGAAATTGATACCCATAACGTGATTTAAAGAGTTCCATGGACAAAAAGTGATATTATGATGTAAAGGAAATTTGAGATGATATATAAAGATACCTAAAAAGAATATAATAGTACATGCTTATGTAGTATTTCATTCAGTCAGGTTTCTTCAGGGAAGCAGAACCAATAGGAGAATATCTGTCTATCATCTATCTATTTATTTTCTTCCGTTAGGGAGAAGAGAGACAGAGAGACAGAGAGACAGAGAGAGATGGATGGATTTATTTTAAGGAAATGGCTTCCAAGACAGAGGCTGGCAAGCCCAAAATCTGCAGGGCAGGTTAGAGACTCCGGGAAAGTTGATGTTACAGTTCAACTCCAAAGGCAATCTGATAGCAGAATTTCTTCTTCCTCTGAGAACTCCAGTCTTTTTCTCTTAAGGCTTTCAAATGACCGGTTGAGGCTTGCCCACATAATAGACAGTAGTCTGCTTAACTCAGAGTCTACTGATTTAAATGATAATCATATGTAAAAAAAATACCTTCACAACAATATCTGGACTACCATTTGACCCAAAACTGGCCATCATGGTGTAGCCAAGTTGACACATAAAATTAACCCTCACAGTCTACCCCTTGTCAGCTTGTACCTATGCACATTTCCTTAACCCATAGTTAATTTCCAAATAAAGACAATAACAAGGACATACTCCTATCTAACCTGGTACATATATCCTTCCTATATCCTAAAAAGCACCAGTACTTGGATAGTGTTCACTCCTCTTGATATGTAACTTTATGATGTAAAGTTAACAATACTTAAGTACTATGATGTAAAGTTAAAACATCTTAGGGTATATGATAAGAGAATAAGAAAGAAAAAGATATTTGTTTGATATATATACATACAATTGTTACAAAATGATTAAATGCTAATGATACTTACGGTTTCTGTTTATGTAACTAGTCTCGTGGTCATAACTGGTATTTATAACTATCATCTTCTATTACCCATCATATTCCCTTTGTCCTCACCAAACATCTCAGCTGGTTGTGGTTCTTTTGTTTTTTCTTTTTTAATTTCTAAAAGAGAGAGAGAAGAGGAGAGGAGCAGAGAGAGAAAGAGAGAGTGAAAGAGAGAGAGAATCTTAAGCAGGCTCCATACTCACTGCAGAACCCAATGCGGGGCTCCCTCCCATGACCCTGGAATCATGACCTGAGCCAAAATCAAGAGTTCGATGCTCAACTGACTGAGCCACACAGGTGCCCCTGTGCTGATTGTGGTTCTTTACATTGTGTCGTGACCCAAACCTTCATTCTTGAAGGGACTGGGATATTAGTAGTCCTGCCTGATTTTATTTGCTACAGTTTTCCATTGACTCTGATCACAAAGCAACAGAGTACTATGGGACGCCAGACATACTCTTCCTTACCTCCCTGTGGAGCTGCAGTCTAGCTTTCTCTCGGTGATTGGGTTCAGTCGCCCAGCCACCGTACTAACTCCCTTCTTTCCTTGTTAATTTGGAGGCATGAGCAACCCGAAGCGATAGGGTGGCAGTCTTAAGTTCCAATTAATGTAATTATTGTTGTGTTTTCTGGCGAAAGCATTCCTCCCCCCAGAACTAAGACCTCTAGCTCCACAGAGGATAAGGTTGCAGGGATTGGAAGCCCCAAATTTTGTAGGGGTCACTAAGGATATTTGCTAGTAGCTTGCCCCCTGATTCCTGGACCCATCCATCTTGGCTGTGGAAGAAAGAGCACCAAATATTAGATGCTAATTCAGAGCATATATAGCCTCCTAGAGAACCTTGTCCCAGTTCTGCAAGGCTTTGCTACCTAGCTGGCATTATAATTGAGTCTTTGAAAGATCATTCCATCAGTCTCAAAAGCTTGCCACTTCAGAATAGTGGGAAACATGGCAACACCAGTAAGTTCCATAAGCATAGACCCATTGCTACACTTCATTTTCTGTGAAGTGAGTTCCTTTGATCAGCAGTACTGCTGTGTGGAATAGTGTGAAGGTGGTTAAGGTATTCTGTAAGCCCACAGATGGTAGTTTTGGCAGAAGCAATGAGTGCAGACAAGGCAAATCCATACCCAGTGTGTCTATTCCAGTAAAAACAAAATGTTGCCCCTTTCATGATGGAACCAGTCCAATGTAATCAACCTGCCACCAGGTAACTGACTGATCATCTGGGGAATGCTACTCATCAGGAACTCGGTGCTAGTCTCTGCTGCTGAGAGAGGTTAGGAGAGGTTAAGGCCACATAGCTAATAAGGAAACACAACTGCAAAGTCTATGTCTTAACTAGTGTACTCTATCTGGCCTGTAGCAATGAGAAATGGCCCCAGAGTGAGCACAAAGTAAAATAGTTTCCAGAAAAACCCTGGTGTTGAGGATGAAGTACCTGATTAAAGTCACAAGACCTGACTTGGATTACAAATTAGCTTGTGACTTTTTAACCTGACTTCAGTAGCTCCCTTTATCCTTCTGTGCATCATATGTAAAATGATAGTATCAACCCAAATCATAAGTCTTCAAATGATGTTCGTAATTTTTGGTTGTTCCAAGGTTCTAGCAGTGAGAAGGCAAATGGGTGGTGGTTTCTGGGTGGCTCCTCACTGCCATCTTTTCTCCTACCAGAGAATCTTAACTTTCAAAAGTTTCATCTGTAGGAGACTGAAGATCACTGGAACCAAAGATCAGATATCTTCTGTCTTCATTACTATACCAGAATGGTCTTGAGATTCAGCCAGCGTTTACTATACCAGAAGTTCTTCTACTTGTGGGCTTTAAATATAAAACTTGTTTTCAGTTATATATTGGTTAGTGGCTTAATGCATCCATGTGTTATTTCTTACGATATTTTTTTAGTTGGCCAAGTGGTTCTTTTGCTCCACGTGGTATTGGCTCGGGTATCTCATGAAGTTTCATTCACCTAGTGACTAGACTGGGCTGTAAGGCTCCAGAAGGCCTGTTTCACATGTCTGAGATCTCAGCACTGGCAGATAGTTAGCAAGCCTTGATTCTTTACCTTGTGTCTTCTCATCCTCCTTGGCCTCTACGTGACGCGTCTCCCACCACAGGCTAGCCTGGACTTAGGTAGCATGGTGGCTTCTTTTACTGTCATTTATGTTATTTTTGATTGGTCAGTGCATGTTGCAATGACAGTCAAGGTTTAAAGGGAAGAAAAATAGATTCCACCTTTGATGGGAGGAGCTATGTTTGCATACAGGGAGGAGAAATTATTGGCTTTTCTATTTCATTAATTTCTGCTCTGATCTTTATTATTTCCTAACATCTGCTTGTTTTGGGATTAGTTTACTCATTCATTTTTTCCCCTCAGTGTCTTATGTCTTAAAATAGAACGTTATGTTATTAATCTTCCTTTTTTTTTGAGAGAGAGTACGCACACACAAGCATGGGAGAGGGGCAGATGGAGAGAGAGAGAGACAGAGAGACAGAGAGACAGAGAGAGAGAATCCTAAGTGGGCTCCATACTCATGCTCAGCACAGAGCACAATGCAGGGCTTGATCCCATGACCCTGGGATCATGACCTGAGCTGAAATCAAGAGTTGGATGACAACCAACTGAATCACCCAGACACTCCAGATCTTTCTTATTTTTAAATATAGTCATTTATAGCTACAAATTTCTCTTTAAACACTCTTTAGCTGTATACCATGAGTTTTGCTGTGGTGTCTTATTTTTCACTCAACACAAAGTATTTTCTTTCATTTGTGATTTCATCTTTGATCCATTCGTTATTTGAGAGTGTGTTGTTTAGTTTCCACATACTTGTGAATTCCCACAATTTCTTATGGTGACTGATTTATAATTCTTTCAGTCGTGGTCAGACAACATACCATGCATTATTTCAGTTCTTTTGAATTTATTGAAGGTTGTTTTGTGGCCTAGCATGTGGTCTATTCTGTGAAGGGGGTTCCTTGTGAATAATATGTCTTCTCTGGTTGTTGGAACATTTTACATATGTCTGTTATGTCTACCTGGTTTATCTTGTTCAAGTCTTCTCGTTGATATCATAGTTGTATCTATTATTGAAGGTAAAGTATTGAAGTCCCCAGCTATTATTATCAAATTGTCTATTTCTCCTGCAATTCTATCAGTTTTGCTTCCTGTATTTTGGGGCTCTGTTGTTAGGTGCATAGATGTTTATAACCATTTTACCTTCCTGATTGACTGACTCTTTACTACTATCAAGTGTCCATATTTATCTCTAGCAATATTTTTTGTTTTAAAATATATTTTGTTTAATATTAGTGTAACTATTTCAGCTTTTTTATTAGTGCTATTTACATGGCATATATTTTCCCCATCCTTTTACTTTATATTTAGTTGTGTCTTTGGATTTAAAGTGTGTCTACTATAGTTGGATCTCTACCTTTTAATTGGATTACTTAATCCATCACATTTAGTGTTATTACTGTATAGTGGGATTTCTGTGTGCCATTTTGCTTTCTGTTTTCTACACGATACATGTCTTCTGTGCTCACCTTCCTTTATTTCTTCCTTTTGCATTCAGCGAATATTTTCTAATGAAACATGGAAATTCCTTTAACAATCTTTTCACTCTATATTTTTGGGTTATTATCTTGGCAGTTGCTTTAGGGCTTACCAAATACATCTGAATTTATCAGAATCAACTTTAGATTTGTTACAAATGTCATTCCAGTATGATACAGACATTGTTCTTATGTGACTCTATTCCCTTTTCCCCATTTATGTTGTTGTTACATATATAATATCTATACGTGTTATAAATTCAACAATACATTGTCATAATTATGCTTTATGTAATTTTAAATCTATAAACAAACTTGAGAGGAAAAAGGAGATAAGTATATATTTATAGAGTTTGTTATATTAACCTTCCTATTTACATTTTCTGGTTCTTTTCATTTCTGTGAATTCAAGTTACCATCTGGTGTGATCTCATTACTCCAGTACAGCTTTGCTCCAACCCACCACCTTTGTGATGTTAGTGTCAAATATTCTACACCTCTATGTGTTATAGGCCCGGCTATACAAGTATATGCACATTTTCGATACAGCTGCTTTTAAATTAGTTAAGAAAGTAAATGAAATAATCCTTTATACTTTCTTTTATGGCTACATAATTACCTTTGCTGGTACATATTGTGTGTGTGTGTGTATGAATTTCACTTACCATCTGGGAATATTTTCTTCCAGCCTAATGAACTTCCTTTAGTTTTCTTGTAAGTTGATTAATGATAATTTTTGTAGACAATCTACCACAAATTGTTCTAGAATTCAACAAAGCCATATACTGAACCAGAAGCATATCAGCTCTGCCTATCACCAACAGATGGCATTAGAGTTTGCATCAGTAGCATCACAAATGCTCTTATGATCATATTGGTTGAAGCTTTAATTGTAAGTAGAGGCCCTTCAGTAATGCTGGCCAGTGTGCTAAGCAACCCTTCTGGGGAGGGGATCCCAGGAAGGTCAAAGGAGGGCAAGCTCCCAGCCATGGTTTGTAGTTGTCAAAAGTGGCTGCCTTGGTTGGTATGATCCACAAAACAGAGGATAGAAGGCTTCTAGCTTTGGCTTCTTTCCAAGACAGAGAAAATATTCTCAATTATTCTGTGGCAGCTTGAAAATAGATCATATCTACAGTCTCAGCTATTTTGTGGTGACCTTGTAATCTAAACCAGCTCCTTACTTTCTATTTAATTTGGAAAAATCATTAAAACAAAACAAAACAAGATCCCAATTAGGAAAGATCTGCTACATAACAGATAATTACCATTTTCCCCAAAACACTGAGTATCTTTGGGTATACATGGATTAGGAGAAGCAGTGCCAAACACTGTGGGCTAGGTACCGTGCTTGACATCATCAACAGTTTCTGTCTAATGCTTCATGAAAACAACTCTGTGAGTCAGATGTTATTATATCCTGTTTATAGAAGCAGAATCTGGAGCTCTGAGAGTTTAAGGCACACAGCTAGTGAATGGAAGAGAGTTGAAATTCAGGTCTTTGTGTCCCAAGTCTTATGGCAGTTTTGAGGGTCAAAATGGTAAATTTGAGGCATTGAGAGCACCTTTTAGTTCTTCTGCTTTAGCTTGGACCATTTTTGTTAACATCCCACCCTTCCCCATCCTGCCTGTACCCAGTTTATGCTCTGCGGTTTGCTCTCTTTTATGTGTAGACTGATACCCTAGCTAAGTATACATTCTATTTTATGGTTTAATCATTTGGAAATTTTAGTATATATATATATATGTTTGTTCTTCTTACTGATAGGAATAAACTTATGGTACACATTTGCCTTCTAAATAGTAAAAAGTTAAACTGAGGTTTGTTGATATGTCAAGTTGACTTGCAGGTTGTGACACCTTGAGCACTCTCATGAGATTGTTGTAATCAAAGCTAATTAGATGGCTGGCTGGTGGGTAAAAATACTGGCCTGGCTGTCATGACATCTATTGCATCACTACATCTACCATAAACCAGTTAAATGACTGTGGGCAAGTTATTTTGTCTTGCTGGACTTTAATTTCTACATCTGTTTAACTAAGGGGTCATATTTGATACTCCTAAGTTTCTTTGAATTTAGGACTAGGACTTTGCTATGGTCTCCTGAGACCCGTTGCTATGGCTCCATCAGAGGTTGGGAGAAAAATAACTCCAAAGGCCCAAGAGCTGGTGTTTTCTTTGTCTTTCCATCGTTCTAGCTGCAGGACACACAAGGCAATTTCCCAGCTATTGGCTCATTCAAGCTCTTTCCCACCTAACTTGTATAGTTCCATTTGAAATCTCCTGCCTTGTAACCTTCTGAGTTTTTTTTGGTTTCTGAATGCAGAGGCTCACTTCCAACAGTCTTAGCACCATCATTGTATTGAGCCCTTGTATTGAGCCCTACTATATTCCAGTGTTATGATGTGTTTTGAACACCTACTACAGGAACTGTTAAAAGCATTTTCCATAGATTATCTCATCTAACAATTGCAGCCTGCCAGTAAAGTGGATGCCATGATTATCCCTAATGTGATAAGATGAAGAAAATGAAAACCAGAGAGAGTAAGAGTCAGAACTAGGATTAGAACTCAGGCTCTCTGACACCAGAACCTGTATTTTCACCACCAGCCTGTCTCCCGTGGGAAGTGAAAGATCTCAGTACAACTAACCTGAAAGGGGGTTCTGGGCAAGTGGTATATCTTACTAAACTATATGTCTGCTTTCTAGTGGGAGAGGAACCATAATATGTAATCTGAGGTTTTAGATAAAATAGCTAAAAATAATTTGAGACCAGATAGGAAGTTCTCCGTAGTTCATAACTAAGAACCACCTATCAAGGTAGGGAGCTAGAATATAGAAATGCAAGTGTGATGTTACCTGTGTAGATGGAAAGATCGGGATCCTTCCATTCCAGTTGGATGATATAAGAATAAAGACCAAGAAGCCAAGTGTTTGGTTATCAAGTCCCCTGTCGCAATTGCATCTAGGGGAATTATAGATTCAAGTAAACCATTTCAGAATGACTTCTACCTTGGAGTTCCTAGAGATGTGTGCCTATGGCATCACTCATCTAGCCCCAAGACCAGAGGACTGTTCTAACCAGTGTAGCCTTCCACCCATGTGAGGTGCCTTTTGTGGACAACGCTGGGTGAGACCACAAAGTGGAGACAGTTGTCCTTTCCGACCTTGCTTCTATTCTTTGGGTCAGAGGTCATAGGAAGACAAAGGACATCCAGGCTACTTCTCACAGAAAAGTCGTGTCTTATAGCCAAATCATGGAAAGAGACGAAGTGTCCATCAACTGACGAATGGATAAAGAAGATGTGGTATATATATATACAATGGAATACTATGCAACAATGAGAAAGAATGAAATCTGGCCATGTGTGGCAACATGGATGGAACTGGAGGATATTATGCTGAGTGAAATAAGTCAGGCAGAAAAAGACAGATGCCATATGTTCCCATGCATAGGTAGGCTTTGGGAGACCTAGCAGAAAACCAGGGGGGAGAGGAAGAGGGGAAGGGAAAAAAAAGCCACAGAGAGGAAGGAAGACATAACATGAGAGACTCTCAAAGACTAAGAACAAACTGAGGGGAGAGTGGGGTGTGGGAGGGGAAAGAATGGGTGATGGGCACAGAGGAGGGCAGTCGTTGGAATTATCACGGGGTGTTGTATGGAAACCAAATTGACAATAAATTATTTAAAAAAAAAAAGTAAAGTCATGTCAGTCTTTGTGGTCAGATTGTTCATTACTAACTTGGGAAGGAACATCAGTAGGGTTGATTACAGTTTAGAAGGTCAGAACCAACTATCCAGTATCAATTCTTATATTGGTATTTTGGTGGCGGGAAGCACTTTTGTAGCAAAGCTTTCTGCTGACTTGCTCTGTTTCTCTGTAGATCACATATCTTGGTTTAATCAGTAGATGGCAGTTATTTTTTTGTGTTCTTGCATGAATTTGACATGTACACAACTTGAATCAAGCTGAGAAAATTCTCTGTTGCTGTTTTACCCTTTTACCTCAACTTTGGCCTTCCCACACAGGAAACCTGCTCACATGAGAGATTTTCAGGCTGCCCGCTAGTGCCACTCTTCTTCAGGGGCAGTCTAACATTGCCTTTACGTAGGTGGGAAAATGGAGACACTTATTCAAGAATAAGTAGCAAACATACAAAATCTAGAATGTACCTCTCTATGTGGGGGGAAAGTAACTAAATAATGAATAATAATTCCTTTTACAGATGCTTCTTTAAAAAAAAAGTGCATTTGGGGTGCCTGGGTGGCTCAGTTGGTTAAGAAGCAGACTTTGGGTATGGTCATGATCTCGCAGTTAGTGGATTCGAGCCCTGCATCAGGTTCTGTGCTTACAGCTGAAGCCTGGAGCCTGCTTCAGTTTCTGTGTCTCCCTCTATCTCTGCCCCTCCCCTGCTTGTGCTCTGTCTCTGTCTTTCTCTCTCAAAAGTAAACATTAAAAAATAAAAAATAAAAAATTGCAACTATTTCCAAAATAAAGCACTCTGGAGTCTAAAATCTCTTTTAAACCTCTATATTCAATGATTTTTATGCAAATTATTTCATTGTTTTTCTTGTGCCAAATGCGAGTAATGATAGTCCTTTTAAAAAGCTTAACAAAGAGCTGTTCTAATGGTGTCAGTTTGGTTTTACAGATTCATTTAGCTGGAGGAACATATTTACAATAGCCAAACAGGATTTTATGGAGTAATTAGTGGCTATAAAGAAGGAGGAACAAACATTTTTTTTTTGAAATAAGGGCATCTCAAGGGCTTCTGATAAGCAGATAGCTTGTGATGTTCTTCCAATTCCATCAGATTCATCCACTCTGAACTCTGGCTACCATTACTATAGACCCAAAGTACACCTGTGTTCACAAGAAGTGGGGCCAGGTGAGAGTGACTTCTATGGCTTGGATAAGAAGGCCTTGATTCAAAGCCACTCTTCCTTTAGATACAGAAAATTTGGGTTCCGGCATATGTGAGGCTTGGAGAAGGTCTAGTACCATCATAAATACCATCCACCATTACCACTCTTCAACCACTTAACAACAAGCTAAAAGTAAATGAGATAAATATAGTTTTCATTTACTGACAGTACTGTTGACTACAATCCTGTAATATATAGACATTCTGGAGTGGTCTAGGTTTTGGACAACCCCTCCCTCAATTTCCTAAAATGATTTTTTTGCCATCATAGATTTCTGTGCCAAGTATTCTATCATAAGACACTTGTGGCTTTAAGTTTGGCTTATGAAGATGAAGTGAGAATATCCCTGGAGAGATACGTAGACAGCTTCTAAAGTGGCTCTCAATGTTCCCTACCTCCTGGTATTCATGCTCTTGTATAAGACTGGGCCGAACCTACTGACATGATTTTTAGAGTAGAAGAGGGCAGAGCGATGGGGTGTCACTTCTGGAATTAGATTTTAAAAGACTAACTCTGTCTTGCTCTTACTCTGTCTTTCTCATTTGCTTGTCTTAATGGCAGCCAGCTGCCATGCTATGAGCTGGCCCTCAGAAAAATTCATGAGGCAAAGAACTGAGGGCATCTTCTTACCAATATCCAGGGAGGAGCAAAGACTCAGCCTACAGGCCATGAGAACATAAATCCTTCTAGTAATTTTATAGGTGAGCTTGGAAGTGGTTCCTTCCCCAGTTTAGCCTTCAGATGAGACCCCAGTACTGATGCTTTGATTGTAGCCTAAGAGATCCTGAGTCAAAAGACAGCTGAACTGCTCCTGGGTACTTGGCTCATAGAAACTGAGATAAATGTTTTAAGCCACTGTATTTGGGGTCTTAAAGTAATATGCGCATCCTAAAGTAGAATAATTATTAAGTAAAATTCCAATCTTTATCCAAACTCCTCAGTTTTGTACTTGTATTCCTTTGTTTTCAGTTGGATTAAGTATGTTAATGTATATTAAAAATGAATTGCATATTTTGTTTTCCAACATTAGCATGTAGCATTTGTATGAATAATTATGATTGTAATTTTTTTCTGCTGAAATTGTATCTGTCTCTTTAGCTCTTTCCTGACCCCTTCTTTCTAAAAGCATACTTAATTAAACAGAACTCTTTTTGCAAGTGTCAGAAACCATATTCAATCTAGCTTAAGCATAAATTAAGCTTTATTAATTCACGTGTGTGAAAAGTCCCAGGAGGTGGATCCTGGCTTAAATATGACTAGATGCAAGAGTTTCAGGCATCATGACCCATTTGCTCTCTCTGTCTCTCTATTCCCTCACACTCTCTGCTTTACACACTTCTGTCTCTGCACTCTGTGATCTCTTGTCCTATCTTTATTTTCAGGCCAATTCTCTTCTTCCTATCTGCAAAAATATTACCCCATAGTTAGGGAACCCAGAGAAAAGGGCAACATCCCCTTTTTCTAGAGTCTTCAGTGATTCCCCCAACAGTCTCTGATTGGCTCTCAAGGGTCACACATCCCCTGGCTGAGACCAGTTACTATCTGTAGGATGGGCTATTCTGATTGGCCAGTTTCAGCTGCATATCTGTAGCTGAGGCAGAGGATTCTTAGTTACCTGGTAGACAACCCCAGAAAAATCATATGGTATCGGGGACAAGAAGAGTTCTTAAAGGGGAAAAAAATACCAGGAAACTATCAAGTACCAGAGATCCACTAAGGGGAAAGGTAACAATTTATTTTTTAGGATGGTATGGTTATTTGTTGCTTTATAACAAATCATCCCAAATCAATGGCACAGAATAATAATAATCATTTATACTATATCTCTCACAGTACTGTGGGCTGATAGAGTTGAACTGGATGTTTCCCACTTGGGGTCATTCAAGCAGTTACAATCAGATGCTGGCCAACTTGGCGTCATCTTAAATGCATCATCACTCAGCTCTTTGGTGCCCAGGATGGAAAGACCCAAACAGCTGGAATTTCTTGTTCCTTTTTCTCTCTCTGTGGTGTCTCCACTATGGTAGTTAATAGGTAGCCAGACTTTTTACATGGTGGCTAGAGGTCTATGTCCAAAAGGAGAAAGAAGAAAGAGGTGTCTATGCCTCTCCAAAAGGAGAGAGAGCCAGGTGCATTTTAGGGATCAACCTCCAGAAGTCACACAGAAGTCCACTGCCTTCTCTTCCCTAGAAGGGAACCGTGTTTAACGGGAGTGGAATGAGATTCCACTCTTGAAGAGAGGAGCATCAAAGAATTTGTGGACACATTTTTACATCATCACATGTAAATTTTAAAACATCATTTTTGTTTGAACAAGAACTTATTGTGAATTATTTCCAGATGAGATCAAGAGTTGACTGAGACCTAAGTGTGTTTGCCAGAGGAAGGTGGTAAAGTCACTAAATCCAAAGGCAGAGGTTTTTATTTCTGGAATAGAAAAAAAACTTTATTTATTTTCCTAATCAGTACTGCAAATCCCAAAGAAACATATGAGTTAATATTGAAAATTTATACACACAAGGGTATGTGTTTGTTTTTTTATTTATTGACTTCAGCAATCCTCACACTGAAGGGAAGGTAGTGTATTTGGTCAGTTATAGACCATTGTAGTTCCTGTACATACAGAGGCTCCTAGATATATTTAGGGGCTTGTTTTCTTATGGAAATTGGCATTTTTATTAAAGAAAGATATTCTGAATTGTAGAATTGCTTTTGCTCTCTAGGTTTACTTAATCTTCTTTCTTGACATTACTTGTTGTATATTTCCCAAAGATTTCTAAACTTACAAGTGTGTGTGTGTGTGTGTGTGTGTGTGTGTAAAGAAATGGCTTAAAATGTTTTATTAGCAAAACCAAATGAAGCAGCTATCCTTTTCTGTCTGAGAAAAACTTTAATGGCCAGCCTATCAACAACTCTGTTTGCAACAGTTTGGATTGTGACTTTGGACAAGTTATGTCATCTTTCTTTGCCTCAGCTTCTTTTGTTGGGCTACATTGGGCTTGGAGTTTATTCAGGAGCTCATGTCCAAAACCCATAAACCTTAAAGCCTGAGGCACTCAGCTTCACACATACAAAACAAAAGCTCTCCTGTATGTGTATCTTACCAAATTCCTTCTAGATGTGCCTAAACCCCATAAACATTAAAATGGACATGCTTGGTTTCTCAGTAATTCCGCCACTGCCTCTGTGTCACTGCCGTGTGCTTTCACTCTTCTGCTCCTAAGATATTGGAAGAGATGGGGCATGCAAGATGGATGTTATGATCACCCCATTCCTCTATTGGTAAGATATAGAAAGAGGAAAAAAAGGAACCTCACTTGGGGGTTACCTTCTACGGGGGTGGTTGAAATATGAATAGTATGACAACCTTACGGTGCTGAGGCTAGACTCCTGCCAGTATATCTCCATGGGATAGGTGGGGTAGGGACTCAACCACACAGCAGAACACTACTGAGCTTAAGCAGGATATATCTGTGAATTGTGGTGGTGGGAGTTGGGTTCAGATACTCTCTGACTGTCTCTGAGTGCAAGCGCCTCTCCTGGTGTTATAGTAAACAAACACTGTCATTATTTAAAGTTAGGACATTTTAGTGATTTGTTCTTAGACATTGAAGTCTGTGAAGCATCCCCTCAGTACTGGAGTTTCTTTTTGGAGTATGTGGCCATAAACACAGCGAGAACAATGAACCAAGCTGGCCCTTGGAAAGGGAATCCTCTTAATGCCTTTCATCTATAAACACGGGGTCAGGACTAGGGTCGCTTCTGGGGTCTTTGTCAACCATAAGCCTTTGCTTTCAGAATCTTATTTATCCACCTCCTAGTATAGTGCCCAGCAGACCATGAGAGAGAGGGTCAGTAAATATTCCCTGAATGAATTAATTTATCTAAACAGCAAGAAGTAGTGGAAAGAGTGTGGCTGTTGGAGATGCACGGACTTGAGTTTTATTCTTAGCCTTACCTCTTTTAACTTTGACCTTGGACATGTTATGTATGGTTTCTAATCAATTAGCAGCCAACCAGAAAAAAAAAAAAAAGAATGATCCATGTATTTAAAATTCAGGGTCTATAAGGCAGAGAATTAGTTATATGGGTGATAGAAGAGAGGCTAAGAAAACCAACAGCGAGTGGCAGACAACAGCCGGAGGAAGCTTGTAAAACTCTAGAGGTGAGGGACAAAGAGGGAAGGTAGACTTACTGAACCTCAGGGTCTAGGGTCAACTGGCACAAGGCACTAAGTAAGATTTTGACTGAGCGTTAATTTCTATAGCTTATATCATAAAAATAATAGTTAATACCCATATGCTTTTTCAGATTATTTATGTCCTCTTCCACCCCATCCAACCTAATGCTACTAGCCGCCTCCTATTAGGAATCCCTGAAATAAATCAAGTTTAATCAGTGAATGGTAAGCCTGCTTCATAGCAGATGCTTAGTAAGTTTTTTAGCAAAATGAAATTGTAATGTAAACATGTATGAGAGAAGAAGCAGATAAGTTGCTATCACCTTGGTGTGAAATAGATAGATAGATCCTTTCTCGGGTGCTAGGTGATAGATGGACCTGGTATCCCCTGTGGTTCCTTATTCAGGGGTACATCAAGAGGTCAAATCACCTTAAAAACGTGACCAACCCTCATCTTATGGCAGAATCGAATTATAAATGCGTGGCCTAAATTCTCCCATCTAACCCAAAGGTATTACCTGGCAGGTCATTCCTGGCTCTAAACCAAGCTTTGGTATGTGTATCTCATATACATTTCAAGGCTTCCTGACACCCTTGATACTGTCTCTCCCTAATAAAAGAAATACATCCAGGAATGCTGAGACTTGGAGTAAGCATGAATTAGCATTTAGCCTCTCCTGAGGAAAGGCCTCTGGACTGTCTTTGTAATTCTTCTAGAGAATTAGACCTTTGCCTCTTTGCTGTGTAGAAGCAGGCTTTTTGGTATTGGTCAAGATGACTCTTCACTTCATTTGCCTAATCCCTCTTTTCTAAAAGGAGATGGACTTTGACTAGGAGAAAGCCTTTAAAAGGTTCAGATAAAAATCTTCCTTGGGGGCTTGAAGAGGGATGGTTTAACAATCGAGACTTTCTTTTCTTCAGACACAGCATCTTTCAAAAAATATCTTTTGGCCCCATGTTTCTTACTATAGAGAATGTTTGTGCTCTTAAGAGAGAATTTGTGAATCTTTAAGAACACAAAGGCTTCATCTAATTTTATCAAATAAAACAATCATCATTAGAGAAGTGTGTTTGTTTCTTTTCAGAAAAAGAAGAGGTCAACATTGAGAAGTTATTATAAAGTTATTGATTTTTCCATCTGTTGTTTCTCAGAATTGCCTCACCCAGTCTTGTCTCAGACTCTTTTGTTTATCTCCTGACAGGAGCTCTCTTCTGCCAGGCTCAATCTCTTGTTATTTGGGGGTCACTGAGGTCTCAGCTCAAATGTCACCTCTTCAGAGAAGCCTTCCTTGACCACCTAAGTGACAAAGTCTCTGCTTTCCTAGAGCTGACTTTTCAGGGAAGATGACATTTCATGTTTAATATGACAAGACACAAAGTAAGTATAAGGGCGACAGAGAAAAATCTGGACGAGAGGCTAGATGAGGACCTTTTTGGCCAATGAGCAGAGACTTCCCTGATCAGTGGATTTTTGCACCAGGTAAGGACAGGACCTTGCTCTGTGCAGTTAAACAAAAGAAAGAGAGCCAGAGGTCTGGCTTGGAGTTACTGAGAGGGTGAGGGAAGAGATGAGACATGCGAGGTGCTTGTTCATGGGTCAGATCACAGAGGCCATGATGAAACTTTGGTTCTAAGCTGAAGGGTAATATAGCCTAATTTTTGTTTGATCATTCTGGTTGTTATGTGGACATTAGACTTCAGGAGAGTAAGGGAGGAAGCAGAGAGACCAGTTAGGGGGCTCCTGTTTGGCATTTCTTTGGGTGACTGGGTAAAGGATTCATGTACTTGAATTCCCTTTTGATTTCTGGACTGTGTTTCATTGACTGCCGTTCTCTAAACTCTGGCCGTAGCAAACCGCGGAATTTAGCTGGTTCATATGTGCCTGAAGCACTCCCAAAGTACCAGCCTCAGTGCTGGGCAACTGAGAACTTGCCAACCCACAGTTATTGATATAACTGAAAGACGGCATGATCCCGAATAGGGAAAAGTCACTAGTCTTCAGATGTGGCTGTTTCAGCTAGTGATTTCTTAGCTCCCTGAGGCTTATTTCACAGAAGATGTTTCACGGGGTGGGAGAACGAGCTGCTTTGTTTCTTTCCCCTCTTTCCTACTTGTAAAAATGTTTGTGAGACACGCATATGGCCTGAACATCAGAAGGAAGATTAGCAGAAAGGAGGAAAAATCAGATTCATCCTTTGAGGCATCTGGCAAGGGCAGAGAGGTCCTGAGCTCAAAGGAGGCTCTTCTGCCTGACATAACTCATTCTTTCGGCTCAGTTCAATACAGGAAGAGTTTTCGAGGCCAAGCTCATTCAGTTTGGTTTCCCAGAGTGCCAAGGGAGAAGTGTCTGTGTGGTGTGAATATCATTTCCAAGCTCTGGTGGCTGGTAGCCAACCTAGTAGCATCCTGTTGCATGACAGTGAAGCGACCACACCTCCTGTGACATCCAGAGATGGCAGGAGGCAGAAGGACCCTGAGAAGACCAAACTGGAAATCTTTCCAGTGTTGTATGTAATACTGCAGAGCCTGATGTCTTGAGCCTCTTTGAAACAGAAAATGAATTACAGACAGATTTGTGAGAGGGTAGCTCTAGCAGAAAATGTCTTGGGAATCCTAGAGCATTCCTCCCCCCCTTCCTTTACTTGTTATCAGCTGTTCATGCAATGGGTTGCATTCATCCTGGGTATCACGTTGAACTGGAGTTGAAAAGTGTCTGCAGTTCCACCAGGACCAATGCTTGGGGTGATAAAGACGATCAGGATGCCAAGACCAACAAATAAATTAAATCTGCGTCATGGTTACTCTGTTTTGCTAACACAACCTGGTGCTCAGGTTAAAATTTATTACACGGAGCTTCTCAGGGTCTTATTTTTAACTTAAGTCTTAACATCCCAAGATTTAAAGAACTTCCTTTTGTGGATTATTTTGCCTAATTTCCTTAGGTGGGGGGCTCGGCGATTCGCATAATGCTGGGATAAAAGTCCTAGGAATATATGAGACAAGGACATTTTGTAGAACCGGAATAATCTGAGCTGTGAAGCAAACCAGACTAGTAGCAAGATTTTGCATGTTGACCTCGAGACTTCACCTCTCCTGAGTCTATTACTGTCTCTATTTTCTGTTCTCCTTTTGAGAGATGGGAAGTGTGGACCACAGCACAGAGCAGACCATCGATCTATCAAGGTGCAACATAAACCAGACATGGCAAGGTGACATCAACTGGACAGCTCCTAGAAGACTGTGAACAGGAGCTATCTGTAAAGTGATGATTCACTGACTTGCGGAGCAGGGCAGACTCCAGTCCAGTCAATCTGCTGGGCACATAAATGCTTTAGAGGGATCTGTTCCTCTGTTCCCAGGTAGCATCCACTCACCTGTGATTTGCCTCCATCTGTTTGGATCCCACTTCTTATTCGGAGACTCTTTTTAATGGATGGGATGGAGCCGGGCTGGTGTCCTGGTACAATTCCAAAGCCTCCCCTTCCCTCCGTCCCACCCATTCTCAATTTAGTCTATGTCACTGGTTCTCATCCATGGATGATTTTTCTCTAGAAGACATTTTATATGCCCGAAGTCGTTGTAGATTGTTAGAACTGGGAAGGGAGTGCTCCTGGTATCTAGCGTGTAGAGGACAGAGATGCTGGACACCCTACAATGCACAGGACAGCCCCCAACAACAAAGAATTATCCAGCCCAAAACGTCTATAGTAAGAGGCAGAAAAACCCTGCCTGACATGAATGATCTAATCCCTGCCCAGCCCAGCCTCCTCTCCCCCAGTGTCTTCCAAGATGGATTCTGGACAAAAGATACACATGCATTTCATTTTCTTTAAGATTTTGTTTAATAATCTCTGTCCCACAGGGAATACTGGGTTGTTCTTGAGAGTGAATAGGCTTTGGAATGGGGCAAGTGGGCTTCCCCTCTCTGGGTTTGTTGGATACTATCTGTGTGGACTTGAGCAAGTTAACTCCTGGGAACTCAGTTTCTTCATTTGTAAAATGAAGGAGATAATATCTGTGGTGACAATTAGACAAAAAAACAGAAAACACAGAGAACCATGTCTGGCCCTTAGTAAGACTTGATAAGTGGTTGTTCTATAAAGAAGGTTGAGCTAGACTTCGTAAGCTGAACCTTTTAACAAGGCACTGCCCGTAAACATCTGGGTTAAGCAGAACGAGTGATTGCTGCATTTATTATTTTCATCGTCAGCGATTAGGAAAATATATGGCAGTTTCTGTGTCATATAAAGATCCCCTGACCACTGTCCCCTCTGGGGAAAAACTTTGCTTTATGTATGGCATACGATCTTTGGCATGGAGGCACTGAAGTTAAGATAGAAATAGAAGTATAAACAAAAGCAACTGAAAAAAGAAACCGTGAACCCATAAAAAAATTAATCACTTGGATTCTGTGGTGATATTTTGGAAACACTCTAACTGAAAACAAAGGCTATTTTAAGGAAACATTTCTTTTATCTTGAACCATATAGCTTAATGATCCTGGCCTGTACCTCTACAACCTGACACCCTAGAAAATTTTCTGAGATACCAGAATTTCCGAGCAGGTTTCTCTGTATCCATACGAGTAGGGCTTCTACTAGGATTCTGAGAATGCCTTCAATATGGCTTATGATAGATGTGTGTGATAGAAGGCCCCTGTGGTTTTCATTTTGGAGTTGACTTAATCAAAAACAATCATGCTAACAAAAGAGGGTGGGAGGGAGTCTGCTTTTCACAATTTTACTATTGTGTGGCCAATTTAATGTCGGACTTTTCAAAGGGCTTTAAAATATAAGACAGCAGGAAAAACAATTTAATATAGAAATGCCTGCATGGACTAAACTTAAGTAGAGTAAATCAAGCATAAAGAAGTAGAGTGTATTAAGGGTATAGATTTTGCTTCCCCTCCCCCCTAATTTCAGTGCTCAACAGCACAGTACCATGGAGTTAGCTTCTCCATGCATGAACATAACTGGAGAAGACTTTCATCAGATATACCCCAGCAGGTACTAGAGTACTTGTCGTCACAGTCTTCAGCCAGTCTGATTTCCCTGGTGCTTAAACATGATGAGAATTTAAGATACAATGCTATCATCCTATGCCTAGATGGAAGAAGAAAGTGATTATCATAAGGTATCCAAACTTACCCAAAATATTTCTTCCGCTCAGCTGTAGTACCTGAAATTCCTCTGAAAAATTTTCCTTTGAATTAGAGCTTTGTAAGCCCTAAAGCACAGATATGGTATTCTATTTGGAAACAGCAACCCAGTGGCTATCAACTTTGGATGTATATTAGAATCACTTGGAGAGTCTTCAAAAAATACTTAGGCCTTTCAATATCTATAAGAATATACAACTTAATTGCCGTAGGGTAGAACTAGGCATCAGTATTTGTTAACAAAACAAAACACCTCTTTCACACAATTTTTTAATCTGCAACAAAGCTTGAGAACAAATGCAGTAACAATTTAAGCTCTGGTCCTTGGATTCTTTTTTTTCCTGAATCAAAACGTCTGCTGATTACCACACACTTTCATTGATCACAGTTACTCACTTTGGCATTGACTCGTTAGGTGGAATCTTGGGCTGGGGAAAGGGAACAGAGAAATTGGAGAGAAGAGAAGGAATGGCACATGTAGCGTGGACAAGCTCCACATGCAGGGGGCGCTGCACTGGGCTGTCAGATGCTGCTTAATACCAGGTCCACTCTTTAGCGTATCAGGAAACTGGTACCTACTGACTCTTTCACACTGAATTCATCCTATTGTCAGCAGTCTCCTGACAAAAGCCTAAGTCAGGGGAGAGAAGAGAGAGTTAAGAATATTCGGGGACCAAGGATGCAGGGCATGGGACTGGCTATCTAGTTGGGGTGGTAAGGGTTTAGTAATAGAGCAGCACTGGACTGATAGATTTGGGATAGAATAACATGTATTACCTACTTGCCAGGGCTGCCTTGGTTCTGCCAAGTTCTTGGGTGTTGAGAAGTTTCATACACATAGTGCCCTTTATAAGAATTCTAGAGATGAACCGTAACAAACTTGGAGCTAAAAAGAAAGAAGGAAAGAAAGGTCTTTTAATGAGACTTAGTGGTTCTCAATAAACTCCTAAGGGTCACGTAACAACCAAACTATAAATTGTAAAGCCTGAGACCCAAGCAAGGGGTCACTGTAACATTGCGTACATCTTTAAACTAGTGACCTTTTGTTTTCCTGTTGGTGGGCAGGGGCGCCTCTCTCCTGCAGTTCCAATCATCTTTGTTTTTTTGTGAGCCTAAAAAGTTCCAGGGAAAAGAGCAGTCCTGTTTTCAAGTGCTCCTCCACCCCCAGCTTGGCTCTACCAGTATTTCCCCCTACCCCATAACCTTCTCTCCAACAATCCTGGTCTGTTGGTATAAGGCAAAAGTTGGAAATACAAGTTGGTGTATAATTGAAAATTTGTACTTAAAAGTCTGGTGTCCAGTTGCCTCTGATGTGGGGTATTTGCCTTTTGCCGCACGAATCAAAGATGCTTTTTGATGTTAGTCTACCTTTGACTCATTTCAGGTTGATTTGGGAAAAATGATGAACATTGAAAGAGATATGTCCTTGCAGTCATTGAGCATGCTTAAGGGTTTCAGATCAGAAATCTAAAAATCAATTCCTGCCATGTGCCTTCAGACACATTGCCAAGCTGTAGTGATTTATTAAAAACATTTGCCAGATAGTTTCGTGTTCATCTTTCTCTACAAATGCTTAACTGCTCATGGACAAGATTTTCCTTGACAACAATGAAGGATTACATGGCTGAGCTGTTATTTATGTGATTTTTGAGGTCAAGAGGTCAAGAGATCAATCTCACCATCACTACCACCTTCAAAGAAAAGGAGAGTTAATCTTATTTCCTAGCAGTCTACTGGTAAGTGAAAAATACCCTGGTGGCAGAGACAGGCTGTTATTGAAAGGTCATTCCAGCTCCACTGTAGAACAACCTTCATTTCTGGTTCGAATCAGTATTTAATGTCTGTACAAATGATTAGTGACAGGTCTTCATATACAGCTTCGAGGCTTTCTTCTTAGCCCAAGACACCCAGCCAGCCCTTTATAACTGCAGCCGTGCACGTCTTTTGTTTGTTTATTTGAAGACGTTCGTTTGCTGTTTTCGAACCTCCAGCAGAAGGCTTCAGTTAACTGTACCCGGCAGTTGCTGCCACATCATCATCACTGTTCTGTGAGATCCTCTTCTGTTCTGTTTGCTCATCGTTCTCTCCATTTCGTTTTACACACGCCCGCTCCCATTGATGTGAACGGTACTCTTCATTATTGTATAAGTCATTCTATTTTCGATCTTTTCCACTAAGCATTGTGCATTTAAGGTTTAATGTCACCTGCTTGATCTAATTTTTTTCCCGTTAACTGGAAAAGAGCAGGCTGGGATTGGGGGCTCCACCCCTCACCCAGTCCTAATGGGATGAGCTGCAGCCACCCTTATTTTCTCAAAAGGTTCTCCAGGTGCTATCAGCATGGGCATGCAACTCCCTTGAAAAGCCAACACCTATGCAAGGCCTGTTTTGGCCGCCTTTTGCCTGCATGCAAGGCAGCTCTGAAAGCCCTATAAAAGTGGGGGAGATCTCCCTCCTGGGGCATAACCCATGATACATCTGTCTGCACTCCAGCCCAAGAACATTTCTCCACGAGATGCTGTGACGAAGGGAAGCTGTGTCCCCAACCTTCTGCTGCAGCCCTTCCCTCTGGGACTTCTACTGTGTCCATACGAGGTTTACAGAATGTGTGACAAAGCCTGCACTCAACAAGGATCTCCATGCACTTGTTTGCAGTCCTATGTAACTGCTGCACAGGACTCTGTGATGTGCATCCATTGAATTTCCCCTAGTCTCCTCACCTGTTCATTAGTGGACACTCAGTGCCTTGCCACCATACACAGTGTAAAAAACATTGTCATTCTTGTTTCATTTTGAACCTGGGGGGAGTTTTTCTTGGAGTAGAATTTCTGGGTCACAGGAAATGCATATATATAATTTATATGAGTACTTCCAAGTTGCTTTATAATAAAATTTGCTCCTCTGCTGAAAGCTGATTGGTAGTTGGATTCTGTTAGACAATGGACCCTGGAAAGGTAGCCTACCTAATCACTTGAACTGGGACCTGCAGTCTTGGAAGTTGTGGAAAATGGCCAGTTTCAGTCATCATGTCTAGAGTGGCAGAAAAAGCTGTTTTATAGAGACAGACCAAAGTGGACCGTACGAGAGATACAGAGCATCATGCAGAGAGATAAAGAGATCCAACAAATGGCTCTCTAGTTCTTGGGTCCCATCCTCCCTTAACTATTTCCTGCCCTTGAGTTTCACAGTGTATTTTGTTCTCCCACCCCACAGCAACATTCAGAGAATTACTGTTACTTCTGACCGACACGAGCTTTTAACACAGAAGGGATAAATCCTTATAAAAATCAAGGACAGCAGCATCAATAACAAAGCTTTAATCTGAATGAATATTTTGCTGAAAGCCATGTTCTAGAGATTTTTGGAAATGAAGTCTTGGATTTGATTGAAAGTCAAATTTTATCAATGGCTTTTATCATGAGAGATAGGATAATTTTATCAGATGAAAGCAGTCCTTAAATTTCTACTCAGGGGTTTAAAAAAATAAGATAATAGTATGCATCAGAGAAGTTTTGTAGGATGAGGACCCTACAGAAATTATATCGCAAGTTTGCTAATGTGAAGACAGCTGTTTTAATGTCTAAGTTTCAAACAAAATTTTTGGCATCATGCAAGCATAATGTGCATACAATGAGTTGAACTTTTCCTATTTAAATATTTTGTATTGTAGTAGAAATTGCTCTTCTTCATTTAATCACGATTTTAGCATAACTTTAAAATTGTAGGTACTTCTTCAGTCAATTCACACCACCCTCACCTGTCCTAGAATTCTTGGATGGGCTAGACTTGAGTCTTAGTATACACTGGTTTCCATAACGTTTTTTGCAAGACTGGTTAAAAAATGTCTGGTGAGTTTCGTTTCAGAGAAATGCAGTGTTGAGTCAAAAATCTAGGAGTTGGAGGATTCAACATCACTGAAAATACTTCCCTTTTTTATGACCAAAAAGTATACAGAGAACAGAAAAGCTTGATGGCGGGACATAAGACATGAAATAATGCCAAGATATCTTTTTCTCTTCTTTCTTTCTGGGTTGTGACAACACTAAAGGTAATGCAGCTGTTTCTACAGATTTATTAAGAAAAATGTTTTCCATCATTTAGAGTTACTTGTCAGATCACTTTTTTGTTTTGTTGGTACTACCTCTTTCATCTCCATTTTCTCCTGAGAGTTGTTCCATCTTCTGTGTGTCTTTTGCCCCAAAAGTTTATCTTTTCTTTCCTCCCATTGTATTTTCCTTGGTTCACAGCCCATCTGTTGTGAATCTCAGATAAAATGTAGTAAAATTCAGATTTATGGCAAGAGAAAATCAGAATCAGGTGGTTTGCAGTTAAAGGGTAACAGACTTGTGATGGCAAACATTTTGCAAAATCATATGTAAACCTAGAATATATTGGGTCTTCTTCACAGAAAAGAATGAGAAAGAGAAGTTAACATGAGCTTGATTTTTCAGTAGAACATTCCTACATGATCAAGGCATAGATTGGTACAATAGTTGAGGTTGTGAGGAAGCAAGGGCCAAGGTCCTGTGAATTCACCAAAAGGAAACTTAGCTTTTAGCTTTTTCCAGTTTGTAAGCACTTGCTTTTCCCATGAAGATAAAAGGCAGAATTTCAAAGCCATAATTCTTTTGCTCCCAGGAACTATTTTTGTGTTCATACTATTGTTACAAAGTTTAACTTTTTTCATTCTTTTTTCTTTTTAAAGTGAATTGTTGGGATTATACCGCATGTTTAAGTTTTAAACCTCTTTTAGTCTTCTGAACTTCATGAAATGAATCAGAAAAAGTGGATGTGGGCATCCCAGTCTCTGGTTTCTAGGGTGTGGGAGAGCCTTCTTCCCTCGAGTTGGATTTGTGTGGATAATCTTCGCTCCCGTGAATAGAAAGCAGAGGTCCTGGAGGGAGAGACTGTGGTCCTGACCTGTCAGCAACAAAGCCCTCTTTCCTCTCTGAGGGCTAAGTAGGTGGGACTTGAGGGAGGAGCTTCCTGGACAGTCTCCTAAAAGGCCTACATTAAAAACTGCCAAAAAGTATGCAAATGTTTTATTTGGCCAACATAGCGTTTTAAGAAAATTTTAAATTTCAGTGTATTGTCTACCACTCCTTTTTACCAACCCCCAGCTTAATTCACACAGTTATGCTACCTGCTTGGTCTGTGTGGGGGTCTTCTAATACTTGGCTTAGACAATAGACAAATGGCACCTCACACCACCTATCCATCCATCCACCCACCCACCTGTCTATCCATCCATCCACAAAAGTTTACTTAGTCCCTTTTATTTACTAGGCACTCTGTTGTATGTTGAGGATGTAATAGTGAACACTAAAATATCAAGGCTCTGCTATCTAGGAACTTGAGCCTGTACAAAAGACAGGCACTATTCAAGCAGTCCTATTGAATGAGTGCATAATTAGAAATGTTTAGAAACATATCTAAACACTGTAAAGGAAAGACACTGCCTTTAGACTCAGGAAGGGGATATGGTCAGAGAATGCTGTCCCCAGCAGACCAGTTGAGATGGAATCTGAAGAATAAGCAGGAATTAATGGGAAAAAAGGGGATGAGAGAGCACTGTGGCCTAAGAAAGCATTTGTGCAAGGTCATGTGACGCCAAGGGCTTGGTGTGGCCACAGCACAGTACGGTGATCTTGAGCTGGCAGAACACATGGGGAACTGGCTTCAGTTGAGGGGGTCAGGTGCACAGTGGCCATCTCTACAAAGGCATGCCAATTAAGGTATTTGTTTTTGTCCTAAGAACAATGGATGCCACTGAAGATAGGGCTGTAGCCTGGTAGATATTTCACAAGAGAAACTTTGGCAGCTCAGTGAATGCAGAGGAGCAGTAGGGAAGCAGTGAGACCAGCCAGGAGAAAGCTGTTGCTCAGGGAGAATGGTGGATTGCACTTCTATGCTACAGGGCACTTGGAGAGTGTTTGGCAGAGCAGTACATAGGAGATAAAAATGACGGTCCCAGGTGATGGATTAGATCTGAGGGTGAGGAAGAGGCAGGTATGAAGGATGATTCCTAGATTTTTGGCTATGCAGCAAGAGGGATGGTGATAAATATCAGCAAAATAGATTATTTTGGAAGAAGGGCCATCCTCCTGCCTCTTGGTCGTTAGTGTCTAACAGCCTCCCTCTGTTCCTGTGTTTCATCTCCAACTCAGGATACTCCAACTGCAACTTGAGGAAGATGGTGCTGTGGGGAGATTTTGAAAGGTGACAGGTAGCAAAAGAAAGAACGCATTTGATTTATTTTTATGTATTTTTTAAAAAATTTTTTAATGTTTATTTATTTTTGAGACAGAGAGAGACAGAGCATGAGTGGGGGAGGGGCAGAGAGAGAGAGAGGGAGACAGAAAATGTGAAGCAGGCTCCAGGCTCTGGGCTGTCAGCATAGAACCCGACGTGGGACTCAAACTCACAGACTGAGAGATCATGACCTGAGCCGAAGTTGGACGCTCAACTGACTGAGCCACCCAGAAGCCCCAGAACGCATTTTAAAAAAATGTATATTTTATGAGAGAGAGAGAGAGCACTCATGAACATGATGGTTGTGGGAGGCAGAGAGAGAGAGGGAGACAAAGAATCCCCAGCAGGCTCTGCACTGTCAGCATGGAACCCAGTGCTGGACTTGATCTCATGAACTGTGAGATCATGACCTAAGCTGAAATCAAGAGCCAGATGCTTAACCAACTAGTCACCCAGACACCAGAACAACACATTTGTTACTGAGTACTTATGACGTGCCAAACAATGAGTTAAACACTGGGGTTTTAACTCATTAAACAATTGCCAAACAATGAGTTAAACATTGCCAAACAATGAGTTAAACAGTGGGGTTTTAGTAGTAGGGAAAATTAGATCAGGTTTGTGCTCTTTTGGAATGCGTTGCGTAATAGGGGAGACAAGCAATAAATAGTTACTTCATTAATTACTTTTTTTTCTGCGTTAAGTACCATAAGGATAAGATAAAGTGAACTAATCAGGTCTGGTTGGGAGGGCGGGAGGGGGCAGGGTCAAGGCAGGTACCCAAAGAGGGATAATAAGAATAAGAACGAGAATAATAAAATATTGCAGAACAAGCAAATAAACATTTTTTTGAAGGTTCCGTGGAGTCAAATGTATGGAATATTTAAAAAACCAAGAGAGTGATGTCCTTCCAGCTGGTGAAAACAGGGGTATGGTGTGACAGTGATGTCTGACCGAAATGGGGTGAAGACACAGTCCTGGCAGACAGGGCTTCAATGCTGTCACTTATGTAGGCATCTGAAAGTTGCTTTTTACACCTTCACATTCTTAGAAGCCAAGAGAATAAAAGAGGAGCTGAATGGATGAGGTGTGGTGCTAACAAGGCAGAAATGATAACTACACACTGGTGGAAGCAAGGAGGGTGGTCTAGAGGAGGAGTTTTGAATTTCATCTATCCTTCACATTCACGCTCTGATTCTTCCGTTTTCTTTTTTGCCTTTGCCTCCTTGGTCTGGGATTATTTTGTTTTATTTTATTTCATTTTATTTTATGTTTATTTGTTTTGAGAGAGAGAGAGGGAGGGGCAGAGAGAAGGAGGGAGAGAGAGAGAATCCCAAGCAGGCTCCACACTGTCAGCACAGAGCCCAATGCGGGGCTTGAATTCACAAACCATGAGATCATGACCTGAACCGAAACCTAGAGTTGGTGGCTCAACAGACTGAACCACCCAGGGGCCTCTGGGATAAATTTGTTTGATGTCCCTTTAGTTCCCATTAGTTCTTGAGGTTACTTTTGGGCCAGGGTTAAAGAAGATGTACCCTATGGTAGGTGACCAGCTTCTTTAAGTACCTGCCCCCATTCCCCACCGTGGACGTGTTTTCTCCCTTGTACTTACCTCACTGCCTTCTTCAGAAGATGTGGCCATCATTCTTGCCCTGGATGAGAAAGGAGGTGAAGATGATTCATAAAAAATAAGATGCTACAGTAACATAGTCTTTGTGGCACTGTGCTCCCTGCCTGCCTTCTGTTCTGACATGTATTTTGGTAGGAGATACCCTGTGATTCTCTTCCTCTTATTTTTTATTAAAATTTCCCCATCCTCTTTTTGCTCAGCTTTAGTGTCCTTTGCCCTGCATAACCAGAATCCTTTCCTTATAAGTTCCTTCTGTGAACTACAAGAAAAATAGTCCTCGTAAAGAGCTCTGTCTCATTTAATAACTGGCTTGAAAGGAAGAAAGGTGTCAAGAGCATTTTAATCTTTCCCATTTTCTAGATACACTCAGCTGAACATTAATTTGAGGCATCTCTTTAGAAAGGAGATCATAGCTTTCTTATCTCAGTGGCTTTCCTGATAATTTCAGTCGTATGCATGTTCAGAGAATGGGAGTTTCTTAATGGGCAGTTCTGGGGACAGCATGATTGGTTCTATCTGGAAAATGAAATAATCTCCCACTTGTATATTTCTGCTATCACAGATGTTCCAGCAATAGCTTTTTCTCAGTCTAAGACGGGAGAAACATAAATAGCTTTTAGATTTGTTTTGAAACACATTAGGCACCCTAGATTTCACTTGAATTGGTGTGTGTGTGTGTGTGTGTGTGTGTGTGTGTGTGTGTGTGTGTGTGTTTGGCTCAAGGAAGGCACAGCAAACACAAGGCCATGGAAAGAACATAGAACAGGGGTTCCAAGTTAGAGTCTTGGCTCTGTTTGCCTCTAAACTCACTGTATTACACTGAACACATTCTACTATGGTGAACATTAAAATATCAAGTCTCTGCTATTCAGGAACTTGAGTCTGTACAAGAGACAGGTGTCTTTTTCTTCATCTGTGAAATGGAAATAAGGATCATAATTCCCACTCATCCTCATCAGTGTGCTGATTTGAAGATATGGAGAAATGCTTTATCCACATAAGAAGATTATTGTAGAATTGCTGCTTTTCCCCCATGGGCTGGTCATTCATTAAGGTTCATTCATTCAGTGGTGTTGGAGAATGACATGGCTTGACATGGCTTGGGGATGATTGGAGGGGTCATGAGTGGAGGAGACAGAAGGACCAGGAAAGGAGCGAAAGTGCCCTAGACCCCAGTGGTGACTGAGAAGGTAGCAAGAAGTGGATGATTGAATATGAGATGCCGTAGACTGGTCAGAATCTTTCGAGAGGGAGAAAAATTTAAAAAACAGGAGGAGTTCTTGAGGACAAATTGTAGAAACGTATGCTCTGAGAAGGAATAGGTCACTGAGGCTTAGGTGGGAACTACTTTCTTGTTTCCTTTTTAATCCTCAAAAATCATATATTTAGAAAGGCAAAGGAATAAAGTTGCTTTCCACATAAAAGACCACAAGCA
Organism: Paguma larvata; assembly: GCA_030068075.1. Classification (NCBI taxonomy): domain Eukaryota; kingdom Metazoa; phylum Chordata; class Mammalia; order Carnivora; family Viverridae; genus Paguma; species Paguma larvata. The sequence goes on along the minus strand of CM057842.1, from coordinate 31,316,739 downwards.
TCAAACTGATGGTTTTTCATTTTCTGTAATGTATGGCATGAATAATTTCTTTCTTTATTAACTTCCAGTTACCTTAAACTAATTTCCCAGGGTGTGGCAATAGCAAAACCCCAAAGAAACTCGAACCTTGTATCTTAGTTCAAAATGAGTCTTATGTCTTATTGAACAAAGGCTGACTTTTGGGGGAATCACAATACCCATGGAAAGTGTTAAGACACAGACTCCCAATGGAGCTGCTGACACTTTCATTTGGCTCTTACACATTCACTGTTAACAGAATCGGAATAAATATCAGTACTGATCTGCGTAATAAAGCCTGCATTATAAATCTGCATAATGGTAATGGGCCTGTTGCCTGACTAATTTATTCTTATTTTTATATTGCTGAGTGACGAATGTATAGCACGTGGATATGAGTTACGCTGTTTGAAAATATCACAACAGCAGACAGCACTCTTTAGACACTGATTGAATTGGATTAACTACCAAAAGTATGTCTACTTTTATTACATTCTCTACTTTTAGATGGGCTAGTGCATAGTTTTTTTATGATAGGAGTTAACATACCATTATTATTCCATCTAAGTAAATGAAGGACACACATTTCTGTCACTTTTCCTTCATATAGTACTGTGAATTATCTAGCTATATTTTGTGAGAGTCATTTATTTTTTTTTAATTTACTAATTACTCATGCATTTGGTGAGCATTTGTTTTACCATATGCTAGCCATTGTTGTAGGCAGGGGGATTCATAGAGGACAGGCGGACATTATTTCTGCCCTTCAGAATGGGAAGACTGACACATTCCCCAGAAGGAAACACACAGATTAATAAAGCAATTGCAAGGGGTAATGTAATGCAGGGCAAGTATATTGGGGGAGGGACTGGAATTTTATTTCAAGGGTAATGGGGTAGCTCTTTAAAGCTTTGGGCAAAGGAATATTGAGACCAAATATAGATAAAAGATTATCATGCTGTGTAGAGAGTAGATTAGGCAGAATAGAATAGCCAGTAAGCACAATAAAAGACACTCAATATCATTAGTCATTAGGGAAATGCAAATCAAAATATAATGAGATACTACAATTAGATAGCATTTTGCATTCACCAGGAAGACTGCAATCAAAGTGAAAGATGGAATGAACTTTGGCACGGAGGTAGAGGAATTGGTAGGTACTTCATATGTTGCTGGTGAGAATGTAAAGTAGTTTGACTGCTTTGGAAAACGGTTAGGCAGTTCTTCAAAATGTTAAATATAGAGTTAACCATGAGAGCCAACAATTCTACTCCTAGGTCTATACCCAGGAGAAATGAAAATATGTGTTTACAGAAATTCTTGTGTATAAATGTTAATAACAGCATCACTTGTAATAGCCAAAAAAGTAGAAATAATCCAGATGACCATCAACTGATGAAAGGATATATAAAATGTGTTATATCCACACAATGTAATATTATTCAGCCACGAAAAAGAATAAAGCACTGGTACAATGAGGATGAACCTTGAGAACATTATGGTAAGTAAAGTAAGCCAGGTAGGAAAGACTGTATATCATAGGATTCCATTTATACGACATGCTCAGCATAGGCACATCTGTCGAGATGGCAAGGGATTCATGTTTGCCCCGGGGTAGAGGATGGGGGTGAGGATTGGCTTCTGATGACTCTGGGGTTTATTTCTGGGGTGATGAAAATGTTCTGGAATTAGACAGTGGTGATGATTGTGTAACTCAGGGAATATACTAAAAGCCAGGGACTTGTATACTGAAATGGGTGAATTGGATGGTGTGTACATTTTATCTCAATAAAGATGTCAAGAAAAAAAACGAGAGAGGAGACCAATAAGAACCAGTAATACATGCCTGTCCTCTCTTCTTGCTCACGTGTCAGAATCTGACAGGCCTTGCAAGTGCACTTGGGGAATGAGTGTCTCATACACACACGCTAGCAATCGGGGTTCCCTCAGATTGCTGTCTGTACCTCACATGCCAGCTCCACAGAGTGACCTCCGTTTCTCAGAACCAGTCATGCACTTTTATTCTTACTTGCCTTTCCTTAGTCTGCTATGATTTTCTTTGCCTTCTTTTTCTTTTAGTGAAAAAAAAATTTGTTTGTACTAATTCTACAAACTCATTTCAGATTCCCCCTTGAAACTCTCCTTGGTTGCCTGACGGTATAGTATATCATTCTTGTGTTCTCTGGGCCTTTTACATGTGGCCCTTGTGTCTGTAAGAACTCAGCCACAGAGTATTTCAAAGAGCTACTTGGTTTGTTATCTTTCCCTTCCCTTCCCTTCCCTTCCCTTCCCGTCCCGTCCCGTCCCGTCCCGTCCCGTCCCGTCCCGTCCCGTCCCGTATAATTAACATGCAGTGTTATATTGGTTTCAGGTATACAGTATAGTGATTCAACAATTCCATATGTTACTCAGTGCTCCTCATGATTAAGTGTGCTCTTACTCCTCTTTATTTCTCTCATCCTCCCACCCACCTCCACTTTGGCAACCAGCAGTGTGTTCTCTGTGTTTAAGAGTCTGGTTTTTTGTTTGTTTGTTTGTTTGTTTGTTTTGTTTTGTTTTTTGGTTTCATTTTTCCCCTTTGTTTTGTTTGTTAAATTCCACATATAAGTGAAATCCTATGGCATTTGTCTTTATCTGACTGATTTATCTCACTTAGCATTATACCCTCTAGGTAGTCCCTGTTTCACAAATGGCAAGACCTCATTCTTTTTTATGGCTGAGTAGTATTGCATAGACATTTTCTGAAGAAGACCTACTGATGGCCAACAGACACGTGGAAAGATGTTCAACATCAGTCATCATTGGGGGAAATGTAGATCAAAACCACCGTGAGACATCACCGTACCCCTGTCAGGGTGGCTGAAATCCACAACAAGAAACATTAAGTCTTGTGAGGGCTTGGGAAAAAAAAAAAAAAGAACTCCATGAGAATGCAAATCGATGCAACCACTGTGGAAAACAGTATGGAAGTTCCTCAAAAAATTATAAATACGGAATTACCATATGATCCAGTAGTTCCACTTCTGGGTATTTACCCAAAGAATACAAAAACATTAATTCGAAAAGATATATGCACCTCTGTTTTTATTTCAAAGATCCACTTTGAATCCACTTTCTTTCCCTCCCTTGCCCTTTCTCTTCTCCATTCTCTCCTCTTCCTTTCTTTCCTTTCTTCTTCTCCAGCTCCTGTTTGCTGTATTCTTCCATTCCTTTTTGACAGTCAGAATGAAGTTTTGGGCTCCTGGGTGGCTTAGTCGGTTAAGCGTCTGACCCTTGATTTCAGCTCATGTTGTGATCTCAGGGATTCGTGGGATCAAGCCCCACATCGGGCTCCACACTGACAATGCAGAGCCTGCTGGGGATTCTCTCCTTCCTCTCTCTATGCCTCTCCTTTCTCTCTCTCTCTCTCTCTCTCTCAAATAAAAAATAAGTTTTAAAATCGTTTAAAAAAAGAAGGAAATTTCTCTGCCCTCTAAAACTCCTAAAGTAGTATCTACTGTAGATATAGTATCTACAGACCTGCTTACAGCTGGTTTCCCAAGACGAACTATATAATGAAGATGTTCCTCTTACAGAGGTTCACCTTATTCTCATGGCAATGTTTCTCTCCTTCCAGAGGTCAGTTTTTGGTGAAAATTTCAAAAAGGATATAACAGGCAAACTGTTTCATAATTCATTCAACAAAACTTCTCAGTAAATATTTGTTGAGCAGCTACTACATCCCAGGCATTGCTTCTGAGGGATAGAGCAGGAATCAAAATAGTTAAAGTCCTACATATTAGTTAAGATTGGAAAATGACAAGTGTACTGCAGAGATTTAAATTAGACTGTTAGGAATCTACCCAAGGGACACATGACTGCTGATGCATAGGAGCACGTGTACCCCGATGTTCACAGCAGCACTTTTGACAATAGCCAAATCATGGAAAGAGACTAAGTGTCCATCAAACTGATGAATGGATAAGGAAGATGTGGTATATATATATATATATACAATGGACTGCTTTGTGGCAATGAGAAAGAATGAAATCTGGCCATGTGTGGCAACATGGTTGGAACTGGAGGATATTATGCTGAGTGAAATAAGTCAGGCAGAGAAAGACAGATACCATATGTATCCATGCATAGGTGGACTTTGGGGGAAAGTCAGAAAACAGAAAACCAGGGGGGAGGGGAAGAGGGGAAGGAAAAAAAAGCCACAGAGAGGGAGGAAGACATAACATAAGAGACTCTCAAAGACTAAGAACAAACTGAGGAGAGAGGGGGGTGTGGGAGGGGGGAGAGTGGGTGATGGGCACAGAGGAGGGCACTTGTTGGGATGAGCACTGGGTGTTGAATGGAAACCGAATTGACAATAAATTATTAAAAAAAATAAATTAGGTGTTGTGAGAAAGAGTGAGTGAGAAGCATTTTGAGGTTGAATGGCCAGGGAAGGTCTATGGGGAGATGTCATTTGAGCTGTGATCTGAATGACCAGAAGGGGCAAAAAAAGCATTCAAGGCAGAGGGAACAGCTCATACATAGGCTCTAGTATCAGACAGTGCTTAGAGTGTTCAAGGACCGTAAGAAGGTTTGGTGTGACTCGAGTTTGGCAGGTGAGGGAGAGGAAGCAGCAGGGCAGTTGGAGGAATAGCCAGAGGCTAGATCTTCTGTGGAGTTTGCACATCAGTGGGAGGGGTTGAGATGTATTCCAATTCCAAGGAGAAGCCACTAGAGGAAATTGGACATGTGCACAGGTTTCTACATGTGTTGAAGTGTGGGCATTTCATGTTAAAAAAATTTTTTTTGGCCTCCAAAATAGGAACATCCTAGCTCAGAAAGCAAAAAAGGAAGGTGGAGAGATAGTCAAGAGGAGCTGACTACCAAGCACTGACTCGGTAAATGGAACCATGCACAGCGCTGAGCTTCAGGGGGTGAAGAGAGAACATCTAGGGGTGTTCTTGCCACAGTTTGCACAATAGGTATTGTGGGTGTCGTAATTTGCATAATTCAGTTCCAGCTTAAAGGCAACAGGAAAGGACTCTTTTCCAGCTTAAAGGCAACAGAAAAGGACTCTTTTTTTATTAGAGTTTTAAAAGCCTCTTCTGATTAAAAGCGTAAACCAAGATGGCCTTAAAAAAAGAGCCCTTTTATTGCCCCACAGAAGAGAATGTGGATCTTACAATGGAACTGAAAAAAGATCCTGTTGCTTAGAGAGACAGAGAACTATAGCAGCACATATTTCTAGCCAGAATTTTAAAGAGCGCTTTGGAAGAAATAGTGCATTACAATAGAGAGCCATTGAAAAATACCAAAAGCTTTAATAACGTTTATTCCTCTTGGATGCTGGAAATTCCATTCCTAGTATTTACCTTACGGAAAGGATCATAGAAATAGACCATCATTTAACTCCAAGGGTGTTCAACTATTTTTAAAAAAATAGTAAAAATTTGGAAACCTTCTAAATATCCAGTAATAGCAAATGGTTAAATAAATACTGTGAGGCTGTGTAATATCTTGCATTAGGCACAATAATGTTGTAGAAGAATATTTCAAGAGAGGAATTTTTTCCATGAAGTATGGTTAAGTGCAAAATCTGACACTTTCCCCCATAATTGGCAGTTAAGTGGAAATAAAACAGGTTACAAAATAGCACATACACTTTGGCCTCAGTTCTGAAATTGTTTAAAAAGCCAATTGGAAGAAAACTTTTTCAAAATGTTAACTGTGGTTATCTCGGAGAGGTTGAATAGCAGATGATTTTAAATTTTTTCCCTTTTAATTTATTTCCTGAACTTTCTAAACTGAATATAAATGAAAAAGTAATAAGAGAAATCCATTAATGTATAATGGGTTATAACAAATTAATTAATAAAAAATTAACAAATTAATAAAAATAGCTAAAGATTTACCTGCTGTGTTCTAGGCACTAATCACTTTACCTTTTCTGAAATGCTTAATGCTTTTAATCGTCTTCTGAGACAGGTACGATTATTAGCTTCATTTACTGTTAACAAAACTGAGGCACAAAGATATAACATACCCAACTCACACATCTAACAAATACTGGTACTGGGTTTAGGATCCCACACAGTGTGATGCCAGGTCTGCCCTTTTCACTAGAATACCACATTTCTACCAAATACCTATACAGAAAGTGAAAAGTTTTTCTGTTATCAGGCATATAATGAGAATTTTTCCTTAATTTTATTTTTAAAAGTTATCACCAGTTCCTGGGGCACCTGGGTGGCTCAGTCAACTGGGCGTCCAACTTTGGTTCAGGTCATGATCTCTCTCAGAGTTCGTGGATTCAAGCCACGTGTCAGGCTCTGTGCTGACAGCTTGAAGTCTGGAGCCTGCTTCAGATTTTGTGTTTCCCTCTTTCTCTGCCCCTCTCCCGCTCACACGCTGTCTCTTTCTCTTTCTCTCAAAAATAAATAAATATTAAAAAAAACACCCCAGGTTATCACCAGTTCCTTAGTGAGGAGTGGCCAGATACTATCTTTTACTATCAACATTATAGAATGTGGACTTTCTTATAAATATGAAGTCCATCATTTTCTATGAGCCTCTCCGATTTTGTGATTAAAGAGCACATCTGTGTATTCTTGAATACATAAGTACTTAGACAAATGGATCATACCAGACTTAATGAGTCAGGATTTTAATGACTCTCCAGTGGGAAAAACCAGGTAAGCTGACTTTGCATAATTGTCTTAAGCAGGCTTCTGTCCGTCTGGGTTGGCGTGTGCTACACCACTCGTATTTACTATCCTTTGTGCCAGTTGGCTTAGGCTGGTTTTTGTCATGTGTTCTTTTCATAAGTTTAGAAAGAAGAGCACAAAATAAGAGGCACAAAAGAAGACTTTACACTAGGAATGAAAGCTCAAGAGAGGCGGGAGTGAGAACTGCCAATAACCATGACAATCGTATATGTCATCTAACATATATTGTTAATGAGTGCTTGCTAAGTGCTGGGCGTTGTAACATATGTTATTCACATCATTCTTCACAACAGTCTGTGAGGTGGGTGCCGTCATTCTCCCTACTTTATGCTAGAGGAAGCTGGTGCATGGAGAGGTCAGTGGCCCAAGGCCACGCAGCCACCGCTAGTCCTTTGAATCAAAGGCTATTTTTGCTTCCACAGGGCAAATGGCTTCTTTTACAGTCACCACCCTGTCTCCCTGTTCCTACTCCAAATAAAAATCCGTAAATTACTGTTTTTATTATTATTATAGTTATACTAGGTAATAAATTAAGCTTCTTTCTTTTTGTGAGCTCTCCATGTTCTTTGTGAGAGAAAGAATCCTTTGCTTCCTCTTATAAAAACTCTGCACTGAAATGTTTGGGTTCCTTTGGCCGCTCCTGCGGATTCGTGACCCTGAGCTGTGCTGGCAGGGAACGGGATGCTCCATCGTCCGGGGATCCGGAATAGTCGGAGCATTGCATGATTTCAGTCGGCATTGAGTCAGAGTGGTTGGAAGCCTTTGGAATCTGACAAATTCACACCCTTCTTTATTTACCTGTCGCTGTAGCTTACTTGGGGGTATTCCCAGACTCCAGGGCTGACGTCCCAGTCACTCTGGCATCTGAACATGGCTGAAAGGCTTTCTTGTTTTGCATCTCGCTAGCCTGTCCTCTGAGCAGCATCCGAGGCCGCAGGCACGGAAAGAGCCTGTCGCTGTCAGAGGATTGGGCTGGCTCTTGGCCTTCTGGGATATCACAGCCCTGATGTGGGGACAGCCTCTCTGTCTCTGCCTGCTGCTTTACCAGAAATCCCTAACTGCCTGTCAGTTGCTGTGGTCCTTCAAATTGGGTATTCCCATTGAGTGCATAGTCATTGCATCTTGAGTCATTTTCAGCTCATTTTTACGTGGCACCTTTTCCTCATTGGCATTCTGTACTGATCTACACTCTCATGTCCTGAAAAAGATACTCTCTTTCACCTTGCTGTTGAACACATGTTCCACATGACTACAGTGCTTATAACCTCACTTGCAGCATCACTTTTTCTTTTAGCTCATTCTTCAGTGAATTATGATGCATTTGAAAATGAATGATCACTCATTCCCTTACATAAAAAACAATTGGTGTTTCTTTTTGTTTTAGTAGAAGAGGTAAAAAAGAGAAGATGAAAATTGCATGCAATTGAAGTGGCTGGAGATGACTCTTGTCATTATGTAGGTGTCTTCCTTTTGTATTGGTACATGTGTCTTACTCTTTATGGGTAGAGGTATGCATATAGCCATATAGCTGTGAAAATTTATTTAAAAAATTCGCTGCACCTGTAGCTGGATGGCCAAAGAAGATGGGCATATTCTCTTGAGAAAATTGTTGTTTTGTTTTGGCTGGTACTTATTTTTCTCATTTAAAATGTGACTACATCATAGTATACAAAAGCAGTGTTTAGCTGGAGAAATTCTTACATATATATGTACATGTATATCTCGATCTAGATCTAGATATGTGTATATATACCTATACAGCAGCTATCAAGATTGGGACAGGGTGTTTTCAGTGTCCCTACCCCTCTAAGATTCGCTCTTGGCTCTTCTCAGTCTCTCCTTTAAGAGAAACCACTGTTCTGATCTCTCTTACCATAGATTAATTTTGTTACTTTTTGAATTTCATATCATTGGAATCATACATTAATTATCGTTTGGTATCTGATTTCTTTTGATTAATATCACATCTGTGAAAGTTATCTATGTTGTTGAATTAACAGTAGTTTGCTTTTTTTTTTTTTTTTTTAACTATGTAGCATTCCTTGTCTGAATATACCACAGTTGATTTTGTTGATGGACAGTTGTGGATTGTTCCCAGTTTTAGATTGCTGTGAAGAAAGACACTAATCTGAATAAGGCTGAGGCTTTTGTAGGGACTACATTGTCGCCCAGCGTCTCCTCTGCCGGGTCCTGCCCACCTCTCTCTACCTCCACTGCCATCAATCGTAAAGGACTCCCAAATAGTCTTCTCTCCTGGTAATTATCTGCACCTTGCAGTCCACTTCCTGACCTGACCTGTAACAATAGCCTCGATGGATATGTTATATCAAAATGACTGTACTGTTTTATTTGGCCCTGAGACTTGGACAAAACCACCTTAAAAATCCAGTTTTCCTAAGGCCCTGGTCACAAAAGGGCCAGAAACTGGCATGCCATGTGCACTTTTAGAATTAATGTATTGGTCAAAGGTAATTTTCCAAACATGAATGTGTCTTCTCAATACTTTTTGGCAAAAGTTTCATGTAAAATGAGAAAAGCGGTGTTTAAAGAGGTATAATCTAGTTTTGTAGGTACAGAGTGAATTGGAGAAGAAGTCTATTTTGGACAATTACAGTAGTTCTGACATTAGGAAACAATAAAGGAAGGAGGGAAGTGACAGCCTTTGTGAAGGAAGGAGGCCCCGTGTGAAGGCATCGTGGCTGTGTGTAGAGTTGTCAGTGAAAAAAACAGAGAAGTTAATGATGACACCGACACTTTCGACTCAGATGGCCAAGATTGCATTTCTCGGTCCCTTCGTTTGGGAAGGATGTAAAGGAGCATGCTTTTGAAAAATACAGACCTCAGGACAAAATACTGGTGTGGGGTTGAGGACATGCAAAGTTTAAGAGCATGAAGAGATGTTTATGATGAAACCATAAAAAGTACCCATCAGGGAATAGGAGCTGCAGGCCTTCTGTCAATGAAGAAATTTTATTTTATTTAAAAAATGTTTTTTAATGTTTATTTTTGAGAAAGAGAGAGTAGGGGGAGGGGCAGACAGAAAGAGAGAGAGAGAGAGAGAGAGAGAGAGAGGATCTGAAGCAGGCTCCAGGCTCTGAGCTCTGAGCTGTCAGCAAAGAGCCCAATGTGGAGCTCAAACTGAGAGACTGCGGGACAGGAATTTAGGGGATGAGAATTTAGGGGCAGCCTAGGCAGTCCCTCTGGCTTTGCGGTCATCTGCATGGTGCTGTGCTCATCTCCAGGCTTATATGGGAAGGATTCACTTGCAAGCTCATTCACATATTTTTGGGGAGGATTCAGTTACTTGTGCATTGTTGGGGTGAGTTTTGGCTCCTTATGTGCTGTGGACCCCTGTCACTTGCTTCCCATGGAAACTTCTCCATCGGGCAACTGATAGCATGGTAGCAAGGACACAACTGGGTAGGAGAAAATGCCAGCAAGGGAGAAGGCCAGCAAGATGGAAGTTAGAGTCTCATAACCTCATTCTGGAAGTGACATCTCATTACCTACCCGTGCTGTATATATGTTTTTGTTAGGGGTGAATCACCAGGTCCCATATATACTCACATGAAAGGGGTTACACAGGACGTGGATACCAGGAGGTAAGGATCACCGGAGACCCCAGCGATCATTGTCAGAAGCTGCGTACCACATCTATATAAAGTAATGTTTGAGGACATGGTGCTGGTACACCACAGACAAGCTCTAAGCATTTTTTACCACCTATAACTTTACGGATAGGAACTTCCATAAGAATATTGAAGTGTTTTCCTTTGATAGGAGGCCATATGTCAGTGGAGGTGTTTTTGGCATTTACTAATGCACTCAGTAACTTGATTTGAAAAGTCAACTGTGCAATACTGTATAATTTCAAACACTTTTCTAGCAAAACTTTATTACTTTTAATTAGACTGATTTAAAGCTGTTAAGATTCTTGTCAGAAATAATTTTTAAGTGGATGTGTCAAGATAAAAACAGCAGTTGTCAAGTGAAGAAAGCAGTAATTTGTGCATGTACAGGTCTGGCTTATGAGCAATTGGGTCTTTAAATACTAACTGAGCATTTGTGCTTACAATTTCTTTTATAGAAGCCATTCTGGCAGTTAGAGATTCAAACTGTTGGAATGCTATTGTTTGTGGTAAATATTTGTCCTATGACTAGGGAATTGAATTTGGTTCCTACCCTGTAATATAGACAAAAACATCACTAAGAAGAGAAAGCATTTAAGCAATTCAATTCAGCAATTGGTCAAATATAGAACATGAGCAAAGCATTCTGGGTGATTACAGAGTGGAATAATAATCACAATAATGAAGACCACTCTTTGATGAAAGCAAATCAGGTGACTTTATGTACTTCAAAAAGCTTAAATTCTTTTTGTAATCTTTTTAGGCTATTAATTTCTTTAGAAAGCTTTTTGCTGTTGGGCAGTGAAAAGGAGGGTTTTGCCTGATCTCTATGGCAGGATTTGTTAGTACTGGTACTTGATATTTTGGGTCACATGATTCTTTGTTGATGGGGGGCTGTCTTGTGCATTGTAAGATATTTAGCAGCATTCCGGGCTTCTACTCACTATATGCCGATAGTTCTGTTCCCCCCATCCCAGTTGTGACAATGAGCTATATTTCTAGACATTGCCAGATGGACCTGGGCTTGCAAGGAGGCAAGCAAAATCACTATTCTATGGGAATGAACACAGCTTTTGAATCAGAGAATCCTAAATTAACAAGATGTAGTGTTATCCTAGTTTTATACATTGCTTTTGTAACTCTGTTATCTTTTCTCTTGGTCCTTAAAAGCAAAATTCCATATGACATATAAAAGGTCATTCATTTTCCTATTTGTGGAGTCAATAAACATTCATCAAATACTTATTATATGCAGTTGGCTTTATGTAGACATTGTGAAATATATGGAAAAAAATGGAGATTTTTGTTCTCGAGAACGTTGAAATCTCAGAGGTGGTAGTTAGAGATTTAAGTTATATATGTATATATACATATATAACTTCATATGTTTATAAAGCACTAAGTTTGACAAGAGAAAGGGGTAAAAATGGATAGGATATTTTAAAGAAGAAAAACTTTTCTATTTCCCTTGAAGACCAGTGGTAGGTTGGACATTCATTCCTGAAGTGGGGTTCTGGAGCCCAAGTTTAAGAGGGCGAAGTTGACCTATAGTTTTAGGGCATGAGAGTAGATGTGGAGTTGGAGCTAGTCATCTGGGCCAGAACATTAAATCTAACGGGCTAGGTAGGCAGAGAGATAGAAACCCAGCCCAAAGCCAGAAGTTCTCAACCAGAAGTGGCAAAGTGGAGGACACACATATTTAAGAGGTCCAATAAAAGGGAAGAGCTTGAAGTTTCCTGAAACACTGATAAACGGAACTTGGTCCTTTTTGTAGGAAACTGGCAACAAGCCCAAGGTGCAGTAGGAGCTGTGAGAGCACTAAACTGGTTTCACCGGAGGCAGGTCTGCAGTGAGCTTACAGTTCTTCTCTTACCCATGTTGCCCAGTAACTCAGCGGTTTTACATGGAGAGCAATTCCAAGCCCAGTGCAGGCGGTGGAAGACTAGTTATCAGAGCAGAGGGTCCTGCTTCCAAGCAGAATGCTAGCCAGTCGTGCACCCAGCATCTTCACCATTTGAGCTTTGTTTGTGGGGTGAGCCTTCCAAAAAACATGAAAACTCTCCTGAGAGGGTATTATTATCTACAAATCTCTCAGCATTGCAGTGCTCACAGTATATTCCAAAGACTGTTAATATGTATTACCCTGAATAGTTTTATCAGCAAATTACTTTTGGAAATGCTGAGCAAAATAAGTTAACATATTCCTTTACCACAGAGCCTTCGAGATGCATCACAAATCTCAAATGGAGGGGTAAAATATGAACTGTTTCCCACATCTGGGTAATTACAAAGCCTTTTATCATGGAACATCTCATGAGAGTATAGTCTGTGCTACATGCTTTGTGTAACTCTGGTCCCGGGTGAGTGGGTGAAATCAGTGCCTAGACTTTAAGTGAATAGTGTATATCAGGGAGAAATGCATCAACATGCAAACCTACACAGATCTGTCCCTCCCTTACCTGCCGAAGAAAAACTGACTTTGCCAGCTTGCTTCCTGTGCTCCTCCAACTCCACCAGATAGACTTCTGTCTTGATCATCAGCATCTTAGTCTTTATTGTATACATCACTGCAAATGGTGAGGTCTGGGGATGCTGGCTAATTAGTCTAGAAAGGTCAAAAAGCAAATGGTAGGAGGAAAATGATAGATCTATTAAGAGGGAAATGAAGAGTGGGACAGGTTTGAAGAGGAATTGTTGGTGTTAGAGCAGGGGAGGTTGACTGACCTTGAGAGCCACCTTCATTCTTGGAGAAAGAAGGAATACTCAGAGAATATTTTTCTGGGAGTTGTAAGACTAATACTTAATCTGGCATTTTTCCTTATCAAAATGTAGTAAACATTTAAATTGATTTTTATTTTCTTGTAGTTGCTAGGATGAATTTCTTTAAATGTGAAAATGAGATGAAGTGGAGCTTTAAGATAGTTTCCAAAAGTTCTGTCTTCATAAGGGTTACAACAGAGAACATTTATTGGGAAACAAAGGTCATTAGTTAAGGCATAGGAGGGTCAGAGTGTGTGAGTATCCTGGAAATAAAGGCTTAATGAGATAAGCCAGTGAATAATGCTGTTTTTGTCTTCCCACCCACCTTCTGGGAACACCAAACACACCTCTTTTTGTAGGCACTGTTCTGGTTGTGAGGAGCTGCTAATCGCAAGACCTAGCCCTGTGGCTGTTGGTGTGGGCACACAAGTAGGCCAAGCCAGTCATAGCTATCTGTATCCATGGCTGTGGAATGAGCACATGACCCAGTTCAGGCCAATCAGAGTCCTTTCCTGCAGTTTTACGGAGAGTCATGAGGGAAGAGAGATGCTCTGGTGTGACTGAGCAGGGGTGATGGGAAGCTGGAGTTTTCTGCACTCATACTTCTTTTACCATTCTGTCACTGAGCCTGGCCGCTAGCAAGCAGCCAATCCAGAAAAGGAGGACATCAAGGAGAATCCGAACTGGGAGGTGGGGAGGGATGGTAACATACAATCACATTGTCTAGGTTACTGGGCTCCCTGAGGCTAGCTTAACCCTGGACTTCCCCATTAATGAAGTCAAATACTCTGGTGTAGCTTAATGAATTTAAGTTTAGTGTCTGTCATTTGTAATCAAAGGAGTACCATGGATTTATCTAGCACTGTTCTGAGTGTCTTGAGGACAGAAAGGTGTAAATGGTTGCAGTGAAGGGCCACGAAGATGGAGATAAAGGATGTTACTATCATCTTTCTCATGAGCTCTGTTTGCTTAGAGCAGAACCTGATTGGGAGCCTGATGTCATACCAGTGAGGGAGAGGCGATGGTAAAGTGAGTGGGAACTGAGAAATTAATATCTTCTTCTTGCCCTAAGTTGGTTGCCTTCCCCAGTGGGTTGTCCCCAGCTGAACTGGTTTCCTTGAATGGTGATTTGATTTTGAATTATCTAAATTTATGCTCTAAAGATTGATTTTTTTTCTCTCTCATCTGTTTCATCCCTGTGGTTGCTATGGTATATTTGGGTAAAAAAATAGGCCCACAGTTTCTATCAGTTGTTTGTTTTAACCACTTCTTTATGGCTAGAAGAGGCTGTAGGTACAAAGAAAATATGATGCTCCTTCATGATTCATCTGGCATGGTACTTATGCTGTCGACTTGAGTGTGATGAAATGGTAAAATCTACCCACATCCGCCGAGCACAGTTACTCACATCACCAAGGCAGGGCGGTGCGCCTTACTGCATTGTATCCACAGATTCTTCTCATACACACTCCTCATATATTCCTTTTGGAAATTCAGTTCACGCCACACAAATTAATGTCTCACTTTGTGTCTGTGTGAAAGGCAGTAACTAAGCAGATGATATGCTTTGAAGTGGGGAGCATTTGAGATCTTGAAAGAAAAGACAGAGACCGTATTGATTTTTTACTGTGAACCTGAAACACAAATGAGAGCATCACATCAGTTTTTCTGTTTTGTTTTGTTATTTGTTTTATTTCTCCATCTTTCTGATGAAAGTGATGCACAACTTTCTGATTTTATTTCTCCATCTTTCTGATGAGAAATAAAAAGTTCTGTTGTAGCTGCCTCTGGTCCTTACTTGTCATCTACCGTCTCTTCAATTCCCTATACCCCTATATAGGCTTGATGTAGTACAAACTCAAGTTGAGTTAGAAATCCATTTCTAGAAGCAACTGAACCAGGAAATTAATTTATTCTTTGGTCTGTGTGCATGGATATGAGGTGTGGGCATGGCTTAGTGGAAGGAGGTTGGGCATGGCTTGTGGTCCTGGTCAGGAAACTCCTCACAAAGTTGGTCGCGGGGCTAGGGAACCATTCACCATTTCTGTCTAGGAAAAAAAAAAAAAGGGCTCTGGGCCCCTGTGGGGATTAGATAAATATTTTAATTTAAAAAATAGCTTATACTACTAGGCATTGGTTAAAGACACTTGGGATGTGTAGCCAAGTGATGAATGGAAGGAACTTGGGGAAAGAGATAATGATGCGGATGAGGATGATGATAACGATGCTGATGACGACTAATATTTATTGAACACATACCATGTGTAAGGGTTTTGAATCATTCTGCGTGTGTTCCCATTTACTTGCTCTGTGGTTTTATGAGGTTGCCCCCCTCTCATCTGAGGAAACTGAGGTGCTGAGACAGCTCACACAGCTCGCATGTAATGGAATGGGATTTGGACCCAGATTTCGGGGACTCCAGGAGCTGATTGGGATTGGTGGGTGGCTGGCTTATCATGGGAGTGGGTGTCTTTCCAGGCTGTTCCCGGAGCTGCCCAAGCCTATGTTGGGGGTTATTGTGAGGGAAATTATAAAGAGAATTTTCATATATTCGGCAAAGAGATTAAGAAGACTCAGGGGAAAGGCACCGTGAGGGGGACTGACCATAGAATTTGGACAGATCAGCTGGGGTCACATATTATTATAAGGATTTGGTGTCTTAAGGCTAAAAGCTTTAGGAAGCATTTGGAAAGCTTCAAGCTGAAGAGGGACTTGCATTTTTGTAAGATTACACCACTTCACTGTGAAAAATGGACCTGAGTGGCCACAGGAAATTTTAGGAGGCATTCCATTGATAACGTTGACATGGGGAAGGTAATCATGGCTCGAAATACGCTACTTGTTTAAAATAAATTCACCAATTTGGGCAGTGTCATCCCCAGATGTTTAGTCTGCCACACTCCCGTCCATCCCCCCCTGCCTTACGATCTTTCCCGTTGTGCATCACTTTCAGTTGGTCTGAAAACTTGGGGAATTTTCTGCAGAAGCCACTCCTCAAATGTGGGTGGGCAAGGAGAATTAGCACAAATAAGTGACTTAATCTTGGCCCTGGATGGAGGTGTCTGGATGAAAGGCTAGTCATATCTTTAACTGAGATGGAGGAAAGTGGGTCTGAAGGATTGGGTTTGTCCTCAGCGTGAGGCGGAAGGATTGAAGTTACTCTCTGTTCCCAAGTCAGGCATCTCTGGGGACTAGAAAAAGCTGTGAACTGAGTCGGGACGCATTGTTTTTAAACTCTGGGACCTTAGCCACGTCACTGAATAGCCTTAGGCCTGCTACTTTATCTAGATAGTGGGAATAATAATGCCTGCCCTAAGGTTTCTCACAGATTCCTGGCAGTATCCAATCCAATGGCATGCGTGGAAATGCTTGAAAAGTCACAAATCATTCTATGCACATTAACTGTCATGTCCAGTCAGTGAAGTGAAAGACAGTGTTTGGATGCAAAGAACAACCTTATGAGGCAAGCGTGCTCATTTCAAAATTTAATTTTCTTAAGTATCCGAGTATTTAAGGGTCATTTCTAGGATCTTTTTGTACTTTGTATTGTTAAGCTGCTTAACAGCTGGCATTTCTGTTTTGGAGAAGCAGGAACTGCAGAGCGCTAAGAGCATGCACTTGGGAGTGAGACAGATGTAAGTTCAATCCTGTGCTCTGCTTTTTGACACCTGTATGAGCTTGGCAAAATTATTTAGCTTCTCTGAATCTTAATGTACTCCTCTGCAAAATGGGCCTATTAGCAGACTGGCCTCATAAGCCTGTTTTGAGAATTAAATGAAACATTGCATGTAAAGTTGTTAACACAGTGGTTAGTCTATGTGAAGAAGTCATTAGGTAGTACCTATTACTGTTTCTATGTTTTAAAATTTTTACAGGGCCCCTTTTAGCTGCATTTTCCCATTTAATTGTCTGGTATCAATGGGGGAGGGCGGGAGGTCTGACTTTTATCCATGGTACTTCATTTATCCACTTAGGTAGATTCTGCATGACATAGGAAGGGTCCCCTCCCCATCTTTCACGTCCATATTCCTAGGAAATGGTCTGGGAGAAGGAATCAGATGGGAGTCGGGTGGAGACAGCTTGTCGTAGGAAGGCATGATGATGAGATCAGATGACATTAGGCCACTTCGCATTTGTGACGTTCCCAGGCCGCCTGAGCACCCATGACACTGCAGAGAAATTCCCACCAGGCTCGCATCATCACTGGTCTTCCCGCTTACAGTCCCATGGGAAAGCCTGCGGGGGCCGCGTCCAGGGGTGATGCTGACGCACAGCTGTGCGCTGGTCCAAACAGTTCTGGGGAGGCTCTGGGCGCCGGGCACAGCCGGGACTCGTGATGTCACAGAGGAATCTCAGGGCTTGGAAGGCGGACAGAATGCCTTTGCCAGCTCTGCGCTGCAAATCAAAAGGGAATTCGGCCTCCAGAAAGTGCACTTTCACTCCAGCCTGGAGCCAGTCAGAGTCAGCACAAGGCTCTTAGCAGTTGCAGATTGATTCTGCTGAAATGGAGAAAAATGCAAAAGGGACGTCTTCTCCTCCGGAGCAGCACCCGCTGAACCTCTCTAAGCAGATGGACTGATAATTACTCCCATCAATACGGAGGAAGCTCAGGCTTGCTGACCTGTGGCTTCCCTCCTCCTTTGCCAAAGCCAAGGACATGGATGGAACAAACACTGTAGGGGGAGCTATTTTGTTGTGAATGAGGAGTGCAGCCTGCCTTTTCAAGTAAGCAAGATACTGAAATTGCCTCTCAGAGCCTACTTAGGAGGACAGTTTTTCAGTTTCTGGGGCATCATGTCAGTGCTCTAGAAGCAGCCATGGCCATTATGTAGGAAACTCCGTGCTCTGCATCAGTGTGAATCTGGTTGAGGTACGAGGCCCGTGCTCTCCCAGTTACAGCAAATGGTATTTGGGCCTTTTGGGGGTAAAGAAAAAAGCACAGTCTTGGAAACTAGACAGACCCGGGTTCAGATCACAGCTCAGCTTCTTACCCTCTCAGCAGCCTTGGGCAAGTTGCCTCCTAACCCTGTAAAAAAGGTCAAAAGGAAAGAGAAATGTCTGCACGACCTCCCCCAGGAAGGTCATACTTGGGTTTAAGCTGACAATGCCTTTAAAGCTCAACCAGTGGTCTGCGCTCAACAAGTGGTGTTTCTATCCTCCTTACCTCACTAGAGTGCCAGATGCCATGCTTACTCATACCCATCTATGAATTCCGTGCTTCTAATTGGTTCCTTGCCTTTTATAAAGAAGATGTGATGGGGCTCACAAAATAGGGCACATATTCAAAATTAGTTCTGCTGTTAAGTGTGCTCTGTTCATTACTTTGATGGGATGGTCTGAGGATAAAGTCTTTGCAGAAAAGTATTCGATGCTGCGGGGGAATGTGTTTGTGCCTGAGCACAGGTCAGAAGAGAAAATAATGACAGAATGGCATTTGCTTCTGTGGAGAGGCCTGGGCAGTGACTTGAAAATGACTTTTGAACAAAAGTGTATTTCCTGGCATACCAAGGCTCTATGGCTGTGACAGCCCAGGGACTGCTTGCCTCCTTACTCACTGCAGTACCGCTCAGGATAAGCCTTCTCCAGAACCCAGAAGGCTATAAGGTAACAGAAGCCAATTTCTCTGCCTCCAACAAAATAAAGATTGCTTTGGAACCCATCTTATAAATCACAAATGGGGGTTACTGCTAGGCCAAGGAAACAATTAGTAGTTATCCATTAAATGGAAACAAGAGAGGAAAAATACTGACCCACAAAAAGACAGCCACATATTACAAGAGACAGTGTTCTGCATATTGTCGTCTGTTGTGCTGGGCTATGACGTCTTAATGAAGAGCTATATTCTCTCCAGATGGTACCTTAGAGAGCTTATCAGAAGCATAACTAAGAAGCTACTGTCTTGAAATTTTTTTTCCTCCAGCCTCGTGCATACAAGAGAATTCCATATTTGAGAGCATCCTGGTACTTCCTTTATTTAACAAAGACATCTTAATGTTTCCATGACGGTAACATCTAAGTTACCTCACGTCCAGTCTTAAAATAGTTGTTACACTTAAGGAGTATTATTAGAATAAAGCTGGAAGGAAACATGAAGACAATTACTCTAACTCTCTCATTTTATGGGAGACAGTCCAGGGGCCCTAGTGCCTTCGCAAGACAGCCCAATGACTGGGGTCAGTGCTGGCTTGAGAATTGAGATTTGTATTCCATACTGATGCTTATTTGATTTTTTGACGTAATAATTTGGGATGTACTTGGTATAGAAAATTTAGAGCATTAACAGTAGTTTACATGTGAGAGAATACCACCAAACAGGCCCACTGTATAAATCATTGCAGAATATTATAGAGGAGGGACCACAAAGACCATGAAGGATACATTTTACAGGCAAAGAAAATGTGGCAGAGAGAAGTTGAATGACTTGCCAGGGATAGCCTAGCTAATAATTGATGGTGTCAAGATTTGAACTCATTGTATCTGGTGTATCTGATACTTGTTAGAATATCAGCTGGAGTTGGCCTGGGGTTTTACTGGACTTATCTGTGTTCGGAGTATTCTGAGAGATTTCCTGACCTTCCTTCCGTGGGCTATGAGGAAGCTTGTACTTTAGGAACACGTGGGAGAGGCTGGAAGTGTGAATTCTTGATAGCCTGAAAGGAGAAAGTTGTTCAACTTCATTTCTATCCCTTAACCACATGGGAGGATAGGTTAGCGTAATAGGAAGACCCTCAGTGGCTTCAAAATGTGTGTGTATATATCTTGTGGCGGGGCCTGTGTTATGCCTCAGAGGTCTTTGTTTTTCTCTTTTGCCCTTCAGCTTTCTGAGATGCTCTGCCTCACAGCCCAGAAGAGGTGGCTTTCATGGCTCCTCCGACTGAACTCAGGGTGGGTACAGATGGCCCTTTTGAAAGTGAATTAGTTAACTTTGGAGAAATGTGTTGGAAAGTCATGTAGACTTGTGACCTGAAGCCTCGATCTCTGGGATGCCACAATCTGATGTGTGTTGGTAATCAGGAAATAGCCGTGTGGAGAGAATGAGGGGTAGATGAATGAATGAATGGATATGCTTTCTCTTCCTGTATCTACAATGGGTACTTGAACCCTGATTTTTCAGCATTACCATCAGTATTCTGACCATAAATCCAACACAGTGAACTGAAAACGGGTCTTAATAATACCATTTGCGTCTGGAATCTAGTTGTGCCCCAACGCCAACCTCTATCCTGGGCATTTCTGAAAAAGAAGCTTCTCTCTCTCCCTCTCTCTCTCTCTCTCTCTCTTTTTTTTTGGGGGGGGTTTAAGTTAGTTCAAGTTGAGTTTTTAGCCCCATGCGAGAGAAGGAGTTATAACTGACACAGGAGCTTCACACTGCCAGTAAATTGCTTTGTTTTGCAGAATACAAAGCCAACCTTCAAGGAGAAAGAAAAGAAGTGGCCGGATGGCCCCTTTTTGATTATAGTTTTGTATTTGTTTCTTGTTTTGATTTAGTAAAGAACATGTAAAAAACTCTCTAACCGAATGCCACATGGTGCCTAGATGCTGATCCTTCTGCAGCAAAAACATTTTTCTGTTCTCCGAATGGTTCCTGGATACTCTAAGACTTGGAGAGGGCTGGCCGGAGTAAAATTTAAAAAAAAGAAAGAAAGAAAGAAAAGCAACCTGAAAGGGGTAGGAGTGGTCAAAGCAAAGAAGAAAGAGTGAAATATCCTAGCTTGAAGATGATTTCATTTTCCAAAAGCTCCTAGCAAGTTGAGAAGGCAGCCCCAACGCTTACTTGGGAAGGGATATGTCAATTAAAAGTCACCTCCACGGAAACAGAAGGTCTGTCTTCCAAAATGGAGTCCAGGCACTGAAACTCACTGGTCATAACCAGCCCAGATTGAACTCCTGTGTTCATCCTTGAATGAATCCCTACGGTTCCAGGGATGTGATGCTGTCGTTGGTCAGACCCGAATCACCTGTCTGCTTTTGGAGCTATGGAGATGACGGACATCACGTTGATGAGATGACGGAAAGAGCAGTACAGGGAAAGTCAGCATGCAAAAGAGAAGTGGAGGGAAGTCAGGCAGGTAACAACAGAAACCATCGGATGAGAGTTCTCTTGAAAGAAGGCACTGTATAGAATCCTAGATCCTTTAATGACATATTCCTGAGTGAAACATTTGTGTCTAAGATAAGAATTTCTATGGGATTTATAGGAAACATCTGTTTCTTTGTGTTGGATATTTTACACAGGAATTGTTGTGAAATACTTAAAATGTTAGAAACCTATAGAGTACTTTTGTTTCACAAATAGAATAATACTGAGAAAGTAAGAATTGAACATTATGAAATCACGAAGACTTCAGTTTCAGTTTCTTGTTTTCTTTAAAGTTTATTTATTTATTTTGAGGTGGGAGAGGAATGGAGAGAGTAGGAGAGAGAAAATCCCCAGCAGGTTGCACACTGTCACTGCAGAGCCCGACGCAGGGCTTGGTCTCATGAACCGTGAGGTCATGACCTGAGCCAAAATCAAGAGTTGGATCAAATCAAATCAACTGACTGAGCCACCTAGGCACCTTTGTTACTTGTTATATGGCCTTATTAATAGACTCAGGATTTTCTTCAGAGTCCATTAATAGAAATAATTTCAGAGCCATAAAAACTGTAATTTTTGTAAATTATCAGCCCTAGGCTCTTTGGATATACCACATTCAGAACTTTCTCAGTGATGCAGCTCTGGAGAAAAAAAGCACTAGCTGGGATGACTATTGGCTCAATAGAATGGTTCTTGGAATTACTTCACCACCTTGCAATAAGGTTCCGTAAAAAATAAAAAAGTATATATTGTGTCTGTTCAAAGATTTGGGTTTGGTAATTTTCTCACTGCACTTTTCTTATCCCTTTCCGAAAATTTTAATACATCAGTGACTTATTAATTTGGAATTCTTCCTTCACACATAGGAAATGTGTCTCATTTGGAGAAGATGGGTGCTCCCACCAAAAATAAAGCATGTGAAAGATAAGTAGGTGTTTTGGATGAATGCATTGTTGGAAGAAGGCAGGAGGGTGGTCATGCCATTCTTACCAGACTTTCCCTTCTTTTTGTTTAATGTTTTTAATGTTTTTATTTTATTTTTGAGAGAGAGAGTGTGAAAAGGGGAGGGGCAGAGAGAGAGGGAGACACAGAATCTGAAGCAGGCTCCAGGGTCTGAGCTGTCGGCCCAGAGCCTGACACGGGGCTCGAATTCACAATCTTGAGATCATGACCTGAGGTGAAGTCAGACACTTAACCAACTGAGCCGCCCAGGCGCCCCTGGACTTCCCCTTCTTCCACTTGATGCTCCACCTTCAGAAGCAGGTAAACATGCCATCCATCATATTATCCATTTCCTTTGTAGTAAACTTGACTGGTTTTAATCACTATATTTTGTCGACTTGATGTAATATGCAGTGTTTGGGTTGAAAGGGGGCATGAACAGCTAAAATGACATCTCATTTTTTTTCAGGGCCCTTTGTTCTCAAACAACAGGAAGTTGTAAAATCTCCAACAGCAAATTTCATTAGGTTTAGGCAATACTATAAGTGATGGTATTCTATTGAGTCATTGCCTTGAATGCGAATCAGGAGATTAACTATTGTGGCAAACTGTCAATCTTGACTCTTAAATTATTGCGAGTAGTGAATTTTTTGTTCTGGCTTTGAAGTTGAATTATTCTTTTCACTCACTATGTCAGTCTGAAAGGAGATTTGTCTTCTCAGCTGAGCTTTGCATGGTTTTCTTTAGGTAATTAATATTTCCCCTTTCTCCCCCACTATGCCAGTACTTTGTTATCATTCTCATTCATCAAGTCCCAAATATTTCTTTAAAATTCTGAGGGGCTTGACAGGTTAAACTGTATCCCATTATTGATGATATTAAACAACACCTTCTGAAAACGTGTCTTTAGCTTTCTGTCAGATTTTCAGTTAAATGTCATTATATTTGTATCTTTATTTCTTTAAGAGAGAGGGAGAGAGAGAGGTCATTCAGAATCACTTGCTAAAGCTCTCTACAACATGTTTTTAGACACAAAAAATATGACTTGGGAAAGAAGGAAAAGATCAGTTTTTTGGAAGCATTCTCAAATCTCCATTAACAGGCATATGAGCCTAAATGCACCCAAATGTCTGTCCAAGAATGTCCATAGAAACAACCTAAACTTCCAAATGAATGAAAAGTTAAATAAACCATGACACAATGCAATATTACATATTATTTAAAAAGGACGAAGTGCCTTTACCTAGACTCACTTGAAATGGAGCTCATGAAATGTCACTAGGAATAAAAAAGCAACTGCATAATAGTATAGTAGAATCACTTTTTTGGTAAAACATACGTCTTTATCATATATATATGAATGCATATCAACTATTAATTGTAGTTGGCTCTGAGTAACGAGAATTGGCAGTAATGAGTTGGGGAGGGCTTTTGCTGTAATTTGACATAACCTCTGTGCGCGCGCATGCGTGTGTGTGCGCGCGTGTGTGGGTGTGTGTGTGTGTTTTAACGATAAGCATGCATAAAAGTTTTAAAATGCATATGGGCAAAATAAAATAAGTTACTAAGCTCTCTCATTTTATAAGTGAGGGAACCGAAATGGAGAAATTCAGTGACTCTTACTCAAGCACAGCTCATTCGAACCAGAGATGGAATTTGGTTTCGGCTCTTTGGGCTTCACCTTCTGTGTGGTTCTCCTGTATATTACTCCTCTTCCTTACATTAATCATAAAAAATTGCTTTAATAATCAATATCCACATATTTGAAATCAGACAGAAATAAACCCCTTGCCCCCACCACAAAACCTTGGAATTTAAATCTTAGATGCTTAAATCTTACTTTTGTTCACAGTATCTGTAAATTCACTTTCCTCTAGGAATTAGATTTAAATTTATGCTGCATTTATGCTGCTTCGTGTCATGGTTTGGTCGCATAACACTAGGAGAGTCTCTATGGCTCAGCTCTTCTGACACAGGTGCTCATTGTAGTGAGACCTCTGAATCCATTTCACAAGGACTCACTCTCTAGGGACTCCCTATTTTTCTCCTGCTTTTTTCTTGGTCTCATTCCTTTCTTCCCCTCTGGCCGTCTGCAAGAAGTGGGTCCACATAGATGCTCCAGCATCTGAATTCACCCTGCTAAGTAATTTATTTACTGCTTTCTTCCAGTCTTATTTAAATTGCAGACATTTGGACTTATTAAACTGTTGATTCTCTTTCTGGGGGATCTGAACTCTTTGAGAGCTGAGGAAGGAAACATTGCAAGGGAGAGTGAAAGATGAGCAACAGAACGGGGAGTTTCCTCTTCCTTAACAACCATCAACCCAATTCTTGTCATCATCAGTGCTACCTATTACTGGGCATTGACTAGAGCCGGGCATAAGAGTAGGCACTTGACACAGACATATGCCTCAGTACAATCCTTTGGGCTGGATACGGTTATTGTTCCATTGGTACATAAGGAATGGAAGCAGATAAGGTAAAGCTTAGGTGATTTGTTCAAAGTCATATTGGCTAAGGATGTCCTTGCGTATTTTGGAGGAAAATCTTTTCTCAGGATTCAGTCTTCAAGTTGGGGGAGAAAAAAAGGGCAAGAAACCATAATAAGGCTCATCACAGAAGTGGAATTCTCTAACACTTTCTTTCCCCCAATGTATTCAGTTTATTAGTATATAGGGGCACTCTAACTTTCTAAAAACATCTATTGATTTCCTTGTGTGTGCAGATTTACAGAGACAATTTGTAGGTCTCAGATGCCGTTGTAACATTCACTGCTTTGCTGTGGATAGGAAGGATGTTTGTGAAAGAAGGCCAAGTAATGTCATCGTGTGGCCTCATTTGTGAAATGGATGGCTGTGTTCCTGGCACTGAGAAGGATGCCCTAAAGCCATTTGAAAGATGAAAGGGCTTATCTTGAAACAAGGTTTTCTGGAAGATCACAAACCAACCGTCTAAAATGTTAGTTCAGATAAAACAGAGCAAAGAACTACTGGAATTTTCAAGTCGAAATTTCTAATTAGGATTTTAGCAGCTTGTACAGAAATTATCCTTGCTTCAGCCTTAGGAGTTGATTCTTCTTATAGGTAGGGGAGAACATTTTCTTATCCCTTGCTTTTGGACTTCAAAGATACACAGCGATTAGAGTGTTTTCATTTTGCCTAGCTTTGGTATCGGGGCGTTCCTGTTGGGTTCTCTAGTCAAAATTCTTGTCTGCAGCTTGGAGCTGATTTTAATATAAATAGCAGGTTTGTCCTATCTCAGGTGCTTATTAAAATGTCATTCAGCAATTAGCCGAATCCAGAAAGGGACATAGTATGCCTTTATTCTGTCTCGAAGCTTATAGATATCTACGCTGGGAATCTCACTTTGCTTCCATCACACTGAAGCAGCTGTTGGTTTGGGTGCCTGGTCTATACATTTATAAGGGGCAGTTGCTGCTCTTTGGAGATATCTGACGGGAAATAACTTCTGCTCCCTTCTCTCTACTAACAGCACCAATTTTGGAAGTGGTAACAATCGATTCCCTAAGGCCGTCAGCTGCTCTGTAATGTGTTACGAAATATAAAAATTATTGAAGTATTCTACAAATGTTTGGATTTCACATAACCTTGAAAGTTGGATATCAAGTGCTATCCTAAAAGAAAGAAAGAGAGAAAGAGGAAGGAAGGAAGGAAGGAAGGAAGGAAGGAAGGAAGGAAGGAAGGAAGATGAATAAATAAAGAAAACATGCTTTACCCCTCTAAAATCCAGACTGCAATAAAGTATATGTCACTATTAGCAGTGGGATTCCGCCCCTTCCCCCACCCCTGCCCGCCAACAGATTTAGGGGCAATCTCTGAGATGTTGCTATCACACTAAAAGGGTTAAGTTTTTAGGACAAGTCTGAAAGAGTTTTAATTTTCTCAGCACGTTGCCTCATCTCTGGTAGCTGCCACAACATGCCTCATTTTGGTAGCACAGCAGTTGACACATTCTTTGGGCATGGAAAAAGTAACAAAAATCAGAAATCTCCCCTCCTCACTCTCATCAGTGAGAGCCATGAGGAAATATAATTAAGGATTTGCATGCTTAGTATAATGAAAATATTCTTTCCAGTTCTGTTTGGTTCCAAATTAATAATAAGCAAAAGGAAAAGAAACTCAGTACAAAGGGTGTGTGTGCTGTGTACTTAACAAAATTTAATAATTAGATTAATTGGCACATTACTTTTTCTTTTATTTTTTTTTAGATTGACAACTAATCCACTTGTCTACTTCCTATTAAATACATTTTTTCCCCAAGGAAACTGTCTCAAGTCTTCTTTTTTGATCATTCCTCTCAAAATTCTGGATTAGGAATTTCAAAAAAAAAAAAAAAAAAAAGGCATTGGGCCAGCTTCTGGAATAGTGGAAGGAGGACCTCCAAAAATTCACTGTTCCATAAAAGAAATGAGAATACTGGCTAAACTGTCAAGATCAATTTTAGGGTATCTCTGGAAATTAAAACTTGCAAAAACCTAGGGAGAGTTTATTAAAAAAATGGGTGAATCTTAGCAAGAACAGCAGGATTTATGACATTTTGAAACTTGCTGTAATTCTACCCTCTTCATGAGCTCAGTAGTCTTGAAAACCAATAGACTTCCGCTGTGGTCACTGTCAAAACCAAGAGCCTTGCCAGCCACTGGAGGAGGAAAATGGCTTCAGAGCTCCCCTAAAGCTTACTCCACAGAGAACTTCCACTCTCTGGCCTGTCTGTAAGTTTGCTGAAAACAAGCTGCAGGGCTTGTGTGTTTGTTTGAGCCATCCTGATGTATATTATTAGTAAGAAGTTCTGAAGGAATATTTTGTGGCTCAATGACAGTAGTAGAGACCCAAGATCTTTCCATCACCCTGAATGAATTGATTCGTCTTCCTTGTGTGGGTAACCTCATGGTCACAGGGTGGCTGCCAGAGCATCAGGCCCTGTGTCCCTAGCATCCCATGCAGAAAGGAGAGGAGTACGTGGGAGATCGGTCTCCTTTCATTAGTGGGGAAAATTTCAGAAGCTCAGATGTTGTTCTCTTATGTCTCCTTTCCCAGAACTGGGCCACATAGCCACTTCTAGTTGCCAGGGAGGCTGGAAAAGAGACTATTTGACGAAGGAGATAAGAATATCATGATTTACTCAGAGAAATTAATACTTATCTGTAGGAGTTTGGCACATTAAAGCCTGCACAACAAGCGTTTTCTTCTTCCTCTTTTTCTTTCTTTCTCTCTCTCCCTTTTCTTTTCCTTTCTTTTCCTTTCTTTTCTTTTCTTTTCTTTTCTTTTCTTTTTTCTCTCTTTCTGCCTTCCTGCCTTTTTTTTTTTTTTTTTTTTTAATCTGGGAAGATTTGGGGACAGGAGGAAACTAATGGTGTTAGTTACAGGCAAGGGTTATCCCTGATTCATTTTTTTAATTGAAGTATAGTTAACATATAATATCCTATTAGCTTCAGGTACATATCATAGTGATTTGGTATTTTTCTGTTATGAAATGATCCCCACAATAAGTCTAGTTACCGTGTCTCACTACACAAAGTTTTTATGATATTATTGACTATGTTCTCTATGCTGTACCATTTGGCTCTGGGAGTTTGTCCTCCCCTTCCCCTGAAAACTTCTTCCTTGGGTAACCAGTAGTTTGTTTCCTGCATCTATGAGTCTGTTTCTGTTTGGTTATGTTTGTTCATCAGTTTTATTTTCCAGAGTCACACGTAAATGAAATCACCCAGTATTTGTCTTTTCTGAATTCACTTTGTATGATACCCTCTAGCTCTATCCATGTTGTTGCAAATGGCAAGATTTTATTCTTTTTTATGGCTGAGTATGTAATATTATACTCTATTATGTATGTATACCACAACGTCTTTATCCATTCATCTATCAGTAGACACTTGGGTTATTTCCATATCTTGGCTATTGTAAATAGTGCTGTAATGAACATAGGGGTACACATATCCTTTCGAATTGATGTTTTGTTTTCTTTGCATAAAAAACCAAAAGTGGAATTGCTGGATCATATGCTAGTTCTATTTTTATTTTTTTTGTGGAACCTCTATTACTGTTTTCCATTGTGGCTACACCAGTTTATATTCCCACCAATAGTATATGACGATGCCCTTTTCTCCACATTCTCTTTAACACTTGTTATTTCTTGTCTTTTTGATAATAGTTATTCTGACAGGTGTGAGGTGACATATCGTTGTGGTTTTGCTTTGCATTTCTCCAATGATGAGTGAGGTTGAGCACCTTTTCATGTGCTTTATGGCCATGTATATATCTTCTTGGGAAAACTGTCTCTTCACATCTTCTGCCCATCCATTCTTTACTCTGGTTGGTCTTTTTGATATTAAGTTGCATAAGTTCATTATGTATTTTGGATTTTAACCTCTTTTTGGATATATTATTTGCAAGCATGTTTGCCATTCCGTAGGTTGCCTTTTCATTTTGTTGATGAGTTTATTCACTGTGCAGAAGCTTTTCAGTTTGATGTAATCTCATTTGTTTATTTTAACTTTTGTTGCCCTTTCCCAAGGAGAATGGCCCAAGAAATATTGCTAAGATCACTGTCAAAGAACTTCCTGCCTATGTTTCCTCTAGGAGTATAATGGTTTTAGGTCTTACATTGAAGTCTTTAGTCCCTTTTGAATTTATTTTCAAACATGGTATAAGATAGTGCGGTACCTTTTCATACTTTTGCATGTCGTTGTCCAGTTTTTCCAATACCAGTTATTGAAGAGACCATCTTTTCATTGTGGTGTATTCTCGCCTCCTTTGTCGTAGATTAATCGACCACATAAGCGTGGGTTTATCTCTGTCCTCTATTCTATCCTGTTGATCTTTGTGTCTGTTTTTGTGCCAGAATCAAACTGTTTTGATTATTATAGCTTGTAGTATAGTTTGAAATCGGGGAACACAATACCTCTAGATCTGTTCTTCTTTCTCAAGATGACTTTGGCTATTCGGGATCCTTTGTGGTTCCATACACATTTTAGGATTGTTTGTTCTAGTTCTGGGAAAAAAGCCTTTGTTGTTTTCATTTGGATAGCATTAAATCTATAGATTGCTTTGGGTAGTCTAGACATTTAACAATATTCATTCTTCTAGTTAATGAGCATGGTATTATTTTTCCATTTATTTGTGTTGTTTTTAATTTCTTTCATTGATGTCTTATAATTTTCAGAGTATAGGTCTTTCACCATCTTGGTTAAATTTATTCCAAGGAATTTTATTTTTTTTTTGATGCAATTGTCAGTAAGATTGTTTTCTTAATTTCTCTTTCTGATAGCTTCTTATTAGTATATAGAAACACAAATTGTTTGTGTATGTTAATTTTGTATCCTAGAACTTTCTTGAATTCATGTATTCTAATTGTTTTATTGGTGGAGTTTGTAGGTTTTCTATATATAGTGTAACATAAATACCCACAAAATGGAATATCATTCAGCCATAAAAAAGAGTGAATACCACTGTGTGCTACAACATGATGCTAAGTGAAAGAAGTCCATCCAAAAGGCCACATATTACAGCATCCCATTTATATGAATTGTCCATAGGCAGATTTATAGAGGTAAAAGGTAGATCATTGCAGGAGTGGAGTGGAGGAGGAGGTGGGGAGTGACTTTTAGTGTTTAATATATGGGGATTCTTTTGAGGATGATGAAAATGTCTTGGAATTGGATAGTGGTGAGGTTGCACAACTTTGTGAATATATTTAAAACATCGAGTTGTACGTTTTAAAAGGATGAATTTTATGGTATGTGAATTATATCTCAATAAAGTTATTTAAAAAAAAGTCACTCCCCAGCTGTTTTCAGTTAATGCTCTCAGGGCTTGTGTGTATGAGTGACTCAGCAGAACCCCTTGTTTCTAACTTATATTTTTATGAGAGCCAAAGTATTTTGCAACACAGCAAACATATATTAAACAAAATGTAATCATCACATTTCACTGTTATAAACTGGATAAACAAAACAGATTTCTTTACAGGCACCATATGGAGATGGGATTCACCCATAAATACATCCAAGTTACTGTGGTCATTTTATACTGAGCTTGGGTTGGCAGAGAAAAAGAGAAAGGGAAGTTAAGGTAGAGTGATCCAAGCCTGATGATTTTGCTCTTGATCAGCAACAATAAAAAGGCTTTTGTTAGATTCTTAACTGACCAGCCTGGCTCCCTTTTACTGATTACATTCAACAGATAATAGTTTCTTGGCTAGGTACTGGTATTTATTTTAGATGTTGAGATTTTACTGTGATTAAATTAATTAAAATCTGTCTTCTTGGCGTCCTAAATAAAGCCTATACCACTCAGAGTTTAAGCAGTTTTTTTTTTTTCTTAACTTGGAGAATGATTAAAAAGAGATTGCTGTCTCCTTGAAAAAGAAAAACTCAGACTCCTCTACTCCGTACCATAATAAAAAAATGATAATCAATAAAACACTTGAGCTTTTGGCAATGAAGATGACTTTAGACCATTCCTGTGTATTTTTTGTTGGTTTGACCCATTTCTTTCCAGGTAAATACCTTTGTTTATTTAGTGTTCGCATTTTATTCTAACATTTCAGTGTTAACATTTTATTCCCAGTTCCTTAGATGCACAAGAATATATTATAAATAGATAATATCCTGCTGGCATTCTTTTAAATGCTGTTAGAAATAACCAACTACAGCATTTAAAACAGAGTGCACTTAAGAAATTTTAACAGTTTGAGTTTTGAGACTTAAGTTTTTAGGTGTTCACATGCATAAGTATTTACATTTTGCTCTATGTTTGCTGACTTAAGTCTTACGTGCTCGTATGATCTTGATATAACCAAGGATGTAAACCTGAGGAAATGTAATTGTGAAATTGGATTGCAATTTACATTTTCCATGGAAGCAAACTCAGGATTTTGTTTAGGCTGTGTGTTGACAAGTTATTTCAGAGAGAGGTTGAAACGTAGATCAAGTATAACTCTTCCTCCTAGTGAACCTCTTTTGCTATTTGACAATTACTTTACTTTGGATGTATTTATATTAATTTTGTCACCAGAAGACAAAGAGGAAGACTTTGCAAACTGAGTTATTTATATCATTTTTTACATTTAAGGAATCTTGGGGGTAAAACTTGTTTAGGTCCGATTTATATTGTGTAATTCCTATGTGGATATGAATATAGTAATATTGAAGGGTAATTTAGATTTTCTGTTGCTTTTTCCTAGTGAATGGTTTTGCTCAAGAATGCATATAAATTACAAATTAGAAGAAACAATGTCTTTAGAATGTCGAACCCATATTGGTGACCAAAGTAGTCTAGCATTGTCATAAACAACTGAAGGATCTGAAAATGTTCCTAAACGAGGTGGGATGGTATTATCCCAGATCTGCTCAGCAACACGAATCCCAAAAGGAAGAATTAGATTAGTAGGCAATTGGGGTCAGCCTGATTTTGGAACAATTACATCCAAAATGGGAGTGTTTTTTCAGACCTTGGTCAGAATCGAAGTAATCTCTGAAAGTTTTGGAGATTAAATTCAGGAATTTTCAGGTAACATGAATGCATGATAGCATTTCCACGTCCCATTCACACAGACATCCCTAATGGGTAAGGATAAACTTTACTCTTCAGCCCGAAGATAAAGTCTGATAGCCAGCTTCCAGGATGTCCCCCAGCTTCCAGGATGTCCCCCATTGATCCTAGCCTCCTGTATCCAGGTCCCTCTGTAGTTCCTTCCTACATTGCATAAGGCTGGCCTGTTTTTCCCATAGAATACTGCAGAACTGAAGTATAGGAAAAGTGTGACTTCTGAGGCCAAGTCGTAAAAGGCACTGTAACAACTGCCTTGCTCTCTCTTGCATCCCTTCCACTGGGGGCAGCCAGCTGCCATGTCATGAGGACCCTCAAGCAACCCTATGAAGAATTCTAACGATGAGGCCTCCCACTAACACTCAGCACCAACTTGGTAGTCATCTGAGTGAACCATCTTAGAACTGGATCCTTCAGCTTCAGTCATGCCTTCAGGTACTGCCATCTCATGAGAGGCCCTGAGCCAGAACCACACAGCTAAGCTTCTCTGCATTTCCTGACCTCTAGAAACTACAAGAGATAATAAATGTTTATTGTTGGTATCTCAATCAGTTGAGCAGCTGACTCTTGGTTTCTGCTCAGGTCATGATCTCATGGTTCGTGGGATGTCAGGTTCTGCACTGACAGTGCTGAGCATTGTTGTTCAAGCTGCTGCATTTGGTGTTAATTTGTTACAAAGCAATAGGAAACTAATGCACAATGTGTGAAAGTTGATCCTAGCAAGCTTAAATGAGGCAGTGAGAAACTGAGTGAGGGAAGAGGGGTAAAGTTTGTAAATGTGGACAACTGGACTCCATCCCATTGAGGAAACATTGAGGACTGTTTAGTTTGTACCTGAGAGTTGTGTCTCAAAGGGATGGGGAAGCTTGTATATCTTTACGCCAACTCCCACTCCTCATTGGCTAAAGATTGCCCAGGGGGCCGTTAAATCCTCAGTACTTCCTGACTGCCTTGTCCCTGGCCTTTGAAAGAATCAGAAAATCCTCAGAGAAGCAAAAAGCTGTAGGTGATTGAAATGGGAAGCTGTCCGCCTGTAAAAGAACTGTTCTACTGAGGCCACCGGTGAACTCCAGATGGGGGTGGATTGAGCAGATGATGGGGTGGATTATAGAGTGAGCCTTCAATAATGTCTGCCATACAGCTTGGTTCTTTTTCATTGCCGCACTTGAAGCAGCCACACCCAAACAATTCGAGAGGACAGCCCACTGGTCTTCCATAGTCCTCTAGTCTAGAATATAGTCCCCACTCTTTGTTCCACCCTTTCTACTCAATACCACTTTCCACCAGGTGAGGTCTTTCTTAACAATCAAAGATCAAAGATTAGCTACCCAGCGAACCTTCCCAAATAATTCCTTGTTTGCCTAAGTTGCTGGTTGTTTAGATAGTCACAAGGATGGTAATCACTTCTTTAGGTGTTTATCTCCCTGACTTGCCTGCTGGTGAACTTCTGCTCATCCTTATACTCCCTGTGTCTGGCACATATTAGGCCCTCAAAATATATAAGCTAAAAGAGCAGTTCTAGAGGCCTTGAGGTAAAGGCGCAAACCTCACTGTTCCGCAATATTCCCTCAGAGCTTATTCTCCCTCAGAGGTACTCACAGACATGTGTTTTACAGCGGGTAAAAGAATCATATTTACATACATCTGGATTACTTGGATTACTCTCTACAGAAGGAGTAATCCAAGTGAGAATAAAGATTTTGCCAAACTGGGTTTAGGAAGATAGAAATTTAATCTTCAAGCCGTCCAATACTCGAATTTGCTTACCATATGTGCTTTTTAAATTGTACTCTTCTGGCTTGGTAGAGAAACTTTTTACTTTAAAAAAAAATGGACTCTGCTCAGCAAAGTTATTGAATGGCTATGTTACCATGTGAAGTGTGGCACGAGGTTTGGTTCCCATTATTAAAGTTTGAAGGATATTGTTTATATGGGGAGAAGGGGGAGGGAAGTGACCAGTGCTGTTTTCAAAGCTGGCATTGTTTCTAAAGGTCCTTGGGGAATGTTACCATCCCCAAACATTAACAGATGTCATTTTCCTGTCCTGGATTGACCCAAGGCCCTTACCCGTGGTTCCCTTGTGCAGCGATTTAGCCCGTGTGGATTTTGTCATCATTCCCTCCAGGGCAGGACGAGCAAATAGAAGAGAAGTGGGTTTCATTTGACCTCATTTTGTTTTGTTTTTCTCCCATCACAGCCACTCCGTGGCTTATGTTCGGAGCATCCAATAGTTGCTGGACCTGGAGGATCCCTTCTTGTTGGATGCCAAGAGTTAAATGGATTCAGCGCATTTTCCAGGGGGCATTATGAAAGGTGCTAACAGATGTCGATTTCAGCTTTGTCATTAAAGTGCTTCTCAAAAGCCACCTGATGTCTCTGGGTTAGAGCTTTTCTTTCAGCCTTTTCTCATTACATTTTAGCTCTGTTTTGTGAATAAACCTTTGAAGAAATCTGAGAGCTATTTTGGAAACCCAAGGAGTAGAACACTGGAAATGTCTAAGCTCTGAAATACGTGTTTGACCTTATTCCTCATGCCAGTGGTCCAGGGAAGGCAAAGGCAGATGCTAAGTACTTTCCGTGCTCAGAAAGATAATATTTCTTTAAAAAATTAACCATAAATTTTATTATAATTTCATATATGCACACAGTTTTCCACTGTGGTCTTTGTAAAACAATTCTTAAAATTTTGTGTTAAAAATTCATGTCATGTTTGGAAACTTTGACTGGTTTTATTTATCCTAAAGGTGTATATAATAAATCCAATGATATGCATTCAAATACTCTTTCCTTCCATAGTTACCTGTCACAGAGACAAGTAATAAATAACAGTAAAGCTTTACAATTTGCATTTTCAGAAATGGCTTGGGACCTATCTGACTTCAAGTAAAACATAGAAACCTCTTAATTCAGCTGATTTCATTTCACTTTGGTTCTAGTTGACACCACCTAGTTTTTTTGGGGCGGGAGGGGTGCTGATTCAATTAAGATTGTGGGCAGTATTTCACTTTTTACAACAGTGAACAGAAGAGTAGTGTCTGAGAGTGCTCTTTTACATACATAGCCCCGCTTTCAGCTCACAGGAAATGATCCTGTACAGACATACAATGTCAAGGAGATATCTTGTATTTGCTGGCCAAGCATCCCTGCCCCTTTCCTTAGAGAAAAGCAGCCCACGTGTCCATGTAGGAACCACCAACCTCTCATTCCCAGTCTTTCTCCTGATCCCATAGATGGGGATGATTTTACTTTGAAGCTCCTGGAGTGGGCGCAAGACTCAGGCTGGGCCAATCCAAAAACCAGTTTTCACCAGATTACAATGATTGTTTCATGGAGGTATGGGCACCTGTCCTAAATCAAGCCTTTCTGAGAACTTTTGCTGGAATTAGCAGAGAAGAGCTGCACATATCTTCAGAATCTTGGATGTCAGGAATCTTAAACTCAGACTTGGCAGTGGCCTTGGTGGTGGAGAGAATCTGTTCTTGACGTGAAGTAGTTCAGAGGAAAGCTGAGCCAGGAGATGGTGAGAAAGAGTCCTGTGAGATCTAGCCATGCCAGGAACAACTGACCTTAGCCTTCCCTCGTAAATGAGACAGTAAGGTCCCCTTTTGTTGTTGTTTTTGTTGTTATTTAAGGCCAAGAGTTGGAACCCAAACTCAGCTACCGAACTGCCTGTGAGATCCTTGGGAGGGTGCAGTGTGACTTCCTGCAGACTTGGCTGGGTCCTGGGAAGAGAGGGAAGGAGGTCCATAAAGAAATGTGCTGCTCTGGCCATCGCTCCAGTTCTTTGCCTTGAACACCCTAATTTCTGGCAATTACTTGTTTACCCATTTTTGGGTGGAGGAAGCCAGAATGAATGCAGAACATGTGCCTTAGTTCAAACTCCTACTTTATACTACTCACAACCTCCTCCCAGTCCTTCCCAGCACTAAACACCCGAGCTTCCCCTCTGTGGGCTGCAACTTCTATGTTCAGTCAAGGTGGGTACATTTCAAGATGTTTTGAGGAGACTTTGCCTCCAGGTCCTGGGGAGAAATTAACCATAGGAAATAAAGGACGTCAAGCCATCACAGTTGGGGTTTCCCCGCTGCATTTCCCATCCTGTTCAAACTGCAATTTTATGTTCATAATTGCATTTGAAGTAGGGAGAAAAAAAAAGGCTTTTTCTTAACAGTGTTTGAAAACCACTTGGATTTCTAAGCTTCCTTCTTGCTTGTTTCTCTGACATCGTCAAAATATTAATCCCCGAGAACTTCATGTTGAAGTGTCTAGAGCCTTGTCTGCAACTCAGCTGAGCTAAATCTCTAGACTGATGTGTTGAGCCTAAAATGCCGTTAACCTTCTCCCATGTCTACGTCGTTGGTGTGCCTTCTTGGTGGTGTTGACGATGTTCACATAACTGACTTCCTCTCTGGAAAGGGCCTACTTGAACTATGGCTTAATGTATTTCTTTCTTTTAAAAGGAAACTGTTAAATTTTTTAAAAATTGCATAAGCAGTACTTGTTCATTATAGAGATAAAAGAAAATCAAGATATTAAGGGGGAAGTTATCTTCCATAGTCCCACTACCTTAAAATAAGCCACTTTTCTGCTGAAATATCTCTAACAGCTTTCCATTGCATTTGGGATTAAATCCCCTTTTCCGAGCCTGGCCCACCACCCCCCTGGCCAGTCCCTGAGCACACCCGTTGGCCCCCTTGCATTCTCTGCCTTCCTCGACTTCATTTAGTTCTTTGAAAGAGTTCATTTGCTTTCATTTCCATTCCTTTGTACCTGTCATTACCCACCTTCTTCACTGGGCTAGGTGCTGTCTCCTCTTATGGTTTCAGCATAGAGGGCCTCTGAGAAAGCTGCTTTTCCCAAAGGGGTCTTCGTTAGACACACACTTCCAGAATATCCTCTACTTTCCTGCGCACTACCCCGATATAATTTTGTCACTTGTTTATTTACCTTTATTTCCCCATAAATTCATGATAATAGAAACTAAACAAATCTTTTTCACCATTATGCCCTCACTGCTTAGTTCTCATCTGATATAAAGTCATTACTCAGTATAGATTGGCCGAATGAATCAATGTTGTTCAACAATTTGTTTTCAATTGAGATTTCATTTTTTAAAAAAGGTTTCAAGTTCAAGTAAAGTTGAAAAGAAGGCACAAAATATTTCGCATACCCCTTCTGCCTCCTGTGTACAGCCTCCCTGATTATCAGCCTGCCCCACCGGAATGGTTCATTTATTGCAAGTGATGAAGCTACAAGGGTGCATTATAATCACCCAAAGCCCATAGTTTACGTTACAGTTTTAGTTTTTTTTAAGTTTCTTTATTTTATTTATTTTGAGAGAAAGAGAGAGTGAGTGTACCTGTGTGCACACGTGAGCAGTGTATGCAAGCACAGGCGAGTGCATGCAGGTGGAGAAGGGGCAGAGAGAGAGTGAGAGAGAGAGAATCCCGAGCAAGCTTTGCACTGTCAGTGCAGAGCCTGATGTGGGACTCGAACTCACAAAGCCTGAGATTATGATCTGAGCCAAAACTCGGAGCCAGCTGCTTAACGGACTGAGCCACCCAGGTCCCCCATGTTACAGTTTATTATTGGTATTTGGACAAATGTATCATGACATGTATCCATCATTATGGTATCATACAGGGTATTTCTACTGCCCTAAAAATCATCTGTGATCTGCCTATTCATACCTCCTTCCTCCTCCCAGCCGCCACTGATCCTTTTACTGTCTCGATAGTTTTACTTTTTCCAGAATGTCCTATAGCTGGAATCATACAGTATATAACCTTTCAGGTTGGCTTCTTTCACTTAGTAATATGTACTTAAGTTTCCTCCTTGTCCGTTCATGGCTTCATAGCTCATTTCCTTTTAGTGCTAAATAATACTCTCTTGTGTGTATGTACCACAGTTTATCCGTGCATAAACTGAAGGACATCCTGCTTGCTTCCAGGTTTTGGCAATTATGACTAATGCTGCTATTAACATCCAGGTGCAGGTTTTTGTGCAGACATAAGTTTTTAACTCTTTTGGCTAAATACCAATGTATATGATTGCTGGATTTTTTGCTAAGAGTATGTTTAGTTTTTTGAGAATTTACCAAACTGTCTTCCAAAGTGTCTGTACTATTTTTCTTTCCACCAGTAGTAATGAGAGTTCTTACTGTTCTATATCCTCACCAGCATTTAGTGTCATTGGTGTTCTGGATTTCGGCTATTCTAATAGGTGTATAGTGGTATTTTATTGTTGTTTTAATTTTGTATTTGTGTGATGACATGATTTGGAGCATCTTTTCATCTGCTTACTTACCATCTACAGGTTTCTTTGGTAAGGTGTTTGTTAAAGTCTTTAGCCCATTCTTTAATTGGGTCGTTTGGTTTTTTTTTATTATTATTAAGTTTTAAGAGTTCTTTGTATATTTTGGATAGCAGTTCTTTATCAGATGTGTCTTTTGCAAATACTTTCTCCCTGTCTGTGGTTTGTCTTCTAATCCCCTTCACATTATCTTTTGGAGAGCAGAAGTTTTTTTTTTTTTTACTTTTAATTCTTTGATGGATTGTGCCTTTGGTGTCATATCTAAAAAGTTATCACCATACCCAAGGTCAGCTGGATTTTTCCTGTGTTTTCTTCTTCAAGGTTTATAGTTTGCATTTTACATTGAAATTTGTGATCCGTTTTTGAGTTAAGTTTTGTGATGTCCGTATCTAGATTCATTTCTTTGTGTCATTGTACTGGCACCATTTATTGAAAAACTTCATTATATTTCCTTTGTTCCTTTTTGAAAATCAATTGACTATGTATACGTGGGTCTACTTCAGGGCTTTTTACTCTCTCTGTTCATTGATCTGTTTATGTATTCATTTGCAATACCATACCGTTCTGATTATGATAGCTTTATAGTAAGCCTTGAAGTCAGGTTGTTTCAGTCCTCCAACATTGTTTTCCTTCAATATTTTGTTGGCCATTTGGCATCTTTTGCCTCTCTGTATAAACTTGAGAATCAGTTTCTTAATATCTATAAGATAACTTGCTGGGATTTTGATTAGGATTGCATCGAATCTATAGATTAAGTTGGGAAGAACTGACATCATGATAGTATTGAACCTTCCTATCCTTCAATATAGACCATCTGTCCATTCATTTAGTTTTTGTGAACTTTTTGCTATACCTCTCTGGTTTATTTCTTCCTCCAAAAATTTATTTTTTAAACATAGTTTGTGCCAACAGTTGAAACTTTAGTCTTTCTTTGGGTGTACTATTAAACCTATATGCAGTAAGGGAGAAAAATTTCTCCTTGTTTTAATAGTTGCCTCTTCCTTGCTGGGCATTGCTATAATTTATGTGCTCTGCCCCTGCTCTGTGCCAGGCATGGTGCTGGATGCTTGTCCAGATGTCAGATCTAGTATATTGCCTAGCACTGTGCAGTGTAGTGAGGCTATATCACTCCTATTCTCTAGATTAGAGAATGGAATCTTCTAGAAATTAAGTAAATTGCCTAAGGACACACAATGGTTAAGTATCTAAATTGAGATCTGACCTGGGATTTGGAAGTATGTATGAATTCAAGGTATTACTTTACCCCTATGATTGTTGCCTGCCTCTGAACTCAGGCCAGACTAAAGAAGTCTTTGTTGATCCATATTCAACTTTTCACTGGATTCCAACAAAATAAAGAGCTTAAAAAATGAAATCATCTCCAATTCCATTAGCTTATCTGGAGGGTGAGGTTGCATGCATAGTAGACATGAAATTGTAAGTAAAGTTTCGACCCATCTTAATATGGAACATCTTTTGTTGCTGCTGCTACTTTGGAAGAGGTTGTTTAGCTGATCTGGAGAATGAGATGTCTTCCTGAAGGATGACAAGAAAATACTTCCTCACTTCTGTGAAATAGAGTTAAATAATTCGATTTTAAAAACCAAACCCTCCCTGTCCTGAAGGAAATGGCAACCAAATTTTAGCCTGCTGAATTTAGATTATGGTTTTTTTTTAATTTTTCTTAATGTTTATTTATTTTTGAGACAGAGAGAGACAGAACATGAGTGGGGGAGGGGCAGAGAGAGAGGGAGACACAGAATCCGAAGCAGGCTCCAGGCTCTGAGCTGTCAGCACAGAGCCCGACGCGGGGCTCGAACTCACGGACCGTGAGATCATGACCTGAGCCGAAGTTGGACGCTCAACCAACTGAGCCACCCAGGCGCCCCTAGATTATGTTTTAAATAAGGCAGTGGTTTCCTACTGGGCCAAGCAAAGAAAGTAGGTATGGGGATGGTGGGTAGTTGAGCGGCAGTCTGTGGGAAGAAAATCCTAGAGAAAGGAGCCTAAAACCTGTGGCTCTGGGAAGAAGGGACTTGGCAGTACCTCGGAGCTGCTGGGAAGGTGGTTGGTAGACTGGCCCTCAGAAGAAAATGACTCACTTTACACGGCATATGCCAAGAGCTCCAGCTGACTGGCAGTCTGATCTTCAATATAAGAGTATTTGGAGGGCCTTAGCTGGGACTCTCCGGCATGAACAACACCTGGCCCAAGCCAGAGGCCTTTCTCTGCCTCCATCTAAGAATTCATGAGTGCACCTCTCTTCCTTCTCCCTTCTGCTGTAAATTTGAGGGGCCCTCTTGAAGCAGGATGGAATTGAACACCCTCCTGGTTTGAAATGGGACTGAACATGGAGCAGACATGTCTCTTAAGCCCACTTGAACAAAGAGGCTTGCTTTGGGTGGTTTTGGAATGTGAGACTGGAATCAGGATGCAGACAGCACAGTCCAGACACCCTTTCATCGTTCGTAGAAAATGGTACCACAACGAAGCCATTCGAGGGCGGCTCCCGATGTGTGTTCTGATGACGTCGTGTTTCAGCTGAATCTCCCACAAATCAAGGACAGTGCTGAGCCTTCCTCATGATCTTGTAGCATTAGTTAGTTTTGCTTTTCTCCTTCTGCTTCCTGAATCTCCTCACCCTTCCAGATTTTATGTTTGATCTTACCATGAAGTTCTGACTCTGCTTTTCCCGTAAGAAGTCCATCCTCCTCAGTATTTTGTGAGGCGTCAATAATTTCTCTCTAGAGCTGGGATGCCTCTCAGGAAAAGGTTGTATCAGTTATCTACAGCTAATCACTGTGACCTTCGGGTGCTCATGTGCCTGCAACGGCAGCCGTCTGTGAAAGTGTGCTTTGGTAGTTTCACCGTGTAGATTTACATCATAGCGCCTGGCACAGTGCCCAAGCTCCATCCTCTCCTTCCTCATTTGTGGAATGAATTAATGAATTTGTGCATATATGCATGAACAAATAAAAAAGCAAAACAAAAACAAGAAACAAACAACAACAAAACAAACATGTGCACCGTGACTATCAAAGTGAAATTGAGAAGTTTAGAAATTGGCAGAGTGAAAGGAAAAGTTATCTCTCGTATCTGAAGAGTGCACCAGATACACCATTGAGGGAAGCAACATTAGTAACTGCCACTCATGCCTCAAAGGTGGGCGAAGGTCCCATATAACCAGCCCAGCCCAGCCCAGCCGTCTTGCACAGGCAGAGCCTCTCCTAGGCAGCCCTTGTAATAGTGACAAACTCCTCTCTCACTGCTGTGACCTCAAATTTACTGCTTCCATCTCCTAGCTAAGTTTTATAACCTGTGCAACTTTGGTATCTAGACTGACCTGACATTTAAAGAGTGAGTTTATGGGGGATGAGGTAGTATTAGCTGTCCCATGGCTAGAGGTAGAATCCCTTTATGTCACCTTTTGGTTCAGAATCTTTTCCTCTTTAACTTCCTTTCCATTCCTGTAAATCAGGACTCTCATGCTCAGAAGCTTTATGAGGTTGTAGTGGGAAATAGACATGAGGGACGATGCCAGGGATAAGATAATAGGGAGTGTGGTGAGTTCAAGCACGTGCTCCGTCTGAAGGGACAGATGTACATTTTAGCTCGAAATATTGTATGAGAGGGCATCGGCAAACTGCTTCTCTTAGAAAAGTCTGAAGTTTGGGACTGAGTGTGGAGCTCGTGTGTCTCCTAAACCCATGAACATGTAAAAATGTTCAGCTTTGGCATTTTGGCAGCAAATTTTTTAAAAACTTGAAAATATCACGTGGACTAAATAGCACGTGTATTCAAAACCTTACCTCTGGTTTTTTACTGGAAAAATTCTGCCTTCCAGTGAACTTGACTGCAAAGCTAGCATATACATGTATAAGTAGTGTCTCAAATCATTTGATATTTTTTGAAATTTTCAATTAAATTCCAGTTAGTTAGCATATAGGGTAATGTTAGTTATAGGTATACAATATAGTGATCCAGCATTTCCATACATTCCCTGGCCCGCATCAGGATAGGTGCACTCCTCAATCCCCACCACCTGTATAACCCACCCCCCCCACCTCTCTTCTGGTACCCATCAGTTTTTCCCTGCAGTTAAGAGTTTGTTTCTTGGTTTGCCTCTCCCTCTCTCTCTCTCTTTTTTCCCCTTTTCTTGTTTGTTTTGTTTCTTAAATTCCATGTATGAGTGAAATCATATGGTATTTGACTTCTGTGACTGAATTACTTCGCTTAGCATAATACTCTCGAGCTCCTTCCATGCCATTGGCAAATGGCAGGATTTCATTCCTTTTATGGCTGAGCAATATTCCATTGTGTGTGTGTGTGTGTGTGTGTGTGTGTGTGTGTGTGTGTCTGTGTATGTTTGTGTGTGTATATCACACCTTCTTTATCCATTCATCAATTGTCGAACACTTGGGCTATTTCCATAATTTGGCTATTGTAGATAGTGTTGCTATAAAATTTGGGATGGTGCGTATCCCTTTGAATTAGTATTTTTGTGTTCTTTCAGTAAATACCCAGTAGTGCGATTGCTGGATCACTGAGTGGTTCTAATTTTAGCTTTTCGAGAAACGCCCAGGCTGCTTTCCGCAGTGCTTGCACCAGTTTTCCTTCCCACCAATAGCGCAAGAGGGTTCCCTTTTCCTCACATCCTCACAGACAGTCGTTTCTTTTGTTGTTGGTTTTAGCCATTCTGACAGGTGTGAAGTAATATCTGATTGTAGTTTTCATTTGCATTGCCCTGATGATGAGTGATGTTGAGCATCTTTTCATGTGTCTATTGGTCATCTGTGTGTCTTTTTTGCAAAACGTGTCTATTTGTGTCTTCTGCACATTTTTAGTTGGATTATTCTTTTTTGTGGTGTTGAATTTTTTAAGGTCATTATATATTTTGGATTCTAATCTCGACTGGATATGTCATTTGCAAATAGCTTCTCCCATTCTATAGGCTGCCTTTTAGTTTTGTTGACTGTCTTCGTTGCTGTGAAGCAGCTTTAAATAATTTGATATTAATCTGTGCCTCTCTATGCTAACATCTGAAGATGATTTCTCTTGTAAAAACATCTTTATGTGAATTTAAAGTGCTCACTCTAATGCTACCCTTTCACTCTTTTGTGTTTTATTAAAAGAAACAAGGATCTGCTTAACTTTGTATCTCTTTGCAAGTAGGAGAGTTAGTGGTCAAGAGTACAGTCTCTGGAAATTTTCTGCCGGGATATGTGACCTTGGGCAAGCTACTTAATCTTGCCATGCTTCAGTTTCTTATATGTATCAAATGGAGAGAATAATAGTACCTGGTTTACAGAGTTGTTGCAAGGATTAACGGAGTTATGTGTAAATTAGATTAGAGCCAGGCACACAGTACACACACAGTAAGTTATGCTATTTTTAGGATTATCTTGTTAGTATTTTTAGTGAATTGTGCTTATCCTTGGATCTACCCATCGATTTTGTCTTTCATGTAGATCACAGCTGAATGACGTTTGGTTGTATGGACTGCTTTTTATAACATGTTGGCAGATGAACGTTAAGTGTAGCAAAACAAAATCCCCAGGTGTTCTCATTTGGATATCCTCTGTGGGACTCAGGAAGCCCTCAGGACATATAGACATTGGCAAAAAAGAAGGGATAGAACTGGGAGTTGAGACCTTCCAGAGACAGCTTCTGAAGTTCTGAGATAGGGGCCCAGACTGATTTAAAACTAAGATCTCTTTTATACTAGACTGAAACTATTTCTGATGTTATCACCAATATGCCATTAAAAACAGCAACTTCTGTTGCTCTGATGAGTTACTGGTTTATTCATTGTTCTTAAAATTTCTACTAAGGGGTTTTAATCTTCGGAGTAGTTTTCTGATGTCCTGTCTTTTATTAACCTCATCCCTGATCATTGAATTTAGTCATTATTTTGCAACCTGTATATGCCATTTTA
This sequence comes from Paguma larvata, assembly GCA_030068075.1. Classification (NCBI taxonomy): domain Eukaryota; kingdom Metazoa; phylum Chordata; class Mammalia; order Carnivora; family Viverridae; genus Paguma; species Paguma larvata. The sequence goes on along the minus strand of CM057842.1, from coordinate 31,272,793 downwards.
AAGCATATATTTTCTAGGTGGTTGAACAGCCAAGAACCTCCTACTCAGGTAGAGGAACAAACCCATTTTACGTGGCAAGGGTGTGTCCAGAAATAAATCGTGCAGTATATTGCTTGTGTTTCTTAATAGTGTACGCAGCAAGGGTGTGATAGCTGCTATGTATTGTATGGTGGTAGGACCAGTTCAGGATCTGACCTCAGAAACAACGCATAGTTGGATTGCCTACCTGCAGCATGCCTTTGCCTTGAGGCTACCTTGATATGTGTAGGAGCCCTCTCAGGAAAGGAGATGAGCACGTCTCTTCAGGTGGCCGGTAGGTGTCATAGGAAAGGAATGTGGAGCATCGGCGGGTTGTTGCCATGATGTTAAAATTGCTGCATTTTCTCTCTGAGCTGTCAGAGAGACAATGGTGATTTTACATTGAGAGGTGTTCTTGTCCTGTAGAAAGGCTCTTTCTGAGGTTCTTTTTCTGACCCCTTCTTTTGTATGGATCTTCTCTTTCGTTAATATTTTTTCTTCCCTTTTCAGGGAAAAGGCTCTAGACGGAAGGAATTTACTGGGGCGTGCTCGCCGGACCCTGCCACTTCCCATGCTAACATTTATGAGACAGAAAGAAAAGAACTTGGAGAATTCGTAAAAGTTAATATGGAAGACTGAAGGATATGATCATTTCCTGCAGCAGGGGACTCTTGACAGGGTGACCCTGGTCCTCAGTCAGGCCCATTTGGTGGTGGGCTATGTCTGTGAGATAAGGCATGGCTGGACAGTAAGAGGCCACTGGGCTTCCACTGCGACCCCTTTGGGATTACTTCCCACATGCCGGTGCCTTATCACTTCCGTGGATCAGGCCTTTCTCTACTATAAAAGTTGTACTGGGACCCAAAGTCCATATTATCCACATGTCTGCTCCCTTGTACCATGACCCTATTATGCTTGGGATTAAGTGATTTCTTTAGAGTTTGGGGCTTTGGCCCAAGAGTTTGATTGTTCTTTCAGTGTCTTCTCTGATTTGTAGGAAACTACACTTTATTTCTCTATTTTGATTTGCTTTTTCTTGACGGGTGATTTCCTCCTCGATTGAAACAGGAATGATTTGCTTATTATACTCTTTCCCCTTCCAGAAATGTTATCAAGAGTAGAAACATTGTGAGCTGTCTCTTGGGCGTTCATTGTATAATGTCTTCTTGATAGGCCAATTACAGCGAACAAAGCATTTTAGGCGACATCTCACTGGAGACATGTAAACCATATTGTCACTTTGATTTCTGTTCTATCACTTATTATTGTGTTTTCTTTGCTTTGGCTACAGTCCTCCATGTGGTTTTTAATCCGTCCCAGGTGCTCAACCTTTAAAATGTATTTGTGTGGTCAACATGTTACACTAGAATGGCCCGTCTTAATCTGGAGTGAGTTTGGGGCTCATTTTACATGTGTTTGTACCAATTCTTGTTTCAAAAATTCAAAGGCCTTTCCATTTTTATGGATACTGTTAAGGAAGCTATTCATATCCTGGTAATCATTTGATTAATACACACTCCATTTCATGGCTTCTAACATAGTCAACTGTAGATGAAATATTTTAGGTAGCTATGAATTCTATTTGAAGTTGTGATAAGAACTGACTTTTATGTTTGCCACTGATAAAGGGATTTTTTAAATGTCCATTTACTGATGCAGCATTGGGAATTCTTTGTAAGCTGGAAAGAAAATAACATACCCTTGAAATCTTGGCCTCTGTTTCTGCCAGAGCCTCCACCTTAGGCCTTAGTGCAACAAGAGTTGTGACTTTGCTGTCCAATAGAATTTCTTGCAATACTAGAAATATTTTATCCTGCATTGGCCAATACGGTAGCCCCAGGAACCCCATGTGACTGTTAGGCATTTGAAATGTTGCTAGTGTGCTTTAGAAACTAAATTTTTGGTTTCCTTTTATTAATCTAAATTTAAATAGTCACATGCATCTTGTAGCTAGTTATAGTATTCATGAACAGAAGGTTGATTACAGACACTTCTGTTAAGTTTGTGAATTATTTTTCTGTTCTTCTCACCTCGTATTTAAATCTCCCTTGAAAAATTAATAATAATGGCAATAATAACATTCTTGAGTCTTTATGTTCTATGTGTTGTCTGCGGTATGTGTTTGAACATGCATTGCCTCATTTAACCTTAACCTCAAACTGTAAGAGAGATACTGTTACCATTTCTACTCTTTTGTACTTAAAGCGGAGACCAAGGGAAGGGAATTAACTTGCCCGTGGTCACACAGAGAATTGGTTTTGTCGCTTGAGGCCAAGTGATTCCACATGGGTGCTTTCGTATCTCTACCAGACACTAAACTGTTTATGCTTCCCTCTTGTTTATGATTTGTCTAAATGGGAGCTGTATTAATTCCCTAGGGCTACCATAATAAACTACCACAAATTGAGTGGCTTAGAACAACAGATACTTATTGTCTCACAGTTTTGGAGGCTGGTGCCCATGGGGCCCTGCTGCCTCTGAAAATGTGGAGAAGAGCCCCTTTTGCCTCTTCCTAGCTTCCGGTCGTTTGCTGACAGTCTTTGGCGTCCTTGGCTATAGATGCATTACTCTCATCCTTGCCATGACCTGGCTGCTCCTTGTACGTCTCTGTGTTCATGTGGCTTCCTTCTTATGAAGACAAAGTCTTACTAGATTCGAGGCCCATCTTCCTCCAGTATGAACTCATCTTAACTAATTACATCTGCAATAGCCCTATTAACAAATAAAGTCACATTCTGAGGGATTAGGGGTTAGGACTTTAACATATCTTTTTGGGGGGACAAATTCAACCCCAAACAGGAATCTGTTTTATTTTGTTAGGATTAGTGACTTTTCTGCTTTCTTCCATAATTTTATATTGCAAATTTCTGGAAGCACAGTATAACAATGGGGCAAGCATTCCATTGGGAATCAGGACACCTGGGGTTTGAACACTGGGAGTACCTTAATCTGACCATTCCTTGGTCTTCTCATCTGTAAAATGGGGATTGCAATAGCGGCAATCTGATTCCCCATTCCTCTCCTATTTTTTATGTCAGATCTTGCCTAGGGAAGGGAGCATAGAGGCTGTGACCCGCACAAAGCCATTCCTTCCATAGGTCGAGCCTTTCAATTAGTGGCAATGGCTTTTTCTCTCACAGCTCCCGTCCCCACATAAATGTCAGGACACAGCACTTCCTACAAGTTCAGGAGAAGGCAGGGAACTGTCATGGCAGAGTGCAGTATGACTTTGCGCTCATGTAGGTTTTCACATGAGGGCAAAGGATGCTGCGGTGCTGCACAGCGGCTGGTCCTGGTGGAAGAGGAGGAAGCAATGGGGGTAGGAGGCACCACCGCATGGCAGGATGCTGTGGAGAGAGGGCTGAGCGACAGAAGGCCCTGCTTTGGATCCAACTGCAGGGTCCAGCTGTGCGACCAGAGGGAACTGACTCCCTCTCTGTCCCCAGTCATCTCCTCTACCGTCAGCATGGAATTAGATTCTGTTCACTGAGCCCTCTTCTGCCCTTCCTCTTAGTAACCGACGTGGAGTTCGGCTGAAGAAAAGTTTGCTGTTTAGCCCACAATCATTTTCATCTTTTTCAGACTTGGTATTTCTTTGGAAGCATGGAGGAGAAGTTTGACCTTTGCTCACACCCAGTCTGCAGCTTAATGTTGGTACCTCCTCTGAGGTTAAGGAGTGTTTGTTATATGCATTCTGCTCATCTTCCTCATGTCTAGAAGCTAGAACTTCAAATGCCCTGTCCTGCTGCGATCTGAAGAGTCCGGCAGTAATTCTTCTCAACACCTCTTAATCAGTGTTTTTGCAGGAGGTGGTGTGGTGTGCTCTCCTTTCGCCCTCCATGCCTCAGTCTTCTGGGACAGTTCCAGGGTTCAGTGACTCAAGTCTTGAACTTTTTTCCCCCATGTGTAGCTTATCAGCTCGGAAAAGACACAGGACATCAGTGGGCAAATAAAGGAGAGTTGGGATCCGTACCCATTCTTGTCCTCAGGATCAGCCAAGCCTCAAATGATTGACAGAGACAGAGTCTTGATTTTCACAATACTTTTTCCGGCATTGGAAAGACAGCAGCAAAAAATGTCCATTGCTCTAGTCGTTAGTTGCCGTGGTCTGAGCAGACCTGCTTAGATTGTTAGAAGATGTCAATTTATTTCTACCCTTTCAACTTAGTTTTTTAAAGAAGCTGACTTACTGGAGTAGGAGTAGTGTCCAGTAATTTGAAGAATGCCTTAAAAAAAGAAATGAATCTCGGGGCACCTGGGTGGCTCAGTCGGTTAAGCATCCGACTTCGGCTCAGGTCACGATCTCGAGGTTTGTGAGTTCGAGCCCCACATCGGGCTATGTGCTGACAGTGTGGAGCCTGGAGCCTTCCATGTATTCTGTGTCTCCCTCTCTCTGCCCCTCATGCTCTCTCTCTTTCTCTTTAAAAAATAAATAGACATTAAAAAATAATTATTTTTATTTATTTTTAAAGTTTATTTATTTTGAAAGAGACAGTGAGAGGAGAAGAGGCAGAGAGAGGGAGAGAGAATCCCAAGCAGGCTCTGTACCATCAGTGCAAAGCCCCCTGTGGGACTCCATCTCATGAACATGAGATCATGACCTGAGCTGAAATCTCAAGTTGAATGCTTAACCAGCTGATCCTCACAGGCGCCCCAATAATGATTCTCTTTTAAATGGACATCTCTTAATTTGTCATGCAGCATTTCTTCTTAAAAGAGGATTTTTCCTTTCAAAGATTTTTCTCAAGATATATACTAACCTTGCTCCTCACTTAGAATTTTTGAGGGAAAATTTATCTTCCAATTATGACTATATCAATTTCCTAAATCAGGTAATAGTGTTTTAAAGGGGTTTAATAAATGTTTATTTAATATGCAGCACTGGTTTAGATTGCATTTAGAAGGAAATAACAGAAAAAAGTCCCCAGGTAGCAGTGGCTTAAAGAAGATGGAAGTGAATTTCTTTTTCATATTTAGGAAGCTAGAGGAAGTCCATCTAGGGAGGGAATATGGCATCAGAGAACAAGGTTTCTTCCATGCTGATTTCCTGTCACATGTTTTTTCTTTTTCCATGTACATCTCCTGGTCCAAAGTGGCTGCTTAGTTCCAGCCATTACATCAGTATTTTAGCCCCAAGTAAAGATAATAGAGTTGAAAAGTGTACCCTCTCTTTTAAGGACATTTGCTACAAGTTACACACACCATTTCTGCTTATATCCTGTAAATCAGGGCCAAGATTGTAACTAGTTGTAAAGAGGGCTAGAGAATATAGATTTTATTCCAGGTTGCCTTGTGCACAGTTGAAAAACGAAGTGTTCTTTTATGGAAAGAAGAGTAGAAAGGATTTTAAGAGAACAGTAGTAGCCTTTCCTCAAGCCCTGTACCCCAACCCAAGCTAAGCGGGTGCTAACTAAGCAGAGGCCTGCCCCAGCCTGGCCTAAAATTCCTCTACTGTCTGTTCTCTTTAACTTTTGAGTCTCATTTTTCAAATAATTTTTTCATGAAAATTCTAACCTCCTATAGAATGACTTCTCAGTGCTTCAGACTGCCCTTTACTGGTATTGAGCCTTTATCTAAGCTGTTTTGCAGTCTAGAATGCTCTCCTCTTTCCCACCCTGAGCCTGTGTTCAACTCTGACTTGTCTTCTACATCTTTGTTTAAGTTCCATATTTTCAAGTAACACTACATGGTCCATCCATGTAGGGTGCTGTCATCAAATATTTTTTAGAACCATGTTCCCTTTCCTTAGAGCATTTATTACTGTTTTCATTTATGTCTGTCTGGTGACCTCCGACCTCGCATATCCTTGAGACTATCAGTACTCCTTGATGGTAGAAATTATGCCTGTGGTTTTCACTCCCAAACCCTCTGTGGCTATCAGAGTGCTCGGCATATGGTGGACATTTAATAAATATATGGTGAATGAATGAATGTATCAATACATTCTCTGATACAAAAAATTAATAGTTTCACTAGGGTGAGATAATAATCAGAGTTTACTTAGTACATGCATGAAATATATGCAAACAGATAAAAGCATTAAAGAAAAAAATTTGGGAGTGAAGCAATCTACTGAATCAGTGTATCTCTAGAAAAGATTTCCATTTTCCCTTCTACCATGATTTTTTTGTTGTCGATGTGGTTTAGATTTAGCATAATAGTAAATCCGGTCTTCACATTAGTGAGAATGTCATCCTCTCTGAATATTGAGTTTGTTGATAAGCTTTACATTTTTCCAGTAGACTCTGTTGTTCTTGTTTTGATCTGGTCTGTGCAAATGAGGGAATGTGGTTTTGTTCCCACCTTGTACACACAGCTTTATTCTTTCTGTGTTGGTTTTCTCATTTAGAAATGGGCATGAAAAGAGCACCCATCTCTTTGGTATGTATTGGTTTGAATAGACTGTGCTGTGCTGACAAATTCTCCCAAAATTCAGATGCTCAACCCAACATGGGTTCATTTTTCATTCACACAGTCTGCTGTGAGTCAGGGGGCTCCCCAGGGCAACTGCTCTCCATCCACTGGCTCAGCAGTCATCCAGATCACCTCAATCTTGTGACATTGCCACTTCAACACATACCTTCCAGGAAAAGGAACGAGAGCTGGAAGAAGGGGATCATTATTTCTCAGCTCTTAAATGCTTCAGGTTGGAAGGGACCCATGACACTTCTGCGCAGAGCCTGTTTGTCAGAGCCAGTCACATCCCTCTCGAATGCAGAGGACAGGAAAAAGCAGGAGAGCACATGAATTTCAGTGGGTAGAGAATGTATCAGCCATGGGGCAACTGCACCAATTAAATAGTTGTTGATGATGATGGGGATTATGGTGATGACAACAACAACAACAACAGTCTAATAGACGGTCCCTTGAGAGCACAAATTTCATTTCCCTTTATCTCTCACACTCCCCATCTTTCCAAATAGGCAGCGATTAACACCACAGATCCCCTGAATAATGTGTTTGCTTCATAACAGAACACACAGAAAAGAGCCTTTGATGAGCGATAGCTGTATGGATGAAGATGCGATTCTAATGAAGGAGCGAGAAATTGCAGCTAGATGTACCAGAGAAGTCTCCGTAGAAATATGGAATACATTCGACCTGGCTGTGTGGGTCAAATAGGATTGCAAAGAGTAGAAGAAGTAGTCAGAAGGAGGATGTTGGGAATTCCAAATAAAGGACTAATAGGAGCAATGCTCCTGAGGCATCACAGTGTCACCTGTGTTGGGGGGAATGACACATGGCCAGGCCAGTAGAGAGGGAGTGATGTCGACGTGAGGATTCCTTGAAGGGATTGTCAGGAGTGTTGAGTTGCTGCTCAGAAAGTCTGCTTCCACTAGAAAGAGGCTGCAGGCCTTCTGTCAGCGCATTCCCGGTCTCCACCCGGCTTTCCTTCTCTGCTCCAGCTCTCCATGCACCAGATCCCAAAGAAAGGAAGACCCTCACATTTTTGTGATCTGTTCATCTGATATTCTATGAACAAAGAAAGCCTTTTACTCCACTTTGTGATAAAAATAGGGAAAATGACTTTGAAACAAAACTATCTTCTTATTCTTCAGATACTTTCATTGAATCTCCTTCTTCTTCTCTCGTCATTGGTAGTGTTGGGTTATCTCTATCACGGCCTCCATCTCTCTCATCTATTTGAGGAGAATAGGTTTGTAAGAGAGTTTTGATTTGTCTTTTCATGTGTTGTTTTTCAAGTTTTCAGAGAGTGAGCAAATGTCACTGGACTTTGCTCCCCTTTCTTTTCCTGAGGAACATGTCCTTTCTATCTCTATGGAAACCCTCTGGAAGCATTACCGGTATTGTTGCTAGAAGTGACTGATGTTTGTGCTGCAGGAATTATTGCTTCCTACTGGAAATGTGAGGCATTATTACTTGATTGGGCTAGATTCTCTTAGGGAGTGTTCTGTGTTTCTTCTAAAAGTTACATTTCTCATGATATCCCAAGAAGAAAGAGAAGATAGAAAACTCATGGTGGAATGTAAAGTGAGGAGTGGTCTTCAAGGCAGCCCAGCTCAGAGGATGAAGCTCCACCTGGAGTCCGTGGAAACTCAGGGGAGGAACATGGCCCCAGGCAGAATGTGATGACTACCACTATTGCACGTCATGACAAATCCCCCTAAATGTGATTGGGAACAAAACTGAAGGCTCTCAGGGTGTATTGGTACATTAATCAAGGGACCTGGGATCCTCATGCTTTCTTTCTGCATGCAGGAATAAATTAAAGTTAAAAACAATCCATCATAGGCACTCTAAGGTGCAGGCCCCTTGCTTGGAAAATGAAAAGCAAGGGACTAGAATTGCATCTGGTAGTAAGGCATGTTGTTCTCGAACCAGCCGGATTAATGAGTACTTAGAAGAGGTCTGGCAGCCAAGTGAGTTGTCGGCTTGTTGGTATCATTCTAGTGGCTGGGGAATTTGAGATAATGGGAAAAGAAAGGGAGGATTGGGGCATCACAGGCTAAGAGAGAGCAGACTGTATCAGAAGCTCATGGGAGCAGAGAGCTTAGATGTCATTATAAAAAAAAATGACCTGACTAGCAACAAAGATTGATGATAAAAGAAGAAAGGAAAGGGAAGGCCCTTTTGAAAGAGCTTTCGCCTTGATCAGGGGGTAATTTATTTACTGTTTAACATGGCAAGAGATGCAAAATGAGATTCCCGGGTTGGATAGGGGGATTTCGGGTTTGGCAGTCAGTTGGGGGCTTAAAATAGAGTGTTCTGAACCTGTAGGCCAAACAGGTACGGCAGTTTAGCGGTGTGTGCGTGAGGAGGAATTAGCCTACAGCAGTGTGGGAGGACAGACATCTGGTGGCTGACGCTGCACATGGATCTGGAAATAGAATGTGGAAGATCTGAGACCAAACCAAACAAGGAGCACTGCCAAAGGTGTACAGAGGAGGAGTGTCTCTGGGCCACAGTGTGAAGGAGGTTTTCATCAAAATAATAACTGTAATTTGCTGAGATTTAGCCAGGAGCGTGTGTGTGTGTGTGTGTGTGTGTGTTTAATTCTTTTTAAAGTTTATTTATTTATTTTGAGAGACACAGAGACAGCATGAGCAGGGGAGGGGTAGAGAAGGAGGGAGAGAGGGAATCCCAAGCAGGCTCTGCACTGCCAGCACAGAGCCTGATGTGGGGCCTGAACCCACAAAAAACCATGAGATCATGACCTGAGCCAAAACCAAGAGTCAGACGCTTAATCAACTGAGCCACCCAGGTGCCCCTTAACCAGGAGTATATTATTTTACTTAATCTTTATAACAAATTATGAGTTATATCAAATTATTATGGCTATTTTATAGATGGATAGAGGAAGGCTCAGAGATGTTAGGTGATGTGACCAGAGCACACAGTTAAGAACTTAAGAGACTCTCAAAGACTCAGAACAAACTGAGAGGAGAGAGGGGTGTAGGAGGGGGAGAGTGGGTGACGGGCACAGAGGAGGGCACTTGTTGGGATGAGCACTGGGTGTCATATGGAAACCAATTTGATAATAAATTATTAATAAAAAAATAAATAAGAAAGGGCTTGAGATTAGAGATACTGAACTCAGAGTTCAAGCTTTTTATTATTATTATTATTTTAAATTTTCGTTTATTGTTGAGTGAGAGATAGACAAAGTATGAGCGGGGAAGGGGCAAAGAGAGAGAGGGAGGCACAGAATCCGAAACAGTCTCCAGGCTCTGAGCTGTCAGCACAGATCCTGATGTGGGGCTTGGGCCCACTAACTGCAAGATCATGACCTGAACCGAACGGTTAACCGGCTGAACTCAGGTGTCCCTGAGTTCAACCTCTTAACTGCTGCCTGTTTTATGGGACTCCTAAGGGATAGTATACATGCATGAAGATCAAGGTAAACATATCCTGCCTTAGGCAGGGGTTAAAGGGCAAAAATACATGTTGAAAACCATGCTGTTTCCTATATACTTTTCTTTTTCTTTTTTTTTTTTTAAGGTTTATTTATTTTTGAGAGATATAGAGACAGAGCGTGAGTGGAGGAAGGGCAGAGAGAGAGAGGGAGACACAGAATCCGAAGCAGGCTCCAGGCTCTGAGCCGGCCGCACAGAGCCTGACGCGGGGCTCGAACTCACAGACCGCGAGATCATGACCTGAGCCGAAGTCGGTCGCCCAACCGACTGAGCCACCCAGGCGCCCCGCTATATGCTTTTCTTGACTCTATTACCTCAGATCCCTGGCCCGATCTTTTGTGTTTTGTTTTGCTTTGTTTATTGTTTTTTTCCCTTCCTTTATTCGTACCAAGGTGCCTCTTAGACTGTGGTTTTGATCTACCTTCTCATTCTGTTTTGCTTTTTGTTTACAGATAAGCAGTCATCAGAGAGTAGTGATTAAAGGTGTGGCTTCTGATGCCGAGTTGCCTGGGTTCAAATTCCCAACTTTGCTACTTGACTAGCTGTGGTGGCCTCTTATGCTTCAGTTCCGTCATCTGTTTTATTTATCATGGCTGTATAACAAACCAGCCCACAACTCCATGGCTTAAAGTAACCACAACCACTTAGCACACAGTTCTGCAAGTTGGCCAGGGCTTGGCTGGTCTCTATTGCCTGTAGTCCTCTAACTGGAGGTAGCGGAGCCAAGAGAGCCTCATTCACAGGCCTGGGAACCTTAGGTGGGGTGGATGGAACAGCAGGGGACTGATGGACTCTCTCTGTTTCTTCATGGCGTCTCATCATTCAGGGATGTAGCCTGTGCTTCACATGGCATCTGGATTCCCCAAAAGGCAAAAAGAAACCTGCTGAATCTCTTAAGGCGGTAGGCTCAGAAATCACATAATGTCATTTTGGGAGCTTTTATCTTTTATTCAGTCAGAGAGTGTCATGAGGCCAGTCCAATTTCAAGGAAACTGGGAATAGCCTCCCAGCCGCTCACCTTGGTGTTAGGAATAGCATGTGTGTCAGGGATAGGTAGAATTGTGGGAAACTATTTTTGCAGATAATCTGTTACACAAGATCCTTGGGTTGTCTAGATAGGTGGTTCATATAATCCTGACCACCACTTCATGAGTCATCAGGAGAAAAGTGTAACTTGGTAGAGACTCTGAGATTCTGTTTTGAGATAAAATACACATCAGTGCAGATTGGGAGCAGGACATGAATTTACTGGCAGTGAACTCTCATTATAAGCCAAGTGGATGTGCTAAAGTAAAAAAATTAAAACAAATACCATTTAGGTGATACTTTGTTTCCTTCAAAGTCAGGGGCGTGCTAAGCTTTTCCAAATGGCTCATTCCTCCATAGCCATATAAATTATAATTTGATTTCCATGAGGATTAAAAAAGATTCTTATTATAGGAATGAGTTTGAAATCAAGCCAACTCGCCTAAGAAATCAGTAGTTTACAGGTTCTTGTAAGTAGTTTGTTGTAGACAATATGAAACAGTTTCTGTCTCCTCCTGTGACAAGGCCTATGTCACAATATGTTACACATGTCATAAATATGTGGACCCATTCAGTGCTTTTTCCTTTTGTGTGGAGGCTTTTCTCTATAGCATTCCTTGCCCCACTTCAGAGACACAGCCACTTCACAGACACAGAGTTACGTGCTAAGTTCTCTAGGCCACCTCCATGGATGACCACTATAGGCCCACCTGACTTACATGACATCAAGTACACGCAGTAGGTGAGCCCCCATTTACTGCATTCATGGATGAAATTAGTCCACGTATGAAGGCAAAACAGAGGAAGAATGGGTAAATGATTCAGAGGTTTCACCAACAGGGAAAGCAACATCTGACACCTTGTTCAGGAGGCAATTAAGATTTCTTCATGGTCTAGAAGAATTAAGGTGAATTGTTTAGGGGCCTGAGAAAGGTTGACTATTAGTTACAGTGTATTCTGGGTGGTTTAGATTTAATTTAGATGATGCAGGAATTTCATCTTGAGATGGTAATATCTTGGTAAGATTAGACTCTACCTTCATACTTCTATTGTTGCATATAACGTATTCTAGTCTATTTGTTTGCCCCCTCTATTTGGATGTAACTTAACTTGAAGTAACAGAGACCCCAAATTATACTGGCTGAAATAAGATCGAGGTTTTATTCCTCTCTTACAGAACAAACAATGAACAGTCTAGAGTGCCTATACCATTTTAACCATGGAGCTTCTATCTCTAGGTCCAAAGAGGTGGCTTTAGTTATTGTTACCTCCTAGCCACCTGGAGGGGGAAAAGGGAAGGTGAAGGCAAGCAACTTCCTTAGAAGATCATAGTGTAGAAGTTGCAAAGTGTCACTGACGCTCACATCCCATTGGCCAGATTTTGGTCACGTGTCCGTATTTGATTAAAGGGAGGCTGAAAAAGGTAGTTTCTAGCAAGGCAGCCATACGCCCTACTGGCACTTGGATGGGTGGGCAGAGAATCTATTGTTAAAGGGAAAAGTGGAAAATAAATACTGTAAGATGATTAGCAATTCATACTCCTCATTTCACTGTGAGGTCTTTGAGGGGCAATATTTATTCATCTACAAAAAGCAGGTGCTCATTAAATGTCTCTTTAATCCAATCAGGTATTATATAGTGTTTTCCTGAATGTGCATTTATGCTTATTTGTCTTTCTTAGAACATTAGTTATATGAAAATGAAGAATGGCTATTTTAGTTGATTCAGCAAAAGCTTCATATTGTGGTTTACACAAATTAGGCATTCACTCATAATCAGGTATTTGTGAAGTACCTATATGCCAGACACTTTTCTACACTCTGGAGATTTGACAGAGAATGAGACTGACATAATCTAGCTGTCCAGGGTTTTCTTCCAGGAAGGATGGCAGATATTTAGTAAATACTTCCAAATAACTAAGTAAATAATTTTAAGAGTACATAGGTCCCAAAGGAAAAGTTCATGTTGTCATGGAATATATATTAAGGACCCCAACTCAATGTAGAGAATTAGGGACCTTTCACTGAGGAATTACATGTTTAAGTTCAATCAGGAAATAGTTACTGAGTATTTCCTATATCCCGAGTACTTTTCTAGAAATTGAGGTGGAAAAAGAATAATATAAGAGTAGGGAATGCTTTGATGAGTAGAGTGGGGAAGAATATCTTAGGCAAAAAAAATGGCATGTACAATGACCTGGAAAGAACCCCGCAGTGTTCCAGGAACTGAAGAAAGTCAACGTGGCTGGAGCTAAAAGAGAGATGGAACAGTGGAAGGCTGGAAGGCTGGAGCGGTGTATAGGATTCCGATCATACAAGTCTTTGTGGGTCAACTTAAGGTTTGGGGTCTTCATCCTACAAGCACTGGGAGGTCTTTGAGTGTATAATCCAAGGAATTCCACTCATTCGTTCATGCATTTTCATTGAACGGATGGCTTCTTTAACCTTTGTAATAGGCAAGAATTCGTCAGGTCTTAGGTACAGAGCAGCAAATAAGACTGTGTTGCCCTCTGGTAATAGTTTCCCCTTTTTTCTTCAATAGTAAAATCTTTAGTTTTTCACTGGGCCTGTTCAGAAATAAAGACTACATTTCCCAGCCTCCCTTGCAGAACGTATGTCCATGTGATTCAGTATAGGCCAATGAGACATAAACAGAAGTATATTTACAGGAAGGAGGGCATTGCCTCTTTTCACCTTGTCATCCTTTCTGCTGGTTGAAACACAGAAGACGTGACTGAACCTGAAGGTAGGAGATTCAAAATACTGAAAGAGCCTGAGCACCTTAAAGATCTTGGAGTCACTTTAGCAGCCCTAGACTGCTTATTTCTGAACTTCTTATATGTGAGAGTGAAATGTGTTTTTATCTAGTTTAAGCCACTGTTAATTTGGATTTTCTATGAGCAGCACAGGAAGCTCATCCTCACTGGATCTATGCTCTCATGGAGTTTATACTCTATTGCGTGGAAATAGGACCTAAGTGGAAGGGAATGTCATTTGGAGAAAACCACCTTGAAGAAAATGTTGGATGGCTACTTTAATATACAATCTAATACACCAAAGCCATCTTTGAACAGTACAAATACCCTAACATACAAATACCTCAAATGGAATTCTAAAGGGACATCAGCTCATCAAACCTGGACCCCCACACTCAGTTTAGTTACCAAAGTGTTCCTCTCACTTAACAGACATAGGAGCAAGCTGCCCTGAATGTGAACTGCTGACCAGAGGTGAGTGCATTTGTGTTTTGTTCAATGACAGACCTTGTGGTTCAGTTCACCCTGCCAATCTCCATCTGCAAATCATAGATTTTAGACTAGCACAGTGACATTACTCCATGTTGAAGCCGCTTAACCTTCTGCAAAGGGTCAAATAGATAGTTGGGAAGAGAAAGCAATGATTTGTGGGGGCCCATTGTTCACAGAGAAGTTGTATTTTACCTGCCAGCCATCCTTAACACTCTGAAATTAAGACTTTTGTCATTGGACTAGAGGCCATGCTTAGAGCAGTTGATAGGTGTGGTTCACTCCTCCAGACTTTCCTCCTTCCCAGTACCACAGCATCACTGTCTTATTCTGTGGGACTGACCGACTAAGATGCTTTTTTGATTGACTAGGCAGCATATGGAGCATAAGAAATCCTGTCCTGTGGACAAAGTAGAATGGAATACTTTACTCCTTTCTTCTCCAAGACAGCAGGGGTTATAAGAAGGACTTCTGTAACAAGGGATTGGAAGGGGCATTTAGATCCCTGACTTGACTCTGGTTTCCATCCGTAACTTCTGACTTGTCTCATTGTCAAGGAAAAGCCACACCACATTTCTCCTTTACCAGGTTCGCTTCTTTCTATCAAGGTTAACATCATTACCTATTTGTTATTAGGGAGCCATGAGGAGGTTACTTGGATGAACTTCATAGAAGAACGGTTTGTGTTCTGGATAAGGAATTTGTTTATCTGTGGGAAGAGTCCTGGCCTGGGAATCAGGGGACTCTTATTTTAGTTTTAAGCTCTTTCTCTGATTCACTCATCTAGGGACCTTTAATCATGCTGGTAATGTTCCCCATCTCACTACCACTTCTCAGGAACTCTGAGGACAGGATATCATGTTTATACTCACTGACCTATTAGGAAGGCCAGAGCTGTGAGTAATTATGCACATGGAGATCGAACAGTGATTATATGAGCTCATATGAACATGGAGATCGAACAATGAATATACGAACTCATTCACTATAGCTTATATATAATCTAAAAGAAGATACCAAACAGTGGTAAATTCTGGACTGTGGAGTCAGGTAAGCACAGGTTCACCAACCTACTCTTCCACTTTTAACTGTGAGAACTTGGGCAAGTTTCTTAACCTTTCTGAGGCTCAGTTTCTTTATCTACCAAAGAAGAATGATAAAATAGTACCTTCCTCCAGGATACAATGGTGATTAAGTGTATCCATGCATAGGATGTATTTAGCACAGTGCCTAGCACCTGGTAAATACTCAGTAAATGCAACTTGTAAATTCATTTAATTTATTAATACATAATAATGAGTGAACAATTTTAAATACCCTGAATGACTTGACTTGGAAGTCTCAGTGAAGAGAAAATAAGAGAATTCTGTATAAGCAACAAAGCTGTGACAGAAAGCGGTGTGGACTGGAAACAAAAACCGTCCTCTTTGGAAGGTGTCGAGTGTGGAGGTGGTTGGGAAATCCTCAAGACAAGAAAACTTAGAAAATGGATATTTCTTGATAGCTTCTAGAAGCCTTATGTAGCAGTATTGTTTAAGTTCTTTCCCATCCTTGAAAGAAAGAAAGAAAGAAAGAAAGAAAGAGAAAAAAAGAAAGGAAAGAAAGAAAAGAAAGAAAAAAAGAAAAGAAAGAAGGGAAGAAAGATAGGAAGACAGACAGGAAGGAAGGAAAGGGGAAGAGAGGAGAGGAAAGGAAGGGAAAGGAAAGATAAAGTTCTCTTAGTCTTTAGAACTCCTCCTCCACCATTATTCCTTCAGGAAAGAACGTTCTCTCCAGCCAAAAGGTAGATCCTCATTTGTTTGATCCCATCAAGAATTCCTTTTGCCAGTAAGTTATTTTAGGAGTAGGCACGAAATCTAGTACTGGTCATTAAAAAATGAGGAAAGGTTGGCTAGGGGACTTCATAGAACTTTTCCAGAAGGTTCTATTTCACTCTTTAATTAAGAGGCAGTCTTTTCTGTTACATCTTGTTTTATCCACATATGAAACTTGGAACTGTGTGGGGAGCTATCTTGTGATTATGAGGAGAGCTATAGGCTGCTTGAGGGCCAATCATGGAAATTATTTGTTCTCTTCAGGAGACAAGTTACAAGAGACAGAGGGTATCTTCTTACAAGTGAGTAGTGAAATAGAACACATTGAGTACCTGGATCATGCGCATAGTATAATGTGACACACACCATTGTTACCGTTAGTAAATATGAGATCTGATCACAGGTCTGCAGCTAAGAAGGAAACATATGGTTGACATATTGGAGTCCTTTTTTTGTTTTGTTTTGTTTTGTTTTATCTGTGTGATTCACCAGAAGAGAAATTAAAACTGATCTTTATTCCAAGGTAACTTAAGACGAACAAGCCAGAGGAAACTATTCCTTTCTCTCTCTCAGGTAGTATTAAGCCTAGTAGAACCCAGTAGAACTTATTCCCTTAGAGAGTAGGTGAGAGAATTTACACCACTTTGTCCCCACCTCACAGGTGAGATATAGAGGGGCTCAAATATTTTAGTCCCTAGCGAGAAATGGAATTCATTGTGGAAACTCAAGAACGACACTGTCCATTTCTGGACGCTGACAATCTGCTTTCCAAGCTCAGATATCACAGGGAAATTGTCCTTTGGAGTTTCAGAGACCCAACTGAAGGGGAGTAAGGACTGCTGTTTTATCTTTAGGTTTTTACTATTTTCCTCTATAGGTATTATCATGTGGTAGGTCATGGAAATTGGGCAAGGTTTTAAGGTCTGTTCATTAGAATTGTATACTTTTAGAGTAGTATACTTAGTAACCGAGTTGGGAAAACCCTAAATATTATGGTTCTAAAATCTCATCAATGGCTATGACATTACTAGCTCATCTAATGATGAATCAAATCCAAAAGCAATAATATAAAAAAGGGACTATCAAACCAACTCTTTATAACAGTGGCTCTAAGTAAAAACACCTTCCTCTAGGGGTTGTGTGAGAAATATGTAGGTGCAATTTTGGTTTTTCCAAGGGTCGAGAATATCTACAACTTTGTGCTTTTATGCACAGAAGAAATGATCTGACTCCTCTATCATGAGTTGTAACTTAGCACCCAAACATGCAGATACATTATGCATAATGTATTGTGACAAGTGACTTGCCCCCTTTATATTACAGTTAGGGCATATTTGTGTATCTATTTTAGTGGTATGTTGGTATGTTATATGATCTGCGAATTTTACTTCAGAATATTCAAGAGGGTGTTGCAGAGTAAATGGCTGATAACCACTAGTTTACATAAAGAGAAAACTTCCTTATGATTCAATAGAATTTTTCAACTTTATAACCAGTTGATTCAGGGTCATGTGGATATAACCTTTCTCTTTTCATAAAGTTTTTCATCAGTGCCAACTCCTCTAGCTCCAAAAGCATTTGAAGAAAAGAAAATTCATTAGTGGCAAATAATTTAGTAATGAGTCAGTGGGGAGCTGGTACATCAGAACAATTGAGAGGACAATTTTGTTTGTTTCTGGATATTTAACGAATCTGTTTCACGATTTACAGTACTGACTACCAAAGTGTATTTACCACATGTGACTGTTTTTTTTTTCCTCCCAGGTTATTTTTGTATATGAGGTTTATTTCTTAAGCTGTGTTTCTTGGTTACCAATTTTTAAAAGAGCTGAAATCTGCATAACTGTTTGATGTGGAATGTTGAGCTAGTTTTACTCGACAAAGTGTGCTGTAGTAAAAATTGCAACCAAAATCTTTCCTATATGCTTACAAGATGCTGGCCTCTTCTGTGCATAGGTTTACAGTTTATTTCTTATAAGACCATAATCCCAAGGTCACAGGGATTTATCATTTTTTTTTTTGAAGTTTATGTTTGAGACAGAGTGAGAGACAGAGTGCAAGTGGGGGAGGGGCAGAAAGAGAAGGAGACACAGAATCCGAAGCAGGCTCCAGGCTCTGAGCTGTCAGCATAGAGCCCAGCGCAGGGCTTGGACCTATGAGTTGTGAGATCATGACCTGAGCTGGAGTCAGACGCTCAACTGACTGAGCCACCCAGGCAACCCCTTTTGAGCACTGCTTTCATCTGCAAAGAAAAAGTCGATCTTCATTTCCAGGGCTGATGCATTAAGGTGGGACCAGCCACCTGTACATGACAGTACAGCCATGCATTTGTATGCATGATGCAACAAGCCATACAATTATGTGTGTGCATATGCATGTGGAAAGCTCTATTTCCCATGGTTTTTAAAACCCCAAATTTGAGTGAAAGTGTAAATATACTATCCTAGAAACATAACTCATTATGAAATTCTTACTTAGGCTAAATCTAATTCAAAGCACAAACCTGAAGCACAAAGAATGAGCCATATTCCAGTTGAGGTTGAAGTTGAGTGCCCAAGATCTAGTCCGTGATGCAGAGGTAGATTTAAAAAAAAAAAGAAAGGAGGGAGTCCCAAATCATTAGTTAAAAAACTCTAGCAAGTGATGGGGAAAGTGAACAGTTCCAGATGAACCCTGTCAATATAAAACACATCTTGAGAGAACAGATTGTGAAGAGGTAGCTTGTGCCCTTATAGAACTTCCATTCTTCTGAGAATTTGCCCTTAGGATGCTGGCATTCTTTCCTACCACTACCATCTCTTTCTTGGCATATGAAATGAAACATTTCCTTTGTACACTTTGGGGTGCCCCTTTTAGTGATGTCAACATATGAATCATTCCAAGGATATAAAGAAGCTCAAACTTTATTTAGAGAGGTGCAAGAATTCCTTTAATTCTTACAGAGAATTCCCTGCTGATTACAAAGTTCTAGCCCTGGAAGGTATTGCAAGTTGTCAGCTTATCCACAGGGCCAGAATCCTAAGATAGGTGTTTCCTTAAGCCAGAACAAGTAGAAATAGGACATGTGAGTTATTTAGTATATCCAAGATTTCTTTTTTGGTGAGAGAGAGAGATGAAAAAACGATCTAATGATCTTTAAGTCTCTAGCCACACACATTGACAGTACAGTTAATCTCGAGGGAAACAAAAGTCAAAACAAAAATATGAAATCACTTTCCAGGGAAATTGTTTATCAGTTGCACTTACAGAGAAGATATGACACCTTTGATTTTGCAGGCACATTTGTCCAATCTATCATTCTGTGTATAGGAAACTTTTCAGGTTTCCTATTTAACAGTTGGATTTGGTGAAAATGCACTATAGATACCCAGCCTGTTGGTAGTATTCTCTTATAAATACCTTATAATTTGAGTTCTAATTGAAAATTTTCACCTTAACTTCGATTTTTTTACAAAGCACCCACAGATACTGAAATTAGCAGTGATAAGCAGTGCCGTGCTGCTCATTAGGGTCTTGGCTGTGAAATGGGAAACCTCTCCCTTGCTTTACTCTATTGGAAATCAAAACATCTTAAAACAACAAAATAGCATATGTATACAATGTCTGCCTTTTGGGTTTTCTGACTCAATTTCTGAAGTGAATGGGTAATGTTTTTGTTCTCCTTCTCAGATTTACTGGATGTGGAGATTCTCTGGAGGAACTGAGTGTCAATGTTGTGAGTAATTCAGTTTTTCAGGGCAAAAGCAGTGGAGGATCAAATAGAGCCCAGAGTCTTCTTAGAAGAGCAAATCGAAAATGCCACAAGTCTACCTACCCTCAGGCAGATTAATGGCTTGGTGTCTGGTGAGTCTTCAGATTAACACTCTCCAACCCCTACTGTCTATGCCTGGCAAAGGCAGGAGAATAATACCAACAGGCAGGCAGCCTGTGCTGGATGTTGGAAATACAGATCCTACCTTTGAACCGGGTTATAGATCAAGGAAGCTTGCAATTTTGACAGTCCCTGGAAGGAGATTTGCAAATCAGGAAGATACTCCACATCATGAGTGAAAAAAACAAGACTGAGAAAAGAAAAAAAAAAATGCATGAGGACTCAAGTCCGAGAGAACAGCAATCTCGTATTTCAACCTGGGTAACTTCTGGCTTCTGGATTATAGTTAGCTGGAAGTAGAGGCAAAAATGAGGGTGCAGATCTTGTCTCTGTTACATCCTGTATTCAGTGAGGGCAGACGAGGGGGCACCTCTGAGATCGCATGGGCAGAAATAGGGTATTTGTTTACCACCATTTAGTTTCCACTTGAATGTATGAGTTTGGAAATTTGCTTTCATCAAACGAAGTTTAAAGAGGATGTTTGGAGAGATCTTTTACCATTTCTCCTCCTCCAGTAAAACGTTCACATGATTTACATCTATAGAAGGTAGGAGGATTAAGATTAATCATAAAATGCACTCTGTCTGAAATATGAGCACATGCCTGGCTGACATCCAGAACAGGAGTGGTCAGTGGTTCTGATTTCTGACTCGAAGGGCAACAAATGAATTTCTATGGCCTATAAGTCTCCCTTAGTTTGGACTCATTCTTTGGTGCTACTGTTTATTGCTCTTTCATTGTTAATCTGTTCATTCAATAACAAAGTATTACACTCCCTTTAGTTCTGAACTTGGGGTTGGATTTTAAAAACATAATTCTGTTAGAATGGTTCTCGCTGCCATTTTGGCTTCCTTTCATTTCATTCTTCACATAGATCGAGAGTGAACCATTTAAAAACGTAAGTCAGATCAGGTCATACCTTAACCAAGACCCTCTGATGCCTTTTCCTCTCACTGAAAATAGCATCTAAACTCCTCCTGCTGACCTCTCAACTCACGGGAGCTGGGCCTTTCCCAAGTAAGTGCCGCACTTACTATAGGTGAATGACCCAAGGTGAGTGAGGACACCAGGGTAAATAAGTGCGTGGTATTAACGAACCTTAAATTTATAAATAAGTAATTAAGAGAGGGGGAGAGAGCACGGGTTGGAGAGGGGCAGAGAGGGAGAGAGAGAACCCCAAGTAGGCTCTACACCAGTAGCACAGAGCTCAACGTGAGGCTTGAACCCATGAACCATGAGGTCATGACCTAAGCTGAAACCAAGAGTTGGTTACTCAACTGACTGAGCCACCTAAGTGCCCCAATAAACCTTAAATTTTAAGACGAAAATGCATATAGAGAAGGTAGATAGAATGTAATACAATATGAGTTTGGAGAGGTTGGTTCGACATTTTAGGTATGGGTTTAAAGTCTTACTTTGTCCTAAATACAAGGAAAATCACTGAAGCTGAGAAGGTCAGATGTGTGTTTGTAAAAGTTCCCTTGGGCTGCCTTGAAGACACCAAGGATATGAGCTAGAAGCCCAGTTAGGAGATTGTTGTAGTAGCTCAGGTAGAGGGAAATGGGTGAAGGAAAAATGTGTTTTGGAAGCAGAATTACTAGGATTTGATTTTATTTTAGAAACTCATTGTACTTAACTTAGGATCCCATCTAAGATATTCCAATATCTTTTCTTGAATGTGAATGAAGCGCTTACTAAGAAGTTTCTTTCCATTTCTCCCCAAAAGAGTTTAATATTGTCAACAAAATGTATGACTTTGGAATAAAAAAATACCAAAGAGTTAAGGCATGTTAGTAATACTCATCTCTTCTGAGAAGGGAACAGTGAACACATCTAGTATGTTTGATAACTAAGGGTAAGTAAAAAATTGTAACATATAAGAAAGTTGAAGACTTTCTCATGGAGACCATCTATTGAGTATAAACAAACACATTTTGAACATGTCTTATAAAACTACAAAATATCAACCATAAAATATCTGCAAGGTGTAGTGGAAAGCTCTGACATCATAACAACACTTTATGTGAGGTTCCTATAGATAAGGACCAGACGACTGGGGAAGGGCTATCTTGCAATGGTACTTGTGCAATATCTTTTCACACTTTCAGTTAAAATGGGCTAATAATTGAGCCTCACAGTCTGGGGCTGCCTAGCAAGTCCTCCTCAGCAAGTCTGAGTCTTGCATGTGAACAGTTAGTCATTAGTCTTAATTTTGCCCTGTTACAGCTGGCCCTCATATTGTTCAAAGCAAGTGACATCATGAATTTTCCCAAGAATCATTAATACCAGTGGTAATACGTTGGTTTGTAACTATTTAAAATACCTTCCAAAGTCCTCTATTCTTCCCCCAAGAACGTATTAACCTGAAATCAGAATTATTAATAGTTTGAATATTACCAACAGGAATTTTAGCCTTCTGTTCGTCTTTATAAAAACAACTTTTTAATCAGTATTATTTATAATATGCTGTCAGCATGCCACATTTGTTTGGCATGCACTCCAGAAGGGTTGCATAAGCCTTTTCTCTCTCCAAAGGAAGGTTTTAATCATGAATTTTCTCTTGTATCTGTATTTCATCTAACTTGTTTTAAGGACTTGCTAAAAATTATGTAGGTGATGCCTGTCTTTTGAGTCCTTAGAAATTCTGCCCTTTGTTGTTTTCCTTTTCTCTTTCTACCACGTCCCTGCCTTTTCTTCCTTCCTTCTTGTCATCAATCTTCTGTCTCCATGTCTTCCTCCTATTTATTTCCAAGTGATTTTACCTTTGAGCTAATTTATATGAGCCAGACCCAGAACTATACATGAAGGCAGACAAAACCCTCTGCCTGAAGATAATACAACGAAATGGAAGAGACAGATTAAGAAATTATAGTATTGGTAAGAAGGGCTGTTAGGGATGTACAGTTAAAGTATTTAGGTAGCTTATGGAACTGACTCATCTCTTCCTTATTTCATTCATGCGTTCAGTTAACAAATATTTTTGGAGTCTCTGTGTGACAGACACACTCTTGGGATTAAGGAGCAAAAAGCCTAGGAGGAGGCAGTCAGGAAGAGCAATTGCATATATGGCGGTATAACTGCAATTGTGATATTTGTTATCGTGGGAAAGTTAGAGTCCTATCATCACATAACATAGGGAACTACTTAGATTGAGTGTCAAAGGTGGACTTCTTCTGAGGACTTGATGTTTATTACACTGTGACTTGAAGGATGAAGGAGAGTTACAAAGGCAGCAGGCAGGGGACAATGATCTGGACAAAGACCCCATGGCAGGAGAAATGCAGTACAGCTGAGGAGCAATAAGCTAAGGGGGGAGTGGGTGCAGCATGAATGAGGGAGCTGGCAAGTGGTGCGGGACTGTGCAATTCATCCTACAGGTTTTGACCTTAAGCCTAAGAACCATGAGAACACATTTAAGCAGAAGAGGAACAGGATTCTGTGTCTCTCAGCAATTGATTTTCCCGTAAAATGTCTTGGCTTTGACTTTTGGCCAATCTCTGCAGTGGGTTTGGTGGCTGAGTGATTGGAGATGAGTACCTAGTATTGGTGTATGAATTGTAATCAGAATTCATATGCTAACAGCCCACGCCAGAAAACAGTGGGCAGTGAAGCATGGCCCAAGGATTTAAAAATCTACCAAGAGACACAGTGCTGTATCTTGGAGGTTTATATAGTTGCCTTTGAGAGCAGCAATCAACCTAACATAATATTTTGCCCTTACCATGTTTGTATTATAACCTGTGGAACACCTGAAGTATTATAGCCTTGGTAAGGTCTTTGGAAAGAACATTCAGATCAGCAACTTCCCTCCCTCGATCTATCCTTCTCTTTCACCCTCTATTTTTAATCTGGAAGATGTTGGTCATATCTACACCAATTAGTGATAAAAATTGAATACTTACACTGCGTTTTGTGAAGTTCAGCACTCCTCTTGCCATCAATATCGGTGTGTGTATGTTTTGAAGGCTTCTTTCCATGGACCAAATAAATACCATCCCAGAGAAAAAGAGCACCTAGTGTCATGAAGGCCTTTTAAATTGTTCTGAAGTTAAATACGTGCTAATTTATTTAGGTCAAACAGGGTCATGTATAGGTAACGCAATAGGCTATGCATAAATTAAAACAAAATTCTTTATTTTGTCGTCATCAACATACCCAGCCTGAGCTGAAATCAAACAAGCATCAAAAGCAAAAGAGCCAATAAGTTTCTCTTACTTCTTCCTAATCTCAAAGCTATTTTAAAGATATATTTTTATGAGAGTTGTTTTCTAAGAAGAACCATCACTTCATTTCCAGTAACCTTCAAAGATTGTTTATGAGAGATTTATCTTGGTTTATATATTTTTTGAAATGCACAGATTATACACAGCAGTCACAAGAGTTGGGGTTATTATAGTTTACCAAGTGGTTTACAAATTCCCTTTCCCACCATCACTTTTACTCCTGTAGGCTCCAAAAGCAATACTCTGTTGTGTACATAGAAAGAGTAAAGGCTGTCAATGCTGAAGCAGGTCACTTAGCTAACAACCAGAGCTGAAGGATTCTTACGGTTTCAGTTCCACATGTTGGAGATTATTTTTGTTGATTTCCATTCACTCTAGCCTTAGAAATACAGAGCTAAATTGGGGCACCTGGGTGGCTCAGTTGTTAAGCATCCAACTTCGGCTCAGGTCATGATCTCATGGTTCATGAGTTTGAGCCCCACATCGGCCTCTGTGCTGACAGCTCAGAGCCTGGAACCTGCTTTGGATTCTGTGTCTCCCTCTCTCTCTGCCTGTCCCTTGCTCACTCTCTTTCTCTCTCACTCTCTCAAAATCAAAAAAACCATGAAAATATTTAAAAAATATAGAGCTAAAATATTAAGTAATTCAGTACAAAGATGGATGAAAGTCAACAAAATCATTGTGAAGTAATGAAAAAAAAATCTTCCTTTTTGGAAATGGTATAGAATGATAACTACTTATTTTAGTCTTAATTTTATTTTGCCTTTCCCCTGCACTGTCTACAAATGGACAGGAAAAGCCCACAAATATGTAACTTACTAAAGTTGAAGTCCATAGTGGTCCCCTCTCCTCTGGCTTCACATAGGAGAATCATCGGTCATGACACCTGAGATAGTGAAGAAGAAATGTAAATCTTTTTGAAGTCTCTCAAAGAATGGCTGTTGGAGACTCATTGAACAATGCACAGCTATTCTTCAGACTTGCTTTCTCCACCTCTCTCCATATTTATTTACAACGGCCCTCCACCTTTCTTCCCCTCTTGTCTCCACATTTCCTTCAAATTCACCCAAAGAATTACCCTGCCTGGATCGTTCTCTGCGTTTCCCTTCCTTGGCGCATCTCTTCATTCCACGTGTCTGCTTAGCCTCTCCTACCTCTCAGTTGTCTCATCTGTTCACTTTAGACAACATCAAAGGCAAGAAGACTGAAGAAGTAAGGAGTCTTGCTCCTTAATAGGAATTGGGACAGGCAGGTAGAACTTAGACCCTTTGTTTCCAGATTTGAATGTTCACATGTTCCACCTGGGAAACCTTGTTCAAAAAGCAGATTTTGATTCAGCGGGTCTGAAATTGCACTTCAGAGTCTTCATGTCTTATCAGCTCCTGGGAGAGTCTGTTGCTGCTGGATCCTGGACCATACTTTTGAAAACAGTGTCTTAAGAGAACACTCAAGCTAGGTACCAAGAGAGAAGGATGTGAAGAAATTAGCTAGTCTGTATCTCCATGAACGCCTTGGTAATGTGTGCTGTATTTGCCACCATAGCCCATGGTCTGACACAATTCACCGTATTAAGCAAATGTATATATATATTTCTAATGACCAGGAAAATAGCAAGCTTTGAAGTTTCCTGACTTTTCAATCTTATCTTCCCTTAACATTTGAAATGCCTGGGTTGTGCCACATTTCTTGGAGGAACCTCATTTATTCCACACATTCATCGAACATGTGATTTACACTGAATCCCAGAGGCACTGAAGTACTTTTGTCTGACCCTTGCCATTTTCAGAGATTCATTCTTCACTCCCAAGTACACTCACACCCCACAGTTGGCCATAGCTCACTTCTGACAGGTTGGTTTGGATCTTAATCACGGCTCTCAGAGTTCTAGTTAACATAGCTTTATCCATGAACTTAATCAGCAAGCTCTCCACTCTATCATTTCAGCCATTGATCAAACAACAGCCACTAAATCATGGAGAGCCCTGGCAGATCCCTGAAAACTAGGCCCATTCTTGAAGCTGAGCCATTAATGGAAACTCCTTGTAGATTGCTTTTTAACCAGTTATTTACCAGTTTCATTTTAGCTGGATTATCTCAGACTAGCTCATTAACAGTGGCTAAAATATTTAATACCAAATGAGAAACTTGCTTTTTATTTTAAAAATGCAGGGGCCCCTGGGTGGCTCACTTGGTTGAGCATCTGACTTCGGCTCAGGTCATGATCTCGCAGTTTGTGAGTTTGAACCCGGCGTGGGGCTCTGTGCTGACAACTCAGAGCGTGGAGCCTGCTTCAGATTCTGTGTCTCCCCCCCTCTCTTCCTGTCCCCTGCTCATGCTCTGTCTCTCAATAATAAATAAAAACGTTAAAAAATGTTTTTAAAATGCAAAAAGTTTTGAGGCACCTGGGTGGCTTAGACAGTTAAGCGTATGGCTCTTGATTTCAGCTCAGGTCATGATCTCAGAGTTCGTAGTTCCAGCCCCAGGTCAGGCTTGGAGCCTGTTTGGGATTATCTCTCTCCCTTTCTCTGCTCCTCCCCTGCTTATGGTCTCTCTCCCTCTCTCTCTGTCCCCACAAAAATAAATAAATAAAGCTTAAGAAATTTTAAAAAAATGCAAAAAGTTTAGAAGTGTATAATATAAAATGTGAAATTTGTCTCCATTCTTTCTGTAATCTGACTCCCCTTGCCAGAGACACCCATTAAATATTGTCTTTCCTTCTGGAACTTTTTATTTGCACTTTATGTAATATGTCAGAAACATTACTGCCAACCGGATAACCATGTCCTCTTCCCATTCCCAGTTCCTTTGTAGCTCACGTGGGCCACAGGAATGGTTTCGACTTGTGTGCTGTAAGCAGAAGCAACATGTGTCCTTGCTGGGTTTATTCGATAAAATCGTAGTATGAGTTCTCTATGAGCTCTGTGAGCTTTTTCTCTTTTCTTTCAAAGACTGAGGAATCCCCGCGTTCCAAGTAGCGCAGGTTCCAAACGGTGGAACCACTGTCCACCTGGGTCCTTGATGATTGTAAGGATCAGAGCTCTCTCTCCCTGCATGTGTGTGATTCATGTACTATGACAAAAACATACCGTAGTTGTGCTTCATTACTAAGGTGTCAGATTTAGTCCATTACCACAGCAAAACGGATCAGCATCTGACCGACATACACATCTACAGTTACGTTTTCTTTTATTTAATAAGATCAAACAATGTATATTGCCCATCTTATTTTTTTCACTTAATGTTTCTAGACATCAATCCTTATAGGCATATAATTATCCTAAAGTTATAAAACCGTACTCTTAGAACCAGATTTTGACATCTTAATAATCATCTGCTTAACACAGAGTCTGACAAAATTTATCTGTTTTGTAGATAAGGTAAATATAAGATAAATATTGAATATATACCTGTCTGCAAGTATATATATGTAAATATTTGCATGTAGTCATTTATAAATGCATTTATAACTGTCTAATAACTGTAATTATTACATATGCATCTAAAATTATAATTGTGTATAATTTTAAATATAAAACAATATGACAGATTCTGGGAGGCCTAAATAGCATTCTTGTGAAGAAAATGTTGAAAGAAATTTAAAAAAAATTTTTTTAATGTTTATTTTTGAAACAGGGAGGGACAGAGCATGAGCAGGGGAGGGGCAGAGAGAGAAAGGGAGAAACAGAATCCGAAGCAGGCTCCAGGCTCTGAGCTGTCAGCACAGAGCCCGACGCGGGGCTTGAACTCACAAACCGTAAGATCATGACCTGAGCCGAAGTTGGATGCTTAACCGACTGAGCCACCTAGGTGTCCCTGAAAGAAATTAAAAAAAAAAAAAAGTTTCTTTCTTTATTTTTGAGAGAGAGAGGTAGAGAGCAAGCAGGGGAGGGGCAGATAGAGATGGAGACCGAATCCTAGGCAGGCTCCGTGCTGTCAGAGCAGAGCCTGCTGTGGGGCTTGAACCCACGAACCATGAGATCATGACCTGAGCTGAAACCATCTGAATGATCCAGGCACCCGGAAATAAAATTTTTTAAGATTAAAAAAAAAAAATGCAATGAGCCAAAAGCAAAAAGCCTCACTCTGTTCCTGCATGAAAAAAATTTAGGATACCTAATTCTTGAAAAGTGGGCATAGCAGAAAAATATAGGAAAACATAAATAAAAATAGTAGCCAAAAGACTGAAAGTACAGCCAATTTTCAAGGGATGGTGAATCAATGTTTTTATATTTTTAATGGAATTTTAAGAAGTGCTTAATTAATCTAGGAATTTAGGGGCGCCTGGGTGGCTCAGTCGGTTAAGCGGCCGACTTCAGCTCAGGTCATGATCTCACGGTCTGTGAGTTCGAGCCCCACATCGGGCTCTGTGCTGACGGCTCATCAGAGCCTGGAGCCTGCTTCCGATTCTGTGTCTCCCTCTCTCTCTGCCTTTTCCCTGCTCACGCTCTGTGTCTATGTCTCTCAAAAATAAACATTAAAAAAAAAATTTAAAAAGAGCAACATGTAGTTAAAAAAAATCTAGGAATTTATTGTAGGAACGTACAGCATAAGAAAACTACCTGAGCTTTTGTTTGTAATCTTGATCTGTGAGATGAGGTCAGGGAAAAATTTTTTCTTTAAATCATCTTTTAAAAACGATTCAAAGGCCTTTGAATATTTATTTTAGGGTCCCAGCTTATCAGTTCTCTTTCACTAAGCTGTGCATGGTTAGAGCTCATTGTAAGATAGGACTAGCTCAGAGAATCATTTCTGTTGTGGGCATTGATTGATTCAACGGTGTTTTATTTACCACGTCTTTTGCCTTTTCTGACAGTACCCTGATTTCCGTTCAGGGGACCTGTGGTATGCTGTCTTACAACAGTACCTTTTGTGGTGACATCATTTTTTCTGTCTCAGTGGGATAGAAAATCAAGTTGTGCATCCCTTTTATCATGGAAGTGAAGGGGAGCCTGGATGTAGCCTCCGTCAGCTTCTCCTCCCCTCCGTTCTGGCCTGGGGAAAACTGAGAAAGAAAAGAAAGTGGAGGCAGTGATGGATCAGACTCTGAAGATGGGTCCTGAACATGCTAACGTAAAAGAGAAAGCCCACCTCTGCTTTCTCTTCTTCTTCCTTCCTTTCCTCTCTTTCATTTTCTGTTTAGTATTTTCCATTCTTCTCTTTCTCTACAATTTCTGTCACTTTTTGTTTTCTCCCATTTCTTGTCCTCTAGGTCTTTCTTTCCTGTTTCTCTCCAGCCTAAAGACACCCATCCCCAGAAATCTCTTTGAACGTATCTCATGTTTCTTTTCTGCCTTGTCATCTGACAATGTTTGTGTCTCTAACACGGTTTTCTCCTTCTCCTCATCCCCTCCCAGATCGTTATCCCTTCATTATATTAAAATATTCAAAGAAAGAAAAATGTCTTGGCTGTGTTTTCAACAATTCAGATTGAATGTAATCGTATTGTTCGCTAAGGAAAGAGTTTCATGTGACTTTGCGGGGGTTTCCTTTGTCTGGATGTTTCACTCATCATTGGCTGCTCTTTTTGACTGTGAGGAATGTACACTGTGCTCACAAACTATGTTGTCTGCACAAACATTTGCAACAGTTTGGTCCTGAGAACTCCAGTCTTCTGCACATAATGATTGTTTTGCTCTGTTCTCTGAATCTAATTTTCATATATTTTTTTCATTATCTCAAGTGAATTTTAGCTGGAGCTGCAAAACCCACAAAAATGTAAATGGTTTTGTCAGTTGTGGACACAAGGCCAAATAGCTTCAAGCATCTCCCAGCCCCCTCAACTGTAACCTCTATTTCCTCTCTCTTATCCCTTCTCTGTCCCCTTCCTGCTCCCCAGCACACACTCCCATTGTATTTCACAGTAACAGTACTGTTAGAAAGACAATACATAAAAGCATATTCTATTGGAAACTATAAACCACTGAGCTGGCCATCAGAATACCAGTATCATTGGTATGATACAAACGTCTATTATTTTTCAGCAGAGAAAGAGATGTTGTCAGAAATTCTTATTCTGTGCACTGTATAGAGACAATGAGGTTATACAAATGCATAGACCCAAGAAATATGATCGACGCCCTTGTGGTTTGTGTGATCAGTTTCCGTGATGAATGGCAAGCCACTAAGCAGGATCAGTTAAAGTAGAAGGAGGAAACCTTGAGTTTATATTACGTAGTGGTCCTTTAAGGTCAGCTTTGGGTATTTCCTTGTGCATTCCGTCGTGAATCTGATTATTAGTCCTGCTCATGATGATATATTTTGACTATCTCAAAGGAAATATTGGGACATCATTATTTGATCCAAATAAATGGATGTAAAATATATTTGAAAAGGCATTCTAAGACTAGAAAGAAGTCCAAGATGAACTGATCTCCAATTCCCTTGTTCTATGACGTAGAAGCTGTAGCCCAAAGAAATTAGAAACTTGTTTGAATCATGCAGGCATTTCTAGATCACATGAGGTCCAGAATCCAGCTCTCTGGTCTCTCTGATTCATGCCCCTGCCTCTTCTTTGAAATTCATGTTTGTGTAATTTTTCCCTGTGATAATTATATTTGTATGTCTTCTGCATCTTAAGTCCTTATTGGTAATTGTAATAAATTCAACAAATATGTATTCATTCATATCTTCACTTGTCAAAGTTTATGACATGCAAAGATTTGTGCCTGTGGTTTGAATGGGTGTGGAGGGAATATAGTCGTATGAGTTTTCTATTGCTAATATCACAAAGAATGACAAAGTACATGGATTGAAACAGCACAAATTCATTATCTTACAATTCTGCAGGTTAGAAGTCTCATGATAGTGGTTAAGAGTTAGGGTTCTGGATACCAACTGATTCGGTTTGAATGACAGTCATGATTTTGGACAACTTAACCATCCTATGACTTAGTTACCTCTTTTGTAAAATGTGGATATTGATGGTAACTGCTGTTGGGGCTACTGTGAAGATTATAGGAGTTAACTCAGATTATGCACATAGGGCAATGCCTGTCACATGGTTAAGTACAAGAGAGACAGAGATAGAGATGATTCTTGTTACTATGTTCTTACTATTAAGAAAACTGAGCAACAATATTTCTGCTACTTAGGAGTGTACAGTTGAATCGTCACGAAGTGTCACAAATGAATTATCTTATTACTTGAATGGATCTGATAATGTATTAAGATGAGTGGGTTTGGTATGCAGGAGAAGACGGGACATTTTGAGTAGGAGACAGTGAAAGAGAGGCCTTAATCCAAAAAGAAAGTTGAATCTGAGTGTTGTTTATCCAGCAAGTAAGCTGCACAAGTGTCACAAATGAACCCGATTTGTTCATTGACATTTGTCAACAACATTCAGTAAATATTGGTAGCCTCTGACAATAACAGCTGGGTAGGAAGTAGAGGTCTCTTCCCCTGCATATGCATTTTTCTGTCAGGTAGTGTAGCATTAGTGAGCACATGACTCAAACCAGTTTCTGCCCCACGTGTGAAAGTTTACACACAAGGCTCTTCTGTAATACTGTTGCTAGCCCTGTCATTTTAGGTTCTCTGGTTGACACCTCGAGTAAGAGTGTCACTCCAAGACAAATGTGGCCCTACTCTAATGGTTAGGGTTAACTGACCTGGTGTATCAGGTGGCAGAAACAGCTGTGATATTTTACCTACATCATGTATGTATGAATGACATCCCTGAAGTTGTCAGGCTGCTGGCTCACCGATTCTTATGCCCCACCTTTGTAAGGATCAGAGATCCTCTGTAGCATTTATAATCTACTACATATCTTGAATATCATTCACTTCGCCACTGAAAAATTTACTTCCAGCATCTGGTAGGCTGATTGATGAACCCTCTGGTGTAACTGTAGATAGAGATATTTGACATACTTGCCGTAGAACTGCTCAATTATAGACTCCTGGTTAGTGTCTTTCAAATGTTAACTCACCCAATTAGTATACTTCAGATTTAATCATCTGGCTAGATTCTAGAATAGATTTAATTTCTACTTATACACCTGTATATTACATAACCTATTAAATATTGTCAAGTAAATTACATATGGTGGAACAAATGGCTATAGTTGAGCATTTATATTATAGCGCAATAGGCAATAAGGTTGCAAGTGGTCTTTGCCTCTTAGGTGTTCCTGGTATTCCTAACAGCGCCAAATTCTCTTTTGGATAAAACCTTCATCTTGAAAATATAGTCTTAAAGCTCTCATAATAAAAATTTCCCTCGACTCCACCTTCTCTTCTGGATATTACCTCATTTCTTTGCTTCCCTTTTTAAGCAAATGATAATAACTCCAGTTCTCAGTTTCCCTTTCTTACTTTTTCGATAAAATATTTTTGAAACTTTCAAATGTGTCTTGCAGATACAGAAAAGTAAATAAAACGTATGTATACAGTTTAAGGAATAAATATAACATGAACACCTCTAAACCCAGTTTCCAACTTGAGAAGTAGAATACTATCCACATCCCAGAATGTTCTTATGTGGCCTTCCTCAATCAAGTCCCTCTGTCCCTTCCCTGCTCTCAAAGTAAGCATTTAATAACTCCTGTGTTAATTATCCCCTTACCCAGCTTTTATATTTGCCACACTTACATGTATTAACATGTTGTTTGGTTTTGAAATACTCTGAAGCAAGCTGAAGCTTGGCTGTTGGAGCGAAAGACACTACTGTCGTCCTTAGAAGAAGAGCTCAGGAAGAGAGAAGCTCAGCAGTATTTCTGGGTCATAGTCTAGCTTTAACTTTCTTGAAAATTTAAGAGTTTCTTCTGTAGAAATAACTGAGCAAGGTTAACAGAGAGCCGTGAGACAGGATTTCTTGCATTAGGACATTGGCACAGATTCTGCTATCGGCAGAAATATGGTCAACACATTTGGGCTCATCTGTATGTTCTGCTTTTAAGTGAACCATGACCTCCCTTTGAGAAGTATGTCAAAGCAGAATTCAAATGTCCTTAGCTGATCCGTGCGTCAAGGACATAGAGGAGAGCAGGAACACGTCAACGCATTGCTTACACTGCCAAGTATAGTTAAGAATCTGGGGCATTCCATCTTTCGTTCAGGATAAACTGGCAGTGGGCATCTTGGTGACGGCAGCCTCAGGATTTCTGTTTCCATAGTCACACTGAACAAATCTGGACTCACAGCTTTCTTTGTCTGGTGCTTGGCTGTCACCCTGGAATCTCCCATCCCTGCCATCCCCCAGTTCTTTCCTTTGTCTCTCTTCTGTGATTGGATCTCTCAGTTTATTTTCTCATTTTTGATGGAAATTATTTTCTGGTAACTTTTGAAGAAGGCTTACGTAGAAGGTACATTTTGGATGTGCATGTTTACTTGTGATCGTCTTATCCTCACTCTTGACTCACAACTGAGTGCAGAATTCTTCGTTGAAATAATTTTCATTGCGTCCACTGCTATGTTGAGACATTCCAAGCCATTCTGATTTCTCATGCTTCTTTTACAACCTATTATTATTTTTTCATTTCTTTCTGAAAATCTGTAGATTATTTATCACCAGTAATGTGTTTGTTTAATCTTTTAATTTTGGCACTCTATGAGTCTTTCAATCTAATTACTAATGTCCTTCAGGAAATCTTGCGTTACTTTGTCGATGATTTCTACTCCTCTCTTTTGTTTACAGTGCTCCTGTTTCTTGGAAGTTGGACTTCCCAGACTTTTTTTTATTTTTTATTTTTCTTATTTTTTTCTGTTCTGTTTTTCCTCTGTATATATATTTTTGTTTTCCTTTCTGAGAGATCTCCTTAATTCCGTCTTCTAATTCTTCTATATACTTTTTAATTTTTGTTACCATATATTTATTTTTTAAGAGTATCTTGTTTTGTTATGAAAGAAGTATGTATATATTTTACCGTTTGGAAAATGTTAAAAATGGTAATTTTTTCAAGTTTACTTTCTGCATGGTGTCTGTTTCCTTCAAGTTGCTCCCTCCCCCATTTATTTTAATGGTCTCTGTCTTCCATATATCTGGTAATTCTTGACCATATGCTCATGATCAAAAGTTGGGGGGCACTTAACCAATGGGATAACCTGAATGTGTGGGTAGAGCTTGTCAACTTTGAGCTTTACAGGGCATTTGGGTAGGTCATTTTGTCATGAACCTTCGATGTAAGTATCTTTAGATCCTTTTTCTCTTGATTTGATCAGGTTCCCTTTGAAAAGTGTCTCAAAGAGTAGATTTTGGATCCTTGTGATTTGGGAGTCAAGCAGGAAAAGAGAGGGAATCTCTCAATTCAGCATTGAATATGCATATGGTCATGTAATCTGGTTCTTTTCATGATAGCATTCACTTTCTCAACTAATCCAGAGAACTTCTGTTTTATTTTCTATACAGAAAATTCCTCTAGACTTCTGTAGGGTAGCAGAGGGACAGTTCATCAGCAAGGTAAAATTGATGGAATCTAAGGCGTCTGTTTTTCAAACAACTTTCACCCAGTTCTTTTCGTTTTAGTAAACTTCCCAAATCCCTTAGTTCCAGAGTTCCTAACTATTGCTAACTCCCGTGTCTGTCGAGGACTCTGTGGTGTCAGTTGGTCTATGCTCAGATTTTCTCCTGATTAACCTGGAACATAGCTTTCCTGAGTCAGCTAAGCCAGGTGCCCCTCATCCATCTGCTTTCAGGCTTCTACATTCAGTTGCTATTGTCTTTTCTCCTGTTCTCCCCATCCTTGTAGGCTTGTATCTTTAACAACAACAACAACAAACCTGTTGTTGTCTTACTGAAGTATTGGGAGGAAGTGAATTAGATGTGTGTTTAGTTCAACTTGGCACAGACATTCCCATTATTCTGCAACCTGATTTGATCTGGTTTCTGCTTCTGTCGCACCAGTAAAAGTGATCTTATTTAGGTCACTAGGGACCTCCATGTTGTCTAATTCCACATCCATTTTAGGTACTTATGTTACTGGACCTCTTAACACCATTTGACATTCATACCCATTCCTTGAACCCGCTGTCTTGGCTTCTGTGGTATGGCTATTTCCTGATTTTTCTCCTGTGTTTTTCAGTTAGCCCTATATGCTGGCTTCTCCACCTCTGAGCCATGGTGTTCCTTGGTTCCTTGTGTCTTGTATGTATTCTGTCATCCTCGGTCAGCAGTCTGTTTATCAGAGGCTTAAGAAAACACCTGTATGTTGATTCCTGCCAATTTTCATCTCCATTATCGAGCTCTCCTCTGACTTTCAGTCTTATATGTCTAAGTATTCATTTTTCTCATATTCAATTTTACATTTAGAGTAATTTGCATATATAATTATGACCTCATTTTCTTCCTGGACTCTGAAGCCTATTAAGAAAGAAAGTATATTTTTCTTTCTCACCATTTTTCACTTAGCATAGCACCTGTCACATGGTAAGTGCTCAGTAATATATATTGAATTACTCTCTCCCTCTCTCTATGTGTATATATTTATATAAATATAAGTTAGATTCATTCCCCATCCCCATCATGTTATGCCCTTTCTCTAGGACTGAATTGGGGACTTTTCAGACCAGTGGATGCTGGTATGGATCACTGTCCTTCTTTTCTTTTCTTTTTTATGTGCCTCAGTCAAAACCTTAGAGAAAAAATTCAGCCACTTGGTAACATACATTTAAAATTAGACAGTTTTGGAAAAAGTGATCAGTTATTCTAGGAGAGTTGAATAAGTGTTTATTACTAAAGCTTCCATTCAGTTTGTGAAAAACAGACCCCATATTATCTACATTTAATTTCTTGCCAAAAATCACATTAAAAAAGAGATATGCTTCTTTTTTTTCCAGTTTCCTTCGTTTTCCACAAGGGGAAAATGCACCATGAGATTAATCAGATACCTAATCATGTTTATTTCCCCATTTCTGAAGTCTACATTCACTCCTGACGTCTTTATTTGTTGAAATATCATTTGGGGGATCCAGGTAGAGCATAATTGAAAACCAGGGGATTTCCAACAGCCTCCTGGCTCAAAGGTTCCCTTTTAGTTTTTCACATTGCCTAAGGATGGTAAGCCAAAGATTATTGAAAAGAAAACAATGATTTGCCAGATAGTGTGATATAGAAAACTCAGTGTTGGCTGTTTAGGGAATAGCACCTCCCACGCTGTTGAAACAGCCTTGCTTTATCATGTGTTGAAATCATATTTTAGGTTCTCCGCCATGCTTCCATGTCTCTGGTGGCTAAGTCTGTCTCTGAAGTGAGTTCAACTGTGCCTTAGATTAAAAACCAGCTCAGTTCAAAGAACATTTTCACTATATACTAACCAGACCTGGCCAGTGAAACAACCCTTTGGGAGTTACTTCCTGTTTTTAATGATTTTAAAAGATACAATTAGCTTGATAATGATTTTTTTAAATATTTATTTATTTTTGAGAGAGAAAGACAGAGTGGGAGCAGGGGAGGGCCAGAGAGAGGGGGAGACAGAATCTGAAGCAGGCTTCAGGCTCCGAGCTGTCAGCACAGAGCCCTATGCGGGGCCTGAACTCACAAACCATGAGATCATGACCTGGGCTGAAAGCGGACACTTAACCGACTGAGCCACCCAGGTGCCCCTAGCTTGATAATGATTAATACAATTTGGTCAATAAAATAGTCTAAGACATTTTTTATTTCACATGCATTTTGAAGAGTTACTGCACAACAGAAACTGTTCTAGTTACTCTGGATATTGTAGTAAACAGGTCAGAAAGTTGGAGAAAGATAGAAAAGAAGGAAATAAAAATATTGAAAATCCAAATAATTTTTGAAAGAAGAAAATAGTATGATGTGATATAAAATGTCTTAGAGTTGATATGTGTTTATGGGTTGTTTAGACCAAGGTGATCATGGTAAACGTCTTTGAAATAATTTGAAGCTGAAATTTGGACAACAAGGAGTTAGTCCTTCAAAGATGGAGTAAACAGCATTTTAAATGGGGGATATATTGGGGGCTGAGCACCTAGATCTTCAGAAGGCTTGAAGTGCCGGCAGAATTAAAAGACCAGCATGGCTGTCTGTAGTGAGCAAGGTGGGGTAGGTTTTGGTGATAATGTCAGAAAGAGGGGATTGGATCATGTAAGGCGTTAAGCCTTAAAGACTACTCAAAGTCCCCAAAGCCACAGTGTTAAGATGTTTTTCACAGTAATAGTAAAGGTTATTTGACTTTTTCACTTCTGTTCTCTCATGAACCTATGAAAGAGTTTTCCAGAGGCTACGCATAACTTTTGTTGTATGTAGAACAAACATACACATTCTTCTAATATGAGAGCTCTCGGGGCAGCAAACTAACGTGAGGTCTAAGGAAAGGCAGGTGCCCATGGAGAAATGGTACATGAGCCATACAAGCTGATAAGAAAAATGACAGAGAAAAGATAAACACTAGGGATGGCTAACATGAAAGTGTGGAAACCGCGGGAGCATCAGCATGGAGGGGACTTGACACCTACTCACAGGTTCCTTTTCACAGACTTCACTGGGTCCTCATGGGAAAGACTGGAGGCCGAATTAGAGTCCACGGCAAAGCCCTTTTGTGGTGCACATGTAGAGGAAGGTAACAGCAACCTCTCTGGGAAAGGCATGAAGCCTGACCCAGGTCCTTCAGCTGGAACTATCAGAAGGGATTTAAATATGAATGTGATTAGGGGTACCTAGGTGGCTCAGTCAGTTAAGTGTCTGACTCTTGATTTCCCTTCAGGTCATGATCTCAGGTTCGTGAGGTTGAGCCCCACATCGGGCTCTGTGTTGTTGGTGTGGAGCCTGCTTGGGCTCTCTCTCCCTCTCTCTGTCTCTCTCTCTCTCTCATTCTCTTTCTCTCTCTCTGTCCTTCTCTCCCTGTCCCTCTCCCACTAGTGATCTCTCTCAAAAATAAATTAACTTAAAAAAAAAAACCCAAAATTGATATGATTAATGTTAAAGGTTCCAGTAGAAAACATGGGCAGCATACATTTTCAGATGATGAACTTCAGCAGAGAGATGGAAACTACAAGAAACAACCACACGGCAATGCTGCATATGAAAAACGGAAAATCTCTCACAAGTTCATCAGTAGACTCAATGCTTTTCAGGAAAGAATCAATTAAATTGAAGATAGGCTAATAGAAATTATTCAGTCTGAAACACAAAGGGAAAACAAAACCCAAAACTGGGCATACAAGAGTGATGGAAAAATATCAAATGATCTAATATACAGATGATTGGGAAGAGAAGGGATAAAGAACAGGGCAGAAGCAATATTTTAAATATACGGCTGAGAGTTTTCTACATTTAACGAAGGTTGCCAAGTTATAGATCTAAGAAACTCAGGGAACACCAAGTAGGATTCCAGTACAAAACAAAAGAAAAAATCCTAACCGAACACAAACCAAACACCTACACATCATAATCAAATTTCTGAAAACCAAAGATGAAGAGAAAATCTTAAAGGTAGTATAAGAAAAAGGATTCATTATATAAAGAGGAACAAAGATAAAAGTTAAAAGAGACTGTTCATCAGAACTCCACAAGCCAGAAGACAATGGAGTGACCTCTGAAGCCCTGAAAAAATGTCATCCCAGAATTCGATACCCAACCGACAATATCTTTCAAAAATAAAAGAGAAATAAGGACTTTTCAAACAAATAAAAACTGAGAGAATTCATTACCAGTGAATCTGTTTTATAAGAATTTTAAAAGAAGTTCTTCAGGCAGAAGAATATAATTCCAGATAAAAACTTGGATCTCTGTAAAGAGAGGAAGAGCACTAGAAAGGGCATTAATAAACATTATTAATATCAAGTTCTTTTTTTTCATTGCTCTGGACAATGACTTATTGTCTAAAGCAAGCTGTAATATATTGTTTATTTGGGAAAATATATGAGTAAAATGTAGAAAACAAGAGCAAAAGGAGAGGAGAGAGGAGCTAGAAAAACACTCTTGTCACTTCCTTGTACACCATGGGGAGCAGTATAATATTGAGGGTAAATTAATTAAAGATAACTGAACTCTAGAGTAACCACTAAAAATTATTTTAAAAGAGGCATAAAAATACCTCGTCTCTGATTTCTAATATGGTCGATATCAACAGCTATACCACAGCTCTTAGTGTTTCTCATTAGTTTCTAGGAGTGTAATTTTTGGTCCTGAGACCGAGAAGTTTTAGGATTCCTGCTGTAGTATCTTGAAGGTCTTAGTAAGGAATCTGAGTTTTATTCTAAGTGTGATTTGTGATTGGAAGCTATTTGAGAGTTTTAAACAAAGAAATAAGATCTAGATTTACATTATAAACAAATGTGGAGAATAGATTTTGTGGAGCAAGAATAGAGTCAGAAGATCAGTCAGGAGGCTACAGGCCACATGTGCTGGCAGCTTGGATAGAAATGGTGATGATGGACAGGAGTGGATGGATTGGGAGGATTGTTAGATGTTGAATGGATCACAGTTCAGGATGAGAGAAAAGGATTAATTAAAGATAATTCAGACTTTAATCAACTTACTGATAAATTTCATTCTTTTAAAGTGTCCAACTATGTGAGTGTAGACAGATGTTAACACCTGTGAAACCACCATTATAATACAGAAATATAGAATATTTCTGCCAGTCCCAAGCCATTCTTTGTGCCCCTTCACAGGACTCGTAGATTTTTTAGTTTAGCAACTGAAAGAATCTACAATTACCTCTGTCACACTTGCCATGTTGCTACATTGTAATTGCTTGTTTATCCCCACATACAGTGAGCTCCGTGGAATAATAATGACTGTGTGCTCCTGCATAGAGTCTGGCACATAATAAGCATGCAGTGAATGCTTGATGAATAAGTGAATGTGAATGATTCTCAGTTTGCTGGGATTTCCAATCATTATTAAGGTGGAATTCTTCATATCTGACTAGGGTACAAAATATTCACTACCATCCCCAGTTGCCAAGTAAGCTGTAATGTATTGTTTCATTGGCAAGATAGCTCTTTGTTGGTGTGAGTCTGGCTTTTCTGAGCAATAGGCAGTATCTGTAAGTGGACTGGCTGGAACAACAAAGGCATTCTAGGACTGGAGTGATGATAACTGATCAGAGACTCCAGCCTCTTGAGGTCTGAGCGTTGACACAGGGAGCCCAGACAACCTTCCAAATATGCTCCCTCCATATTTTCTGTAATGTGGTCCTGGCTTCAGGGAGAACATTGATGGAGATTTAGACCGTGCATCACATTTTAAAATTTGACGTATAACATATATATAATAAAGGACACAATGAATTTTTACGTATGTATTCACCTGCGTAACCGTTACTCAAATCAAGATATAGAACACTTGCAGTAGCCCAGACTCTAAGAGTCAAATGGGATAAAGGGGGGCAAAGTGAGTGATAGGTCTGAATTAATGAAAATAGACTGATATGTATAGTTTAGTAGCTTAAATTTATTTACATTTCCATCCCTTATATAACAAAAGGGATTTAAATGCTATCTGACATACCATATGATGCACTTTCATAGTATTTGAAGGTGGATTGATTAACCACATATGTATATTGTAAACCTCTGGACAATCACTAAAATGTTTTTAAGGAGGTGTGTAAGTTTACATAATACTTGATTGCCTATATTTAATCATGACAGATCTTGTTTTGTTGCATGAGGGTGTATTCAAAGCTTGAAAAAGTTTTCTTTAAATTTTCTCCTCTGAGCTCTTAATTTATTTATACCTTCATTTGCTTAAACAACTTGCTTTACCAGAGATAACAGAAAGAAAAACCTCAACACAGACTTGGTTGAATAACTGCATTGTTCAAGTTAGTGTGGCCTGAGCTGAAAAGGTTGTGCAGGTAATAATAGAGAGTTATTTTCTGCGTTTCTTATCCCAGTCAGTTGCGTTACAGCTAACTAGTGATGGTGTTTGGAGGAGCCCACATTGCTTCATTTAGTCCCTTACACATTCACTCACTAATTTAAAATATGTCAACACTGAGAGAATGAAAACAAAATATGTGAAAATAATGTCTGTCTGTATTTCATTTAAAGTCAGATTTCTTGGAAGTTAAGAGAGAGAGAGGCAAGCCTAAGAGACTCTCAGCTATAGAGAACAAACTGTGGGTTGCTGGAGTGGAGGTGGGTGGGGGATGGGTGAAGTGGGGCATGGGTATTAAGGAGGGCACTTGTTGGGATGAGATCTGGGTGTTATATGTAAGTGATGAATCACTAAATTCTACTCCTGAAACCAATATTACAGTATGTGTTAACTGAAGTTTAAATAAAAACTTGAAATATTAAAAAAACATCTTAAATAAAACATTAAAAAAACTAAAGCTGTAACCCATTTCTCTAGGAGAATACTTTGTATAAGAAACTGACGTGTATTAAATAGCTAATGTTCTTCTAATAACAACAATACTTGGAATTATAAGAGTCTTCTCTAACTTTTCACTGGCTTTTACACATTATCTCGTTTAAGATAATTTTTTATGCCTGAAATACACATAAATGTTGGATTCCAAACCTAGATGAAATTTGCAACAGATTTTGAAATAGTGGTAAATTGCTACGGATGTACCCTCAAGAACATGCCTTCCTTAACAAGAACAGCGTGTGTCTCTAAACCTCCGATGCTTAGAGGCTGACAGTTGATCTATTACTGTAAGGGGCAAGCTCTTTTCCAAGTCCCTCCCAGGAATCCTGTGCACGTTTTTCAGATATGGAGTGTTCAGAATTGTTTTTAATTCGGAGCCAAGAACTTTGTCTTTTCAGCTGACTCCTTTTCTTGTTTTTACCTGTA
Organism: Paguma larvata; assembly: GCA_030068075.1. NCBI lineage: Eukaryota > Metazoa > Chordata > Mammalia > Carnivora > Viverridae > Paguma > Paguma larvata. The sequence goes on along the minus strand of CM057842.1, from coordinate 31,231,015 downwards.
TCCCCTTGAGCTGGGATTGTAAGGAGAGCGATTAAAATCAAACAGATACCTTCTTTCTGCGGCCAGGGAGAGAACATTCCGTAAGGCAGGGGGATTATTGGTAGAGGGAACAGCAGATTTTAAGTAAAACCTTCCACAGTGAGATGACACCAGGCATTTGGTGGGGTGGGCTCTTGCTTGAGGAGTTGACAGAGCTGGGGAGAGGTGTATGTTTGTGAATCCAAAAATACTCATCAGGGAGAAAAATAGTTAAAATTTGTGTAGGTCTCTCTCCTGTTGCTCATAGCGAATAAGCTGAGAATAGAGACCAGAGCTAATGGTATAGTTACTATGGTAGGGCCTCAGGAGGCTGAGTTTGGGTTAAGACTGAATTATGTTTGGTTCCTAGGTCAGTGACCTTCGGCCTCTCTTTGTAAAATGAGGGTGATCTAGTCCTCTAACATCCTGGATTCATTCACAGTGTAATTGAAATAATTTCCATGAAACATTTAACACTCCATTTGGTACACAGTAATTGCTTAATAAATGCTACCCGCCATCAGGGTTGAAATTTAACTGGTGTTATCAGAATGAATGCGCATAAATTCAAGAGGCTAAACAGTGAAAATAGTGAGAAGTCAGACTGAGGTCCTGAAATACCAAAATGAAAGAGCGAGATTTCCTGTATTTTGAGGGTAGTCGGGACTCGGAAACCAGCCAAAGCATTGCTTCCTCATTCAGGGTTTCCTGCATACATACAATGGTAGAACATTTAAGTATGAATGTTGAATAGCTAATCTATGAGAGATAGAATACTATTCTACTAGAGATTAATTTTTCACACTGTGATCTGGATTACTATACATTTATACTTACCAACATGATGGTCATAAGTTTTGCAGTCGTAACTTCATATCTGTGCAAGTTGCCACGGAACTTCTTTAAAAACCGAGGTTGGAATGAGTAAGATTTTTGGTCACCATACTCTGTCAAGTGTTACATCACTGTTATCTAGGAAAAGCTTTGAAAACTTTCCTTTTGCCTTTCTCTTCCATGCCTCTCCCCAATTACAATCGAATTAAATGCTTCTCTGTTGGGATTCCAGGCACCATATGTATGTTTATCTGCACACAGTACGCTGATGATGATATTGTTGTTACTGAGTGACTTCTTTTTTTTAAGATACAGGGTTCTGTGATCACAGTATGCAAAGATGGGAAAGCAGCAAATGTGGAGCCCACCTTCTTTTTTAAAAAATATGTTTATTTATTTTGAGAGAGAGAGAGGAAGAGTGCAAGCAGGGGAGGGACAGAGAAAGAGGGAAAGAGAGAGACTCCCAAGCAGTCTCCTTGCTGTCAGTGCAGGCCCCGACGTGAACCTTGATCTCACAAACCATGAGATCATGACCTGAGCTGAAACCAAGAGCCAAATGCTTAACCGACTGAACTACCAGGTGCTGCAATGACTGAGTGGCTTCTGTGGGCCAGGCCCCGTGCTCAGCCTTTGGAAACTAACTCCTTTAATTCCTACAGCAACTCTGTGAGGCAAGTGGGAAAACTCAGCACAGAGAGGTTAAACAACCTGCCCAAAATCAAATGACCAATAAGCAACAACGTTTGTGTTCAGAACAGGGCAGCTGACTCCAAAGCCTGAACTTTTGGCCTCAGTGGCTTGATTAAGGCCAACATTAAGGCAAAGCATTGTTTGCCTTTAGTAGAGAGCCCACATGTACCAGGTTGGCCAAGCAGTCTAGTTTATGCCTGGTGTAATTATTAATAGTGTCCACCTTCACTCTTAAATTGTCCTGGCCTTGTTTGTATGATAAATTCTATGATCTCCCTAGTCTTTATATCTATCTCTCATTAGGGCTCATACCTTCATTTATTATCACTCCCCCAGATAATAAGAGCTGTAGGATGCCTGCCCAGAGCCTTCTCCACTCCTCCACGTTAGCACCTTTGAATGCCAAAGCGTCTGCAGAACCGCATCGGCTTTTGTAGGTGCTGTAGCTACAGCTCTCACCATGACACCCTTCATCCACATTTGGATTTCTCTGTACTCTGTCGCCGTGCCTTGATAAGCACTTCCTGGACAGTGGTCCTGGTTTGGGGATGATCCCTGACAATACTTCTGGCACTTTCCCCTCCGCTTCATGCACCCATACCCCATTCCATAAAATCTCCTACTTTGATGCTGAGACATCCTGGCTTGGCTTGGTGACTTTGTTTCCTGTCATGAGAAGCTGATGATCACAAGTTATAACCTATGTTTTCCAGCTGGGCATACCACCTGAGAAATAGGCTGTTCACCTGCTAAAAGGGAGAATGTTGAATAGACCTACATAGTCCCCACTGAAAGTCTCATTTGTTTACAAACTATTTTTTTTGCAAAGTTTACTTCATGTAACTGTGTGTGTATCTCCAAATACGTTATGAAAAATTTGCCTCTGATGTTACGAACAAAATAAAAGAATGGGATATTGGGACAAGGAGCCTGTCATTTTTACCCAGTTATTTGAGGAACACTACCTCCTGTTTGCTCCCGGTCGGTGCTATGTTGTGTCGGCCAGGACCCTGCTGCGGCACAACAGCGCTCTCCTCCCATCCTCCCCTTTGCTGGACGAACCTGTTCTGCATCCACACAGGGGCCTGAGGCTGAAGGTTCAGAAGTAGAGAGAGAGTGGGTAGCCTCTTTCACTGCAGTCACCTTCAAATCTTGATGTCCTGCACCTTCTGTTACATCGTGCATTGGAAAACCCGGAGCGTGAGTGTAAGGTCGTAGAGATCATTACATGAGAAAGCAAGGACTGTGTATACAGCAACTACCCACATCTTTTCCTTCAGCTAAGGGGATGTTTAAAGTGGCTCTTCCTTGAAACAATTTCCAAGAGTCATCCAATACATTCCACAAGCATTTAAAGACTCTAATGATAATCCCTGGTATCTCTATCCCAGTTACAGCCTTCTTATTACCTTACTTACCCTGTGTATAATATGGTTTTCAATTCCATCGGACCAGTGCTAGTCCGAGCTAGCCATATGGCCATGGCAGGCCAAAATTGGACCTTCTTTCCCTTCTACTCGGCTTCCTTCAAATTTCTCTTCACTTCTTTACAACAGAAATCCTCCATAACCAGAGAAAAGAGGTGCAAAATGCAGTGTGTAAAGGAATATCCTTTTAGACAGCTTCTTCAAAAGGCACACCAGTACTGCATTTAAATGAACATTCTGGTCTTCATTTATATTCAGGCAATCGAATGTGCAGAAGTGAAATGTAGAGCAGAGGGTATGACCATTGCCATGCTGTGTTCATCTAATGCATCTGGACAGCTTTAAAGACATATACACAAAGAATTTGGCGAGTGTCAATGTCCCGGGCCATTTCCTTGGTAGTAAACATAAGCGTCTGACTTCCTCAGCTTCATTTGCCTTATTACTGAAAGTATAGTCTCCCTATCTTTCTCTCAACCGGCTTAAGGAATCATATTAAATTACTTTGTATCTTTTAAAAAGTGTAAGAACACTGTTTGGAGAGAACAACAGGACCCTAGGTTTGGCAGGAAGTGTCTTTTATACCAATCAATTTGCTGAATGTAAAAATCTGGAAAAGAGAAAAAAATACTTACAAGTTGATTCTTTATACCCAAAAGAATGTTTTAAAATTAATAAACTTCATTTTTAGAGCAGTTTCAGATTCAAGCAAAACTGAGTTGGAAGTATAGAGTTCCCTGACCCCTTCCCTGTCACAACTTGTAATCGGTGGACCTATGCTGACATATCCTTATCACCCAAGTCCATCGTTGGCATCAGGGTTCTCCCCCGTTGGTGTACCTTCCATGGGTTTGGATGAATACAGTGTTACATGTATCTACCTTTGGAGTATTGTACAGCATCGTTTCACTGCCCTAAACATTTTCTGTGCTCCACCTACTCTTCCCTCTTACCTCCCCGCCCCCTTGCAGCCATTGATCTTATGGTCTCCATAGTTGGTAATGGGGCTTTAAGCCACACAGTTGCCTCCATATCATGACCTCAGTATGTAGTGAGATTTCCTCCTTGCCCAACATCTTGAAGTTTTGCATTTTTGTCTTAATTAAGGATGGCTGATTTCTATAAAAAGAAACTCTCAAGCTTGTTCAAGCAAACAGAAAGGTCATTTATGGATCCAACAAGCAATATAGTTGGGCTTGAGGATGTGAGCCTTGGGACTAGACAGAATTGAGTTTTAATCCTATTGCTACCAGTCACTAATCATAAGACTTGTTACAACCAGTTACTAGATCTAAGCCTTGGTTTTGCCATCTGTAAAATGGGAATAATAATAGTTCTTCAAAGGGTTGTTCGGATGAAATGAAACAGTGTGGGTATGATGCCTTGGATATGTGCTCAGTAATATTGGCCATTATATGTTTATCACAAATTTGGGTTCCAAATCTTCATGAGATAGTAGGCGGCAAGTGGTTAGGAATGGAAGATACTCCTATCTCTCTGGGCCACATCTTTAGCCTTTTTGTTTACTTCATGGTCTTTCTCCCCTTTTTTTTGTTTTTTAATCTCTTGTCTCTCTTGACTAACTTCCTCAGTTTTCTCTTTCTGTCTCTTCACTGACATGGCCAATGTGACCACTCATCCTAAAATGTACCTGACTTTATGTTCCAGTGCCGTCCATAATTAATTACAGATTCTGAATATTGAACTAAGATATCGACACATTGGGTCAATTTTCCCCTCAGAATATAATTAAGCCTAATGGTCGGGTTGTGGACTTCCAACATCAAATAAGTGCTGCTGTTCATCCTACTTTGGGTTTCAAAGTGATTTTTGTTCTATCATTCCTGATCCTCCGGCTTTCAGAGTTAAGGCCTTGAAAAAAAAATGTTTTCCTTGTTTAAAATCTAAGAGATCTGTCACTTAATAGGTTCAGGCTTCTTGTAAGTTCTGCAAACTTTTCAAAGGGACATTTCGAAAGCTTCTAGACAAAGATAATTGTGTCAAAAGGGAAACAGCTGTCTCTGTATTTGCTGAGGAGAATAAAATTAAACAAATAGCAGAGATGGGACTCACGTATAATTAAAATTGGATTATTGTGGCATTTGGCTCACCAGCCGGGAGTTGGATTCCTCTGCTTCTGTATCTATTCTCTTTCCATTCCTTGATTCCCACACTATCCCATCTTTCATTCTGTGTTTCCCTTTCGTTGCACCAGAATGTTCTTTGTCCTGCCTCACAGCATGTTCCTCCTTCCTTAGACTCCATCACCACTCCTTCCATCCCAAAAGAGTGTTTGTTCTTTTTCTTTCTGTTTGTTTTATCCATTTTATTGTTGTTTTTGTTGTTTTATTTTGTTTTGCTAAGAGAAGGATATGATGGTACACTCTTACATGGCTTTCCTTTCATTTATTTCTGGGAACAATAATTTTAGCGTTTTGTGTGGTGAAATCTCACAGGATTCATCAAAGTCAGTTTCAGAAGTACAGTATTAATCTCTTGCTGTTTACATGTAAGCAGTTTCAACCAGTTTTCCAAATGTTTATATACATGGTCAGAAGCTGTGGTTTACCTCCCGACTTTGTTTGGGAAAACCAAACTAAAACAGCAAGGTTTTTTCTCTTTTGCCTGGGTTCATGACCATAGAGTTTCTTCCTCGAATAGGATTGACATTGTTCTGTTGTGTCGTGGATGTTATAAAATCACAAAGTAATTCGTGCTGAAAGTCTCAAAATTCATGTCAATCAGAAAAGATTTATATGCGTTTATAAAGGTGCCAGCATTTTTGTTTCATTAAAATATCACAACAGCTGACCAGCAGTATTTTTGATTGGTTCATGCCACAAATATTAGTAGGGTGTCTGCAGAGAACTAGAAATAAAAAGAGGTAAGAGAGTATAAGATAGATACGCACTGGCAGCTGTTTAGTGGACAAGTCGAGCAATAAAGGAGTAAATCGTAGACTTGCTTGAATTTCCCATGTTACTGTGGGTATCTATGTGAAGGGTTGTTAGAAATGCTTATACATTGATTTTATCCTTAGAAGGGGGAAAATCACTGAACAAATGAGTTTTAAGTGTTTTTTCCTCATTTAAGAAAACTAAATGAATTTCCGTCTTAACCTGAAATCTCAATTTTTGTCCACTTTATCTTTATTCAGATATTCAACAGATATTTTCTGAGCTTCTCTTATGAATTTGGTCTATGCTCCGTGCTGCAAATATAGTGATTCCGAAAAACAATTATAGTAACTATGTGTTGTCTAGTACTGAGTCAAGTATTAGGCAAGTAATCACATCCTTACATTTATTTACAAATTCAGTTCCATGTTGTGAGGAAAAGTGCCGGGGGCTATGAGACCCGTATAGAGGACCTAATTTAGTTTGTGGTGTTATAATACAGAGCAGAGTGTTTAATCATATTGGAGTTGGAATAAGACTTAGGTACTAATTTTGACTGTACGACCAAAGAAAAGTGACTTAACCTCTTTAATCTCTTCTGTGAAATGGGCATATGAATCAGTGCTTCCTGTTTCAACAAACTTGTTGCAAGGGGCGAAACAAACGCTTAGACATAGAATGAGAACTTTTAAACAGTAGCCTTTATTATTAATTCTAACCAAGTATTGCTAATTAAACACAGAGAAGAGGAAGTAGGAAAACAGGCATTATTTGGAAGCATCTGTGTGCACAAATCCCCGTGCGGTGCAGCGCTCAGACTTTACCGTTAGTTCCAGCAGTCCTGCATAGTGAGTGCAATTGAGACTTCTTTCATTCTGCAACTCTCTGTCCCTGTTTTTGAACGTTGTAACTCCATTTCCTCTTGATTCTGAAGCAGGGGAAGAGCTCAGTGTGGGCCCGGTCATGAGTCTACCTGAGGTTATGCTTTACATCCATTTCCACTGTTATCTACACGTCATCGATCTTGGTCCCTGACATGCCTTGAAATATGAGCTTTGCCTCAGCCAGGCCTCTTTTCACGTCCTCCTTCCCAAAGCTAGAAGCAAAATAATTGCTTTTAAAGTGTATTTAAGACTTCAGGAGGGTAACGGAGTGGACAGCCCGAGACCCAAGTGCCCTATTGATTTACAAAGCACACAACTCAGGGGCAGGCTGGCCAGCTGCTGCATGCCGCCCTTCATGGGGTCACATGTGGGAGGCCCTCCCCAGTCCCCAGCCCCAAGAAAGGGTTTTGCAAAACAGGGGCTAGAGTAAGGCGCTTCTTCACCAATCAGTTTCTTCCTACTTCTGTGTCAGAGCTCTCAGAAAAGATGGGGGAGGAAATACGTAAGTGTGGGATTCTCTCTATTCACTGATTGTTATTCTACGTAAGTTTATGGATGAGGATTGAGGCAGCAGCAGCAGTAACAACAGCCAACACTTTTGGAACCTTTACAGTGTGCCTAAGATCATGCCAAAGGCTATCCTGACATGTCCTTTTTTGGTTATTACTACAACATTATGGGGGAAGAAACTATCATTGTCTACCTTTGAACAAGCTGAGACTCAGAGAAATTGTCCCTTGTCTGAGGCTACTGAGCTTGCAAATGGCAGAATTGGTGTTCCAACCCAACGCTTCTTGATGCAGTGTCCACTGGCACACAGATAATGAAATTATATCATTAGATATATATTCAATTGTTCGCTTATTCAACATTGATTTGTTGAGTATCTACTATCTGCCAGACAATCTAGGCATCAGACGTAGAGCAGTAAGAAACAGGCAAAATTCTTTACCTCATGAAGCTAATATTCTAGAGGAAGATGACAAAAAATGAACAAAATATGGAGATTTTATAGGGCAAAGTGGTAAATGCTAAGGGGGAGAAACTAAGGAGGAGGGGGTGTAGTTTTAAATAGAGTGGTCAGCAAAGTCTCACTGAAAAGATGACTGATCACACATCACAGCTATAAAGCTTATCACTCAGGGCTTGGGGCTGAGAATCTACTTGAGGTCAGTTCTTTTGTTTTCTCCTTAGAGAGTCCCAAGAGGTCTTCTTCTCCAGGACCTTTGAGCAAAGCTATTTGTACATTGACCCAAACCAAACACAAAGACATTTGTAAACATTCTGAACCTCACTCTTGAGTCACTGAATATGGAATTCATCAAGTGTTTTGGTCTTGGAAATTCTACTAAGACTCCTTTATGGTTAAGAGTTGATGTTGAATGTGGTTCTCTCATCCATATATATCCATATACATACACACATGTATATGGTTCTCTCATTCATATATATCCACATACATACACACACACACACACACTTATATGTATATATACATATATATATATATATATACATATATATATATATGTAAAATAGGCTGCTGGATATATTATTTTTTAGCTTAAAAGAAGCTAAATTCACCAAATTAGTGAGGAAGGCCTTGGTCATAATGTCCATACCTTCCCAACACACCCAAGGAGTAGAACCACAAAATGAACAGTTAGAGGCTAGATTTGCCTCCTAGAATTGAGTTTATTCAATCAAGAAAGTTACAGAGAATGGATAAGGAAGATGCAGTATATGTAAATGATGGAACATCACACAGCCACCAAAAAGGATGAAATTGTGCTGTTTACAGCAACGTGGATGGAACCAGAGTGCTCTGCTGAATGAAATAAGTCAGGCAGAAAATTACAAATACCATATAACTTCACTCATACATGCAATCTGAATAAACAAACACAGAGCAGATTTAGATCTATAAATATAGAGAACAAACGGATAGTTTCCAAAGAGGAGGTAGGAAAGGGGATGGGCCACATGGGTGAGGGGAGAGAGAGATACAGGTTTCAAGTTAGGGAAGGAAGAAGTCACGAGAACAAAAGGTACAGCATAGGGAGTATAGTCGGTGCTAGTGCAGTAATGTTGTATGGGGACAGATGGTAGCCGCACTGTGGTGAGCACAGCATAGCATATACAGAAGTTGAATCACTGTGTTGTACACCTGAAACTCATGCAACATGGTGTGTCAAGCGTACTCAAATAAAAAGATTAAGTTATGTAAATATAGAAGATGGGGCAAGAACATGTTTCACGCACACATACATACATGTTTTAATTTTTAGCCTTTCTCCAGTTACAACAGTAAGAACCTTTAAGATCATTGGAACAACTTCAATACATTGGGCACCAACCAATATTGTGAAATTTGTCACTCTAGAGGGAGCGTGGGCTAAAATAAATTTTCCAACCATTTTTGAAGAAAATGGTCACACAAACAGGATAGAAAAGGTATTCGGAGATATATTTAGTTTTTTAAAAACTGTTTTACAGCGATAGACACAACCCGAGTGGCAGCCCCAGGTGCGTAATGAATGTGCTAACTACTAATAATTTTCCCGTTAGCAGATCCAGTGGGAGCTTGCTGCCCTTGAAGAGTCATTTGCTGCTAGTCTTTGCCCTTGAAAACAATACTGCTGTATCTCCTTAAAAAGTGTCCACACTTCAGATTTTATAGTGCTTCCAAGTGGCCATCACCCCAGTTATTTCTAATTAGTGAGATTTGCCACTTAGAGGCTTTGCTGTGTGTGTGCGTGGCCTACAAATGACTGGTCACAGGTGCTTAGTGCCAACATTCCATTTTGCTTCAGGTACCACTTTTCAACCCCACCTTGCCCTTTTACTAGTTTTAAGAGCTAGGTAGGTAGGATTAATTTCTGTTTCAATATCTCCAGCTGTTTTTGAATCATTAATGCTGCTTTTACTGCAGTATATTTCCTATTCATTACAGAATAAAAATGAACATGCCTTGGGGCACTTCACATTCTCTCAGCCTTCTCGGTTTTTTTTTAAAGCCAACTCTGAACCTCCTAAAACTTAATGTATTTTCTAGGCTCATTCGAGTCTGGTGGTGATATGCCCATTTTGCTAAAAATCAAGACACTTCCCAGTCTTGACATTTCATTTAATCAGTTCAAAACTTCCAAGCCAATCTAAAACAGATCAACAATCTCGACCATAGCATGAATCAAACAACAAGGTAATTCTGCCCTTTTCCTGGAAACTTAACTTCCTCCCAAAGTTTTATATTGCATTATATCACTCACCTAGGAACAATTAAAATTCTTATGGAAAACCCTGTCCTTCCACTGGTGAAATGAAGAAAAAATATGAGGTAGTTGGACTTAGCAGGAAAGTAGTACCGGAGTTGAAGGGTGATTTTGTAAATTGTATAGCAGGAGTCACAACACCGAAGCGCTTTCAGGGGATTTGCCAATAATGTAAAGGTGTCACCCAGTCCAGGGCAAAGATACTGTAGAGCGACAGGCAAGGTTGCACAGAAGAGAGCAAGTGTTCCATTTCAGCCATCCATGGTCAACTTTTAAGGGTACAGCTACTAGGAGCAAAATGGCACAGGTCAAACAAATCACATCTCTGGGTCAGATTTGGCCCGTGAGCTGTCATCTTAGAAACTCAGTGACTGACAAAACTAGTTAGCTTATAATTACCTGGCCAAGAGGAACTATGGGTAACCAGATGCTGATATTACATCTGGTCTTAAAGGAATTTCCTTATGACTTGCATTTGTCTTTAAGGTGTGATATTTATTTATGCAACTAGTTATGCTGCTCTGTGGCTTTAGCATAAGGCTATTTGCAGAGCACAATAATATGGCATCCTCAACATTAGAAATTCATTCCATTTAATGTGGAAAAAGCTCAGCCAAATGTCAATGGTTGTGGTCCTGCATTCTGCATTGGAAGTCCTTCTGTCCTGTAGCATTAACATATTTACTGTCTTTTGCAAAGAAGTTATATATACATGTATATATGGCACCATATATATATCATAATTCTGCTTACAGATAATGCTGCCCTTTGGGTCCAGATATAGCTTTGAAAGAAACTGGTCTTTTCCCAATACCTCTTTTCACCCTCGCCATGATATTTCCAGTAGACAAGACGGCTATGAATCTGGAAAAACCCCTCCTTTAACAGAGAAGAAATACTCAAGTTTTTAAATTTTTTATGTGTTTATTTTTTCTGGCTTTTAAATTTATTTATTTTTTTATTAAAAAATTTTAAATATAATTTATTGTCAAATTGGTTTCCATACAACACCCAGTGCGCATCCCAACAAGTGCCCTCCTCCATGCCCATCACCCACTCTCCCCCTCCCACAGTCCCCATCAAGCCTCAGTTTGTTCTTGGTACTTAAGAGTCTCTCATGTTTTGCCTCCCTACCTCTCTGACTTTTTTTCCCTCTTCCCCTCCCCCATGGACTTCTGCAGGCTTTTTTTTTAAAAGATGTGTTAAAACCATGCTCATGCGTTTGGAAGCAATTTTAATCTTCATGTCAATTAAATGATAGCATATCATTATTTGTAAGGATGGAATGTGTTTCATGGATTGATGGGTAAAAATTCCCTGCAATAGTGCTCTTCATTCCTTAAGGACCCCATGCCTTTATAGGATCCCTATCTTAAATGTTGCCCACCCGTTCGTTAATAATGTACTCAAGATGTCGTTCTGTGGCCTCATATTTTACTTTTTCTTTCAACTCTTCAGTAGCAGAAGCTACTGAAACTATGTCTCATTTTCTCAGATCCCATGCGTGAAGAGCCGTTGGTGGCTGGATGTGTTGTTACCCATCCAAGGGAGCATGTCCACATTTTAAGGCAGGGTGAGAGAAACTTCTTGGCAGGCCTCAAAGTGTATCTATATAGTCAGTGGCTATTCTTCATAAGCACAGGAGCACCTCCAGCAGAGGCGCAATACAACACAAAGGGACATTTCTCTCCCAACCAAATCACCCTTAGAGTGGTGATCTCAAAGTATAGCTCCTAAGGCAGCAGTTCCCAGATGCAGTACTTGTTAGAAATATAAATTCTTGGGGCGCCTGGGTGGCTCAGTCAGTTAAGTGTCAGACTTCGGCTCAGGTCACGATCTTACTGTTGGTGGGTTCAAGCCCCGCATCAGGCTCTGTGCTGACAGCTCAGAACCTGGAGTCGGCTTCAGATTCTGTGTCTGTGTCTCCCTGTGTCTCTGCTCCTCCCCCACTCACACTGTCTCCAAGAATAAATAAACATTAAAAAAAAGAAGAAATATAAATTCTTGGGCTTAAACACAGACCTGGGAGAAACTATGGGGATGAGGTCCAAAAATCTGTTTTAGTAAACCCTCTTGGCACTTCTGAGGCATGTTAAACTTACGCATCCATTTTAGCATATCTTCCTCCAAGCTCTGTAAGCAGCCTGGATTTTTCCACCCATCTCCCGACTAAATTCCAAAAGAGCAGCGAGCTCATCTGCTTGTTTATCCTCAAACCTCTGACTCTAGCAGTACTGCCAGGCACATAGTAGGTGTGCATTATGTATTTGTTGAATGTTTGGAGGAATGCATGAGTGGTTAGCTAAGTGCTCCCTCCTGTCATGGTAGGTGGCATAAAGGCCATGACACTCCCAGCCTGCTCATACGGGGAGGTCAGGGGGTTGCGTAGGGTTTCTCAGGAGCTACACTGCTTCGGCTTAAATCTTTGCTCCCCCATCTGTCAACTGTATGCCCTTTGGCAAGTTCCTTAACCTCTCTGCCTTGATTTTGTCATCTCTCACATGGAGATGAAAACAGTACATCAGCTTCATACAGGGGTTTTTTTGTTCTTTGTTAGATTAAATTACTTGTGATGGTGGCGTTTGCGATTATGTTACCACCGTGACTCTCCCTTCCCAAATGGCAGCCAGGCCACTCACCAGCCAACCTGCAGGGTCTCTGACACAGGTCCGGAGAGAATTCGCCCTGCCCCTTCATCGGCATAATATTAGGAGGACTGGATCCTGCAGACATCATCCCCACTCCTAGCTTTATCGTTCTCCTGATTCGTTACATCATCTATTACTTTGATTAATATTTGCATGGAAAGTAATGCATCGCAGGAATACTTAAATGGACTCTCCTAGTCTGGTTGCACACACACAGTACCGATGGTCTGAATGATTGCTGTGGTACAGCTTCTCTCCAGTCTCTCCTTCCTTCTTGACACAGGCCTATATTCCTGTTCCTTTTACCAGGACCTTGCATGGTTGTCATGGTTAAATCATTAAAATACAAACAAGTCGTTGTGTTTTCTTCTCTTTTTCTTCTGCTTCTGCCACATGCAGGAGTGTGCTATTTATTATCTGCTCTGACTAATCCTCCTTCCATTTTTAATGCTCAGCATTTTCCTTTTCTGTGGAGAGCCATACATTGGCAGGAGTTCAAGGAAAGGCTGCAAATGCTTCGTAGAAACTATTTTAATCCCAAACAGTTAATGTTTGGAGAACAGGTTGAAACATATGTAATCTAGGCACCACAATGTAGGCAATTATCTCCAAAGGGCAAGAGGGGACAGAGAATAAAGGCCACATTGCCCTGAGGTTGAGGGGAAAGAACTGAAGAAACACCTTCCTTGGCTTTCCAAGGGTCACAGTGTCAACCGAAAAATGAGATGATAAGACAAATGGAACAGCTTGATAACACCCAAATGGGTGTATTTATTCACACAATTCAAGCCTGACTACTGGAGTTCTTATCCTGGCCATTGACAGCCATTCCGAGCATTGTAACAAGATCCAGAACTTGATGTCTAGAAATTCTTAATGATACTCTGTACAAAGTGGATGAAAGGTGACAAGCCAGAGGGAATGTGTGCAGAAGTTTTGGCTCAAAAATCCTGTGACTTTCAGCGGCGGTTCTCTTTGTTGGCCTCAACATTTCAACAACAGAAAGACAATAGCTGCCACCTAAATTTCTGAAGATACAAACGGATGTCTCAGAGTTAGAGTTGTGTTCTGTTTAAATAATGCTCTTTGTGCTGTTTTTGAAGCATTGCATGGAACATGACAAGCTGCCTCTGGTCTTCTTTTCCATGGTTTCATCCTGCCGTTTAACCACGTGTATTCACACACACACACACACACACACACACACACACACACACTCCTTGGTAAAGCACTCTATGTTATATTGCTGCTATAAGGCAACATTATTATTCAAAATCTACCGTGCAGCTATTACACAGTGTAATTTTCAGAAAGGAAGAACACTGTCGGAAGCATAATGCCACCTTGCATGATCAGTTAGGGGAAAAATATGAGCTAAGGAGGCGGAAATCCGTGTTTAGAATTACAGGGAAATTATGACAAGCCGTGAGAAGTTCCACAGGCCTTTGTAGCACTGAAATCTTTCCTCTAGGATCAACTTCTATGAAAATACACTACGCCTGGAATTTGCCCTGTCAAAGCCAGACATATTTTTTTAATTGAATCTTGCTCTGAGAGTAGTGAATTTTTTTTTTCCCCATCTGTAATTTGCTTTTTATGTGAATGGAGAGATGTTCTGTTTCTCTTCTTTGGAGGATTGTCATATTCCTGTAAAAACAATCAATGTTGGGCCATTTATCTCTTGCTTCATTAAATCGTGATGTGGGCTGTAAGTACATGTACGTTCGCAATATAGATTTTTTATTTCCGTGTTTTATAGTCATATGATTGAGGAGTGGCTCTCATTTATTTTCCCGAACATTTCCAAGCTGAAGACAACTCTTTAGTCTTTGTTTGTTAACTGTGTCCTGTCTGTCTACCTTTTCATGTAATAATTGCTTTCAGGGAATAAAACAGAAATGGGGCACTGCTTTGTTTAATATTTTTCAAATCAAATACAGCATAGCACAACCATCTGTGAAAATACATTTCAACTTTCATCAGATTCTGCCAAGGCTTTTTTGAGGGTTAATAATCCCTTCATGTGGGCATGCTTCTATGGCTAATGTAATATTGTTGGGCAAAGCTTAGGTTATATTTATGTTCTGACTCAGGTAAAAAAAAATTAAAGGACTTGTTGAAGAGAGAAAAAAATTGAGTATTTTCACTCCTAAATATGTGTTACTTGCAGAACAAGTGCCTTTGAGATGGAAAATACTGTTGAAAGGCTTTTCTTGGTGGAAAATGTGGAAGTAAAAGCTATATTCATTTTCCTCCTAGGCGGAGTCCATTCTCAACCAATGGAAAGGCCCCTAACAGAGCTACATACGTATTAGCAGAACATGGACCGCCTAGTACCTTTCGAAGGTGATTTTTCTTTGGTTGATTTGAGGGAAAGGGGTTTGTGTCTCAGCTGTTTTTTCTCAGCAGTTGTAACCAATGTCCTTTCTGCCCACCTTCATGTCTACATACCACTTTTCCCCCCTTTCATTTCCCAAAGCCCCACAAACACAGAGCTGTTGCATGGAACAGGGCGAGCGAGGCAGGCTGTGGCAGGGACTGCGAGATAGTAGAGAACATCAAGTAACTAGAATTGTATCAAGACACACCACTATCTTTCACAGTTTCTTGGCAACTTCTTCCAAAAGGAATTTCTTACAGGCTGTTTGGAGGCTCTTGTCCCCAGACTGCCCCAATTCTCTAAGTATTTTGACAGGAAACAGAACATACTCAGATGTTACTGATAAAGTCATTGACCAAATGTAAGGAAATAAACTATGTACAATCAGTTTTGTTGTAACATTTGTTTTGAAAACACAGATTTGTTTCAATGCCATTGATATATCGTGGAACAGTGGGACATATTGGTTTTTTGTTGTTGTTGTTTTTTGAGAGAGAGAGAGAGAGAGAGAGAGAGACAACATGAGTGAGAGAGAGGCATAGAAAGAGAGACAGAAAGAGAAAGAGAGAGAGAGAGACACTGAGGATCCAAAGTGGGTTCTGCATCGACAACAGAGAGCCCGAGGTGGGGCTTGAACCCAAGAACTGCAAGATCATGACCTGAGCTGAAGTCTGTGGGCGAAGTTTTGCATTTACTTCTGCGTGATATGATCTATGAAAGCATTCAGTAAACACAGAAACCTGCACCCAGTTGAACCAAACAGTGTAGGAATACACAAAATGCACGCCCCCTCCCCACACAGCCACAGTCCACCTCAGTTCACTGCAGTGTTAGGAGCCACACCATCCCCATCTGGTAAGGCAACTTTCTTTTGCATTTCAGATAAGCTTCCTGCTGCCACTTTGCAACAGTTTACAAGCTGCAGCCCTTATGAAGTGTACTTCCACAAGCAAATCCCAAGGTCTTGTTCAAGGTAAAAAATGCAACATTTGTATTTATGTGTTTCTTAATTGTGTAACAAGTGTGTAACACTGTCACCCACTTTTATTAGGTTTCTCTGTTTTTAGAACGTCATGGGTATAATTTGTGTGCTTCTAACCCCATTTTCCCATAAAACCCTTGATATTTTTCACAAAAATTTGCATGGTATGATGGATTCAAGAACACATATGTTGATGATAGCGGAAGTGACTGTATGTTGTAGAGCCTGTATGGCCGGGAAGAATAGGGAGCTGTCATTACTTTTAGGCCTGAAGGACCAGGACAGAGAAGCAGTCTCCGGAACCCTGAGTGGGAGGCCCCTGTGGCAGCGGGTTGCCTAGCATCTGCTAGCCAGAGGCCCAGCATAAAGAGAGAATAAACACCCTGTACTCACTCTCCTCCCACTCTCCAGTCTTTGGCAATTACCTCCCATTAATGCGCCGAACCCTACGGGAAGCCAGTGAGTTAGGGAGTCTGTTTATTGCCATCCGCGGAGGACAGTTTAAACAGTGCATAGAGCAGGGCTGGGGGATGGATCCGAAGGCATCATCTTGCCCAACACCATTAGGGAAGTTACTTTTTAAGGAATTGTTTTTATTTTATTATCTAAATCAATTTTATTCTTCTCTTTCTGCATCTCTTATCCAAGTTGGGGGTTGAGGAGATTTCTAAAGGTGTTTTTCTAAACAGAGGAAAAGTTTCTGCCAAAAAAGAGAATCTGCACTCCTTCTAGTTGAACAAATTCAAACAGCCAACTTAGGAAATAACATATTTCCCCCCCCCCTTCTCATTATATATGCACTCATAACTATGTTCGTGGTCATTTCCGTGTGAGCCCCTTTCTAAGGGCAAACGTGTTTTCACATTTAATGCTTGAATTTTGCCCAGATTGTTTGGAGAGTGTTACATAATTCACTAAATTTTGTGCTTGGTCAAGAAGAGGAATACTAACGGGATGGTATAATCCACTTGCTGATACCCTGCCCTTCAATTTGGAAATGGATTTTTGTTGTAGTCCCATTACAAGACCCCTGGCCATTTTCCAGTACTAGAATGGGCGGAAGGTGACTTGACATGAGTCTCTGTAGTGTGTCCACTTCCCAGATGTCCCAGCTTGATCTGAAAGTCAGAAGAGACCGTGAGCTCACAGACTTAAGGGTAATTATGCAATAGGATGTTTGAGCTTAAATGAATCAGTTTGTCACTGACTAGGATATGTCTTCCTGCCCAGAAACAGCCTGCAGACAAAAGGAGAGGTGTTTCATGTGGTCCCATAGAGTTCAGATGTTTATTGGAAAAGAAAATATAAAAAAATGTTAAGCTTCAAAAGAAGGGTAAACATACATCTTTTTAAAAATTTTCCTCAAAGTTTTCTTTTTTTATAAAAAAAATAACAGGCTCACATTTTATTCTCTCATAAGTAAAATTTATTGCAACCTTAGCCATAATTCACTTTGCTTCATGCTAAAGTGAAGTGGGCTGCTCATACTGGTTAGCCTTTCACTGGGGACGGAAATTTGATGGTATTGATAATGTTGACAGGGATAATGTTGACAGGGTAATGGAGATGAAAATTTAGATCCTACTGCAGGCTCATGTACTTTTAACATGGAGATATAATTCATACATCAGAAAATCCATCTTTTTGAAGCACACCATTCAGTGGTTTTTTAGCATATTCACAAAGCTGTACAGCTCTCACCACTGTCTAATTTCACAGTATTTTTATCACTCCCAAAAGAAACTCCATATTGGTTAGCTGTCACTCTCGATTCCTCCTACCCCCAGCCGCTGGCAGCCATCAATCTATTTTCTGTTCTATACATTTACCTCTTCTGGACATTTCATGTAATTGGAATCATGCCATCTATGGCTTTTTTTGCATCTGGCTTTTTTTCACTTAGAAAAAATGTGGGAGTTACACGTTGCAGTGTCTGTCAGGAGTAGTCAGGCTTCATGAGGAAAGTGTGCCAGGTGTACTTGGGGAACATGGGCTTTACCCAGTGGTTGTCCTATGGAAACGTGAGACGAAGTTGGTTGTACCTGTTCAGTTTTCAAAAGAAACCAGAAACATATTTCTTCTTCTGGCAAAATGTCTTCTGTCCTAAAGGTTTATCCAAGTGTAGCATGTTGCAGGACTTCACGTCTTTTTACTGCCACATAATATTCCAGTGCATACCACCTTTTGTTTATCCAGTAATCAACTGACGGCCATTTGGATGTTTCTACTTTTTGGCTGTAATGAATAATGCTGCTGTGAACATTCATGTACATGTTTTTGTGTGGACATATGTTTTCATTTCCCTAGTAATAGAGTTACTGAGTCATGCAGTAACTAAATTTAAACTTTTGGTGAAGTGCCAGACTGTTTTCCAAAGAGCATACAAAATATTACATTCCTAACAGCAGCTTATGAGGGTTCCGATTTCTCCATAACTTTGCCAACAGTTGTTAGCCTCTGTCTTTTTGATTATAGGCATTTTAGTGAGTGTGAAGTCATTTTTCATTGTGATTTTCATTTGCATTGCCCTGATGGCAAGTAACATCAACATATTTTCATGTGCTTGTTGGTCCTTTGTGTATCTTCTTTGGAGAAACGTCTACTGAGATCCTTTATTATTTTCTTATTGGGTTATTTGTTATTTTATTGTTATATTGTACCTGTTCTTT
Source organism: Paguma larvata (assembly GCA_030068075.1). Lineage (NCBI taxonomy): Eukaryota > Metazoa > Chordata > Mammalia > Carnivora > Viverridae > Paguma > Paguma larvata. The sequence goes on along the minus strand of CM057842.1, from coordinate 31,212,314 downwards.
ATTTACTCCATATGAGTCCTTCATCAAATATATGATTTACAAATATTTTCTATCATTCTCTTGGTTGTCTTTTATATTCTTAATGGTATCCTTTGAAGCACAAACATTTTTAAAGTTTTGATGAATTCTAATTCATCTATTTTTCTTTTATCACTTGGGATTTTTGTGTCATATCTAAGACAACCTCGTCTAACCTCAGATCATGAAAATTTTCTCCTATATCTTCAGGTAGTTTTATACTTTCATCGCTTATATCTAGGTTTGTGATCCATTTTGAATTTTTTTTCCATTTTGAATTAATTTTTATGCACGATGTGAGGAAGGAGCCCAACTTTATTCTGTTGGATGTGGATAGCAAGTTGTCCTGGGGACATTTGTTGAGAAGACTATTATTTTCCTATTGAATTGTCTTGACATACTATTGAATATCAATGGACTATAAATATACGGGTTTGTTTCTAGACTCTTAGTTATATTCTGGGTTCATGGGCATTTAGAACTAGATGGGCCCATGTGGGAGTTACACATTCCAGTGTCTGTCAAGTGTAGTCAGGCTTCATGAGGAAAGTGTGCCAGGTGTACTTGGGGAACATGGTCTTTACCCAGTGGTTGTCCTATGGAAACGTAAGACGAAGTTGGTTGTACCTTTTGAGTTTCTGAAAGAAACCAGAAACATATTTCTTCTTCTGGCAAAATGTCTTGAGTCATAGCCAAGCAACTAATTTAGTTAGAAAAATGCTGACTAGCCAAAGGAAACATTGTCAGGCAGCACTTGGCCCGTTACCCACCAGTTTCCACTTCTGAAACAATTCAGCCCTTTCCTTAGTATAGATAAGGTTGCTGGGTCTCAGTTCAGGTGAATATTCCTAGGTTGCATTGTTATTTGTGGCAAATTCAGATGTAGAAATTGAAATTTATGCTTTCTACTTCCTAGTTAAATATTACTAATATACCAATATTCTAAGAATTCATTATTTTTCGAATCGTATTTTCTTTTTTTAATGTTTATTTATCGAGAGAGAGAAAGAGAGAAATAGAAAGAGAGAGGAAGAGAGAAGGAGCAGAGAGTGAGTCCCGAGCAGGCTCTGCGCTGTCAGTGCAGAGCCCGGCTCAGGGCTCCGTCTCAGGAACTGCGAGGTCATGACCTGAGTCAAAATCAAGAGTCAGATACTTAACTGACTGAGCTACCCAGGCTCCCCTCTAGTAATGTTTTCTTATTACTGTGACTAGATATTATGTCTTCTTTTAATTAAAAAGAAAACCCCACAATACACCCAACCAACCAAAGAACCCCTTAGAGACCTACACACATGTTTAGGTGGGAGCTATGTTAGTAACTGTTCTCTATTGTAATTATTTAAAACAAGATATCTAACCTGTTTTCAAAAGTGCAATATAAAGACTTTGTGTTTTGTTTGATCATAGACAAAAAAGCAGTTCACAACTCTTATCCCCAGGAATACACGCGCGCGCGCGCACACACACACACACACACACACACACACACACACACACACACACACCTTCTCTCCCAGCAGTGAATAAGGCATGCCTCTGAAGGTCTTGCCTCAGTTGTCATGGTTGTAATACTACACGTCATACTACATGTGGAAGGATTAGAACTCATCATTCTCAATTTTATCTGCTCCGTTTTGCGTTCAAGGCCTTTGTCAAGAATAGGCATTTCCTTCCGTGAGATCCTCTCAATGACATATTTTCTCATTCCAATAACCACTCCAGGAGGGACGGTCCCAACTCCTGTGCCAGAATATGTTGAAGAAACGTTAGTCTCCTGCAGTAATAATGCATGCATTTCCCAACTTTTTCACATTTGATTCAGTTCAGCAAATGTGTGATGAAGACAGATGTGCCAGGAATAATTAGGAGACTTACTAACATGAATAAAAAGTATGACAGTCCAAAAGACAAACATACTAAGCAGAAAGAAATATATTATAACTAATGCTGAAGACAATAGATTGAAGTGGAATACAACAATGACTTCCCAGTGGGGGAGCTACACGAGACTTCCCGTTGTATGAAAATTTGTACATCCGAGAGAAGTGATTAACACACACCAAGACAAAAATGTGCTCATATACAGAAATTCAGGACTAATGGATTACATCTATGCTAGGTTAAATCAGGCCAAAGATTAACGAAAAATTCATTCATCCTGAATTCTTAACCTGCTTATCATCAACCTCCTAATGTTTGACATTTAAATAAAGTAATTGGATAATTGATGGGATTTTACTTTTCACTGAGTCATTTGGAATAGTCAATAATATGTAGTTTGCCCAGTCTTGAGAGAGAATTTTGTTGCCCTCCTGATTTATTTCCAAGAGGCAGAGAGCTTTTGAAAGTGATCAAGAGGTTATCTGAGGAAAGTAAACTATAAGATGGTCAACTCTTCTTCACTTCACAGTTACCTTGGGTTCATATGTTTATGATAAGATGCTTTTACTAGTTGTTAAGATTCTCATTTTTTTCTTACTTTGCCTGAGGACCTCATTGTTCTTGAACTTTTGAGAAAAGACCAGGTATTAGTCTGAGAAGCATTTGCCAAGATGGGATTAAATAAGCAAGGATTTAATTAGGGGAAACACCTGGCATAGAGAATGGGAAAGGGACTGGTAAGACTAGGAATGCCATCAGATGACAAAACTGCCCCGAGTAGAGCAAGGCGGGAAGGAGTTCGATGGAAACATCTTAGATTGCTGTGCTGTCTCTGGAGCTTTGGCAAAGCCACTGAGGAGTTCTTGAGCTACAGTTGGCTGTTAGAGGGGCCCCGTATCGCCCAGTAATAAAATCGCTTTAGGAGCCCACCACACCCAGATTGTGGGAGCAGCCTGCGGGAAAAGTGAGGGCCGGGTGCAAATGTGGTGGTGGATCTGACTGTAGCCTCTGGGTCTTCAGTTAATTACACTCCTTGGAGTTTGAAGTCCTTAAAGTGCAGTTTCATGGCAGACAAAAATGGTAATTTTGTTAGGTTATAGATTAGCTGTAATAAGGGACCCCAGAATGTAGTGGTTTAAACAGGACAGAGTTTTATTTATCTCTTAAATTGGGGTTTCAAAGTGGATATTGGGGATCCAGGCTCCTTCTCTCTTTTTGCTCTACCATCCGGGCTTGTTCCCTTTATTCCCATAATGAGTGTTAGCCCAAGATGGCTCACCGGCATGTTGGCATTGTAGCCGCTGGACGGGGGAGAGAGGGAGGAGAGGAGGGAAGCACTTTCCCTTAAAGGGCATGAGCTGGAAGCTGGATACCTCCCTTTCTGCTCGTATTTTACTTGCCAGAAATCAGTTATCTTAGCTACCTGTGGCTGCTGTAACACATTACCATAAATTTAGTAGGTAAACCACACTGAAATTATACTCTTATAGTTCTGTTTTTGTGGCTGAAATGCAGGTGTCCCCATGGCTGCACTCCTTCTAGAGGGTCCAGAGGACAGACTCCTTGCGTCTTCCACCCTCTGGTGACTCCTTTGCTGTGACTGCATCACTCCGATCTCTGCATCACCTGCTCCTATTCTGTATGTAATCTCCCTCTGCCTCTGTTTTATAAGGACACTGGTGATCGCGTCTAGGAACCGCCTGAACAATCCAGGATTCTCTCCTTATCTCAAGATCATTAACTCGATCACATTGGCAGAGGCTTTTAGCACAAGGGAACATTCACAAGTTAAAGGGTCTAGGACCTAGGTATCTTGGGAAACCATAATCCAGAGTACCATGGTCCTAGGGCCATGCTTAGCTATAGGCAGCATCGGATACAATAGTCTTTAGCAGAGTGCTATATTCCTATGATAAGTTCACATGTTATTACTAAAGTTAGAGTGGGAGAATGGATATAGGGTTCCTATCAGCCATCTCTTCTTCAGAAGTTTCTTAAGATTATTGTGATTTGAACCTTAGAGTAAAAAACTTTACATCATCAACTCTAAATTATGTAATTTTTGGAGTACTTGAAATCCAAGACAAGTTGATTGGAAGGGTATTGTTTTTGCCTGACCACTGTTACCATGCATCTCCTGCTTTTTCTGGTGATAGTGCCCTAATTCCTAATTTTCCTTAGAGCAAGTGCTTCCTGCCAAATTTCAGTCCATGTGCTATGTGATGCATGTACCCTAGGTCTGGACAAGTTGCATTTTTTATTGGTTCAAAATTGGGTCTGAAATCCACAGGGGTTCTCCAAAGACCATAGGAATTATGGGAAGAATGGGGAAAGTGGAGGTCTCTTTCCAATGGGATTGCTGAGTTGATAGACATAAGCTGGGACTGCCGATAACTCTCTTTGCCCAGAAGTGAAGAGTCTGCCGGAGAGTGGACTCAACCCACAGGAAAAGGGATGCGAGAGACGGGGAGAAACATGTTCTTGGTGAGATCATTTGAGTACCTGCATCCAGACACACCTGAACCAAATATACCCCTGGATTTTTTATGTGAGTCACTTAGTGGGCTCCATCCTAACCCTGCTTTTACCTGTTCTTTTGCCACTTGGGTTGGGTTCTGTCCCTTAAAATCAAGAGGCCTGACTAATGCAAAGTTGAGTGATAGGCTGAAGAAAATGCATCAACTTATAGGCAAAGTCAAGGCTAAAATTAAGATGTCCTTCCTTTTAAGCGGTTCTATTGTGGTACTTTTCCTTCTTTTCACATAATGGCTGTTGACCGATTTCTTTTGATTCCACTATAAAGTGAAAGTCATTTAGTCCCTTACTCTATCTTGATTTTAAAAAATGGCTTGAGTTCTTTCGTGATTTCTTCTCATCTGCCCCACAAGTTTCAACGGCTTATCAAAGGAACATCAATGGCAAATAGAATTTGTGACAACACTGAATACCCTGGTTTTGTTTGGGAAATAAGGAAGGAAAAGAGGGTAATTTCAAAATGCCAAGGAGACGTAAGGAAGAGATTGATGACCTTTTTTGTTGTTGTTTCCGGCAGATTTATAATGCAATAAAAAGTTTGTTCTGCAATCATTTAGCCCATGTGTTTGGTATTAGATTTTTCAGTCAAAACTGTTCATGTCTTCAAGAGGCTCTGAAGCTTTTTATTTAAGTGAAGGATGCTGCGAAAATGTTGAACTCAACATTCCCCCTGAAGTCCTTTCAAGGCTGTTAAGAATAGTCCAGTTTTAAGAAATTCCAGATGAATTGTGCACAACAAGATGAAAGACGGGGCGTACAAGCATCTGTGCAAAGGAATTATGCAGAAGTATGCAAATTTTAACCCCACTGATGATGGAAATGTTAACCTGTGTTTCAGCAATAATAATAATGACTCAGATCTAATGGTGAGCTGAGAGGTGCAAAGGGCACTTGGAGTCAAGAATTAATAAGAAGTAAGAAGGCTCCCCCGCAACCCAGACATCAGGTTTTTTATCTGAATACCTTCTTCTTCAGTGCAATTCACCATAGGAACAAATATTAACAACAACATGTTCATGGCACAGATACTTGTCATTAAATGTAAACCCGTTTTGTAAAAACTTGATCCTTAGGCTTCCATAAAACAGGATGCTGATTTATTTTTTTAGAAGCTGAATCTTTAAACTAAGAAGCCTGTGACAGTGTTAGAATTTGGTGGTAAGCATAAAGTCAAGTCTTCCTATGTTGGGAGGGGAAAGGAAACTCATGGTCCTGAGACAATGGCAAGGAGAAGACTCCAGATCTGGGCAAGTGCCATAAAGTTCTAGAAATAAGAATAGCTACTGCTAATTGAATATTCACTATGTGCCAGGCACAATAAAACACTTTATAGTTACAGTATCATTAAAACCTCAGAATAGCCTCATGGGTTAGAGAAAACAGAGGTTTCCCTAAAGTTTCAAAGCTGGAAAGAGGTGGAGCCGAATCTATTCAAGTCTATCCAAGCTGGTAAACACTCTGCTGTGAACACTGTGCTACACTGTGGGTGCCCTCAAACCTCACCCTGTAACACGCAACATGCTACTGACACTACGGTTAACTGTTACGTATCCACAGTCTGTCAAGCCAACTCCGAAATGTCTTCTTCCCTTCAATTAAAAAAAAAATCTTGCAGGTTTTAAAAAACACTTTGTTTTGCAAATGATGCATAAATCTGCAAAAAATCAAACTTTGCAGGTAACGGTAGAGTTGGCTTTGCCTATCACCACTGGATTACTCCTTTCCTGACTTGATACTGGGACTCCATGATGACCAGAGCCTGAGACTCACCCAGCCCATGTTTGGCACCCATTTCTCAGGAAGGGACAATGTAGAGAAGCTCTCCAGGGAAGCTCTAATTAGGTCCTGCCTTTCTCAGAGCCTCTTAGCTTGTTCTGCCATCCTCATCATGCCCTTTTCATCTCATGGTCCAATATAGCTTCCTGCTCCAGCCATCTTGCTTACTTTTGCTAATAGGGAAGAAGAAAAGGGGAAGGAGAAGGCATGCTCATTCTTTTTAAAGACTTGAATTGAAAGGTACTTGTATCACTTCTGCTCACGTTTTCAGTATTCAAAGCAAGGTCACATGGCTGCATTCCCTGCGTGTTATGTATACTTATAGAAGCTATTGCCAATAGTTTCCCAACATCCATTTTTTACTCTTTTCAGTAATGGACTCTCCTAATTTCATCTCACTCTGATGAGACTCTATCTTATCCCAGCCTCACTTGGGGCAGTACTAGGATCCATCCTGAACTCTCCTGGCCTGATGAATAGGTTTCATAGCTGACTAGGCATCTGTATGACTGGCTACCCTGGAGTTTCTGTAATTCATATCTGCTTAAAAATTGAACCTACTCCTCAAAAAGTCCTGGAACAAATTAAAGGAAGGAGGGCAGGATAGAAAATGTAGGACAACTGAAAATCTCTTGTTACATTTAGTTTAAACATATGCAGGGCAGGAACACCTGGGTGGCTCAGTCCATTGGACGTGCCCAACTCTTGATTTCGGCTCAGGATCATGACCTGAGTTGGTTGTAAGGCAGAGCTCTGCATTGGGCTCCATGCTGAACTTGGAGCCTGCTTAAGATCTCTCTCTCTCTCTCTCTCTCTCTCTCTTTCTGCTCCTCTACCCTGCTTACACATTCTTTCTCTCTAAAAAAACAAAAAACAAAAACCACATATGCAATGCAGTTAAATCAGTGCTCAGAAGGGAACATTGTAACCTTAAGTGTACATATTAAAAAACAAAACAAAAACAAACAAACAAACAATAGAAAAGTAATGAGCCCAGAACTCAAGAGCTAGAAAAAGAACAGAGTAAACTCAAAGAAAGTAGAAAGGAGACACTAATAAAGATAAGAGCAAACCTAAGTGAAACAGAAAACAAGTAATGGAGATAATCTGCAGAAGCAAAGTGCGGTTCCTTGAAAAAATTAATAAAGCGGAGAAGCAATCAAGAAGAAAGGCACACACAACACAACTGAGGAAAAAAGGAGGGACATGATTGTATAATAGTGACTCAAAATATTGTAAAAGTTATTTTGACTAATTCTATGCAAATACATGTGATCACCTTTAAAATTATTATTTTTTCTAGAAAATATATAAATTACCAGTGCTGATTTCAGTGGGGATGAAGGAATTACAAAGCTGTTAAAACCCTTGATTTGGGAGTTACACATGTATCCCCTCTCTCCCCTCTTCCCACCTCCACTAACATCCCATGTGGTTGTTAAGTCAAGTTTCACCACACTGTCAACAGAGTAGAGAACTTCTAGCTTCTGTGAATTGTTTGACACTCCAAATCCTGTTCCGAGGAAAGCAGATTCTCCCTTCCTGTGGTGGACACCATGGCACACTTCTTAGGTCCCCTCCTAGGGACCAAGGCATACGTTCCCCTAGACACTGGGAGTGGTGGCTATAGACCTTTCCTATCTAAGTCCCTTTCCAGGAATGTCCCCTGGGCACGCAACCAAGACTGGGAGATGCAATAGGGCAAGAGCCTAGCCCCAGTGAACTGATTTAAGACAGCTTGGAAGGACGATCCTAGTTACATTGCTGAGGCCTCCTCGGGAGCTGCTTTGCCTTCCACTCTGAGCCCCGACCTTGCCCCATAAGATTTGATTCTGAGGACCTCCCCAGTAAAGTTCTTGCACATAAATTTCTATCCCACAGTTTGCTTCCCCAGGAAAATGGGAAAAGACAATAACAAAACCGGACAAGGATGGTATGAGAAAGGAACATTATAGGCCTCGTTTAAAAAATACATTATGATGAAGTTGATTTTTCTCAGGACTTGAGATAGTATAACATTTGAAGTCTGATAATGTACTTAACTGCAAAAGCAAATTAAAGAGAGACTATATGATTGTCTCACTAGCAGACAAAGAACTCATACAATTCAACTCTGATTAATGATAATTAAAAAATATATATTACTCCAGTCTCATCAAGAGAAAAATCTTCAGAAAATTCCAGTTGAGGGGCATCCTATAGCACACCTAACCTATTGTCCTTAAAACTGTCAGGGTCATCAAAAACAAAGAAAATCTAAGAAATTGTAGCCAACAAGAGCCTAAGGAAACATATGATTATTTAGTATGTGGCACCATAGATGGGACAGAAGAAGGACTTATGTAAAAACTAAGGAAATCTAAATATACTTCAGGTCTTAGTTAATAACAAAGTGTCAGTATTGGTTCATGTAACAAATGTATCCTACTATTTTGTTAATAATAGGAGAAGCTGTATTCAAGTTACAAAAATTTTCTGTGCTATATTCTCAATTTTCCTAAAATCTAAAACTGTTCTAATAAAGTGTATTAAAAAGAAAAAAGCTTGGAAGAATATACCAGTACCAATGGCTGGTATCTCTGACTTATTATAAAGATACAACAATGTATATAAAATGCTTAGCACAGAAGCTGGCATACAGTAAGTATTTAATAATCATTACCTATTATTATTATTATTAATGATTTTAATATCTCTATTCATTTCTATATTACAAGTTCTATCATAACCACATATATTACTTATATTATCAGAAATTTTTTCAAAGAAAAGACAAGCTCCTAGGGCACTACCTGATATGCTATAAACTGAGGCATGTCGAACAGCTCAACAAAATCTCACTTTGCTCCTCAATTCCTGAAGCCAACATCTTTGCGAGTGATAATGAAAAGATTTGCTTTTATGTTGAGTGGTCTCAAAAGGTCTGCCCTTGTTGAACTGATTCTCCATCTGAAGGACTTCTGAGGAATACATTCTTTCCAGGTGCCAGCATGGAGATTCATTTTGCCCCTAAGGTTGACACCAAGGAGAAGGAGCACCCCTCTTCCTACAGGAGAAGGCAAGATTGACCTGTGGACGAAGGTACTGGCCACCATCTTCATTAAGTCAGACACTGTGTCCTGAAACATGAGGATGAAGACTCGCATTGGGGCTTAAGAAAAGAGAATGCCTGGATTGAAAAATTGCTTGGATATTATAAAGTGATAAATAAAGGAACACCTCATTGCTCTAAGGGTCCATTTGAGGCTGAAAGTGGGAAAGGAACTAAAGATACAACAGGTAGGTCAGACTGTAGCCCTCTGAGAACTGGTAGATTCAAGCGGTGGGCGGAGAGAGGTAGGCATGACCCGCACTTAGGAAACAGTGTGGCAGTTGTGGCTAAATATGAAAGGAAGAAGTCCTAGGGAATCACACTAATGTTATGATTTTGTTGGCAATTTTTGATACATGGAATTATTTACCAATATCAGGTGGATAAGACCATGTTTTTTAGCAGAAGCAAAGCAAGGAAAACAATTAGTGTGAGCCAGAAATCTATGTGCTGCCACATTTTGAGCACATCATATTCTCACAATGTAGAAGGTGCCAGAATACTGCAATAGGGGCCTCTCCACCAGAAGCATGCCGTCAGCCTCTGCTCATTACTCTGGAATGGCATGTTGAGAAGGAATTAGTCCAGACAGACCTTTGAGGTAAGCAAATGTTCTTTTGTCCATTAAGATGGTCATTTCTATCTCTTATACTTTGTCTTCTATTTTATCTGTCATTTTCTCCTTTTTCCCTACTATTAAACTATAAGTCTATTCATTGCTTGGATAATCTTTGTATAAATCCTCAGAAATCTATATATTTATTAGAAGAAGCATCAAAAGAGTTGATGGACCTAATTCATACTAGAAAAAGGAATTCTTTGCAAATGAAAAATCTATAGCAAACATTATAGTTTATGGTTAAACATAAAAAACATTTCTTTTAAAATCATGGAAAATATAAATAATTTCCTTGAACATTATTTGCATTTAACATTAAGTGGCTATTCTTGCCAAATCAGTAAGACAAGAAAAATTAAGACCTAAAAATATTTTTTAAAAGACATGCAGAAATTAAATGGAAGATAGAAATTTATTCCTTATTTGAATATGATTGTCAACATTGCAAATACAAGAGAATACAAACTATATAAGCAATAACTAGAGACTTCAGCAGGTTTACAAGATACAAAATCAAAAATACAAAAGCATATATACTATTGCTCCTTTAATCATTTAGAATATGTGATAATAATAGTAATATCCCACACACAAATCCATTAAAAACTACAGAATCCTTACAGACAAACCTAACAAGAGATATGAGAGACCTTTAAGTATGAAATAATTTAAAATTATTGAAAGATATAAGAATATTCTAAGTTAGAAACAATATTCTTAGATGTCAAGCCTCAGAATGATGCTTATATCAATCCCCTCAAATTAATCTATAAATTCAATTTAATATAAATTCAAGACCTAAAAAGGATTGTTAAATTCCTATATTTAAGAAGGCTGTACCACTTATGCCGTACCTCTTCTTACTCTTTTCTTCCTTTTCCTTTCCTTTTCTTTTTTAGAGTTTTTGAGAGAGAGAGAGTGAGAGCGCGCACACGTCAGCAGGGGAGCAGGGAAGAGGGGCACTGGGAGAGAGAGAGAGAGACAGAGAATACCAAGCAGACTCCATGCTCAGCACAGAGCCCACGACCCTGGGAGAATGACCTGAACTGAAATCAATAGTTGGATATCTAACTGACTGAACCACCCAGGTGTCCCAAACCTTACCTCTTTTTGAACACCAAGCGTATATTTGATATGGGGTGTTTTTTTTAAGGTATAAATAGATGGTTACTAAGAAGGTGACCTCTCATTGCCACAGTAATTGTTTCTAAATAATATGTAAATATCTGGAAAAGAGTGTTTCTCAAATCCCCAAATTCATTGTAAGTCTCAGGCTAAGTGTTGAGAAGTTTGACTTCCAAAATATAAAAAATAATAGTTTTAAAAAATACAACCATCATTTTCTAAAGATAAATGAAAAAAAAAAGAAAAATCTTTTTAGATCTATGGGAGAAATAAATTATAAACTTAATAGCTAACATTTAGAAGGTACTTTTTATGTGCTAGCCTGTATGCTTAAAGCCTTGCATAGATTTTGTCATTTAACATCTCAAAATAATATGGCATTTTTGTCTCTGTTTATTGGTAAGGAAATTGAAATTCAGAAAGTTGGGAAACTCATAAGGTCACCTAACATGTAACCAATGGAGGAGTGCAGTGGTGACCAGGGCAACTGAAAATAAACTCGATTCTTTAGGTACAAAGTGACACAGTCTGTTAACCATAATTTCTCCTATATTGTTTGCATTAGAAAACAAGATAGACTGGGAACTGAGGGATTAATATTCTGATCCAAGTTTTATAGCAATATACTCAGGACATTAGTTCTGAGTTAGTTTATTCCTGAACAAATACTTTATTGAGAGCCTAATATGTGCAGGACGCTATTAGAAGGAGCGATAAGACACATGGTCCCTATTCTCCAGGACTCTATAGTTTTTTCATAATAGTGACATTATAGGCTCTGGAGAGAAATCCATTTAAGTTGTGGTTTTCTTTCTGAACAAAATCTAATATGATCATCTCGTTCTGAATGGTTAATACTCTTTCTCTTGGCAGTGGCAGAATTGAAAATTCCCAAGGCACTTTCCATAGAATATATTAAGCATTCAAGACAGATGCATTGGTAATTCTGCTCAAGGTACATAATTATCACAAGGGAATTATTTTCTAAAGCATGGATGTCAGCAAATATATTTTTGAGTTAGAATTGAGTATGAAACTCTTCAGGTTAAAACATAGTGTTGTATTATTTAGTGCCTTCCATTTTTAGAGGAGAGTGAGAAATGTAGTTATTTAGACTTTTGACAGTGTAGTTGTACTTTAAAATGACTGTGACAGTGGATTTTATTCTAGAATTATCTTTTGATACCGAAAAAAGAAACACACATTTGGGTTACTTACATATCTGTAGACACAGCAAATTATAGGATTTCTTCATCCTAGTTAAGTCAATCCCAGTCATGATACACATCATGCATTTGAGGGGTGGTTTCTCTCTTCAAGTACTTATTATGAGGTTAGCTCATCCTTCTGGCCAAAATTATTTTATGAACTTCCTCTAAACAAAGTGATATTTTGCCAGGTCAGTCACAGGCCACTGCTTGGTTATAGCTCAGGATAGGAGGTAGCAATTACTTCTTTGACCAGGCGCAAGACCATATTACAGACACCATGTGTCATGTGCTAGGTGGATAGTTCTCAACAGGGGGTGATTTTTTCCTGCTAGTAGACCCTGAACAATGTTTGGAGACATTCATCATTATTGCCATGGCCAGGTGGGAATGATAATAGCATCTGGGGGATAGAAGCCAGAAATGCTGCTAAATACCCTACAATGCACTGCATAGCCCACAACAAAAAAATTAATCTACAGGAAAGAACTATCTGGCCCAAAACATGAATAGTGTCAAAGTCAAGAGACTCTGTTCTAGAAGGAAAACATGGCACTGTCAGTGAAAAGAAAAAAATTTTTTCTGTTAGCATATACAGGGAATACTTAAGAATATTTAATACTTTTAAATTTATGGTTCAAGTTATATAATCCCATTCACAGAGAATCAATGGCAGGCTAAATCTGTGGGAAAAACTTTCCTAAGGTATTTATCCCATCCATGATTTTTGTTCATGACACGCGGTCAACCCTAGAACCAGTTGCCAGAGAGCAAGATTTTCCTGCACCCTGACTTTTCCACCATCCTTCTCTTTTTCCCAACTGCGCTTTTGTCTGTTTAACACAACTTTGTCTACTAGGACTTTCTGTGATGATGAAAATATTCTCTATGTGGCCCTTCAGCATGGCAGCTACTAGCTACAAGTGACTATTACTATGTACTAGTAGACACTAGAGGGTTCCATAAAATCCATAAAATTTTATATGATTCTAACCAATTTAATTGGAAATGCATATAGTTGTATATGGCTAGTAGCTACCGTAACAGACAGGGCAGATTTCACATCCTCACACCCACCATCCTGGGTCTTACATCAGGCATAGACTGTCATCGTCTTAAGCTCCCTCACATTTTGCTTCTGAATATTTGGAGAGGGAAAGTGGGGAAAGAAGGTCCTAAGTGACTTGGCCTCCAAAGAAATGCAAGCCAGAAAAAAACAAAAAACAAAAAAACAAAAAAACAAAAAAGAACAACAACAAAAAAACCCAAAGGATTTAAACTCCCAAAGTTACTAGTCTTTCAGTTTACAAATCTATATGATATAAAGGCTGGTCTCCTATGTATATCCTTTCCCTAAAAGAATGCTTCTCCCTGTCCTAGACTTAAGTGATCACCCAAGTTCCCTTCTGTGGATAGTGATGATACCTTTTTCTTAAAGAGAAGAGTAAGCCTTCCAAGGACAAGAGATTGTCATTTCAAAAGAATTAATAGAGGGTGTTGCAGTTTTTCTTCCCTAGTCCCAGTGAAACTTCTTTTGTTTTCCAATTCCCTTCCTTTCCTGCACTCCTCCCCTTCCACCTGCCCACCTTTCTCTCCCTTTCTCTCCCCGCCTGCCTTCCTCACATCTCCTCACCCCTTCACCTCTCTCTTCCTATCTCTTGGATTACAAACCCTCTACAACCTGGCCCATGATTTCTCCTAAGTTAACAAAGGAACTCATTAAATATTCATGGGGATTACATGTCTATGCCTAACTGGCCAACAGGAAAAAAATCTTGATAATTGATTGTGCCATCTCCCTTCACAGGGAGATGAATCAACCTCTGTTAGCTTTAGACTTTTCTTCTATAGCTTCATTACCTCTCTCAGCTTCATAGAATTGAAGAGAGTTAAGGCTTTGTTTGGATTAGGCTCTGCATTAGGCTCAAGGGAATGTTGTCACTGGTTCGATCTATCCAGACCTCTAAAACTTTCTCTATATTTGCAGTAAGGCTGTTCACTTTCGTATTATTCATCTGTTCACTGGAGTAGCACTTTTAATTTCCTTCAAGAACTTTGCCTTTGCATTCGTCACTTGGCTAGTTGGTTGAGAGGCCTGGCTTTCTGCCTATCTCAGCTTTTGATATGCCTTCCTCACTAAGCTTAATTAGTTTTAGCTTTTGATTTAATGTGAGAGATGTGTGACTTCCTGTCACTGAAACACTTAGAGGCCATTATAGGGTTGTTAATTGGCCTAATTTCAATAGTTATGTATGTCTTACAGATTAGGGAGGCCTGAGGGCAGAGAGAGAGAGAGAGAGAGAGAGAGAGAGAAAGAGAGAGAGAGAGATATGGAGAGAGACAGAGACAGAAAGAGAGAGAGAGGAGGAGGAGGAGGAAAGAGAGAGATGGGGCAATGATTGGTTGGTGATGTAGTCAAAACACATAAAACGTTTGTAGATTAAGTTCACCATCTTATATGGTTGTAGTTTGTGGCACCCCAAACAATTACAGTAACATCAAAGATCATTGATCATGGATTCACGGTAACAAATATAATAATGAAAATGTTTGAAATATTTGCAAGAACTACCAAATTGTGACAGAGAGACACAAAGTGAGAAAATGTCTTAGATATCATTTCTCCATAATTGCTGTGTGTTGTATCTCCTACAGAGAAGGACTTTTAAAAAGCATAACTACAGTGCTATTATCGCACATAGGAAAATTAATAATTCTGTTATCCCAATGATATCTTGTTGACATAATCTGAATCTAGTCCTGCCACAAGCCAATCAGCTCCCTCTTCTGTTTAAGACAGTGTAAATAGAAGTTTCTGTTACTCACAACCAAAGTAGTATGCTGAATAAACCATCATAGGAAGATTTTGGGGGCACCTGGGTGGCTCAGCCAGTTGAGCATTCAACTTCGGCTCAGGTCATGATCTCAAGGTTAGTGGGTTCAAGCCCTGTGTTGGGCTCTGTGCTGACACCTCGGGTACTGGAGCCTGCTTTGGATTCTTTGTCCCCCTCTCTCTCTCTGCCCCTCACCTGCCGGTGCTCTGTCTCTCTCTCTCTCTCTCTCTCTCTCTCTCAAAAATAAATTAAAAATAATTCTAAAAATAATAAAGAAAAACACCACAGGAAGAGTTTAACTTATTTAGCAGTAGCACAGGATTTTTTCAGATGGACTTTGACAGCATATATTAACATAAATAATGAGTTTACTAAGAATCATTCCATAAAAAACGAATCCTTTATAGCTTCATAATTCTCCATAATTTGCAGAATACTTTCACATACGTTATGTTCACAGCAGCTTATGAATTGGGCAGTGATTATTATCCTTAATTTATGTGAGGAAACTAAGGTACAGATTAGTTAAGAGACTTTTCCAAAGCCAAGAAAAATGATATGAAAGGCCATAATTGGAACCATCTTCCTCTTACACTCTCAGTGGCTCCTGGGGACTGTTTCCTATGGACATTTGTGAGTCACTGGTTCCAGGTCAGTAGAAGCATGTAGCTAAATATATAAGTAAATAATATATCTTAAGAACAATTCAAATGTGTGCATGCGTGTGTATGTGTTACAGTTCAAGGTAAACAACACAAGAAAAATAATCTGACAACGTAAGACAACTAGACAAAGTATAGTTTCTATCAAAAAAATCTGGCAAAACTTCCTAAAAGAAAATATTATTCGTTCTTTTAAAGAAGTGCTTACCTCGTAGCATTTAGCTTTGATCTTGTGATCCAAGGTAAAGTCAACAAGTTTTCTTAAAGAACCAATAGCCCAAGAACTGTAAATTAGACTCTTGCTTTCCAGAGTGTTAGCCAAGCAGTACAACTTGATAAACTGTCTTCTTCTCCATTTATCTAATTTGAAAGGATAAAGGCCTAAGCTGGCCTGGCAGGATTTGAACTCATGGTTCCAGGAAATCTAAATGAGCCAAAGATAATGCCTGGCCATGGATCATTACTTCTGGCAGGAGCATGGACAGCTTCAAGCTTGTTTACACTGACAAAGCGTTTTATGATAAGGGATTAAAATGCTCCCTAAAAGCAGAGTCTTGGTGTCTGTCTTAATGCAATAAGTAGATCATTCCAGAACACTTCTGAAAAAGGCCTTTGTTTGGGATACTTTCCATGGGAAGGGATAAGAAACCTACATGTTACCAAACAAACAAACAAACAAAAAAGGCGAGCAAGTTGTTTTTCCCTGCTGTAATATGAATAAAGCCCAGGGAGAGAGACGATCTTACCCTGCTCTAATAAACTGTTAAAAAGAGGTTAATTTTCTCCTCCCTCGGGCTCTGCAGTAAAGTGGAAGAGTTGGAACTTAAGAGAAAGAGTAGCAGCGTCTATTCACAGCTTAGATAATCATTTCCTGCTTGTCTGTAGGCAGATTGTTTCATCAGCTTGAGGAGCCTTGATTAAGAGTGTCTCAATTTACCCATCTAAAATAATAGCTGTTTCATCAGGGGTACTGTGGGGTTTAATTAAAGCTTGTGAAGGGTAATGAGATCTTCAGATAAGATCCTGTGTAAACACTAAGTAATGTGTGTCTGTATACATACTTGCCATATAGAGACATAGACCTAGGTCTACAAAACTGGATTATCAGACAAAACTGTTTTCTTTATCACATCAATATGCCTCATGCTCATCCCACACTCAGAACATCAATTCCTTCAGGCCATTGTTCTCTAAGGAGAGCCAACTGCTCAGGTAAAGCACTTGGGTTAAACATTAGATGCCACAGCCAAGTTCCGGTCACTCGCCTTACTGTTTCCCAAACCTCAGGCATTCCTTTTATTTCCCTGCCTCACATATTTTACTATTTCTTCCTACCACCTGTAACATTGTTTACTTATTATCTTTAAGTTGGGATACTTTTTTGCTTTAAAAAGCTTATTTAAGGCAAAAGCTTTATATGACTATTGTTCATAGAAAACCAGTGTTTTCTATTAATCCAAATATATATTTATTACAAATTTTAAGACTTCTTCGTGTTATTTTTAAAGTATCTTGCGTATCACTAGTTTATGTGTATCACATTTAGATGAGTTCCAAAGTGAAGATATCTGAAAATTTCATATCCTCCTAAGACTGCTTGTATTTATGACACATTTTGGCTGTGCTTTTTTGGCCGCTTTATCAATGAACTATGGTAACAATCTCCTCTAAATTGAGAAGCTTGAGCAATAATGATTTATTATCACTGTTCAAGGGTCTGTAGGTCAGCTGGACAGTTCTGCTGATCTGAGCTAGACTTGGCTGGTGTTGGCCGGCTAGTTCATGCTTTTGTGACCAGCTGGCAGGTTGGCCGGAACTCACCGGTCTAGAATGACCTCCCTTACATCTCTGGCAGTTGTCTGGTTTTTGCCTTGGGGTAGTGCACTGAGTGGACCACGTCTTTTATCTTCCAATAGGCTATGCTAGACTAGTTCCCATGTTTCAAGGTTCCAAGTTTCCAAGAGAAAGCCAAAGCCATAAGACTTTTCGAGGCCCACACTGGAATCTGGAACCACCTCACTTCCACTTCATATAGGAGGCACTGAGTCAGGGAGAATCCAAGACCTACAGCTATTTCTGTAGCCAAGCTACCATAAGTATTTAACATTTGCTCAGATTTGGCTTTGAAAATAATAAAGTGAATGTTCCTTTCTGGAATTCACATGAAGTGATGAGGAAAGATGACATGCAGTTAAGAAACACAGTTTCTGAACCCCCTTTATAGTAGAAGCAATTTTGGATAAATTATTTCCATTTTCTATTTCCTCGTCTGCAAAGGGAGGACTTGGGTGACCACAAGTCACTAAATCAAGGGTCAACTGTGGTGTGTTAGTTAGGATTAGGTTTTGCTGAACTCTGAGCTGCTGTTATGATGGCGAAGACTCATTTGGGACATATATTCCTCCTGAGGATGACGTGAAGGGGCCTGAATTCATTTGTGTCAGACTGTGAAACAATTTATGCTGGAGAACATTGCCCAAAAACAATAGAGCAATATGTCAACAATTAGTGTAGCCCAACAGCTGGGTGTGATACCAAAAGAGGCAGTCAGTTTAACAGAAAGACCAGAGAAAGAAACAGAGATTCCTGCAGAAAACACTGTCACCCTAGGGTGACTGTGCACATGCCCAGGTTTCTCAGAGAGACCAAACAAAATTGATAAGCCTTTAGCATTCTTTGAGAGAGAGAGAGAGAGGGAGAGAGAGGGAAGGAGAACACAAATTGCTAAATAGGTAATGAACAAGAGGATAGTACTAATAACTTTAAAGAAATAAAAATGATTACAAAAGAATATTAGAAACAACTATATGCCAGCAAATTAGATAACCCGGATGAAATGGAAAAATTCCTAGAAAAATACAAAGCATCAAAACTGACTCAAGAAGATCTAGGAACTCTGATTAGAAACCTATAATAAGAAAAGCCCAGGACCAGATGGCTTCAGTGATGAATTCCAGCAAAGTTTTAAAGTATTAATACCAATTCTTCACAAAGTCTCTCAAAAAAAATAAAGGAGGGAACATTTCTCAACTCAGTCTGTGAGTCTAGTATTATACTGATATCAAAACCTGACAAAGACCTCACAAGAAAAGAAAATTACAGCCAATATCTCTTACGAATAGAGACAAAACATCAACGAAATACTAGCAAATTGAATCCAGCAATATAGAAAAAATGAGCATATACCAAAACAAAGTGGGGATTTATCCTAGGAACACAAGTTTAGCTTAATATTTAAAAATCAATTAATGCAATATACTTTATCAATAGAACAAAGGGCAAAAAAAATATAATTATCTCAGTAAATGCAGAAAAAGTATTTGACAAAATCCAAAACTCCTTTTTGACAAAACACAATAAACTAGGAAAGAATGAAATTTTCTCAAAGTGATTAAGGACATCCACAATATACCCATAGCTAACATTATACTTAAAAGCGAGACTGAAAGCTTTTCCCATATGATCAGGAACAAGACACGAATGTCCACTTATGCCACTTTAATTTAATGTTAGTCTCAAGGTTTTAGTCAGAGAAATTAGGCAAGAAAAATAAAAGGCATCCAAATTTATTTTCTTTTTCAAAAGAGATATGTATGTATGTATTTTTAATTATTTAATATAAAGCCCAGTTAATACACAGTGTAATATTAGTTTCAGGTGTACAATATAGCGATTCAGCAATTCCATGCATCACCAGGTGCTCATCACAACAAGTGCACTCCTTAATCCCCATCATCTGTTTCACTCATTCCCCCCACACTCTGACCTCCCTTCTGGTAACTATCAGTTTGTTCTGTACAGTTAAAAGTCGGCTTCTGGGTTTTCCCCTCTCTTTTTAAAGGCATCCAAATGAAAAGGAAGAAATAAAACTATCTCTGTTTGCAGATAGAATGATCTAATTTATAGAAAAAACCCTAAAGAATAAAAAATATATATTAAAGCTAGTAAGTGAGTTCAGCAAGTTTGCAGGACAACGATCAATATACAAAAGTCAATTGGATTTAAATACAGTAGCAATGGACTAAGTAAAAATAAGATTAAAAAATGAAATTCCCAGGAGTGCCTGGGTGGCTCAGTCCATTGAGCATCTGACTCTTGACTTTAGCTCAGGTCATGATCTCACAGTTTGTGAGTTCAAGCCCCACATCGGGCTCAGTACTAGCAGTGTGGAGACTTCTTGGGATTCCGTCTCTCTCTCTCTTTCTCTTTCTGCACCCCTCTTTCTCTCTCTCTCTCTCTCTCTCTCTCTCTCTCTAAAAATAAATAAATAAACTTAAAAAAAAAAAGAAATGAAACTCCATTTATA
The DNA here is from genome assembly GCA_030068075.1 of Paguma larvata. Taxonomy (NCBI): domain Eukaryota; kingdom Metazoa; phylum Chordata; class Mammalia; order Carnivora; family Viverridae; genus Paguma; species Paguma larvata. The sequence goes on along the minus strand of CM057842.1, from coordinate 31,192,259 downwards.
TTAGCATCAAAAAGAACAAAATACTATGCTGCGTTCATCACAAGTGTAGTTACCATCTGTACTGTCCCATAACTGTTGCGGTATCATTGCCCATATTCTTTATGCTGTAACTTTTAATCCTGTGACTTTTTCATTCCATAACTAGAAGCATGTATCTCCCACTCCTCTTCACCCATTTTGCCCAACCTTCAGAACCCCTCCCCTCAGGCAACCATCAGTTTATTCTCTCTATAGGTCTGAGTGTGCTGTTTGTTTATTCACTTTTTTTTTTTAGGGTTCCACTTACGAGTGGAATTACATGGTATTTATCTTTCTCTGACTTTTTCTCTTAGCATAAAACCCTCTAGGTCCATCCATGTTGTCTCAAGTGGCATGATCTCATTTTTTTTTTTTCTTAAGTGGGCTTCACACCTAGCATGGAGCCCAACACAGGACTTGAACTCATTACTCTGAGATCAAGACCTGAGCTGAGATCAAGAGCCAGATGTTCAAGCGACTGGACCACTCAGGTGCCCCATGAATTGTACATTTTAAATGGGGGCATTTCATAATATGTGTTATCAATCAATAAGTTTATATACATAAGAGAATATACCAACCAAAAGAGAACAACCAATGAATGCCAACAACAAAAACATGCCTGTTGTCAAACGTAGCTCATTGCCAATTTGTGGTGCCCAGAATAGTTTCTCTCTAAGGTCTTCTTTAGCTTCAGGATTTTCATTTCGTGGCAGATAAGTTTGACCTGAAAAAAAAAAAGGAGTTAATGTTCAGTACAGAGGACCAAGAGGTGACTGAAGTTGATGATCTAGACCTAGATCCATCCGTCCATCTATTTTTCTACCTTTCTTTTTAATTTTTAAAAGTGATTTAAATTATTTTTGAGAGACAGAGACAGAGAGGCAGAATGAGTGCACCTGCAAGTGTCTGCAAGAGTGCAGGCGAGAGAGGGGCAGAGAGAGAGGGAGAGAGGGGATGCCAAGCAGGCTCCCCTGACTCAGACCATGAAATGATGACCTGAGCCAAAGCAAGAGTCAGACATTTAACTGACTGAGCCACCCAGGTGCCCCTCTACCTACGTCTCTATCCATCTCAACTGACCAAAAGTATGGAGAAATGGGGAATAAGTGTTATGCCTAATTGACCAGATAGACCAAAAGAAAGAGCTGGTTGCTAATTCCAAACTTAAAACAACACAGTCTGAAGACTAAAATTTCCTCCTTAGTGAGGACACATGATCTTATGAACTGATTTGCAGAGAAGGTCCTGGAAAGAGCAAAAGGTTTAAGAATCAAATAGTACTGGGTATGAATTCAGGCTTTGTCAGCTGTTACTGGGACTTTAGACTTACCATTCCCAGGCCTCAGTTGCCTTATCTATAAATGAAGACAACAATAACTATCTTGGAAATTTGTAGGGGGGGGTGCTAAATAAAACATGATTATAAAGTGCCTAGCATGTTGAAGATACTTGGCAAATATTAATTTTCCTTCCTTTCACATGGCAGAAAGTCCAGTTATAGAATATAAGATGATGTAGAGTACAAGAAAATATCTGTTCAAATTCACTAACTTAGATCCAAATCTACTGTCTCGTTCCATGCTGTCATATCCTCCTTTTGAAAAATTCACCACGTATGCTCGCTCTCCCTGTATTCTGGAGGAAGCATAATTTACTATCAGCATGATAGCATGTGATTTTAGGAAATTGTGTTATTTGACTTAAAGGAGAAAAGAAAATTCCCTACTACCACCGCTGCTACCAAATGGCATCAATCCACTGCCTCTGGATTTCAAAATAAATTGTGCGAGAAGGATAAAGAAAATTATTTGCCCAGGAACAAAATTCAGCTTTGAACCTAGAAGTGGTCCTAAAGCAGAATTTGGTATAAAATCCTGTGCGTGCAGCCAAATGCTACAAAAGAGAAGTGCAAGGTGTTCCGGGAGATGATGGAGTGAGAGCGGCTAACTGTGTCCAACTGGCTCTTAAAGTAGCTGCTGTGCTTCCTCTCACTCCCCTCCCCTTCCCTCCCCACCAAATGGTTGGAAACTGGCCTTTTTGAAGTTGGTCTTTTAAACAATCATTCGCTGTCTTTAAAAAGTTTTAAATGGCTGTCTCAGTAAAAGCGAAATCAATATTCTTTCAGCCCGGGCTTTTAGCAGATAATGTCTCCCATAAATCATGGGCATAATGACATTGGAATAATTCATCATCTCATTACATTTACATATGATGCGCCACATTGTTCTGAGGTGAAGGTTATCTTCCCTGCCTGGGATTCCATCCAGAAACAAATAAAAGACCAAGGAACCTGATGATTTCATGGTCCGTTTATAGAAGCTGTTGTGGATCAGTTTTCTGTCTGTCAGCTACTTTTTCTTTACAGTCCTTCTGTGCACACACTGCACGGATATATCCTTCCAGCACGAGAATTTCAATAACCTGTAAAACTTTAATTGTTGAAGAGGCGCCTGTCTAGGATGAAGATGTTCTCTGTACTCTGGGCTTCTTTTTATATCAGTGCCAGGTCCAAGGCTATCAGAAAAAACAGTCTTTATTGAGCTCCTACTGTGTTTGTAGTATGGCACTGAGCGGTAGAGATACACACGAAAAGAAAAGACAAACATGGTTTGCTCTCATTGGGCTTACTGTCACATGGGGGTAGATGATCAAAGAAGTCTTTACAGGTAATCCTGCCTTCTTTGCTGGTAATAAGTACTAGCAAAGTACAAACTGACAAAGAATGCTATTAGTAAAGGAATCTCCTGCTTGGTCTGGTGGGGCATAGCTTATGGAAGGCAGCCCTAAAGGTGATGTCTAAGGTAAGACGTAAAGGTAAGGTATTCGAATTGAGCATTTCAGATGGAGAGAACATCATACTGCTAAATAAATACTTGATGAAGGAATGAATGAACAAAAGAAGAAGAACAACAACAAAAGAGAGTGAATAGATAAATACTTCAGATAATGGTCCAATTATCTTCAGCTTGTCTAGGAGAGTTGAATTAGTGAAATGCCAATGAAGACCTGTTTAGACCTGTGGTATTGCCCCTTCACCATAGACTCTTACCATTTATACACACTGCTGGAATCCTGACCTGGATAAGTACTTTGAGGAAAACAGACCTGAGTGTGAATTTCAGAGTTATCCCTTATGGTTAACTTGGTCCAAGCTTTCCTTAGGCAAGTTACATTCTGAATCTCAATTTCTTCAAATTAAGAATGTGAATTAAAAAATCCTCTTAAGCCTTCTGTAAAGATGAGAATAGATGATACATGTCAAAGCAGTAAAATACAGGGGTTAAGAAGGTAGGCTGGGTTCCTTAGCAGATTGTGTTTGAATCACTGCTGGGCCACTACTTGTCCATGAGATCTTGAGCAAGTTACAAATAAGTATGCTATAATACAACATATGTGTTTCTGAAAATCACTGTGCTTTGCACAACTGGGCAATAAAAACCACAGAGCTTATGGGGAAAATGAAGCAAGGGGCACAAAACACAAAGACTTGTCAGCTTGTAGGAGTCTAAATGGTAGTTTACTTTTGTTAGATAGCTGGGAAATACATAAATATGACACTAAATATTGCACTTAGCCTTAAAAAAGATCTCAAATTTGCTTGCAGAAATGGGCATTGAAAGGGTTGCAACCTGTGGGCATTTGTGAAGCAGGTGGAAGCTGGGTTATCTGAAATGGGACAGAAAATTGTGGCAGCAGATGGGAATGGTGTGGCTAATAATACTGTTGGTGGCCTGTAGGTGGTTGGTGGATGTACAAGTATGTGTTTTGTGTATTTCTGTGGAGCCCAGTTCAGCCAAGTGCAGTTTCTGCATCCGCCCAGTGTGTGTTGCAGTGACAAATAAGCATGAGCAAACACAAAAATCCCAAATTCACATTAGGTTCAGATTATTTCCTCAAATATCAATTATGGTGGAGCAAACAGCCTTCATAGCAGAACTGTATGTGTTTATCCCTGCTCTGCCTCGCCTCTCTCATCTGTAAAGAGCACATAGTGCCAACCTCATGGAGTTGGTGTTACCATAATTACACAAGATGATTCCATACAAAATATCTAGTACTGGGCCTGACACATAGGTATGGTACCTTTTCTCTAAGCATTTAACATTTCATTTTGTGTTAAATTTGATTTGGAGAGTTTTGCTAGAGGGTGTATGTCGCTTCTTGGTGAGTGAGGGATGTACCTTGTTGCACAGAGCTTGACAGGTGCACGCTCCTTCTCACTCCTGGCAAATGCACTGAGTCTCCTACTCCTTTTCCTTGAACAAACAGCATTGAGGATGGAGACTGAAGGCCTCGCCTTCACAAGGAGGAAGCAGGGAGAAGAAATGGCATCCCTGGCTCTCTAGACTCAGGGAAGGGACAAGGATCACAAGGTGAGTGTTCACCTTGAGCCATGGCCTCAGATCCCGCTGTACCTGCACATGGTACTGATGGGTCACATAAACTCTCTGTAGCTGTAATCCATTTCTTGGTGACCATCCACACTGAGGTTGATAGAGGTTTCTCTCTCAGAGATTACAGTTGATCCGGTCTGCAATGAAACCCAAATAGATAATTTCATCTTTCATCTGCCCTCCCTTTGGGTAGCTGCAAACAACCAGCTAAGAACAGATGTGAGGGGCCAGAGCATGACTCACAGGGTTTGGTTGGCTGAGCTGGAAAAGACAGGCGATCCGTTTGCGTGAGGTGCATGTGAGTTGCTTGCAGGAAACTAATGAGGCATCAGAGCAGGCATCTGTGTGGGCTCTCCTTGTGTTGTTTGCTTCCAACTGAATCACTTACAAGCTCCTGAGTCACACACTCTGTTTCCTTTCCAGGGGTTTCCACCCCACCTGTGCGTTAGGGGGCACAGTGCTGCCTCCTGCTTGGCATCCAGCCCCAGAATATCCTCTCTTATTCCATTTTCTTCCAAGGGTGACCTCAGCCCCCATACCTCTATTGCCACCTTCCATCTCTTCTTCTGGCTGTGAACCATCAAGTATACCTTTTATTAGCTCCTTGACACTCCATGTTGTTTGTCTCTGTGACCTCCAGCTCTCTGATCATAGTTTTTTTATGTATCCACATCTCCTATCCCCCCAACACAGAACAGAGGGTTGGCGTGACTCAGAGTATGGACTTTGGAGGCAGACAGAGCTGGCCCGGAATTTTGCTTTTTCTGCTTATAAGTTGAACGATGCTTTACTTCTCTAAACTTTAGTTGTCTTATTTCCCCAAATGGGAAACTACTACCTCCCTCCTTGGGGTTGCTGTAAGGATTAAATGAGATAATATCCATGAAAGATTCAACACAATGCCTGGCAGAGATTAAATACTGCATAACTGTAGCTGTTGTGGTTATTAGGAAGTTTAACTTCTTACAACCAGGGATATGATCCTTATGGAGCTAAATCCACACAGTAGGAAATGTACAAATATTTATGGAATGAATGGATTATCACTTATTAATTTTGAATGCTCTAGCCAATATATATGTTTTTCAGTAGATATATTTTCATTTTACTTTTTAAGTTTATTTACTTATCTTTGAAAGAGAGAGAGAGAGGGAGAATGGGCAGGAGAGGGGCAGAGAGAAAGGGAGAGAGAGAATCCCAGGCAAGCTCTACACTACACTGTCAGCACAGAGCCCGACATGGGGCTCGATCCCATGAACGATGAGACCATGACCTGAGTTGAAATCAAGAGTCAGATGCTTAACCGACTGAGCCACCCAGGCACTTCAGTCAATATATTTTTATATGAATGTTTCATTCATTCATTTTTATCAATTGTCTGTAATGGGTCAACCTCAGGCAAGGAGAAGGCACATAGGAGTAAAGAGGAGAGATAGTCATTGCCTTCCTTGGAGGCAGTGCCCTCCTTGGAGTCTCCAATTCAGCAGAGGAATGCGTTGCAGGGCATTACCCATTCTTGAGTTTTCCCCCTGGGAAATTGTCTCCTGAAGGACTTTTGACATGAATTTATGTTATTTCAATTGCATATATTTGACTACATCAGGGAATGAAATACAGATTTTGACTAGCACAATGATGTACCACATAGGTAGAACATTATTGATAAAATAATGAACAAAAGCCAAAAGCTGAAACCATGAAATAAAGTAGACAGTATCGTGAAAAGTCAACTGCCCAAATGATGCCACTCGTTGACCTTGGCTTTCATGAGCTTTATGGTCTGTGATATTTTTAAGTTGGACTTAGAGACCACCCTACCATTTTTACTGGATTACTCTTTAATATAAAAGTCCTGTTTACATTCATGGATGAATGGTTTCATGATGAAGAAATTAGCTTGTATTATAAAGCAGTGTTTCTCAAAGCATAGATTCCAGGCCACAGCACCCAATACTGGTATTTTGTTTTGTCTGTTTTAATGTTTTTAAACATGTATCTTTGGTTGATTCTGACGCAGGTGGTATTCACTATCTGTGAAAAAGCAGATAGATTGGTTTCTGAGAACTACATAAATAAGTTCAAAATGAGTCAGAATGCCAGGCCCTGGGAACAGGAATCAAGTGGGATTTGTACTATGGGAATGACATTCAGGTGGAATACTTGGATTTGCATTTTCACAAATCCAAAAGGTATAAAATCCACTTCTCCAGACTTTTAGCTTTATTAACTCAACCTCAGTCCACAAGTGCCTCTACAGAACTGTGTTAATAGAATACTGAAAAGACTGCTTTTAAGGAATTTACAGTTGATTTAGAGGGATAAGACACTTCATATGAAGCTTTCAAATATCAGCATGGCTAGCAGATAATTACTCATTGATGTGTACCCTAGAAATAATCCACGTTACAGGAATTCAGAAGCAGGGGAGATCTGGTCCAGAGAGAGGAGTTAGTGGCAGGCCAAGTCTAACATGAGGGAATGAATTTACTGAGCTCTAAAAGGGATGAAGCTTGTATTCAGGAAAAGGGTGAGGATAGGTCATCCCTTGTAGGAACCACAGTACAAATTGTGCAGGAAAGCATTGGTGTTTTCATTATACATTGGTACTCAAAGGAGCACAACCACCAGGAAGCTGTTTTGAAATTTGTGTGGCTGATTTAGATTGTCACAACTGGGGAGATGCTACTGGTATTTAGTGGGTGGTGTCTGGAGATACTTGGAGTCCTGTAATGAGTGCGATGGACACGCAAGATAGGAAATGTACTTGAGTCTTGAATGACGTTCAGATATCCTGCTGGACATTCATTGGGTTGAAACGTACATATGATTATCTTAGGTAGATGTTAGATATTAGATAGATAAATGGTTTAATATTATTACATTTTCTGGGATTGTAACTTCAGAGAGTAGGTTTTAGTTGAATTGCCTTCAGAGTTTTTTCAAGCATTGTTCACCATTTCATAAAATCATATCACCAGTAACAATCCCACTTGTGAAAATTTGGGATTGAGTTTCAATTTGAGTCTGTAGCTGTCACACTCATGGGCATTCCATGCACATATATGTGAATGTTCTTATTTAGTTCTCATTTCAAAATGTTTGATGCAAGGGTGTGGGGAAATAGGTTCTACTTACATAAATGAGTTAGAAAAACACTTAGGGAGGAAAGCTGCCACCACAGGGCTAATGTCCCTGAGGCTAGGTAGCAAGATACTGTAGTGAGATCATGATTAAAATTACTTTCCATCAGATGCAAATATACTGTGGTGGTTTGATCACAAACTCTACTCGCCTCCCAGACCCTTTGCTTCTTATGCACTCAAGTTAGTGATTACTATCTGATTGTTTTCTCCACATTCACATGTGTAAGATCTCGTTTTCTTCACATTCACCACATGGGTGATATCTTGTGAGCTCAATAAATACGGAGACAAAAGACCTGCTCGGGGCTCTTGTCTCCTCCCAGATATTAGTGTCTCTCATTCAATTCTGCATCCTTTCTCTTGCTGGACAAGAGAGAACTCCAGACTTTTAGTCCGTGACAGAAGGGGAAAGAATAGACACATTCTGTGAGTCCTGTAACTTTTCTTAAATCCAAGAATTAAAGCAGGTGAAGCATCAGTAGCTGTTTTCAGTGTAATCGTGCCTGAGCGCTTATATTTTAAAATGTGTTAATTTATCTTATTAGTCCACTTAAATTAGTTTTCTTTATTTCTCTTCTATTCTGTAGTGAGATCATCATGTTAATATTTTTCCAATTGTATGGATACATTGGCTATGTTACCAAATATTTATCATAGAAAGGGGATGTAGAGTTTGAGAAGCATAAAAACTCCAAGATTAAGACATCAAACCTGAGAATTACAAAGGACATGTTTCCTTACATTCACCAGGAGTGGAGATTAGGTCTGGGATGGGCATGGAATGGGGGTGAATTTTTGATCACCTTTTGATCTAACCTTCCTAGTACCAAAATAAAATTAGCTCAGACTTATCAATTTTTAGTCATCTATTTTAACAAGAGGTTGATAGGCCTTTTAATATTTTTTGCAGTGTTTAACTTAGATACAAATATTTATGCAATAACAGACTTGACCAAGAAAACGGCTCTTAATATGACTTCTTTTTCAGCATTTTCAGTGGATCAAAATGTTATCTTCATGTTCAGAAACCATAGCATCAAAGGGAACTCCCCTGAGAAGATTTATCTAATGAGCCATTTTAGTGATACATAAAAAACACAACCCCATAACCTCCCCCCCCCACCACAGTTTATGTTCTTAAGCTCAATGGAGTTTCTTTTTCTTCTTTTTACAAACTAAATAATGCTTCCTCCACCGCCTGACAGATGGTTGATGCTTCCCAGAACTCCATGCTTCTCCAGAAACGATTCCTCAGGCAAGTCTGAGGATCACTTAAACCAAACTTTGGCAAGAGGGAGGAATCTTGTTTCCTCAAGGACATAATGAAATAGGAAGGCACGGGAATAAAGTCTCTAACAGTTGGGGCTGGAAGTTGTTCATAAGCCTTGTTAGAGAACTGGTGCCAGAGTAAATCCTGGGCCTAGTGTCTCAATATCTGAGGATGGGAGAATGCATCATAGAGCCTTGTAAAAGTCTACCACGAGAAAATTAACTCACTGCTTTTACTTAACGAAACAAATATGTTTTCCTGTCACTTTAAGGAACAAAAGAATGAAGCCATAAAATCAGTAACGATTGGTTATGGAAACATGAGTTGTGGATTGCCGTTAGGTATTTAATAAAAGAATCATCTAGACTCAGTCCCAAAGATCTCCTGATCATTATTTGAGATGAGTTTCTATTATGAGGGGTAAATAACCAGAAACAGCAAATGCAGTGCTGGGTTTATGCTAGGATTGACTCCAGATGCCATGTTTGCTGCTCTTGGGCCTGCTCTACCTGCTAAGAAGGGTCTCCTCATACCGCAAATGGAATGCCAAATAAATAAATAAATGAATAAAGCTGATCCATGGTGAGCATGCGGTTTCGATTGGTCTGAGAAAAACACGCAAGTCATTTTCACCTAGGAAATGCATTTCATAATGTGATACACCCAGTAATTTCTGTCAAAGAGTCATTTTAGGACGGCTGCCTGCTGCTGAGTACATGAAATGGACTAACTCGTTTTGGTTTGGGTTTGGGTTTTCTAGGAAGTTGTTTTGGCATCAAGTGAACATTGGCTAACATTTTTAACTGGGCAGTAGTCAACAGTATGGTTATGTTTAAGAGCTTGGGCTTTGCAGACTTTAATAGATTTGAGTTCGAAACCACAGGCTTGGAAAGTGAACGTAAGACCAATAGCAATGATAACATTCTATTATGAAAAATATTATAAATAAAATGAGAGAAAATAGTACAATGAACTGTCATATACCCATCACCCAACTTCAGACATTACCAACATTTTGGGCAAGTTACTTAACCATGTTCTCAGCAGCAAAATGAAAACAGGAATTCTCATGTCCAAGAGTTCTTATGAGGAATATAAAAGCAATAGCATATATGACTTTTTAACATAGAGGCTGGCATATAATAAACGCTTTGAAAAGTTTATTCACATTTAAACCAAGAATATCCTTGGGGTAAAGACACTACAACTTATGCTGAGCAGAAAGTAGGATCTTTGTGCTTTTTACTGGTGTTCAGAACTTCACCAAGCATACAGGCCCTAGGCATGAAATGATTAGATCTTTTCTTAAAGAAGTAACCCTAACTAGTGCAGGAATCCAACGCTTAGCTAACTAGGGCTGATTCTCAGTGAAAATTCCAAATGACTGGTGAATGGCAAATAAAGCTCCTTAGGGAGATGAGACTGTCCTTGAAATAACAATGGGTACAATAAAACAACAAGTTTATAGTTAGACAATCTTACCCCAAGGAGAGAATATTCTTTTTCCTTAGGTCTCTGAGCCACCAGCACGAGATGACCTCACAGTTAAGAACAGTCCTGCCATTTCCTCTTGGCTATTCTCACAGGCCCTTGTGGCAGTGAGTGAAAACATTCTTTTGGAGCCAGAAATAGTTGTTGCACTCAGGGTAGAATGAGAAACTTTTTGCTGAGCTTCAGGATTCAGAATGATTAATTTGCAGAAAGCTCTTGAGGACCAATTAGATGGGGCTCCCCTGCTTGGAGAGGCGATAGGCAGGACTAGTTTTGGAAGATGAAAAATGAGCTGGGTACCCATGCTGCTTTGCAGAGCAACTAAAAAAAAAAATGCTAGGAGAGAAAAGGGAGCTTCACACTTGATTTGTAGGGGTCATTATGACCTGCAAGGAGTCTGTGGACAGGGTGCACAGAGGTAGAACTTTTTAAATCCAGAACTAGTTTTTAAATTTTTGACCCCAAAGTAAGTTAATTTTAAAAGGGGAGTTATATCATAGACCACATGCTTTTAGGTCTCAGATCTGCCACTTAAACTTTGTGACCTTGGACAAATTTCTTAATCTATGCTATCTTCAGTTTCCTTGTCTATAAAATGGGGATGATAATAATGTCCTTTTCATGAAGTTTTATCACAGTAGAAGAGAGAACATACATTAATGCATGTACATTGCTTGTATTTATTTATTTTTGAGAGAAACAGAGACAGCACAAATGGGGAAGGGGTAGAGAGAGAAAGAGAGAGGATCCCAAGCAGACTCCACTGCTGCCAGCACAGAGCCTGATGTGGGGCTTGAACTCAAGAAACCATGAGATCATGACCTGAGCCAAAACCAAGATCAGACTCTTAACCGACTGAGCCACCTAGGCACCCTTATACACAGCTCTTAAACACCAAAGGTAAAGATTTACATCATCATCGTGATCCTTACTACTACTGTTCTCATGGGTTCGTTGGTGATGCTACAGAATGGAGAAATTTTTCTGAATGACATTTCTGTTGCTGGTAAATTGGCACTAGGTGGACAATGAACTTGATGTGAAAATCTCCATGCAGTAATGTTATGGTCTTCCTGTACCAAACTGCAGAAAGTCCATGCATAAATCACACCTCTTCTCTTTGGCATCCAATCTGTTGACTCTACTTTTACTGTAAACAGTGAGTCAATGCTACATCTGGCAGGATGGGAGTTTAAAAACAAAGACAAAGTCTGATTCTTTTGGTTTGATCCTAGCCTAGGGCCTATTACTAAGTAAATATTCAGGACTGATTAGTTGAATGAATGAATGAATGAATGAATGAATGGTACACAATTTCAGGGTCTATTCTGGTTCTTTTACCTAGGGAAACATACTAGGCCATGCTTTGTTGTTTTTTCTATTATTTGTTTTATCTGACTAACCCTAAACAAAACCAACAAGCTCACATAATATATATTCTCTTTTTTTTATAACTCATCTCGTTACTAGTTTTTGTTTGAATTTCTCCGAAGGTGATTGGCCAATGAGAGAAATAAGACCAGGATCTAGGATTTTGCACTCTTGAGATATCCTTTAATGAAAACTAGGAGACAGGGTATTTCTTATTAAGAGTTGGTAAAATTTTGGGACTATTTTGTGCACTGAGACAACAAATACAAAGTGAATATGGTATTCAATAAAAATGTAATGGGATCAGAAGTCAAACTGAAGTGGTAGGAAGAGTAAATGAGAGGTAAAAATGGAAAGTGTGAACTCTTGATCCATCTGACAGTGAAAAGGGAGGGAAAATAGTGAATTTGAGCTGTAAATAGAAAGAGAGGAGATTGAAAATATTAGCAAATGAAGGCTGGGGATGAGACACCTTCTCCCCCCAGTTTCAACTATAGCCTGCTCCCCATCTCTTCTCTCTCCCTTCACCAAATCAGCTCTAATCATGGTCACCTCTACCTTCCTAAATCCAGTAGACATTCCTCAGTCTTCAGTTTAGTTGACTTCTAAGTAGTGCATACATGATCCCCTGTTGTTGCCTCGTTTCTCTTGGCTTCAGGGCACAATTCTTTCTGAGTTTTGTCCTATTACTCCTTGTCTCTCTCATGTATTGGCTCACCTTCTACCCAGAAGTTAAATGTTAGAGATCCTACACCCTCTACTCTTTCTATTCTAGTTTCCCTCCCTGGTGATCTCATCCACCCCCATAGTTTCATATCACACATATTCTCAGATGAATCACAATTTCTATCTCCAGTCTTGATCTCGCCTCTTAACTCCAGACCCACATATTAACTGTCTACTTGCTGTCTTTTGAATGCCTCAAAGGGACCCCACACTCAGAAGTCCAAGACTGAGCTCATGATCTTCTCCTCCAGGCCCGGTCCTCATCCAGGGTCTCTCTCAGTGAACAGCAGGACTGTCTAGTTGCTCAAGTAGAAGCTAAGGAACTATTCTCTCTCTTAACCCTCATATTCATCACCACATCCTACTGATTTCACCCTCTTAAATCTCTCTTGAATCCGTCTGCTTCTGTCTCCACTGCCATCACCCTAGTCTAAGCCACAACTATCTCTTTTTTAAACAACTGCAACATACCTTCTGATTGGTCTACCTCCATGCATGCTGGCCTCCCTGCAGTATTTTCTTCACCCTGGTGCTAGAGTGATTTTTTTCCCCACAAATATAAATTGGGTCATGTGATCTCCATGCTTAGAATCCTTCAATAATTTTTCATTCTTAGGACATGATAAGAAACCCATCCCCTGGTCTACCAGAATCTGTATAGTCTAAGGCAATGGTTCTCAAAATATGAATATGTCTAAGAATACATCAACAGCACCCCAGTGTGTGTTTTCAAATTCAAAGTCTGGGATCCCATCCCAGATCTACTATATCAGAAACTCGGGGATGAGGTTCAGCACATTGTGTTTTAGCAAGTCCTCCAGATGATTCTGATATGTGTACTCAAGCTTGAAAAACCACTGCTCTAGAGCCCACTTTCCTTTCTGGCTGTATCTGGCCTCTTGCTCTTACTATTCTGGTCTCTTACAGCTTTTATTTTTTCCTATTTCCTCTTATAGCACCATGTTTCCTTCTACCACAGGACCTTTAAACAGCTCTTCTTCTCTGTTTCTTAAAGGCTTCTTCCTCTCCTCCTTCCCTGGTTAATGTCTATTTTTCCTTCAGGTCTTAGCTTAAGAAAGCTGATGATGACTAATTCCTCCTAATACCATATAATGCTTCTGCATAACACTTAAAATAGTTGTATTTATTTTCTCATTTTTCTGGTTATAGATTAACATCTGTCTCTCCCACTGGACTATAAACTCCAAAAGAATTAGGACAGTATCTGGTTTTGCTTGTTACTGTTTGCAGTGTCTGGTACTAGGATAGAGCTTGTGCTGAGACGAATGTTCCCTTACAGTTTCTGTAAAGTATTTAAGAGCACAGAGAGCCTGGAGTTCTCATGGTCAGTTTCCAGTGCCTTCATCCTATAAAGTGGGATACCTTCGTCATAGGTTTTCTGTGACAATGGAGTAAAGTACAACATGGATAAAACCTGGGACAGGGCCAGGCATACACATCCTTGATAAGTGTTAGCTCTGATCATCATTATAATTACAGTTCCACTGTAATTACCGTTATTCCAGTTTCCAAAATACCCCTTAACCTTAAGGTTGAGTGTGACAAAAGCCGAACAGAGTAATTCTTAACAAGAATGAACGTTTTTAAATTATAAGATAAAAATCAATGTCGGTGCAGGATCTCAATTTTTTTCCTCAAAAATTATTTATCTGCCAATATATTTGCTCTAGGAAATTCTTGTTAGCCTGTTCACTTGTTTCTAATGCCATTCATTTATTAGGAAATAATTAGGGGGCACCCATGTGTACCCACACGTACTAGGTTCTGGGGCTGTGGTATTGCTCAAGATGGGCGTGGTCCTCCTATAGAGTTGGCAGCCCAGTGGGAAACCGTTCACCACAGTGACAATAAATGCTACGGAGAAGTACAAGGTCCTACATTTTGTGTTTTGAACCTAGAAGGCCAAGCCTAAGCTGGGAGGGGTTTTCTGCACTAAGCTCACCTTTGGCTCACAGATCGAAGCTGCTTGTGCACAAAGCAAATCAACCAGTTGGAGTACATGGTGGCATGTGCTGCAGAACCAGTTAGTGAAGAGGAGGTTTTTCTCCCACTCTGAATGAAACTGGTCTCTGTATGTGTTAATTCTGTGCTGTTTTGGTAAACAGGCTTTCCATGAAAACCAGCTCTAAGAGGAACAAAAGGGAAAGACTGGCCAGGAAGCCTGCATTGTTAACGTGCTTCCCAGGTGCTTTATCTGCACACTTAGTGGTTGAGGACTCTTCGTTCTTAGGCTCTCTGCCTGATTTTTCTTTGGCTAGCTCTGATTTCTTTACCACCCTGAACACCTGGGGCCAAGACTCCTTTTCATAGCAGTCTGAAAGCAATCCTTTCTCTTTTCTCAGTTTGGTCCAGGTCTTAATCTTTGAACAGCATCAAATATTCATTGCCTTTGACAAAGCTGGGGTTGGAGGATCCAGCATTTTTCAAAAGCAGGTCTTGCCTTACCATTGGTGATCCAGTGAGCCTTTCAGCAAGACTGACTCTAAATCATCCAGGCTCAATTAGTTTATTTCAAAGAAATATCCAGGTGTTGTTTGACCTTCAAACATATGGACTGGAGTAAATGAAAGGCTCGCCTGTTCCCATAATGCTGAAGGAACTGGATGGGGTAATTCTTTTTCATATTCTCTGAGTTTTGTAGAGGGATTATTAGGTTTGGGTTAAGTGAGTTATTTACTTTAGCAATATGCTCAGCGGTGGGCTGCATTTGCCTTGCTGAGGGAGCAGCCAGGTGTGAGCTGTCAGGAAGCACCAGTAAAATAGTGAGAGGTATGGAGAAGGATTGGGCCATGGAGGTAGCGCGTGAGCTCTGAGATTTGGGGGAAGCCGCCCAGGGCACAACCAGAGGCAATAAGGTGGGTGTCTAGCTGAGCTTTGTTCCAGGGCTTAGCACTTTTCCAGGAGAGAATGGGCCCTGGGGTTTTTCTTGCCTTTTTGCTTTTTCCCAGCACAGGTGGTGATTGCCATCCCCAGACTCCTGACTTAATACCTTAAGGTTTTCTTTGGTTTTGTTTAGGAGGGTGTTCTATCTAGAATTGTCAGAGCTTAGTGCAAAGGCCTGTATTTGCAGCCTTAACAATTTCTAAGAATTGGGGCAATGTTGAAAATAATTGTCCTGTGGCCAGCAGCACGGTTTTTGGAATTAGACACTGTCAAATCATGGTTCGTCCTGTTTGCTAGTTGTATGACCTCAGACAAGTTACTTCTCTGAGCCCCAGTTTTCTGGGCTATAAAATGGAGCTGTTAATTCTTTTTTGAGCTGTTCAGAAAGTATATTTAAAAAGTATTTTAATACACATCCAACCAAAAAGGGTTTAATGGTCAAATGCATTTGGAAAATTCTTTAGACTTTCTTCTTCTCTTTTGGATTTGATAATGCATATTGTCAGATTAAAGTCTCTGAGAAGCTTCGAAGGAAACAAACCTGTTTAACTTTGTTTCATCCAAAATGTCAAAATATATTTGAGTTCATGAACTTTTTTCTTTTGTAGAAAATGGGAGCAGTGTTTCACAAAATACAAATGACCTCAATAGGATTGTTGTAAAATTTAAGAATTTAAGAGAACGCTTCACATGATGTCTGACTCAGAGTAAGTACTCAATTGTAGTATTAAAGTTTTATGATTATTATTAATGAGGGGTTTTGGTCTCCAAACCAGAAAATTCTAAATATGATATAGCTGAAATTTTTTATCGCGGCACTTGATCCGTGTTTGCCAGTTGGACATGTACAGATTTCAGCTGTCAGTTACGTCTAGTGGTTGAAGTTTATTGAGTGCCTACCACTTGGCTGGGCATCCATTAGGTACTTTAACCAATTTTTCACTACATTTAATGGTCACACCTGCTCAACAAAGTAGGTATTATTCTTCCCTTTATAGATACCAAAGTTGAGGCTCAAGGATGACATGTGACCTGCCCAAGTTTGTGTAGACACCCAATCCTGAAATTGGGAATTTTGCTTGGATTTGTTTGGCTCAAAGCCCTTTATTATTCTCAGTGGGTACTCTACAAATCAGGAATCTGGAGGAAATTTACAGTATCTAATTGAAACCAAACACTTGACCAACATGAGGTGGTACAGGACTCAATACTTGGGGAAAGTCTCATTCCAGCCCTACCAAAAATCTTTCCTGTATGGGATTTACCTTGTTCTGTCACTTTGAAGCCTTGCATTTATTCCCTTGCCCAAAGCACTTCTTCCTTGGCTAGCTGTCATGGACTTTTCAGTGCTTTTCCTGGTCTGCCTCTCCAGCCAACTGTGAGCAGAGGGCCAGCTTTGTATCCCTAGCATATAACACCTTGTATTCCATAGATGTTTATAGATAAGTGAATGATTTCATTTCAAGACTGGTTATTTGTGCCCTAGAGTCATAAAGAAAATGAAAATAAGGTTATTATTGAATAAATACCATCTCTGTGATATACAAGAGTCTCAGAACACGGTTTCATGGAGTTTTTGACAATAACGTTGAATATTTCTGTGTTGAACAATGTCTGCCATTAAACTATAAGGAAAGCTTTGGGATATAGTGGAGACGGTTGAAAATGGCAGCCTAATTTTGGCTGAGTCTTGAGGGTGTCTGTAGAACAGTGTACAGCTCTGCAGTTTCGGAACGTGACTTCTGAACAGAATTCTAACTTGACGGGAGGGTGGGGTTTCTGATGTTGCTCAGAGAAACCAATTCACATTAATAATATTCACTTGTAATGGTTCCTGTCTTTGGCAACTTCTTTTACCAAGCTGTGTCCTAGGCATATCTCACATCTTATCTCTCATTTTCATGGTATTTCTTTAAAGTACTGGTTATTATTTGCATTACAAATGAGAAGGCATGGCATAAGCTCTGAGAAGTTTTGCACCTTGCCCAAGACCTGCAGCTAGACAGTGGCAGAGCAAGAATTTAAATTCAGGTCTCTATCTGAAGCTTGTTTTGCCTCACTAGGCTACCTCGTCATCCAAGATAGGAGCTTTCTTCCTCTTCTTTTTATGGGAGTTACATTGTCAATGTAATTGGTAGTGGACATGAATGAATAAGTTCTCTATAAAAACCGACTTTGGGACAGAAGGATACGTAGTGACCTCAAACTAAAATTCAAGGCAAATGTTGCTTTAATGCTTTGTACACTCAGCTTATTCCTGCTACTGGGTCACCTTCCTCGATGCCAAGAACATTTTGATGGTGATAACAAGGAGCAGCTGTTAATATCTGAGCATTTATTTTGGTCCTTAATTCTGAATCCATACTTAGCCTTTGAAATCAAGTTCTCCTTATTTTCATTTCCTTGTTGAGAGTACCTCATGTTAGGCTTGTTCTAATTCGACATTAATTGCAGTTTTGCATACAGAGCCTCACCCTGGTTTTAAGAGCCTGACTTACTTTTTTAGTGGTTGGTTGATTATTTCCTGCAAAGATGTCCATGGATGAATTCTTTAATATATTTTATTTTGATTTTACCTACTTCATGGCATATCGGGAAGGCCAGGAAGAGATGGAAAATTGATCTTCTTGAGCCCATCCACAAAGACTGGCATATTTTCAATTTTGAATTATGGTAGTATATTGATGAGATAATTGTTTTGGTTAAAATGAAAAAGTGTTGGGGAAGCAACACTAAAGCAAAGGGTATATATGTTCAATACATGGTGGAAAATGATCTCAAGATGACAGGAAACGAGAAGAGATAACCAAAGCCTTACGCCATTTGCGATACTTACTCCTCACTTCTAAATGCCACAGCGTCTTAACGTTGGAAACTAGTGAAGCAGCCACCTGATTGTGACAATTACAGGCCCTTGGCACAAAACAGGGCATCCAGCATAAAATTAATAAGGGGTGATATTTATTCTCCCATTTCAATTCCAATGAGATGATCTTTTTTAAAAAACAATTTTTTATTTTATTTTAATTTTATTTGTGAGAGAGGGAAAGAGCCTGAGAGCATGGGAAAGGGGCAGAGAGAGAGAGAATCTTAAACAGGCTCCATGCTCAGCACAGAGACCGATATGGGGCTCGAAGCCATGATCCTGGGATCATGACCTGAGCCAAAAATCAAGATTTGGATGCTTGACCTGCTGAGCCACACAGGTACCCCAAGGTGACCTATTCTCACTTGGCTTCTACATTCTAAAGGTATAATTGGGTACTTGGGCCTTTTTTTGATTAACTGTATAGGGGCTAGTTCTGAAAGAGTAGTCATCTCCAGGCCTCTTTTCTATCTCTATTTAAATGGAGGGACTCGTCTTTCTGTCAGAGTTTCTCAAATAGTTGATCTGAAAACCAGTGTATGTGATTCACTTGGGGCACTTTTACTTTTAAATGTTCCCACTTTACACCTACCTTACCTACATTTCAGAGGATGAGGTTTGGGTTTCTATGATTTTAACAACTTCCTCAAATGGGTCTTCTAGCAAATTTTTAGCTTTAAAATGACCATCTGCCAGAGGTCAGGATTCAGAGGAGGAAGGAGCTGGGAGAAGCCTGGGAGATCAATATAGTCCGTTAATTCTCTTCATTGACAGATAAGGAAACCGAGGCATTACAAAGCACCAAAGTTTTTAACAGAGCTCAGAGAGGACCTCAGTGCAGGTTTTTTCGATTTTTTTTCCAGAAGATTAGGACAAAAGTCCTTTTGCTTGACATCCCCTTTTCCTTAAAAAAAAAATTTATTTATTTTGAGAGATCAGGGGAGGGGTGCACACATACACACACACACACACACACACACACACACACACACACACACACAAAATCCCAAGCAGGCTCCATGGTTGCCAGCACAGAGCCTTGATGCAGGCCTTGAACTCACAAACCATGAGATCATGACCTGAGCCGAAACCAGGAGTTGAATGCTTAACTGACTGAGCCCCCCAGGCACCCCTGACATTCCCTCTTTCTGCCAGGAAATGGATTTGCTCCATAAGGCTGTGTTTTATAAAGAAGAAAAGGTAACTTGGTGAGGTCCTCTGGCAGTACCATCCCTCTTTAGGGTCTCAAATAGTAACATTCCAGTTAACCTGTTGAGTCAGCCTTTGTGATTCCCCATTGAGAGTAGGGCTCATGTGGCTCATGAGCACATCCATGGCATTGTCTTCGCCTCTCCACACCAGCTCTTGTCCCTTGCATTTCCCCCGCTTTTGCATTCTTACTCTCCAGATACCCTCAACTGTTTCACTTCACCAAATGAGCCGTAGGCTTCCTTCTGCTGTTCTCTCTGTATGGTTTTTCCTGCTCTCTTCATTTTTTTAGGTGTGAGATGGCAGGTTATATAGCTCCCCCCCACCCAACTGGAAACATTTCTCTGAGTTGCCAAGTGTGGGGAACAGACACTTTCAGGGGCCTACTTGGCATCATGTACCCTTTTCAAATTGATGGATAGTAGTGTGTCACCGTTGTTTTGGTGCTTTGCTCCTTAACCATATTTTAAGCTCCCAAGGACAGTAATTATGTTTTGTGTGGTAGTAGCACACAGAGAACATAGTGCCTGGTACAGTAGAGGCACTCAGTAAACTATACACTAAGTAAGTAGCAGGATGATGATCAGGGACCCACAGCAGAACGTTCAAGCAGATGATGGTAATGGTCTGCCTGGAATAATGATAATGTTAGTAAATGATAGAAGGTGAGATGGGTGAGGGCAAGTGGGGATTGATCATGAAGGGCTTTGGTTCTGAGTGAATGGTCACTATTTGCTGACGGGGTTGAGTGAAGAAGATTCCAGTGGGGTGGGCGTGAGAAGAGGCCAGAAACCATGTGAAGATTATGATGTGACTCAGGTAGTCCAGACTCAAGGCAGTGAGGGTCAGGAGCAGATGGTGGCTGCAGGAATGAGAAGAAATGAAGGACTCCCAGAAATGCTGCCACGAAAGAGTCAAGAGTGCTTCACAGAAGAGAGTCTAATAGTGTTCCTAGGTGTATCTGTCTTCATTCATTAAGAAGAAAATGGTTCATTAATTTATTAACTCAACAAACACTGATGGAGGTATCAGGCACTGCGTTACAACAGTAACTAAAACAGGCATGCTCCTTGCTTTCTGTAAGTGCAGGAGACAGCTAACGGATAGGTAAACAGACCCGAGAAGGGATGCCTACCTAACATAATAAGCAGGTAATGAACCTCATGAATGAAACTGAATAATTTATGTAAATCCCCTTGGCATGGTACTTGGTATACAGTAAAAGCTCAATAAATATTTTCACATCCCTCTACTGGGTGCCTCTTCCCTACGAAGTTGCGTGTCATGGGCTTTGCATGTATTAACTTGTCCTTACAACCACCTTGGCAGAAGCTATGATTGTCCTTTTATTTTTGGGTAAGGCATCAGATGCTGAAGGAAGTTAATCAGTTTTCCCCCAATTCCTCGAGTTAGTGAGAAGAAATGGCTAGGTATGCCCAACCGTCAAATTCCATTTTCTTTCCATTTTCCTTCCATTATCCCAGTGTCCTTTTTGCTAAACAGTAGTGTTATGGTGGTTTGCTTTATGGTAAGTCTGGCAGGCTCTCAACTTACGTATCCATTCAGGGTGCTGAAACAGCAAGGGTCAAGCAAAAGGCAACAATTAAATATGTCTCAGTTACCCACATCCAGGTATGCCCAACTGGATAGTCATTCCCCACCTTCCAATGAAGGTCTTTGAGTTGGGAGGAGATTTGCATAAAGTGACATTTTAGCAACGCTTTTAAGAATGTGTTCATTTATTTATTTCTGTATTGTGAGAAATCTTAGACTACAAAGAAAGAACCTACAGTATTGCTCACCTTACATTGTAGATATTCATAGAGGTAAGATAAAAAGTATAACCTTTGCAGGGGCTCCTGGGTGGCTCAGTCACTTAAGCATCTGATTTCAGCTCAGGTCATGATCTCACAATTGATGAGTTTGAGCCCTGTGTCAGGCTCTCTGCTGTCAACATGGATCCCCTGTCCCCCTCAGTCTCTCTGCTCCTCCCCTGCTTGTGCTCTTTCTCTCTCAAAAATAAACATTTTTTAAAAAGTATAGCCTTTGCAGATCTAGTTGAAGTCTTTTTTTGTTTGTTTATTTTTTTGAGAGAGAGAGCGCAAGCAGGGGAAGGGAGGAAAGAAAGGGAGACAGAATCCCAATTCAGAACCTGACAGTGCAGAGCCTGATACAGAGCTCAAACCCACGAACCGTGAGATCATGACCTGAGTAGAAATCAGGAGTCTGACCCCTAACCAACTGAGCCCACCCAGGTGCCTCTGGTTTAAGTCTTTATCTTTTCTGTGTGTTTTTTTTTGTTTGTTTTTTGTTTTTTGTTTTGTTTTATTTTTTGCCACTTACCAGAATGAAATTGAAGAGTTTATTTAATGCCCTCTATGCTGTGTTCTCATTATTTATAAATGATGAAGAAATGGGATAACAATAGCACCTACCTTATAGTGTATATTTGGGATTGAATTAAAGTAAGTAAAGTGTGTTCTTAACTAGTGGCAACTTTGCTCCCTCAGGAGATATTTAACAGTGTCTGGAGACATTTTTGTTTGTCACAACTCAGGGATTGCTACTGGAAACTAGTGAGAAGTGACTAAGGGTGCTCTTAAAACACCCTACAATGCCTGGATAGTCCCCTCGGCAAAGAATTATTCGGCCCAAAGTGTGAATAGTTGCCCAGGTTAAGAAACTTTGGTCTACGTCCCAGTACCTGCTGTGTAGCAGTGCAAAAACAAACAAACAAAAAACTAAAAAACAAACCTGCTAAAATCATCCCAGAATATGGAACACTTGGAAAATCCCTTTGGAAGCGCTGAGAGAGAGGATACTCTGATGTAATTGGTTAAATATTTCACTTGTCATCTAACTATGTTGAAGTCCTGAAACCTGTATTTCCATCTATCGATTAGGGGCGTGGGGTGTGGAGGTTCTTTGTCTATTATTAAGGAGTTTCACGCGGCTGTATTTGCATTTGATCCCAAGCTCTGTTCTTTCATTTCAGAAGTGGCTGCGTCTACAACACGACTTTTGGAAAGGGAGGTTTATTTGTTTTTAAGTATTCTTTTCGTAACTTAAAAGCATCTTGAATTATTAAACCAGTTATTTTCCAGGCCTGTAAATGTTTTCAGCATGTTGCCTTAAGTTTTCCCTGAGTCAGCACATAGTATTGCGTGTTGGAAGACCTCAGTCAGAACCATTTCCTTAAGACGTCGGTATTTTTCTTCGGAATTGTGATGTTTGGGGTGCTCATTCTGACAAGAGAGCGTGTTTTTCTCCCAGACCCCCACATTCATAGTTGTGGTGGGAATTCTGCTCAGGGCAAAGGTATATGTACCACAATTTCAGACTAAAGAAAAGAATAACGAAGAGAATCACAAGTGATCATTTAATATTTTCCCCTGATGTTAGACTCTTGCTTCAAACCATGAGGTAAATCCTCCAACCCACATTTTATGAGAGACAATAAGAGAGTACTTGGTTGGAGTTATAACTAAAAAACTCTTCTTTGTGCTTCAAAACCAAATGCTTTTACAAGAGGCAGGAAAAGAAAAAAAAGAAAGAAAGAAAGAAAAAACCACCCGAGTCAAATTGATGAAAACCAGTCAAAATATGGCCTTGTTGTGGCTGATACAGCTTCCCTGGCTGGTCCCAAAACACAGAAGGCTTCTTCAGGCATGGCTCTCGGCACTGATTGAACCAGATTTCTGTGCTGACTGCTCGAAAGCTGCACCACACATTTCCTGAGTATATTATTGAAAATGATCAGACCTGTTTTCTTCATTACCAGGAGCCTGAAAAAAATGACTGGCAAACATGGCTGCAAGCCTTTCTATAGCGAGTACAGGCTGACTTTGAAACAAATTTCCTCAAAGCCGGTGAATACATCATGTAGAGGCTTGGGCCTTGGGGCAGGTCTCCTTCATAATAACTGCATGGAAATCTCCACCAGCCCCCTAAGAGGGTGGATAGCCTCCCACCTAAGCCTGTTCACTTAATAAGCACTCAGAACATATGTTTCATTGTCAAGGAGCAAATGTGTTCATTCTTAATTTTTATCTTAAAGAATATTTATTGATACAGAAGCCAGAGAGAAAAACGTTTTTCCTCTTTATGTCAAGAAATCTGAATTACTGCATCATGAAATCATAGGGTTTTACCCTGTAAGGATTGAAAAGGACATAGCTCCTCACCCAGCTCAGTTTGACAGAGAGCCTCCTAAGATCCCCAGGCTTATTACGCCTGAATGGGGAGCGCCAGGACCCCACCCAAAGGTCTCTGTGCTATAGTCGTCCATGTGGTAGTCGAGGTCTGACTTTCGCTAACTCTTCTCTTTGTTGTTTTCGGCTAAGACTAGACTGCTCAGCTCTTATTTCTCCTGATACTGCTAACAGTTCATTTATAGCCCCTACCCCCTTCCTCCCATCTGACTTTGAAGACCTGAATTCATTTAGGCTTTGATTAGTGGTAATTATTTACCTGTCGGACCCCAGCTGGACTGCATCACCAAAGCTGAGTCACAGAGTGTTGCTTCCAGTGACTGTTTCCAAACAATTAAGTCAGAGAAGCACCTGTGTAAATATGCAATATTTGGCGATAAGAAAATGATTAGGCAACAGAAACTGAGCTGAACTGGTGAAAAATAGTGAATATTTCCCCTGGGGGCTTTTCACAGAGGCCCTTAAGCGTTTCTGATCTCAAGAATAAGGTCAGGTTATTTTCCCACCGTTCCTACCCCTTGTTTGTGTGGAAAATAGAGCTGATCTGATATCAGCAGATTTGATTTGTTTGCAAACATTAAAGTTTCAAGGAAACCATCTCCTGTGTGAGCTGACAGAGAAGAAGTTGAAACAGGGCGACAGACTAACCAGCGGTTTTCTTTTCCAAAGCCAACTCTCTCAGTAGACAAGCTGACAATTGAAACTCCTCTTGGACAATGATCTCTGTTCTTATTTGTATTTGGGACTTTTGTGATGAGATTCAAAGTGCAGGGGAGTGGAAAGAATGAGGGTTTTTGTCAACACACAGACAGGGAGATGAATCCCAACATTACCACCCTGGAGAGCTGTGTGACCTGTAGCATGTTTTGAGCCTCATTGTCCAAATCTGTAAAAAGGACATAATTCTTAACCCGACGAGCCATGCCGCACGTGAAATGCCTTTCTCTGTGCCTGCTTAGCAAACATTTACTGTGCTCCATTCCATAACAATAGACTGAAAAATCCATTCAGTATTCAATGGTTAAAACTGTTGGTGATTCTTTAAAATTGTTGTCTGATGAAGATTACTTTTTAGCAGTAGGATGTACCACCAGGAAGTGATTCTGAAGTTTCTTTCTTATATTTCAGAAGCTACCTTGCCCTGCTTTTGGAATTCATTCCTTCTCTAACACAAATTCATGTAGACTAACTATAAGAGGAATCGTTTCAGTTCTACAATTCGGCATAAAAAGATACTGACCTTAGCTGATCATTAATTGATTGATTGCTGTTTTCTTCAACTTGATTGGTATTTTTAGCTAAAGGACATCTACAGGTGGTTTTTCACAGACCCACTCCTGTTGTGTTCCTGGTACAGTTAAGGATGCTATTTTGTGCAAAATTAAAACCCATTTATGTCTTCCCAACCCCTGCAGTCTTGAGCAAGTTAAGTATTCTTTGTGGTTCAATTTCTTCAATTGTTAGGTGGAGAGGATGATAACTAATGCGTAGGATTCTTCAGAGAATTCAGTGAGTAACTGTAGAGAACTTAGAACAGTGACTTGAACAGAGGGAAAAAAAATTGTAGTTGTGGTTGTTATATTACAGGCACTAATGTAAGCAGCTAACAATAGAGTTGGCTTCACAGAAAGTGCTAGTGTGCAGAACAGCATTCAAACCCTCAGTCAAGTCTTTCCAAGTCAAAAATGTTACTGTTAAAAATTTCGTCTTTCATAAAAGTCATTCTTAATTTCATTTAGTTTGAATACAATGTGTTTTTTGTGGTTTCTGAATTAGACAGTAAAAAGTAAGAATGCCTTCTATGGAATGTTTCTAATTATTCATAGAAGCAGGTCCAATTGTCCTTCGACCTTGAGCCTAAGTTGAGATCGGCACTAGTTTTTAAAATCCACAGGATACCATTCACGGTCTGACATCAGGTTGATAAGTAGGGAGATAATAGCAAAAGTTATACAAAAAGTAGGGTTTATTTACTATCACTTTTAAAGTAAGCACTTTGAAACAAGAATACGGAACGTTTGAGGATATAGACATAACTTACTCTACTGCAATAAGAATGGAAGCTACCTGATCCCTTTGTCGGTTTGAGGTCCTCTTCTGTTTTCATGAACCTTTTGCTTGTTGGTAGAGCTGTTTTACTACTATAAAAACAGTATCTTGAACACCTCTACAATTCCTGAAGCCAAAAGATGTACTTAAGGTGTGACAGCACAGCTAATATAGATTTGTAAGAGGCTGTGAAAGGAGTTTTAAATGCAAAATTTCAAGATAAGAAGGATCATTTTACTTGGGGCACATCCTTTCCCTTCCTAATCCGTTAAGCAAATTGATTAGTGTTAAATGAAAAGATGTGGTGAGGTGATGTGCTTTAGAATAGAAAAAGCACTTGGAATTATTAAGCTGCCTACACATCGTAAAAATAAATTTACTCTGAAATTCCCATTAGATCTCACTGAATTCACTGAGCAATATGGCCTCCCTGTTTTATTTAACAGCTATTCATTCCCAAGGGTGTTAACTCATTGTGTTAGAGCAGAGCTTTAATGTTCTTCTTCCCTGAGGCCTTATCACTTATCTACAATGTTGATTAACTTTGTACATCATATACCATGGTCCAACTGAATAAGCTGTATGATAAGTATCTCAACAGTAACACCGTAAAATCTGAGCAGAGAAATAGATGGTGCGCTGATAAATAGAATGCAGGCACTAAATCTAAAAATATATTTGAAATCTGAATTTCAGATTTCAAAGCCACAGTTTAAATACCCAAAGTCCTTTCCATAAATACATCAATGTATAATTCTCTAAATTTGCTTTTTTTTTTTAAGAGAACATTCATACATTCATCCAATTTTTCTAGGAAGTTGAAAAAGTCATTATTCTAATACTATATTTTTGGTCACTTATTTATAATTAACCTTAAATTTTTTTCATCTGGTTTAAATATTCTGCTAGCACCTCTTACCCCGCCTTCCTGGTCAATTCCCACTTAAATTTCTGCAGCTGCAAACTCTCAGGCAGCTATGTATTGATTGTGTGTCTCCTTGCTAAAGGTTACTAACTTCATCAACAGTGCTGCTATAAATTACATCTGTTAAGATTCCCTTATTGTTGCTAGCTGACAATGTACTTTTGTTTTTTGGCTGTTCAGTGTTGTTGATATTCATTGTTTCCATCACTCTACAGAGACCGTTGGACTGAATTATTCCTGAATGCTACTACCCACTTGACACTTTAAGCTTCTGAATCATCAGCTGAAACCAAAAATCTCATGCTTTTGGCAACAACACCCAGTCTGTATTATCTTTAGTCTCAAAGAGGTTTTCAGAGTATGAAAAGCATGTTGAATCTTTAAGCTTCTTCCTGCCTCCTTTCACCAAAGTATGGTATTCAGGAACGTAGACTTGGGATAATATCCTTAGTTTGTTTGTTTAGAAGAAGAAACAAAGTAAATTTGCTAAAGATCTGCATAAAGAATAATTAACTTCAGCATTGAGGCATCAACATGGACTAGAAGATTACAGATCTGTGGGTCTCAGTTGGTTTACCACTAGCTTACAGGGTATGTCACCTAACTGGGAATAGTCTGTGAAGTTTTTTCTGTACAACTGAAAGCATGTGTAGACATGACAACAGCTATCCCCATTATGTTGGTCATGCAACATGATGGGGAAAAGGGCTGAAACTTACCAAGAGTAGGAAAGGAGAGACATCAGAGAACAAATCTGAAATAAAAGAAATAGAAAAAATAGATAAAGAAAAAAGAAAAAAGAAAAAAAGAAAAGAAATAGAAAAAAGATAAATACAAAAAATGTACAGGCAGAAACCTAAAATAACCTTGCCCCATGAGTGTATGAATGAACATATCCTCGAGTTTACTGAAGTATAATTTACATACTACAAAATTAATATACCCTTTTAAAACGTGTAGTGCAATGAATTTTGATATATGCATAAACATATAAGTCAAGAAACAGAAAATTTCCAAAACGCTAAAATATTCTCTTCTGTCCCTGCCCAGACAACTACCCAACCCAACCTTAGCTGCTGTTACATCACTATCAGTGTAGACTAGACTTATCTGCCTCTACAAATGGTATCACATGGTATATATTCTTTTGTGTTTGGCTGCATTAACTCAGCAAAATATTTTTGAGGTTCATTCATGCCATATGTATCAACAGACACTCACATAGATACACTAGCAAACTGTGCACACATACTTTTTATTTTTTAGCTTCATACATAGGAGATGAACTGATGGGTTATATAGGAAGTTTATATATAACTTTACAAGAAACTACCGAAGTGTGTTCTAAGATATTTATACCATTTACACTCCCACCGCGAATGGGTGACATTTCCAGATCTATATTCTTGCCAAATATTAGTGATGTTCCTCTTTTTTTTTTTCATTTTAAACATTTTAGTGGGTATAGAGTGGTTTAAAATTGCATTTCTGCGGTGAGTAGAATTTGAAATATCTTTCAGCGTTTATTGCCACTTAGATATTTTTTCATTCATGAGATAATTCAGTTCTTTTGCCCATTTTTAAAATTAGGTTGTATTTTTCTTATGAGTTATAACAGTTATTTTTATATTATGAGTAAAGATAAGTATTATGAGTATTTTCTTTTAATCTTTGACTTGACATCTTTTTTAATGGTTGTTTTATCAGTAGCAAAATTTTTACTTTTGATGAAATCTAATTTATCAATTTTTCAAATGGTTAGTACCTTTTGTGTCCTAAGAAATCTTTGCCTACACAAAGTCATAACTTTGTACAGTTTTAGATTTTACATTCAGTTCTGGGATCTGTTTCTAGTTTATTTTTGTATGTGGTAGGAAGTCGGGTTCAAAGTAGATACTTTCCAATACAGATGTCTGAATGTTACAGCACCAGTTTTTGAAAAGATTATCCTTTCTTCTCTTTGTTCAAGTTCACTGACTTTTACCTCTGTAGAATCAAACTGCTATCACACCTGGTGAAATTTTCACTTTAAATATTGTATTTTTCTGTTTTAGAAGTTTCACTGTTTTTTACAGTTTTATTTCTCTTACTGTATTTGTGTTTTTTTAATCAATGAACTGTTTATGATAGCTATTTTAAAGTCTTTGTATGCTAATTACATATTCCCCTTCACTTGTGGGTCTATTTCTGTTGCCTACTTTCTCTCCTGCTTAAGAAGAAAAAGAAGGTTTTTCTCTAATCCTTTGCATGTCTGGTACTTTTAGATTAGATGCAGTGTATTCTTAATGTTGTGTTGTTGAATGTCCGGGTTTTGTGGTGTTCCTTGAAAGAGTGTTGCTCTTTGATCTGGCAGTCATTTAAACTATGTAAGGATCACTTTAATCTTTTTGAGACTTGTTTTTAAGATGTATTAGGGAAGGTGGGGAGTAGTCTTTATTCTAGGGATAATTTTGTATCATTACTGAGGCATGGCCATTCTAGGGTCTCTACTCAGTGCTCACTGGATTCAGTGATGTTTCTCTTCTCTGGAGCTTGAAGATGGTTCAGTCCAGTGTGAGACAAAGTAACTATTAAGTTAAATTATTGTTGTTTCCCCCATTCTTTACCTTGTGGAGTATTTCTCTGTATGGCTTGATAATCAGCCAAAGGCCCATAGGCGCCCTTCTGCATATTTTTTGAATTTCTTTCCTAGATTTCTCTTTGCTTTCTAGTACTTGGCCCCACAAATTCCAGTCACTTTAGCTTACTCAGTCTTTGAATTCTATCTGCTCCAGTTAGTGAGGGCCTGTATTCTACCTGGGCCTCTTTTTCCTAAGCAGCAATCTGGAAAGTATCTCCAGTTAAAAAAAAAAAAAAATCCATCCATTATGTCCTTACCTTACGTGTTTCCTTCTTCTCAGTGATCATAGTCTTGTGCTGCGTGTAGTCCACCGTCTGCAGGCAGTGGCTATACGTATACTTTTTCAGGTTTCTAATTGTTTATGGGAGGTGGTTTCTTCAGTAGCTGTTAATCCATTGTGGCCAGAAGAACAGGTATATTTTTTAATTTTATTTAGTTTTGAGAGACAGACACAGAGCGTGAGTGGGGGAGGGAGAGAGAGAGAGATGCACACAGAATCTGAAGCAGGCCCCAGGCTCTGAGCTGTCGGCACAGAAGCCATCGCAGGGCTCGGATTCAAGAACAGCGTGAGATCATGACCTGAGCCGAAGTTGGATGCTTAACCAACTAAGCCACCCAGGTGCCTCGAACAGGTATATTTTTAAAAAGTACCCTTAAGGTAATTCCTTTACTACAAATAGGGCTGAAATGTTAAAGGTTGTCTTAGATGGGATTCATTCATTTTTGGGAGCCCTAGTCAAAATCAGGTTTTGAGATCTTTGCTTTAAGTACTGATGGAGGGGACTTTCCAAACAGGAGTTGCTTGTGTTCAGCCTTTTGTGAGTGTTGCTGTAGGACAGTGGCATTATAACTTACTTAAAATATTTTCATTAACTTTAATTGCCTGTAACTTTATTTGAAAAGTAAACTACAACATTATCATAAACCGTTGAAAAACTAATTGTATTTTTCTAAGAGGTATTGAAAAAAAATTGCTCTTTAAAATGAAGCATATCTTTGGACAACCGAAAGCATCTTATATCCCACCAGAGGTATTTTTCGGTGCCTAGCCATGCTAGAATAGATCACACAGGCATTGGACGAAGAAATAACATAGGTAATAGAGATAAAAAAATGTAAAGAGCATGTTTTCATTTGTAGTTTCTGATACAACCATAATTTTAAAACTAGGATGATCTTAGAGAATATCTAAACCTACTCCCTCATTTCACAGATGTACTGATTTCTTTTCAAGGCCTCACAGCTGGTTAATTAACTCAATAGATAATCATCAAGGGCTGAGCATGTTTTAGAAGCTGGGAATACAGCAGTGAACAAAACAGACAAGACTTCTTGGAGCTTACGTTCCAGTGAGGAATGGAACCCCTTTATTTGGCTCTGTGTCCAACTGTATATTATATAATGGTCTATTTACAACAAAAGATAGTACCTGAACCTTGTAATATCTGTCCCCATCTTGTCTTTCACCACCGTTAGAAATAAGGTTTTGCTTTATGAAAAATCAACCCACTTACATAATCATCTTATTCTAACTCACCTGAGATATACCAGCTCACATGATGACACTTTGTACTTCCTAATGAGGCTACTTCTCATGCTTTTTACTTTAGCCATAAAAGGGAAAACAAATCTCTCCTTTTTACAAGACAGCACCCATTACCCATTGCAGTTATGTAATGTGGAATTTTGTGGCATATGGTCAGCCTCTGGTTGCAACACACATGAGAGCTTTTAGCCAGGGTCTTCTGGTTTCTTATCTCATCTTGCGTCATGATCTTGTTCTTGTCCTATTTTAGTCTCTCTTGATCTATCACTCTCTCAAGGTGTTGGAGCTGTTTATCTGTATCAGTTCCCATATCCCAGCTCTGTCTCCTTTCAGACCTGGAAACTCTTGGCAAACCAAGTCTCTTCTGGTCTGAGCAAAAGAAGACTCTACTCTGACATTCCAGTCTTGAAAGCAGAGTCTGTTCCTGACAACTTCAATGTTTTTTACAGGCACAGCCACCCCCAGAGAGGCAGAAAGGGTAGGATGGAAGAAATCATCAGAAATGAGTTTGGGCACACAGTTGACTCTCTCCCTTTTGTCTTTAAAGCTGTGGAATTAGTGAAAGCTTCTATGAACTCATGGAATTTTCAGCCTTTGGAATTCCCAGACGTCTTCAGGTTGTCTTTGAAGAATGCTTATTTTACAACGTGTGTTTTTCCTTGGAAAAAGAGAAAAGCAGAGTGAGTCTCGTTAGAGGGATAGCTGAGACTTGAAGATAACTCCCTTTTATTATGGACTTGCTGCATCCCAGGCTCTGTGCAGTGCACTTCGTGTGCTTTTTCACTTTTGACCTTCACAGCAAACTGGCGACAAATGAACTATATGTTTATGAACTCATTTTAAAATGAAGACGTAGGCATAGAATCTTGAAGAGGCCATTTAGTTTACCTAACATTAGACACTCAGTCTATGGTTAGGTCAAGATTCAGTTCTGCTTGATACCAATGAAACCCTTCAATAACTTGTGAGCTAACATCAGTGTCAGGGTAAAATCATGAATACTAAAATATGTATAAAACATTAAGTGTAGGGTTTGTCCTTGTATATTCATTTTATAGCTGAACTGACACAGAGTCTGTGGGATTTGTCTCAAAAATCACGAAATGAAATAAGTGGTGGTCTGAATTAGATCGCTACTCTTTGGAATTTTATTCTAAACTTTTCCAACGCATCATTGTAATTCCAAGAGAAAACTATTCATCTTGGCAATGGCTTGGTTAAAACCCAGTGTATGAACAGTCATAACACAGAGATTTTAAAGATAGAGTTATCACACTGGCATTGTGAAAATATTTAATTATGTTGAATGCAACAAGTATTTATGCAAAATATTTATTGAGGGGCACCTGGGTGGCTCAGTTGGTTATGCTTCCAACTCTTGATTTTGGCTCAGGGGATGATTTCATGGTTGGTGAGTTGGAGTCCCAAGACAGGCTCTGTGCTTACAGTGCAGAGCCTGGTTGGGATTCTCTCACTGCCCCCCCCCCCGCCCCTCCCCTGTTCTCTTTCTCTTTCTCTCAATAAATAAATAAATAAACTCAGAGAGAGAGTACATGAGCAAGAGAGGGGCAGAGAAAGGGAAAGAGAGAATTCCAAGCAGGCTTCACACTGTCAGCACAGTGCTTGACACAGGACTCGAATCATGAATTCATGCTCCAAGCCAAAATCAAGAGTGGGACATTTAACTGACTGAACCAACCAGGTTACCCTCATATCCTTTTATTGATTATATTATGTCTTTCTGCTACAAGGCATCCCAAATAAGCTATTCTATTACTAGATTAAAGCAAGAAAATTGTCTTGTTCTATCTAGATGAACTATCTTTTCCTGAAAGACTGGTAGATAGGTAACAGATGAGAATACAGTGGGCTATGCCTCTTTCCTCAAAATGCCTTGTTAGGACAAGCTGTTTAAATGAGAAAAAGAAATAGTGCAGTCAGAACCACATAGTCATTGAAAACAATCTTGTTTCAGTTGCCATCACTGCAAATGCAATTATGGCCAATTCTCATGAGTCTCTGCTAATGGGAAGAGGGTGTAACACTCTGGTTGACAGGCTCAGATAATCCAAATAACTGATTTTCAGCATTTCCCCCACTAAACCTATTCACCAGAGTTGCTAGCAAGTAATGGAAATTGCTGATTCTAGTTTCCTTCCTCTCCTCCCCACACCCAGGCCCCCCAACCCCAGTCACCCTTTGATGGAGATACAGGGAGCAAGAAATGGCCATAAACCTGTGGGAGGAAGAAGAGAGAAGCAAAGTCCATCAATCCTTGAATAAATAAGAGCTATTTTAATCCGATGCTTTAGAAATGGAAAGTCCGTCTCCTATAGAATATTATTCGATCACTATATTTGTACAAAAAGTACATCTCAAATGCTATTTTATTAAATCCTCATTACATAACTAATATGTCAATTCATTTTCTCTGTTGAAAAATATTAACATTACAGATAAGAAGTTTTCCTTGACCTTTACCCTCCATCTCAGACCTGCCTCCTTTTCTCAAAAGGAACACAACAATCCTGATGCTTGTTTGTTATTAGAAAAAGCGTCCAGCTTTTTACCTATCCAGATTGGTTGTATGTATGCTTGCAGAAAATTACTCAGAGAAAGTAATCCTGTCCTTTTCTTTTGTTTCACAAGAGTGGTAGACAATTCAGTTGTTCAGCCGTGTGGGAGACACTGTGGTGCACTGCCCACGTATCTCTTCAGCGAAGGACTCCTTGCCTCGTTGCGGAATGTCGTTAGCAGGCAGTCTTCAGCTGTCAGGCCCTTCAGGGACTGGCTCATTCGCACGGAAGTTTCTCTGCCTCACCTATTTCAAATTCAGCCAGCGTTCAATAACTGATCCAGTTTTATTTGATACCACTGTGCAAGTTCAATGCAGGACTATAAATGTTAGCCCAACTTAGGACAACTCAGAATGAGCTTTCTAAGTTCAGAATTCTGTGGACTGACTGGGCATGCATTGTAGCTCAACTTCTCCCTCTAACCAATCCTGCTTCCTCAGACATTGATAACGTGAATATTCCTTAATAAGTATCCTGACCTGTAAGTGTCATCTTAGAGTCTGCTTCCAGGGAGCCTGTCCTGTGACATGCCTCCCGCTTACTTTTTACTTAGAAGGCTCATTTGCTAGTAATGATGCCTTGTGTGCTAGCAGAATGCAAAAGATTTAGCAGAAGTTTCCAAGATCCCAGGGAATGGCAGAACCACATATGAAATAAGGTCGGGTAATAGAATTGCCACATAGGCTGCCCATGAACCGCACGTCAAATTGTGAATCTGTTGAAGTATTCAGGGTTATTTCTTCAAGGATTTAGCTTCTCTTATTTAAAAGTGAAAGGACCTTTCAGTTGTTGCCAGTTTCTCTCAATATTGCAAACCACGCCATTCTAAATATTTTATGCCTGTCTTCTTGGATATGTTTCTCTAGTGTTAAACACAGTGAGGTGGACTTGCTAGGTCTTGAGATGATGCATAAGCTTTAATGTTCAACAAATATTTTCATGCTGTTTTCCTAATGGGTTCTGCCAGTTTCTACTTTCATTAGTAGTGCATTGGAATACCTGTCTCTGATATTTCAAACATGGAATGTCATGTTTGATGACCAAATATTTTCATTTGTAGTTAAATTTTAGTTGGTGTCATATCTCAAGTTCCAGGACATAAAATTTAAAAAATAGCAGATCCTCGGGGCACCTGGGTGGCTCAGTCAGTTAAGCGTCCGACTCTCGATTTCATCTCATGTCATGATCTCACAGTTCATGAGTTTGAGCCCCGCACTGGACTCCACACTGATGATATGAAGCCTGTTTGCGATTCTCTGTCTCCCTCTTTCTGTGCTCCTCCCCTACTCACTCTCTATCCCTGTCTCTCAAAATAAATAAACATTTAAAAAAATAAATTTAGACGCTTGACACTTGCCCTTTAGTCTTCTTGAAAGTAGTCCCTAACATTCATGCCATGAAGTTACCACATTTTGCCATAGAAGGAATTTGAACTGTGTATGCCAAGACTGATGCATACCCATGTTTGCAGAGCTCTTGAATGAGCCCTATCAACTGCCCAGATTCCACCTCAGACAGCTTTGTTAACTATTCCTCATTCAGAAAGAAAGAAAGAAAAAAAAGCAAGTATGATACTGTTTGCTGAGGATATAATACATACTTAGCCCAGAAGGTGTGCTAAGCATTCTGTCAGCATACACTTATTTGAGTCTCACAGTAATCCTATGATGTGGAAGTTTCTCTTATTTAGCCCTGCTTTTCAACTGAGGAAACTGAAGTCAAGGTAATAAATTTCACAGGTGAAAAAGCTAAGGTATAAACCTAAGGCTGTCTGACTCCAGTCTCAGGACTAGAACTCTTTCCTCTTGCACTCTGTGTACATACAACTCTCATCAAAGTTGGAGGTGTCACACATTATTTAATTTCATTTTATTCACAATAGAAGTTAAGGACTGTTGTAGTCTTTGTGTTGTGGGGATTGACCCGGTCATGAGGAGGTATGCTTTGTGACTGTTGAGGGTTTCTTTGAATGGATGGAACATAGGCGGGGTAAGCCCTCTATCTCAGCTTTGGAGAAAAAAAAAACAGATAAAAGCATACATTTCCTAAGTCATTTAAAGGTTTAAAAAAAAAAAAAACAACAGTAAAATCTGTATTCTGAGTAGCTGCTTGCAAAGCAGCTGTAGACACTTGGCCAAATCACATTTGCTCAGTGCTCCTCCTGAACTTCCTTTGTCCTCAAACTGAATATAACGCAGAGGAGGTCTGTGTGGGTCTGGGACAGGATGGAATTTGGACCAGCTGTTTGCAAAGGTTACATTAGAAACTCAAAAAGCCAAAAGAGGTTGCTGTGAAAACTGTCTTCTGAAGTCGGGAGTCCCCACATCGTGTCTCATGTCTATGAGACTGCGGGTGGGGCTGGATCTGGCAACACATAAATCTTCCCAAGATGAACAAAATGTTAGGCCCTATCGATGAGGCGCAAGAACATATTTGACTTCCCAAATTTCTTCCATTTTTGTGGTTTTTGAGGTTGCAGTAGAATTCAAACCTCTCTGGGTTCAAGTTCATCTAGTCTTGACAAAATATGACTTCCTGTGTCAGCAAAAGAAGGTTTTGGTTTAAAAAAAATTGAGGACAATTAGATGAAATAGTTTTTACCAACTATAAATGAATCAAGGTTAGATTTCCCTTAAAATATACACGGGTCAAAAATCTGGGAATGAAACCTAAGCAGTGGTCTCATTCGGTGTCTCTTCAGGCCACACCATGTTGGAAAACCCTGAGTTCCTGTAAATCCCAAACTGGGTAAGACTGAGTGCAAAGAAAAAGAAGGTTAAATGGGTTTGGGTAATCATTGGACAGAAGGCTTAAATTTGGTTTCTTCCCAGGCAAATGTGTTTCTTTAAAGCGGTCATCTATTTGTGTAATGATATACGTTTGTTCATTTAAGCAACTTCTATTATGTTTGCCTCATGTCCACTACAGTTGCAAACTTGCTCTATAGCAGAGAATGGAATAGATGCAATCTCTTACAGTCTTTGAGGGAAGAGATAAGGAAAAAAGCACAACTATTCATAAAGACTTATTTGCAAACTGAGACTGTTGCCATGAAGAAAATTATTGGGCTACTCAGATAAAGCATGAAAGGAGAGACCTAGGTAGACAAAGTCTGCAGGGGAGATGTGGCTGAAGAACTGTCTGATGGCGACACATGCAGAATGAGTCTCGGCAAAGTTTCACAGGCTGGAGGGCTGCTCACGCGAAGACTCTAAGACTGGGGAAACATTGGATTGGAGGCTGTGGCAAGAGCATACCGGGACAGTGGAAGGCTGGCTTCAGCAGTGGCCAGTGGGTCTCAGACAATGAGATTACTCTGGAGAGTTTTAAACAGGGAGGTGACACGGTCCAATTTACATTTTAGAATTATCAGTCCAGCTGCAATGTTCACACTCTATCTGGGGGAGATAGTCGGCAAAGGCATACAGTGGAAGCAAAGAATTTAGATAGCAGGCAATTCTAATAGTTCAAGTGCAGCAGAGCAGAGGAACAAGAGTGAGATATATCTGTTTATCTGTTCTCTTGCCATTGGCTGGACCTCCATCAAAGCTGACATGCATATGAAATGTTTGTGTAAGTTTGATTGTGTTGCATGAATTCCATTAAGCCTTCTCAGGGGAAATAACAATCAGGGAAACCGCAAGGCCATTACTGCAGCTTGAAACTGTCAATTGCCAGAGACTGCAAGTATCCTAAGTACCAATATCCATGATTATAGTAATATGCAGGATAATTGAACTTCTGGGGTTCAGCGAGTGTCTACATGTAACGTGTGGTGCATGTGGTTGCCGTGTAGTGAGCTTGGGCAAGGATATTAGAAGGTGCACTTGGCTTTGGTCTCTTTTCCCTTTCCTTGACATGAGGTTGAATAGAGAAGGCAGTGAATTGCCAGCAAAAATGAGTTTTTTTAAATTTTTTAAATATTTTTCTGTGTGTACGCTCATAGACTATCTTAAGGGGAGGCACGATACCTGTTTTCAAATGGCAGCACGTGGAGACTCTAGAGCTGTGAATTTAAAGCTCCATTTGAGCTTTTTGACTGGCCTTTGCATGTTCCACTATTTGTGGAAAGGTGTCATCAAAAGCAGACATTTTTTGAGCTGTGCTGAACCATTGTCTTACCTGTACATTTGTTTTTATTTTAGTATTTCATTGTCCACCGAAAATGTCTATGGAGTTCTGAGGTTGTTATTCATGAACTCATTGTTTTGGAGAAAGGGATTTGGATGTTCCAAAGAGTAGGATTGCTGGGCACGACTGAACAACTATTTGAGATCTGTGGCCATAAATTTAAAATGCTGTTGATTAGCACCTTTACTTTTCAACAGTCACAATTCCATATTCTTCTAAGGCAAATAGTCTCCTCAATGAGAAGTTGCTTTAATTCATTTCCCTTGGTATCTGTGGTTTCAGTCTTCCTTTGATTAAGTGATAGATATTTCTTGAGCATCTATTATGAGCCAAGCACTGTGCTGACAGACCATCAGTAATAAGATAAGGGAGGCAGAATGAAAAAAGAAGAAGAGAGAAGTTAGAAGACATGGATGAAAAAATAACTCAGGAAAAGAAACTTTAAAATCCCTCTGGTGTTCACTTTTTAGTCTGTCATTTTCCATCTATATGACCTTGAATGAATCACTTTATCTACGTCTTTGTTGCCCTCTCTAAATTTGAAGTCTTAATTAAACTTTAGAGTCCTTGGTGGCCTTTCAGGGAAAGGTGTAACTGAAGTGTCAAGTATGACACATACTTTACATTTCAGACTTCTCTGAAACTGATAAGCTCTGAGGATTTTGATATCTTATTTAACAGGTAGCAACAGCAAGTAACTTTGATAAAGTTCTCCTCAGTGGTTGAGAACTTGGTGAAGTGTGTTCTGTTCAGAAAAGAAAAAGAAAAAAAGAAATTGCTATTTGACAGACTTATATGCTCCAAATTTTTCCTGTTAAACTTAGAAGACAAGAGCACAGGCTCTTGGGAGCCTTAGAGAGAGAGAGAGAGAGAGAGAGAGAGAAAGAGAGAAAGAGAGAGAGAGTTAGGCTGAGCTGTGTGTGGCCATTGTTGGCCATCTGTCTTTTTTTTTTTTTTTTACATCAAAATAGAAAGCATTTGGAACTTTATAGATATAAATATAAAGGCCGAGTGGCTCAGTAGGTCAAGCATCTGACTCTTGATTTCATCTCAGGTCATGATCTCACAGTTCATGGGTGAGCCTGGTATCCGGCTCCAAGGTGGGCATGGAGCCTGTTTAAGATTCTCTCTTCCTCTCCCTCTGCCCCTGCCCCATTCCTTTGCACACATCTCATTTGCTTTTACTTTTGTTCATTTCTGGGTCTCCATGTTGTTATAATCAAATGCTAATTTAGCCAAGTAAGGCTAATCCCCTAGAAGCCTCAACAGTCAGCCAATAATTCAGTGCGACACCACAGAACTTTCAGTTCAACTTCTCAGATTTGTGAAGGAGAGGGATTAAAATGTATTTGCCCCATAAAGCAGAAGCAACACTATAAAATCTACAGTTATATAGAACTTTCTGTCATCCACGCTGTTATAGCACCCTTTCCAACTCTAGTGTCTTTAGGAGTGGTTCTCATTCTGAGGCAGTTTTGCCTTCCAGGGGACATTTGCAGTGTGTAGACACTTTTTGATTGTCTTGGCTCAGAGGTAGCTGCAGAGGCCAGGGATACCACTGCAAAATATCCACTAATGCAGAAGACAGCCCTCACAACGAAGTATTATATACTGGACCAAAACGTCCATAGTGACAATGCTGAGGATAAGGAACCTGGGTCTAGATCACCCCTTTAAACCCAGAATCCCATATGCCAGTTTTCTAGGTTTTTAAGCTTGCTAAGAGTAAAAGCTAAAGACTGAATTTAATTTAGATTTTGACATTATACATCAGTAGCTTTCTTATGCAAAGGACTTTCAAGTTTGTAACATCAAATGTAAAACTGGTCAGTTGGTAATAATAAAAATAACCATCCCTTACATATGTAAGTACTTTATAGTGTGCAAGACAAATTTACCTATATCACTGTTTGATTATCACTTCAGTCCTGTTCAAGAGTTATGGCTGGCATCATCACCATTTTACAGAAAGGGAATTATTTTTGCCTGTTGAATCTCTTGAAATGGCTTTTCAACTTGTTATGACACTTTAATTATTGAGGAGTCACCAACAAATCTGTCACATGTCAAGTATTTCTAGAAGGAAATATTCAGGGCGTGGGCTGCTCATGTCTCTTCCATCGGGCATGAGTGAACTTACCTGGGAGGAAAATGGAAGTTTAGGGACTGCCTTGGAAGTGGTAAATTGCATGGTACGCCACAGTTGTGCCACAAAAATTCATATTTTGGGGTAGCAGCAGTAGATGATGGAAGTGTCATTCTTACTTGAGTGGCCTTTTTTATAGGACCTGAAATAGAATGGGGTTTTGATGAAGAAAAATTCCTGGTCTCTGGTCGGTTCTTTGTATGGCTTTAACATTCTGTGATCCATAGACCATAACTTGCACATTTAGTGAAGAAAAGATCAGGGATATCACAGGCTCAGCTGTTGTTTAGGTCTCCTTGGCAAGCCAAAAAAATATGAATATAAATGTGTCAAATCCATTTGACACTTAAAGGACCTCCTTTGATTCTGGAAATGTCTTAAAGACTGTGCCAAAAGACAATCAAGGCGGACACAAGGATTCAGAAGAGTCCTTGCTGCATGTGAAATGAGTTCTTGCCTTGTTCAGGACGGGCATGGAGCACGTGGCTTTTGAACCCAGGTTTTCAAAGCAGGCCGAGCACGGTGGGTTTGAGCACTAGCTCGCTCTCTGAAACAGCAGCAGTGACACACTAGTGGATTTCCTCACCCACTAGGTGGGATGGTCCTCTCTGGGGCAGCAGAGAGGATTAAAGCTGTGATGTAATGGACTTAGCAGAGCCAAGCACATTGGAAGCACTTGAGGACAGCAAATCCTTCTTGAAGAGGCTGTGAAGTTTTGATTATGGCTCCTCTTGCTGGTATGATCTCTTTTCATGATATTTCCTCAGCATACCTATCTGTTCGCTCTTGCCTCTGTGCAATGTCACTATCCTAAATCAAGCTCTTGACATGTTTTGCAAATACCTCATGAATGACACCAAACCCTGCGTCAACCTAAAACCCTTCAAAGAACTTTCTTAAAGAGAAAGTTCCTTTGCCTGTCCTTTAAATGTTGGAGCTCCTTAGGTTTTTCTCCTTTTCCAATTGCTTCTGGCATGACTCCTTGATGCTGAACTTTAATAAGCATCGTATGCACCAGTGTTCCTAGAAGTACTATTCACTGCAGCCAAAAGAGCGAAGCAACCGGAAGTCCATCAGCACATGAATGAATCAACAGAATGTGATATATACACACAATGGACTATCATTCAGCCTTAAAAAGAAAGGCAGTTCTGATAGAGGTGACAACAGGGAACAACCTTGAAGACATTACTGGAGGTGAAAAAAGGCCAGTCAGAAAAGGCCAGATGTTATATGATTTCACTTACTGAGATACTTGAGAGAAGTTAAAGCTGTAGAGATGCAGAGAAGAGTGGTGCCCAGGAGCTGGGGGAGAAAGATCAGGGAGGATTGCTTAATGAGTAAGGGATTTTGCTTTGGGATAAATGAAAGAGTTCTGGAGGTGGATGGCAGTCATAGTTGTACAACAATATCGGTGCAATTAATGCGACTGAAGTTTACACTTAAAAATGGTTAAAACAGCAAACTTTGTTATGGCATATTTTACCACAGTGGAAAAGATGTTTAAAATAAACACAGTATAATAATAAAAGAAAAAAATTGCTAATAATTATTGATTACCATGTACCAGGCACTGGTCTGGTCATGTTATGTACAGTCATTAGTTTAAGCCTTAACATTAACTCTTAGAGATCAGTGCTATGGTTGTTCTATTTAACAATGAGAAAATTAAACCCCTGCAAGGTCAAGTAAGCCCAAGGTCATGCAGCTAGGAAGTTGCAGAGCTGAGACCGAAACCCAGATAGCACGTGCCAAATTCTTACTCCCTTACCTGGTGCTGGTGTGTTGATAACCATCACCTCTTGAATCTCTAGCTCAGTCCTTGGGAGAATGACAATGATGATGGTGATATTGATGCTTTACTAACAATATTTTCAGCCTCTTCAAAAAATGATGAAATACTGCCCATCATTCCTCCCTGAAGCATAGGGAGGTTAAATAACTTGTTGAAGTTCACTCATCCATGGCAGAGCCAGGATTTACACCTAGGTCAGTCTCATTTAAAGCCATATTCTTAAATATAACTGTGTTCTTGAGTATCCCACAAGCACCCTATTCTAAGATAAACTCTTATTTTTTCTCATATTTTAAAATTTCTGAACTGAGGATATACTTATTATATCATACAGTGTTCTTCCTGCACCCCGGTATTAATTTGACGCATGGACTTTGTAGAACTCAGAAAATCGGGTATTTATCATTCTAGATATACTAAGTGCTCAAAAGAAGTTCGTTAAAACATGATCTGCCCCACGATTACTGAAACCTGGTTCTTAAGCACAGTTCTAAATGAAAGAAACAGGAACCCAAATGAGAGGAACAAGTATATATATATATATATATATATACACGAGAGAATTCTCTTCCAGCCCTCGGTGAGATGCTTATGGGGCCAGAAAAACCTTCCCTATCCCACTTAGAGAATGTGCCTGTGTCATTTTTAAAAGTCGAAATCTTTTTACATGATTTTGATCACCCCCTAATATAGCCACCTTTCTTTGTTGCCCTTGCTTCATTCCCTTCTTAGTGAGCATCTCTGTCTCACTGCTAAGAACTGAGACCCTTGGTGCCTCTGGGTCTTTTCATGGGCAGTGGCGTCTCGCGTCAACTCACATTGTTGTCTCTTTACCAGTTTTACAGTTGCCCTCAGAAACCCCAGAAAATGGAACTGGGACAACTTGGAGCCCAAGCACAATTTCTAAGACTTAAATCCC
Organism: Paguma larvata; assembly: GCA_030068075.1. Lineage (NCBI taxonomy): Eukaryota > Metazoa > Chordata > Mammalia > Carnivora > Viverridae > Paguma > Paguma larvata. Next base: position 31,149,946 of record CM057842.1, on the reverse strand, counting down.
TGACCCCATAGAGACCCTAAGGGATGCTGTGGAATGCAAACTGCACCAACAAATCCAATCTGCTTTGTTCTGTGAAAGAGTTCCCTAACAACCATGAATCATTAGGCATCATAACGAAAGGGTCAATTTTCCTGCTGTATAAAACCAGCTTTTCATAAAAATAGGCATCCTCGATGTCATGGGTAGAATTAAGTGGCCCGAATGCAATTTTTTAACAAAGGAAATAGTGGTTAAGAGTTTTTGCCATCATTTTTTTTTCCCCTGGAGTATATCTTGCCTGTACCCAAATCTAGATCTGGAATAGTTTACTTGTAATAATAATTAGACATTACCATGACAACTGCAATGTTTGAACATTGCTGGTGGCAGAAGACATTACCTTCCAAGGAAAAGATTGTTTTGAGGAAATACATGTAATATTTCCAGGCATAACAAAAATACGTGCGGTTCCCTTAAAATATACTATAAATTTCCCAATTGTTACTGATAATGTAAATACAAAATGCAGTTGAAATTTCAGTGCGATGGAGTTACAACAAATTTAAAGATTGACTTGACTGCAATTACTTTCTAGAGGGAGAGGAAGGAACTTGTGCTTGGAGAGGACTGTCATCAAATATTCATGCTATAAAAATTCTGCAAAATAAAATGATGGTTTCTAAACAAATGTCAAGAGTTAGATGGCATTCAGTGAATGGTTCCAGGATGAGTGTAAATAGTGTTTCTTTAATTAAAAGCAAGCAAAAAATAACTAATTAAATGTCATGGTAGGACAGGGAAAGTCTAAGAAAGGGCGCAGTGGGAAACCATGCCAGAGAATGGGACTCTAATCCCGAGGAGAGGGCAGTCCCCAGCACCTTCCTCATTTCTGCAGAGCCGGGTTCAAACAATGCCAAATAGAACCATACTAGCAGAATTGCATCTACAGAAAGGAGAGCCTTAGCTAGGGAAGGAGCCTGCAGTAAATGTGACTGGGAACATAGGTTGATATATTTTTTCAATGTTTATTTATGAGAGATCGAGAGAGAAGGAGATCGAGAGAGAGAGAGAGAGAGAGAGAGAGAGAGAGAGGAAGAGAGAGAGGGAGAGAAAGCGTGCGCAGGGGAAGGGGCAGAGAGATAGACTGAATCTGTAGCAGATTCCAGGCTCTGAGCTGTCAGCACAGAGCCCTACGCAGGGTTCAAACCCATGAACCGTGAGATCATCACCTGAGCCAAAGTCGTACGCTTTGAGCCACCCAGGCGCCTCATATGTTGCTATTATTAAAAATAATAATAACTACCACTGAGCGAGTACCTCATTTGTTCCAAGGATTTTGAAAGCGCTTTATGAACACTTTCTCACCAGATTGAGCTTGTGTGCCGGTCACCAGGGGAGCACACAAAATGTTTTTTTTTTTTCTGCCAGAAATTGCTATTTCAATACAAAAAGCATTGAATGAGTCTCAGTGGAAAACTTGGAATGTTGCTGAACTACCTTTGTTCATATTTTGAATTGGTATTGTTTTTATTTGAAAGTACATAACACGGAGGGGGTAGGCAGCACCATAATCTTGCAGGATCAAAAGCTCTAAAGCTTTAGCAGGGGCCACTGGGTCTCCACCACCACTCCTTCATGAACTAGTTGCCATTAAGTAATGCCAGTACTAGGAGAAAACTAGGGCTTGCGACTTTAAGTGAGATTGGAACACCAATCCCCCATCTACCCTGAACTTGCTCTGAACCACTTGATAGCAGCACCTCCTGTCCATCCTGGAGACACTGCCTGTTGCAAATCCCCCTTGTTGTTTTTATCTGAACTTTGTGTCTGATTCCATATCATCACTCCCCAGGATATTTCTATCCAGGTTGAAAACACACATCCCACTTCCAGGCATCTGCTTCACGTTTCCTGGATGGCCCAGTAATGTGTTTGTTTAGCTCACTTCACATTAGAGTATAGATTCTGCCAGTGGCCTTTTGAACACCAGCCTCAGGATGTTTGTTTTTGTAAGTTTTTGTCTTATCTCACTTCCTCTGAAAAAGCCTTACTTTTCACAGCTTGGCTGAAGCCTGAATACACAACTCTCTGTGCCTTGCCTAGACATCTTGCCAGTGCACGAGGGCTAAATGATTTGCAGTTTGAAAGTCATGACCATTCTGCACTGCGGCATTTCACCAAACAGGCAGAAGGGCTTTCTGAGAACACAGACAAGCATATAGGAAAGTGCACCAGCAATGATCTCTCTGCCCCCTCTCTCTTCTTCCCTCCCGCTCCCTCCCCCCCCTCCCTGTCCAGCCCACCCCCTTCTCTCTCCCTGGGGATGTGGGATGAAGTTCAAGCGATTCTCAAATGCAAGGGAAGCACCTGGGGAACTTGTTAAAATGCAAATTCACAGACCACATCTTCAGAGATTCAGACTCAAAACAGCTGAAGGAGTCCTGGGACTCTTTTTAACACCTCCTTTCCCCATCACCACCCCTACCATTTTGATGACATAGTTGGTAGATCTGAACCTAAGGAAACTCCAGTAAACTGGTTGAAATCTTATATCCGTCTCAGATTTGACTTTGCATTCTAGTTCACTAATTGCCTGTTGAGGTCACCCTCTGAATCCCAGTTTCCTTCAACTGTGGATAAAAGTTTTTGTGAGGATTCATTGGGATAGGCACAAAAGAAATGTTCAACAAATAGTAGTTCTCATTAAATCATTATATTCTAAAGAAATGCAAAAGAAATGAGAAGGGTAGAAAATAGAATCTTATTAATGGTATTGTAGAAGGTAATTTTATTCTCTGTGAAACTAAAGGTGAAAGTTTGACCACGTGTGAAAGACAGAAAGCAAATGCCTAGCTCTTTTATTTCCAGTGGTTTTGAGCCCGTATCTGTCCCTTAACTTTGTCCTTTCTTCAGCCCCGTCTCCACTCAGCGTCCTTGGGGAGATTTTGTGAATTCACTTCCTCAGGGAGGTGACCTTCCTGACCTGTAGGTTAAATCCACATCACCAGTTACTTCCTCTCTATGTGTTCATTACATGTTATTGTTAATTACGAGTTTCATGTCTACCTTCCTGCTGGACTGTGAGCTCCACTAAAGGGTGGGATCTTGTGGGCTATTAGAGCCTTATTTCTAATAGGAGGTTCATAGTATGAGCCTGATGCATTATCTTTGGAGGGAGTAAATAAATGTAAAGATTAAAAAAATTCATTAGTGTCTATCAATTATGGAATGAAATGTCTTGAGGATACTGACTTTCTTGTACTGGCAGGTCCTTCCAAACAGCACTTGGATATAGTGCTAAGGAAATCTTCAGGAACCCATAAGTTCTCTTTCAGTTGGTGGGTTTTCCAGAGCACATCAAGAATATCTTAGGCAGTTGCTTGAAGAAAGACAAAAATCCTAACCAAGAGCTTTGTTTTCCCTTTTGCGAGGAGTTAGACAAATTGCACAAGGAAACGCCAGATGACAACATCAATTTTAATTATGTCTCAGTGAAACACCTGAAGGTACCACTTAAATGATGCACTGCTGTAGTTCACAGGAACTCCACAAGGTGAAGGGAGAATTAATGAAGTAGAGACAGAATGGTTTTATTTACCAATCTACTCACGGCTTTGTTGCATTTAATTTTTTTTTCATTCCTCATATGGAGAAATTTTAGCTTGGCATTAATATTCCCACAAAAGAAAGGTGATTCACGAGGTGAATGAATTAAGCATTCTACCAGACTTGTTCTCCAAAGTTGGAAAAACAGCAAAAATCACACATTATTTCAAGCCTGGAAAAGCTGAGATAATATTTTTTCTCCATTGTCTTTCATTTTCTGTCCCTGGCCGAAAATAGAAAGCCACTTTTATATCCTTTTAAACATGTTCTTAGGGGAAAAGGCACCTTCCAAGTGGAAGCAGGAACCGAGAGTAAATGCTAAGTTCTATTTCTTTTGGCATATAGACTTCATTTGAATTTTGCTCATAAGGCTGGAGTTTTCATTACTGCAGAATAAAAGTCAAGCTGGAAGCTTCGAAAGGGCGAAGAAGGCCACATAACTCCTAGCCATGTTCGTAATCAATTTAGTCCTCGTTACAGCTTAACTATTCTCCCTCTATTGGCAAATTTCTCCAAGTTTTTATATTTCATTATTTTCAAGCCAAAATCAAGAGTGCCAAAGAGAATGACAGTCAGGTGTGACAAGCATGTAAGCATACATAGATAAATTATGCATTCATCTTTTATTGGCAAAGTTACGGAGATGCAATTTTTAAGGTATTTCTTTACATCCCCCTATTCGTTTCTTTGAGCCCATTTGTTTTCTTTGTTTTGGGAAAGAAAATACACTGAAAACAAAGACCAAGTGTACTTTCTGGCAAAGTATTAGCAGCTCCAATAATAGAGTATCTCTGAGTTCTGAGCGGTCATTTTGCAGAGGCTCTGGACTTAGTCTGCTTGACGAAAGCCCCTGATACGTGTTAGTAGTTTGAGCTTTATCAGGTTTATCGCTTGCCATAAATACAAGGAAAAGCCAGCGTGGGGACAACCGTATCATCCGATAGGAAAGCACTGAAAGGTTGTGTGGACATATCACATGTCCACTGAAGTTCGGGAGAAAGAAGAGCGTATTGTCGCTCTCCTACATGGAAAAAGCAACAAGAAAAGAATTACTTTACCGAAGCAATTTTCAAGGTGAATTCCTTCAGTGATGTTTTATGGTCGAAAAGGTTCTCCACAAAGAAGTCTTCACTATTTGTAGTTTTTGAGAGTCACATGCATTTTAGTCTATTAAAACCTTAGGAATTCCTGAAACCATGTATATTTTATTTAACTTTTCCCAAATTCTTTTGACCCCTATTTTATAGCATACTTGTTAATAAGAACTAGACGAATTAAAAAAAATAATAATTCTTTGGGGCCACTTGGGTGGTTCAGTTAGTTAAGGGTCTAACTCTTGATGTTGGCTCAGGTCATGACTTCATGGTTTCATGAGTTCCAGCCCTGCATGGAGTTCTGTGGTGGCAATGCAGAGCCTGCTTGGGATTTTCTCGCTCTCCCTCTCTCTGCCTCTCCCCAACTTGTGCTATCTCTGTTTCTCTCAAATAAATCTAAAAAATATATTAAAAAAATATTTCCTTAACCCATAAACCCCTCTTTGCCCCCCAGCCCTTCTCTTCCTTCAGACTGTGTAACACAAAGACACCTATAGTAGCTCCAATAGTTTCCAATCTTTTGTTATGTCATGGCTTGTCATATTATAGACAAGTATGATGCAAATTATAGTAGCTGCATGGTACACACATATATAATGAATTATTAATATTTTTCCACATGGTGCTTTTTGACTGTCTTTACCTGCTATAAATTAATCTGTGAATTCTCCTATTGTGTAAATTTATGAAGTAAGATCCCAGTAGGGACTCACTAGCCCAGGCCATTGGGGCTTGGGGGAGCATCATTGAACCACACACAGCTTACCAGTTGGGACTTCCATTCTGATGAGCTAGCAGGTATGCACAGGGTGACCAGCCTGGCTGTGAGGCATATTTGTCTACTGACTGCAGTGTCCTCTCTACTTGCCCATTGTTTGGTGTCTCCTTACCCAGCATGAAGTCAGATATGAGCACTGTGCCTGGCGCCTCCTGTTCCCTGCCTCCCTCACTCCAAGCGTTTTATGGGGAGCTGGTACTCTATCATCCAAATGACTCCCCTCCTTCCCTGTGTCAGGCACACTTCATTTTTCTTGTCTTGGTTTCTGCAAGAGGCAGCAGACCAGATGGAGAGAACTGAGGGATGATCCGAGAACCATACCTGTAAATGTCTGGAGGATTTTACTTGCTTCCGGTTAGGAGCCCGCTACCTCCACTGCCCTGCAGACAGCCAGAATCTCAGTTCAGTGTCAGAGCTAGGACTCTGGGAAAAAGTACCCAGGTAGGAAGGAGGTGATTGACAAGGGAACGGTGTATTCCGGTAGACTGACGGGAGCTGATAGAATTCCAGGTGCTCTTCAGATATACCTAGAAGCTAATTCCAGGTTTCATATTCCCATTTGGAGATCTCTAGTCTCTTTTCTCATTATTATTTCCCAGTAGAATATATTGGCTCCTTTTTATTCCCTTAAAAAGTAATCCATATTCATTGCTCAGAATTGGAACAAATGAGCAAAACAACCAAAATAAAAGTCACACATAAACCCCTTTTCAAATAGAATCATAGTTCATATTATAATGTATTTCTCCTAGTCTTTTTTTCTTACATAAATATTTGTAGTTGATTTTAAAATACTGGAATATCTGTGTATAATGTGTTATAAACATCGTTTCCACCTCACTGGACACCTCAGTTGTCTTTCGTGCTGTGGCATATTCTTCTGTGATACCATTTCTGGAGGCTGCATGAAATCCCTTCCACAGATCTGTGTGTATTGATATTTGATCCATCCTTTCATGCAATTCAAAGTAGTGATTGAATGTTTTAGATTGTTTCTTATTACAAACAGGGCTATGGTTAATACCTCTGTAACTAAGTCTTTGCACACATTCTTGACTTTGTACTGTTTTTGCTTCTTTTCTTGTGAGGTAAACACAGAAAAGTGCATAAAAAATTTATACGGTTTGTCGATTTATGGTAAAAATGGATATCCATGATTGAATGACAATATGAATATACTTAATGCTGTAGAACTGTATACTTCAAAATGACCATAATGGTAAATTTGATGTTCTATGTTTTTTACAATAACAAAAAAGGAAAGGGGGAAAAGAACACTGACGTAATTACTATGCTGAGCCAGAAAATGATCATTGCCACAGCCCTTGAGCTTCTACCCATCACAACTCCCTCAGACTCTCCTGGAGGTAACCACCATTATGATATCTTTCTCTTTGTCTTAGTTTTACCTAATATGACTGAATATCTCAAAGTATATGTTTCTGAATTTTTATGGAATTGGAATCATTGTTTTGCATGTGACTTCTTTGGCTCATATATGCTGGCAAGATTTATTTCTGTAGTGTGTCCCTTTATATTGCCGCATGGCCCACCATGTGGGCATATACTGTAATTTATCCATTGTACCAGGGTGGATATCCCAGGTTTGGTCTACTGCAGTCTGCAATCATCCTACTGCACACGCACACCTGTTTCTCTAAGGTACACACCCAAGGTTGAAATCACTGAGTCATGGGACAAGTGTATCTTTAACTTGAGTAGGTACCCAGGTTAGTGATTACATTATCATACTAGCTGTGTATGAGAATTCCCAAAGTTCTGTGTTCTCCAAACATTTGGTATTTTCAGACTTTAAATTTTTTTTCTCAATCCAGTAGATGAACACAATAGCATTTCATTTTGGTTTTTATTTGCATATGTTATATTATTAATGAGGTCGAGCACCTTTTCGTATATTTATTAACTGGTCATTTGAATTTCCTCCTTTGAAAACAAAAGATTTGAATCTTTTGCAGAACTTCTTTTGTCTTGCCTATTTTTTTTCTTAGTGTTTTGGGAGAGTTCTTTTTGTCTTCCAAGAACCAGCCCTTTGTTGATTATGTGTTTCCCCATTATATAGATTTTCACTCTTTAATGGTATATTTTTTTACTGTAGTTAATTATATAACCCTTTCCATATTGTCCTTTGTATTTTAAAACATTCTTATCTATACTGCATTTATGAAAATCTTCTATATTTTTTTGTAAGTTAAATGATTTATTCTCTCCTATATGAGGCAGAAGCTATTGGAATTTTTTTGTATATGATATTACATGAAAATATATAAATATACAGTATTATATTGTATTTTATGTATAATATACAATATAAATATATATAAATATATAAATATAAATGTATATAAGTATAATATACAATATAAATATATAATATAAATTATATATATTGACCTTTTTTCTTGGAGGGAATGGGACATTGTAACAATTTTATTGTGTTCCCAGCATGACAGGCATCAGATCCTGAGCAGCCATGATTTCACTTGGTGACTCACTGTCACATTGGCATATCCTGTTCCCTGCTGACAGTGCTACCTTTTATACAAAAGTATTCAGAACACCCTGCATGGGCAATGAGGTGAATCTCCCTCACTGCCTCCGCTGGACAACCTCACATTGGTTGCATTGGAAGGATTATGACAGAAACTTCCTTAAATCCTGAGGTGCCCAACTAATGGTGGGTGACTCATGCTTCTGAGAGGGAAGTTAATGTTTCTTCTCAGTGCTTATTTTGGTCGCTCTTCCAATTTCCTCCCCACATGTGTTGATCCGATATTCCACTAAGTTTATGGAAAGATTATAGGACATCACTATAAGGTAATTGGGCTAGCATTTAGTTACTATTATAATAGATTGTATTTGAAAGATTATAGCTTAAGATGTACCATGCACTTTCTCTATATAATTATTATGTATAATTATATATAATACATTATGTATTATACACACACACACATATATATATATATATGTTTCCAGTGATAGACATTTTTATACCACATGCTGTGTGTGTTGTGTGCACACACATGCTGTGTGTATATACTTTATATATTGTGGTGGACAAAACACAGCCACAAATTTATCAATGTTTCTCCTATTGGGAGGTGAGTCTTTGACTCCTACCTTTGAATCTGGATGAGTTCAGGAACTGCTTTGAGCAAGGGGATATCGAAGAGGCAATGCTGTGACTATTTTCAGGCTCAGGCCTTAGTAGACTGGCAGCTTCTACATCCTATCTCTTGAAACATTCAGGGAGAAGCCACCTACCATAGAGGAAGTCAACAAATCTGAGACCCCCGCATCTTGTGAGGAAGGCCAGGTTAACCACAGGGGCATAGAGAGACCTGACCAGCTCCCACTCAGGTATACTGGCGACCCCAACCCAGGCAGCAGACTTGTGAGTGAAGAATCATCAGATGATCCAGCCTCAGCCACCAGCTATTTATACCAACTGATAGAGAGATTATAGGAGATACCAGTCTATTTATGAATAAAAATGAATGCAGTTTGGGTCATGTGATTGACTTGTTGTGGGACATCCTATACTTAGAGAATATAGAAATTTAGGGTGGATGAGTTGAAGATACAGACCTAAAAATCCTGAATGTGCATATTGTTGTTATTTGATATCATTGGATATGGCCTACTCCTGTTCTTAGTCCCTCATTGTGGGTAAGGGTCACACCCCTAGGGGAGTCTAATAGAATCACACTTGTGGAGAAGAAGGACAATGTCTGTCATACAGCTTGAATGAACCCCTCTTCCAGGCAATTCTAATATGTGTCCCCAAGGAACAGTACCAACCCTGCCCCATCCCTTGACAAAAACAAAAGTAAAATAAAATTTAAAAGCATTATGTTAGACTATGTGCTGTTGTTCATGAGACTGGTATGAACTTTTGTGTAGATACTTTCCCACCGTTAAAGTTATTTGTCAAATAATCTCTTACATTTTCTTTTATATGGCTTATAAAGACCTATACCATCTGGTCCTGGCCTACCATTATGACTTCATTTCTTTTAACTTCCTGTTCATTGACTGTGCTCCAGCCCCTGTGACTCTTGTGTGTGTGTGTGTGTGTGTGTGTGTATGTGTGTGTGTGTTTCTCTGAAGAGCACATTTATTTTTTTTTCTTTTTTCTTTTTTAATTTAAATAATTTATTTTCAAATTGGTTTCCATATAACACCCAGTGTTCATCCCAACATGTGCCCTCTTTAATGCCCGTCACCCACTCTCCCCTCTCCCTCAGTCTCCTTACCCTCAGTTTGTTCTTAGTCTTTGAGAGTCTCTTATATTTTGTCTCCCTCACTCTCTGTGTCTTTTTTCCCTTTCCCCTCTTCCCCTACCCCCTGGTTTTTGCTAAGTCTCTCAAAATCCACTATGCATGGAAACATATTGGTATCTGTCTTTTTCTGACTGACATATTTCTCTTAACATGATACCCTCCAGTTCCATCCATGTTGCTACACATGGCCAGATTTCATTCTTTCTCATTGCCACGTAGTAGTACATTGTATGTATGTCCCACATCTTCTTTATCCATTCGTCAGTTGGTGGACACTTGGTCTCTTTCCATGATTTGGCTAATGTCGAAAGTGCTGCTATGAACATTGGGGTACACGTGGCCCTATGCGTCAGCATTCCTGTGTCTCTTGGGTAGATTCCTAGCAGTGCTATTGCTGGGTCATAGGGTAGCTCTATTTTCATTTTTTTGAGGAACCTCCACACCGTTTTCCAGAGTGGCTGCACCAGTTTGCATTCCCACCAACAGTGTAGGAGGGTGCCTACTTCTCCACATCCCCGCCAGCATCTATAGTTTCCTGATTTATTCATTTTAGCCACTCGAACCAGTTTGAGGTGGTATCTGAGTGTGGTTTTGATTTGTATTTCCCTGATGATGAGTGACTTTGAGCATCGTTTCATGTGTCTGTTGGCCATCTGAATGTCCTCTTTGGAGAAGTGTCTATTCATATCTTCTGCCCATTTCTTCACTGGATTATTCGTTTTTCAGGTGTGGAGTTTGGCAAGTTCTTTATAGATTTTAGATACTAGTCCTTTATCCAATAATCTGCCCTTTCACTTTACCCTGGGGGTCCATTTGTACTTATCATTACTTCTGCATAAGAGCTTCATCTCTACATCTCCCTTTAGCTCTGTCCTTCCCAAAATTCAACTTAGAATCCAGGTGGTACCTTCTCAGAAAGGCTATGTTTACATACTACACCAACATGGGAGTTTATCTTCTTTATAGCACCTATTTACTCTGGAAATTAAAAAGAAAATAAAAATTTGTTCGTAGTACTATTGGCTCCACAAGAACAGGATTTTTGAATTTCTAATTCCCAGTTCCAAGTGAGCACATAGTATATTTTCAATAAATAACTGCTGAATGAATTAATGAATGGTCATCTGTATGTGAAAGAGAGGGACCAGGAGAGGGGTGAGGAGGGTCATTGAGCATGTGTCTTACAGGACTCCCATATCTGGTACACTGGCTAATGGTTCTTAACCTCAGATACACATTGTAGGTATCTAGGGACCCTCTAAAACGAGACCAACTCCCAGAAATTATGATGTAATATTTTGGGTATAGCCTAAGCATCAAGATTTTTCAAAGTTCCCCAGATGACTGTTATGTGTATCCCAGTTGAGAACCAGTCATTAGGTATTAATAAAACTGAAGTTACCTTTCCCTGGACCTATTGTGACTTCTTTTTTTTTTTAATGTTTATTTATTTTGAGAGAAAGAGAGAGTGAGAATAAGTGAGGGAGGGGGAGTGAGAGAGGGAGAGAAAGAGAGAATCCCAAGCAGGCTTCACACTGAGCACCGAGTCCAAAATGGGGTTCGATCTCACAATTGTGAGATCATGATCTAAGCTGAAATCAGGAGTCTGATGCTCTACCAGCTGAGCCACCCAGGCACCCCATAACTTCTTTATTAAGTAAATTCTGAGAGTCTCTAACTCTAGAGCCACCAAGCAATACTAATCACTAAAGATACCTCCCAAGTACTTGGTCTAAAGAAAGATCTGGACTGCTTGTGTTTACCTTAAGGATCAAATTCCCATTGACTGGTGGGAACCTTTTAGTTTATAAGAGAAGATACATAGAGCTTTTGTTGGAAGATAAACTAGCAATGGTATGTGAGCTGAATTCAGAATTTTCCACATTAGTGTCTTTCTTGGTCATCATATATTAAAGTAGGGTAGGAAAGTAACTTAACAGTCCTCCTGGGAACAGGAGCAGGTTTTCACATTTTGAAGGTCATGTTTCTGCCCCTTAGGGAAGCATTTGAGAAAACAGAGCCAGGTTCATTCCCTAAGCCCATCTCTTGAGTACTAATAGCATTGATGCGTGTGCAGTATGGAGCACGATGTTGGTTGAGAAAACACTTAAAGCAACAAAACTCTGTTTTCAAAGAAAATCAAACTGCAATTCTAAAATTGATCAAAGTGGAGTGGTTCTGTTTGAAGGAGACTTTGTAGCCTGGAGGCTGCTCAGTCCAGGCTGCCTCACACAGTCCCTATCCCCACATGGCTCTGGAGGACTGAAGCCTAGGGCTCTGCCAAAAGTAACTTGAAAAACACACTTGGAGTTGATGCTTTTAGGAGTAGCAATTATAGAGAAGTTAAACTAATAACAGTTAGGTAAGGGTGTGCTGTGTTTACCTTGGTATCAAGATTGAGCATGGTGTCAGGAATAATCAGTTTGGCTCTTTTCTAGGGTCATTTCAATATACACAAGCATAACCTGGGTACCTTGGTGAAATGCAGGTTCTGATTCAGTGGGTCCTGGGTTGATCCAAGATCTGCATTTCTGATTAGCTCCCAAGAGCTGCCAGTTCTCTTTCAAATCGCAGTTCATATATCAGCATCCTCCAGGAGACTTATTAAAAATGCATTCCCCAGGAGACTTATTAAAAATCTTGGGGTGGCTGGGTGGCCCAGCCTGTTGAGCATTTGACTTCAGCTCAGGTCATGATCTCATGGTCTGTGGGTTTGAGCCCCACATTGGGCTCTGTGCTGATAGCTCAGAGCTTGGAGCCTGCTTCTAATTCTGTGTCTCCTTTTCTCTGTCCATCCCTAGTTCATGCCCTGTCTCTCTTTGTCTCTCAGAAATATATAAATGTAAAAAAGATTTTAAAAAGTAAATATAAAATGCAGATCTTGGGGTCCCATCATGAAACTTCTGGATGCAACCCTCTACCTGAGGGTCTGGAAGTCTTTATTTTTAACAATTAACTCAGACTTTAATGATGTTCACTAAGTTTGAGAACTATGCCGTAGCACGTGTCTGCCTACATATCTTACCTTCAGGAACCCAGGAGGAGAACATGTGACTCACCAAATGCCAGGGCTGGAGGAGGGTTTGGAGATCACTCTTTTATTGATTAGAAAACTAATCTCCCAGAAGGCAAACAGTTCTTTTAAGTATCCATCGCCAGCTGGCAGCAGGGCAGAGCAGATGCCAGCGTGGAAGACCGCCCAACCCTCAACTTCCCCCAGAATTTTACAGGCCTTCCTTTGTCATTGCTTCTCTGTCTGTGCTGCTTCCTGAGGCCAGAAATTGTGTCTCTCTTGTCTTCTGCTGTATTCCCAAAGCCTAGCTCAGTGCCTGGCGCAAAGAAGATGCTCAGTCACCCTTGCCGTTGGGTATTTGTGCTGTGCTTGTGCCTGATCAAGTATTTTCAAATTCTCTCATTAAGTATTTTCAAATTATAAAAATGAAAACTGCTGTTCACAGACAAAATACCAAAATTCTCACAAGAGGTTAAATACAGTAGGCATTCAGAACATGGACTATGGGAAGTAGAAGAGACGGCCTAGAATTTAGCCTTGGCTTCAACAGTTATAAGTGTATAATCTTGGCAATTTTGCTCTACTGTTCTGTGTTTCCTCATTTGTAAATTGAAAACATCAATAGATTCTGTGTCATAGGGTTTTGTGAAGATTTACTTGGTCAGTGCACGTAAAATGTTTAACATGATTCCTGGTACATAGTAAGTGCTAAATCCAATGGTAGCCTCTGGGTTACAAAAGTGAGATCATGATTGCAGAAGTCATACCAGAAGACACAGCATTAGGAATCCCTCGCCAACTGCCAATTCATAAGATTTTGAAATGGATCGTCTCTGAAACGGTCATGTGTAATGCATAGACCATAGACCTGGAGTGAATAAACCTGGGTTTATATGGCTTCTCGGGAGAACTTTTCTATGGCATAGGATAGGTCATCCTTGTATGATAAAATGGTTACTAGGTTACTGAGGAATGAGGTTACTGTGGCGAGTCACTCCCAACAGACAAAATGGCAAGATGGGATGTGGAGGCCTGAATTCTCCCCTGGGATTCTCTCCACAAGGTCCAAATATTGATTGACTGGCCTAGAGTTTACTGCAGTTATGTGGTGCAACAGCTTTGAGTAGTGTGTTTTAATCTTTACATAGAGAGTGTAGTAAAGATATTTTTAGCCTGATTACTAAACAGAGGAATGTGAGATTGAAATGCATGCCTCAAGAGTTCAGTAGGGGAATGATGGGATGGTGTGATTATTACTATCAGGAAGTGTGTTTTTTGCCCATGACCCAGGCTTTCAGAATAGTTTTGATATTCAGACATTTTGCTGTTCTCTGAGTAAAATTCTACTTGTCTGAGCAGATATGTCGGTTCTGTGGGGAAGGGATTGGGAAAACATGGCCACGACAGACCAATATAGAGATCACATCAACAATACTTGGTGTTTGAGGAAAAAGTCGTACATACAAATAGATGTGACTTCTTTGCCTTAGTAATGAGTCAGACATTTTTTCAGTTTCAAATGACAGAAACTAACTCAAACTCGCTGAGGCAAAAAGGGGATTCCCTGACTCTTATAACGGAAGAGTCGAGAGGATTCATGGCTGGATGGGTGCACATTCTCAAACAATGACCCAGCAAAGCCACCTCTCTTCACCTCTGTCTTAGTTCTGGCTGTTGACTGTCTCTCCATATATGATTGTTGCTTGGAGATTTTTCTTTCTCCCACATTGGCACCCTTTGCCTCCCAGTCTCCATAAAAGGTTGCCACTAAACTCTTGTAATCCTCTTCAAACAGTGCAAGGAAGGAAAATACCTATGCCTGTCAGCAACCAGGAAGAATTTCTTCTAGGATTTCTTCTGGGAAATGTGTAGACACGATTTCGTCACCATATGTAGCATCTCAGGGAAACTGCAGAATGGACCCACTGTTCATTTTAGTTCACCAGGGCAAGTATTCCAGGAGTGATTTTCTTGGATCCAATTTGCAGTTTGCTTTTAGAGAGCTAATTAGATATGAATTTGCAAATGAGAATGACTAGCCTTGCATGTAGCAATTTGCTTTATTAAAACGAGAAATGACATGGCGTGTGTTATGTTTTTACCATGGTAAGGTTCACAGTTAGGCAGATAGTGAAAAAGTTCCAAGAGTGCCTGGTGGTCAAGGTATAGCTGAATGTCATAGAATTAGAAAGGGCCTCAGACAGCAAAAAAAGGGACATTTCAATAAAATGTACACTTTCATTCAGCATAGTGCATCACAGCCTCCCATAGGTTTTGTTAAAAAGAATTAAGATTTATCTACTGCTAAGTGTCAGACACTAAGCAGAACCCAGTCACTCCTCCAAACACCCTATAGGGAAAGTGTTATTATTAAACCCATTTTATATTTAAGGATTAACTGACTTGCTCCTGGTGACATAGCTAGACTATGAGGGACTTCAGGCCGGTGGACCCCGGACACTGAACTCTGACATACTATGATCACTTTCACTATTCAGAAATTATCCATGGCCACCTGCTGAGTTTTTAAAGATAATTTCTTAGAACAATAGTAGGTTCACAGCGAAATCGAGAGGAAAGTACAGAAATATCCTATATACTCCTTGCCCTTCCCCCCAACATGTGCAGCTCTCCCCTTATCAACATTTCCCACCAGACTGGTTCATTTGTTATCGTTAATGAGGCTACCTTGTTACATCATTATCACCCAGAGTCCATAGTTTACGTAAGGGTTCACCCTTGGCATTCTGCATTTCATGGGTTTGGACAAATGTATAATGACAGATATCCATCATTATACAGAATATTGTCACTGCTCTAAAAATCCTCTCTGCTTCCCTATTCATCCCACTCCTGTTTCTCCCCTGCCCTGGCAACCATTAAAGTTTGTATAGTTTCCTTTGCCCTTTACAGAATGTCAAAGAGTAGAAGCTATATAGTATTTAGCCTCCTTAGATTAGCTTCTTTCATTTAGTAATATGCATTTAAGCGTCCTCCATAACTTTTTATGGCTTAATAGCTCATTTCTTTCTAGCACTGAATAATATTCCATTGTCTGCTGGTAGTTACCTATTCTCCCATTGAAGGACATCTTGGTTGCTTCCAAGTTTGGGCACTTATGAATAAAGGTGCTGTAAGCATCCAGGTGCAGGTTTTTATGCAGCCATATGTTTTTAGCTCCTTTGGGTAAATACCAAGGAGCACAGTTTTTGGGTTGTATGGTAAGATTATGTTTAGTTTTTAAAATAACTTCAAAACTGTCTTCCAAAGTGGCTGTACCATTTTTCATTCCCATCAGCAGTGAAGGCAAGTTCCTGTTGCTCCACATCCTTGTCGGCGTTTGTGGTGTTGTCAGTGTTATGGATTTTAACCATTCTAATAGGTATGCTACCTGCTGTTTTTAAATTTTTCATTAAAAATGGATTGCATGCCTTCTAAGTGGTAGATAATAGATGTGTGTGATGCTCTCTGAGTTTTTGAAAAGAAACTCCCAGATAGTACCTGAGATGAAAAACAACAATAACTAAAACCTATTGCATATTGACTAAGTGCCATGTCTTAGGTTAAGCACTTTATATATTTTCATTTTTAAATTTATTGAATCCTCCTGCAAACTTCCTGAGTTAGATACCACCCCATTTTAGAATAAGAAAACAGAAGTCTCAAAAAGGAGAAGAAACTTGCTTCAAGGCATCTAGTGAGTGAGTGATAGACCCGAGGGTGGAGCCCAGATAGTTTGGCTCCATAGCCTTTGCCTTTGACCTCTATGCTACACTACACCACAGCACACCATGCCATACCAGGTCCTACACCCTCTGTCGGGAGCAGTGATACCCTATTAGAACTCAGTCATTTTTATACTTGGTGTTCCTCAACAATCATGCAGTAGTATCCAACCCCACCCCTAAGCCACTACTCCCTTTCTAAAGTCATCACTATCAAAATGTTAGGTGGTAGATATTTAATTTTTAAATTCACTTTCAAAAGGACAAAGTTTTTGGAGAGTCAGATATTGTCACTGAGGAAAGAGAGAATACTACATTATCAATTTATTCAAATTTCCCAAGAGGGACTGCATGTGCCTGTTTCTGTGCTAGGAATTGGGATGCCTTGTTAAGACACAATGCCACAAGAATACATGCAGTTTAGTGATAGGTATGCAAATAAATACTATAGGGCAATATGTTGAGTTTTGAAGTAGAGGGGAGGCCAAGGTGTTTGGAGGGCTTGATCTGCACTATCCATGACAGCCAGTGAACCGTTGTCTTCCCCAGTAGGTAATGGAAGGCTGCCGTTTAGTTAGAGGGTGAGGTTCTGCAAAAGTACATGCTTAGTTAAGAATATATTTAGTTGCCAAACAAATGAACAAAAAAGATAATAGAAATTTAAACAATTAGTGAGTTAATTAGAGGGCATCAACCTTGGTTTAGTTGCTCCACGGTATCTTCAGTCTCCTTCCATATCTACATTCTTAGCTTTTGGCATTCATAGTCACACGTTTTACCTCATTGTGACAAGATAGGTGCTATCACTCCAAACAGAACCAGGGTAGAAACAGAATGACCATTTCTCTGTATGTAAAGAATTGGCTGAACTTAGAATGACATCTAATAGCACTTCCTGTTTAGAAACTACTTTGGAGAGGCACCTGGATGGCTCAGTTGGTTGAACATCCAACTCTTGGTCTCACCTCGGGTCCTGGTCTCAGGGTCATGAGAGCAAGCCCCACGCTGGTTCCATGCTGGGTGTGGAGCCTACTTAAAAGAAAAAAGGAAAGAATCCACTTTGGAAAGAAACAGTATTTAGAAGGTTGCTTCTAAGATCAAATAAGTATTTTCCTCAAAAGCATGTGTCCTGATGTTTCCAAGGCCAAATAAGTTAAAATCTTTTGGATTTAGCCAAGGTTTTCTTTTCTGTAGGACTTGTCAGAATCTTTAGCATGTTTATGATTTCTTTGAATTCCCAGGCATGCATTATTGGATCAATATGGTAATTTACTTTAGTAAGCATTTAACAGAAAAGGGTAATGTTTTGTTTATGAGCACATGCAAGTGTAAACTACTGTTAGCATATCCAATAGGAAAAATTAGCATTCGAAGCACCCTTCAGAAAGAATCATACCTCAGAGATATTAGCTCAGACATTTTTAATGCTACTTTTGTAATCTACACTGTAGGTTAGCAGAAAGGAAATAGAAATGCCTTTTTATTGTTGAAATTCGTGATTTTCAGATGTATTACAAGCCAGAATGATTGCACAGCCCCACATCCCTTCCTTGAACCCGGGAAACCAGGGAGCTCAGTCACCTAATCTCTTTGGTCCTTGTGGTCTTGTACCCACACTTCATGGAGGGCTCCGTCACATGACACAGTCTTATAGTCTGTTAGTATGGCACCCAGCAGACTGTGATCTCAGCCCTTCTTAGGCAGAGTGAATATTTTATGCAAAAGGCTTATGCAAGATCCCAAAGGCAGACTAGGACTTTCCAGAGCTTAAAAGAATATTATGTATCCCATTTTCATGCGTATTTGCATATTTGCTATTTCACATATGTGTGCTTGGCAGAATGTAATCTAAGACTTGCTTGCATTAAGAGTTTTTATTTGGCCATGGAAATATGAGGTGGAGTGGAAGGTACATCTGAAGGCTTAGGAAATATTGGTGAAAATATTCATGACAGCAACACAACCATTTTTCATAAGTCAAATCGGCTAGGGTGTTGACCATGGAATGTTTTCACTGTGGTACAGCTCCTAGAACTAATGTTCTCAGGAACACTCTTTGGGAAGTAAACTCAGATGCAGGGAGTCCATTTCTTAGGTGATATTTCCATTAGTCTAGAGTAGACTGGGACCGTTTATCTTGGTCTTTTCTGTTTGTTTTTTGATTGTCTAATCTGTCCTGAAATTTGTAAGAAAAGTGTTAGCAAGGAATCATGGTGAAATCTCATTTGATTTTGCTTTTTATGAGCTACTTCTCTTTTGAAAAGAGTAAGATTGAAGAAGTTTGGAAAAAAAATAACATGGTCACTCACCTCTGCGCTGATAGCAGATACATGGATGACAAATGAAGCATGGAAGGCATTATCTGGATGTTTCTATGTGTTTAAATGCTTCCTATTTATAGAGTGACATTTAGATGACTGACTGAAAATTTCGCTTTCAGAAGCATGATGCTGTAAGACCCATCCTGAGATAGAAAGTCCTTTGTGGTGAGAATATTCACTGCTTTCTGTGGCATCTACAACCGGCACACATCTAGTAATCAAAAGGAGAACGGCATGGAATAAATACAGTAGTTGACTTCTGCCCAAATCCTTTTGAAAAGAGGAAGTGGAGCCTTGCTGCTCTTTGACACACAAAAGCACATTGCTTTATAAGGGATTCCACAGAAAAAGCAAATTCCGAACAAAGCAGCATCTTTTTACTGTAACCTACGTACAATGTAAGTGAGATGCCAAGTATGCAAATGGTGGGAGGGAAGAAATGCATTTTCACTACCCCAGTTATTGGATGTTGTTTAGAAACACGAGTGGTAATTGCCTGTGAGTTAGGTAATTAATGTGCAGCACATGTTTTCTTCTTCCTCTTCTTCTTTAGTATTTGAGTCTCAGTCTAATTTTTATATACTGTTTCTTTGATTTACATACTATTTATCTGATTTATTTCTTTGATTATTTCTTTTTTTGTAAAAGACGGGGCGGTGGTGTGAGAATTAGATCCATCTTCTATCAGCCCAAGTCAGCAGGGTGAAATGTAATAGCAGTTCCCTCCTTACTGATGCCTCTTTCTAGACATCAGTAAGACTTGCCCACGTCCATTATAAGCTCAGCTCTGAAAGCAAAGCTGGATCCATCATCCATTTATTCTAGTGGTCCAAGTGCAAGTAGAATCAGTGCCATTGTGGAGCAATTTCTTCCAAGTAGACAATGCAGGGTCCCAGTTTGGAACCCACAGCAGCAAAACTAGACATTCGGCCTGCCCCATCCCCCCCCACACACATTCCACACCCTTTATTGAGACCTTACTATGTGCGAGTTTACTAGTCTAACCAACTCCCCTTCACTATGAGACACGGACCTTGTTTAGTTGTCTTTGTGGCCTCGTCTCCCTCCACCCTTCCCCAGGACCTGGGCCAGTGCTCCATCCAAGTTAAATACTTTTGAAGGCCTTTAGAGAACTGTTGAGGGAGTGGGGAAAAGAGCTTGATTCTACAGGCTGGAATGAAGTGAAGTAGGAGGCTGAAGGATGTTTGAAAAACTGGGGGTGGAAATCACTAGGGGAAAAAAAAAGAAATGCAAAATGCAAAAGGGAATTTTTTTGTGTCCTGTTTTGGAGTTAAATTCATCAAGGCTATGTAAACCTGAATGCATCAAAAGTGATACCATCTCATAAAATCTTAGACTGTAATGTCTAATGTGGTAGTCAGTAATCACATGTGGCTATTAAATTTAGACTAATTAGAATTAAATAAAATTAAAAATTTAGTTCTTGAGTCACACTAACCACATTTTAAGTGGTCAGATGACACATATAACTATTGACTGCTGTAGAAGACAACACAGATGGAGAGCATTTACATCATCTCAGAAAGCTGTGTCAGACAGCACTGGTCTAGGGGATGATGAAATCATTTTGTCTGTCTCCGTGTTCGTTGATTCTGCGAATATTAACCGAACACCTGCTTTGTTCCTGACACTGCACTGAGAAAGGGCTGAAATGTTTAAGGGCACAGACTGTGGAATAGCTGGAACAGACTCTGGTTAGGCTGTTCACTCACCATGTGACGTTGAGCAAGTCACTTAACATGTCTGTGCTTTTGTTTAATTGTCTGTAAAGTGAAAATAATAAATAATAAAATTATCTCATAGGGTTGGTGTGAGAATTAAATGCATATATTTGTGTATGTGTGTACATGTGTGCACATGGGTATGAATGTATATACATGTGTGTATGTGTATGTGAGTTTAAATATGTGTATGTATAGTTGCGTACGTGTGTGTATATATGTATATGTATCTTACAACCACTCCTGGTACATATTCTGTGCTTGGTCAGTAGGAGCTCTTAATAATTGTAGTATTTATTTTTCAATGTTTATTTATTTATTTTGGGAGAAAGAGAGTGTGTGAGAATGGGTGAAGGGCAGAGAGAGAGCGAAAGGTAGAATCCCAAGCAGGCTCTATGCTGTCAGTGTGGAGCCCCACATAGGGCTCAATCTCATGAACCGTAAGATCATCACCTGAGCCGAAGTCAAGAGTCAGGCGCTTAATCAACTGAGCCACCCAGGCACCCCAGTAGTAGGCATTTATTACAGAGCAACAAACAAAGCAACTATTGTTCATGCTGTCTTGGAATTTACCATCTTGTGGGGGCAGCAGACAATAAATCATTAAAGAAATTAGTAATTACCAAGTATGTCAAGAACTGCAAAGGAAATGAAGGGGACAACACAAGAGGGAATAATAGGGGGGGAAATACCTAGAAAAAGCTTTTCGGAGGAGGTAACATTTAAGAAAATAAAGAGGAGAAATGCCAGTCTTGCAAAGGGAGGAGGATACAGCACACCATGAAGGAGGACAGGGTGACTATAACAGAAAGGGAGGGGTTCCAAGTGAGCTTAGAAGGACAGGAAAAGAAGGCTGAAGCCGGTGGTGCAGAGTGTGCACTAGGGGACATATATGTAAAATGATCACTCTGGAACGGTTCAAGATATTAATTGGAGGTGGGGGGACATAAGAATGAAGGCAGAGTCCATTAGAAGTCTATTCTAATAGATCAAGGGGGGGGATGCTTTAAACTCAGATTATAGGCATGGAAGTGGAAAGAAGTGAGCAGTTTCTAGATATATTTGACAGATAGAACCAATGAGACTTGCCAGTGGATTATATGTAGTTGGTAAGGGGGAGGCATCCAGGTTGATGCTTAGATTTTTTACTTGATTAACCAGGACAATGGTAGTTTCATTTATGGAAATAAGACCTGTAGAGAACATTTTTCATAAGGGAAAACAAAAATACTTGATGACAAATAGTCTGATAAATATGGAACTCTGGTGTCCATATGAAAGGCTGGATTTGAGATAGGTACATGGGCATCATGATCTCATAGATGATATTTAAGAGGCAGAATAGGAGACTAATTTCTGGATTCATGGAGTACAGACGCAGTAAACTTTTTCCCCCCACAAAATAACTATTTAGCTGAAGAAAATTTATCTATCTAGACATTCTCACTCTTTCTGTCTCTATGTGTGTGTGTGTGTGTGTGTGTATGTATATATATATATGTGTGTGTATATATATATGTGTGTGTATGTACATGTATAATACAATTATGAATGTATACAAGTATATGAAAATATAAATACATAAATCTCCTTAAAGTCTCTAGAAATTGTCCTAGGGGCATATAGTAAGTGGAGAAATACTCATTCAAATAAATTTACTAAATCTCAGTAAGAACAGTAAAAGCCTGTAATATTTGAGCCATGATACCCACTTCCCAGCTTTATCTTATGGAATCACCATTGAAAGGGTAGGCTTCCAACATTTTTCTTGTCTCCCCCAAACCCTATGTTTCAGAAGCTCTTTTCACAGTGGACTGGAGTTTCCACCTAGCCCCAACTTGTGGGACATAAGCTATATGCCAAAAATGACAGGCCGATAGTATTGGACTCTAGTCATCCTAGAGCAATTTTTCAGGTAGAGTAGGAGTCCCGTGCTAGGAGGGTCAAGAATAATAGAGGCCACCATCCCTCCCCAATGCCTGATTATAGACACAGAGCAGGGATGTCACTGCCTGAGAAGTGGGCCTCTCTCCCCATGCTGAACTCTTGTTCAGTAGCATAGAGCTTCAGTTGAGGGTGGAGAGGCAGGCCACTACATTTCTGACTGAGGGGAGTGACCTTATTTGGAATAAAACATGGTGAATTCTGTGCCTACAGTGTTGTTGAAAATAATGGTGATCTTGATGGAGAGTAATTATGAAGATGCTAATAACTACATGATATTGGTAGCAATGAATAAAATGTAGAGCAATCAGAAGTTTAACAACAACAACAAAAACCCCATAGAAATAGGCAACCAAGAAGAGCCCTCCTGGCAACATAGGCAACCTTGAGGGTTGAATAGGCAGTACACAAGTAATAGATGGTATCTACTCAAGAGTAATCAGAACAGGACATAGGGCAGATTCAAAAATATTTCCAAGCTCCACACAAAAAATAAAACAAATACAAAGCTAGCACTGGCACTAGGGGCTTAAGGATAACTTCTAACCAAACAGTGACTGACCAAAAAGCTACTCGAACCCAGGAGCAACTTCTAAGAAGATAGGTTAAAAATAAAATCACATATATTCCTGGTCTCTGGAAGACTATGTGTATGTATACGGCTGCACTCTTTCAGGAGTGAATGGAAAGGGATAGTCCCTGGATAAACAGGGTACAAAAATGTGAACTTCATCTGTGGAAGTAGCCTCAATGCTACTCACATATCCACTGGTAAAGGCAAAACTCTAATTGCCGACAAGGATTAAGCACTACTTTTTTTCTTCTTTTAATATAATTTATTGTCAAATTGGCTTACATATAACACCCAGTGCTCATCCCAACAAGTGCCCTCCTCAGTGCCCATTACCCATTTATTTTCTCCTCTCTCCCCACCCTGGGCCACCATCAGTTTGTTCTCTGTATTTAAGAGTCTTTTGGCTTGCTTCCCTGCCTCTCTGCTTGTAACTATTTTTATCCCCTTCGCTTCTTCCATGGCCTTCTGTTAAGTCTCTCAAGATCCACATGTGAGTGAAAACATATGATATCTCTCTTCTGATTGACCTATTTCACTCAGCATAATACATTCCAGTTCCTTTCATGTTGCTGCAAATGGCATGATTTCATTTTTTCTCATTGCCAAGTAGTATTCCATTGTATATATAAACCATATCTTCTTTATCCGTTCATCAGCTGATGGACATTTAGGCTCTTTCCATAATTTGGGTATTGTTGAAACCACTGCTATAAACATTGGGGTGCATGTGCCCCTATACATCAGCATTCCTGTATCTCTTGGGTAAATTCCTAGTAGTGCTATTGTTGGGTCATAGGGTAGTTCTATTTTTAATTTTTTTAGGAACCTCCACACTTTTTTTCCAGAGCGGCTGCACCAGTTTGCATTCCCACTAACAGTGCAAGAGGTTTCCCGTTTCTCTATATCCTCTCCAGCATGTGTAGTTTCCTGATTTGTTCATTTTAGTCACTCTGACTGGTGTGAGGTGGTATCTCAGTGTGGCTTTGATTTGTATTTCCCTGATAATGAGTGACATTGATCATCTTTTCATGTGTCTGTTGGCCCTCTGGATTGCTTCTTTGGAAAATGTCTATTCACGTCTTCTTCCAATTTCTTCACTAGATTATTTGCTTTTTGGGTGTTGAGTTTGATAAGTTCTTTGTAGATTTTGGATACTAACCCTTTATCTGATGTCATTTGCAAATATCTTTTCCCATTCCATCAGTTGCCTTTTAGTTTTGTTGATTGGTTCCTTTGCAGTGCAGAAGCTTTTAATCTTGATGAGGTCCCAATAGTTCATTTTTGCTTTTAGTTCCCTTGCCTTTGTAGATGGGTCGAGCAAGAAATTGCTGCGGCTGAGGTCAAAGAGGTTGTTGCCTGCTTTCTCTTCTAGGGTTTTGATGGTTTCCT